>JAMPIT010000434.1:2615000-3922500 GCA_026261815.1 Monarcha castaneiventris obscurior | reverse complement strand
TGTTGGTGTTACCCCAGGAGCAATGCCCCATCTAGCTCTCATTTTGTATTCATTCACAGATTATATACTGTGGGCACTTAAGTGCCTCCCACTCCTCTCCTTAATTCCCAAAAGGAGTTTGGGACCTATCACCACACACAGTGCTGCCACCAGTGCACCCAATAAGAAGGAACAGAAACATCCAGCAGAGACCCTGTTGCTCCAGGATGGGCTATTTGTTTCTGTAAAAATAAAACACCATTTAAAAGTCTCTGGCAAGTCTGATTCCAGTTGCTGATCTAACGTCTCTGTTCTCCTTTCTGCAGCGCTTCTCTACTACCGAGTTTGTGGTTTCTTGCCTTCCACACGATACAACCAGCTTCCGACCCTGAGATTTCCTCCCCTCAGTCTGCATTTCTCATGAAACTCAAGCTCCAAGCATGAAACCAACTCTCACTAATCTGTTTTTGGTTATCAGCATACTCACAGGTATATTTATAAATTAGGGAGGATACACGTGTGGGTAGTATGCATGCCTCTCACTTGAGTTTGCCTCTAGCAGTTGCCATTTAAACCACAGAAAGCAGAACAGAAATACTAAGCTCAGCTTTTCCAGATGGGCTCCAGCTTTGGATGGCTTACTTGATATCACTCACTTCCAGTCAATAAAAGTTATTTCTTCACAAAATCAGCTTTTATCCCATCTTTTACACTGTCAACTTAGATCTCAAGGGAACAGGTTAAGAACTGATAACACAGAAAGGCAAACAGGGCAGGTTAACTACATTTCACCTCTGTCCTAGAGTGGCTGGACATGGCTGCCTGGGACTGGAAGCAGGCTGCAAGCTTGTGTGACCACCTCCAACACCCATTTCTATCACTTTGCATTTTCTTTCACTAATGGAGATGCTAAGCATTACTTTGAGGCAAAAAAAAATTATGTAAAGAAGTAAATATAAAAAGAGCTGCAATAAAGTGGAACCAGGACTCATTCAGAGATGGAAGCTTTCTGATTTGGAGGTTTGGCCATCAGTATGCCCAAGCCTTCCTCCTCCTGCAGGGGGACCACAGCTCCCTAAGATCAGTGGGGATCTGTTCGACCTGACTCAGACACAAATCTCATCTGCACAGCTCCTCTGGGATCACCAATTCTGCTCCTGGGAAGGGCCAATTACTAATCCATTCCTTACGTCCAGTGCAGCCCGTGGACACTGGTGGCACAAACACTTTAACTTCACCTGGCAATAAGCAGTTCTCCCTCAGCCTGAGTGCATGCCAAGAACAGCCTAATCTGCTCAAGAAATTATAAGCCATGCAGCTATTTGCACTGAAACCCCTGCAGAAACAGCCCTCCCCCACTTCCTTCTCTGCTAGCCTGCTCTAACAGCAGGCAGACACAAGTGAAAGGAAAAACAATGAGAAAGGAAACTTGGGAGGGACAGGTTAGAAGCAGAAGGAAGAAGCAAAAGGTCTGACTCTGCAGACCGTATTCATGATGAAAAGCATTTGCACAAATAACCTAATTGCATTCCGTGGGACTGCCGGGCTGAGTAAAAGTGCTGCAAGTGCAAGCAACAATTGCAGAGGCAGGAAACAAGTAGGAAAAGAAAGAAAAAGGAAGCCCCACATGAATCAGACACCTGCACAGAGGAGAGCAGTCTCACACACCCCAGGAAAAACAAATCGACCAAAACACTCGCTGCCTTTGAGTTACTGCAGAAATATTTATAGCGCCTTTCCCGACCTCTGCCTCACTTCCTGGCAGGCAACACCACAGAAAGGATCTTTACCACTGGCATCCCCTTCTTGCCAAACAAGCAAGCAGTCCCTTCCCAGAGCTCTGCCAAGGCAGCAGGAGAGACCAGAGAGGCTGCAGGAGTGCTCTGGCCTTCACCTGGGGAAGGACGAGTGCCGAGCCAGGCACACGCTCACAGGAGGGAGCGTGGGCATCTCTTCCTGTATGATGAACTGGGGGAACAGCATTGATTTTGTATTGATTGCTCTTGGCAGGGAATAAACAGGAGCCAAGGAAGTGATGGGCTCCAATAAAAGCCCTCGTCTTTTCCAAGTGGTCACTTCTTTCCATTCCTTACAAAGCACAATGAGGCACTGAAGAGAATCTGATGTCCAGTAACTGAATTGCTCCTTTTCTAGTGAGCTCTTTCAGGAATTCTCAAGATACTTTCTATGACAGAGCAGTTCTAAGTTTATAAATCCTTAAAATAATGCATTTATTTATCAAAAGCTTTTCTCCTAAAATGAAACACTAGGGAGCAATCCAATCATTCCAATGAAGACATGCATTTGAATTCTCCGGGCTCACACTAATTGGCACTTTTCAAAATGTTTCCAGTTAGGTTTGTCCATGAGTGTGAAAAGGAAAATCAAAATATGTCTCTCTGAGATGGGCTGCTGTTTGTGAAACAGAACTATCAAATCAGGGAAACCAGGGACTAAATTCAAAGCAATGATGGTTTGAGATCACACATTAAAGATGACAGGATCTTTCTAAATCACCTCAAACACAAAACACTTGCAGTACCAAGTCACAAACTTATCTGAAAAACACACACTACCACCTACTGGCAATTATTCATATATGTTATTTACATACTGATAAGTGGAAACAATATGTGCACATTTGATTTGCATGAACTTTGCTAGAACAAAGATCATTCTTCATCTTTACAATTACTAGACTTGAAGAAAAATATGTTCCTGTGGATGTAGTTCCAACAACGTGTGACTAGATATTGTTTTCTTTTCAGTAACAACTTAAACCAGAAGAGCTGTTTAGTTAAACACTTGCCATTTAAGGTTGGTGGTTTTGTCAGTAGTGTAACATGGGGGGGTTTTGGTTCATCCATAAGCTGGTGACATGGTCCCACCAGGCTCACAGACCTTCCAAATTCACACCCACTGCCCTGGAAATGGGGCAGAAATTATTACAGTGGTGGGATGAGACCAGGGAGGAAAGCTGGGGCAAGTGCTGCTCCTGGATACAACCACTTCTGCCCCAATCACACAGAAGCCTGGGAAAAGGAGGACTGAGGAGCTGGACTGAGGAGCTAACACGAAGGAAAGATGACAATCTGAAACATCTTTTCCTCAGGTGATTCCTTGCCTTTTGCTGCAGTTGTCACCCTCTTGCCCTAAGGTTCACAGTACTGCCACAGAAACATCCCGGAGGTAAAAGTGCTGTGATTTATATGCCAGAAAGAAGAGTTAGTTAAAGGCCCTCGTGTGAACACCACACACATCATCCTGGCTGAGCTGGGGTGATGTGATTTTCACCTCCATGCTCTCAGTGGAGACCTCTGCACGATTGCTGATGTGGTGCTGCTGTGGATGGTGCCTCATTTTGGACATCATTCAGAATGTAAAGTTGATGCTGTGACTATGTCAGTGTGCAGCCTGACTGAGCCCTCACCAAAAAGAAAAGATGCCAGGAAAGCCAGGCCTGACACCCCTGAGTCACACTCTGACCTGCTGTGCCCTTGATCTCAGTCCTGCTGCTGTCATTTCTTGCATGAGATCAGCTTCCAGAGAGGATTTTGGTACGTGGGTGGCAATGTCAGAAAGATTGGCTGGTCCTGATGTAAAGGCTCCCTGAAGGCCAAAGACAGAGACTGAGAGGAATTGCCCCTGCAGTTCTAAGGGCACCTGCCCACGCGACACCGAGTTAAACCCCAGACAATGTCTACTCAAAAGTCAAAGCAGCAACAGGAGAAGCTCATTGCCAGCCTTTGCAGCCCTGTAGGAAAACCACCTTTTCAGTGTCTTATAAATAAACCATCCTATCCAAGATTGGCATTGTATGTATATAAATAAATCAACATTTTGAAATTAATAAACTCTTATACATTTCTAATTAATACAATTTATAGTTGAATTTAACCTGAGTTGATTCTCAAAATATGTTTTTCTGTTAGTTGAATCTTAATGATATGCCAGGTTTCCTGCTGGCAAGTATCAGACTAACTCAAGACAGGCCTTCAGATATGCTGTGCTAATGCCTGACACTCAGAACAGACACTTTTCGTTCTCTTCAATATGTGCATTGCAAGTAGTATTTTAATTGGGCTCCCAATTCAGAAGGCTGGAATGAGCTCGTGAGTCATTTTTACAAGTTGACTCACATGCTACAAAACTGAAGAATTTGGTGCAGGGAAGAAAAAAAAGCAGAGGGTGGATTTGTGGATTTCTGCACATCCCTGTCGTGGGGAAAAGGGTGAGCTTGTCCCCAGCACCCACCTGCAGCAGCACAGGGGCTCAGCAAGTGCATTGCTCAGATGAGGCTTTTTCATCCATAGCTGTTGAGGAAAGGATGCTCTTGGAAGGCTTTTGTTTCAAGCAAGCTGTGATCAAGAGATGATATAAAGTATTATAATTTTGAGATCCTTCTCCTTTTGGAAAAGGGACCAGTCCCAGCAACACAGGATGCCTGGATTCAGGGTGTTCCAGTGATTGCATTTCAGCAGTTCCATTTCAAGACTAGCCAACACAGAGACAGCAGGGAGAGGGCTCCTGCTCCCCCTTAGATGCCAACCCTGCAGATCCAAACTGGAGGCAGAGTTGGATTAAGTTCTTTTCTCCCTGCACATCACCAAGGAAATGTCCCACAGCTCCCACTATACCCATGTGAAAACCCTGATGTCTTCCCACTGCATGGCCTGCATTGCTTGTGCAACCTCAGAGCCTCAAACCATTTGCATGGCTGCAAGGGATGGGAGCTCAGTCAGAACAAAGCAAGTGGAATCAAATTTACCCTTCTTTTTGCTGTGTTACCTCAAAAAGTGGTAAACCCCATATTTATTTACTGAAGCAAGGAAGTGTGAACTGCAATACACAGAAACTGCAGGAAAATCCTTTTCCTTATACCAAGGAAAAGGCTTTTTTGACCTGTCACTTTGCCTGTCATAACCACATTTTAACATTTTCCTTTCCATATCCTTAGAGGAATCTATACAATACACAAATGAAAGGCAAATTCAGAGAAGGCAGAAAATGCCAGGGTGTTTTTCATTGTCCTGAGGACAAATGCCAGAGCCCTTCTGGGACATTCAGAACATCTAGTCACTGTATCTTATTCAAGGGAAAAGCCATCTGTCAACAAACTAATCACTGGACAGATTCAGAGACAAGTGAAAATAAAAAGCCAATACAAACATGCAGATGAGGTTCCAGTCAGCAACTAGCCACAGAAAACAAACAAATCCCATCCACAAAGCCTGGCATTTGGGTCCAGCCATTTTTCACTGAACTCAAAACTGGGAAGGGAATAATACAAAATGATCTTCAAACAGGAACTTTCAAATGAATCAATCTGACAATGGAAAAATGGGCATGAACCAAACCTGGATCCATACCCTACCTACATAAGCCAGTAACAGCAGCAGAACAGAGTATGGACATAACAACTGAGCTCCTACCACGTTATTAACAGTATTAAAAGCCCTCCCACTTAATATTTAAACCTTCAATAATACAAAAAAATTGGAGTCTAAGCTGGTGGCTGAATGCAGCCTTCATTTTTGATCAGAAACACACTACCCCAAGGGAAGGACTCCAAGTGACTAATGCTCCTAGTGGCCAGGATTCCATCACCAGTGAGAAGTGTAGCATCTGCCCCATGTGTGGGCCCAAATCTCATATTTTTTTCATGAGTGTGTTCTATGACAAGGGACCTGATGATGTGTGGACTGAGATCTTTGTCAGTCTTCCTCTTAAGAAATGAAAGCCCTCTCCTGGGTCACCACAGGTACACTTTGCTCAAGCACAAAGGCACGAAGAACAGTCTGCAAAGGAATTCCTTGATGTTAAGGCCCTGTTGTTTCTTTATTTTCTAAGCCTCACTTCAGGATGTGCATGCAAATGGCAAAAGGATGTCCATTGTTTTGATTCTGCATCAAGTTTGATCTCATATTGATAGAAAAGATTGAACAGCAGAGGAAAATTGGGATATTTCAGAACATTAGCGTGTGCCATGTTAAATAAACAACTGAGTTAGACTTCAGTTTCAGCAACACGAAACATGAAAGAAGCACTAGCACTAGCTGAAATCAACCTGAAGGAGTCAGAACTTCTGAGAGCTAAAATCATAATTGCTTCCTTAAAGGCATCACTTGAATAAAATTAAATGCATTCCTCCAACAGCTTCACTAGCATAGCAACTGATTGGCCCTTGAGGATTCCTATAGATACTTGTCATTCAGCATGAAATCAGGTCAGCAGCTAAAATTAAACACCCACCTCTCCCCTGCACCGCATGTGGAGTCATCGCTTTTAGTATTGCTCAGCCTCTGCCTCCCCAAATGGCTCCATTCTTACCACAAGCTTAAAGGCTGTCTTATCAAGGAGCACTGATGGATACAGTCATTCCTGCTCCGAGATGAAACTGTTGGGAATCAGACTCGCAGTCCCTTTGACTCCATCTGCATTGATTAGCTCTCGGGCAGCCTGCCAAGGCACTGTGCTGCCTCTTACCCTCGCCACTGTTAATCTGCCTCAGCAAGGCCTGCAAGCCCTACATAAACTGCAATTTCTCTTCATTAGTGTGATTCTGCCTGCATGAATCTGATAACATATGGGATATTATCATAAAACAGCCTATTTCACCAATTCATTTTCTCCTTTATGAAGATTATGAATGTACAGCAAGTGCATAGGCAGGATAGAACAGAGGAGTCTACTGTAGGGTTTAGCTCTGATTCAGTTTCTAAAATGCAGATAGCCTTCCTTTTAAGTTCACATTTCCCAATAATCCTGTGCTGATATATTACAAAAACTGCTGACTCTCTCTCCCTGATTTTCTCTAGTTCATTATGGGCTGATCCACACTCGGTGTCACTCGCCTGGATTGAGACTTTAACGATGAACAGAGCTAGCAGATGCCACACAATGGAAAAAATGGGAGCTACAGTAACTGTTTAGTCAACCCTAATCACTGCCACAGTCTGACTAAGCATGAACATGAAACATGATCACAGTTTGACTATGGATTATGTAATTCCAAACATATGCTTCATGCCCCCTCACTTCCTGCCTGTTCCAGATAACACAAGTCTGTCGGAACGGGCAGTTTCTGCACAGCTGAATGAGCACTTTGTCTGGGAATGACACGGGTGCAGGTAGATTCCTACCTGCTTCTGAGATTTATTAATTAGCACGTGTCCCCGTTTAATGAAGCCTGCGTGCCCTCTGCTGGTGCAAGCACGCACTCCTAAGCAACATCAACACTCACAGAGAGCTGCTGCTGCTCCTTGCACAAGGTGTGTGTGCCTGTCCTGGTGTGCTTGCACCTGCAATGTAGAATTGAATGAAATTAGGATGCCCATTTATTCTAAACAGCACAGCTGTTTTGCCCTTAAAACAGTTAGGTTGGGTTTGTGCCTCTGTTTTGAGGGCATTTCCTGCTAAAAAGATGCCATTACATTTGCACGGTGCATGTCTCCTTCAGAGGAGATTCTGTGTGCACTGATCCCTTAAGGAGTGGGACCAAGGGGATGTTGCAGAGGACAGAGAACACAGAAACCTGCAGCAACCACAGACTTGTTCTGAGCTGCCCCCAAGAAAAAAAAAAAATTCAGCTTTCCAGGATTAATCCATTATAAAATGCTACACTAACTCCTGGCTAATCTGTATCAATTACTGAGTACAGACATATGCAGTAAAGGTCATTTTAATAAGCAGTTCACTCCTTAAATTGCTTCCACTGCCAAATCAAGTCAAGATTGCTAGGGATCATTACTAGGGGATCATTAGCTTAACTCATCTGACAACCTCTTCTGCAGACCCTTCCATCTCTTTATACTGCCAAACAACAGCAACAGCAGAGCCTCAAACTCTATGGAATGGCTCTGGCTCTTTTTCACAAGGAAACAAGCAAAAACCACAGGATGGGCAGGGTGAAAGTGGCATTAAATGAAGATAAATATGCCCATACACTACCAGCTGGCACCAGTGCCCAGAGATGTGCAGATAGTTCCCTTCAGTTGGATGGCTCCAGGAGAAAAGGGACATAACCAACACCATTCATACATGGCAGTAGAGCAGAGGGGGGGGAAAAAAATCTCCCTGTACTTTAAACCATGACAAAACAAGAAAAAATATTTTTGTGCCTCACTCGTGGCAATTTAAACAATAACAGCAAGAAAAAAAGTAAACAGCTGAGTGCGTGGCTGACTTCCTGCCCTGGGAAGAGTGTGGGCAGATCCTTCCCTGGCAGTGCCCGGCAGCACTGGCACAGGCACCACTGTGAGACTGTCTCAAGGGTTAATCACTGCATATCAAAGAGAAGGTGCCGGCACGAACGTAATTGAAAACTGGCTGGCTCAGGGCGTATGAAAAGCTGTGTAAATTTTAAATGCTGCTCATGTACAATACCCAGCACTGAGCGTGGACTAGTGACCTGTGCCAGGGAGGCTTGCCTGCGAGAGGAAGCTATTGCTTAGATGCATATCAAGGACTCCTATCTATTCTTTCCTTTCCTTTTGAACTGAGCAGCAGCTATTGCACAAACCTGTGACTACAGACCAGAGTCTAACTGCTGCAGGAGACAGAAATGTCAAGCAGGCTGTCAGGAATAGGAATCAGAGTTATATTCAGTCCTGCCCAGATGAAAGCCTAGCACAAAAATGACCTACAGTGGCATCTTCTCTAGCTTTCTGTAATTTCACTTTATTATTAAACTCCATTCTCACTGCAGTCTCATCCAGACTAGAAGAGGTCACAACCAAACATGGAAGCAAACACAGCATTAAACCCAATTTTGTGTCCAATGTACTGCTATTTCAGCTCTGTTAAAGTATTGTGATCTGCCTGAGAAAGGAGAGGAGCCAAGAGATAGGTGTAGGCAGATATTTTTCAAAAGTGCTAAAAAGCATGAGTTTCAAAGCAGAACATGGCTGGAAAGGAGTGAGGAGGCTCATTAACTCACAGGTACTAATGGATTTTGAAACATGACCCATTTTACAGAGTCAGAGTACAGAATATGTCCACACCATGGTTCTGATAAACCTCTGACAGCGATAAGGGACACTGAACAGGTACAAGGAGCTGTGTGTGTAGGTGAGCAGGAGATGGAGCCAGGCCAAACTTCCTGCCATACACACTCACACATGTTATTTTTCCAAATGCAGACACAAGCTTATTTGTTTCTATTTCAAGGATGTACACACTGTACCAGGGACACAAGCTCAGTAGCAACTATCTGTCCCTACATGGTCAAATTACCTCCTATAGCTGCTCCTGCTGGGTGGTGATGTCTCTGTTCGAGCTGTGTCACCACCAGCGCTGGCAGCTCCCCACAGCAACAACCCAAATTGCATAAACCACTCATCTAGGGCTAAAAACCTCATTCTGGTTGTATGGCCTCATTTAGGATTTGGTTGGACTGGGAGACGAGATCATCTCATTTTCCTCCTGCTCAGAAGACACAAAGGAGACACAAGAGCTAGGAAACTGACTGTGTTTTTATATGTATTTTTATATTTTTTAAATATATATTTATAGGTATAGAAATTGTGGGCAGATGGGAAAATTCTGCCTGACTCCAGGAACTCTTTTACGTATATATATATATGTATATATAATACATATATAAAAGCTGCTCTCCCCCATCAGAAACAAGGTGCTGGTGCAGGCAGACCTGTGGCATGTCCCAGTAGAGCTGTGCTGGTGGAGCAGAGGGCTCTGGGCAGCCTCAGTCCCTGCCTTTCTTCTCACACTGCCTGCAGGCACAGCTGCTTGCCCTGCTGAAAGGTGCCTTTCCCACTGGGTATTTGCAGCATCACGGTCAGACCAGGATTCTGAACCAAACAGGTCAGCTGCTGGAGCCAGGGCACTAATTTTGCCATCTGGCCAAGATTAAAAACATGTTAGGTGGGTTTCCTGGTTTCCCCCTCCCATGCTTGAAGCTGAGTGCAAAGGAAGACGAAGGGAAGGAAATAGCAGCTTTAGAAGAATGAGGTTAGGTAATAAATATCAGAAACATGATTACAACTGTCCTGTGAGGACAAGATCTTCAAAAAATAAAATCTCAAGGTACATTTTTGCAGAAGACTGAGGAGGATGGTAGTGGGAGCCCAAGAGACCTTTCTAGTTTGTGGCTACCTTAGCTCCTCATTCCTAATGCTCTACTCTGCTTAGCAGTGGGTGAACTGTAAGATCTTGGCCAATAGAAAAAACCACACTTGGGTTTTAAAGCAGGAAGATACTTATCACTTTTCTGGATCCAGTTCACATCTGGGTATTCAACTCTTAAGATTAATGTTTATAAGGTTGCCTGCCAGGTCTATCTTAATTTCTCCTACATGTCTTGATCAAGGAACAAAGAGTTATATAAGATTGGATTTTATTCTCTTAGTCAAAACAAGTATAGAAAAAAAGTTCCTCATTTCCTGTGAACAGATCTGGCTCACTTAGCATCTTCTCATGTCTTAATCCTGAGCTTACAGTGACCTTACAGTGACATGCAGTTGTTATTGCATGTATCCTTACTACCAACAACCAGCAGCAACCACAGCATCCACTGCAGAATCAAAGCAAGGAAAAGGTTTCTCTCGCTGGTATTTAAAAAAAGGAAATAGACTGTTTCAAGACTTTAAGAGCAATTTCTGTACTCAGAGAGATAAGAGTTGAGGAGAACTGGGAGTACTCACTAACAGAGACCCATTGATAAGGCCAGAGAATGAAGTCCTGTTCCCATCCAAAGAGCAGATACCCTGCACAGTACAAGTTCTCCCACTTCCACCTCAGTCTTGTTCTGACGTCATGTCTAGAACGGAGAAAGTTGCTTAGTCTCCACATCCATTCAATCATACTATTCTTGGAATTACATTTGTGCCTTCAGGCCTCAACCAATTCAAGATTCAGTTGTATGAAGCATTCATAACACGAGACAGTCCCTGCCCCAAAGAGCTCTCCATATAAATAGCACTTTCTGAAAGCAAGGAGCTCAGAGTGAGGCTTTGCATTTCTGTATCAGCCCATCCACAAGGATGCTAATTACTGCCAGCATAACTCTGGGTTTATGACGTGAAAATCTTGTCTACTGGGAATCAAGTCTCATATCCAGCAAAGCAGCCATCAGATGATGGTAACTATTTTTAGGCTACTTCTGACCTTTCAGAAAGTAAGGACTCTTCAAAAGATGATTAAAATACTATGTGAATTATGCAGAGAGCTGAATAGTCCGAAGAAAATGAAACTTCATTTAGTCTTGCATAATGCCTTTGGTAACACGGTTAGATTCCTTTGGCCCACAACAGTCAGATTTTCCACTGAAGTGTCAGGATGTAAGTTGGGCTGGTTATTGAGTAATAGAGAGGGCTTTCTTATTTGTGCAAACGTCCTAACCTTCAAGAGAACAAAGATTAATCAACAACATTGAAGAGGATGTTGTCAGGAGATCCAGTCATAAGATTTGTAGGGACTCCTGCAGGGGTTGCAATCCTGAGAACAGTTTTGGAATAAAATCTGAGGGGTGGGAGCACATACAGAAATAATTTTCAAAATAAAATCCAACATAGTTATTAACAATGGAGTAAAGGAGGCTCCACCATTTCAGTAAAGATCTGAAGAGCAGAGTTCCAGCGCATGACAAAGATTTTGTGAGGTAGAAAGAAATGCAGAGGCAGCCACCTGGCTCTGAGTTTGGTATCTAAAGAACCCAGGGGCTTTCAAGGCAAGTACTCCTCATTTTGAAAATGACTTCTGAAATCATTGCCAGTGCACATTTGCACTGGCTTCTTGTGCTTCAGGCTGTTTTTGTGTTAGCATGCAAGTGACATAAAGGGACACCTCTGCACCTTAAAGCGAGGTACCTAAGGGATTCACAGCTGTGTGGCCAAAACGAGCATCCACACGCAGCTGCAGCTGGTGTGGTTCCAAGAAATCAGGGGCAAGATTTTCGAAACCTCGAGCTTGCTGACCTCACCCTACTCGACATAGATGCTGAGCAAGCCCTTGAAAATTGCCTCACAGGGTGTTTGGGAGGACTTGGGAAGAGGTGGGCTCTGTTGCTCACACGCTGTCTTTGCCTGAGGCCACACTGAGCTGCTTGTGACAACTGCAGCTAAAGAGAACTTAGCAAAACTTCCTAATTAAAGATGGGCCAGTGAGTTTCTGAAATGCCTTAACTAGGAAAGAAGCCCCCTCTCCTGGCTTGTCACACAAGGCAGCCTGGGATAGGGCAGGGGCAACTTTTCAGATCAGCTTTTTCTGTGCTGCAAAATGCCTTTAAATGTGGCTTAGAGTAAAATGTTTTACACTACCTGGAGGTGGCACAGCACCAGCAAGTTGAGGGGCTGGGCAAGTACCAAGCCATGCTCACGTTAGAAGATGCCCCCTCACCTCCCTCCAAAATCACTGCTTACCTACCAAGCAAAATCCTCAGCCACCTGAGTATTGTAACATCTGAGGCTTTGCTGCCAGACCTCTCAAAACACGGGACAAAAGGAACAAATAGCCAGTGGGAACCAGAAAAATGAAGCAGCTGAATTTAGAGGGAGGGATTAGCTGTCTAGATAACCTGGGCTGGCTGAGAAAGAGAACCAGGGAAGGCTGGAAGCAGGTGGCTTGTACAGCTGATTGAAGGGCAAGTTCCTGATGAGGAACCAATGGAAGCAGTGACAGGACTAAAAGGCTGGGCTGGGTGCAGAGGAGATGATGCTCCACTGGCTTCTGCTGCAGTAAGAGCAGGTAGCTGCATGTTGTCTGAAAGCAGCACAAGCACATCAGCCAAAGCCTGAAAGTCCTGGTTTCTCAGCTATCCCCAATAAAAAATGAACGTGGCACAGGAAAGGATGGCAAAGGCAAGCAAGTGGTTTGTGTGGAATGTTTGCTGAGTTTTCCATGGGCTGTCAACAGCTCTTCGAGCACTTCAGAGCAGGCATAAAAACAAAAAACAAGAAAAAAAAAAAAGGGAGGAAACCAAAACCCACAGGCCAAGCTGAAGGCTGAGCAGAGAGGGCTGAGCACAACAGCCTGCAAAGGGCGCCCCTGAGTAGCTGCAAATCACAAGAAATGAAGTGTGAAAAATCAAGACTTGCCTTTTCAGGACCCCGTGGGGACACGACGGTGTGCAGGGAGGAAGGGAAGCAGATCCCCGGCTCTGTGCCAACGCAGATAACCGAGGGGACCAGGGGAAGGAAACCACAAAGCTCTGCAATAAACACAGGGATTAGGAGAGGGGTAGATGAACCAGTCAGAGAAAATAACTGACCCAAAACTCTCTTCTCAAAACTCAGATAAGATTTGTGCTTTAAAAATATACAGTGCTCTCCTCTCCTCCCACTTCCTATATATATATATATTATTTTTTTTCTTTTTAACACTTTCTGGTTTTGGCCAGGAATGGGTAAGAAAGTGCCAGGGTACTGCTAGAAAATCTGTCTGTTCTCACAGTGTTTCTAGCCCAATCAGGAGTAGGAGGGAGCTGGACTCTCAAGAGAGAGTCTGTTTCCATTTAATTTCCAGGCCAATTTTGCAGACTTACAAGGTTAGGGTAAGGTGCCAGACTTCTGGGTGCTGCTGAAAAAAAACCCTCGAGCCCTTGGAAACTTTTCTTCTCAGCAGTCAGGAGAAATACTGTGAACACAAAGGGAAGAGACTTGAGGAAACAATGATGTCACAATAGGAGGCATGGAAGTTCAGAGCCTCCCATGCCACCATAACCACCTCTTTCATTCTTTCCGAGGCCAGGTCTCTGTTTGGTAAGAAAAGCTCTACATGCCTATTTAAAGCATTAAGTTAAAGGCAGCTACTGAGTTAAACTGTACGAAGCAGAGACTAAATACAAATTATTTCATCAACTGTTTAGTGTTTCTTCCACTTCTGTATTTTACACTTAAAAAAAAAAAAAAAAAACGGAGAGTTGGTTTTACACTTAAAAAAAAAAATCCATCATTGTGAGTAGGGAGGTGTAGGTAACATCTGGTTAAAATGCCAGAGGATGCCAGAGGGTTTGCCTGGCAAGGGGCCCTTGCAGGCTGCTCCCTTATTTGCTAGAATTCCCTGGGGTAGCTGGGGGTGTTTTGGAGAGGCCAGAGAGGAAAAATATTCAGGGGATGACGACTGAAAGGCAGGAAAAGCCTCCCTGCGAGCAAGCAGAAGCAAAAGCAAAGCCCTGTGGGATCTGCTGGCAGAGGTGGAACTTGTCAGAGGCTTGGCTTTCCTCCTGTGCCCGTGGCAGCAGAGCCCGAATCGGGCTGCTCTGACTCCCAGCTCAGCCGGGCTCTGCCCTGGCTGCTCCACAGAAAAAGCCTCAGGAGCCTTGTGATGACTCTCAGTGTCACTGAGCAAACGGGGCTGAACCTGCCACTCACAGGGCTCCTGGAGTCAGCACAGGAATTTGCCTGGCTTTTCTTTAGCACTTCCCTGGGGTTAAATGCTCAGCCCTTTCGAATGTATTTGTTTTCTTTCAGCATACCAAGAAACCACCCATTTAAAAATATTTGCTTTAAAAAAACCCCATCCATTTTCAAAGACAAATAATATTTTCTTGAATTCTGGGAAGGAGGAAGGATCCATACTTTGGATTTTGAAAGAAACTACTTACCTCCAGATGCAGTTCAGACTTTTACTTTCAGATTTTTATTCTAATGAGAGAAAGTTACTTCAGCCCAGCTCTCTCTCTGCTGCCAGCACCACTTTCAATCCAGT
The DNA here is from genome assembly GCA_026261815.1 of Monarcha castaneiventris obscurior. NCBI lineage: Eukaryota > Metazoa > Chordata > Aves > Passeriformes > Monarchidae > Monarcha > Monarcha castaneiventris. The sequence goes on along the minus strand of JAMPIT010000434.1, from coordinate 3,907,857 downwards.
GGAAGCTACACCTATCCCCACTCTGTTTACATAACTGGCACATCCAAAGCAGAAGGATTGCAGCAAGATGTCCCATACCAGGCACAGAGCTAGCAAGAGACAGAAAAACAGGATATAAAAGCAGCTGCTTTTCTTAAGGTGATGGCCACACATCACACATAAAAATCAAATCTTGACAACTCCAAAATGCTTGTCAGCAAAAGCAAATTCAGAATAAGCTAACACTGACCTTATCAAAAGACTGTGGATAGGAATAGCTGTCTCGCTCCTAATATTGTTTCTAGATCCTATTTAAGCAACAAATATCACACTTCCCACCTCCGACTCCAGCAGATATAGGAATATCTGAATCCTACTTCATGTTTCAGAGACTTTCCAAGGCCTGAGAGCTCTTGTTAACAGGAGAAACTTCTTGGAAGGTACAACCAGCCCTAACAGACATTCACATTTACACCAGCTTTCCTCACTTTCCTCCCTACATGCATTTTTTCTCATGTGTCTGTAGGAATTCTGCCCGCTTCCATCCCTCAGTTAAGACAGGCATCCAGGACTTTCTGTGGTCCAGCGGGTCTTACAGAGCCTCTCAGGAGAAATGTCCCTTCTGAAAGATTCTGGCCTGTCTAGCAAGGGCAGAAATGCAAATGCAAGGAGCTGCTTTGCAGATCTCCGGAGCTGCAGGGATCCAAAACCCCACTGAGGATGGTCCTGTCTGGGGCAGCCTGCTCCAGGTGAGCTCCTGAGCAGGGGACAAGGTCACATCCAGAGGTCCCTTCCAGCCACAGCCATTCTCTGACTCTCTGGGTGTGAGCCCAGGACTGAGGGTGACAGAGGGCAGCAGATATGGAGACAATGCATTTTATCCACAGTGACATTTTTTCACACTCCCCTGTCCTCATTTGCCTCTGCACAATCCTGAGCCTCTTTTCCCCTGCAGTCCCTGCTCTGATGTGCAGCCACTTTATTCCCTTTCTCCTCCCCAGGGTTTGTCCTGTAGGTGAGCCCTGAAGACAACTTTGCACCAGTTCACCAGGAGTTTCCACTCAGACATGGAAAGCAAAGAAAAACCAGCTGGAATCTTGTCAGTCAAGACATTCTGGAGATATCCATGGGGAGACTGTCAGGAAGGAAACACTGAAAAGCTACCAAGAGACATGCTGCTTAAAATTCATGTACCTCTCCCAAACCTGGACTTGCTTTCCTAGAAGACATCCCATATTTATTTTTAAAGAATCTAGGAAAGATGTGAAAAACAACCCCGTTGCAAAACACAAGGTGCAACCTTGACTGTGAAGCTGCTACAAGATTTCCAGTTGCCAGCTATGCTACAGCACCTCCCCAAACCTTTTTTGAATCACACAAATTATAAAAAACCTATGGGCTTTATTAAAAAGTAAGAAATATTATACATATGCCTGATTTATCTACAAAATTCTTCTAATTGGAATCAAAGGAAGAGTGAAGGCTAAACATTCATAAATGTTACAGGTAAAGGAAATGTGGGCTGTTGATTTTCAGCACTGCACAGATGGTAAGAAACAAGGGCACCAATGGATATCCAAAAAACACCATAAATTGGACATTTAATTTTCTAACTCTAAGCTTAATCAACATATTATAATGTTATAGTAGTCATAATATGCATGAATGCTAAAAGGTGGCCCAGAGCTAGGAGAGGAATCAAGGAAGAACCATCTGATGGCATTCATTATATCAGGTGCCATCTACAATCTCAAAAGAAAACATTTTAAAACCCTCCAAAGACACAGAGCATTTTCTAAAAGGAACTTTCGAACATCAGCATCTTGGGTTTTGAAATTATTCAAACAGCAGTAGCTTCTTTCACCCACTTCTGGGAAGAAGGGCAACTACATATTATGATATATTAAAATACATGACCCCTTTGATGTTATATGCTGCCAAATAATTACCAGAATCACAAACCTGGCTTAACGTTAGAATTATTTGGTTGGGTTCAAGCACTGTGGGTTTTAACACTGGCAGAAATGCTCGAGGCCTTCAACCTCCAAAAGCACAGTTTTAAGTCATAACCAGCAATTGTAAATTGACATTGTGAATGTTATTTGGTTACCCCATAAATTCTTTAGCACTGTAATGCCTTTTTCAGTGCACCGAGCCTTGACCTAACGACTGCCTTTAGTGACTCAGGAGTGGGGCTCATGTTTGTAGGTGCTGAACTTTAAGGATTCCTTGAACAAAAGCCATAAAACAGACACATAATGCATCTAAAATCCACTGGGGAACTCAGCAGAAACACTAATTCTTTAGCCAGGCATTCAGCTGCAGGCTCCAGCAGACATAAGAAAATACCCTAGTTATTAAACTACCCATTCTTCCCAATAATTTTAAATCAGAGTGAATAACCACTTGGGCTGGTCCAGTAATGACATTTACCTGTCTGGGAAGGGCAGAGTTAATGGACACAGCAGAGGATGGACTTTCCCTGGCCCTGCTCAAAGCCCAGGACTGGCAGGTTCCAGCAGCAGCTGCAGCCTCGCTCAGCTGCCACATCTCATGTCAGGACTCATGTCCTGACCCAGGAACCTCTCCTGGCCCTTCCAGCAGCTCTCTCCTGTAAGGGATTGCCCAGCTCCCTGCTCCACACACCAGCAGCTTCTCCCTGCTCCAATCCTCCTTGCCCTGGGCATGGAGGGAGGGTCCAGTTCCAGGCTACCCCTGCTCAGGTGAGAGAGCAGAGCAGTTTTGTTCTGGCATTCAGGCTGGAGACCAGGTAATCCTGTGAGGGAGCTGAGCTGGTCACAGCGAGGAGCTTTCAGAGAGAGCAGTTATAATTTCATACCAAACCCCGAAATCAATATGGTAAACACGTGCCCCAGCCCAAGCCTCCTCTCTGACGGATGGCACCGATAGCCATCTTCCTAAGTAGATTTCTCCTTCCTTTAGTGGCAGCAAAACAGGGCTGGATAAGTGCTGGGATGTGTCTCTGAGTGAATTCGCATTCAGAAGTGGGGCCCTTATCTCTGCCATCGCCTCGCTGCTGCGGGAGCGGGGCGAGCCAAGCCAAGGTTAGATCCTGCTCAGCTCACAATAGCAGCATGTGGTGCCTTTCAGAGCATGAATGCCAGTTTTTTACTGCAGGTGCTCTTGTGGTGTGGCCACGGGAGGAAAGCGATAACTGACATCCTTTCCCATTCAATTTACAGTCAAAGGAGTGTTTGTAATTTAGCAGTTGACTGGCTGAAGCTCAGCCCATATGGTAGCTGTTGTTCAGCAAAGGAGGAAAAAAAAAAAAGTACAGTACTTAAACCGGAAAGAACAGGCAGTCTGTGCATCAACTCCAGGCTTCAAGGGGGCTCTGGCCCACTTTCATTCATATTTAAATGTGCACGTTCACACTGGGGACAGGGACACCGAGCCACATTTCCTAATATTGCAAATCACTGCTTTACTTCAGGGTCTTGTGTGTTACACACAAAGAGGGGGAAAAAAAAACGTGAATGCAGATTTGCATCAGTGTCCCATGAGGAATACTTGAACGTTAGAAGCAAAACCAGCTGGAAAATACATAAAGAGCACAACAGACTCCAGTCTGGTTCCTTTTTCAGAATATTTCTCTCCCATTTGTCTTCTGATTGCAGCTCTAAGAGGCCCTGAAGTCACTGTCTACAGCACATAATTCTGAATACACAGAAAACAAACGACACAGATCATTTTACATATACCTATGAGGCGAAATGTAAATCTGAATGGAAATGTCTGGAGGAAAAAAAAATCACAACTTCTTTCCTTTCAGTCTTTTTAGACAAAGACAGGCTGTTATCATTCCTTAAAAACATTAAAAGAAGTTAAAAGTGGCAAATATATCCCACAGAATGAGAACAACAAACTGAAAGAATGACATTAAAAATAAAAAAATGGTAGAATGACGATTTCAGGTTTGTTTTACCTTGGGGAGAGTACTGAAAAGAAATCAATACAGGGTGCAGTGGCACATGCAATTTTGTTGGTCTTTTGACTTATATTCCACAGCTATGGAGCTTCCCAAGAAAACAAGGAATACAGGAGAATGGGAAATGAGGAGGGAGGGAGGATGGAAGGAAGGAAGGAAGGAAGGAAGGAAGGAAGGAAGGAAGGAAGGAAGGAAGGAAGGAAGGAAGGAAGGAAGGAAGGAAGGAAGGAAGGAAGGAAGGAAGGAAGGAAGGAAGGAAGGAAGGGAGGAAGGGAGGGAAACTGATCTCTTTCACACTTGGATTTCACTACTCCAGCCAAGTTTTTAAAACATTTAAGGTATCACTGGGGACTTGGAGCTGACACATGACTCAAAGGGGAGATGTGGCCATTAAAATTATGATTAGCAATTACAAGTGCAGGGCTTGTGGAATTATGCTTTTCCTGTGCAAATGCATCCCAGAGATAGGAGCTTCACAGAAACTGTTTGCACATCACTGTACACATTGGCAGCTGCTGCCAAGCAGCTTCAGTTTCTGTCCATTTGCCCTTTACTATAGGACACAGACCACATTAAAAGCAAAGAAGGACACGTGCCAGCCTAAAATAAAATAAAAAAACAGCAAAAAATAATTTTTGCATCATTCCAACTAGTTCCCAAATTATCCAGTGTGTGTGTTTTGCAATCCCATCTCAGGAACTGTTTTCTCTTCCTCTTGCATGTGAAAAGCCACACAAACATAACAGGAAATTGTCTGAATATACAGGAGAAACCGTGAAAGTGACTGTACACAAACTGCTCTCAGACACACAAATGATGTGAAAACACTGCTCTGACTTGGTTATTTTAATATTGTTATATGAGGTATTATTAGGCACTAGAAATTAACACCAATAACACAGAAGACCTGGATTGCTCAAAAGGTAAAATGCACAAAATCAACACGTGGAAGGACTGACAAAGGAAAGAGGCTTTCTCTGCTTCAATCCAGCAATAAACCATGACAAGAATATTCAATTCTTCAGACTCTCTGCAGCTCCCACAATCTTACACCCCCTGCAACACCCTGGATGCCAAGATGAAGGTATTTACTACAGAAACTGATAGGCACCAGTCAGGGGTATTTTGAAAGAACCATTTGCAAGCAAGCAATTTTGCATCCACTGAAAACCCTGCTGTGTTAAAGGGGAAAATTGGCTTTGTTGGTTCATGTAAAATGGGCCTTTTCTATGAATAAAGGCCATTTGCTGTGGCTAAAGTGATGCATTTATTTTTTTCCAGTGTTTCTGCAATTTAAAAGTTGGTCACTGTGGAAAAGTGTTTCCCTTGGCTGCTGTGTGTCAGGCTAATTAATAAAGGTATTTACAGAATTAAAAGAAAACACTGAAGTGGATGTACATACTATATGGGTCAGCATAGAACAGACACGTTAGGAACAAGAAATGGTTATTCAAGGTTATATATTCAAGTTTACCTATAATTATCCAAGTTTACTACCTTTAAAAAGTAGTTTTGAGCAGCTAAAAGTCAGCTAGACCTCTCACAATATTAATATAAGCATTCTGTTATTCCATACTGTATTTCTGCGGGTTTTATTAGCAAGGTCAGGAGTCAACATTAGTGATTTACAGTCTGTAAAAAGGATGATGTCATTGAAATGTGAAGAAGGTCAGAATCCCCAAAGAGAAATTATCTTAACAACAGAGTGAGATCATTCCATACACTTATCTGCTCCAAGGGGCAATAATCAAACAGACCTGCATGTAAAGCCTAAGCTGAGCATTAGATAAAAGCTACAGAGGCAGTACTTTCCCAAGCTAATACAGCAGAGTGCTGTAGATTTTGTTCTGAGCTCCACTCATGAAAAAGCTTACTCTGCAAGGGTCCCAATTCCATTTTTTTTCCCCCTAAAACATTGCATAGAAAACGTTATACACATATGTGAATAAAAGACCTGGTTCCATTTCAAATAGAAATATTGATACCCACACGGAACTAAATAAAGGGGCTCATTAAAAAAGGAGTTTGCCTTTGACCTTGCACACGAAGTTTAAAACACAGCTTTTCCCTGCACCAAAACTCTACAGGCTGCTCAAGATCCCAATCTGCTCCAAGAAGAAAATCCCCCACAGGCCTTCAACCAGAAAAAAGACTTTAACTTTCCTGATCTACAAGAGCTACAACACTGGCTAACTAATGTTAGCTACAAGAAAATTACACAAGTTTATACTATCTGAGAAAACATCCATATTGTTGTTGTTCTACTTTCTGCAACATTTTCCTATGGATATGGGGGGTAGAAGTTGCTGTGCTGTGGTAAAAAGAAAATCTCTCTCTAACAGAACAGGGAGTGCTGCTAATCATCTGCAGTAGGAATAAGCAATTCATCAAAAATTAAGTTAAGTTTTTAAAAACGATGAATTTGTAACCAAGGTCTCCTCTTATTTAGAAGTGGTGTCATGTTGTCAGCTCGCCTCTTTCATCTCAAATAAATATAAATTGCCAAAGTTCAGTGCTTCTGAAGTGAAAAAGATGTCCTATCAGTACATTTAACGGAGAATTGCAATTGTGCTCCCACATGAGAGGAGCAGCTTCCTGGACGTGGGTGTTTCATTTAAACTTTTAAGAGGACATCAAAACACATTTACATGAATATAGATCAGTGCTTCCGCTGGGTGATTTAAACGCATCTTACAGCTGTGGAGAAAGATCTTCTCAGCATCCAAAACATCCTTCTTAAAGAGAAGAATTATTAACTTATTTCTTTCTTTTTTACACACATCAATAAAATCAGCCCCACCTCTGAACCCCCATATTCTTTTAGCAACAACCCTCATGCTCCTTGTTTGCCCCATCCCAGAACTCCAATATTTCTTCCTGGCCAACATTCCTTGGCACACTGAGTTCAGGGCTCAGGGTGAGTGCTCAGTGGCAGACCCGCTCCACACCCAAGCCCACCTGAAGCCATCAAACATCCCAGCACAGAAATCCTGAGTTTGTAAAGTCAGGTCTTTCCACTACCGACAAATATGGGTGTGCTGGAAGAACGACCATCGGGAGGAAAGCATCCTCTACAAAATCTGCTGACTCCGGGTGTGCCTTCTAGAACACCCGGGATAATTTATTTTTATGGCTTTTTAAACAAACAAAGAAAACCCAAGGCTGTTTCTTTAGCTGGAATGGGAGTGTAGAAAATTAGTTTCGGACTTCTTCCCTGGGTAGTTCAATGTTTGCTCACTTTGCAGCTCATCCGTGTGGGTGCAGGCAATGATGCAGCCCTATCAGCTGATCTCGGGAATGTGATCCATTAGAGAACCATCCTGCCCTGAGGGACCCGGCAGAGGGTATGTATGGAAGGCTGCATGAATTAATGCTGCACAGACCGGTAATGACTTCTGATTAGATAATGTAATACATCCCTGAGCAATCAGCACGGAAAAAACACCCCACATTCTGCCACCAGCTCCTCCACTGCCACACGATTCACAAATCGTGCACTTCACTTCCCCCAGGTACACATTTCGTTTTTTAAACAAAATGCAGCAAAATACGTAGTGGTCAGAAACACACCTGCCAGGGCTGAATGAAAAGAGAAATATATTTTTTACTGACTTGGTGAGTTCCTGGGATGTTCTCCCCTATTTTTAGATCTCAAGAGAAAAGCAGCTCTTTGGGAGTTGTCACCGTAAGTCAGTGATGAATATCAACACCAAGAAGTTTGATACAGCAGCATCAGAAAAGGAAATATGGCACAACAGAGGAAGCCCCCATCTTTGCCTTGAAAATGTACCTAGAATTCATAAGATTTGTTAAATCCATGGAGTAACAGAAAATAAACAAGCACCCCTCACTTGGCTGTAATTCAAAAAAGAAGCTTTTTAGAGTATAACAACATAAAACCAACATAGCAAAGTCATGGAAAATATCTTTTGATTTCAAAATTAACAAATGTTGCAAGATTTCAATTTCTTAAGTATCAGGAAATCATTATTTCTGCTAACCCCTTCTGTAACAACTCCAACCTTTCCAAAATAATGTTTGTTGTAGCAAAAAAGCCCTTTGAATCTACGAAATTCTTATTTTCTCTTCTATAATCTTACCTCTGGTTGCACAACTCTCAAAAGTGAAGTTTACCCATTTACCCAGTAATCATCTTTTTCTCTTCAGCCCTGATAACTGCTCCATCTACAACAGCATTTATTGTCAACAAAAGCAGAGTGAAAAGCTTATTCAATTACTTTTTTTTTGCCCTTTCATTACTTATTCAGGATGATTAAATCTGATCTGGAATAATTTCAAATTGATTTTTACATCTGAAATATCAAACACAACAACTCGCCGTTTCTCTCCCTTTTGCTGGAGCGCTGAATAATTATGTGGTGCAAGACTTAAACATTTAATCTTTCTCTCTGTGAAAAGAAGAATGGTCAATTCACAGGAGCTGGGGAGGGGAGGAGAGCTCCAGTTCAGTTTGCAGTCCCAAACTGCACAGACCCACAGAGACTCAGCCTGAGGACTTCAGGGACGTGATGACTTGAGACTTCTCCAGCAAAAGCACAGCACATACACACTGGTTTGCTCTGCATCAAACTGGGGGCTAAGGGAGGGCTGTACCATGAGGGAATCTTAAAAAAGTGAAATCCAAGGTCTAAAAATGAAAATAGAGCAAAGTTTTCCTTAAATATTTATCCTGATAAAAAGCAGGGGTAACTCATACATTGAGCAAAGAGGGAATAATCAAGACTGGCATTTCCCCCCACAACAGCTCAATATTTTAGCAGATTTACTGCCAGCCTCCAGCCCTTCTGCTTTGGATCATGCAGATTCAGATCAAGAATTAGATCTGGGGAAAAAGGCATCTGTTCAGGGACTATTAGCAGCTCTTTGTTTTATAAAGTGACCAATGTTTCCAAAGGATGCAACATCTTTTCTTTTTCAATAAGGATTTTGCAAGAAGCTTATCTGCAATGAAAAAAACCACACCACCACTTTATAAAAAGTATTACAAAAGTCATTTTTACAGTTACAGTAAGAGACCACAACACAGACATTAAGAGTCTGTCCCTCAAAACCACAGGTCTTTCATTTACTTAGTGGTTTGGGATTTTTTGTTTGTTGTTTTTAAAGTAAAATACTATATTTGGGGGTTCTTGTATGCATTTGTTTTTTCTGCCATCATGGTGAAGCTGCAAACATTTTCATGTTTTTCTCTAATTTGGTGCCAACACTGAGCTGGAAACTTTTTTTTTTTTCTTTTTTTTTTTTAATGAAAACCGAGATTCTGATGAAATGCAAGACCTGTGGTTTTTAGGAAAAACAAAGTATCACAAGATTTGTCATAAAAACACAGGGCTGGCAACAGTACCAATCTCATGTACAGTAGCCTGCTATTTATAGGTGCACTCACAAGTCTGCAGACATATTTCTGCTCTCCAGTAACAAACCTAGGAAGAAAAAAGGCTCAGCAACAATTACCACAGATACCTGTCACTTTTTAAGTCGAGAACAAAATGAAAGTGGCACAAAACCCAGATCCTCATCTGGCAGAAATCAAACAGGATTCAACTGCAGTCACATAAACAACAAATGACACAAAATGAGATCTTGGCCCTAAAACTCTGTAAGTTCTAGAAACCGAAGGCTTGGCTTTATTACAAAAGGCACTTCCAGGTAATGGCTGCAAAGGGAGGGATATAAATTCATTTATACATCCAGAGGGTCCCTGGATATACACCAAGGCCAGAGCCACAGCAGCCCATGGCTGCACTGAGGGGTCTCTGACACTGCACAGATGATTTTCATTCTCTTCAGTGACTCCATCTACTGCTCAGTAACTTCCTTCACGGAACAGCTCCTTTGCTCCTTACAAGCTGAGGTTTAAGATCCACTTCCAACTCTCCTGGCCCCAGTTTTCCTGTGGCTGCCTGCTCACAGGACCCTCTGTGGGTCAGCACAACCCCACAGCACAGACAGGGGAATGTGGCTCTTTCTTTGAGTGTCCAAGAGTGATTCACACATAATATGACAACGACATTGCTCAAGTCCAAACTCCTAATACCAGTACTAAATCTGTTCACACACAAAAGAAGGGAACCTTTCAGACATTTTTAGAAGATGCAGCCGGTTTGACTTTTTTTTGGTTACCTGTGAAAAAATGCATAGCTTAATTCTTTCTGACCAGAGAAATGTGTTGCCTGCAAGCTCCAGAGCAAAAGCAGAGCTCAGTTTGTCAGCCACCAACTCTTTGTCTACACAGTTAAGTAACTGTGACACTGTGATGTTAATCACAGCTTTAGCATTTTCTCTTTGGCTTGGAAGAAATGATGCTGATAAGCTCAAGCACAAGTGGCAGCTATCAGAGAGCAGGATGGTTACTGTACTTGCATTTTCTACAGCCCAAACTCTGCCAGTCCAGGACAGCAGAGGCTTCTTCATGTGCTTTGGGGTGCTCAACCAAGAATCACAGGAACAAAAGAATAATTAAGGGATTTCCCTTACAGTATTCTCTTACTAGAGAAAGAAAGAGTAAGCTCTGTAATTTCATGAAGTTGGGCCTCCCACCTTCCTTCGTGCAGCCTCAGAACTGCATCCCCAGTGGATCTCAGAACACCAACCCTGAAAAATATACTTCCATTCAGTTCTTCAGGCTCCACCTGTCCCAGCAACAAGATTCAACAGAAGCTATGATTCACTGGGAGGTCCTGGCAGAAAGGGATTAAAAAGGTTATTTAGAGCTGCTTTCTGTAGTCAAACTGGTACCCAGCAGGAATTGCTGCAGCTGGGAATGCACAGCTCCCTTCCACCACATTCCCTGAAATGATGAGCCTGCCACAGCCTTTTTATTGCAATTACAGGACAGCAAAGGAGACAGAGGCTTGTTTCTCCACGCTGTCCTTTGCAGAAGCAAGGCTGCACAGAAGGGATGCTCTGACTGGTAACACACTCTGCCTGTCAAGGCAGCCTATCTTCCATGGAGCACACTTGCACACCATCTATTATTGAACGCTTCTAGAGCACAAAGCAATCTCATTATGCAATGAAAACAGTTCCTATAAAAGCATCTATGCAAGTGTGATGGGTTTTTTCCCCACAACATTTTTACATTTCTCTTCCAGCCTTCCCCTTTCACACCAGCTGCAGTCGAACTCCTCGCTGGCCTTGATGCTTACAATGTTGGATGTGATAGGAACAGACTAGACATTGTTTTAACACAGGAAGGTTAATTTAAAATAACCTTCCTAAGCTGTTCCTGCTGCAAGACAGCAACATTACAAGGAGAAGACATGGATTCATAAATAGGATCAGCTTTCAATCCTCAGAGCAGTGGTAGCAGCACTTGTCATGAACATTCTGTGCCGAGTCTCAGGGGAAGCTCAGCCTCAGCTGCTGCTCACACAGCTCCTTCTGTCAGTCACTCACAGAAGCAACGCCAGCTTTTCCTGCTGAAGAGCCTTGCTCTTGATCTCCTCAAGGTAAACGCTGCCACGACAAGAGATGAAAGGCAGAAAATGCTCCATAGCATGCCTGCTACTACATTTCAGCACCAGTGGGCTTTTGATGTATCTGTATCCCCCAGCAAATGAACCAGCCTTTGAAATGGGGTTGATTGTTATAAAATCATCATTTAAAGGAGCCTTAGATTTAAGAAAAAATCCCAGGATTTACAGTCTCACACACGTATTAGAGGCAAGCAAAAATCACTGTATCACAGTTAAAGGCTGTATCGGTCCTGCCATAAAAATTTTTGAGGGATTTTTGTCATCTCAGTCTCTACTCCCACATGACCAACCTTGACTTTGCATCCTCCCCTTTGAACAAAGCAGGAATATCTCAGAGCACTCAGGACATAAGTCTAGCCAAAAAGTTACACTCCCTTCAGATGCAGCAAAGGATTAGGACTCCTGAAGCTGTCATGGACTTTGTCAAGGCCTTTTTAAGCATAACTAAATCTGCCTCTTCCTCATGCTCGACCTTCTTTCAGGTCCACAAAGACAGCATCTAGGCAGCCTTGCATGATGGCTACTCCAAACTATCTTCTGAAACCCTACAATGAAAAGACTGCTGAATGTTCTCTTTTCCAAGTGCCATAAAAACATCATACTGAGCTGAGAAGGCCAGGGATCATTTTGTACTACCCCTCTGAAAAGCCTCTTGCTTACTCCACCTTTTTACATAAACACTGTGGGCTTTTTCTTCTACTATAAGCAAGTTATAACCCAGAATTCCTGTTTTCATAAAAATATGGCAAAGAGGACAATGAAACATGTAACTGTCATGGAATCATCACTAAAGCCCAGAAGTTTCTTAAGACTTGTCTCTAACTCTGAGGCCTCTGCCATAGCAAAACAAAAAGTCAAAATATTCCAGGGTAGCAGTTCACACTGGCACATATCATTCAGAATGATGTAACAGTGATTTATTCCTTACCTTACTTATTACTTACCTTACTTATATTCCTTACCTTCAGAATGATATAACAGTGATTTATTCTTTACCTTACTTATTACAGTGTAAAAAAAATAAGCTGTGCTCTGTGGCCACGTCACAAAAAAATATTGTCACATTACTGAATTCCTTGGGGGTAGCAAACCTGTGTGAGCACATAGGAAATGCAGAGCTTCTAACTAAAGTTTTATTTTTGCTGCCTGGGCAAATTATTATTTATTGTTACCCTTTTACACCAGCAGTTCTTCTGGGGGGAAAAAAATGCATCCAGATATCTCACTAGAGAACAAGTCACTTTGTAAGGGTGAAGGACAAGGCTTTTACAAGGCCATGAAAAATGCTAACAGGAAAACACTACTGAATTTTCCATTTCTTTTTTTTTTGTTGTTCAAATTCCAGAATCAGCAAGTCTTTACAAATATAAGCAGTTTCAGTAAAAAGAAATAAGATGACAATAAAAATATTGCTCTAAAGAATCAGTGGGGTGTTATACAGTTGGATCTTTGGTAAAACAGGAAATGAAGGCAGAGAGATGAGGGGAAGAAAAGACAAATTAACTACAAATAAATAAATAAATAAATAACAAAGCTCCTGTAGGAAAACAGCATCTGTTGAAACAGAAAATCTCTGTCAAGCAGCCCAAACCACACTATTTCATGGTATCTGTTTTTTCCTCCTGTTAGTCATGGTTTGCAGGAGTTTTATAACTATGGAATGATACAGCTGTAAAAAAACAGTGCCCCCCCCACCTTTTCAGTTTATTAATAGATGCTACAAAAATAAATATTAATTTTTATCTCATCCACTTTTGAGTAGATCCAAAGTAGCACAAAGCAAATCAAAAAGAGCACACTCACAACAGAGGATATGACTAAGCCACATCAAGTAGATAAGAGACCAAACTTCAGACATGCTGCTAAATCAAATTGGTATTTACATGTAAATATTTTATCTTGCACATAAACTATTTGTCTCAACACCAGTAAGATCAGCGAGGCCTACACAGACAACTCACATTAGCACTGTAAGTATTTTCCTTCTCAGGGCTGCACTGAAGCAGCACATCACAGATACTGCAAATCTGAGGAGTAAAACTGCAAAGTGGTGAAGAATAGCATAATAAGAGAAGTACATACTTTTTATCATTATCCCAACATATCTATGTATGTTTTAAAATAAGAGATTCCACTCCAAGGACTGACTTCAAAACATTTTATGAATACCAAAGGACTGTGTGCCAACATTAAACAGGTACTAAAAAGCCCTTATCCCTGTTTTCCTGCCTGTCCCTACCCTATCCATGATGCAACAAAGAAAACTACACTCCCTTGCCTAGTTTCAACTCTTGGGTTTTCACAGGCAGTCTGGTATGAACAAGAACCAAAATGAATCAGAAGCTATGTGAGAATTCAAACTACGCATTAAAAAAAATAGTGCTGACAAAATAATCCAGCTCATTCACATCCTCCCCTCCACATGCTCTTCTGTCTCTGCTTCCAAAGGACACCAGGAAGAAGCACAGAAAAGTTTACAGAGCATTCTGAACCACACTGAAGTTAGGAGGGAGAAACCCCAATAGAAGAACAGACACCTTGCCTAAAGAATTTAGGTTGGTATGATCAGGGCCAGGAGAAAAGTCACTTGAGTTCCCAACTTGAGTTCTGCTGCCAAGTCACACTGTGGGAGGTTTTAAGCAGACCTGCAAGCTTCTAGTCCCATCTGTAAATGGCACTTGTCTGGCACTAGGTTTAAAAATGAAAAAACGTTTCAGACAGATATATTTGAGGCAGCCCTCTCTAATCAAGAGTGCTGTTTTAGTTCCAGAGTTTTCAAGTACAATGTACTTTACTTCCTGCATAAAGTATGGGAAGAAAATTGATGTCCAGTTTGTCATTTCTATTGGAGATACCCACTCCCCTCACACAGTCTCTGGAAACTGAACTTTTTAACAAGGTGTGTTCTAAGGAGGGGAAAAAAGAAATTTTGCTCACTTTTTTGCAGTGCTCAGTCTTCCACACATGCTATTTTTTGCCCTCTGAATTAAAGAAGATACATTACTGCTTTAGAAAGCTGCTTACATGAGGAATGCAGTAAAACAAATAGTTTAGAAATTCCTAATAGCCTTCCATCTATTTGCATATAGGTAACTATGGAGAGTATGGGTAGAGAAACAAATACCTTATAGAAATTAATTTAAAAAACAGACAAAACCATTAAAGAGCTAAATTCAGTGCATGGTTTATTTGAAGCTAGCTAACCAGCTCTTACTGTAACTACATGTGACAAATCAGAAAGAAACAAACCGAATTAGAAGTTCCTAATCCTTGTGACAGGACGTTCAATAGGGCATTAAATTGTAAAAATTGAGACAAATTGCAATGAATACGCCTCTATTTTATTTCAATAAATAAACTCTTTTCTCTGTACAAAAGTTGGAAAGGCTTAAGTTTATTAAAACACAAGCCACAGACAAAGCATGTAAGAAAAATGGTATCAAAGAACGAAGTCCAGATGAAATTTTGCACCTGCTGCATATAAAATCCTCCACCCGCCCTCAGCTGAGTCAGGAGAGAAAGGAGGCAGACACAGCTACTTATTTCTGCTGAGAGTTCTTTGCTTCTCAGCGTGCTCCACAATTTTTTCTTCCACATACAGCCCCTTTCTCTTTCTCACTGCATTCATGTACTTGCGGGCCTGGTTCTCCGAGTCTGCCTTCTCCCCAAAGTGCAAATATTCCTCCTCAGTCGTTGGCACCCAGAAGGGGTCACTCGAAATGACCTGCAGAGAGAAACAAACAAAAAAAAAAGAGTGAAGTCGTACAAAAGTTCATTAGTGTATTTCAAGTAATCAGCTGCTGGAGCAGAGAAACGAAAGTAGAGCAGATGAAGTTGTCTGGAAAGTCTGCAATCAGCTACTGAAGCAAAAACAGGAGTTAAGACACTCTGCAGCTCTTGCCCTAAAGAGCCCACAATAACTTTTTAAATTCAGCTGCAATTATCTGCATAGTTTTTTTTAAAAGCAATTTTGATTGCCCATCAGCAAACAGTGCCAAATAATGTCCAGAAAATTGCCAATTTTCAAGAAGGAACTCCTTATTTGGAATATTATTTCACTACAATTTTATTAGAATTTATTGGAACTGAAGCTTTATGCTCATTTCTGTGCCCTATGTTTTCCAATCCCAATCCAGAGTTGGACAGATGGTTGAAAAATCACTGTTTCTGGTTCTAACTCATTTAGCAGAGCTGTTCTTGAAGCTTTTTAGCCCTCCTCTAGAACAGATTTTAGATCAAACATGATCAGAGCATAACTGGACATGCCTTTATTCCCAGTTCATCCTATATAGCCCACACTTCTGGGACAACAGAGGGTATTACAAGGATCCCTAAATATGAACATTAGGAAGGGATGAAATTGACCATATTGTGTTACATAGATTCTGCTGCAAGTTTCAAAAATATTTATTTTTCTTGATTGCAGATTTCTTCACAAGATGCAGTTACAAGTCATATATTTTATACAGTATTCATTTCTTAAACAAAATCCTGATGGATAAAGTAGTACAGACAAGTATTAGTTACTGCAAGAACCACAATAGTTATAACAACTGAGCAAATTACTCTATAATAATTTCTGAAATATTAGCATTAGCACTCATAATTGACAAGGAGAAAACAAATTTCCCTAAATTGCCAATTTTAGCTTGCTGTTACAAACTTCTTCTACCATTACCAACTTTTTTTCTGACAAATCCTTTAAATTGCCATATGGTACTTCAACCTAAGCAACATTTCCTAAAGCTCAGGTTACACAAAGCAGCAAGAAGAGGAATTAAAAGTCATGACTGAAGATGGACAATTTTCCCCAGAAACATCAACAATTGTGGAGTCCTAATTTAATACCTCATCTTAAATTAACACAACCACACAAATTACACTTTATGGGGAGTTAGGAGAACGACCATGGCAGTTTAGTTTGTACTAGGCAACACTGTAGGTTCAATCTTGCAAAAATGGGATGTAAAACCAAACCAACAAAATAGTTCTAGTTTGCTACAGTTAAGCACATGCATAGTCCTGTTAAATAAAGTGGGTAATACTCGTGCTGGAAGTGACAGCCAATCTCAGTTATTTACATGGGAAATGACTATGCACAGGGTTGCCTGGCTGAAAACCAAAAGCAAGTAGAGCTCAGAAATAAACAGTCTGAAACTCAGCTCTCCAAATTTTTCTGTGTTTATTTTTACCATAAACGTGAGGACTGTCTAACCACAGAAGAATCTGCCTGAGGAAGAGTCATACCCAGTCTGATGCCTTGCACAGGGCCTTATAACCAAGGCACAGAAACTCAGAGGTGATTCCTTGACAGCTTCCATCAATAAAAAAAGAATGGTCCCCACTCTATGAGAGTTTGCAAGTTTTACTGTTATTTATGAACCAGAAATACAGCAAAAGGGCAGTGAATATTGCACATTGACTTGATGAAGTTGCAGTGATGCTCGTCCTGAACATCTTAATGATGTAAAGCTACCAGGGACTTCCCCTTTCATGATCTGCCTAAAGAGCTGGACAAACAAAAATTTCCAAGTCCAAGACCACATGAAGAAGAAAAGGTGATTCATGCTCAATGGATTTGCTTCAGACTGTGCTGCTGAGGGAGGTTATACAGCTACACACTGCTAAGTTAAAGACTGTTACTATACCCTTTGATGACTTTTTTTTTTACACTGGCAAAAGATGTAAAACCCAGAAATTATGCCCAGAGAGAAGCAGTGAGACAGCAGTTCTTGAAGAATGAGTATAACAGAGGAGTCCAAAAGTATACAAAACTGAACTTACAGATCTAATCTACCTGTAAATATTTAGATACTGTAGTGATGGATGTTTAAGAAAATCCCCAGGTTTGACAGACTGGCTCTTTCAATAATTCATGAAAGACTTGCTCTACTGAAGTTTTGCTCTGGATATTTCTTCCACTGACAAGAATTCTTTATGCTTCAACAGGTCTCAGGAAAGTCAGCATAACAGCAGGTTTAAAAGCATGTCCTATTTAGTATTTATTAGCCAGCAAAGGCAAACCTATTGCAGCACAGGGTTACAGAATCCTGAGTGAGCCTGGTCCTGCTACATGATGCAGAGCAGTGCTGTAAAGAGGTTAACTGGATTTCAAAGAACCACCTGAGGAGCCACCTTGGCTTCTCAACCTGTTTAAATAAATAATTCAGCCACTACACGCTCGTTCTAGAGCAAGAGCTGGTGGCACCAGAAAATTTCTGTTAGAGGACCACACCTACCTAAATGGTGCAGATACACTACAAAGGATGAATTAATCAGCACACATTAGTGGTAAGCAATGGGAAAGAGGAAGCTGCATCTGTTGAGTCAGCTGGAACCTGGGCCATCATCTGTGCATCTCCTTTAGGAAGTCACTGCAACCCTGTTATGATACACAGGGGTGTTACTGATACAGTGACCCCAACAAAAAAGGAAGAAGTTTTTCTGTTTTGAAAGTTCTGAGTGAAGGCAAAGGCCCAAACTGGACTGTTCCTGTCACTCATATCATATTAATGAATCAAATGCTCATAGCAGGTGGCATCCATCATTCCCCACACTCTGCTAATACAGTCCAAGCAAGCAAAGGGAGAACGGTCCCAAACCATTGCCATCAATTTCCTGACAATGGGAACTGTCAGAATGGTGGGTCTGGGTTTCCTGGAATCAGAGCTAAGAAGCTTTTTAGGTCCTGAGCTATTGTTTGTATTCATGGGAACCACACAGGGATGGTTCTGGAATTTGTAACAGAAATTGAGTTTTTGTCTGGATAAAGCCCTCAGTGATGAATTAGATTCTAAATGGACCATTCCTTCTGGAAGATGGTACAGTTATTTCATAGAGAGCATTTACAGAGGATCCTGAAAGATCCACAGGATTAAAGCAGAAAAGACACCCAGAAATATTATTTATTCTATGTTGCATGCCACTATTAATTTAAAATTATTTAAATGTTTCCATATACTAATTTTTCAGTACAAAACTAAAACATATAGCCTAAGACTCCTCTTAAAATAAGAAACTTGATAGCATCTTGACAACACTTTCAAGAAGTTACATTCCTAAACAAACTTCAATCAAAAGAGAACTGGACATTCAAAATAATATGCCTTCCACAGATGAAAAATCTTTAAGTGACTGAAGCAATTCAGTTAACCTACAAAAAGTCTGCCTCTCTCTCTCTCTGCCTGTGTGTTGTGTGTGTCTGGGCAACACTGAGCAGGGGAGACAACAAAACAAAACAACAGCCAGACCTTATGTCCCAAGTAAAACAGCCAGAAGATGCCAAGAGGCACTAATATTAGGAGTAAGACTCCATAAAACCAACGATATTATGGTATTGTTAGCATTATGATAAAGTACATTTCAAAATACCACCATACTGTGTGAGACTTGGTAACTGGGAAATTCAGCACACCTTTTCTCCAGGAACTTTTCTAGGACTTGGGAATTTTCCTGTGTAACAGCATGAGCTAGCCAGTGGCCTATGCAGATTTATTACTCAACAGCAGAATTCTCTGCTAGGGACAACATCAGCCTTAACTGCAAACAGCCCAGCACACACATGATTACTCCTCCAAGTGTACACAACTAAGGGCTTCCTCCTCGACTGAGTATTTCTAGACATCTGCAAGGCTCTTCTGAAAGACATTTCTTTTAAAAAGTGAACTATAAATCAAGATCTGTGCAGTGGGTCACTGGACCAGCATTTATACTATTAGAAAACAAGCATTTTCTCTAAATGAGGCCGTATAAAAGGTGACACAGGAAAATGAATCAGTGCACAGCAGCTGATACAGTTCTTAAATTTGTTATTGCAAACACAATGCCTAAGTGATGGAAATGTTCCTATTAAAGGAACATTGAAATTAAGGAACATTTCAAATTAATCTTCATTGATTTACTTTCTGGAAGTCTTGGGTGATATAATTTGTTTAAAGTGTGCCTATAAGCACACCCGTAGAATTCCATTATGCTTAAAAGAAAAATAAAAACCCCAGACACACATGAAGTGTGTCCCATCACTCACTGCAGAGCTATGAGCCCACTCTAGGTATAAATAAAACATATGTTTATAATGCTGTCAGCTGGGATTAGGTATTCCAAAGAAGTAAATAGATTACTTGAAATATTGTAAGTGAAGGGTATTCTTCAAAAGAAGAAACCATTCTAAAGCAAGATATTTCAATAAATGTAACAACTATTCAAACCAACACACCCAAACAATGAAGTCTCATAAGACTTGTTTAGTAAGAGCATGCAGAGTAGCACAGGCAAAACAGATGTCACTCTCTTTTAGCCTAACAACTACACATTAATTATTCAAGCTATAAATGCTTGTCTCTTTATGAGAGACATAATGTGAATACCTGTAATAATAATCAATAGAAACAGAAATACTATGAGCATACTCAGTTATTACTGATAGATGACAGAGTGTGTACTAATCCTGCAAATGATTATGTAAGCTAATCAAGATTTTCAGTAAGACATGAGTTTGAGCAGACCACTTGCAATTCAAGAGGACTTGGAATTTTAAGCCTTAATTTGAGGATGATTTATTATTTGCATTTCAGTGTCACCCAGATGGCACCAACAGTGATCTCGGTCCCATTGTCTAGTGGATTTCACAAAATGATGGTAAGAAACAGTTTCTGCCTAAGGCAGCCTAATTATGCAAAACAAGGTTGAGAGAAGCATCAAAAGCAAACAGAAGGGATCTCCCTGGTTCACCCAAAAGGTCAGGCAGATTTGGGAGCACAGCCATGTTCCCAGTAGCATTTGCCCTACTGGTCCTCACTGTCTGATGAAGACAGAAAATTTCTTTGGAGCCAATATCAACAACGTGGAAAATGCTGGACCATGAATAGAAAGAGCAGTCTTACACTGGCTGATGGAGATTTTAAGACCAGCACGCAACATTGTGGACTTTGTGAACTGCTTAATGAGAAATCCCAAGAAACACTAAATTCAGTGTGACTGGGCACTACCACCAGCAGCCATCAGCACACCAGGAAAAACATTATGCCAGAAGTTCTTTTTTCTGTTGAAAAAAGAGAAAAATTTAAAAAAATCAAAAGAACTATTATGCACAAAGATGATATGGGCTCCAGTGGATCAAAATCCTTTCCACCTTCGAAAACTTGATGGCAGAAAGATATTTCAAGAGCATTTACAGTTCAAGTGGTGTCCATCACCCAGTAATGGCAAAGACAGAGACTGTGCAGCTTTAAAAAGTAGAGCAAATATGCACAGCTGAGATGAAGTGGCCCTGAGAAACAAAAGTTTTAGGGTAAACTTACCTTCAGATAAAACAGCAGAACCCTGCAGAGGTGTATGGGAATCGTTACCTGCTGTTTTTCT
The DNA here is from genome assembly GCA_026261815.1 of Monarcha castaneiventris obscurior. NCBI lineage: Eukaryota > Metazoa > Chordata > Aves > Passeriformes > Monarchidae > Monarcha > Monarcha castaneiventris. The sequence goes on along the minus strand of JAMPIT010000434.1, from coordinate 3,887,070 downwards.
AGGAAACCTTAGGTAATATGCTGGGTAATGCTGCACAAGTGGTTCTGCACAAAGTACAACCAAGTTTAGGCCCCTTGGGCACTGGCAGTGTGCTTCCAGACCAGAATATCTTACCTGAATGTACTGGGTGTGCAGATACCCTGCAAGTAAAAGGAGCATTGAAAAGCATCCCATAATTCAGAGATTCCATTCAAAATACAAAATGTGGAGTGCCAAAGCCTTAAAATGCCTGGTTAGATACAAGAACTCATCTTCCAAGAAATATTGGAATCAAGAACATTTACACAGTTAGTTATAAAATAAACTCATACAAGTTTATTTTGGCTCAGGAGCATCACCTTTGTTTGTGTCTCAAACAGTGGCAGCTAAGCTTTAGCCTTGACTTCAGCAAGTCGCTGCAAAGAGGAATCTGGTAACTGGAAATAAAAAAAAAGGAGATGTGTGGCTCTACTGCTGCATTTTTTCCTATTACTTAAGAAACATGTATTGAGAAAGAGAATTAAAGCCACACCCCTACCACTTCTATTTACTGTTTCAATTAGCTTCAGATGTCCTTGCCAAAACAATGAGCTTTTCATATTTGAAAGGTTCCAGGTTACTCCTGGAATTCATTTATGTGCCTAAACTGTCACTGGTGCAATAATGTATGTAAAGTTACAGTTCAAGCCTAGAATAGATCCTCTCTCATTACCTCAGCCTGCTTCCTGTTTAATGCAAGCCTAACAATCTCATCCAGCAACTTCTATATTAAGCCCCATCTTCCGAGCTGTAAAATGACTTACAATTCGAAAGGCATGAATTAAAATTCAGAATATAAAACTTCCATATTCAGAAGCCTCATATTCCTAGCAATTATTACACAAAATCCTTCTCTTACCTTTCTCCAGAGCCCTGAGGCACGTTCTAGGCACTATTCTACTTAGAAGGTATAATGAAAAAGAATTCTGATTAAATGTGTTTACAGTTCACTCATGCCCTCCCAAGAATAAAAGTGTGTTTAATAGCCAATCTTCATGCAATTTCAAAGATGTGATTTAACAGGAATACTATACATTTCACAACTTTACAACTAGTAGATGTCTTTGACAATTCCTGCTGAAAATTCTATCAGCATCTGAATAGAGCCACATGCATTATTTTTTTTCTTATAACACAGATTTCCCAAATGGGATGAGCATTCCATTATTCTAAGGATTGTGCAATCACAAATACCTTCTTGTTCAAAACCCTTGTGATTAAGATAAAATAACAAGGCTGAGTAAAAGATCTAACTGCAAAGAATTGAGAACAAAAGAAACAGGCTCAAACAAAAGCATACATTAACTGAAGGTGTATTATTAATTGAAGGTTTAAAACAATACAACTAGTTCATAATTATCCCAAAGTTAAATATTTTAAACTAATGATTTAATAAGAAAGTTTATACTGAAATCTAAGAAATTACTGCCAAGTAAACCCAACACACCTAACATCTGCCTAACTTTTGAAAGTAGTTTGTTTAGCTGGGACTAAACTGAAAACTCCCACTAATGGTTAGTTGGTGCTGTCCTTCACAGGCACGAATAAATTGCATAAGCATGCCCGAAGAAATTAATAAAAAAGGAGTATCTGACAAGATAGACCTCAATATATCTATTGCTCTTTCCCTTGGGGTTGGAGCAATCTGAACTACACAAATACATTCATTAACTGAATAGAAAAAAAAAGGCAATATAATTTCCACAGAGACCAAAATGGCTTCATTTAAATGTGGGCTCTATCACTGACCTTCCTGTGTTTAGAGTCTACAAATCACGGTAATGAAATATAATGAAAGAGTGAACTCAAACCTCAAGTGTTTAAACATACCCTATGCATGTGATTTCCACGAGATTAAGTGTTTGGAAGTTTAAAAATCCCCCAAACTTTTTATTTCACTAAAATGGGGTTAACAACACATTAGAAGGAATTTGTGCAGACAAATACATGTCCCAGGTACTCAGCTAACGAGCTGAGCACACTGAGAAAACATCAGCAGCACAGAGTTCATTCAGAATGCCAAGGAAGGGTTTGGAGAGTGTGCAATTAAAGCAGCAGCCACGCACTGGGTAACACAGGAAATGCAGAATAAAACCAAGCAGCTACTGCACTTTCTTCCACTTTCTAACATTAAGGAAAAAATAGTTTAAGATTACACAAAGTTCCCATCATATTATCCTACCCAGTGATGCATCAAATAACAGGGATTCAACTAAAAAGCTGGTGTTTTATCATGTAGGTACAGACACCATAATCATCAGTAAAGTGACAATGTCAAAGTCACGCCAACACCCGATGCAACTTCATGCAGAATTCAAAGAGAAGGAGCAGGAGCTGAGACACAAACACTTCTCACTGCTTCTCTGTCGTACTAGCACCAGAGATTCTGAAAACTGCACTTATTTAGCAATTCTGTTGATGGTGTGAGAGTAACATGCACTCCTTCTGCCATCACTGCACAGAGATAGCATTACTGGTAGCTTAGTAAAAGGCTTATTTTATCACAAAAACATGTGAGCATGGCTTTCATGGAGACAAAAAAACCCAACCCTCCCCCACTAACAGATTCCCCAGGTGGAAAGGTGACTGGCTTACACAGTGATTTTTCCTACTACCAATACATTTAACATACAAGCTGCAATTATAATCTCTCCCGGGGGTCAGTTTTACAAAATCCTGCCAGTTGTTCAAATCTCCCTGTCCTGTGGATGTCTGTAATTATGTGTGAACATTTTCTTACATGAAATTCATAACATCTGAGAGTGAACGTCCAGGCCAAGGCTTGGGGACAGAAGGGGAGGCTTGAGAGCCACAGGGTTCACGTTTTTGCTTAGTGCTGGAGTACAGGAGCTACAAATCCTAAAGAAACTGGCACAAAAAGATGGTTCACTGGAATTGATGTCATATTCCTTCAGGGCACTGATGTCAGAGGCCATTCAGACAAAAGACCAGTTAAGCCACAAAACCTCACCAGCTGCGGGAGAACAACCAAAACTGACAAGATTTCTGTGCACAGTACTGCCAGCACTCAGTGGTTTGAGCTACCTGATCTGTAACTGGCTCTAACCAAGATCCCCATACTCAAAAGATGCAGTTTATCAATTTTTCTATGTGTACACCATCTGTAGAAGGTTGTCCTTTTTATTATTTTTTTGCTTTTTGCATTCTGTGCAGCTCTGTTTTTCCCTTCCCTTCGTGGTTCTGTGTGGAGTTGGACTTAATTACAAGAAGATTAAATGAATCAATATTGAGGGAGGAGAGCTAAGTCCTTGGTGCCTGCACTTACTAACACCAGTAAGGTACCACTGCCAAGCAAGACACAATGTACTTTTCCAAGTGCACTGTTTCAAGCACTCTTCCAAATGCTCTTCCCAAGTCTTTTGTTAGCATGTGGTCAGTTTGCAGATGTCCTCCTTTTCCATTACCATCCACATAAAATTCCTGAGGCAGTTACCACGATTAGTAACAAGGAAATAATGTTAGTGGAGTATTTTACAGATACTACCTAGGAGGATCCACAGCATGTGAAAAACCAGCACATACTTCAGAGAAACAGTGGTAAGCAGCCCACAGCTGGCAACTGCAGGGTGTCACTGACCTCAAAAATCTAAACTTGGCTGTACTCAGAGGCTTGACATTTGAGGTGACAAAATAAATCAGAAGATCAAGCAAACAAACAAATATTTTTTCATCCATTTACAAAAGTTTCTATTGTTTTCTAACACCAAATAAAGGAACACCTGACCAAAACAAACAAACAAACAACCCAAACCAAACCCAGAAAAACTTAGACTTTGAAGTTATTTTAAAAATTTAAGGTGAAAAATTTATACCCACTGACTTTTGCCCTTGAAGCCATTTTTAGCTTTTTCAGAGGAGTCTTCTAAGGAGCCCAACAATACAGGTGTGTTTGTCTTGAACAACATCTGATTTACAGCCTTTTCTCCCTGAAGATCTAGTCTCCACATCACAGGAACAAACTACACTGCACTGGCAGCTGAGGACACTCCTTATCAGCTTTCCCACTTGCTATCTCCTTTACACCTTCACATCCAACTCTTCATTCTTTAAGTGACAAAAACGACCAAGGGGAATTATTTTGAGCACACCTCTGCTTACTGTCAACAGACTTAATTTTGAAAGCAGGAAATCTATTCCATTTGTCTTTTAAGCATGAAAATTTATGTTGGTTTGGCATATGGGAGGACAAGTGCCTGCTAGACCTTAAGAGGTTAACTTTCATGTGCTTTAGATTTAGTGATACATTTATTTTCTGTTAGTGGTAGGTTGGGGCTGTTTTGTGGTTTTGGTTTTTTTCCCATTCCCCAAACAAGTTTACCAGAGAACTCATGAGAAAGAGCACATAAATTCAGGAAAACACATTTATAAAGAATCAGTTTCATTTATGAAAGACTTACTTTCTGTTGAAATAAAAAAGCATCCCATCTAAACAAAATATAAATACATTTCAGAACAGAATATCTACAGTAAGAAATATAAGGCTATTTTTTTCCCCATTTCAAAAAGGAATTAATCAAATGTCTTGACCAAAACTTAACCTTTTTTTGCTTATTATTCCAGTCTGCCACATCTACAGGAAATAGATCACCAAAACAGATGGAGTGAATAGATATTTTTACCTCCCAGTGGCTGAACACCAGCTGTGGACTGGCCAGGCCACTGGTTCTCTTCCTGATTTCATCAGCAAAGCCAAAGCTTTCTGCTACTGGCAGGACTGCCTTGATAATAAACACGTCTGTCCCCTCTTTCATCTCCTCCTGCAGCACTCTGCCTTCCCTTTTGGACAGCACAGCGTACACACGACCTGCAGAGACACAATTCTCATCAGCTCACCAACACCTCCACATCCTGCAGCACAAAGAGAAACACATCAGTACCTGTGCAGGGAGTTTCAGCTTCAAGTAAAACATGGAACCTCTTCTGGCTGAAATTCTTTGTTGTAAGCCAATGAATTAAGTGGACACACTAAATTCAGGCAAACATATTCTGCCATACAATGTGCAGAACCATCTGAGTAACATTTAACACATTATCAGAGCTGTATGAATCCATCTAGGTCCATTTTGTACAATCATAGGACTGTATATACTGTTTTAAAAAGGTACTTTGGCAGATTACATGCCTAGCTTGCTTTTTTTCTTACAACCAAATATTTCAGAATCATTACTAAGAAATATTATTGTGTTTTAGGAATTGTATCTTAGCTACTGTTAGAAATTTGCTTGGATCACCATATCCCTTCATGGTATTTGTCCCAGATAGTCCAGTGCTATTCTAATCACAAAAACCTAGTTTATCTGAAATACAACATATTTATCATGTTCAATGAGTTTAATTGGTTTGTTAATAAATTCAGTCTTAAGTTAGTCATGGATAATTTCAATTTTCTTTCCCAAGTTAGCATTCAATCTATCAAAATACAGTGTGCATGTCATGAAAGTAGCTGTGAAAATGACCATGTCTGACTTTAGAGTATGTTTTTACAAGTATTTTACAGATAAAAACTAACAAATATATTTGTGTTGATCAAGATAATAAACACATAAGAAAACTTTTACACTTAAAAACTGTGCTCCCCTCTCCTTGTTCCTCTCCTCTCCTTCAGTTCAGTTTATTTTCATTGTCAGAAAAGTCTGATGGACAAAGCTTTATATTCTGAGAACACAGATGACCTCACTTTCCCAGAAGCTAACATCTTAGAAACAAGCAGATCAATATGGAGATATATTAAACTTCACAGGGTATCAATGTATGGAATGCCAAAGGAAAGAATAAAGACACAAAAGTCAGTGGTTTGACACATGTCAACTGCCAAGCCTGACTGGATAGAAGTGACTGCTTTTCACTCCTCCTAACGAGGATGTAATTTATTAGCTTAAGTTTCCACAATAAAAATTAAACCCATGAATTTGTAATGAACTAAGTGCACGTCCATGGCTATTACAACACAATTCACATTCATTAGACTGGACTAATTTGCTTGCATGTCTGAGTCCTACATTACACTCATTAAATATATATACATATGCCTTAGAAAGCCACGTTTCCATGTGGGTTTCTGGCACAATTAATGAGCCAATGCATGTTTATTACTTCACTGTAAAAAATCATGCTTTTTGGGTAGTGACTATTTTGGAAAACAGCAATTTATACAGTGTTTTTGAGATTTAAAACACAGTATTTTGCTTATAGCTTGATGAAGAGACTCAGAAGTACCGTGTCAATGTGCTTCTGGAACAGCAACATGGAACAGTACAAAGGCCAGTTTTGACAGCTATTAGTAATCCTGCACATTAGAAAAGAGTTTGAATGTCCATGTCCATGAAGTTCCATGTCAGAGTAGCTGAAGTTTAGGGTAATGTGCCAATAAGCTTATGGCAGCACACCCTTAACCAGGCCTGCTGCAGGGCACCTCCAGCAAAGAACAGGATCAAGCATCTGCACAAAACAATTGCTCACTCAAAGGCATTTTCTTTTCATTACACACTATTGTAATTTTTGGTCTTTGCACTGCTATCATTATGCTTGTGTGCACAGCAGCTGAGATTTTTTCACAGTAACCAAATAATTATTGTACGTGGGATATACTGTAATTTCTGTCATGATTAGTAGAGTTAAATTGCTGATAGTTTAAATGCATTGGAAGTTGGTTTTAAAGAAAATCTTGGTGCATTGGATCAGAGTCAGCCTGCAAGCAATTTCCATGGAAAACTCCAGGAACAAACACAGTTAAGTAGTGTCATAAGTAGGTCATAAAAACAAGTTTAAGTAGGTGTAAGTGGTAAGGTAATATAAATCACACCATTTGGCATGCACTGGCTTGAGCAACTTGCATACCAGAAGGATACAGATGCTACTCAGAAACACAAAATAACCAACTGGACTGCAACAATATATTTAATTTTCCTTTTCCTGATTTTATTTCTGTACTATTGTATTAAACTGTCTTGATATGGCATTTGCTAAGATCCTGCACTCCCTTTATAAACAGGACAGGTTTCCCACTCCCTTTATAAACAGGACAGGTTTCCCATCTCTTCATGGAACTAATGCTTAATTATGAGGCACAGTACTGATATTCATGGTCTTACAAAAATTTCATAAAAAGGCAACATTTTGTATCTTGCACTTGAAAAAGGTGTAGCATTGCTATTTATGCCTATGGTTCAGGTAAGCAAGAAGAATGCTCAATTCTCATTCAGAATAGTATAAATACTATTGGAGAACTATATAAGACTCCTGACAAAACCTTTAACAAAGTTATACCTTCTGATTCAGTCTCATTTATAAAAGCTCACCTAGCAAATCAGAAAGCACATTCTTGGCAAAGGTTTATTGTCCCGGTCTTACCTAAAACTTCTGCAGTAGCCATGATTTCACACGTGTACATTGCTGCCATGAGTCGCTGTGGTTTTGCCTGCAGAGCATAACGACAGGCTTCCTTCATGGTGGCAATCAGCTGTCCCGAGAAAGGGCCATAACAATCTGCAAGTAGCAATTCTCCTTTGTGTTTACTCATTTTCTCAGGTGAGTCTGCACCACTTTGGCTCCTGTCCTGGTGTTCATTGGCACTGAGACCTTCATCAGTGCAACTGCTTGATGGAGTGTTATCTTCATTTTGCTGATGTTCTGTGGCATCAGTTTCCCCTGAATCCTGACTGCTATTTGCAAGTGCATCTCCGGCTTTATTTATTTCCCATTTTTCCACTGAAAAACAAACACCCATGAGAGGCTCTTCACACATGGGACCTGAAAGCGTAGCCAGCTGAAATCCACTCACTATGCTGTTGTCAAAGTCTCTGTATTTACCTACTTCTTTCACAGAGCTCCCAAGGCACTGCCACACAGACCTCTTATAGCCCCCAAAATTATGCAACAAAATATTAGGCCCACATTTCCGTGGCCCAAATGACCAGATCTGATCAACAGCATTTCTCCACTTCCTCCCTTGAAGACTTTTCTCCAACTTTTCTTTGAATTCTTTGATTCTATCAAGAGTCTGCTGATTTATCTCATGTGTTTTTTTATCTTCATTCAGAGATGTGTTGAGCTGCTCCATAGTTCGAATTAAGTCACTGTTTTCTTCAAGAAGTCGAGTGACCTCCTCAGGAAGTGGCATTGCTCTTACACTGAGAGTAGCTTGTTTATTTGGAGTATTAATTGTAACAAGCCCATCTGAATCAACCTGAATTCCTTCAGGAATTTTATTTTGGTCCTCTTTTGTTTGGTGTATAACAGCAACTTTCTGCTGCTTTCCTATTTCTTCATTCACCATATCGACTTTGGGAGGCCTTGTTATCGTCTCTCGGAAGGGTATAATAGGAGCAGATACACTAATCTGCACCTTTGCAAACCTGCAAAATAATGTTTAAGAATTAGTTTGAAATCCTGAAGCTAGTTTTAAACTTGGGGGTGGGAGGTAGGGCAATGGCCTTAACATGGAACAGATGTTCATGAAGAAATCTGATTGCAGCATAGATTACTAGGTAATGCATTTCAAACTCAAATTTTATGTACTTCAAAAAAGAAGCACTGCCTTTTATGTCTTCAGAAATATTTGGAAAGGAACTCAAGAAAATAAAAGCAAAAGCACTGCTATGCCTCTGAATAAATCACTGGTTCACCCACATCTTGGAAACTATGTGCTGCTGTGCTCTGCCCTCAAACGAAACAGAACTAGAAAAAAAACTGAGAATAAAGATGATCAAAGGAACACAAGCACAAGAAGCCTTCAGATGTTCCAAGGGTGCAACAGAGATCCACAAAATCAAGTGGGGCATGTGAAAGGCTGACCAGGATTAAGTGACAACCAAACCACAAAGGGCCCTGGACTGAAAATGACAGAGGCCTGGGAAAGCACCACAGTTACTCCAATTTTACTCCTCCTATTCCTGTTGTTGGCCACACTGCTCAGACACAGCACTGAGATGGGCACTTGTAGTGAGCCAGCACTTCTGGCCAGAGGGAGATGCCCTGAGAAGACAAAGCACTGGGAAAGCTGAACAGAAATTTGTCCTTTTGGGATGATAACCGGTATTATAAAAGCTTCGTGCTATAAAGTGATGCTTTAGAGTCGGGTGAAATATTTTAGGTATGTCAAATGTTGTGAATGATGGCAAGAAAAAAGGAAGAATTACTCATTATCTGACAGGCTCAAGGATCACAGCTGTGTATTCTTCTTAACCACCCATGAGCTCTGAGCAGGTTCATTAAATGACTACAGAAGGACACTAACCAGTATTTCCTACATTCTGGTAAATTTTAGCAGTGATAAAAAAAGTTAAGGAAGAAAAGCAAATACAGTTGTAAGCTGTATTTCCATGAGAATCAAACCCAGGAGAGATTTATCCTTTTTGCAGTTCTTTCAAGGATTTGCATTATACCAAAAAAACAAACACAACCTCCCCCCCTCCTCCCCTCAATGCCACCATAACCTTAATTCTCTTTGCTTCTCATTCTGAAAAGGGTAACTTAATCCCTTCATGGTTAATATTTGCAATGCTCTTGGGACAGAAATTTCTAAAAATTTCTATTGTACAACACAGAAAATAAAATGTTCCAAGCTACAAGGTCTAATTTCTTACTCCATTCAAAAAGAACTAATTGGGAAGAAAAAAAATAAATTTGGTGAAATTAGGCAGAACATCCACATTTAATCATTTAGATGAACATGGATGACTGATCTTTGAGTTGTTTCCATGTCTCTCCACATCTTTGACAAGAAGTATCACTTGAACATAATTTTCTAAATACACAGTGGGAAAGCTAAAATTAAATATGTGCCTTCGAAAAAGTCTGATTAAGATCTTGACAATGCAATGTAGTTTGAATGCAGCAGAACCTCCTCAGTTGCTGTAACTAGTCCAAAAACATCAATCTGCAAAACCCAGTGGATACAATTGTGGTAGATGCCAACATCAGGATCCTGCCCCCCTACTTCAAGGGTGATTCAACTGTCTTGAATAACCTTTCCCAATATTTTTGGGGAAAAACTTGTGGGTCACATTTTAGGGTTATTATATGCTGTCTTGATCCCCAGTTCACAATTTACTATTGCAAATTATGTGCACTTAGAAGTTTAATATTTATACAGAAACAGAGGGAGCTAATTAAAATTAACATTTCAGAGCACAGCTTTTCCTCTTCACTCTTATAATAGATAACTAGTGCCAGTTTACCACTCCCAGATTTACACAGAATCCAGGAGGAATGGAGCAGAACAGGGATCCCACTCTGGACTTTTTCTTCTAGAAAATGGGGAGAGAAGGAAGGCACAATTCTTGTCCCACGAGTTGGTGTGTGACAGATGGCAACTAAAATATGCCAAATTCTGAGAGACCCAGAAGGAGCATGAGCTCCTCAGTGAACACACCTGCTCCCAACTCCTTTTGGGAGCTGGCACCCAACTGAGAAATCATGAACCACACTCAAGCAGGACAATGGTGGGAGCCCTGTTTGTCTGCGTCTCCAGGTGTTTCTTGTTTCTGCTCACGATGCCACCAGCACAGAGTGGTTTTGTGCTTTGGTACTTTGGAACACCGACAACATTTTCTCCAGGAACACAAGCAAGGGATACAAAATAGTCACTTTTGACAGGCTATCATTCTCTTAACAAAAGCCAAATTAGATGGCAACTCATAAAAACCCCAAAATTATGCACACAAAACGAAAGGTCAGGCATGTAAATGTACATAAATGTATGGAAGTTAGTCCTACTAGCTGCTCACTATAATCCTATTTTCCTGTCATGGAGTATTATATCTTTTTTTACAGACTTGAACCATTGCCAATAATAAAGAGACATTTATACAACCCTGCTATGCAAACTGCAGCTAAGGACAGGCACAACCAGTTTTGTCTAAACACATTACTTTTGAGCAAAATGTATCAATAAATAATACTATGTTTTTAGAAGCAGTAAAAAAGATGTTGCACTAAGTTGTAATGAGGATAACCATTAAAACATACATCCAGTTTTACAAGTGGTCCACTCTAATTTTCATACAAAATTACTGTCCTCTGATATTAACTGAAATGCGTATGGGTCAATAAAACAAACATTCAACCATTCATCAGGTCTGCTCTTTGGTTTAGAAGGGAAAATGATTGTAAATGTATGTGGCAGAAGTACCAGAAATGTTTTGGTAAATGAAATTACAGGAAGGGATTGTTTCAGACATCTGTTCTTCTACCATTTGAAGAAACTTTAAAAGATACTAAATATATGCATTTGTGCTTGCAAAAAATACTGCTCATGAATGAGAACAGATTAACATTTGAAAAAAATAATCAATGAGAAAAGGCACAGGATAGAGTGTGCACAAACAGTTTTGGTCTTGGCGCTTTAGAATTTTTCAGAATTCATTTATCAGACACGATTCCCCTCAGTTTTTATTTTGTACAAATGCCACATTACATTCTTAACTGGACTCCTGAACCTACTGTAATTCCTAATTTCTAGAAAGTGCCCCAAGTGTGTTAGATGTTTAGAAGTGATAAACTGGTGGCTTCTGCCCCATTGCAGATAATTTTATAGCTACAAAAAGGTATATTTATGACCCAATGGTAAAAACTGTTTGTGGCTAAAGCTCTGTTTTACCAGAATATAAATCAAAGATATCCATCTGACAGAGAAATACAGCAGACACCTACTGAACTAAAAATATTTCTTCCTCCTTGCCCCTCTAACCTTTCTTTCAGGTCATCCAAGCAACGCTGAAGATGAACTTCTCCTGCTGTCACCAGCACATGTTCTCCTGTCTCCTGGATTAAAACTTGCACACATGGATCAGCTTGGTTTAAAAGCTTCATCCCTCTGACCAGCTGAGGCATATCACCTGGCAAAACAGGGTATCATTAACAAAGGAATACTGCAAAAGAAATAGGAGAAATAGGGTAGACTTAAACTGAGAAATAGTAACACTCATTTTTATGGAAGCCTAAATACAAATAGGTATTTTAGGAATACACAAAAACTTTCAGTGGGTAATTTTCTGCTTGTGAGTCACCCAGAGCAGCGTGGGGTTTAAGAGCAGCAACTGAAAACATAAGCTGTACTCAGAATTTGTCACCAACAATTTATGTACTGATGACAAAATTCACATCATACAATTATAACCACGGCACACAGCACACTTCAATGGATTGCACATTTTTGTTTACACAACTTTACAACAGGTTTAGTAGAACAAGTCAGCTATTGACTATGACTATGCTATGTTGCTTCCTATACACAATTAACTTCAGATACAGCTCATGAACAGCTCACAGCCAATAAACTCCTGAATTTTATCAAAATGAAGTGATTAAAAAATTTAGGACTTCACTCCTCATTTTCACAAATTATCAAATTATAACCTTTCTTATCTAGTACAACTTTTTTAAGTCATCTTTCAGTAACTGCATTTCCTTGCAATCTCTCATAACTAAGTGTAGCAACTTCTAAATTGCTAATGCTTAAAATGCTCCAAATACATAAATAATGGCATTAACTTTACTAAAATAAAAGTAAAAAGTAGTCCATATGGATTACTTAGAAGGTATAACAGCAAGTAAAGCACAGGAAGGATTTCAAAGTAGCTGGAAGCCACTAGAAAGCTTTAAAGCAATTAAAATTTGAAAAGGGGAAAAATCAGGAATGTGAGAGCTTTTCAGTGAAACAAATCACAGCTGTCCCTAAAATGAAGGTGTTTGAAAAGAGCTGTCTTAAAGTTAATGGAGAATGAACAAGCACAGCTGAGTCAAATTTGGCTAGATTACATCAAAGCTATGCATAAACACCTCATGTCAGCAGCCTTTCATAATGAACACAATTTAAAGAAATTAATTATGAATTCTTTTTGTATTTTACATATGCACTAGAGAATACCCCAGGGCTTTCCAGGAATATATATTCATATTCAGGAGGAAGAGTGACATTAAACTTGTCATTCACTTGGAGACTATTAAAAGAAATATGATATTGTTTATTTACTGCTGAGATTGCAAGGGTTCAATAGAAAATTACCCTTGAAAAACAAACAGAAATATAAACAAAAAGTAGAAAAAACATAGTGTTAGTTCACATGGCTAACACAGTTGAACAGAGAATTTCAACTTTGTCTCTGCATTTAAGCTCACAGAGTGATGAGTACTTTTTTTTTTTCTTTTAGAGCTTATGGTAACCATACAGGAATATTTTGACAGGAGGGTGAAGACACCCAGTAATTTTGAAAAATGTACATAGGGAAATAATTTATATTTCTACGACTCATTTTTCCACATAAGCAGATGCAGTTTTGAAGCAGGTCTGATGTGGCAGTCCAATGCACACGTGTGACAATGTGCAAGGGCCACCTCAAGACTACACACAGCTCTCTGGGCAACTGCAATGGCCACATTTTGCTTGTCTTCCACTTACTGCAAGCAACAGTGGATTTTCAGGAAACTTCTGCAAGTATAACCACCTTTCAGGCTTCTTTACCCCTAACTAATTTAGTTCAGATCATAAACTCAGAAGTTACCAAAAAGGACAAACTAAGTAATGGTACAAGAACGATCCAGCTTCATTTCTTAAGGAACAAAAATTACCCCCAGATTGGTCAGTAGTTCTAGAATTACATTCCTTTAACATTTTGAACTTAATACTATGCTCAGCAGAACCAGTAATTTCCACTACTTTCAAAACTGCTTTAACAAATGTAGGATGTACAATGTATGATTATCTGTTACTCAAACACATGAAACAAATAGCTGCCAAGCTGTCCAACAGCTCTCTAAAAAAACATGTAATCTTAGTGTTAAGACTATTTTGCAACCAAACATAAAGCCAGTTATTTTGGTTCTACCAACACTACAACAACAAATGGAAACTGGGCTGAAATTCAAACAAAGCCAGAGATATCCCACACTCAGGTTTGAAAGGAGATGGGTGGGGGCATCAAGGACAAGCAGTACTGCAAATCTGCACCACAAACTCAGTGACACACACACACAAGAATGGCAGCAGACGAGGAGAAGCCCCAGATCTGCTCACCTTCACAGCAAGGGAACACTGAACTGTTAGCACCATGCAGGGTCTGACTTGTGGAACAGTTGGCACTAAAGGGCACAGCAAAGTTCTCCTGTGTCTCCTCAGCTACTGAGACACAGCCAAACAACTCACAAACAGCCCTCCAGGCAACCTGTACATTTATTTTATATTGGGCAAGCCTCTGATTCAGTGGCTAGATCATGAACTAGCCAAATCACTGAGGGCTGGAAGCTGCCCTGCTGCCACACCGAGTTGGTGTCACCATCCCCTTTCTCCTTCCAGCTTACTTGGATGTTTTGGTTCAACAGCCACTCGCACAATCGGGGTAGCTTCGAAGTTGAGAGGTGTAAATGGTGGACAAGCAGGTGATGTTGACAGTGTTGCAGACTTCAGCACAAAATCTTGCAGGCCTCCTATTCCTAATAGGAATTGGAGAGAAAAAAAAAAGGCAAAACAACTGTCATATTAAATGAGAATAAAAACATGATCATCGAGTTCAAAAAAGGTGAAATCATTCTCATTACAAAAGTAAGATTCAAAAATTCCTCTCTGTTCACATAAAGTATCTGTTAAGATACTTGTGCATAAACTGGGTTCTTAAGTCTCTGGTGTGACATTTGATATTTAGTCTCACAGCTCCCATTGCATTCCCTCAGCATTTTAAAAGGCATGTTTATGGCTCTGAAGAACAGAAAGGACATGAGAACTTTTTTCCCTTCTAATATGTCCAAGCCTTTGTACAGCTCAAACTTAATTCTGGTGGTTTAAATTTAGAAAAATTTAAATTGCAAGAGGCCTGCAATGGTCCTCTAGTCCAACCTCCAGGCCAAAGCAGGGCAAACTTCACAGTTAGATCCTGCTCAGGACCTTCTCCACTCAAGGCTTAAAAACTTCTCAAAATGGGGCCTGAACAGCCTCTGTTGGCAACCTCCTCCAGTGCTTCATTATTATTATTATTATTGTTAAGAATGCTCTTTTTTTCTTCCCACCCCCTCATGCCCATTTGGGATTCACTTTTTTCCCAACTTGAATCTTGTAAAAATGAATTCATCCTATTGTAGGCTATTAATCCTCATTCTACATACTTTATAATGCTGACAAGTTGGAGAAAAGTGAGCTTAAATTGTAGTGATAAGAAAAAAATATAGAAAAAAATATTACCTATAAATCTGCAAAATAGCTGCTGTAAATGCATACTGAGTTTTGGCTGGCTGGCACATTTAAGAGGATTTGAAATTATTGCATTCAAATTCCTAACCAACTGCACATCATTCATAATTTAGTCAAAGCTATTAAAACACGACTAGAAGTGTTTGAACAATAAAGACAACAAATAAAGTTGATATCAATTTATACAATTGCTTTTCCCGATGCTCCTTCAATCATAAGCAATGAGCGTTGCAGTTCTAATGGAGTATTAATTAAATCAGCATGTAACTTTTAATACTACAAAAAAACTGAAGCTTTCAGCTCATAATCTATACCTGCTTCAAAATTAAATTGACATTACAGACTGCAGTACATTCGTGCTCCTTCCTCCTCATTCTCCCCTACATGGCCAAGCAGTTCTTCACCCCAACTCCCCATTATCACCCTAATACTTTTCCAGGCTTTTCTTCTGGCTTAGCTTTCTTCATCTGAGGCCAGAAACAAAGAGGGTCAGCTTCCACCCTATGAGATCATGCAGGAGTTTGGGTTCTGGAGAGCCAGTGTGCTGCAGAGTTTCATCTGCAGAATCAGGCTGCTTCTCCAGCCCTGGAGGCTGGATGCCTGGCCAGCAGGGTAATCCAAAACCCAAAATGTCATTATATAAGAAAACCTGCCTCAAAATAACTGGAAGCAGAACAACATTCAATGACTTTAAATGCAGGATTGCAGATGCTACAAAGAAAATAAATCTGCATAAACTCTGTGTTGCACCTGACCTATGACCAGTATGTATTTCCTCTTTTTCACTTATTCAACATGTGGTTTGAATGAAAAACAAATGCTAGATCATCATCACCACCAGGGACTGAGAAAAGGGATGGGTCCATTTTATTCTGATCTTCTCCAGCTGGTAAAATGAAAATGATTTAGAATGGGAGGTGAACAGCTTCTTTGCACAGTGTAATGTGAACCAGAGAAATAAAGTTACCAAATCTTACTTCAGATAGACTCACTCTTTTCTTAACACGTTCCTGTACTCTTACTGTCATAAAGAAAAAATGAAGCTTTTGCTCTTTTGTTTCACATTTGAAGGTAAAACTACATGAAATATAAGTGTCTGGCACCAATAACACACTAAAAATAAAAAACTCTGTCAGTTTCCATGAAAATCTGTTAGGCTTACAACCTGAGTGTTTTAACTGCTGAAGTGTGTGAGCTAGCACAGAGCCGTGTCCAGCCATGTTGAATCTATTTAATTTACAAATTCTTAGTAACAAATGTTGGAAAAAATCCATAAATGTTCTTGGACACTCTTTTTGCATAATGTGATTACTAAGTAACTGCTAATGTGTTTCCTGAATAATATTAGAGGAAGATGTAACACAACTAATTCCAAAGTACCACGTGACAATGGAAGAATTCTACTAATTAGGATGATACATAAATCTTAGTTATTGTCCAGCCCACTGAAATTTGCACATACTACTTGAGATCACAGATCTCAAATGTGTAGCAATATGTTACTTGAAAGGTCTTAGAAAAGTCACTCCAAAATTAAGCCTTAATTAAGCCTGTGAGATAATGGTAAGGAAGACCTTCAGAGGTTGGTGGTTTGTGCTTTTAAAAGTAGACCAAATAATGGGTCAGGGAGAATTATTACACAGGTGGTGAAATATGAGATTTACAAAGGTTTTTCTTTTGTTGAGTCCCTTCTCTGACTGGCCCTGGAAGATAAGAATACTAAATCAAGTGTATACCAACCTGTATCACCAGATATTAACATATGATAGAGGCTAAATGGAAAGAAGGGATAAGAACATCATGACTGAAATTTTCAGAAGGAGTAGGAGTTTTAAGACAAGTCTCAATTTACTTTTCACTTCTATGCCTTGCTGGTAAGCACTACACCTCACACAATAATTTTGCTGCCTTTAAAGACAAAGCATGCTGCTCCAGCTCAATTCAGCTACAAAGAACTGAAGACATAACAGATCAACTTCAAGGCACATGTAATTAGTTCCCCTTGATGTAGAAAGATTTAGGCATTTAACCTCCTTTCAAGTTGCAAAAAAATGAAGCACACACCACCACCATGCTGAAGTTTTTCAATCAGATAAGGGAATAATTTAGTTTGCAGTGTGAAAAATCAAACAAAGAAGAATGAAAACTGTTTAAATTTTAACTTCTGCCACATTGTTACTAGCCTCAGCACATTAGTTCAGTCGATCTTTATCTTCTCTCACCGATGATATCACCACTTAAGAATCCCGGGCTGCTTCGGAATGGAGACATGTCAAGCTTTGGACTAACACAGTAAGGAACTAAGTAAAGCAGAAAGCTAATGTTAATCTGCCCAGTAAGGCTCTGTCTCCACTGAAATCTATCATTCCTTATCAATGATACCTCTTTAGAAAGATTAAGACCTTACAATATGTAAAGCCTCCCGGTTTAAATGCTCCCTGCACTTCACTGTGTATCAGTGAAGACACACCATTCATGTGAATTATGTAGGTGTGATGCAAACTTCTGTAAATCTACCCAGTCTGAAATCTCAAAGTGAGCAGGTGCTTTTTGTTTCAGCAGGACTGTACAAACACAATGACACCTCCATAATTTTCTTTGACCTGTAATACAAATGCTTGCATTACTCCCTGACAGAAATATTTTTAAATAAATATCTTTAAAAGGTGATTTTAAAAATATGTAAGAGAAAAATTCACAAATCCACCTTAAATGTATGATTGTCTCTAGGTGTTTCCAGTTTATTCTTAAAGTAAATAGGCTAAAGGCCAACTAAAACAAACAGAAAAACAAACGGTGTTTGCCAAATAATATTAAAATAATATAAAAATTAAGGAAAATGCCTTTATATCAATCAGCATTCCTCCTCAAATCTATGCAAACCATTCTCCTCTTCCCAATATCTAGCATAAGACTACAAAAGATTATCCCATTTGCACACTGTTACCTATTAAGGTGACTAATATCGATTCACTGTAGCCAGATAAACTTTAAGCATCAGCCTCCAGCCTCTCATTACTATGTCTAATTTAAAAAAAAAAAAAAAAAGAGAGAAAGGAAAGGAGGGTTTTGTAAGGGAAAAGTGGCTTTTGGTAGGATTAAACTCAGTTACAACAGTATGCCTTTTATATTTGAGGAATCTTAAAATGTTTCACTAATCACTGGGATTAAATGATGGTTTAACTGTAGGGACAAGCAGCTACTATGCTTTAAGAACACCTTGTATCACACGTTTATCACCTCAGATTTTAAGCATGTTTCTCTTGCATCTCATGGGCACTGCAGAGAGACATCTGAGGGTAGGACGTGACCTTCCTATATTAGAAACTGTTTCTAGAAGGGAAGGCAATGTAAATCAAGACACAGACCACATTCTAGTTGAGATTTCATCAACTTTTTCCATAATACACACCACATGTTAGCACAGATTGCTGGTGAGCCTCCTCTCCGTCTCCAATTGTGCACTTCCCCCTCAATTCTTACTTGCTTCTGAGGCAAGTGAAATTGCTTGTATGGACAACAGAATATTGTAAGGTATGTGCATGGTTTCAGCTGCTCTCAGTGCTTTCCAATCATTTTACAGAAAAGTTAATTGAACATTTTCTTTTTCCTTATTCCCAATGTGTTTTTTCTTTTGAGCTACATCTCTAAATCTTTCAAGTATCCAACCGACTGTAGAATTATTTGACCCAGTTTCTCCCTGAGTTTCAAAAACACAAGTTCTACCTGAGTACGCACCTGAGATTAACACGAATTCAGTTTCTCAATACAAAGGCATTCAGTTGCAATTTTACTGTAAAATGTTACTTTCAGGTTCACAGCAGTTGGAGGGGAAATTGGGCCTAACTTTCTGATCAGATGAGAGTAAACTCAGCCACATCATCAATCATGCTACGACGACTCCCCAAGGGGCACAATTGTGGTAAGACACTGAATGCAATAAGCAGCTTTTGACACAAGAAACAACTCAGTGCTTTACTACTGAATCTTCGAGTAGGTAAAGATGAAAAAGTGCTGGAGCACCCCACTTTCTTTCAGGAAAAAACCAGCAGTTCAAAGAACAAAGCTGGCTGCTTCCAGAGCTGCAAGGAGAGCAAGGTCTAACAGTGTTTTCCACTAAAATATCCTAGTACTAGATTATAGTTTCTAGAAGGATTGCACACACATATAATGAGTAAACAAGCATCATTTATCTTCTGCTCAGTGTCTTTGGGAAAAAATACCATATATTTCATTAGGCCCTTAGAGTGCAGGATAACACACATTTCTGAAGTGTTGACTGAGCTGACAACTCTAATTATGAACATTCCTATACTTTTTCAGACCAGACTACAAACAATTTCAAGGAAACTGTAAAAAAACCCCCTTTACATTAAAAAGTAACATCTTTAAAATGTTACAGTGAATGGTTTGAGATCTACCTGCACTCAGTCTGTGCAAAAAAGCTGACATCAAAGCTGAGTCAGAAATTTGCTTGCTAAAATACAAATTTATGTTAAAGTAAACTGAATTAAACCAAAATCAGTTAGCATTCCAAATCTGGCTTCTAGATTTACAAACTGTTGCAATCAAGATGAAATATTGATTTCCTTAAGCTGCTTAATGAGACCAATAACTACACAAGATGAAAGTATTTCAAGTAATCATGTTTTTCTTATGCCACACAATTATTCCATTTATCATGCCATACTAATTTTTGGAGCTCAAGACTAAAGAAAATTATCTCGATTTTTCAACATTTATGTTTAAGTGTCATTTTAGCACAGAAACCAAGGAATTTCATACTTAGATTTTTAACAGGTCCCCATCCATCTTTATGTGTTATGAAATCAATGCATTTGTAGCTGCACAGAAAAAGAAACAGGAAAAAAAATCTTTACTCCAATTAAAGCTACTTTAATCTTTTAACTCCAAAGCATTCTTGATAAAGGCACTGAACAGAACCTTTTGTGGTTTTATAAAATGGTTCGTAGCTGTCCTCAGCAGCATACATGCAATATATTTTTCCTGAGCCCACACATCAAAATTCCTTTCCACACACCAGCTCAACTTGACATCACTTGAAAGCAGCAATAGTGAGCAACATAAAAATGTGGACAGATCTTTGTACAATGTGACCACACTGGCACTGGCACTCACTTCAGTTATAGCCTGTATGTCAAATTAATGCTTGATTACTCCATGTGGAAAGTATTTAGCACCATACAAAACTCTCCAAGGGTTTCTGAAACACAAACCAAATTTTAGATTTATAATTAATTTAAACAAATTATTTTAATTTGACCTGACAGGAACACATCTGAATTGATTTAATTTTTTTTTTAAATTACTACCAGAACTTCAGTGTCAGTTCAGAAAGGTTGTTGTCCCAAACAAATAAAATTTAGGGACAGTTGTTTCAACATATTTACTAGTCTTCTTACTTACTAATCTACAAGTCTTTTGAAATGCTGATTTGTTGTTCTTGAGGGTTTTTATTTAGTAGTAGTAAACGTGCTTTTATAAACAAACTAACGAAATTGCATATTGCACTAGAAAACAGATCAGCTGAATTCTTATGGAGCATCCTATGCAAGGAAAAAATTTGCCCAGAAATCCTCTAAGGAAAAAGAAAGTCTTCTAGACAACCGAGCTTTAACTACACTCTCTGAGGACTCAATACATCTTTTTGTGAAGATGGGAAGTGTTTCAGGTGCAGCTGTAGAGGCCTCCCTGCACTGTTCACACATGCTGGCCATCTACTGCTGGTTCCTACTGGCAAAATGAGAAAACAAACAAAAAAAAAAGCCCAACCTCCCCCCAAAAAAGCCCCAACAACAGCAAAACAAAACCCTCATCCATCAACAACGTTCAAGAAAATGTTGAAGTGTTTGGTAAAATACTTTAGACTTAGGCTTGATATGAAAATCCAAGTTTGCAGAAGAACATATACCAAAAGATCTAAATTTCTTCCCTCAAGGCAGCAGAAGAAAAAGACAAATCTCCAGCAGTCATCTAGCAAAGACACATTTGACATTGCTATTTTGGATTTTAAAAAAGAGAGAAAGTTATTTAAAACCAATTTCTCTGGCTAGTTACATCAGAAAAAAGTAGAGCAATTGTTATTCTACACTTCTGCAGGGCCACCATCAAAACCTCAGCTGTGCACACATACTCAGTTCTGGAAATCTATTAAAATAGGGCTGCATGTTATAGGATCATGAGTAGATTAGGTATCAGAAGTATTAATCAAAACAATCACTTCTCACTTTATTTCAATGTTTTTTGAAACTGTTTCACCTACATTGAAAGGTACAGATATTCAGAAGGCAGAGGAGGGGGAGGCAGCAGCCTGAGGCTGAGAGGGAAGCACAGAATCAGATGTGCTCTATCAGATTGAGCATGAAAACTGCTTAACATTAAAAGAAAGGAGATGGAGGCAAAGCCTTTCTACTTGAACATGTGGCAAAGTTCAATATTTATTTCTAAGTAGACAATGGAAGGCATAAACGCCCATACAATATTTCAGTATTTTTATGAGAGTACTGGAGGCAAGATGCAAATGAGCAAAGATCTAAAGCTCATTAGGGTTTTCAGCATCACAGAACACTTAATTCTTCTAATTTCTTGACCAAATGCTTTCCACAAGAGATCAAAATAACTAATCTCAGCTAACAGATCAATAACATCAAGTGATTTCTTCACAAATCAGACTAGTTATAGCATGGTCTAAAAACCAGCCAAAGAGAAAATGCCATTTTAGGCTTTACTCAGTTTTAGTAATGTGTCCTGAAAATGGGCAGACTTCATGTATTACTGTTTTCCTAAAGTGAAGATTGTAAAATATAACTAACATCTGTTACTTCCCAGAATCAGTTATAAGTGGTGTTAAAATTAATGAGGCCTTCAGGCTCTGATCTTGCAAAGAATTAATTTTAATCTGTAGAAGTCTTGGAGGTTTTGTCATGTTTGCCTAGAAGAAGCTACATGAACACATTCCTACAAATTCTGCATTACATATCCCAGGTACATGGGGAATTTTAGAATCTGCCACCAGAAGTGTCAATTACAAAAGACAATGGCAGTTAGTTTAAAAGCTCATTAAATTTTGTCCATCCATGTGCTGATTTATGTTTTACTGCAGAATCCCAATATACTTGATTTATATTTCATTACTTTATAAAGAACACAAGGCCTTTATCATTCAATACATCAGGTAGATGCAAATACAGACCAATCAGTTATGAGGATATTTCAGATATCACAGGCAGAAGCAGCACACTGATTGCCAAATGTGTACAGCACCCTGTGGTAAATGCCTGAGCCATTGACCATTTATCCTGTTAACTTGTAAGACATGCAAGTAACTAATTAAATTGAATTAAAATTCAATTTTCCAACACCTGACCCAATGCCTAATGCTCTCTTTTAAAGGCAACCTCCCCACCCCCCAACACATCTGTCTGTAAGTGATTTATGCTGGCTGATTTTGCTGCCCTGGGAAATATGGCTTAGAGTCTTCCAAAGCACCATGAATAATGGACCCCTTCAGTCTGCATTACACAGAAATTGATGTTTACTTTAAATACAATAATTTTCAAGAGAGATAAAGAAGAATATAAAATTTCACTTCAGGCTAAAAGAAACCTTTAAGTAGATCATTTGTAGTTACACAAGCAATAATATTTTGGGAAATAATTAATCAGAAGGATTCTAACCAAATAAAGCACCTTTCAAATGTCTCAGATTAGGACTATTTGACATAATGGGTGTAAAACAGATGGCATGAGAGGGAACAGGGATGTCTTAAATATACTTGTTATATCAGCAGCCTAGGAAGTTACTGATAATGAGTTATTTATCACATGCTCCAGTTAAATAGCTAAATTAATTTAAAAACAAACAGAAGATGCACTCAAATAAAAAAAAAAAACTGAAAGAGTTGCTGCCACATGAAACCTATTACAGGGCCATTAATACTGACCTCAGATTGAAAATAATTGTTATTTTTTCACAAAACTATATTGAAATAATGGATTTTAAAAGTCAGTTTCACTTTAAGTAATTCTGCCAGTCTGCCTCTGTGTAAATTAAGCATACCAAAATCAAGTATATTTAAAACATAAAAAATCCCCTAGAAGTTAGGAATGCTCTTTATCCTCCTTATCCCCCCAAACTATTTTCCCTAAAGGAAAGAAGACTGTAATTTTCCCCCTAATTTCTGATTACTTCAGTTAATGTATCATCGAGAGTTATTACTGTAATTTGCAGTCTGCATAATTTTGACTTCCTAAAATATTGCAACGTATTAACTTCCATTAGCTCTAGGACAAGAAAAAAATGGGAAAAAAATACACAGATCATTCCTAAGGTAGAAGAATTCTTAAGATTAGTGTGGAGGACCACATAATTAAACTGGGCTTTAAAACATTCCTCTATTTCAAAATGAAGAAATTAAATAGAACTAATCTTGATTTTTAATGCCTTGTTGCAAAAAAACCCCAAAACCCAACAAAACAACAAGTAAGATTTAATTTTATTGACATCACATGAGTCTCTATGCATTGAGAACATCCCCAACACCGCTCTCTTCATTTGCTACAAACAGACATGAGCCTCACACTGACAGAAGACACCAGGGAGGGAGCTTGGAGCTTTAACACCTCCACATCTGGAAAACCCTTAGTGTTTTAATTCCCTTTTCTACAGGAATAACAACAGTCAGTGCCTGCTTCATTTGCATTAGAGGATAAAATCAAAAGACCCCATCCCAAAAGGCAGTCTGAGAACATCTCAAATACAGCTGGGCTGATTTCAGTCAGCTGCTCCCCAAAAGAGCAAGCTTGTCCCCACTTCTGGCTCCCCAGCACCAGCATTTGTCAGACTCTGGGTGAGACAACTCAAGATACCAAATAAACAGTGTAAAACTAATCTACTAAAAAGCAATTTTCCCTCTCACTCAATTTTCACTCCCTCAACTATCAACGCATTAAGAGGCTGCTTCTGACGTTTCCAAGAATGGGCAATTCACCAAGTTAATCCTAGTGAAACCCCAATGGCATGATGACACCAACCAGAAGACCAGGTTTAACAACCAGCATCTCCTAAAACTAGTTAAGAGACCTTTTTTTCCTATCCCATCCATGTAGAGGGGGCAGCTAACACCTCTAAGTTGTGAAAAAAGCTAATTTGCCTCCATGGCCCACCTCTGTGCCCTCCCAAAGGAGGCCAGCCTGGCTGGCATTGTGCTGCCTAAGCAGCAGAGCCCACAGATGAGGTATCAAGTGTCACCCACAGGCAACAGCAGTGGCTCAGCTGCTGCTTCCAGACAAAGCAAAACCTTAAAACACCAAAAAAGAGCCAGCTGCTTTTCTGAACAGAAGTAACGTGGCCATTTGCCACTGCTCTAAATGTCTGCATCAGCTTTAAACGCTTTGGAAGAGTTCCAGATAGATAAACCTGTTTTACTAAAAATAAGAGGTATTTCTGCTAAAAATACCTGAGCACTGAAATGACTCTTTTTGGTCGAGAGGCAAGGCTTTCAACACAGTATGTCATACTTCCTGATGGGCTTGCGGACACAGAAGAATCTGTTAAAAATGGAGCATGTTTTTAGTCCCATTTCCAAAGTAAACGCAACTCCTGTAATCACACAAGGCTCCCCTCAACAACTTTTAAACACGTTGTCAACTTCCACTAAGCTCACCAGCGAGAGAGAGGGGAGGGTTCAGGCGTAATTAAGTCTCCACAAGTTATGTAAAATCAGTGGTTAAGTACTGAAGGGAGACCAAAATTGGTGAGCTCACGGAAGAAAGGGCAGGCAGAACAGGATCATTCCATATCCTGCCTGGAAGCAGCTGCCGGGCGCCCAGCGCGCGCATCCCGGCTGCCAACTGGGACACAACTGTGGGACAGGGGAGGTGCAGCCAACAGGGAACTGAGGAGTTTAAGGACATCAGTCCACAGGAGTCCAGGCTTTGTTAGTAACACTGCTCAGAGGACTTTCTTTTTGAACATCACGGAACAATTACAGTCTTTTGTGCAAAAACTCAGAAAAATACAACCATCAGGATTCCAGATATTTTAGATCCCATTTTGACAGCTTCCCCATCACGTGTGCTTTCCACTACCTAGCCCTCATCAGCTCAAGCAGGCTAAAGAGTGGGAAATGGGTCTAAATATCTTTGTGTAAGTGCAATAACTGATGGAACAAGAACTGCCAGCAGGTTGCAATCTCATTTATGGTAACGGGTTCCCAGCCATGCAACTCGCACCCAGTTGGTGACCCAATACTTCAGCATGATTTGTACAAATCTTAACATATGACACTTGGAAAACATCAAGTCTTTGGATGAGTATTTGTTGCTCAATATTATGTTTCACAAATCCAATTAGTCACTGAAACAGATTTGTATCAAAGTTGGCATTCCACTGAAGCTTAAAATGTCAGTAACAGATAGACTGACATTATGCCCCATATATTAACTTAACTGTAAAACTTACACATTCCGAGTGGAGTTCTTCTATCTTCCCACCAGTACATTGTCTTGGCACAGTCTGCCTACATTCAAGACAATAATAATGCACTTAAACCAACATCAAGTGTCTTAGAAAAATTTCCCGACTTCAAATTTATTGGGATGACAGAAATTATCTCTATTCTGTCCGGAAAAATTTTGACTCACATCACAGCTGGGGTCCTTACATTCACTGCAGTTTTCCTGCTGCAATCTCACTCTTTTCACACAGACAGGACCAGAAGCAAAGATTGCAATATAAAATTCTCAGTACCAAATTAGATGAATTACCTACCAAAACATGCATGCTCAAAGAAAGGCTACCAAATGTAAAACCCCACAAAAAACATTAGCTACAGTCCATAACAGTCATGTCAGAGGAGCAGCCTTGGAAAATGGAGCTTTTCATTTTTAAAAATCACTCTTGAATTTTGCCCCTATGCATAACAGACCTCACTGGAAGGAATTAGGTAGCAGGGAGCAAGAAAGTTTAGAAACTTCTTTTAGTCTTAATGAGATGCAAAAAGGTATCTAAATTTGGTTCCAGGACTTAATGACAAAATTTCAAAATACAATCAAGTAAGGTGAGCAGGTGTTCTGCATCTTAAGACATAAACTCAACGTTAACAGCCCCTCGAACATTATTTCTTGTCTATCTATGACTGGAATTAATTCTTTATAAATAACATTCTTACCCATTCAGATTCTGAAACATGTAAAACTAGAAGTACTATCTAGACTTGCTATTTTCAAATCATACCGTTTTGACAATGAAATTACAATAATTTTTACTAGCTAAATACAAATGGAGTTGAAACTCACACAGCTTGGTTTGCGAACTGCAGAGTATTTCTAGTAAACATCAACTTTTCCAATTATTTATGAAATAGAAAAGCACTAAAAACAATCTGAACTTTGAGCCTAAACTATCCAGTGCTGCCCCTTTAACACTGTTGTTTAGCAGTGCTCCACAGTTTGACATCAGTTGATACTCCTAAATATAGCTCTGCTTTAAGTCCCCCCCACAGTTCACAACCCAGACAAAGCCAGCTCCATGACTCACAGCCTGACACAGGCCAAACAACCCTCACAACACTTCTGAAATTTAATCCGAGACATGAAACATCAAAATTTTGGGAAAATATTTAGAAAATAAGTCACTAAAACACAGCCTTTATTAACAGTCTCTTGACTTTTTAACCTTCCCGTTTGCTGCACAGAACTGTGGCTCTCTGTGAATCACGTTCTTTCAGTGGGGTTATGTGCAAAAATGATTCCAAACTGGTCTTCCCCACTCAGACTCCCGTGCCCTCAGTGCAACCCCTCACTGCTTTTCCTGAACTCCCTGAAGCAGCTTTGGTAACAACAGACAATGGAAGCAAAGGAGAAACATCCAAAGGAATGAATGAAGGCTTCTGTGGCCAGTTCAAATGTAGAAGTAGAGGCATTTCCCAGCCACAGATGGCATTCCCTGGAAGGATGCTGTGTATTACAGGCACCAGCCCCACTACACAAAAAGAGGAACACTTCTCCACAGGCAGGTGTGAAAGCAGGGATCCTGCTCCTCTCCCCCTTACACAGAGGCCTGGCTAACATTAGGAAGTGCTCCAGCAGGAATTTAGAACACATTCAAGTAAATTGCCCTCACAGATTAGTGGTTTTGCATAAACGGTGCCAGTTAAAAGAAGAGCTTTTGCATTTGCTTAGGCTGTGGTTAACTGAAGTATTCTCATATAGTCTTACTTTATTGACATGGGATAACTGAGGTAATATAAATTAAAAGTAGAGGTAGAATAACAGAAATACAGAGAGAAAGGTGGACTAGAAAGGGAAAACAAGAGTTAACACTAAGATTTGGGCTGGGGAGCTTAGGGGGAAAAGAGTTGACTTCAGAGCCACCTTAACACTCCAAAGACAGCTGAGGAAGGTCCAGCCTAATTTCTGCAGTCCAGCTATTACTCTGAGCAGAAGGCAATTAGTGTAGCCATGAAAGTTAAAGAAACATTCAGAAAGAAGCTCTTTTTCCTAGCTGTTCTCAGGACAAAGAAAGTGTCAAAAAAAAAAGAAGCTGAACAAGATGTTTTCACGGCAGTGGCTTTACTTAACACTATACTGCCTCTGAAACCTGCAGATTTCCAAGTTGAGCTAATAAGTAAGAACCATGCTGATTGCAGATTTTTGGCTCTCAGACTACTCTGTGAGATTAATTTAATTTAGAGTCAAAACATTTGTAGATTTTCTGCATGAAGAAATGCACATTAAAAACCATAATCCAAAGTTTTCACTACACTGACAGTGCTGTGAATCCGTATGAGGCCTTCACCCGAAGCTGAAATAGCAGCACTTTTTGTATTGTATGAAAAACAGTGCCCTCTGGCTTCACATTAAATGGGAGTAAGAAAAGAGTTTAAGGATAAAACAAGTTAACTGGTTCCTATAGCCAGTTCTTGTAAACAAACATGGACACACACACACACACACAGTTCTCTAACTACCCTAATTTTTCAAGGAATCATCATCATAACTCAGATGCTCTGAATATTGAGATATTTGATATTCAACTTAAAATATAATCCTTATCAGACAGTTGTATATATTCATATGTTATAAGAAACAAACTCAGTGAAAAACAGAAAACCACTAGATTTGTTCTTTAGAACTGTTTTGTTCACAGGATACTTGTTTAAAGATGGGAAAAAGCCTTATTCAATCAAAGCCACATAAAGGTGTTTCAATTTTGCAGAACCTTAGAGAAGAGTTGAAACAGAGAAGATTAGATATTCCAGACAATTGTCAATTTTTTATTGCTAAAAACCCAATATATAGAGAACAACTTCCTGAGGTACTAAAGCTGAAAAAGGAAAGATTTAAAAGAAAATACTCAGAAGTGAAGAACTCTGCAAAAGTAGTGACAAACTAGATTTAACCAACAAAACCTACACTGCCTAAAAAAACCAAGTTTATCCATACTTATTCACTGCCTCCATAAGAGCACAGAGAGGATGACATTTTGAGACAACTAAACTAATTTCTAGATCCAAGTTTCTCCTCCCCTGCCTCAAGTGTTACACATAGTACATTTCAGCACTGATAAGCATCAGGAATGAAAATATTTTCTATCATTAATACGATTATTTGTTATTTAGGTTGCATTGGGAAAAGCACAGTGTCCTGTTTGAGACTGCAAAAGGATAAAGAAGCAGAACTGTATTTGAGGCCTGGCAAGAGAGAAGCTGTGTTAGGAACAGAAGTGCACACACATGTGAAATACATCTCTATGATACAGAAAACAATGATTATCCACATGGATAACTTCATGATTTAATGTCATTTTTACACTCTTCAGTGTCTTTGAAATTGCACACTTGAGTAAAAGTCCAGCCTAAATGACACCTATGAGGCAGCATTCCAGTTATAATTTTATTTAGTTACCTGCCCCCAAGTACACTATAACTTGATACTCTGACAAATGCCTACATTTCACACCTTCTAGAACACGAATTGACTACCTTTGCAATGAAGCTGCAACTTAATTCATCTGATAGAAATCGAACTTTATCTGAGAAAGACAGCTAAAAGAATAGCCAGATGATTAAAAGTACACACACCTTTTCACAGATGTCAGTATTTGATTCATGTACACCATCACAGTAGCAAGAGAGATGCATTTTCCATAAATAACACTGCAAAACCCAATATCCTTTCAGAATAGAACTTCTTTTCCACATTGGTAATTGGACACATTCCTAAACAGATTTGATGTACGGTGTCTTGTTCATGTCTGAATTACTATACTTGAATTTACATGCAAAAAGCCATATATTTTCAAACTCATTTGTGCTTAAAGTGATTATTTTGCACCTATTTCTGAAATTACACTGAATGTTCTCAGTTTGAATTTTAAAAATCCCATGGTCACATTAAATAAAGGAAAAGCTCCTTTACAACGGGTTTCTGAAAGTTTGAGTTCTACAGCAACAACTTCTGCAAAGGCAATTCTCCAGCATGTTTAATTCAGAAGGAAGAAAAGCCTAATGCCATTTTGTACAGGGGGAGAAAAGGTTCGATTATATAGTCTAAATACAGAGCCTAGTTAAATCAGATAATTTACACCTCTGTTGAAAACTGAACCTCAAACACTAACTCCTCAAATGAGGCCTGTTTGCTGAATCTCTTGGACATCTATTCCAATGCCCTGATGTCCCAAGTTCATCCCTGGACTGTTGTTTCCCACCTCCTCTGTACAGCATTTCATAGCTGCACTAACAGGCAGGATTTTCTGGAAATCTAATAACTTTGAGCACAAAACTGAAGTCACTGTGGTTCCTCTGTTATAGATCCTCATTTAGTAATGGACACTGAAGTCTCTAGAGATTTTTCACCAATCAAGGCAAGTTAGATGGTTTCCCTCAGAACCACATCAGAGGAAAGGAGGGAGCAAACAGCTACAATACAGACCCCTACTAAAAATGCTGACACTCTAGTTTTAAAGAGGATACTGGCTTTAAAAAAAATACAACACACCAAAGAAAAAAAAGCATGCTCCAAGTAATTTTATAAGCAGACTGAGGGAGGGTATAGCATTCAGGCTCTTCAAATGAAAACATGAGGTCATTTCCCCAAATCATCACTGAGGCATCTCAGTATGCTGTAAAAAAATCCCAAATGTAACATTACAGATGTGAGCTCAGCAAACAATCTCAAAACTTCACCTTAAGATTTCTCTTACTATTTTGCACTGCTGATATTAACTGCTTTAACTTTTTCTATTCATACACTATTGGAAAAGAGGTTCATCAGCCAAGTAATAAATATGGCTATTTCTGTAGATAACTGTTCTCCCTTTATTTACACATGCACTTTCATCTAGGAAGAGACTAAAAATAGTGCATTGAATGCTGACTTAAAGACAGTAAGTGTGAAATACTGGGGGAAATCCCTGTCTTTTCATTTTAAAGAGACTTGCAAAATTACACCCATGCAACCACTCAGAGAAGATTTAGAGATAAGCCAGGTAGTATCTGAGACCTAAAGCCACAGTTAGCCACTGAAAGGCTGAGTAACATCTGCCCAGGGGCAATGAGTGCACAAGTCAATTGTCCACTCTGACACAAGAGGGGTCAGGCCCCTCTAACACCGGCCCTGAATCCTGAACAATGAATAGCAGGTAACAGGCACTGAACAAATGCAAAGCCTCATGGCCAAGAATCACTTCTTTTTGCAATAAACACTGGGGTGATAAACAGACAACTGCCCGCACCTCAGCCCCTCTGCCCACTCTATTTCTAGATGTTTATATTAAGTAGCTGCAGAGCATGTGCCTGCTGCTGTGCTCTGAGCTCCTTCAAGCAGCAGTGGTATGAAATTGTCTTGATTCTTGTTAGTCCCACTGCTGCCCACAGGCACCCAAGTAGCAACAACCAACAGGGACAAGTCTGGGCAGTTTTCCTCCTGGTATTATTTGGGAAACCTCAAGCAGCAGCAAGTAGCTGTCTGCAGACAAACCCCCCAGAACCAGGAGTGCTTGTCTCGCATTTAGGAGATTATACAGAAATCTAATTTCCATTCACACAAAAGCTCAGTTTTTATAGATTATAAAAACTAAGAGTTGCTATAAAACTGACGTAGAATGCTGCATTGCATTCTCTCCTTTCCTCGAAAACTTAATCATTTGCATTTTTTTGACATTATAATCCAGCAGGGGTCAAGAGCAAATTTACAGGCATTTTTGGGTAGATGAATGTATTATGATTTTAGCTTAAATAGTCTTATACAGTTCCAATTTTTAAATATGATTAAAAAAACCCTTGTATTTCAGTGGCAAGACTAAACACATTTTTAAAATCTCATAACCAACTCCTGAAAATTAGAGCAGAGAACATTCCAGAAGCACTAGAGAATTCAGAAGTGTTTTTCTTCAGAAAGAATTACTACACTTATGATTTCCTTTTATAGTCTTAATAAGCTACAGTCAGAAAAACAAAAAAATACAGCTACTCACAAAGCAATTTAAATTCTCAAAAAAACCCCCAAAAACCCCAACCAAAAAACACAAAACAAAAAAGGCTTTATAAGGAAACTCTTAACCATTCAAAGTATTCTTCCAAAAACAAATTTAGCTGAGTTAAGAAAGACACATGTCAGTGCTAACTCTGACCTAAGACATGGCATATTTTTTTCCTCTCTAGTGCTATCTTGATATTGATTTGAAAACGAGGTAATGAATCACTGATTTCTTTTGCAATAAAGTTTGTCAAGTCAAAGCCCCCAAAATAAATCACATGAAATGGTAAGGCAACCAGGGCAAAGGAAACTCAGCAGATGATCAGCAAAATAAACTTCTAATTTCATTTGGGGCTAGTTCATTAGCTGTGCTCCATGTCATGTTACATTGCCCTCTAAGCAATACGAATTTCTCAGCCTGCCTTGTCAGAAACACACACAGCAAAGAGCAGGAACTGAAAGGGACTAAATCCACCACGGCAAAAATGGAGTTAAGGAAAATGGTTTCAGTTTCCAGCTCTGAAAGAGGGCAAACAACAGATTAACTATTATGTCTTTAGCTCAAAGAAACAACTTGAACACATTCAGTTTTTTCAACAATTTATTAATAAAACACTACCTGGGTAGGAAAATAATATAAATACTATGGTGTCAGGTAAATGCAACAGTCCACGGAGATTAAATGTCACTCAACAACAAAATCCATTCAATTATACACCTTTTCCTCAACAGTGCTGGATTACTAAAAACTAGTTAAAAAGGCAAGATTATTTTATAGGCGTTATAAGATGGCAGTTAGAGATAAAAACCATAAGCATTCCAAAACTGAAGACAAAGGTTTGAGTTTTCTTTGTTTCATTCAGTATTTTGGGCTACTTTCTGTAACATTCTGGAGGAAGACTGCCCTCCTGTGTTCACCAACCACAGCAGGCTGGGATGAGACAGCCCATGCAGCTGGAATCACTTCAAGCTGGCGATTTTATTTATTTTATTTTTTTTTTTTTCAAATAATCACATTACTGATTCAGAGAGAGAAATTAGCCCACCAAATGTTTGCACAGAAATACAAGGCTGGTGAACAGCAGGCCTGTTCCTAGTGCTCTCACAGAAGGTGGTAATGCCTGCTAGTTGGCACCAGGCCTAGAAAGCCATTCTGGGCCTTTAAAATGGCACTGCTGCTTGCAGCTGCTCTTTGCTCTTAACAGAGGCTGCTTATTAAAAGCTCCTAAATTGTTCAATGAAGTCCTAAAGGAATAAAATGCTTGTTAGACACCTTGTAATGAGGTTAGCTGTACTCCTTCACACCAGCTCCTCATGCTACTGCAGCTCTGTGGCACCTCAGAAAGGTACCAAAAAATCCAGAGGTATGAATCCACCATCACCCACATTTCCTATGCCACACTGTTCCCATGTCAAGAATCCTGTAAGTGCTTTATAAATAATTAAAACATGAAAGAACACTGGATGGGAAAACAAGCATGTAAGAAATGGCAACACCAAGGCACACAACAATGTCAAACGTAGGAAGTCTGGCAGTGAGCTGGCAACAGCAGGGACTTTTAGATTTCTGCTTTTAACAATGTAACTCGGTAAGTTAAAAAACCAAACGCTCCTAATTTGGTAGAACACTTGCTATTCACATAGCAAACTGCATTTGGATACATTCAGGAAATCATCCAGCCTCCTATGAGGCCTGCACTAAGGCACTACAAATCTAGTGGTGAGGGAAACGCTTTGCTTTTAACAGTATTCAACAAGACACAAAAAGCACTTCAATAGTCCTATAGGCAGCTCTGAGAAAAATCTAGGTTTGTACACTAGCAAACACAGGTCCATTGTTATGGTACTTGTGGATAAAAAGCAGCACACAGATTAACAACTTAAGATGCATGTCATTCTGAACTTGTGTGTGGGCATGCACAGCACGCCGTGAGATAAATTTTATTCCAATTAACAAAAATGTATCACTGAATGATCCTTCAATTATTCATTCAGGAAAAGCATGAGACTGAGCCAATTTTTAAAAAATCCCACATGATTATTCACCTACACAAGTACCTAAACCAGTGTTTTCAAAAATGTGTGTTGGTTTTTACATTATTTAGAAATGGTAATCAATATCCAATATGGGAATTCTGAGCCCTTCATCTGTGCATGATATGATCACAAAAAACCACTATCTTTTCCCCTTATTTTTCAAATACTTTTTTACACTACCTCCAACAACCCTTTTTTTGCAGAGAACAAAAAAGGCATTTTGTCTCCAATTATAGGACAGCAACAAGAAACATTTTTAAAAAGTGAGGGAGAAAAAATGAAGCTATTATTCTGTGCATCTGGAGGGCATGGACTTGTTAAATCTTTACTTATGAGCCCAGATTACTTTTTCCTCACATATTGCCTCACGATTTTTCCTTTGTCACTTTGGGGATCACTCAGTTCTTTTTATAGTCTTCAACCACAAGAATTTCACAACATTTGCTACAAAGTGATGCTTTTCCTGTAATTGTACTTTTTCTTTGACTGGTTCAAGTAAACAAATAAAGTAAATAAATAAATAAATGTATTTATATACATCAGGGGAGAGAGATTCTTGCATGGGAATAAGCAAATCACCCCCTCTTCCTCTTGTATTCCCCATAATACAGACTTATTAATAGTTCAAAACACTTACTGGTGTGAGACAGAGTTTTAATTTAGACTAAATACTCTTAACTTAGAAACATAATTGAAATAATTTAAAACTTGCATATAATAATCTCCTTTGTGAGGCTTTCAACACTGTTTCTATTTAAGTTACTGTTCTGCCTCCTGGTAAGCAAGCAACATTTTTTTCTTTCATGGAAAGACCTAAAAAATGCTGCTTCCCCACAACTTTCATTAACAATAAAAAAATGAAAAAGAAGAATTGTTTGTGGTAGTGTTAATTTTTCTATTTGTGTACCTGCATTATCAGTCTCTACAGCTTGTTAAACAACATCTAACACTACTCAGCAAACAAAAGAACTTACACACAACATCCAAGCTAAATCAATTAATCTATTCCAACTGGACCATTTCTAATTTTCCTTTTTAGAGGAGAAACCAAGCAATATTAAGAAGAGCTATGATAATCAAATTAGAGATCAGTGGATTTCATGCTATAGTCAGGGTTCACCTCCTTTGTGATGTTTGCATGGCAGCAGGAATCTCCAGTGCCACTGATATTCCCAAGGGGAGTGTCCCAGCAAGAACCTAAGCTTCTGTAACTCTCACTAAACTAAAGAAGCCAAAACCTCTGGATAGCCAGATGATTGCCTACATCAAGCTCTTTTTTCTCTTATATTTTTGCTGTAGGAAAGAAGAACAAGCCTTTAAGGAGCATGGGACAGTTAGAGTAGTTTGCTATTTTCATAGATGATATTATGGAAACAAAGGCCAGTGTTAATTACAGTGTCCCTGAGAACATACATCAGTCAAGCAGTCTCTGGAATATAATATTTAAGTGCCATTTCTCTCCTAAAAGTTCCAGAAGGACAGTATTGTCCAAACAGCACATATTGTGTCCAAGGCCTATGACACAGGACTTTTCTTTCCAATGGGTATTCAGGCAGCTTCCAAAAGGGAAGCACAAAATGTGCCTGAGATGTCTTGGAATCAAAAATCAATTGATTTTGACACAGGGATTTGGGTGGCACACATAATTGCCACACTTACTGTCTGCAAGCACAGAGTACATCTATATTTGGAATTTAGGCATGGCTCTGGCATACCTAGCTAGAATTCACAAAGCAGAACACTGTTCCTGTTAAGACAATAAGGCCTCAGCCCAAGTGAAGCTGGTACAGAAGCTGCTATGGCCCTGAAGTCAGGACAGAATGACCCAGAGACAGCAATCAGGACACGCAGGTGGGCCATTGGCAAGACCAGGATCTCACTCCAGAGCTCTCAGAGCTGATGCCCACAGGGAGGCTCAAATTCAGCAGCTGCACACCTTGGAAAGGCACATGATGTGACAGAGGACAAATAAGCCATTCCTGAAACACTGCACCAAGACACACAATTTATTTTTGGATCAGTACTTCAACATTTTTCCAAATTAAACCTGCAGATACCTTCCTGGCCCATTCCAATGACTATCATGTTCTTCATTCAGCAGTTTCAACTCAGTACAAGAGCCATCTGGAACCGGAGGGCACCTAATGCCTAATCTGGTATAACCTTATCTGCTGCTCCAGTAACTAGATTCTCCTCCTGCAAGGTCTCTGTTCATTCCAAGAAGTACAAAGCACAGCCTTGCAGTGCCAGTTAACAAGTAAAATATCCTGTCTGCTGGCACAGGACATCTCAGAGGTGCTGGTGGGGAAAAAGGTGACAAATAGAAAGGTGAAAAATAAAAGAATACTCTCTTCTCAGAGGGCACTTCATTCATATATTCCTTTTTAGCTCTCAGATGAATCAACAGCCCTTCTAAATTACAGATTCTACAAACTGGGTGTTTTTGTCTAAGACAATGATTTTATTCCTTCCATAGACTATTCTGACAAATAATTTTTAGAAGAAGATTTATTATAAAGACTTTATTACCCTTGTTCCCCAAGAACTTTGTTTTCAATCATATTTCACCTCCCACTCAAGGCCTACAAAAATGCACAGTAGTCACAAGTTTGCAAAGAAAAATTCTGACTTACAAACAGCTCTGTGGAAGGGGCTCTATTTTGTATTTGCCATATTACTTGAAAATGACACACTGCTTAAAGCTTTTTGACAAATACTTTTGGCTAAACAGTCAAGCTGCGAACTTGCAACACAAATTAACCAATGCAAAATATTTTGTCTCTCCTAACTTCCAGGAACTCAAAATAATACCAGAAAACAACTTCCCAAAGCTTTCCAGAATGGCTACACATATTAGACAAGGACATAGTATCTCCTTCCAGCTTGATGTTGTGGAATTCTGCTTGTCACAGCTTTGCAGCTCAAACACACTACACTTCACTGCCCCTTCGGCTTAGGTTATTTTGCAATCTCAGATTTTCATCAATTAAAAGGAGACTAGTATTTTTAAAGAAATACTAATTGAACAGAAGGAAAAAGGGATTAAATCTTTCTTTCCATCTTCAGTAAAACAACCTCTGTGTCAAGCCTTGTCTTTGATCATTAAACCTTTGCATAAGTCACTATAAAGGATAAAAAAGGCCGCTTACTAGTAACAAGCACATCCTTCCTTTCAAGAAACAATGTATAAATAATGGCAAAAAACCCCCAAACCCCGATGAAAAAATCTGAAAAAATCTATATAATGAGTCTTAAAGTGGAAATAGGCAGTCATGATTAACTGTGTATTCCTTATGGCAATAACTTAATTATACAGAGTGAAACCACAGAGCTTTCAGAAAAGCTTCCTTAATTTACTGTATAATCCACAAGCAATTTCCTTATATGGCTGGAGAGAAATCACTGCTGTGTGCTCTAAAGCTGGAAGACAAATGGCCTTACAAACAGAAATCACTGTTACTAACTGGAATAATAAAAGTCTTGCATCACCATTGTTACACATTCCTTTCATATAGATGCATTGCATTTTCTTCTGAGTGTGGTAAATCATCGTCAAATCATTAAATTGTTTATTGAATTTATGTAAATTAACAGTGCAGCCTTACAGGGAAATGGGAGAAACAAAGGAAAGGCACTCGGGATTTTTATTCTTAAAAAAACCCATTAAAATTACATTAGATGTAAAAACGCAACATACAGACTTGAGGTTGTATGTTTCAGATAAAAATGAAAACTTGCTTTGGGTCATCACTTTACAGTGATGTGATGATAAAAGATGAAATACCAAACATAGTCTGGCTAAGACTGAATTCTGATCTTAAAATTCTAATGAATTCTTCTAAATATGACTATTTAGACCTCATATTACTGAAGTAAACTGCTTCTCCTTATGGAAAAGTTAGACCCCACTGAAGAGCAGCCTTCAGCACCTGACTACCAAAAACTTCTGGTAGAATCTGATGGTTACAAAAAGGTTTCTTAAAATTTGGTCCAACTCTTAACACTAAAGACACAACAAAATTCACACAATACATTTTTTTTCTCTGCAGAAGGCAGCTCCAGGAGTATTTACTGTTTGCTGAGTACAAAGACCACATCCTTTCATTTTTACTGCAGAGTGTTTTGGGATGGGTTTCTTTATTTTTTTCCAAACTCTTAATCATTTTTTGAAGTAAACAAACCATATACTTCATATATTTTCACATACTCACTCATGAAAACACGTATTTTCCCACACTCAGAAACACTCACTCACCATTTTCATACTGCAAATGGTCAATTACAATCAGACTACAGTGAGGTATAATTCAGAATTTTAAAACATTAAGCTTCCAAATAAAACTAACTCACCAGCTGCTTATGTTCTGAACGCTAGGCCCATGATAAAGGAGACAAAGCTGCCTAAATTAAAAAATTTCAACCCCTACAGAGTACACCTATTTTTCATTAACTACATATATACACCATAAATTTCTAAAAATCAGGCAGTACACATGAAAATATTATTGCATTTTGCTGTAGTTCAAGCATTTTCACTAACACAATGAAAAAGGAAAACCAAGTCATTCTTAGAGTTTACACTTTCTAAATTCTTAACACTACTTTTATTATTTAAAAAAAGAGACAAATAAAGGACAAAACCAGTGAAGAACACTACTCATTCTAGAGCAAAGCAGCTCAGAATCTGGCACAAAAGAGCATAACTCAATGATTAGGTTGACTTTTACAACTTCGTCCATGGAGAAAGTGACAAAATTGCCACAGCCATAAAAAAAGTAATTTTTAGCAGCAGAGTTCAAACAGACCCATAAATAAAGCTACACTCATCCACACCACTAAAAAAGTCACATTAAAGAACTTCCACTGTTGGGAAAATATAAATAATCCTTGCAATCTATGAAATATGAGAATTTACTACTGCCTTTGGCAATTGCTGGCAGCAATGCTTACCTGGCAATAATCCAGCCTGAAGATAACAGGCTAATGTAATCCCCAGTTTTCTCCTATTCAAAGTGCACAGAAATCCCAATTTAATTAGACTGCCTTCCTTTTTTGCACACACCACATACGTAAAAATATTCACGGATTTCAGTTTTCTTATTTATTAATCACCTCACACCAATTTCAGTGTATTTTGGATGACATAAAGATTCACGCTGTAGGAAATTAAATCCTAATTCTTACCCAGAACATTTCCTGCAGGTACTTCCTCAAGATCTTCAAGCTCTCTTCCCATAAGTAAGTAGAGGTTCTCCAATGTACAGCACGTCATATGAGGCACTGCTGGCAGATCATCTGTGGCAGAGCTCTGGGATGACAGCTACACAGAGCACAAATTTTGGATATTTATCACTTAGCTCAGATAAAAACTTCTTCCACGAAACCTCCTTGCATTCCCAAAGCTAAAAAATACAACCTAGAGCATTTTCATCTCAAACCTCAGATGTTAAAAACCAACATACACTCAAAAAAATCCAGACTTGAGGCAAACAAGGGAATGTTACCAAGAAGATAAAATAATGCTTTCTTTGGCAAATTTTAGGTGTGTACTACTTCTACCCCGCTTTTCATTATCACCAAAAAAACAAACGTTTTGAAGTAAATTCAAAAGTAATGAACTTCTTTGATCAGAATCTCAAAACATTTAACACCAGTTTTTTCAATACTATTGTGCACCTTCTGTTCCCTAAAAGAATTGCTTTTTCCTACACATTTTTTTTAAAAACAAAGTATACACATATTGGTTAGCTTATACAACACTGTACTTAAAACTATTTTGGAAAGGTTAAGGTTTATAATGAGTTTACAGTCAGCTATTAGCACAATTACCTAAATTATTTTGATACTTTTCAGAATTTTTCACTTGAACATTTTATCTCTTTTGAGTGAGACACGTGTAAGATGTTAAGTCATCAGCATCTCAAAAGAATCCCAAGTTATTGCAACAGTTCCCAGTCACCTCTTACCTTGTGCAGAGACTCAGCAGGATCATATTTTGGTCCTAAAACAAAGATTTTTTGCCCTCTTTTCACCACGCCACTGAACACTCTGGCAAAAGCAATGAAATACTCCTTGTTGTCTGCTTCCTCTTTCACTGCCTTTGAGGTCACACTGTCTCCTTGACCAGTGAGCTGTTGCTCTTCACCTAACCAGTCAGAAAAAATACATTAAGCATAAAAACACTTCCTGCCTCATTATCTGAAGGAAAAAAAGTCAATTATAACATTATATTGCCACACGTGGCAATTCACAGAATCGTTCCAGTTAAGACAGACTTTTAAGATGCTCAAGTCCAACCCAGCACTGCCAACTCCACCACAAACCCATGCTCCTCAGTGTCACATGTTTTGAATATCCCCAGGGATAAAGACTCAATGACTTCCCTGGGCACACTCTTCTAAAGCTTTACACTTTTGGTCAAGAAATTTTTCCTCTAAACCTTCCCTGGCACAACCTGAGGACATTTCCCCTTGTCCTGCCACTTGTTGCTTGGGAGGAAAGACCAACCCCCACAACTGTTACCCATGATCCAGTCCTGGTGCTCATACACTGCTTTTGTACCAATTTATTGGCTGTTTGGCAATGAAAGTTACACAGTTTTTAGCAGAGCATCTCCTTCAAGCATCATTTCCCTTCAGATAAAGCACTGAGATCAAGCACACTCTGAGGCTAAGGAACATGAATCCATGGCACTTTTTCACCATTTATCAACTATCAGCTTTCTTACAAACCCGTCCTCACTCCCTGTTCAGTTCCAGGTACTGAACTTTGGACTCAGTAACAGTATGAGTTGCATGTGGATGATCCACGATGTGCATTTGTACACGGCCCCTTGGCAACACCAAGGCACTACAATCAAACATCCTCCTAAAAAACAGGTATCGAGGCACCACACACCTTTTGTGTCACCAGTGTTCCCAGTTGCTTCAGATGAATTTTCACTTGGGGGCTTTTCTGTCAGCTCCTTCCCTTGACTTGCTGCCAACTTTTCTGCATGCCTTCGTTTCGCAAGCTCGCGCCGATGAGCGATTTCTTCTTGAGTTAATGGCCTATGTTGTATTTTAAACCATCAGTATGTGGCAATGTCATTTATTTTAAAATAAGTTAAAAACAGTCATTAGAATACTCTCTTTGACATAAGTAAAAACTCATGCAGAATGCCTTTTGTCCCCCAATACTATAATTTTAAGGCAGCTAAAATTAGCAAACTCTTCCTCTGCCATATTTAGGCTTTCATTTTTCTTCCAAATACAAAGAGATTAAATACTGTCATTTTTAATTACTCGTGGTATCTATATTATTACAAGGTAATCTT
Source organism: Monarcha castaneiventris obscurior (assembly GCA_026261815.1). NCBI lineage: Eukaryota > Metazoa > Chordata > Aves > Passeriformes > Monarchidae > Monarcha > Monarcha castaneiventris. The sequence continues at coordinate 3,845,999 of JAMPIT010000434.1, read as the reverse complement.
TACAGCAAGTGCTCAAATGCAGGGAAAAGTCTTTGCCTGTTAAAGCTACCTTTCATAAAGTGAATAAGCCCATTAAGGCAGAAGACTTAAAACAGACAACAGCAACAAAAAATAATTTTAACAGTCTGATGCATCCATCTACTCACTGGTACACCCTGCCTTAAAGCAAAGTGCTTCAAAGTATGATTTAGAGCAATAAATAATAAAAGATAAAGAATATTATCAGCATTCTTACGTAAGGCAATATAAAGAGACTTGTTTGTCAATGCAAGAATTTTAAACAGCAAAGTGATGTTCATTACACACATATGACATATAACAGCACTGCCCAAAAGTGTCCATTTGATTTTTAAATCTGGCCCTAAATATAAATATGTTATATGATGTTATCCTCTAAATTAATGATTCCAAAGATAGAAAATAAATTCAGATACTAGTCATCTTCTCTTTTCAGTTATTACTCATTTAATTTCCCATATAAACAAGGGGAACCTAATCATTACAGATACTTTTAAGAATAATCTGTTCTGTTTACTAATTTCAGTATCAACAAATTCTCAAGTAATGTGCTGTTATGTGCCTATACTAAAATATAATCTTTAGTGCTGTAACTTAAAAGCAGAATAACTAAGTTATGTAGACACAATTTTTTTAATGGAACTGGAATGCTTTCAGTGTTGGGGTTTTTTGTTGTTTATTTTTTTGTTTTTTCTGCATTGGGAGCAATGGACATGTATATTGCTTTAATTCTAACTCAAGAGAAGGAACAGAAGTCCTTCTATCATAAAACATGCATTTCTACAACATGACTGGACAAAATAATCACCAAGTCTTAGACCTTGACTTCAGCTGAAGAAGGTGAACAGAACCCCACAGCAAGACCTCACCTACACCACTTGTCCTGCATTTGCTCACATGATGGAGACAAAAACAACAGTCCTTAGGGTTCAGATGGTTTAGGATTTTTTCATTCAACTGCATCAAGCACACAACATTAAAACAAAAAGTGCCCCATTAGCAGTTGTAGCTTGTTTAGTAGCCTTGGGCAAGTCACTTCCCCTCTTCAGCCCCCACACTTACAAACACAGGTCAAGATTTCCTGAATAGCAACAGTAATGAACGATAAGAGGGAGACAACCACAGGAAGCACTACAGCAGCAGAGTCATTTTTGTTTACAGAACAGCCACATAAATATGATCTCCACTAAAAAAAAGCACAGCAAGATTGACTCACTTTGCCACATCAACTATTACACACTTCAAAATATGGAAAAACTCTTTTAATCACAGGTCAAAGGTTTTATGTGCAGTCAGTAGAGTTACTGGACACGTACTCTGCTCTTGACTGGATTAATTAGGGGCAGGAAGCTTTGAACAGATTACATGGCTGAGAACAACTCACTGCCAGTAAGATTTTTATTTATGTCATAATCAGGTTGATTTTCTTCAAGAAAATCACCTTCTTGCACCTTCTGCAAGAGACTTAATTTAAGAAGTGAAACACTTCATGAACCAAAATTCTTCATAGAACTTGAAGAAATCACTTGGAACAGTTATCATGCTTACCTTGAACCCAAATGTTCCATTTGAAAGAGTAAGAAAATGATACAGAAGTTAAAAATCTCTCTCAAAATTACCTAAGAGAGGCCCCCAGAATAAAATGTCAGAATTTGAAGCAAAGACTTTTAGAACTCAGAATCTGGGACAGACACATTGCATGTAATAGAAAAGGAGAATGCAAGACAAAATCACCACTTCAAACTTCTTAGTAACTTAGGTTTTTTTAAAAAAAGGAAAAAACTGTCTCTTAAAACAATCATGACAGAATTAAGAAAATGTATCTCTGAAATTTCAAATACTGTGGTATTTCTGTTTGGCTAGTTTATTTTGCTGCTCAGAGAGCAAGGCTTAACAATACAAAATGCAAAGCAGATGGTGGGGAAGAAAACTTTTTTATGATTTTTTTTTTCCTGAAGGCAGCTGTTCAAAGTTATTTAAAGGTTTGGAATGTCAGAAAAATTTCTAGAGGAGATAGATTGATAGGGAAAGTACAGATCAGACAGCCAAGGGTGTCATATACATAGTCTATATATGATGGCATAGTATTCATACAGGGACTGTGTATGCATTCCAACACATTTGATTGTCCAAAAATACTTTTCATTTTTCTAAATAATCCTTAGAGTAAAAGAAAAAAGTTTCTTTGCTTTTTTCCACTTTACATGGTATTTTTCAAAACATCAGTATATTTAGGTATCAAATAGCCATAACCACAAATATTGAAGGTACCTTAAGATTCCGAATGCACCGGTCTAAGTTGCATTATATATAAACACACTTAATGATATTCTCATTTTGATAAAAAAGCAGATTGAGTGTAGGTGGGACTTTAACTAGCAGGTACAACCTAGACTTCCATCCTGGTTTTTGTCACCACCAATTTCTATAAAATTAGTCACTCCCGGTAGTATCATTAGAAACTACAAAAAGATAATGTTGTCAAATAAATCCTTTTATAGAGTTGTAACACAATCAAGCAGAACACAGAACAAGATTAATGCACATAAGGCACTGGATCTGAAACAAAACCAGTTTCAAATTATACCCCGATTTATTCCATTTCTCCAGTTGGCAAAACCAATCAGGAGCAAAATCAATTTTGAACAAAAGCTGCCCACACCAAAAAAAAGCTTGCTTCTTCTTCTTCCCCCCTTCCCCTTTTTCACTCCATTAGAAAGGATCAACTGCCTCATAATATTGGCAGAAAAAAAAAAATGGCAACATGCAGTCACACAAAAACCAGCAAATAAAAATTCTGTAGCAGAAAGAGAGATTCCCTGCCTCCAGAGAAATGCTACAGCATCCACACGGGAACCTGGCACAAGTCATGGGGCTGCCATAGAAGGGTGACCACATCATTACCAACTCATCTTAAACATGTGGTAAACAAATGCCATGGAAATAATATTGTGGGAAAGTATAATATACACATTATTGGCATTTAATAGATTGCTGATTAAAGGCATTAGATTTCAGATTATTGTAAGCAAGCTCCTCCTGACTACTTCTGTGATTCCCCCATTCCCCCAGGATAACACACTTAGTTCAAACTGAATGACAACTAGACTCCCTCATGCAATCAATCCTCTGAACATGATAGCTTTTCTACTCTTCCACATTCTCAAACACAGACTTCAGTCCAAAGCAGATCAAAAATTCAGAGTAAATAATCAGAACAAAACCCCCAAAGACAAATTTGCCTTTGATTATTGAAGTGTTATGTTTATGTTTTTAACCTCCAGACCATTTTATAAATGAAACACCACAGTCAAAACACCAGCTGATTTCCAAGAGACTAACAGCACTGCCAACAAGTGTCTGTGATGCATCTCTCATGCCATGAACAATGGTTTTCAAGCTCTGAGAATGCTTTCTCTCCATACAGTTTTTACCAGTTTAAACTGAATGAGCTCATGGACACGTTTGACTTCACAAGATGTGGAGGGAGTAATTTCTGATAACATCTTTAAATCCACGTCATTTATAGAGAATCCTATTCGTGACTCTGCTCTTCAGAATCAAAGTCAAGTGAAATCATTGGCTGCTTCTCTGCTCACCTGGCACTCAAAGAGTTCTGTCAGCAACATCCCTAAGGACAGCTGGGTCAAGTGCAGGTTGTTTGCTACATTTCAGCACAGTGTGTGTCCAGTGGTCCTCCTAATCCTTTAGAAGGTCATTAATTTCTGGATTAAACTACTTGATGTCTATGGAACAATTTCCATTCACAAACTAATGTCCATCTACTAAGGTCATTTACTATCAGTGCAATGAGACTGCTACGCAATTCACAGTAGAAATAAATGTGTAAACACAAAAGGAGCAACTGAAAATTATCCAAATCAGAACTTACATGAAATTTCACACAACGGTCTTACTCTTTCAACAGGGAATACTCAACAACTGTTTGCATTACATTATATAGCAGTTATCATTCATTCTGAGACACATAATGAAATAAGGTATCAATCCCAAGCTGTCACACTCTGTCTGGAAAAACACTCCAGACTGATAGAGAGACCTCTGATTTATCTCACATGCTAAATGTGCAAAAAAAGAAGAAACTTGAAGCAAAACTCTTCCACCATGTTACAAGCTTTACTCACTTAAGCTCACCATTACACAAACTATAGCATGTCCAGAGATTCAAATTTCAACCCTTACTGTGTATTTCTTTCTTGGATCAGTTGCCAAGGTCTCAGCCAGATTCAAATGTATACTGTTACTGAAATCTATTTCATGATAACCATAATAGGGGTTTTAGTTTTTGGAAAGCATTTATTAGCCTATTAATTATGCAACTGGATGCCAAATTCAGATGCTGACCTGTAAATCTGACACAGCCTATTCAGATGATACAGGCCCTATTCATTTGTAGTGCACCAGCTGCAATTTAGAACAAACTACTAAAGAAAACAAAAGATGATGGGTTCATATCACACTGAAGTCGCTGCAAATTGCATTGTCTTAAACATATAAATTAATTTACTTGCAAGAAGACAGTAATTTCTTACAGAGCTTGGAGCTTTATACAGGTTCTCATTTTGATCCATGTCATTTCAGCTGAAGATTTGGCAAAAATCACAGGATTTTTTTTCCAATACACTTTTTATAAAACATTAGAAAGAAAACAAATGAAGCACACTACAATCTGTTTAAGACATGCTAACAAGCTGTAGCACAAAACAAAGAAACAACTATCATCATAATTTCATGCAGAATTGTATGGGGAAGTGTCTGTTTCAGGGTGACACCTAAAAAAAAAAAAAGTCCTGATTTCAAGCTGACTGAGGAGAAAGAAGAATCTTTCACATTATCTGGAGGAAAACAGTAGAGGTATTATAGGTTTTATATCCCCCAGGGCAGTAATGGAATATAATTTTAGTGCACTAGCTTATCTGTTCAATAGACTTTTCTTTATTACCACTGGAAAGTAGAAATGGAATTTCTTCAGTGCACTTTATTTATTTACATTATTCAGGATTATAAGATAGACTTGAGGTAACATAAAAGGTTTGCTTCCTATGCTCACGTGGCATTACATCACTGTGAGATTTACACAAAAAGCTTTACTAAGTTAGTAGATAATTTCATCATAACAAACATATGAAATTCAGTTCATATTTTCTGAACATTTTACATTAAATACCTCTAGCAATTAGTTGGAAGCAATGGCAATTAACTACTAAATATTTCTCTTTTTCACTGGGTTATACACAGAGAGAATTCTGAACCTCAGGGAAATCAAACTGGTACATTTACATACCCTGTAACCTAAATGCCAAGTTTGGCTTTTGTTTATATACCTACACTCGAGCATTCTGTCTTAGCTCAATGTCACACACCAGCAGAAATGAGAGAAAGAAACAGCATATCCTGAATGAACTCCTAATATTGCACACAGCAATACTTTAGAATAAATAACCTCAGGCATCATCAAATAACCATGACATAAAGCAAGTGGAGGAGGGGCCCTAATCTGTTTGCCTTCTCTGCCTAACCAACAACTTACATTTTTGCCTGACTTGGTGGGAATTAGCAAATAATTTCAGAAGCTCAGACAGAAGAAACTGGAAGACAAAAGATTTGCACAATTCTCATTTCTTTACAAAACCTGGTAAAAACGAATGACATACTGGTACCATACAAAAAGTCAATTGTCAAATCTTTCCAAGGAAAGATAAATATAAGATGACAACCTGCCTTAACTTGACAATGAACCATTTTCCCATGTATCCTGCTATTTAAACAGTAAAAGCAAAATCATAGCAGTTTTAGTATAGAATCCATTCATTTTAAAGTGACCTTCAAGGAGATATTAGTTGCCAACAGCAGTCTCAAAGGAGGTTGTTTTAATTAAAAATCCATCCTTTGTTATCATTTACTGTACACCCTGGACTTAGAAGAGCTTTTTGCTTTTCCCAACTTACGTTTAATAAGTTATTACAAGCAGATGGCAGAAATAAGGCAAACTATAAAAAATTACAAAGTCAGTTTGAATCTTCTAACAAAGTTACAAAAAGGTAACCTTACCCAATACCACCTCACAAATGGAAATAAAAGACACTAGCATGGATCTACACTTTTTTCCCCTGGAAGTAGAAAACAAGTCTTGCAAAAAAATATCTGGAGCAAACTCTTAGATTTTTTCACATGCTTTAACATGCTCAAAATCAGTCCTTCCTCTCCCAAGGATGGGATCCCACACCCAAGGGATGCAAATAACCTTAGATCAGTCCAGCAATCAAACATCAAGATACACAAGAGCACAGTTATGGCTCCTGAAAATTAACATGTAATTGAAACATACAACATGGATTAATGTTCTTTAATAGGGAAACATTAAACAATTGGTAATAGACATAGTGTAGATATTCTTTGTTTCTCCTCATGTTCAGACATTTTTAAGGAGCACCCTCATGGAGCCAGTTTAATTACTGATCTCACATGCTGCACTCAGCCATCACTCAATTCTGCTAAGCACAAACTTTACTGTGTAACTGTAAATAGCACACAATGACATACAATTAAAAATATGCTCAGGAACCACAGGTGCACAATGCTATGTTTTTAAAACACTTGGATTTTGTTTCACAGAGATTGCTTTCTTTCATTAGAACTAACCTTTTCCAATTTCTTCAAGAACTGCTTATCTGTAGAATCTTAACAAAGCAAGTATTGAGAAATACACATTTAGCTCTATTGCTGTTTTTCAAATAATGGAAGCCAACTGTCACCTCAAAACAAAATCTTTAATATTATCTAATCAGCAGAATCAGAGAGTACTAATAATGACTGATTACCTCAAATTAAAACATACATGTGATTTCAATTTAATATTAGCTAATTAGTAACTAATTGAATAATTTAATACAAAGGCCAGCAAGAAATACTTTTCACACAAACTACAGAGCAAGACACTACAATTTTCAATGTACTAAATAAACGAGGAGAAAGAAAAGAAACTAAAATATTGAAAATTTCTGTGTCTAGCATATGTAAAAAGCACCTTTGCCCCACATCACATCCTCATCACCTCAAAGACTCTTAATTCTCCCAACAAATAAAAAACAGGTCATAATCAGAGACAGAAGAGCCAAAAAGTGATGGCCTCAATGTAGTTGTCTCTGATAAGTGGAGGCCATCCCCAGGAAAGGAGACAAAGCAGGAATGGCGCTGCTGTGCCACACCTGAGCTCGTGATTCAGAGACTTCGGGACAGCACCCAAAGCAAAACTGCACCATCTAGTGTCTGCTCAGCCCATCACACAGGGCAGCCTTTCCCTGAGCTAAAACACTGCAAAGAACATTTTTGGTGAATGATTTCTAATAGATAACCTTGCTAAGAAAAGAATTGAAACAAATCTAGCAAGTGGGACAAAAACCTAAGGTAGTAGTAAAGCTTTCAAATATTACTACAGTAGAAGAACCATCTTTTGTACAAAGATTAAACACAGTCTAATTCAGCAGGAAAGTTATTATTTTCTCTATTACTTTGTTGTATAGTGACAATTCCCCCAAAAAACATGAAATGGCCAGTTAACACAGAAGTTGCCTACTGAAAATGCTCCAGAGGCGTGGAGGGATGAAAGGTTAAGATGAACCTCATTCTTGTAAACTCATCAGAAAAGTACTTTTCTTCTGCAGAAAAAGCAGGTGGCTTCAGGTTAAAGTAGTACACTTAAGTGTGCCAGGAACATGAGATCTAGGAGCTACTCCTCAAAGAAAATAAGGTGGCTATTGAACAACAAAAGGCTATAACAAAAAATCTTCCAAACCTCACAGAAGAAAATTTTTTAAAGTGCATTAATGCCCTTCAGATCACTGCAAAAAGTCAGGACTGGACTACTTTAATCAACCCATTTTATTTTGCTGTTGCAATGGACAGGATGATCACTGAGCTGTTCTGCCCAGTTTGATGGGAAGTGTCCCTTGGTACCAACACAAGGTGCTATGATCATGCCAACACAACCTCACTGAAAAAGCAAGGAAGTGTCACAAGTCCATCACTTCCACCAGACCTCCTGAAACTGCTCACACTGCACGCATCAGGATGATACCTCTGGACAACAGCACTGCTCTCCAACAGATTTGCTCTATCTTCTAAAACTACTGTGATTGAACAATTACCTCCTCAACTCATTCAGAAAATCTCTACTTGCAGAAAAGACTACTGAATTTCAAAAATTCATTAATTATTTTCTCAGGTCTAAACCAATTTATCCATGCCTTCAACGTAATTTTTTTCGCCAGAAGTAACTAACATAGATCAGAAAGTAAAATGTTACATTTTCTTACCTTGGTTTATTCTGTGGCAATGCCTTTGCATCAACAGGAAACATTTTGGAAACAAAGACAATAACTGGGGCTGTTCCTTCACTACTGCATTTCATGAAAGCTGAAAAAAAACATAAAATGAAGTTATTTTTACTTTTTCTCTCCCCAGAAGTACGGGCAAAGCTATGACTTTACATTAATTTTGTAGGAATTATTGTTTATTTCCTGTTTCATGGATAATATGATAAGGACAAATCAACAGGAAAAAGTAGAAAATTTCTTTAGCCTACTCATTTGGTAACACTGCCTCTATCTTCAAGTGTGCTTTGCAATAAGATGAGCAAAACTGCAATAATAGAGCTCTTGATAAAAAACCTACACATACTCCCAATAAACAAGTTGAGTTTACAGGCTGATTTGGATCACAATGGAAACCAGGGAGCAGCACAGGATTAAGACTGAACACTATTTATTCAGTACCTCAAAGTATTCTCCTTCTCTTCAAACTAAAGGAGGAAGATCTGCAAATGTCCAGATGATCACAAAACCCTAACAATTTCTCTGCAAGAACAGATATTCCTCAAAAGATTAAAGATTCACACAAAACTCATTCAATGCTTAGGAAATTCCCATAAACTATTTTTTTTCATCCAACTTGAAACACATAAAATTCAAACTACACAATACCATTCAAAATTTCTAACATGGAAACTGAATCATCTTCTACACTTCTCCCTTTTATCTGAAATATGAAAAGACTACAGAGCAAAGGCAAACAGAAGCACAAGACTACTACTACTAATTAGCAAAATGTCAAAGTCCACTACTTGTTCATAACCAAGAGCAGTGAGATCTACGTTTACAGAGGCAAACTTCTTCCAATTAACTTACACTAATACAGTGCTGAATACTGTCCAGAGAATACCATGTTTTTAATGTTCAATAAAGGATGAAAAGCCAGTTTTGTTACCCTCGGGAAACAATTCCTAACAGCCTGTCAATTTGACATTCACATCTCATTTTTAATTGACATTTGATAGCTCATCCTGTTAGATTTCTTGAAGTTCTCCTCAAAACACTGTGCTACAATTAATAATTAATTACTAAAAGCTAATCAATACACTTGCAAAAATTAAATCCAAATTCAAACCACTACTGGCTAAAATGTAATGATTTTAATACACAAGTGAGCAAAATACTCAATTCTCAATTACATAACAACTTCTACTGTTTAGAACTAAAAACGAGTATTAACCTCACATCCTTGTAAAACCTGGAATTTCAGAGTCCTGGACTTTACATCACCTGCAGCTTAAGTTGTCTAAAACCCATGAATATATGGGATTGAAGAAAAATGCATGGCCATAAAACCATGACATGTCAATAACAAACATCAACAAAGCTACTGCAAATGGAATGTTTATAAATTCAGGTACAGATTACACATCTTCCAATCCAAAGACAAACAGAACCACCAGGACAGAAACAACCTTGCTGTTAATGGGAGAACAGCCACTCACCACTTTTCAGTTCCCGAGTTTCTGGTGGCAAAGAATCAAATGTTCTTGCTCCAACACACATCAGCTTTTCCACTCTCTCTGCTGTGATGTCCAGAGGACTGGGAATTTTATTACACACCATTGCTAAACACATTGTTAAGGATACATAGTTGTATTTCCTTACTGAATGCAAACAACAGGAAGACGAATGCTTTCAATGATGCTTTAATTCAGCCCTGTGCATTAACTGCCAGCAGCAGATCCAAAACCCAGCTCTGTTGTCACAGCACATTCAGATCCCTCTCAGGTCACAACAGTTTTTTTGCCATTTATCAGGGGCAGAGTTAAGGAGGGGTGGCCCATCCTAATTGCAGCTGGGAAACTAAGAACAGCACAACTGGGGCAAGATCTGCAGAAGTAATTAGTATTTATGCATCAATAATTTGTGCACATCTACCATAATTTAAGATGTATCGTATTATAAACAATGGGCACAGCTGACAAACAGCAAAGGCTGATTTTGGATTAGGAAATTTTATGCCTAAAACGTAACACCAGACATCTACAGAACTTCATGGACAGAAGACAGATATTATTCTAAACAGGAGATTGGTTTCTACTTCAGGAAAACCACTAAAATTTGAATATAAACTACATAATGAAGGCGCATTGTCAAATTACCTCCAGTTTCAGAACTTAGTTTCCTAAAAATAAGATGTGTGTAAAAGCACAAAGTCGGCAGAAATGTAAAAATAATGGTAGATATGTAACTTGTAATGCTACAAAGAAAATTGGTCCAGCTAGCTTAGGCACAGACATAAAAAAAGGAAAAAATTGTACCAAATCACACAGTGAAATATGTGAGCACACTTTGAAGTCTGAGAACTGCCAACAGAACAAAAAACAGTATCTTTTTTAAGGATACAGAGGACTGCATCAGATATTGGTAGCCACTGGCTACAAATGGCATTTAGCTGAACTTTTGGGTCTGCATGCCGTGACTCCCGGGCACCAATTCTCAGTCCCAAAGAGGTGACTATCTTTTCTATTTTTTCTTTGTCTCTGGAAGGAAAATAATAACCAAATTAAAAATCCACAGAAGCAGTATATAACCAGTATCTACAATTCTTGAGTATTTACAAAAATCACCAGAGCACATGGAAAGAGATGCCATGAAAACTTTAGAGATGTTCTCACCTTTTCATAACAGCCTCATAGAGACTCCAAATGTTGTCCAGCACCAGCTGCACAAACAAAGGTTTCTTTCCTTTTGACTGGTAGAAGATAAAAACAGCTCATTACCAGCAATTCCTCACTTTTTCAATAGGCTTAAGACTGCACTTTTCATGAGGAGCATGTAAAAGCTTCATTCAAAATCAAGAACTATGTCTTATAAGAATGATATAAGGCACAAAACAAACATGGAATTTACAAGTGGGGGACAAGGGTTTCAATTTCAGAAAAAGAACCTGATAAATATGGCACAAGACCACCCCGAGCCTCCTTATCCTTTTTATAACCATTAAACATCACCTACATAAACACCAAAATAATCATGATTACATGAAAACAGGGAAACTGCTTTCTCCTCCCTTAACTTTTGCTGGTGGAAATGCTTAATGCTAGAGAAGTGCAGTTTACAGGGCAGGGTTTCAGTAAAACATTCAATGGAAATTCCCTAGGGGAAATAAGTTTTTTTTAAATCCTAAATCCCAAGATCAGTGTGACTATTCTAAACCATTAGCTGTGAAAGAGCTCTTCAGAGAGGAGAGACCCAGTCCCTACTCTTGTTTCTACACTGTTAATCTTCCTTTCATCTTGTATGTTGCAAGGCTATCCTGGTGACTTTATACCTTCAGTAACAGAGTCAACAGGATCTGGGGTCAAGTTTCAGAATCCAGTATGAAGAATAGAATTAGAAAAAAAAAAGAACTCCAAAATAAAAATCAGGCTATATTTTTTCTCCATACCTGATCACCTTTCATTATCTTCTTTGCTTTTGTATTTAGATAATAATCTCCCCATAAAGTCTTCAGAAGTACTGCAGGCTTGATTCCAATTTTTTGGCTGTACAGTTGGGCAAAATGTTCAATTCTGAAAGCAAAGAAAATGTATCTTGATAAAAGTGTAATGTTTTTTACAGCAATAGCTTATGTGAAAATCACACAATAATCTCAAATCCTTGTTTTACTCCCATTTTTCCAATTGTCTTCACTTTAGTTCACATTGCTTAACATTTACACCTGCAAAAATATTTAGTCATAACAGATCAAAAACATCAACAGCATTTGAATGGCTTTGTTTTATTTCAAGTCAGCTTCAAGGCTTTACTTGAAATAAACATTTGTGTACTATCCCATCATCAAAAACTCAAAAGCATAATACAAACCTTGTAAACACTTAAGTGATGACTCTGAAATTTATTCTTTGAAAGGCTTCCCACGCCACACTTAACTATGGTCTGGGACCAGAACAGTAGATGTTAAAAATCATTAAAAGCATTATTTTGAGCCATCAGATGGTGATAATTATTTTTAATTAACCACTTATGAAATTTCTTGTTGTTTGAATCATTACTTTAATAATGAGTAAACCCAAGAAAATTATATAAAACTGTAATGCCATAACTGTACTGTAAAGCCAATTGTGTTGTTCAGCAGTCCCCATGAGTTAACAACAGCAGCCTGCTTAGGCCCAGAGAGGGGGTCCTGAACATTTTATGGTTTCCTTGCTGAAAATGTTCAATGAGCAGTAATAAAAAAAAAAATCATATATTTGCTCCCTGTGCATGCAGAAAAAAAAATACACAGTTACAACCTCAACAGTCCTATTTACAGAACAGTGCTACTTGATAATCTCTTCTTTGAAATTCAGAATTCTTAAGTTTTTACACAGCTAAAAAAAGGACCTGTCCATGTCAGCAACACATAAGCTGTGAGTTCTGAACTAAGCCCAAAGAGATTTCTTTTCCAGAAACTACCTAAACTCTCAATTCAAGGAGAACTTGCAAGATTCTCATGCCAGCAGCTCCTGCATATATATTAATTGCATTTTTCAACACTTGAGGATTATGAGAAAACCATATGTACTTACCACACTGGATGAGGCTGGCACTGCCTAATAAGTTAATTTTTTTCTGCTAATACCTTCAGGAAAAGAACCCACAACCATGAAACAGCAGTCAAGACTTTCCATGATTAAGAAAATGCTCCACTGATCTGTATTTCACCACACAGTACTGTGGCTGACAGTCTAAAAGAACCTCTTGAAAGTAATTAAAAAGTGGACTTTTTTCCCCTCCACTACATGATTTATTAGAGCCAGGGTCTGACAGTTCATAAGAAAAAACAAAAGAGTCTTGAAAGATAATTAAACTAAAATAGCCTATTTTGTTTTCCCTTTCCTCTGAAGTTACAAGAGCTGCTTGTCTTAGACAACTAACTATGCATGGCACCTTATTTAAGAGTCTGACTTTGATTTAAAAATCCTGGAGATGACTTTCTTTAAGGGCTCTGCAGTACTCAAGACATTCCCTGCCACCACTGAGTGTATTCCTCTAATTACAATTTCAGGATGAAGACAACGCCTCCACCTCGTGGCCAGCGACCAGAACACGGGCACTCCTCACACTCCTGCTGCCCTCCAAAATAAAGCGTACCCTGAGCCAGCTCCTGCCCTCCTGCAGCTTCTGGCCTTGTCTGCTACAGTCTATCCAAAGGCAGCAAAGAATAAAACACTGTTTACCAGGCTACGCTGGACCCTACTGAGGGCTGAGAAACTCCTGTGTAAGTAAAACAGGGATCCCTGTCACACAGGTGATTGATTTACACACAGCTGCATATCACAGAAAAATCTAACAAACATCTTTAGAAACATGAAGCAACTGAAATACTTTAATGGCAGTAATCAATTAAAAAAAAGTCAGTTATTAAATCCCAAACTCACCCAAAACCCCAGCCATCGATTGCACTGGCAAACACCACATTTCCATGCTCTGGAGAAAAATAGAGGTGTGAATCATCAGTGTCTTCCAATCCAGTACTCCAGTCATAAATTTGATCTCCTGGTGCTGTGTCTGAAACACTTTCACTTTCTGTTTCTTTTTCAGCTCTTTCTTCTAACACTTTGGAGGTAAAAAGTGTTCCAGTGACTGCATTGATCTAGAGAAGGATATGTAAAAACCACTCTCAGATTCGTTCACACTTTAACAACCCTTGCAATTAAAATGCAATTTCCTCACCCTCGAAAACATAAAAGAGAAGTTTTGTTAACAACATAGCATGTCTGTGATTCTTTTGGCAATTTAAAACACACCTAATTCTACACATTTGAAGACAACAGGAGTTTATGAGACTGACATTTAGACATAAAAACCATGCAGTTCCCGGGTCAAAGTCAGCCACACCAGGACTGAGTCACAGAGTATCACATGTAACACACTTTGTCTCTAATGGTGAAATAGGAACTTGTTCCTGCCAACAAAACAAACAACAACAGAGGGCAAAGGGAAACCAGGCAGATAAGTGCTCCCAAGTGAGCTCAGGGCAGGGAAAAAAAGTCTGAGGCCAACTTAAACTACAATGTAAAAGATGAATCAACTTTACCCCTACACAAATCCATATATCAGGAACAGTCTAACATTTGTCTACCTCCAATAACTTTAAGCAATTTAACAGAAGAACAAAACATTCAGCGTATTATTTCTAAAAATGAAGACCTTTCCTGATGACCTATCAAGAGGCATTTACCCTTTTCTCTATCACAGGCATTCTGAATTAACCGCAAAACCAATCAGGCATAAAATGCACCTCCAATGTTCAAAATCAGACTGGATGTTACAAAGTGCCACAAAATCTGCTGTGTGACAGGATGAAATGACACTGCAGCATGAATACCTGCTCTAAGATATTCTTAAGGTGCAGGTATGCTTCCTGAGGGGTGAGCTTCAGCTCCACAATCAAGCGGTCGATTTTGTTAATCACCAGGACTGGACGGATGTTTTCCAGCCACGCCTGACGCAGGACTGCTTGAGTCTGGCAAGGAAAGAGTTAAAAAAAACCCATTACAGAAAGCCTGACAGCACCAGAAAGACAGAACGTTAATAAAAATTAAAATATAATTCTAAAATTTAATGAACATACAGTGAAGGACGGGTTGACACTCAAACCAGAAATTTGACTCCCACGGTATACAGTGTTAGTGATTGAAGAGTTCTGCAGACTGGTGGGATTTCATGGCAAAATCACCCATAATAACAAAAACCAAACTATTTAGAAAAGTAAGCCATGAAAAAAAGCAACCTCAGTGTTATTTTGTATATCCTTTTCCAAATAGTGAAAGCCCATGTAAATATATGAAATTATTTCCCTTAAGACTTTTCTCTATCAAAACATTCCATTACCTGAAAAATGGCATACTCACTGTTTCAACCCTGCATCTCTACACCCACTCACCAGCACTGATCAGTTTTCCAGCACAACTGATTTTCCCTACTCATACCTCAACCACATTGCCATTTATTAAGTTTTGTAAAACTCCTTAAACAGCTCATCTTTTATTTCTACATAACCCACTTCAGACTCTGCCTACTCCCCTCTTTCTCTACTTAATACACTTTATTTCACCTGTGGACAGACTCCTTCAACAGCATCCACCACTATGATGCAACCATCACAGAGTCGGACAGCAGTAGATACTTCTGAAGAAAAATCCACGTGCCCTGGGGAGTCTATTAAATTAATCAGATACTCCTGATCACCTAGGATCAAACAATAAATTAATATTTCAGAACAGTTTTCAAAAATATTTCTTCCAGCCACCCAGTTATACTGCTTCTAGCTACTATTTTTTAATGTCCTGACACTAATCACACTATAAAAACCCTTACAGCACAGTGTTAACAGGCATCTCAACAAAGTAGTAAAGCTGTATTAGAACTTGGGTTTTTTGAAAGAAGGCCTTGCCTTTAAGTGACATTAATTCAAGACTTAAGATCAAAATATACATAATTACATCTAAAATAAAAAGGTAAGGCAACTACTCTCATGGCCTCCACTCAGAGATGTGATTAAAGATGTTTTTCCTGACCCTGAGATGGAACTCAAATACCCTGTCTGACTGTTACTTGCCTAAGTCTCTGCAGAATCATGGCCTAACACTGAGAAACACAGAAGTTGCACACAAAAATCACAACAGCAACAACGAAGAGACAGGGAAAATTAACAGAAATATAAATTAAAATATACGTATTATACATAGTATACATGCCAGCATCTACAACGTACCTTTCACAAAGTGCAGTGAAATTGCACTCGATTTCATTGTTATTCCTCGGACCTGTTCATCTTCCCTACTATCCAGGTACCTCAGCTGAGTACAGAAACAAAAGAAGAGATGGTAAGTCTGTAGAAATATCTTCCCAATTTACTTATCAGCTGTCAGAGTATGACGGTGAGAAAACAAGGCTTAGCAAGACTATAAATGGAACTTCCTTAATGATCAAGAATTTACAATCCCAGCACGAACACACAAGAATTCTGTCAAAAGTGACACTGTAACTCTACCTTTCCTGCCAAGCGGCTGGAGATTATTCCATTGCTAGATATAAGGCAATCAGCCAGAGTAGTTTTGCCTGAAAAGAAAAATAAATTCCTTAGATTAAATGAATACAAAAGATGGCAGAATATGCAACGTACAGTGTTCTAAGATACCAACACTAATAAAGGCTACAAAACACCACAAAAGTACAAATTAACTTCAAAAAAAACCCCAAATCCAATTATTCAGCTTCACCTGTTATGTACACACAAATTTATTTTTGAAGAGTGGATGCAAACTTACCTGTCATGACCAGAAATGCAGTTGAAATAAGAAACAGTGTATCAGAACCTCAATACAACAAGCAAAATATGTGTTCTTTAAAAAGTGCTTATTACTTTCACCTACGTAACAAACTTGTTCTATTACGCAAACATAGAAAAATATCATTCTGCCTCTCAAACATATTAAATTCATGCCAACATTCACCACCATAGAAGTAGAACACATTCGATTTCAACTGTTTCAAATTATTACGGTGTGACGCTCTTTTATGCAAAAGACAAGCTGCGTCAGGCCAAGGAAAAGGTGCATAAGCAGATTTACTTATCTAAATCAAGTTCAAGACAGTTTAAAGCTAAATCCACAGAAAACCGACTGCTTTAGCACAGTGACCAAAGCATCTCACCATCACTCAGGGGGAGACACCAACACCTGCCTTACCGTGATCCACGTGGGCCAATATGCAGATATTCCTGATGCCGGACGCCTTCTTCTGCAGGCCAACCATCTTTTCCACGCTGGAGAGCACCATGGCTGGCTAACTCTGCGAAGGGAGCAAACTGTTTTACCGAGGAGTCCACCTGAGAAAACGCTTTGGTGTTTTTTAAAGGCGCAAACTGTGCTGAGAGCTGCCCACGGGGGGAACCTCCTGCGACACGTGGAGCGCGTCAGGAACCCTGCGGGACACCCGGCAGCCGGAACCACGGGCCGTGCCCGCCCTTCGGAACGCCAGGAGCGGCACAAACCTCACGGGTTCACCGCCGGCCCCGCTCCGCCTTCCCCGGCCGCCGCTCCGAGCGGGCCCGGCCCGGCCGCGCTGCCGCCCCAGGAGGGGCACGGCTCTGCCCGTCCGCCCGCGGGGTGAGGCCGAGCCGAGCCAGCCGAGCCGGGCCAGCCCCGCCGCCCAGGCCCTCCCGGCTCGGGGCACACGCACCTGAACCTGCACCCGCACCCGCACCCGCTCCGCCGCCGCCGCCGCTCCCGGAAAGCCGCGCCCGCCGCGCCGCCGGGGCCGCCCCGTGACGCCGGACGGAAGCCGGGCCGCGGCCGCTGTTGCCCCGCGCGGCGGCGTCCCTGGTTACCGGCCGGGGCGGCCGAGCGGGCCGGGCATGGGGCCGCCGCGCTGCATCTGCGAGATCTGCTCCTGCGGGTGAGTGAGGGACGGAGGCACCGAGCCAGCGCCGCCCTCCCTCGGCACACTCGCCCGCGGCGCCGAGCTGGGGCCGGCAGCGGCTGCGGCAGGGTAGGAAGGCTCTGCAGAGGGATCTGGACAGGCTGGATCCATGGGATGAGGCCAGTGGTAGGAGGTTCAAGAAGGCCAAGGGCTGGGTGCTGCTCTTGGGTCACAAGAACCCCGCAGAGCGTAACAGGCTGGGGCAGAGGGCTGGGAAGTGCCCGTGGGGAAAGGAGCCGGGAGCTGGGCAGCAGCAGCTGAACAGGAGCCAGCGTGTGCCAGGGAGGGCTCCAGGCCTGTGCCAGGAATAGTGTGGCCAGCTGGACCAGGACAGGGATTGTTCCCCAGAGCTGGGCCAGCGTGTGCCAGGGAGGCACCAGACCTCTGTCAGGAATAGTGTGGCCAGCTGGACCAGGACAGGGATTCTCCCCCAGTGCTGGGCACTGCTGCGGCCACACTGGAGCGCTGTCTCCAGTCCTGGGCTGCTCAATTCGGGAAGGACATTGAGGAGCTGGAGCAACAGAGAAGGGCAACAGAGCTGGGGAAGGGTCTGGTTGTCACAGGGGTGTTTGGTCGCAGGTTGGACTTGATACTGGGGAAGGGTCTGGAGCACAAGGAGCGGCTGAGGGAACTGCGGGTGCTCAGCCTGGAGAAAAGGAGGCTCGGGGTGACTTTATCACTCGCTGCAGGAGATCATAGCCAGGTGGGGCTCTGCCTCTTCTCTCAGCCAGCCGGTGACAGCATGGGAGGACACAGTCTCAAGCTGCACCAGAAGAGCTTGAGGTTGGACATCAGGAAGAATTTCCTCACAGAAAGTGTGATTGGGCATGGGAATGGGCTGCCCAGGGAGGTGGTGCAGTCACTGTCCCTTGGGGTGTTTAAGGAGAGACTGGACGTGGCACTCAGTGCCATGGTGTGGTTGTCACAGTGGCTTTTGGTCACAGGTTGGACTTGATAATCTCAGAGACCTTTTCCAAGCTCATTGATAATGTAAGCAGCACCCCGGGCCACTGGAGTGTAGGACCCAAGAATGAGCACATTCTCAGGAAATGTAAAGTAGTGTATTTACATTTAAATCAGCTAAGGGTAAAAGAAATGGACTAAAATTGAAGAGAATGGAGACAGTCTTTGAAAGCCACGCAGACTAAATCAGAATTAAGCTTTACCAGAAAGAAGAGCCGGCTCCCATTGAAGGACTGCACCAAAGGAACCTTCGGAAGAGTTCTGGCAGCCTCAGAAAGCTGTGCAAGCACTACAGCCTTTAAAAGAGATTTAATGTGTCTGCCCTTCAGCCATCACATCCGTAGCACTCACCACTTTGCTTTACATTCCATGATCCTGTAGAGAGACAAACGGTTCATCACTGTCCTATAGCCTCTTTGACCCAGGGAGGCTGGCACAGGAGGGTACAGTAGGCAATTTTCAATGGAAAATTACTATTACAGGTCTATAAGCAATATTATTTATGGCATTGGTAAAAAAAACCCCAAAAAATAAAGAACAAATGTTTCCCAAAATAATAAGAGATTTAACCCTGTGAAAACTTACATATACATTCACAGGTTAAAGTCACAACTCATGATATTTTCAATTTCTTCTCTGTCTACCTTAAAAAAAACCCCACAAAAATAATCATCCTATGACTCAAAGATTCAGTTAATAAAAACAAAAATCTAACAACAACATACACCAATAGTCACCATAAGATCACAGAGGTGTGCTCAATATTTTTTGAAAGTGAAGGGCAAACCCTATGGTTGCAAAGTGCCCCAAGACCCACAAGTTTCATATCAAGGTCTGCAGAGCAGCCACCCTCTGTTTCTATGTGAGAAGTCTGTCTATCTGTTCATCAGCCATTATTTTTTAATCTGTAGACAGAGATGTGAGGCAGGCACTGAGTAAAGCTCCTCATGTTCTTTTTGGCCAAGCCTGTGGTGAATTTTGCCCCATAAATTTGTTTCAAAAGTCCTGGATTAATGAAGAGTTGGAACGCATTGTTTTCATGATGAGATAACAAACCTGGCTCGGGCTCAGATAGAAAGACGGTGAGATAACACAATGAGACAGCACAAAACGAGGTTCAGCTCAATCAAAAATTCTCAATCCAAAACCCTGTTTAATAATAATTGAATTAAACATGCATAAAGCTGGTGGTTAAAAATAAACCTCACTGAAGTTTTTACAGTCAATAAAATCTTAAGCCATTATTGGTTTAGGCAGCACATTGTGTTTGCTTCAGTTTCTATTTTCAGGGGAAAGCTGCTTGGTCGCTTGGCAGTGTTACCTGGACATTGGAATGCATACACAGCTTAGCAGAGACTTCAAAGCAGCTATAAATATCTAATGTTTTGTAGACATTATCATTTATCTATTTGCTAAATTTTATTAAAGGAAATTTTATGGAGGTGTAATTACTGCTTAATTCTGAATAATAAAATAGAAGGAAACAATCTTCCCTATCTATTAACAGAATTAAAAAAACACTGGAAAAACTTACAGGGGAGCAAAGCCAGTAAGACAGGACTCCATTCTGCTTTCTCAAATACAGGATGTTAACGCTGGCTTCCAAAGAAGAATAAAGCCTGTGTGGCAGATGAACTTTCTGCACTCAAGAGTAGTATTTGTCTGTTGTAAAAGATAATCACAGCCTACAAAAGCATAGAAGTTGTTTTGAGACACAGAAATAAACTGCTGCTTTATCTTCCTCTGAATCTGTCAGCCTTCCCCCATTTACTGCCCTTTTGTTGTCATTATCATAAAAATCTATATTGCTGAATAAATGTAAGTTAAAAGAAGATTTCTCTAAAATATGGGTTACTTAAGCCATCATACTGACCACATGTAAATGCAAACAAACCTTGTAAAAACTACCACATCTCCTGTCAACAATAGGAAAGTAGACAACTCTCAAAAATAGTGTCCATCCATCCATCATTTCTGTCTTCCAGACCATAGTGTATGCACTGGTAAAAAATAAATAAAAAATAAAAAATAAAAAAAAAAGCTCTGGGCTGTGTTTGTGGAGGGGTAATAAGTTTTCTGTTATGATAAATACCAAACTTTTATCATTACTAGTCTAGTTCCCTGGGAGGAAAATGCTTTGTGATAAAATTTCAAGGGTCTTGCTAGCATTGTGTGAAAAACAAATATATGTATGCCAGGCTTTAAATAAGTTAAAATCACCAGCATTCTACTAAAATAATCAGAACAAGAGCATTTGGCACAAGAGAGCCAATGTGCTGTCACTTTTGTTTGGCTGAGATTCTATTCAGACCAAGACACAAGATAGTCTCCCACAAAGAAGGGAAAGGAAAAATAATCCATCAAAGCAAGTGCCAGTTAGTCATGGGAAAAGGGATATTCTCACCAAATTTATTTGAATTATCAGTAACTCTGGGGTTGAAATGAAGATAAATACAAGGAAGAAGTTAAAAATAATCAGTGTCTCAAGGAGTTCAGGTCAAACTCTAAGCAACATATTTCATTTATCAGAGCTGTAATCTGTCTTCTCTGAAGATTCCGAGCATTGTAATGCCTTATATAATTAATTTTATAAAATTATTATCTAAGTGAAAAATTTTGGTGTAGCAATTGGACAACATCCTAAATTCAACAACATCCTGAAGCAGATTTATCAATTAACCAAAAAACCCCTAATCTCTTCTCCAAGTCAAATTCACAAGGTAATTTTACATTACCCTTCAGGCCAACTCAAAGTACTTTCACAACACAGAGTAGGATGTAGGAACTTCCTCAACAATCTCATCCAATTCCAAGTAATCTTGAGCACAGTTAGAGTGTGTTCAGAATTATTTTATACACTAGAAATGAGGGGTTTGAAGGACATTTTTGGATCAACAATAAATTCCAATAAAATTGCAACCATCTCTTTCCTTGAAGAGATAAGAGTAGATTGCTTTCACCTCTGTTGAATCTACCAAGAACTACAGGCTCACTCTGCAGTGATTATTTTTCTAGTATCCATTTCAGTTTGTAGCATGGCCATTCAGCAATACATGGGATATACTCACAGCATTCCTTACAAAACATTCATTTAAGTCCTTAAAGAATGGTGACCCCAGAACACAGAAGGTGTTTTATCTGGTGGTTGGTCTTCTGAACCAGTTTATGGCAAACTGAAGATTGTCAGAGTGAAGCTTTTGCAGATGAATAATGTTTGTTTCCAACTCCTTTGAATTGCATGCCAAAAGATATGTGAAGAACATTATAATTTGATAACCTATATTTCAACCAGCTTTCAAACCATCCATTCAAGGCCTTTTGTTTCTGCTTAGCTGTCACTTTTAGATGCTACGTGACACCACATATGCTGTTTGCACTTTCCCAAAAAAACCATTACTAAGGTGAAACTGAATTTCATGACAAATGTAATGACAGGCAAACACTGCAGTGAGAAACAGCACACACTTACCTCCTTGTTTTCCTACCTTTCCTGTTCTTTCCTTCTTCCTTTTTCCTTCCCCTGCTATGTTATGGAAAGGTCTCTCAATTGTTAATTGACTTGATTGAAAAGCAGTAAATGAAGCTCTGAAGGGATGTGGATTCTTATGCAGGGCTACTTTATTTCTCATTTTTTGAACTACTGAGCTGGTAAACTCAGGCAGCACAAACTAATACCAGCTTTAGGATCTCCAGTCTCCAAGAACTTCTTGCAGTGTTTTTTTCATTTTCCCAGCAGGAGTCCTTTGCGTCTCTTTCTGTATTCTATTTCACCTTGCTTTAATTTATTGTTTTCCTTTTTGGTACTCAGTGCTGGCTAAAATTCTCTGCAGATCTTTGAAATATTCCTTGGATATCTAGCTTCCTGAAGCTTGAATTTATTTGTACTCACTAAGAGCTTTACACTTTTGCCCTTCTTGGGTTTTAGATATTTTTGCTTTTCATGTACAGAGTTTTACAATACTTGTTTACTTGAAAAATTATTTATTTTTTCCTTTTGCATTGCAAGTTGTGAGGTATAAGTAGGAGGAAGACCTGTCATTCTATTTCCTTGAGAAATAGGCCTTCAGCCAGAGATGTGCATTATGTAAATTAGAATTAATATAACAAGATTTTCAAAACAATAACAACATCTAAATTTTAATTTTGTGGATCATTTATGCAAAACGACAAGGTATAAATAATGAATTGTCATTATATACCTCCCAACACCTTTTTGCACAACGTTGTCATTGATAGAAATATCAATGAGAAGCAGGTAGAATTGAAATAAAATCTATAAGAAAAAGACGTTATTACTTCCAAATAAACATGCATTTTGGATAGAGAATTTAGTCAGTCCTTGGAGGAAAAAAGGGGTTGAAAAGTCATAAATGGCCTGCAGATCTCTAGAAGTGCACATGAGATTTCACACCACTAAAATTTTAATAAAAATGTGTTAATCAGTAGTGGTGAAAATAGGTGAGATGTACAGAAATAAAAAGACAAGTGATAAGGTAATACAGTAAAAAAGGGACCGTGTGAGACAAGAAACGAAGCGTAGTTGGTTACTTTTGCAAATAAAACGAGTAATATCATTACAGACAAGAAGAAAGTGCATATTGGGGGTAGCATCATTTGGAGAACTGAGACCAACTCTATCCATGCTTTGTATTCTGCACCAAGGACTGACTCCCAGCTGATGCTGCTTTTATTACTGTGTTGGGATAATGTGCCCTGGGACCTGTGCCATCAGCACAATATTTCGTGCTTTTATCACTCAGAAAAGATTTTAAACAAAAACTACTGACATTGTTCAGTCTTCCCCATTTGTTATTCACTCCCAGTAGACAGAGTATGGCTTTTCCTCCTTATGAAACTATTCAAAATTCTCTGCTCTGATGTGTTTGACCCAGACGCCATCGCTGCTGCCATAGACCCACGAAGATTTATGATGATTCACTGCAGCCGTGCCACAAAACTGAGTATTTGGAGAAATACCCCGGCTATGGCAACGTCTGCCCTACTGAGAGCTGTAAGCCAAAACCACAGTTCCCACAGGATCAGGGGAGAATGGACGGCATCTCAACATTCAAGTAAATATTTTCAAACAATGTTTTATAATTACTCTGCAAAGTTCCTCACTCTTTGTTTTTTAAGCGCGGACTAAACATTGGATTGCAATCTTCTCAAAATGCAGTCGTTGCATCCTTTGCACATTTTGCATAAAGGGTAAATGTTGAGTATAGAAATGCAGTTACCACAAAAAAGGTCCTAAAAAACAGCAAAGCATGTGTACAGCAAGGTTTGCATTCTTTACAGAAGCCTGTAACCTGTAAAGAGAATCTAAAATTTTTGTCTTTGTTTTCAGCCTGTTAGGAAGTTTGGGTCTTATGGAAAACCTGGCAACCTTGCGAACTTTCTGTAATACATATGTAGAATCTAAGACAGTGGGAAAATGAAATCTTAAGATAGAGGAATAGGGGTATTTTTATTGATTTTTTTTCCCAGATTATTAGTTTTAAGAAAATTATTAGTTTTAAGAAAGCAAATTGTAAAGGGGTTCAGTATATCTGTCCTGTCTGTGCACAGACTCTGATGTTAAACTTACAGAATTAAAGAGCATCTTTCAGACAATTAGAAAAAGATTCTCAGCCATTCATTGTTAGTGATGTGACAGGGGCATCAACATTTACTTTTTCCATTATTGTTGTTTTTATTTTAAGCTATGAGGGCATCTGGTGAAACTTATTTGTTTATCAAAAAAAAAAAGAGACATCAATAGAAAGGCCAAATGCCATTCTGCCAGATTGGTCATGTGCTTGTATGGACTATTTAAACACCCCCACATGCAATATACACTCTTTTAATGTAATGTATCCATAAAAAAACAGCAAAATGCTGTTTCTGATTATATTCCATTCTCTGCATACAGTCAGTAAATGCTACCACTTGTAGTAATTTCAGCTTTGCTCTGCTTCTGCTTTCTGATCATTTGTTTGCAAAATTATAGCAACTTTGTAAGTCTCCTTTCAGATACTTTAAATAATATTGTTGAACTCCAAATGAGACTCGGAGCGTTAAAAAACTTCACCTCCTTTGAATAAAGGCTCTATCATGCATCAGAGACTCTAGATTTATGTACTATAGTTTTCTCTCCTTTGTGCTATCCCTCCAATATATGGTGTCTGATGATTTTCAGAGTAAACATTTCATTATTTTTCCATTTAGTGGAAAAATTAAAAAAGTTGACTTCATAAGGAAAAAAAGAATTTTTTAACCAGTGTTTTCTTTTCCCCAATTCAGATCTGATTATTTACCATATGATGTGAAGACACCTTTTAGGCCACAAGCAGAATATAGACCAAAGTCAGGGAAGATTGACCTGGGAACCATATACCAAAGAGATTATAATCCTCATAAAGTAGGACCAGTGACATTAGCAAGGCCTCGAGAGAGGAAACACACTTCAGGAGCAAAAGTGGACACCATCCCAACCTATCGAGGTAATAATGTATGCCACCTACAGGAAGAGAAATAACCAAGATGAAAGGAGTATTTGGAATTACCTATATTAGAAACTGGATTTGTTGGTTTGGGACAGGGAGTAAAGCATACTAGTAAGCAGGTGATAATGCCCTAAAACATTCTGCACTCCAGTTGTTGAGGGGAGACTTCTGGCTTCTAAACTAAAACACCTCTCTGAGGTTTCCTTGGCTACAAGGAAATTCTAACATACATTTGGTTGGGCTATCTCAAGCAAAAGTGGATGGAAATTAAGGTGCAATGGATCTTTTGGGTAGTTCTAGTTCATGTGACTTATTTTTCCACAGAGTAGGTCACAAGTGGAGTTTAGGCTTCTGCTTGTGTATGGTGTAGCTTACATATACATCATCCTGGTAATGATCTGTCTTGACACAAATTATTCTACTACAATGGTCAGCACAAAGGCGCTAAATCTTTTAAGTAAAATGGAAGATATTGTATGTAAAATGTGTATAGGGCTATTTTCTGTTGAGAAAATAGTCAAAATAGGGCATCAGGCACAGTTTTTTGTGGTCTGTTTTTATCACACACTATAATAGATGGTTTTGTCAGATCACAAACATGCAGATAAAACTATCATTTTCACTTACATCCATTTTCATTGTTTTGCAAGATTTAATACCCAAAGAGTTTGTTTTTTAAAGGAATGGTCTTAAATAATAACACTTGTATGGTGGAATTTTGGTTTTGCCTTACAGATCACTACAGGTTATGGAAAAGTCAAAGAACGGAATCCTGTAAGGTGGAGCGTCCATATGAGCCACCTTCGGAGAGGTTTGGAAATCCTTCTACGTTTCAAGATGACTACATCCCTAGGCAGCCCAATCCCCCCCCAAGCTGCAAACCTTGTGATGCCAAGCCACCAGAGGGGCCTTTTGATGGGAACACCATCCACCGCACCGCGTACGTTGTCCACGAGATAGAGCCCATGTTCGTGAGGCCCAAAGAAGAGTACAAGCCAAGTGACCAACCCTTTGAAGATCTCACAACCCACCAGAGAGATTTTAAAGGGGTACCTGGGGAGCAAGCAAAAAGCTGCAAGCCTGAAAGTAGAAAACTTGGATCTGATCCTTTTAAAGGAACCACTGAGTTCCAGGATCGCTACCAGCCATATTTGGTCACCACGCCCGAGTTCCACAAGCCAAGAGAGTACGTTCCACCCACAGACAAGATGGATCTCAACTCCTCAAACCGTCTTGATTACATTTCACACAAGGCTGCTCCTAGAGCTCCCATTAGACCAGCTCCTGGAAGAAAAACCAGTGCCCCTTTTCAAGGGAAGACTACTACAAAAGAAGACTTTCAACCCTGGAGCGTCTGTCCACGAGGGATTATTAAGATGGAACCGCAAATTCAAAAACCCACAGGAAGATTTTCTAATTTAACTACATTCAGATCCCATTACATACCACATCAGGCCAATCCACCTGAAAGTTTCAAACCTGCACACACTGTAGGTACTACAGTTCCTTTTAAAGATGAAACTTTGTACCGCACTGAATATACACCAAAGAAGCAAGAGGTCTGCCCAGGTCTTCATCCAGATGCTCTGGGCTATGTCTATGTAAACACAGATTCTCAGGGTCACAAATTCTACCGCCAGGTGTCTCCAGAACGCTCTGGTTCAAGTTGTAATCCTATTCCAAAGGAAGTAGCTGGTGTGTCATAATACTTACTTGCAATTTTTCAAGCATCTTGGTAAAATAATTGGAAACCAACTTGTTCATTTTTTCTCTAGATAATACTGAAAGCAAATTAAATACTGCAAATTTTGCTTTTGGAAGTTTGAAGAAAACCAAAGCCAAACCAAAGTTTATTACAAGACTAATAAAGATTTGCCAAATGCTAAAGGAACACTACTCCCTCCACGGCATCTGTCCTTTTTCTGATTGTGCATTCTAGTTTTCTTGACTCCCCGGATTTCACTGCTCTCCAAGTCAAGGGCATTTATCATATATTTAATTCTTTGAGATTTTCTGCAATCAAATTATTGTATTTGTGAAATAGCAAGCGTCTTTGGATGATAACATATTTTAAACAGTAAGCAAATAATGCTATTTATAATAATCTAAGAAATCAGTAAAAATCTCAGTAATCTGTAAGATTCTTTATATTTTATGCCCAAGCCACATGCCATGACACCTAGGCATTTCTAAAAACTTGGCTTTAGCTTTAGTCATCACTCCTTTAACTTCATTCAGTTCTGAAGTGAGTATAAAGGTCCCACTGTAATTTCTGGTAGTGGTTAACAAGTGGTAACCTCGCTCTTTTTCTGTACACATAGTTGAAACCACTCAACCACCAAAAGCAGGTCATTAGACTCTGTTTCCTAATTTCTGTGATGGTGCTCTTTCAGCCTTACTTCCAAAGCAAACAAAACTGATGCACTTTAGGCACACTGACACACTATGTGCATGTGTCCTCCCCCAGCTGAATCCTTTTTAAACCCAGTGTGCAAATTCAGTCGAATCTCACAATGAGATTGCATAGACTTTTTTTTTTCTCCCCTTAGTTTCTAAGGTAGATGGTGGGGAAGCAGAGAGAATCAGGCTCAAAAAGTTAACATCCACTGTAATTTGATCCTGCTATCTGATTTTTAAAGCTTAGTAGCCAGTTATCAGTGCCAGAGTTTACTGCTGAGGCAGTCAGAAGGGAAAAAGGGCAGAAAACTACACAGGTGTAAGTAGAGATAACAGAAAATAGATTAAACTCAGGTAAAAAAAGAAATACCAGCTGAGATTCAGAAGTCTGTAGGCAGCCTGGCTTCAGTCTGTCTGCTCTTCAAAGAATTGCTTGTTCCAAACACACAGAAACCAAAGTTTTTACAGAAATTTTTATATTAAATTGTTATGCTTCTGTATGTAATATTGAGTATTTTCTCTATGTATCTTTATCTGATTTTGAGAAATCCAGATGAACCAATTTCAGTTTTATTATGGTTATGATTTATGCAAGTCACAATTAATAGTTCTATAATTAACTGTATTGTCATGCTTTATCACACTACTCCACCAGTATGATTTTTTTTCTCAGTATTGCGTATCTTGTACCCATTGGTGTAGAACAGTGTTTGTGTTCTGTAGAATCATGTGGCTGTACTTCATAAACAAAGCCACTTATGAAAGGGCTAAGATCAATGATGAAAACATTTTTAAAGCAGGAACCAGGTCATATGAAAGCCAGAAATCTGAACTGAGCAAATCAGCTGTGCACAAAAGCGTTGCATGGGAGGGATCCAGACATTTTTAGAGTGTCAGTCATTTTTACAGAACTTTTGTCTTTGTACTGTGTTTTTGTAGTATCACTTTGTTAATGAAATGGTAAATCAGTTTTACTTTTCTGTCTGAAAATTATTCACCTCCCTCCGATTGTGAATGAACAAGGATGATGTAAATCTGTGAGATCCTAAAAGCAGGAAAAGGCCAATTCATTGCCATCTTTCTGTACCACAGAAGAAAAAACACAAACACCCTTTTGAGTCATTCTCCGTCACGCCACCACTGAGGAAACAAAGTTAAAACTTTGCACAGTCACACGTGCCCAGGTCCATATCCTAGACACAGTCCTGGTACCTCTGGGGCAGTTTATAGAAGCTCCCAATGTCCTTCAGCTCTCCTTTCTAGGGAGGCAGAAATGCAATCTGAATCCATGAAGTTACATGTGCCTGCACGTTCTGCTCAAATTGGCTCTTCTGCTGAGTCTGTGAGGGAGCCCGGATGCTTTTATTTTTACTTTTCACAGCTGTTTTTTCAGTTCTGAAGTCACTTCCCTCCCTTAAGTTATGGAAAGTCATTTGCTGCCACCTACCAGCAGCAAATGAGAGGAAGGGAAGTGGAGGGCATATTCAGATACATTTAACAGTTCCTCTGCAGATGTGTTTGAAGACTTTTTTAGGGTGGAGGGGCATATTCCCTTTCATTTTGTCCTTAATGTTTTCCCCTAAGTTTAATAGTGAAAGAGAGAAGCCTTTATTACTTCACTATTGAAAAAGCCCCAACACACTGATTGTGCTTCCAGGAAAAGCATCAAATGATATTAGAAACCTTCAGACACTATTCAATACCTGACGTCAGCTTTTTCATAAGCAACAAATTACTGCAATGCAGACCAAATGAAGAGATGGCTGGAAAATGAGTATTTCTCCAAAATAACAGCTGTTAAAAAAGCATTTTATGATGTCATGCTAAGCCAAGATGTAAGAGCAGAAAAGCTATTTGTGGATTCAGCTGCTGTTCTGAGAGTGCTTTCTGTGCACTCTGCCATCCAGCAGCAGGCTCCACAGCACTGCTCTACAGAGCCTTTGCTTTCCTTAAAGATTGCACCAAAGGAATGCAAAAGGAAAATTAAACCTTTGCCAATATTACATCTAGGATAACTCTGAAACCCCCCCGTTCCATTGCTAGACATTTATTTTCTATTTAATAAAACATTTTTAAGGCTTTTTATTGTTCATACTATTTCTTAGCCTCTTCTTTCTAAAGACTATTTACACATACTGGATATTCTGAAACAACTTCTTTTTCATTAAGCTATTCCCATCACTCACTAAATATAAAGCATGGAGCTGTTCTGTCAGATCTAAATGAACTCTGCTTGGTGAAGGCTCAGCAAAGAAATGCAATTTTATTCCACCTTTTACGGAATCCTGATTCTAGATTTCAGTGAATCAGAGCTGAAGCATTTGGATTTTGGCAAATTACCTTCCCATTTTTTCAGTCAGGTTACTTCTATCTTGTCTCTTAATAGCAGTGCAAAGCAGACTGCAGTGAAGCTGATAATATGTCTGATAAACTCTTAAAAATAAGGACTAATTCAAAGCTTTGAAAAAAATCCCAGTTGAAGTATGCTGAATAAAATAACAAAGAATGAAAGCACAGTTACTATGCAAATCATGGTAATAAACAATCTCAGGGTAATCACAGTGTTGAATAATCAAACTATACTTTATTTCAGAAATATCAAAACTGCGTTCAAGAAAGCTAGAATCTTCAGTTACTGGAGAAGCAATAAAATAATCTATAGAGGGATGTCATGCCAGTTGCAATCACAAACATTTACAGCACTGCTTCTGTATAGCATGCATATTTAACCAAACTTAATGCAACAAAAAATGCTATGTGCTAACATTTGAAAACTTTAAATATAGAGGGAAAACATGAATAATAAATTTTGGTAATAAGAAAAAATATATGTCCAAAAATCTTTATTAAACACTGTACAAAAAAAAAATATTGCACTTTTAAATCAGACAATAAATATCTACAAAAGTATCTTACAAATGTTTAATTTAAAAAACTGCTTAAACAATCAAGACCCATTGCTGATTAAAAAGGTAATGATCAGGAACATCCTCTCCTTGCAGTCAGCCTTGGACATGATAGTCCACCCTAAACATTTTCTATACAGTAGTGCTACCCTAATTCTCAGTGATGCAAACCCTCTGTGCAGGATGCTGTGTCTGAACTGCCCCCACAGCACTCCCAGCCCTCTGCCTGTCAAGCAGAGATGGAACACAAGAGCCAAGTCAAAGTAAGCATTCAGGCCTCCAATATGAGCAGTGGTTTGGAAACTACAGAAGAAAAATCATCAATTTTCTGCCTCCCGTGGGGTCCTCTCTGCTTAGTCAGACAATATGGAAGATAATTTACCCAGGAATATCATAATAAGAATTTATCAACTTGCAAACGACTCAGATGGTCGATGGTCATGATGAAAAAATCATCTAGATGGAAAAATGCTCAAAATAGATTTCTTGCACTTGTCTATCTTCACAATTAATAATTCTTCCTTGGACATTTTTCCCCATTAATGGAGAAAAAGAGAATGATTATTCAAGACAAGAAATCTGACAGCCATTTTGACCAATTACTGGCTCCCCATTTGACTTGATGTGCAGGAGAACAGTGCTCACAAATGTTTGTTCACAGCTCTGACAGGGAAGCTTCTGTCTAATTTAATATCACTACAAAAGTATAATCGTGCCAGAACTTTGATTGTTCTTCAGAGACTGGAGTTAGAATAGAAACAATAAAAAATGACACCTCATTTATTCAAAAGAGATCTATTGCTACTTTGAAAATTGTACTAGGATCTATAGTGTGTTCCTGCATTCACATAAATACAAGCAGGAAAAATACAATGTACTTCTGCGTATCCATCTGAGAGCTAGTATCTGTAAAGCATATCCTGTGAGATCAACCCTTAAGCTCAAGCTGTTTATGAAAATGAAGCTGCTGCCAAACTTTTACAGCTACAAGCCACAGCTTCTATAAATTTAAAAACGGTGTTAAGTATGATGGAAAAAAATCAAACCAAAACCTGTGAGTCAATAGTTGCTGCATTTCAAAAATTTTTTGAAGTATTTTTGTGACTCTTCCTCATAAATTAAGGACTATTTGCTGCTTTTAGGTAATGCTTTTTTCACTGATAAAATTATAAAACGATGGCCTGCAAAATTTTGCAGATGATATGCCATGATATTATCTTGCTAATCCAGACATGTTTAAAACATTAGAAGTTCTATTGCAAAGAATGAAAAATGAAAGCTCCCAGAAACGATACCTTATCCAGCACATCAAGCCACAATACTGTGTTTTCATTAGCCCCATGTTGCCATTTAACTGTCACAACTGATGTCTCATTTACAAGGATATATTTCAAGCAAGTTAGTTTAATGAACCTCTCATCTCTTCACTGCAGCATCATGAACTTGCCATAGAGGACTTACATTTCTTGACATGATTGACAACATCTTTGTTTGTAGGTGTCTATCAAGCATAACTTTAGTTGCTTTACAAATGTACAGTAGTGAGTTGTATCCTTGCATTCTCCTTCTGAAAAATACATTGAAACATTACAAGGCTTTATAATGAGCAAAAGAGAAAAAGCAGAACTTGCCACAGTAATTGTAAACAACGGGTGGATTCCTGCAAGCTTTGTGATTATTTTAGTGTTCATTTCTGGCAGCAGTGGATTGAAAGCTAAACCAGGTCACAAGAAAGAGGTGTGATCTCACTGCATTCATTTACTCATTGTCTGTTTCAGAACACTTCCCCATCTTGGAGGCATTAACAGCTCGCTCAGAGACTTTTGAGTCACAACTGGCACAGTCATGTAGGGAAGTTTTGCAAAAAACTTCCTAAATATCCTGTTTCTAAAAGTGCTTTTGAGGCTTTAACATCAAACTGGCCTACTTAGAGAAAAGAAACCCCAGGATTACGAAGTGCTCCTTGGAGAGGATAGTTTTACCTTTCATGTACAATCAAATGCTTGTAGAATCAATTGTGTACAACTGTGAGTCACTTTCTAATATAACTGCTACAAACTATGACTATGCTCGTATTTAAATAAACATTTACATACTGCCACAGGATGTGACATTGCAGTGTTGCCAGGTCACTGGTCTCTTCCTCCCTCCGCAGAAATGCTCAGCCACGGGTTTGTTGCTCTGCCTGAGTACACAGGACACTCTCCTGGACTGGAACCCCCTGCCACAGCCCACACTGCAGGGCCTCCAGGGGCCTGTCCGCCAGTACACATCACACAGCTCTGGAGAACAGTTCCTTCTGGCAGAAGGGCTGTGCAGGGAAATAAGTGGCAGTTAAATGTTTGCTTTTGGGCTAAACCCTTATTCACAGCACTACAGAACTGGTCAGCCCCCATCGCTGCTCACAGCACAGCCAACTGGACCAGGATCCTCAAGTTTGTCTCTGTATTTTGAATATTTCCAAAGATGGGGACTCCACAACTTTCTGGGAAACCTGTTCCATTCTTCTTTAATGTTGAAGTTGAAATCCCCTTTTTAAATTTTGTGCTCCTCATCATGCCTTCTCGCTCATGAGGAAACACGAGTTTCTTTAAACCAATTTCTTAACCCTGGAATAGAAAAGGTATTTTACCTTTAGGAAAACTTAGCTGACCCCAAAACACTGCATACTGGATGCTCTGAATTCTTCAGGCATAATCTCTCCTGGGTTCCTGAGTTCATCCAGTGTCCACTAAGGGATGACTGTCTCTACCTCCTTTCCTTTGTTTGACACAAAAGAATTTGCCTACTTGTACTGCAGTGACAATCCTGTACCTTAATTTGATCACCTAAAGAATCTAACTTGCAACTTATTCAAACTGTTTACCTCTTTCTTTCATCACAAGAGGAGTTTGGCACCAAAGATCCGTTCCGAAGCTGACATATAAACTGACGGTGCTGTGAACCTGCAGGGCGGCCTGCACAGAGACCAGAACACTGAAAATTGAGAGTAAAGGGTGAGGGGAGAGAAAAAGAAACAGCCAAGTTAGTAACAACAGAATTACCCTCCTAGGCAGTTTCCCAGCTACACAGCCCAGCCATAATTTTTTGCATCTTGCCTTCTTCTTCAGCCCTGTCACACCTCGGTTTGGATAAAGCCTGCATATTTTTTTTCTCTCTGGGTAATTTCACTAAGACACTGATTTTCCTGCCTGTTCCTAAAGGTAAATCCACTGTCTGCTTTCATTGTGCCACATCCCTACTGCTTCAAGCTTCTGTCTGTAGCTCTGACCATTTCAAACGTGTCTTGCTAAAACCCATATTGTGAACGCAGCAGCAGCAACTCTAATGAATTACTTTGCACATTGAACAGTAAATACTGTGTTAATAATCATAAAAATCATATCAATATGAACACAAGTTTACTGCATGAAGGAAGAAGGATAGAAAATATAAGAAAACAGAGTTCTGTGCATTAAACACTGGCAACTGCTGTTGAAGCACATTCTTGTATCTCTTTTAGGGACTTCACAAGTACAGTTATGC
Source organism: Monarcha castaneiventris obscurior (assembly GCA_026261815.1). Taxonomy (NCBI): domain Eukaryota; kingdom Metazoa; phylum Chordata; class Aves; order Passeriformes; family Monarchidae; genus Monarcha; species Monarcha castaneiventris. The sequence continues at coordinate 3,811,898 of JAMPIT010000434.1, read as the reverse complement.
AAACTGTTCTTATACGACTGCAATAAAAACAATAAACTAGCTTGGAAAATGAAATACATCATAGTGGCTTAGCTTATAAAATGCACTGAAGTTTCAGGTCATGTCTTCAACAAACAACAGTTGCTCAGACGGCATAAAATGAAAAAAAACCTTACAAAACAGGATTTCTAATTGACTGCTCGGAAAGGTAATTACAGACACCAAGCTCCTCCCTGGTGTAAGAGGACAGACATTCAGCCAGGGGCACGATGACACTGTCCCACTTGTACAACACAAGGAGATTCCAGATGAATGCTGTCACTTACCTGTGCTTTTGCCAGCGTTGGCCCCACTGGACAGGAGCTCCCTGTGCAGGGTTTCCTCCCCACAGGTCGGTCCCTGTGTGAGCAGGCCCCTGGCAGCAGGACCAGGATGCTGCCGTTGGCTTTGGCTTGCTGACACCACAGCTGCCTCTGGCGAAAGCCACTGCCACAGGATGCAGAGCACTCAGACCACGGCCCAGCTGCCCACCTGCAGGATGCACAGGCAAATTTATAGTGATTATTGCAGTCCTGCTGGGAGCTGGCAGCAATTGTTTGCAAAGAAAACACAAAAGAACCCGTCCTTGCAAGTTTTAGATGTGAGAACAGTTAGAATTGGCTTCTTCACTTGAGCAAGGACTTCTAAATGTCTTTCTGATGGCAGCAGATTTGCTAACAGAGGTTACACTGCTGTTACCAGAAGCTGTTACTAGGTGAGCCCTACAGACCCTGCTGGATGTGACATTCCAGGAGGAAGGACATCATACTTCTCCATTACTTATAAAATGGTTGGTACCAATTTATTTGGTACCAAAGTGACAGCTGCCATAACTCATCCAAATTTATTACATCGAGATCTCACCAGATAACAGCTCAATTATTTGTTATTTGTTGATTAGAAGTTGCAGATGTTTAGTCTGTCTTGGCAGCTAGGAACAATACTGGGGAGGCAGCAGGTGGCAATACAGTCAACTTGACTTGCTCTTTGCATAAATCCAGGCTAGAAATATAAAATGGACTTTATGTGTACCACAACAGTGATAACAGGAAAAAAAAGCCTATTTTCTTCAGCAATTATTTCATTTTCTTACACTCAAACAGCTTATATATCCATTCAAGGAAGATTAATATTTTACAGTCCACAGCCCTGTCTTTTTCTCCCTTTTAAAGTTCAAGTACTTTTGTAAACATTTGGTACAGCGCATGCACAGCAAAGCTCAAGTTAAGAGCATACCCAAGCCCTTATATTTGCTCAACTGTACCTCTCCACTGTGACTGAGTGAAGTGATTAAACATATACAAAACACCCTGAATAATTACAGGCCCATGCCACTGACTATATGTATATTTAAAGGCTTTATAATTCCATGGATGCTTTCTAAAAAGCTGCCTTGAGATGAGAAGGTTGTGCCGAAATCAGTAAGTGGGAAAATGGGAAGGGAAGTTTGGACATTTTGCACTTCCCTCCCAGGTCAGAAATCAGAGGGAAAGAGAGAGGTTAGAGGCACCATGGACCAGACACAGGACTATTTTCCAGGCATCTGGGATGCTCCTCCTGTATAAAAAGCATGGAATATTCCATGAAAGAAAACCAATTTATTTGTTAGCACACATGTATGGCTAAAGGCAGAGTTAATTACATTTGTATTCACACAATTGCCTTCCATTGGCAATTACATAAAGCCAAATTTAAAGCAGAACAAATCTAAGCATTTAAAAAGACAATTCGGTTCCCATTCCCTTTGGCCATATGAAATAACTGATTTGTTTATGTTGTGAATACTCCAGGGCCAATGATAATCAGATTATTCAGTCATGCCCTGCAACCCACTGAAAGGCACAACCTTGCTCAGAGGAGCCCCAGGACCTCTTGTACCCTCCTGTCATCTGCTCAGAATGGCTGGAGCTTATGAGGCAAACCTGCAACCCAAGCTGTGTTTCAAGATATTAGCTTGATTTCAGTATTTTTCTACTGGCAAAATGTTTGCTTTCTCTGGGCTGGCTGGAGCTCAGTCTCACAATTTAAGATGATCTGTTTTTTGGCTGCTAATAATGAAGTATAAACACCTCCTGATACATATCTGTTGCTATGTTTTCTGCATTTAGAACAGAATTTAGAACATACTGGCAAGATGCACTCTGGCAATGTCAGCTAAGGTCTTAACACTTCCCTGCCAACATTTTCCAGTGAGGGAAAACTCCAAAGTGTGTGCATCCCTCACAGATTTCTGCTGACAGCGATGACCAATTCTTTAAAGCAACAAAAAGCACTTGGTTTGAGGATCCTGTGGGTTTTCCTGCTGAAAACCTGGAGAAACACCCTGTTGAGCTGGAATGCTCAGTGCAGCTCAAATAGCCTACAAGTATGGTTTTGGCCTTTGGAATCAGATGCTGTGATACACTTGTCTGTGGTATAAATACCTTCAGCGCCATGATCCCCTGTTGAACCAGTGAGAAAATTGGCAGGGGAGGACATCCAAGGAGCTCTGTGGTGAGGGGCATTAGAGATAAATGAGGCATTCCACAGGAAACCTCTTACTCAGAGCTCTGCTGGCACAAAGGAGAGGAGGGGAGCACAGAGTTGTTCTGGCCACTCTAAACACTGCAAGATTTCCTTCTAGGGCAGCACAGATTCCACAGAACTGCACATCCCAGTGTCTCAGAGAGATCTCCAGTTTAGCTTTTGAGGTGTGGTGTGGAAGCAGCAAGACTTGCTGCAGCAGCATGGAGACAGGCATGAACAGAGAAACAATTTCAGGCGGTGGTGAGTGCCTTTTAATACACAAAAGAGCCCATGGAAACAGAGCAGAAGGGAGTTTACCTGGCAGGGCAGTCCTCTGTGTTGCAGGGCTGGTAAATAATCACTGGCTTTTGCAGCTCCCTGCATTGTGACTCATTTACTTTTTGTTTCTGTGCGTTCAGGCACTGCAGGCTCCTGGAGCGGGTTCCTGAATGCCCACAGGTAGCAGAGCAAGGGCTCCACTCAGAGTATTCCCAGGTGTAATCTAAGAAATACAATTACAGGCTGTGTGAGAGAGGCACTGAGCATTGTAACTGTGTCACATTTTGATTGATTTGGCAGCACTCTCTGCAGGCTGGATAGATACCACATCCTCTGCAGAAAAGCAAATATTTCAGCACTGTGAAAAGGGACCATGAGCCAAAGTAGAATTTAGTTCTACTCAGCTTCCCCTCAAGTTCAGCCCTTACCCATGAAGCTCTCTAGAAGGCAAATGAGATCAGCACATGAAGGGCAGAACCTGGCTCACAGTGGGAATTGATGAGCTTCCTTTAAAACTTTCATAACATTTTTATACAATGAGCATTAAAAAGAGGAAATTGTAAATCAGGCTCTCTAGGTTTCCTGCTGTTCCACAGCAAGTTTGTCCTGAAGAAAACTCATCTTACTCCAGACACCTCACATAATTTCAGGATTTAAGAAAGTCCTGTCCTAAACTACAGAGAAGTATTTAATGTAAAAATAATTTGCCACTGAGGCATCTGGCAAGATGAAAAAGGAATTTGTTTTAAAGAGCGCTTTATATTAAAAACCGATCACCTCTAACAATTACTACCTTTATATTTAGTCAAAATTCCACACTTACCCCTTCCTCCACAATTTTTTTTTGACACTTGGTAAAAGATGAAGTACTATGCAATGTTGACAGATTTTTATGTGATCACAGAAGGAGTCAGGTTTTTCTATAATAACCAAGAATAATTGATAGCTACCAGCTGTGTCCACAGGCTCCCTCTTGCAGCACATAATGAATTCTTTAACTTATTGTTTTTCAATGTTTCCTTATTACTTCTGGATTTCTTAAAATAATACAAAAGGGCCTTTTTCAAAGTAGAAATAGTTAAATTTACTGACTGCAGCTATGATGGAGAGACTGTATTGTTTGTTTAAGTAGGATGACACTGCTCAGAAGTGCCCTCAAAATGCCTACTGTGCAAAAACCACCAAGGGAGGTTTTACAGCCTCACAAATGCACGGGTATGGCACTGATGAAACATTTACCTGAGTGTCAATCAGAGTTACAGCTCTGAAGTAGGAACTGGAATCTCCCCAAAATACTCCCCAGTCTGACTGGAGAGGGGATTGGGCAATCAAAAGGCAGTCCAGCTGAAGACTGCAGGTGGACAGTTCAATAAATGAGAAAAATTCTAACTGTAAAGAGATCTAAATTAGGATCTAAGGCTGGTTTTTGAAAAATTCTATTAGGATATTTTCTGATTTATGTTTGATTTTAAAAATAAATTTTTTGATCATGGATATGTCTCGGTAAGATTCCTTTGCAAATGTAACTTCCTCCATAACCCCAGGCATTCCAGAACCATGCTCACCCATGGACAGTCACTGAGGACACCCTCACACACAGCACAGGGGATCTGATCCCACTGGTTGTGGCCCTTGCCCATCAATCATAAGCCAAATCAAACTGATAGGTTAACAGATAAAACATACAGAAAAGCTTACAGTGTCAACAGATGCTTGGTTTAAATCTGAGTTCCTTCTTATAATTTGGTTTTAAAAAAGAGAACATAATTATTTTCTAAACAGTTAAAATGTTTAAAACTTGATAAAATGTTTGCAGATACAGCTGGTTGTCCTGCTGGTGCAGGTTCTTTTCAAATTCATCAGTTTTGAAATTCAGTGGCACATTTCATAACCTATTGATAGAAATGTGGCTTTCTGCGAGTGCATTACACTGGGGAACCTTACAAGACATTCTTGAGAATTTCACATGGAAATCTATGAGTGTGCTCTAGCACATTGATGTGATTAAGGGTGTCTGCAGTAAGATCACTACTATATTCATTGTAATGATGCTGGAATATGACAATTACATTACAATTATTTTTATTATAATGAAGATATTTCCAAAGATGACCTCAAAATCAGTTTTGTTTCAGATTGGTGGGTTATCATGGAGAAGTTTGTTGAAGGGAAAGTTGATAAAACCTGTCTGATTTAAAACTGCTTAAGCAGAAAGCACATTCTCTCAGCTTCTCAGATACACAGGCAAGCAATCAGAACCCCCACATGACATTTGGATAGACATTAATTGCCATATCCAACTCTGAATATGGACATTTGTCTATTGACTTAAACAAGACCATTCCCACACGTAAAGCCAAACATAAAGTTCTGAATTACATTCAACGCAGAAAATCGAGTTAGTTATCAGGAAAAGTCTTTAGAGAGCAAAAGAAGGTATTTTAAAATTCAAGAATTTGTCATATAATTTTCAACAAACCTTCCTTCTTGACATTTACCCAAACTGACATTAGTTTTGCACTAGTTGAAGTCCGACATTGGAATTGTCCAGCAAATTGACCAGAGTTGGTGTTCACCTCTAGGATACGACCCCCAACCAGGGTTTGATATTCCAAGGTTTTAACTTCCTCAATTGGGCTATCTCCAAAGAGCCACTGGACTGTATTTCTGTGACTGGGCAGCACCGGGCAACCTAAAAATCAACAGCATTTTAGCAGCTTTTTCTCAACACACTGAAATGTTTGTGAACAAGTATGTGTACCCATATCACACACCTGTGTGATTCTACATGAAGGACATTACCATTCTAAATAAAAACAATATGAATAAATTCACTGACATCCAAGCTATAGCCCAAAATCCTGACTGCCCCTTGAGGGGTATGAGCTCTGTAAGCTGGTGTGTACTTACCATAATTTCCCTTTCAGTAAGTTCTTATAAACTTAGCTTCTATATGAACAAAGTAGAAGGGGAGAACAATGATTTAAACAGAATGAAGATTTCATCCCAGACTCTACAATACCCAAGTAGGTCTGTAATTAAACAATTTCTATCTGTTTGGGAAAGGAGCCATAAACACATTAGATGAAATTGCTGCGTTTTCACTGCACAGGCACGGGCAGGGATGGAAGCAGAAGCATTCATTTAGATGGGAAAAAACCACAAATTCTAAGGCCCAGCTGAATCCCTTCCATTTTTTCAAGTGAAGCTCAAAGAGTGATTACGTGGCTTTAGTGTCAGGGTGAGTCACTTCACAATGTCTTAAGGGAAGCTACTTTTTGAAAAGCTGAATAAAAAATTATGATTGTGTGCCTTAATTTACGGCTTCCTCCCTGGTAGCTGAGAGCTGACCCAGAGTTAAGAAATCCAGGGGGTCACCAAATCAGGACTCTTGGGAATTGCACTCACTTTTTCCATGGGGCCCCCTCCATTTTAATAAAATAAACAAATAAGATTCATGAAAAAGCAGAAAAGACAGCACACCTATCCTTAGTGGATCTCCAGGTACCACACTGACATTTGTGCCAATCCCAGATGCCATCAGGACGCGCTTCCTTCTGCTTCCCTTCCATACTTGAGTGTTGTTCTCTGTAAGTCTTTGTTCTGTAACACAATGCATAAAATCTCTGCTTAGCAAGAATTAAATCATGATGCCAAAAACAACTTCATGTCAAAATACCCAGCATGCTAGTTATGAAGCAGAAGGATAATAGAATTCAGAGTTCTTTAGGATCAACTTCATTTATGCAATTAAATTATCTGTCTAACAAATAAACTTCAGGTATGTGTACAGGGAAGCAGAAATTAAATATGTTTACGCAAGTTTCTGAATTAATCAAATTTATTGAGTTTATTAGAAAAACAAGCCTGTAACACTTAGTGTGAAAACAAGATTTACAGGATGTATTTCCTGTTTCTCATGACAATGTTATTTATTAGTTCATTGCATACAGAAATTTTAAGAAAAATAACTCTCTCAGTGGAATCCAGCCAATTCCTCTGTTCCATTAGATGGAATTATGACAAAGTGTTACAATAGAAAAAAGAAGAATATCTTTTAAAATCTCATTATGCATAGAGACAGCATAATGAATGCAGAGTCAAATGCCCATCACTATAGCAACTCCTCCTTTTTATCATATGCTGGCAGAATAACTGCCAAAAATGTGGGCAATCTGTCAGTAACACACAGTTCTTACCACTTAGTCAACATTTCTGTTTTAATGAATGTACATAACATCTACAGCTCTCCCTCCACAAGGGTTTAAATCTTTTACTATGTTCTAACTTCTCTGGGTCATTTTACATTGGCTCAACATTTTTCCTCCGTGTGCAGTTTCTGTACAAAGCCTCCTGCCTGTCTGTAAACACCAGGACAAAAAAAGTCTCCCCAAAACCAGAGTGAGGCCAGTTCCACAGGCAAAGGACTGGTTGCCTTGTCAGCCCTTGGGAAGTTTTACTGGAAAGGCTGCACAGACTCTGTGCTACTGCTGGACTGCCCCTGCTCAGGCAGCAAGTGCTGTAGCCAAGCCAAAAAACCAATGGGATGTTTCAGACAGCACTGAGCCAGTGCAATCTGCAAGTCCTGACAGCACAAGTCCTCCCATTTCACTGCATTCCTGCACAGCCAAAAACTTGTGGAATTTGGCCCTCTCCTATCCACTCCAGATTTATTTAAACTAATGTCACATGACCAGGAATAGAAACAAAACTTAGACTCTTGTGAGAAATCTTCCAGTCACGTCATTATAATAATATTCCTCTCTGGAACATCCGAAGTTTTGATGTGCTCCAGGAAAACTGAAAGCAGGAAGGCAGCTTCAGTCTCCACTCATCCTCACACAGAGACTCCTGTTATGTCTTTGGAATGTCCTTGTCCTCCTTGGCCAACAGGACCAAACATCCACAACCTGCCCTGGGTGTGTGCCCAAGAAAGGGATCTTTGTGGCAGGACAGGTCACGGGGAGCTGGGCTGCACAAACTGGTGAGACAGCTCATCTCCAGAGCCAAATGAGCCATTCACTGTGGTGATTTGCAAGGCATGATTGTATTTACAGAGTTACATTATTAATCTACTCACAATAGAGGTATTTACATGGAGTTTTTTTCTCTGTGTTTTCTATTCTGAGAGTTAGCAGTTTGGATTTTTTCCTTTTCCATGTGCCTACATTTTATTGGCCTCTATAATTAAGGAAAACAAACACCAAACCCCCAAACCAGCCTTTGCTTTCATTTTCCTGCATTTCCCTGCAGATTTTCTGAATACTCACACCTGCCCTGTGTCTCTAGTTAGAAGCACTGGGCACACAGTAACATGACAGTGGATTTATTTCCTAATGTGTCAGCTGGTTTTAGGGCTGATTATTTGTTGCCTGGAAGCAAGAAGATGGAACAACCTTGAAGTCACAAGTCAAACTATCTGTACATAGATCCAGATTACAGGAAACACAAAACAGAGAACAGATCCCTGGGAGTCAGATGCCATCAAAAACTCCAAATTTCTAATAAAGTGTTAAATATCCCTCCAACTATTTTATTGTGAAACTTTGATTATAAAGTGGCTGACTGTTGTTATCAGTAATTAATTCCCATTTAGCACTTACCAGTTACGTGGAGAACAGATGCAGCCTCAGCTTTTCCAAGAGCATTAGCTGCTCTGCAAGTGTATGTTCCTGCATCTCCATAGGAAACATTCCTCAGAAATAAAGAGCCATTCAAAACCAGGAAAGAATTGGTTTGTAAAACGTTTTTCTTCTTCAACCATGTTACGTTTGGTTTGGGAACACCTTTAAAATTGAAATAATTAGAACATTTCTTGTGAGAGAGAAGCCATAGGGTTTGTATTGCTAATTGCTACAGTAGCATCCCAGAATCCTGAGTCCCTCTGTCATTTCACAGAGAGGGAAAACCGAAGTTACAGCATTGCAGTAAAACAAGCAGATTTTACACTCACAAGAAAACCTTTCAGTCGTGAGCCCTATTAATAATTCAGCATCCCACTAAGAATAAAGGTTAAAGGTTAAGTACTGCAAGCCCAGCTCAAAGGCAGCTTTACAGACTGCTACCAGTCCTACAAAAGCAACATGCTCACATGTCTCACTGCTGAAAGATGTGAGACCACTAAAGCCAGTCAGGACCAGTCGACAGAATGATCTGGACAGTACTTTTTCATTCGGCCTGCCTCCCACAAGGAAGGAAGGAGGGACAGAAGGGAGGAAGGAAAATGAAATTTTTTATAAAAAAATAAAAAAAAAAAAATTGGGGCAACAATATTTCTCTTGAAGAAAAAGAGTAGATTAGAAAATACATGTTGCAAATTTATGCCAAAATACTTGTGACAACTTCTCCAAGTTGCAGATGTGATCTGCAACTTGTAATGACAGAGTGTGAAGGGAAGGGAACAGAAAGTTCCCTTTCATTATTAATAATGAAAAGAGGGGCTCTTGTTAAGCAATCTCAGTTAGTGTGGTACAGAAGCCAAAGGTCTATCATCATTCCTGCTATAGTGCTTGAACTCTGTGAGCCTCAGCTCTTGCAGATAACTTGTCATTTTCAATTTTAATCAATAAATAACTTTGAATGTGTATTTGTAATGAAATTATTTTTCCACTGGCACACTACCAGTGGGAAGACTTCTACTGTTTTATTTTCCTCAAACACTTGCCTTTAAAAAGGTATTTTGCAAGTTGGCAAATCAGACACCTCGTTGCTTGTGCTCTGGTTGAGCTGCTGCAGCAGAAATGCTCTTTCCAAGTGCCAAAATCCTGAGGAAGTCACTGGGTAAGTTGGCATATGTGGCACAGTGAGCAGCCACAGACATGCACAAAGGAGCAGGGATGGGACAGGTCAGAGATGAAAAAAACCTTTCACCTGAACCCCTTTTCTCGCTACATAAATTGGTCAATGCTCACTGACCCAACCAGGCTCTGCCACAGAAGCCAGCCCAAATGTGGGACATTTGGAAGCTCCAGCCACACCGAATTCAGTCTAATTCAGTCTCCTCTCCTCACAGATCATTGCGCAGGATTACTTTACAGATGATGTCTTCATGATGTGGAATGGCCTTTAGGAACAACTTCAACATTTCAATCACTGGCTTAGCACTTCCAATGCACACCTCAAGTTTTTCCTTTGCTGTAATAGGAACCAGACATCGTTTTTGGAACCTGCTATTTCACTGAAGGGAAAAGCTCCCCCCGCCATTTTGTCTAGAAAGGCAGTGGAGAGAAACACTCTCTGCGTAGTCACAGATTTTATTCTACACAATTTAGCAGCTGTTCCGAGCTTTTAAACTCATGTAGAATTGTGTTTTACTGAATAAAGCTCTGTAAAACAAAATCTGCACAGTGCGCAGGGGTCCAAAAACCAGGTTGTTTTCCAAGTTTCTAGAAGAAGCTTTATGCCACTTCAAAGAATCCTTCTGGAATTAGGATGAGGTCTTGTTTTAAGGGTCTTTTTTCCATTTTACCCAGATTTCTGGCTAAAATGTGTCATTCTCAGACATATTTTTCCTTTACAGTGTACTTTCCACAGCCATTCAGGCATATATACTTACTCTGCAGATGGGCTGAGGAGGTGGTGTGAGGATCTGAGCTGTTTCACTCTAAGGTCTAGAGGTTTGCAGCCAGACTACCCTCACTGGCACCAAAACCCAGAAGGCCAATCAGAGCCAAAAACAAGCCAGAAGCAGCACAGCTGAGCTGGGAGTGAAGTAAAAAGGTTTAAAGTCCAATTCCACAAAACACAAAACCATTTGGAATGGTTCAAATTTAAACTTTTAACCTGAGCCTCTATCAAACATCAGCCCAATATCACCTCATGATAGTCCTCCCTCTGCTCTCATGACAGCAGTTAGAAATGTAGCTCATTCCCAGGATTTAACTAAAGTAAAATATTTTTCTTCCAAACGGTTTGTATCTTAGAGCTATCCCAGAAAAATTGCCCTGTCTCTATTCTTCTATGTGTGTCTCATTCAGAGACATGTAGAGCCTTTTAAAATGTGACCTGGAGTTCAGTTTGCAGAAGACATCTGCAGAATAGCTTTGCCACTCATTTTAAGTTCAAAACTGGGTATCTGTCACACCTTCAACTCAAGTTATAGCAAATGATTCCTCTTCCTTTCTCCAAAGAGCTGTATTTGTTTCTCTTTGGGGGAAACAAGTGAGTAATACCACACACACAAGTAAATCAGGCCATTACTCAAGTGAATAATACGAGCACACAAAGGTAAATCGTAGGTGTGAGGAGAAATGCAGACAGAGCCCTGCACGACAGGCCAGCAGCCAGTCAGGCTGTCATGCACCAGGAATCCACCCAAGCCATCTCAGGGGTGCTGGCACTCAGATAAACTGTGTGTGAGGGGTGAATCCATGGAAAGCCATCAGTTAAATACATCACATCTAAACCACCACCAATGCTCCACACACAGGCACCACACACACTGCTGCCCTCCAGCAGCTGGTGCTGCATGGATTCCCTCAGGGTGCACCCTTAAAGGTGATCTTTGAGCTGAAAACAGCAGCAGGAATTATCACAGCACTCCTGCACTGTGTTTTACCCCAAACGCTCGAGAAGCAGGGTTTTTATCTGGGAGTTAATAATTGTTATGTGAACTGTGTGCTGAGCCCCTCTGAGCCAGCCTCTTCACGACCACTTTGAGGACCCTTCAAGATTTTGCATTTCATGGTTCCATTCCTTTCCCCAACCTTTGTATTTCATGGAAACCAATTCACTATCTGAGAGTGAGGCTGGGAAATATCAGACCATCTGCTTAAGAGAAACCAGTATTTGTAATCAAGCTCCTTCTCTGACCTTTTCACAGGCTTTTGGTTAGGTTGCCATTAAGAGCATTAAGGCAAATGCTCAGACTGAGTGCTGAGCTAAGGAAAAAAGGAAGATTGCTTCAGAGAAGAGTTTAGGGACCTGTTACAGGCTGGAGTAGGGCACGAAGAGAGAAGGACTCTGCACGCTCTGCAGCCAGGACACAGCTCTGTGCCAGAAATCAGGGGCCTCTAGCCCTGCCTTTCAGGGGAACCCAAAACTGGAGGGCAAAAATATGATATAAATCTATCATATCTCCTAACACACACCCTATAAATAGATTAGAGAAATAAAGCTGGAGAAAAAGACATCCCTATAGTCCAGCTCCTTCACATTCTCGGGCAAAGCAGCACATGCATTTCAAGCTCTTCTGGCCAGCTGCACTTTATCTGTATGTTCATATGGCCAGTGAAAAATAATTTTCTGCTGTAAGTCTCACGAGAGACAGAGTTCTTGTTTATATTTTCATTTCTGGAATTCCTGTCAGTAGAAACTCTTACTGTTGGAGGACACTTGGAATAACCAGTTTTAGGTGTGCATTTACCTTTTTGCTTAACAGTACCTCGCATAAAACTCCATCTCATAACCCCTCACAACCCCAGCATGCAGTCAGCATCAGCACATTTCAGGTGCAAAAGCTTCCATCATGCAGATTTTCAGTGCTTTAGAAATTAGACTCCATATTTACTGCTCCTGAGATAAGATTTCCCGTCCCTATGGCATGCAGCACTGCACGCGGAGCTGAGTCTCATCCAGGAGCCCTTGGGAGAGAGCAGGCAAAGTACACAATTCCCACATTCCTCTTGTGGCAAGGCTCTTGCAGTTGCACCAACTTTCCGACACAGAAACCGCAGGAAGAAACTAAAGAATACCATCAAAATCAAGAAAATGCTCTTTTTTTTTTTTTTCCCCTAGGCAAGTAGTTAAGGCCTAAAACCTCTGTTTTACCCTTTAGAACTCATGCAAATAAAAACCTAAGAATTTTAAGTAGTTTTCTTATCCAAGTAGAAATGAAACTAAGCAAAAAAAAGCCAAAGCCAAGTTGTTGCTTTCTTTTGGGCTTTTTTTCTTCACTTAAAGGAGCTGAAATTACTCTTAAGCTTTAGGACACACTTGTAGGACTTCATGGAGGATTTTGTCCTGTGCACAAGGTTGAATTTTACTGCACGTGCTCGACTCTCACTTACTTAAATGTTGATTTACATAGGGAATTTAAATGAGCAAAAATAACTTCCACACTGTCTACAAGAGTCTTTTTTCATTACAGAATTGCAGCAAGAAGACTTTCAAGGTGAATATTTCCTGGTTTGATCCCCAGACAGCATGAAAAGAAGAAGGAGGAAGAGGGAAGAGATGGCCTGCAGCCACTTTTTTTTCTTTCCTAGCCCATCTCCACGCAGATGCAGCTGAGGATGAGCCCAAAGGAATCAACTCCCCCAAACTGCCAAAGGTTCAGAATCCCTGAGCACAATAAAGATCCCAGGGATTCAAATGGGAGACCTGTCACTGGATACAGATAGCAGCAGAATCAAGCAATTCTATCCTACAGCTCCAAGTCAGGAAACCACTTAGGCATGAGACTAAATCCATCCCTATCAGGGAATGCAATTAAACACATACTTAAAATCCAGGATGGCTGTAATTGTCCTTCATGAACAAAGATGCATTCCTGAACTCAGGCCTTCCTAGCCTTAGAAAAACCTTGAAAATGCAAATCTTACTCTTGCAACGAATCTAAATCCTCTTAAAAAGTTCTTCTATAGACCTAAGTGGCTATAAAACTTTAAAATTAGTTTAATCTATTTTTCTGACCTCAAACACAGGTTATTTTCCACTAGCACTGGAGCAGCTCTACAATACTCAATGTTCCATGAAAAAAGTCATTTTCCACCATGAGTGGCCCTGGGACAGCAAATGTTACGGAAAAAAACTCTAGCTCCGGATGGGACTGCAAAACACGTGTTTAAAAAAAGAGAAAAAAAGGAATCTGCACTATAGGGTGCCCTTAAAATATTCAGTGTTCAAAAACAAATTTCCTCCAACCTTGAAAGCCCTGTGAAATATTACACACCATAAAAACCTTGGCCTACTAACTACTTGCTCTAAAACACTGGATATGTCTTCAGAAATTTTTCCCCCAGCTATGTAGAATCTCATAAAGTATTCTGAATTTCCCATTCAAGAGCAAGGCAGAACTGTGCTGGCACAAAGCACATCTTGCTGCACTTCAGTAGAAGTTTACCTTATTTCAGAGGCTGAATTTGCATGTCTTTCAGAGGAAACAACTCTGGGTCAGCTGTATGTACACCATGAATGTCACCTGATTATTGTTTACCCTACACCCACCAACACCTCCAGTGCACCGAGCATAACCTACACAGCAATCACTTCCATTGGTGCACCTTCCTATTTTCTCCAGCAGAATTCTCAAACTGCCTTTATATTCACCTGAATTAGGCTTGGGCAATCAACTTCTGGTGAACCCTAAAAAGCCTAAACCTGCTGCTGCCGAAATTCCCCATATGAATCTTGCCAGCTTTACCAGGAGTAACAGCCCTGAAGGGAGCACCAGTGTGAGACATTTTGGCACTCGGTGTGATCCCCACCCGCCCCCTGACACTGCCCCTTCCCTCACAATCTTTCAAAGCTGCACCTCTCCTGCTTCCCACCAGCAGCCCCTCTTCCTAGGTGGTAGCAGCATCTGGCAGGATTTAGGATTTCTTAGCAACATCTGGTGACCTCCTTAGAGGGGTTCCCAGAGCAAGACCCCTTCCCACCCCACTCTTGCTAAGGCTCTGTCGGGTTCTGTTCAGCTCTCTGGCTGTCAAAGAGAACTTAATCTTTTTTCCAGCTGCAGAAGTTTAAGGCTAATATTTTTCAAAATCAGGCATTTAAAAGAAGGTGACTGTATTTAGCAACTAATGACTGCTAGGCTGAATTCTGCAGCTGACCCCCAACAAAGACTCGGCTGGTGTGTGCTAGGGCACTTCCACAATTCAGCACTGTTAGCAGAGACTGGTTTGCCCAGCTGGTGTTATCACACTCTCACTTTACTGAGAAACGGTGCTGCGTCACCAAGGACCCAGACATTTATCATCATAAATGTATCACTATAAATTTATCATCATAAACACGGACTTGGGAAACAGAATTTTATCAGAAATCAAAGCACTATCCAAGAATTGCTATCCTTAGCTGGACCTGAAGTCCACTTAACTCTGCATTGTGTGTCCAGCAATGGGCACCTGGGGATGTGTAGGCAGAGTACAAAAATCATGGCACTTACTGAATAATTCTTCCTCAACATACCTTCCAGGACCAGAAGCAGCCTTCAGATCATGCCTGTTTCCTCTACTACTCTTCTCTCTACCTCTTCCAACTCTATTATATCATTTTTGAGAGGAGCAAGCTGCAAACAGGATTCACCACAGCTTCAAAGAATGGCCAGTTTATATTTTTTATTATTTTGTCTATTCTTCTGCCATTAGTTTTGATCTACACAGCACAAAGCAAGCATGCTGGTGTTGCATGGAACTGAGCACAGAGCTTTCTCTGAGTCCTTCAGGGACAGCCACATGCATTTGTCTGCCTTTAAGGTTATTTGTCCTGTATGTACATTTATTCTGCAAATACCAACTTCAAACACCCTTTGAGCTCACCTAGCTTTTAAATGTTACTTGTGTGATCCTGCTGCAAGTCTTCACAGGGAGTTTTAGATACATTAGCCTTTACAGATCTTCATTCTTCACAGTTTTAATCAACTGACAGACCACATTCCTTTCGAGAACTTTTATAAAAATGCTGAGCATCACAAATCCCAGAGCAGCCTTTGGGGCACCCTACTCTCTCTTCTCTGTAAATTTAACCACTTGCTCCTCTCAGTCGTTCAAGCAGGTGCTAACCAGTGAGGTAACCTCTTCCTTTACATAATTAGGATTTGTTAAACTTTGCCTAGGCAACTTCTCAACAGCTTTTTGCAAAATGAAGTAAGAAGTATTTGAAGTTTTGCCTTCCTCTAACACAATCCATTTTAACCCTTCTTGAATTAGGAATTTAAAGGAAATTTCTTTTCAAATTATCAAAGCTGTGAGAGAAAAAAAAAAATCAGTGCTGTAAACAATTTCAATTTATGGATTTCCTCCCCTTCCGCACACCCTTCAGCTTGGTTATATCCAAAGGGACTCCGTTTTCAGGTTCTCAGACTGTTACAAGACACAAAGCAAAGCTCAATCAAGCTTTTGAACACCTTTCAGTCCTTTCTGCTTAAGCCTGATCCAAGCAAAAACTCCAATGATGATGCACTCACTGTAAAAAGCATAAGAGCAGATTTTCCTTCCATTATAAACATAAATACTATTTACTATACTATTATAAATTATAAATACTGCCATTCCTTCCTCATAAAATAAATCTGTACTTACTCCTTTAAACTTTTGAAATCTATTACTAATATCCTTTAGAACACAGCAGAGCCAAAATCCTACATATTAAACTTCTATATTTCTTCTATATGTCTTCTAAAGGGGTTAAGCATAGAACACAAAGAAAAGCATCACAGTTACATTTGGAATACTGTGGGTAAATGAAGCAACAGATGGAAAATCAAAATCTTGATTTCTCTGGACCCGTTTCAAGTTCCAACCCTGACAGCAAGTACTCAGTCCACCTCTGTGAAACTTCTGTGCAAAGAGATACAGCAGGCTTTGTGTCTTTCTCACAATTTTTTATCAGAATGTTATTATTAGAGAGCCAAACTGTATTCATAGGAATGCAGAATTTGGATGAAGGTGCAGATTCTACTTTTCAAGGCCTGTGTGCCAAGAGACCTCAGAGCTGCAAAGAGAAGTGCAAACCTCAGCTCAGCGTGTGTCACTTCCCTGCTCTCACCAGCAAGCGGCAGACAAGGCACATTTTATTCATATTCCCACTTTTCCCTCTATTTTACCTCAGCTCAGAACTTTCAAAGTTTTTACAATAAATGGAGTCTGACAGTTTTAGTTTATTTTAGCAATAATCACAAGACGGTTTTTTCTGCAAATACAATAAATGTTATCCAAGAGCAATTTGGAGCAATCAGTATTGATATTTATACCATGTGTGTTGATTGAAAAGCTCTTGGCTGTAAGAATGGAATATGAATCTATCCAGAATGTATGAATATCTTCTAACGTATGCTCGTGTGGGAGCTATAAAAGTGAGTTTATTATAATTAGTGGAAAAATTGGTATGAACTAAAAAGAGAAAAGAAAGAGATACCATCAGTTTGAGCAGTTCAGCTAACTTTTCTTAGTCTGTTTTTTGATGCTCTTCTGTTTATTAGGATACACTGATCTTCAGCAATTCAAAGCCTTTTTTCAATCTCAATATGATTTTTGGAGTGTGAGAGAAAGGCTTTCAAAAGGATAAAAGAACCAAATCAGTAACAATGAAAAAGAAAAAAACTTGCACCCAAAAGACCAATGCTACACAGAATATTAAACTTTACATCTTCAGTAGGTCAGTTTCTTTGCAGAAGAGACTACGGATTGAACAACTCTACAAAAATCTTTTAGGTGATTCATTCTACAGGAAAAAAACCCTCAGAGGTCACTGCAGCCAAGAAATTTAAAATAATTTAAGAATTCTGCCACTGACATGGCATTAATACCTTTCACACACACGGACACTTTATTCATTAGATGGTTCTTCTCGTGGAGAGCTATTCTGTGGGCTAGTAGGAGTCCCAAAGACCAGATGTGACACCAGTGAGAAATGTGAGAAATGAGTAATGTCTGTGCAGAAGGATCCTGAGTAAGCTCCAGGCAGAGCACGGATGATGCAAACACTTATCCACTGATGTTTTACACAGTGAAACTCGCAGGGCAAACACATCCTATCCTCTCCTGAGCAGTCAGGGGGAAGGGCAGTGAGGAAAAGGTGCTGCAGATCCAGCCAAGGGCTCCCTGACTCCACAAGAAGGGCTCTCTTATCATTACTTCTGAAGTCTGATCATTCACATCATGTTTTATCAGCATTCACAATGAAGTTCTCATCCTCCTACACTGCACATGGACATATTTTTGGGTCCCACCTACCAGACAAACGTATCAGCATAAGGTGCTGTTAAATTCAGCCTTCTGAAGTCAGTGGTTTATTACTTTCCATTAAGGAAAGGAGAACAGGAAAACTCTGCTTACATCATTGCAAAAGTTTTTCTGCTTCTAGACTTAGTGACAATTTAAGACATGCAAGCTCTATTTTATTCACAAACAGTAATACTTACTTCCTTGGCAATGACAGGAAATAAAGCAATTAGATAAATCATTTTCTAAGTCAACACTGGTGTCTCAGCACAACTAAAGTTTGGCTCACCAACATATACAATTCTAAAGCATTTGGAAATCTACAGTCCCATGTGAAAATATTAATTTATATTTAAATTGCTAACTGCTTACCCATCCTAACAATATTAATATTAACAGTGTGACATGAACTCTCTGCTGAATTTGAGATGTAGGTCAGTTATACATGGAGTTGCCAAACCATAGTTGGAAAATATTACTTCATCAAAGAATTAGCCTTGGTACAACGGTGAATAGCAGAGCCACATGTCCTAATATATGTCAGCCTGGCGCCACTATTGTATGCAGAGCTATTTGCATATATATATATATATATATACATATTTCTATCACTACCCTGGTTCAGTATCAACACTCTCTGATGTGCATTTCCCAGCACATAAATGTGAGCAGCAAACTGGCTGCTCTGAGGTCGCTCTTTGCACTCACTTGCAAGGTTCATGGTTATTTGCACTTTCACACATCATCTTCACAAAAGGCTGAGCTCAGCTTATTAAATGTTTGACAGAATATCGCTGCTGTGACTGAAATCTTACACTTTAAACTTCACAGGTAGCTATGGTAAGATTAAAAAGAAAATATCTACCTTTCCAACAAAGGGCTAGAAATTAAAATGAAGCAGTGAACTGCTTAATGCATGTTAATTCCAATTAACATTATTCCTCCTCCACAGATGTTGCCCTAGAAAATATCTGTATTCTCTCATAGCTCGGCACTTCTCTTTGTTTCCTCACTGCAGCTGCAGACTGATGAATCTAAAAGGTGAGTTTACTTCACCATCAGGTTTAAAGTTCTATTAAGCTACGGCTGGAGATTCCATTTTCAGTTTTAACAACAGTCTAGACAGATGTGCAACTCCAGCCGGGATAAGGAAAGTTCTTTGATGAGCAAGTCAGCTGGCCATGCTTGCTATTGCAGCAAGATAGCCCCCACTCTGGTGGGCTTTAGGGTCTACTGGAGCCCTGGACCACTTCTTGGAAAGAAAGCCCATTTAAAGGAAACTCTGAACATATAGATGTGTATGAAAATTGAAGAGACAGGCAGAAAATAAATAGGACTGATGTGGGTGACAGGCCTAATAAAAAAAGACTAATGATCAATGATTTTTCTGCCTTCACTGGTAACTTATTTCAAGATATAAGGTAAATTCCAACATTACAAGAAATGTCAGTGCAGTCCTTACTTACCTTTCACTGGACATTCAATCATAATATTTGCTCCGAGTCTTGCCACTATTGCACCTCCAACAACTGCTGAGAAACTGCTGGCTCCCAGATTTGTCATGTTTAGCAAAGAGGACAAGATGACAGGCATCTCTTTGAAAGTAAAGGGATAGTAAGTTTTAAAAGCTTTATTTAACTTTTAAACGTAGATCCTGCATTTAAATTCATCATGTTTGGAACAGAATCCAGTCTGCAAAGCAGCAGCCAGAAAAGACAGGTGGGATAGATACAGGCAGACTGAGTTCACACCTGCTGTGGTTTTAGAGCAACAAGACCTTCTTACTGCTGCCTATTAAATCAGGCAGAGTTTCATGGGTTGCCAATAAAAGGAACTATTTCACATTGCAGTGGGCATGGGTGTTTACACACATGTATTTACACACACATGTATGTGTATGTGTGTGTGTATAAAAGCCCAGTTCTGTGGAATGCCAGTTTTACCTGCACGCAACAGCAGCGATGTTTCCATGTCAAAACCAGAGTCATTGACAACCAGGCATCCATAGGTACCAAGTTCCTTTTGAGTAGGATTCCGAATCTGCACTTTTCCAGTGGAGTCCAGGATCACCCTGCACAACAACCAAGGAAACACAAGGGTTACTACCCTGGGACAAACCCAGCTGAATCCCCTTGCAAGAGTCAGAGATACAGCAGCAAAACTCCTTTTTAGGAGTTTGCAGCCCAGAGGAGCACAGGCAGTGACAGCTCTGCCTCCTGTCTGGCGACAGAAGGGGATCTCTCAGGGATACACACAGGGAGGATTGTTCAGATCTCCTCCTCCTGCAGAGCTGTGTCCTACTTGCAGCCCTTTGAAGGACAGTGCATTTGCTACCACAAACCAGGATCCCCCGGGAACAACAGTGTGAATAAATCAGAATACCACAATTAAAAGTATTAGGCTTGGCAAGAAATCGATCTCTCCAGAGCGAGCTTGGTTTTCAGCAGGATTGAGGAATTCACGTATCTATGATCTGACTTTCAAATTACTATGGGGTTGGGGCTTTTTTTTTTTTAATATCATCATTGAAGCTAAAATCTTCCACCAAAATCTCACAGGTGTCTTGAATACCTTGCCTGCCCTCTGAGGGGCAAGATATTAAAGCCAGCATCACAGGCTGGGGAAGACGCTGAAAATAACTATTCTCCCTTGTTAAATTTCTCAGCACTAAGTTACGTGACTTGCCATACACTCAGCACATCCCAAAAACTTGCAGCCGATGTTTTCCCACACTGAGTACACTTACACAACAGGTTAACAAAAAAATTATATTAAAAATACTTGTGTCTCAACAAAAGAAGACACCTTGGGCATCGCTCAAGTGCATCCTTCTTTCCTACCCTGACAGATAAAGAGCCTTTGCCCTCCTCACGCTCTTTTTCAGATGCAGTGCTATGAACATCACTGGCTTTTGTGTCCACACACATATATGTGGATTTGTTTATATCTTACTGGGAAAAAAATTAGGAAATAAACCTACTTTGCTAATATATGCCTTAAGTGCAAGAATATCAGTCTGGGCTAAAATTAGGAAGCAAACATACCAGTGAATAAACAAAACACCATCATGTCCAAAGAAATCAAAGTATCACTTGCTACAAATTAATGGAAAATTATGCGCATTTCACAAAATAAACGTAACTGGTGGGAGCTACATGGTTCCAAAAACATTTGCACTTTTTAAAATGGCTTAGTTTTGGTGTCTTTGCTTTAATTGATAGCCCTGCAGAAGTATATTTCTCTTGGCAATGCATTTAATCAGTTAAATATGTTGAGAAATATCCAAAAGCGCCTTTATCATTTCAGAACCGGTTTTTTCATTACTCAAGAGCTAGCTGTAATTCCAAGAGGCTCACACACAAAGTTAATGTTACTATTACCAGGTGAGTTTCTAATTTATCAGCACTGAAGTAGAAGTATTTGCTCAGTCTTGAGCAAATATCTGATTGTAACAAACTCTTGCTGCACTCGTTTGTCAGCTCTCAAATGTGATGGTAATACGGGTCCTTTATTATTTTGAATTTCACTGTCCTCAACAGAAATATTTTAAAGTACTGAATAAAATCCATAAAAGCTCATTTTTTTTTTCTTTTTCAATTGAAGTTATGCAGCTGCAGTTATACCTAAACAGTGTGTTGAAGAAGAGTGACGGTACCAGTGATATTTTCTCTTCTTAATATGAGTAAGAGCTAAGACTTCTTTTCATCTATACCATGGCAGATGTTTTAATGTGTTCCCACTGTATTTAGTATCTGAATGAATCCAATAGCCTCTCTAATTCGAGGGCAAATCTGCTCTTTTTCTGACACAGCTGAAATGATTAAGGCACATCAAAAAATACAGCCAGGACATCCAAAACACTTCACCTTATAAAAATAGTCAATCCTCCTATATAGTATCCTGGAAATGGACAAACACTTGGACATCAGTAAAGCCAAACAATGCGACAGACACTTGAAAGAATAAAAATAAATTACTTAACTAAAAAGATGGAAGGCCCAGTGGCCATGCTTATCTCATTTTTACAACAGTACATTGCACAGCAGGGTGGATTTTTTCCGTCCATAGCGACATAATAAGTCATTCAAAAGTGAAAGAGAAGCTATTTACTTACTTCTCAGAGGCTTTTAATGTCTCGCCATCTTTTGTCCAAGTATATTTCACTTCACTAATACCAGCTGTTTCACACAGTAGATTGACAGTATGAGTATTCTTGGTCAGAAAAACTGTATTTCCAATTCGTACAGTTACTGTTTTGTTGAAGGAAACTTGAGGAATTTCCTTTTGCCTCATAATAACTGGAACCTTCTGGTCAAACATTAACTTATCAACTGTTTTTGTGCTGAAACGCTCAGATTCGTTTGGCGATTTGCCTGCGAGTTTTGAGGCAACTTTCTCATCCTGGGCCCCCTTCCATTTTTCAGTAGTTGGTGGTGGAGGCCTGGACAACTCAGCAATCAACTGGTAAATGACCTGGGATGCCAAGTCATCGCTGACTTCTCCAGTTTCAATGAGCTGGCTCATGTTCCTGATGAGCTCCTCGAACTGCGCCGTGTCCATGCTGTAGGCGCCTTGGAGAACTGCAGCCTCCAGGCGCCTGCTCCTGAACTCACGAGAGCTGAACTCTTCTGCTGAGTTGCTCCCGAAGCTTTCGAGGTTTCTCAGGAACGGCTGATCATTAACTTGCCTGTCGCCCAGGTAGAGCTCGTTCTTCTTGCTCCACATCTGCCACATTTTGCTCATTTTGTGCCATTTGGCCCCGAAGCTGTTGGCCTCGTTGATGTCTGGGTTGCTGCTCTGGCTGGGCTGTTTTCGGAGGGGAGGGGGCTCGATGAGCCTGTTGTCAGTGCCAATGAGTTTGAGCACAAAGGTTTCGTGCACGGAGCCTGCAATGCACCGGTACACACCGATATCTGCAGCTTCCAGACAGTGGATTTTCAGCGAGCCTGACTTAGTGATGCCGAGCCTTTTGGAGTTTTCTAAGTGCTGTCCATCTTTCTCCCAGCGGATAAGGGACTTCTGGAACCTCCGCACGGGGCACTTAATTACCACAGATGTTTTGGGGAGCAAATAGGCTCGGCTTCCTATGGTAAAATTAATGCGCTTCTCTGGCCTCGTCTGAATATAGACTCGGTGAATGCTGACAATCTGAGGTCCGTGGGCAGAAAACTTTGCTGGAAGCTTGGGCTTGATCTCTGCAAGAAAACAAAGTGCTGAAAAGCATCTAGTCGTTGGCAGTCATGCTTACAAAATCTGCTTTTCACAGAACGCTTGAAAGAGCTTTCGCTGACTTTGTTCGAGTCAGACTGCAACACACAGAGCTTTTATCCGAGTCACAAAAATGCAAAAATATGAACAACATGAAACCATAACATTCCCTTGCTTCAGCCAAGAATTCTATTGCTTCTTCCCCAAATCTCCTAACGATAAAAAGATACAGCAACATATATACCTGTGTGAAGGACATAGACAGTGCACACACATATGAAAGTATATATACACGTATTATCTATTACTCCATATATTTGTTCCTATTACAGCTATATTTCCTACTGCTGCCTCAGAAAGGCTAGGCAAGATGGAAATGAGAAAACTGAATTAAAAAAACGTGAACACATTATCACTTTCCCCACATTTGAGCACTGTTGAGTGCAGAATGTCCTAAATAAAACAAAATCTATCCAAAAAATAAGGCTCCCCTTGACTCTTATTTAAAATGTTGGCTGGCTGTGCTGGTTGCCTGAGTCAAGCCAAACTGATAGCAACGCAGGAGGTGAGAGAAACAGTCAGTGAAGACACAGCACATGCAACAGGCAAAGCCACCCTGTAATCATAGGCTGAGGGTAATTTATTAGGGTTGAAAGATGAGTTGCTGACAATGTTGTGCCAAGAAAGCAGGGAGGGAGGGGAGGAAAGAGAGAAACAAGGCATAATTTTGAGAGGCTGAATACAGCGATCAGATGAATTGGCAAAAGCCGGCAATAACAGCACAAAGCTTTGTGCAGGCTGGGTATAGAGACACCGAGTGTTGTGAAGCTCCTCCTGCACCAAACTGCAGGCAGTTGGATGCTGGAAGGTTTTTGGGAGCTGCCTGGATGAACACCACCACGGGCAGGTCTTTCCCAGCAGAGCTGGGGAGGCACAGGGGGACTGCACAGTGCTTTGGATGCCACTGTGCTGACTCAGGGCTGGTGGGCACCGTGCCCACTTTGATCAGCACAATTCATCTGGCTCAGAGCACCGGGCAGGGAGGGACAGAGCACTGCAGGAGCAAGGGCACACACCCCCGAGCCCTTCGGTGCCAGGTGGAACTGGCCACATGGGAAGAGTCAGGAAACGATGATGTTGGTGCTAGAAATCAGCCCAGTTGTGTTTGGTGTGTTTTGGTACTGACAGAGAGAAAACTCAGAGCCTGCAGAATGAGCTGATGAGCCAGGAAATGGACACACAGGTCACAACACCTCTCAGCTTGTCTGAATCTGAAATCAGTACTGCTAATTCCACTTGGGAGGTACTTAAATAAAAAGACAACTGCACTGATGGCACACAAATGATACCCAGAAAGCTGCATGTATATGTGCTCCAAATATGCTGTGAAGAAATAGGTGAAAAGCTAAATGCTTCAAGCATTCAATAAGTGTGTACACTATAGGAACTACACCCTGGAGTGCGTTCTTATGCTTATAAAACAAAATGGTTACTTGCAATGTTTTGGGGAATGAGTTCAGACCTGTGGGGATATCATGGTTTCATAATTACAGAGCTTTTAAATCGGCATTCGTTATCCAGATACAAGGTTCCCTCAACCATTTCACATGGTACAACAATTAAATTGTTTTAGGCACTCAGTTTACTAAAATTATTAAAGTAGCGTCCAGTTTTTAATAAGTTATTGGGCCCCAAATATTTATTTTCAGGGAAGCGTTCCAGTATTAAATCTTCCATCTCCAAAATTCAACTTAGAGACACAGTAAGTGTAACTTTAAACACACAAATTAAAATACTTCAGGCTGTGGTCTGTTTACACTAGTTATTCCAACTTAGAATTAAACCCAGTGCATACTTATAAATATGTTAACAAGTCTCATCCATTTCATTTCTTTAAAAAAGACAGACCACTAACTCTCATTAGCAGTTCAACACTAAAGGGTGTGTGCAATTTTACTGGTGACTGGTGAGCAAGGCTGAGAGTGAAACAAAGTTCAGAGCTGTGGATGGCAGGCTGTGTAAATACATAAGGTCATATGAAAGTATGAGGCCACGTGAGTATGCATTCTCTAGATCCTTGGTGTCATTCAATCTTGCAGCTGCTGAGGTAATGGACTGTTTGGGAGAGTAAAGGTAAATCTTAAGGAATATATGCTGGAGCCATTGGACCTCATTATCACCTGATACAAATCCATCTGCATCTGTGACCTGTAATGGTCCTGAACAGCTTCAGCTGGGTTTCAGATCCTGGTGACCTCAGGGCTAGACTGGTGTTATTTCCTCTTACTCAAAGCCCAGAGTCAGGAATGTTTCTACTTAATAAGCACTGCTAAGTCAGAAAACAGCTACAATTACCAATCTCAGGGTAAAAAGATTAAGCCTAAAATGACTCAGCACTGTCATGAGACAGTAAAAAAGGCACTCATGTGAGCCACAGAAGCATCACTTTGAACAGGGGCATTTAGAAATTGCTCTCCAAGGCAAGAACCCCCAACAGCAGTCACACCTCACACCACGCTGCTCCTCATCCATCCTCATCACTCCTCGTCCTTACAGCCATGTTCTGTTCCTGCCTTCTACTCACTCCCCCTTCAAGGCAGCCTGAACCCACGGCTGCAGGAGGAGGAGATGCCTCCTGCATGTTCCTGAGCATCCAAAGCCTGATGCTGTCCCAGCCCTGGCTCCTTCTGCAAGACCCAGACAGGAACTACAGGTATGGACCAGCCTCACACCTTCCCCTGCCCTCCTGCTGCCCATCAGGAGAGTCCCCAGGCAGATCTGGGCTGCAAAGGCTTCCCTGCTCCAAAGGGTGGTGGAAATGGAGGGAGAGGATGGAGATTCCCTTTGTGACTTTGATGTGCACCCATTCTGGCTGATGGTGCTCCCTCTGCAGCCCTGTGTGCTGCTCTCTGTGCTGTGCTGGAAGCTGACACAGTAACATTAATATCAGTCCGAGCTAAGCAGTTTGCAAACCAGCTCCACTGCCATTCAACTATCCACAATTAATTAAATTCAGATAGATATGCAGCTCAAAATATTTTATTAAACCTTATGCCAAGGACATTCCTGGAAGTCCACAGGGCTTTATTTAAGCAGAGTTTTGAACCTCAGGATTTTGGCATGTTAATCTGAAATGCAGGCCAGGAAAAGAAGTTTCATATTATGTATGAATCGGTAATTATTCTATTTCTTATTTTGTTTTGTGAATAATTTTCAAAGCAAAGCTTAAAAATGCATAAAGTAGCTATTTCTTCACAACACTACAAGCTGGGTCAAAACATGTCTATGACCTGTGATCAAAACCAGGCCATTGATAAAGGCTTTTTGTTTTCCCCCAGCTCAAAAATAAAAGCTCATTTTTTTTTTCCTTTCTTGTCAGCACCCTGCTCCCCAAACCTGCAAACCAATACTCCCCCTTATAAAGGAAGGGGGGCACAGGTTCAGACATTCAGTTGCAATTTAAAACTGCCTATTCTAAATTAGCATATGTAATTGAAGGTACTCTGTATCACAGAGGTTTTTCCATCCGTGTTAAACACACAGTGCAACTACCACCAGTAGCATAACCCAGTTGTGCCCAAATTGCACAATTTCTACAGAAAATCTTTCTGAAAAGGTTCTTACATAGACAATATAATAAAATATCAGATTTTTTGAAGAGTGTCTGTACTGCTACCACTCCCTGTACAACTAATGAGGCCAGGATTCTAATTCTTACAAGGAAAGATAGAAATTATGCCTAAAATTATCACTGGCACAGTTTCAGGTTTTGAATTCCACCATGTTAAGCAAAATGTCCAGTGTAATACAAATATACAATGAAAAGACAAGGCAGCAGAACTGGATTCTTATCTTTTCTAATGTCATTTGTAATTTATGGGAAATTTATGAATTTTTCTTTTTTTTTTTTTCCAGTTGGAATAGTGTAAACAACAAAGGAAAAATCAGATCAAATTGTGCATAAGAATGAGGGTGAGAGGTATATACCATCATATATTCAAAAACTACTTCTTTAGATCATAACCTTTGTTTCTGAGTGGCAGAAATAAAAATAAGAATGATCCTGTTATTACTGGTATAGTAACTGTGACACTCAGTTTGTGCCAAGTTCTGTTGTGATAGTATGGGGAGATGAGTGAATTAATGTGTACACAGACTTCTCTTTATAAATAGATCATCCCAAACCAGCAGGGAACCAGATAAAATAATATACTTACTGTTGCAGGCACTCATCTGACAAGACCTTACAAGCAGTGAAGGAGACAGACCACTACACATTGATCCATTTAATGTGACATATTGGCCCTTTGCTGTTAGGGTCTGGCAGGCAAGTTTCCTTCTCTGGATTCCAACGCCACAGCTCACTGAGCACTGTGAAAGGAAGGATGCAGTCAAGCTAAACCTGGTGCTCCATACCACATATGCTAATTTTAAACTAGTTTGTTTTGTGGTGGGTTTAAGTTTTTTAATTTTATTTTACTTCTGAGACATCACACACACTCTACTTCATGGGAATCCTTGTGTTGTCTAGTTATTAGACTCTAATATTAGTTATTAAACTCTCTCCACTTCTGCAGGCAATAAGAATATAAGACAGAAAGTTTTTCCAGCAAGCAAGACAGGAATTAAAATAACATAACAGTGTTTATGTCCAGCCATGGGCAGAACAGAGCAATGAGATCTGGTATCTGAGAGAAACAATTCAGCGGGTTCTAAACCATCTCTGCCAAGTCTCTCAACCCTCTCCCTTAGGTTGTATTGCATGGACCTGTAATTGCAGCCCCTAAATTCAATTTTCTAAACCATTTTGAACGGGGAGTGGCAGCAAGCTTGCATTAAACGGGAAAGGAGGAGGATGTATTGCAGAATAATGCAAAGATTTGAGTTTTGGAATCTGTACCACATCAGAAAGCATGCAGGTCATTACAGCCTGTCCTTCAGTGACTGAAGCACTGCCCAGGAGGGGGGGCTCTGATCAGTCTGGCTGCAGGCAGGGATGCACAGTTTAGTTCAGTAAAGGCCTTGTGAAAGCTCCAGCTGCCCTGGCCATTTACTGCTCCAAGCAGCTCGTTCACCCAGACAGAAATCTCTAGAGCTTTTGCTGGAATGGAGGGTTTTGGTTCACCATCATTGAGGTTTGCTGACCTTGGACCATTCTCCAAAGACCAGCTGAGGAGGACAATCCACTTTTGCACATGCTTTGCTGGTTGGCAATTTGGGCTCCTGGCAGGTGTCACCAGGGTGTTTGAGGAAACTTCCATCCGTCAGCAGCTGCTTGCAGGAAACTTTGCGGGTCTGAATCCCTCCTCCACAAGTACGTGAACACTAAGGAGGAGAAGAATTAAACACAGCATTTATACCTGCATGGACATCTGTGCTCTTGGAAAAGCTACATCTATTTTCAACGAAAAATCAAGCAGCACAGAAAATTCGTCTGTTAAAATATTTAATATGTTAGAGATGAGGCGAACTGGAGTTCAAAAATCAAACACACCACCTGAATGCAAGCAAGTAGTAGAAATCTTAGAGAAAAACATGCATCTTATGCAAAAAATCTGTGTCACTCACCAGTTAATAAAAAAAAAAGAAAAGGAGGTTATTGTGTTTAGAGAGCATAGGGAGAGAGATGACGTATGGAATAAGTGGTCTCCAGCTTCTGAAATCCTAACAAGGACTTCCACCCCATCCTGTGACTGCCCACTGGCACAGGAGTCTAAAGTAGTGGTTTTGGGTTAGTTCTAACAGTGTAAGTTGAAACACTTAGGGAAGGTCGGGAGCTGCTTTCCATGCTGGACAGTTTCAAGCCCCTGGCCAGAGGAGCACATTTAGACTCTTCCTGTGACCCAGCCATACCTGTTTCCACTCCTCGGCGTGCCAAGCAGGGGGACAATCGATCTGGTTACAGGCTTGCAAGGAATGAGGCTTTGGGTCTGTGCACTCGTGGGCAGCAGGAGCAGATCCCCCAGGCTGCTGGCAGGACACGTCCCTCGTCTGGATCCCGACCCCACAGGTCGCTGAGCAGCGGCTCCAGGGCCCAATCTGCCACCTGTCCCAAAAACACGGCCAAAAACTCACCTTCAGCAACCACCTCCCACTGGGGAAGGAACAGTCTCACCCAAACAGAGCCTGGCAGAAAGCACAGCTGCAGGCATAGTTACTGATCGATCCTATGTATCCAAATATAACCAAACATCCCTTCGGTTCAGCTGGAGCACAAAATTATAAATGGGATTTATAAACTTGCAGGTAACAAGCAAATGCAGGATTTATTAACAATAAAGTAATAAACAATCATCTTCAGACAAGGTTAACTGCAGTATTTATCTTCAGAGTGCTCCTCTTAGAAAACAGCCTGTTGGCAACCTGCTGATGTTTGCATTTATAAATGTAAATATGTAAATAGACCTTTCTTATATTTACAAAACTTCCTTTAAATGTGTATACATTTTCTATAAAACATCCTGTTCCTGTTAACTTCTTCCCTACATTTAGCAAGAGCAGGTTTCTGCAAACACATAGAAACAATTTGCAAAGGATCTGGGATGTCAGAGATCAAAAATGGGTAAATAAGGCAGTGCACATCAAAATTTCACATATGGCCCTTTCAAGTGATCAAATGACCTAGAGGTTTTCTTGGATTTGGACTGGGTTAGTTCTTTCCTCAAAATCTCCAAATAAACGTAAAAACTATGTGGGGCTTCTAAAGAAGCATTAAATTAAGGTACCTTTAAATCATAATTTCTTTTTTTTTTTTTTCATTCAATAAAGATAAAAAGTAAATATTCTCAGCACTTTTTTTTGGGAAACACCCTCGAAATTTTCTTTCTACCACTAGGAGAGTTAAGGCTCTTTTTCCAGCTCTGGCAGATATTCAACACGGAGGAGATGTATTTCAGAAAACATCCCCTATTTCATCAGTGAGATATGAAGAGTGGAAAAGGAGTGAACAAGACAAAAAAAACACCCCAACCCCAAAACCTTGTTGGAAACAGAAGTAATGAAATTTCATCCTAAAGCACGACCACAGTCCTGCAATCTGAACCCTTTCTGAGAAAGCCAATGTTTATTTAAGTCCCATTAACCCTTCCTTTGCCAGCATGATTTCATTATCTCGGGGTACCTGGGAGGGCAGAGCTTCGTGTTGCAGATCCGAGTCATTGGGGGAGGCCTCTTGGAATTGTCACACAGGGTTTCATTGACACCTTGTTTTGTCTCCACGTGCAGACACATGGCAATGGCTTCCTGCGTGCCTGCATTCAAAAGGAAAATGCTCATCAAACAGTGAAGATGGAGGAGATTTCTGCAAAACTTACTCTTGAATAACACTCAGTAAAAGGCTGACACTGAATGAGACAGCAGGCTTAGAAGTAACATCTCAGGCAAAAAGGAACACAGGGGCAGTTTACATATTTAATGCTCAAAAGATATTTGTGAATTATATCTTAGCTTTATTTCTGTGATGTTTAAAAGGTTTGATTTTACATTCTACCTCTCTGAAAATCAATAAAAAACCAGGTTTTTCTGTCAAGCCACTACCAGAGTCTGCATCTGCTGGTTCTATAACAGTCCTAAGCCGACTACTACCTCCATTGCCAAAATTGAGGTAAAAGTGATTCCTTCTCACTTACCTTGCCTTTAATAAAGAGCTAAAGATCTGCAAAAATTGCTATAAAAATGCAGAAAATTTGCAAAGCTATAGGCAGGAGAAACGTTCTATGTTTAGTCAGCCATTCTCAGTGGCCAAGAGATGCAATGGTTTTGCTGAAGGCAGCAAATCTGACCCAGCCTAAAGCTTTCCTCACTCGTTACCGTTCTTGGCACCTTCTGATCTGCAGCTCTTGCTACCTGGATCTTATTACTGAAGCATGGAAGATTACTAATACTCAAATTTCTATGAGTCAAAATGAAACGTAATATAAGTTTCCTTTAGAACAAGGCAGCTTAGTGAATCCACATTCTGTGAACTACTTCTATTTTAAACCTTTGCAATTATCCAATTTTATATATCATATTTTTCAGTATGAAAGCCTTACTCAATTTCAAAGCTCACTCACATGCACATTAAATACAAGAAGGTTGTGATGTGCCTGGGGGATTCTGTGTATCTGGGATGTTCTAGACAAGCAATGCTAATGATCACAATCCTATAGAACAAAAGAGCTGAAATCATAAAATACCTATATTGTTTCCAGGTAAAAATGGCTCTTGAAGAGTCACGGTTTCATAGAATTTAAATCCATTTCCTTCTTACCTTTCACTTATCTTAGTAAGGACGCTGCTGACCATCAGCCATTCTGATTCCAGTGGGCTGGAATACCTAAGCCTGGAAGTTCCACCCCCAGGCCAATACTTCTCTCCTGTACACAAGCACTGTCATGTTTTTCATAAACCAAAGATGTTCCCTCCATCTCTAAACGATTTTGACTCAGTCCAGTGTATCTGCCAGCCCAGGCCACAATCCCACTTGAGCCAGTCCAACTACTTCAGACACCTCAGCAGGGGAAAACCAGCAGCGATTTTCAGAATAACGCAGATCCTGATTTCTTTCAGGCTCTCTGGTACACCTCGAGATCCCCTCGGGGACTCATTTGCAGTTCAGAAAGACCTTGTTATATAAATGTTTTGACTACATCTACAAAGTGATGAATTTTTATAGAACAAAAGGCCTGACCTTAAATATGATTGACAACCTATTCAGTTCTCTTGTACCAAAGTATTGGTAATTACGTTAACATAGAACATACACATGGTGGGAAAACTATTTTACTAGTCAGGCTGAGAATAAATATTTAACAACAAATACCATGACTGTAATGCAGACATGAAAATGCCCGAAGATGACAAAGCAATAAATATCTTTTTTGTTATAGAAGTAGGGGAATCAAAACTTTTTTTTCCAGTCAATCCTCAAGTGTTCATTTAACAGGAGCAGCTTCCCTTTCCCCCTGCATAGGAAATGCACATTTGGCTGTCTACAGGAGAGAAGGAAGTGTTTAGAGTTGGGCTCTGACAGGAACAGATTTGCCTTACCAGATGAGTAATCAATTCCATGTCAAGCACCCATATAATCTATATTAAAGATCAAAATCTACCCTATGCTACCAAGCTTTAGCTTCACTGACCTCACCTGTGTTTCTGTGAGAAAACCACACCCCAAGGTGATGCTGCTGCTCTGGAGCAGGTTGCAATAGACAGAATCATCTTAATATCTCCCACAAAGGAGGGGAATTAAATGAAATTCCCTTCAGACCCTCTAAATTGGCAATAATGTCATGGGAAGTTTTTATCTTGGTGTTATATAGTCTAAACTGGCCAGCCAAATGAACAAAAGGCATGTCATAGCAGGTGATGGGGCTTGACTACAAATTGCCACCTGGAGTTCATTAAGCCATTCCTGCCTTGCAGCAGGACCTGCGTAGCTTTAATCACATTAGGAGAAGAAAATGTTGATATGTGGTGTGTTTTTCATTTGACTGAAGTACAGAGCACAAACTGCATTAGCAATTCTTCCCCACATGGGCCTCAATGAAAGAAAACTTGCACCCAGTTTTGATGCTGTGAGCACAAAATAGATACTAAAGAGTTGTTCAAAACCTACCACGAAGTCCCTTCCTGTTCCTTCATTCTCAGTTGGAGAACTCTATTCAATAAATAACTGCACTTAATTGATGTTACGTTTACTTGAACTTGTCTGTCAAAATTTCTTCACAATTAATCAGATTTCTCACTCCAAACTGTAATTTTCCATTAGCTGGGAACTTCAATCACTGATAAACTTATTCTATGTCAATTGGAAAATGGAAAAATCTATTATTCAAACAAGCAAAGTTTTATATGTATGACTTTCTTGGCTTATAATGTAAACATAGTAGATAATTTAACTAAAACATTATGTATGCAGCAGGGAGCATTAAGTATTTTTACAGTAATCTGATGCACCATTGTAGTAATTACCCTACTATTCAGTGAAATAGAATATTTTCTATTTTAACCCAGCATTCAAACCACATATATTTACATTCTTTTACAATCTTTTCTGTGCAATGAAATATACAGTGCTTGAAGCTGTGTTAAAAGATCAAAATGCTTGAATTTAGCCCAGAATTTTTGTTCCTGCATTTTTAAAGTACGGAGAAAATGGAGGTGGAAAGCTGCTGTGCAAAAATTAAGAAGGTGGATCTGTTCTCTATGCCTGGAAGAGGAAGGACAATAATTTATTTACATCAGATAGTCTCAGTTTGGTGGCTTCTTAAAAATATGTACTATAAGCTGAAAATAACTCAGAAGAAATGCCAAATTCTACATATCCTTGAGCACCTCTGTGCATCTATTTTATATTTCTGTAAGAGAGTAAACAACATCTGCAGCTAATGAAACAAAGGTTATCAAGGTGGCTCCAACACCAGCTGAGAGCAAATTCTCTCAGCTTTATATGTGAGCCTCTGAACGGTCATTGTTTTTCTCAGAGCCCTTAAGTTTGGCTAGAATCCATTAATATTCTAAGAATCTCAGGTTTCTCATAAATAAAATGGTAAACTTTTCGCCCTCATGGTTCAGACAAAAGCCTGAAAACACAACTTGACTACACCCTGAAGTTACCAAGGCCACAGAGGCTATAGAGGAAATAACAGGAAGGGCATATGTTATTTATTGCTTAATCTCATTATTTTCAGGCCTATGTCATGACTATAGGTGGCCCAAACAATCATTTTTGAGGCATATGGAGTATAAATAACAATAATAATTACATTTAACCACCAAAATCTGCCTCTTGCAACTAGGTATAATTAAACAAGAAAATGTTGAGTGATTTTTTAAAATGGAAAACATCCCTTTAAAATATTGCTGAGTAGTTAAATGATTGACAACACTAAAGAAATGCTACAGGTTACAACAAAAACATTTCTCTTCAGGCACGCTCTTTATTCTCATAATGACTATTAATTCCCTGCTGACAATGCTATGAAAATTAAACTTACACCTGGGAGTCTCACATCACGGCCAAAGTTCTTCAGATTTAAAAGAAAACAAAAACAAAAACAAAGAAACAAAAAAAACATTCTGGGAAAATGAAGGCAAATTTTGAGATCCCCAAGCATACAGCTGGCTTATTTTCAGCTTGGGATTTCTTCAGGCACTGAAGAAAAAACAGATCTCTAGATTTCAGAATGGTTACAGAGCTTCCTATGGGTATTAAAGGTGATGTCTGCCTATGACTAACAGGCCTCGACAACTTTTAGTTACACTCATGGAAAGACTGATGAAGGAAGCATTAATTATTCTAAGAGGCATAAAACAACACGGCTGCTCTCAAAGGCTCAGCTTGTTTGGCTCTTCACGTGCTGTGTGAGAAGCCACAGAGGTTTGGTGCAGAAAGCACACAGGTGACCCAAGACTGGTGTGACTTTTGCTCTAGAACTGGAAAGATGGTGTTTGATAACGCCTGGCAAATCACTCTCTGTAAGCCCAATACTAGAAAAACCCCAAAGTTTCCATCTGCATTTTTTCATCTGCTTTGCAGAGGGACCAGAGGAGACTGAATTACAAGTCTAGTCTGTATGAGGATTAAAAAAAAGGTGCAAGTGACAAGCTCTGAAAGAGAGATTCGGACTTTGCTCAAATAGTGGCTATAAAGCTTCCAGCCTGCTTAGACCCTGCAGACTTTCCCCTCATTCAGAAAGAGTTAAGCACTAAGAAATGGGGGTAGGGAGTACTGAGGACACAGAAATCCACAGGAATTTTTTTTAATAACCACTGCTAGATGCATGCATACTAGAGAAAAAGTACCTAATATAATTTACATTACACTGGGTTATTCCAAACTCAGACAACATTTATTTCTTGTAACGAAAGAGTTCATCTAATTGAAATGAGATTTGAACATAAAACTTAGCAGAAATGGATCAGCTCCTTTGAACTACACAATGGAAAAATAGTAGACAGTGAGATCATTAGTTAGTACATTGCAGTGAGTTGGAAACAGAAGAGATGTCTGGTTCCCTTAAAACTATTTATCGGCAGGTAATTTTTGGTCTGTTTGAAAGCCTTTGTCAAGGCAGCCAGAAGACCAGAGCTGATAGAAAGGAAAAATCACCTAACCAGCATAGCAACATGGGGGCTTCTGAAGCTGCTCCTTGATAAAATACCCTGACAACTTCCCACATTTCCCAGGAGCATCACATAAGGAAAATGTCTAGACACAGTACCAGTGATACCACAGAAGCCTTAAAAACACAAACAGGTATTGTCTTTCAAACTTCTTCAAGTGAGTCATTTCTACTGCATAGCAAACAAATTGTTAGATTACTATGAGCACCTACAGGATAATTCTGGGTCAGGGAACTTCGGAAATTCATGAAGGGGTCAGAAGTCAAAAACAGAATTCATATTCGGCTCCCTCAGGAACAAAATTAAGCTGAACATGAGATTCTGCTCATCAGTCATTTTGAAGTTCCTTCCAATGAAACTGCTGTGTTCAGTTCAGGCTCCTCAAATTACCATCAGCCTGCACACCAAGTGCAAGTTTTCATGGAGATGCTTCTTCATGGACAAACAGCCTTGAAATGCAGAATGCAAACATGCACATGTGCAATAGCAGGCAAAGATTAGAGATTATTTCAGCCTACACATCTGATGATGTCCTCAAAATTTAAAAATCTTGGAGCTTTTGAACACTTCTGGCAAAGAAATCGGCTAAAAAGCAGCTAAGTGGATTTAGGATAGCAAGAAAATGGTTGTACGTTACGAAAATCAGTTGAGATAGCAGAACTACAAATTTAGAATAAATGAAAGGTTTGTTTCATTGTGACAGTACAATTTCCTTATTTCTAAAAACATTTCTCTTATAAAAATGATGAAGCAGAGACACTCAGCCACAATAGCTGTCACTACCATCTCATGTTTATACAAACCCACTTGGACTACAGTCAGTCTCTCCTCCCTTGCCAGCCGTAATGCCCACTGCAGGTAGTGCAGGGAATGGGATGTTCCAGCTTTTGTGATCACAGGTTATTCCTGTGGATCAGCCCCCTCAGTGAACAGCAGTGTCAAATGATAAAGGAGGCACTATCAGTCACTTACCATCCTGCTGGTCCCATTCTGGGGCATCCCTCCCAGCCTCTGTCCTCCAGGTTTGAGCTGGTGAATAGCACAAAGGAGGCTGCTGTCTGTGAGCTCTATCTCACTCCCCGCTTCCAATTGTTTCTATTTTCCCTTTCTCTACATTTTTTATTTCTTCTCTGGGTACAACTGTCTTCACTTCCCACTGATGTCAGCAGTCCTGTCATGTATAGGTGTGTTCACAATTCCACTGCCTCCACTTAACACTTCATAACTCACTTGTGCTCAGTCCCAAAGTACTGTAAGTAGCAGCAACACCAGCAGCCCTGTCTGGTAACATGTACTTACGACGACAGGGAGATTCGATTACATCCAGGAAGGAATGTGCCTAACTACTTGCAGACAGATGTATGGCACAGAGCTCCTACAGACTGATACAGTGCACCAAAACCAGCTCCCGTTTGATCTTCACGCCCCTCAGGCTGGAAGCAAGTCTCCCTTAATTACAACTTTGTGTTCCTACTGTTCTGCAGAAAATGGCAGCATTTTGGAAGGAGAGGAATAAACATGGCCATTTTTACTCTAAAACTGGACACTTTTTGTTCCTAGGAAAAGGTAGATCATCTGAACATTCCCACTACTGATGCATCAAACGTGCTGGTACCACAGCTGGCCTGGCAGCTGACACTCCGGCAGCAGCAAGACTAAAGCAAGTTGCTGTATCAACTTCCTGCACCTTACTCAACCCAGTAAGTGTTTGATAAAGGAAACAAAGCAGTTTGAAATACTCTGTTGATAACCAAAAATATGTTAAAGCTTGTAGCTGCAGGTTTTCCTACAGCTCAGCATAGCTGCTTTAGGGTAACACCAACAGGAGATGCAACAATACCAAGCAATGCCAAACTCTTAAACTCAGGATAAATTAAGAAAAAAGGTACCTCCAAGACACGTGGCTGAACACGGAGTAAACCCGATGTATTCCCAGTCGTACATCACACTGCTGCCTTCAGCAAGAGGAAGTTCTGGTGTGTAGGGGACAGGATCACTGTCACAGGACACCTGGTGGCAGACTCGTTCTGTTGGTGGCTTCACATCTTCACATTCCTCCTCGGGCAGCTCGACCTCGGTCTGGGTAAAGGCGAGAAGAATCCGGCACTTCACATCTCGCACCTGGATGCCGCTGCCACACGTGGCACTGCACGGAGACCAGGGCTCAGGGATGAACCTGCAAATCATCACGGCACTGTCATGTATTCCATGTAATTGTGTCTGTGTGTGCACAGGTAAAACACTGCCAATACATAAATGTCTGTTTATACACAGAGCCAACAATAAATAGTACTTAATGATGCTTAAACAGAATGCATAACCAAGTGTCTTAAGTCTTTCACTTGATTCTCATCCCAGACCATTTACCAAAATTCACACAAGGTGATGTGTGAAAAGAGGAGAAAGAATCATGAGGAACAGGGAAAGCTGTATCTTTTTTTGAGGAAAAAGGAAAACACCTACATCTTTTCTCAGTCTCCTTCAGTGGGGAAAAAAAGGAGAAACTCCAGGAAGATCTACCCATACAATATAAAATAACTCCCCAGGTACACAGACTTGGGCATATGCCAAAAGTATATCTGCAATCTGCTTAAATCTGAGAGGTCCTTACCTTATGTCATACTAATAATCAGCAACCAGAGAGAAGAGAAGTACTTTTCAAATGGAGCCATATCCAGTGCACACCACCACGGGCTGCTCTTCAGATTCAGTCTTGCAAGCAGCCTCTCTTCTTCAATAAAGAGGTCTAACCAGACTACAGTCCATCATTTTTATTAGAAAGCATTTATGCTCCTGATGAACTACAGTTCAATCTTGTTTTACAGGTCATGAATTTGTTATAATATTCTCTCACTTTGAGGGTCACATTAATATCTGATAGTAATTTTCAAAATGGTACTAGAGCCAAGGGGTTGAATTTCAGTAATAAAGTCATCCGGGGTGGCTCTGGGGTGTACTTTATAAGAAATCGAATACAGAATTTCCTAGAACTATTTTTTTTCCCATGAAAAGGCTGCAGTTGCTCTTTATTACATGTCCAAACGCAGCTGATGATCAAAACACCAGCGGGAGACACAGGAAGATAATTTGACCCATGTTAAAAATGTATTTGGACAGAAAGATCCAAATTAGGATTCAAAGATTTGGCCCTTATCTTGAATGAAGGATTATCTTTCCCTTACTGCAGGAAAGCTGCCCTTACAAACATAAGAGCAGTTGTGTAAGACAAAAATCAGTATTTACACTCTGCATACACAATAAGCACAGAAAAATGTCAACAGTGTGGTTTGATTCTGTGCACAGTTTATCATCTTGCCAATAATTTCTTGCCAGTATACACAGAGGAAGAATCAAACAGAAGAAAGGAGAACAGATGGCTGGATAACCTGTAAGGATACTCTAAGTCAGTCCTTGGGATAGTCACCCTGGCTGTGATTGGGATAGACCCCAAAAAAGACTTTTTCCTGTGGAAAAGACTATTCCCATTTCCAACAGAGGTCAAAAGGCTAACTGGCTATTCTTCAGGGAGATGTTCATGAAACACCTTTACAGCTCTACTACAAAGATAAGTATATTTAAGCCCATCAAAGTTGCCTTGAACTGTCTCAGAATTTTCGTTAGAGCTCACTGGTCCTCAGCAGGAAAGGGCACACCATCCCCAGCTCCTCTGGACTCTGAGAACTGCCAGTGCTCATCCCTTCACAGGTTTGACCACCTTCCACGATGGCCAGGTTGATTTTTATTGGAAGGATACTATCAAAATAGTGGATGGCTGTGTCCTACAGTGATCAAATCCGAGCAAATGCCAGGTCAGGAACAACCCAAGAGCCCACTGAGTCAGATGGCACAGCTGGTGGGGGTCAACAGCCAGATGCTTTTGGTAACAAATTCTAATGAATATTCTGTGCGAAAAGCTGCAAAGGAAGGCTTTCTCTTACCCCAGCAGATAGAATCAGCTTAACCTTGGAACATCAGATCTCCCAGTCTTTTCAAAGACAACCATGCAAACCACCTAGGGTGGCAAAATCACCCTCATCCAATGAAATGCTTAAGCATGAACCTAACTTAAGCACATTAGCTGTGCTTTGAAGTCAATAGGATGATAATGTGTTCAGAGGGAAACTTGTGCTTAAGTGCTTTATTGGATCAAGGCCAGTGTGCATAGGCTTAACAGAATGATTACTTTCTTCTCCTTCTGTGTAAAAAAAAAATTGACTCCATTTATACTTATGTACATAATTGGAAAAATAAAACTGATGGACATTTATAGTTGAAAATGGTTGGTTGGTCTTCCAACCATACCTAAGTTTACAGTCTGAAAGTAATAACTTCTTTTGGTAAAAGCATGACAGCAGCAGAGATTAGTGTTAGTTTTGTGTACTGTTAGCTGAGTGCATTTTAACATTCCAAAAATAATGTATTTCAAAAAAATTCTTTTGAAATCCTGTATAAACTAAAGGAAATTTTGAACCACAGCAATCATTTCACTCAGCAACCAACTGATTTATAAAGAAACTCAGAAAATTCTAAGCATTTTTTTCATTGACTTATAGCAAGCCTGTATTAGAATTGAGGTTTTCCTGTTGAATATTAGTGTCTGGTATTTTTTCAGTGAAGTGCAAGATAAAAAATGAACACACAAAATACTTTTTATTGTATCTTGGCATTTGCTAAACTAGTCATGTGACTATTTACGTATTGAAATCCCAAACTATAAAGCAAGGTACTGACTGAACACTGAGAGAGCTGATTTTTGTCTAAATTTTGAGTTCAGGCAGATGGGGGTTTTTTATCTTTACTTTATACTGAACGCGCAAAACAAAAGCCTGTGACAGGTCATTAAAGCAAACTCCATCAGCCTCATGATGTGAGGTATTTTGGCATTCACAGCATACACATGGTAATGCTTTGGACACAATGCTTCCCTGAAGTAAACTTAGTCTGCCTTCAATGGGCACACGCTCAGAGTCATCTCAGGTCAGGATTAAGCAGCATCAAAGTTTTTGTACTACAGTGATTTGTAGATGATCAGCAATTTATAATGGACAGGACAGTGATAACTGAAAATTTTCTGGCATCTCTAAGTTCATAGATGAGACTCCTCTTCTGATTAAAAAAAAAAAAAAAAAATGGAAAAATGCAAATTTGAGCAGGTACAACATTTTATAATCAGCCTTTTTAGCCAGTCATTCTTCCCAAGGCTACATCGAACTAAAATGGTCCTATACCCATCTGAGCAGGTATAAATAATGAAGACACTACAGATGCAGTGGAGGGCATGTCCATGCTGCAGTGCTATCAGTCCAGCACTAATGGAAATGTGCATTCACCTGGCACATGCTGTAAAAACAAGTGTAGGATGACCTGGGAAATGAAGCAGTGACCTAAACTAGTGATGATAAAACTGGAACAGAGCAGCCCAACTCAACCAAATCAATGAACTCAGCGCAGCCTCTGCAGCTTCCTAAAGACTTGGAAAACATGGTGTCTCTTAATTTTTTATTTTCCTCATGACCACGGTTCTTGCTTTCAGTTAAGACAGGAAATGCCTAAATAACGAAAAAAAGAAAAGGCTGCTCCTGCAATATTTCCAGTCCAATCCTAATGCACCTGGATAAAAGTCTAAAGAAGCATCTAAAATGTTGGCTGCTACTGAGCAGAACTTCCGAGATGCTGGCACCCAACCCCTCCCTGCAGCACCACCCTTGCCTGCCCTGAACAGAGTCACACTGCTGGTTTTATCAGCCTCAAGGGTAATGTGTTGGACAAAATCATCAGCCCATTTCCAGAGAAGGAGCTGTGAGAAATGGGTAATTCTCTACCACCAAAGACACAGTGGGGACATGTCTGTGAAAATGACTCCAGTGCAGCAAGTGGGAACTTTTATGAGAAACACTGCATTTCACATCACTTCTTAGCTCATATTGCTGGAAAAATATATCAGTTTTTGAAAGCATTTTAGTTTTTCCCTAAGCCATGACAGAGAAAGGCAGTTGAGGTGTCTATTTCTTTAACTTACAAGTAATAAAAAAGATGCAAAAACTTGCTGGAGCTTCTCTGTGAATCCCACTGTAACTAAGAAGGCTCGAGGGAAGAACATTTAAAATAATGATTGGTATCAACTGTCATCACATTCCACAACTGAAAACTAAAAAGGTCAGACCTACATTTTTCTTGGCCTCACTTGAAGGAGAGTCATTTTTTATTTTGCTAATAATAAAAAAAAGAAGCTTTTGAACATTTTCCCCCCTATGTAAATTCAGGACACCAGCCATGGTAGACCACAGCAGCAGAAGCATTTATCTTCCACAAGCTACTTTTGGCATATCCATCACTTGTGGGTTCTAAAACACAGCTGCATTTATTCTCTTATTCATTATCAACTAAAACATCACACAAAAGCATAGAGAGACAGTTGTCATAAAAGGAGGGGCTAGAAGTTGAGACTTCATATTGTGGTTTAAATTTGGATGACAACAGACTAACTAAAATTAAAAGTGATGGCATTTTACCAAGGAAATAATGAGTCTCCTGCTAGACAGAGGTGGGCTATGAGTTATCACTGTGCCATGTCTAAATTACAGAAAACAACGTTAAACAGATCTGAACCAGAGGGAAATCTTGTTACAACTTATTCTGGGACAAGTAACAATTTAGTGTCACAGTTTCTTTTTAAATCTTAATCCCCGTCCCAAAAATCTGACTCTAGCTGGAAAGGACCAGAGCAGTTTGGGCATGAGGTTTAAAGCACTGACGAAGAAACTCTCTGGTTGCAAAGCATTATTGCCCACATGACCAACAGACAATCTGCAAAAAGGAATGAAGTCAGGCATCAGTTATTTCTCATTTCTCCTTACCTGCCAGCTTCCTTAGAAGACTAAAGAGCGAGCAGTTGGCAGCAGTAAAACGGGACTAATGGGGAATCTGGCTGCAGTGCTAGAGCTGGGTCCCAGGAGAGCCCAGAGTGCCCAGCCAGGGAAGGCACAGCAGCCCCTGGGTGCAGAGGGGATGGCGAGAGGAGTCGCCGGTAAGAAGTGGCACTCAGACTTAGGTGAAGATGCTTCTGGAAATTGTGAAGGGAAGTCTAAGGACAGGATGAGAATCATGAATGAAAGATGAAAAACATCTAAGTCTCCAAAGTGAAGAAGAGAAGGCTACAGTGGAATATATGGGTCACAGCTAGGAAGGATGAATAACTGCTGTCGCTGTCAGGACAAGGCAGCACAGGACAAAGTTTCCAGCTCAGCTCTGTTATATTTTACATATCCTCTGAATGCTGTGTCCCTGCCAGTCCTCCATTTGTTCTGTCAGACTGATGCTGAAGGATCCTAAAAACCCAGGAACTGCATTAGCTCATGGTTGCCACAGCAGGATTTTGTAATGCTAGAGATAATTTTCTTTATAGCTTCATGCTGAATCCTCCCTAGAAGTGACCTCATACACCTTCATTCTGCTCACCTGACACTTAAAAGGCACATTTGGTTGCATCACCCCCCTGGACAGTCACACTTTATTTTTATATCTTTGCTACTACCCTGCCTGAATTGAGGGCCACTGATCTGGAGAGTGAAATAACCTCTCACAGTAGGTTGACACTTGACTTGAGAGGCTAGAGCAGTGAAAAGTTTAAACTACAGTCACCATAACTATATAAACACCTGTTTGGCAAGAGGTTTCTTCTGTGAGTCATAGCAGGTGTAAAGATTTTATTACCCATGATCACACCTGTTTCTGCATGTGTGCCAAAAATCAGGAATAGCTTGATGGAAGAAGAAAAAGAAGCATAAGGCACACTCTGCTATCAGAGCAATATAAATCCAAAGTAACTTCATCAAGCTCATCTACATTATTTCAAACTGACATTACCACAAATTAGTGCAGAATTTAGAAAAGCATAATAAAATATTGTTCAAAATCTCACCATAAACAAAGTTAATACATTTTAGAAATTTAACTACTTTAATGTCTATATATTGAATATATTACACATATAAATATGTGTGTGTGTTTATGAAATGTACACAGGGGATATGGGGAACTGTGTGGCTGCCCTAACATACAAGGGTCAGGAACAAGTGTAGCTGGATTTGTTATGGTTTCATCCACAGGACTTGCAAGGCTTAACCTCATCAGTTTTTAAGGGGTCTCACGAAATCCAGATGTTATTTCACACATCTACACATGTAAAACAGCACAATTTACCCCCACAGATGCAGCTAAGCACAGAGATCAGCAGGTTTTTCTCACTTTATGCATTGGTCTCACCCCCCAAGGAAATCCTGGCAACCCTACAAAGTACCTCTTAAGTTTTAATACCACCACTACACTCCTGAGGTAACAGCTATGACCAGGATAAAATTAAAGTTATTTAATTTATATCTGCTGAAACACCTCCATATGCATTAATTAGGGCTTAATTAGGCTAAATTAAGATCCCTGTGAATTCCTGAATTATATAGGGGCACTGTAATAGTACAGCTCTGTGTCATCCAGAACAGGAGCTCCAGAAGCAAAGCTACTGAGATGTGAAATTAGGAACAGCTCTCCACACGACTCATCTCCCATGGAGGGCCAACTGTCA
This sequence comes from Monarcha castaneiventris obscurior, assembly GCA_026261815.1. Lineage (NCBI taxonomy): Eukaryota > Metazoa > Chordata > Aves > Passeriformes > Monarchidae > Monarcha > Monarcha castaneiventris. The sequence continues at coordinate 3,768,317 of JAMPIT010000434.1, read as the reverse complement.
AAGCAAACTGCATAGCAACAATCATTCCAGAGATCTGCAAAACACACTGGAAATGTTTCCTTGCTGTAAAAGGCAGTGTACTTACGTTGGCTCTTCTGAGACTGTTACGGTCTCTTCCATTTCATGGGCCTGTTTAAACCATGGCAATTTTGCTTCCACAGGACTTTTTTCTGGTAGAGGAACAAAACCCCAAAACATTCAGTAATTCCTCCAAAATCAAAGCAACATATCGATGTTAGTATTGGTCACCTCAGAAGTTCACAGCTTACGTTGCTTATTGATCTAATGCTTTTGGAGATATACTGGATAACAAAATTTGCTAGAAAACGTCATCATGCTGTTTGAGCTCCATTCTGTATTTTAAATATGCAGAAATGGAGAAGGAAAAAGGAAAGTAGTTTGATTATAACTTGATGAGCTACTGAGTCACACAGAGAATGACACATTTAATGAAAGCAAACAAGATCCCAGGTGATACATACAGAGTCTCATTCCCATTTCAAGTATTATTGAACAACTCCTCCTCTCTGTGCCAAGCTCATTAATTCTGGTTTTCCCAATTTGACCAGACTATACAGATTTAGTTGGCACATTTCCCTCATGACAGTCTGGCCACATTATCAGCAAAAAATATCAGCAGGGCCCTTTTCCTAGCACCAATAATTAAAAGCGCTCGTTCCTGCCAAAACCGAAAGAAGTCCCAGTAAATTCCAGCTTCTGGCATTTCTGAAAAAAGGTTACCAGGGGCTTTTAATTCTCCGAACAAAAATGTAAAACAATAACAGACCCAGACAAAATTCCAGTTACCTTTTGGCTTGTAGCAGGGTACTGGCACGATGCACTCCTCTTTTATGTGCAGCTTGAGCTGAGGGTTGCAGCCCCCGACGTGCTGCCCGCGGTGGTCAATGCACAGCACGACGCGGTAGCGCAAACCCCGGCCACAGGTCACGGTGCACTGCAGGAAACAGCACAACCAGCTCGCCCTGCTTCTCCCCTGCACCCCCAAAAACTGCCCAAGAGCACCAGCGAGGCGCTCACTGAAGTTTTCCCACAGAGGTGTATCAGTTTGGCCCTGCACTGCTAGGTGAGTAAGGGAAAAGTGGACGCTGGAGAAAAAAAAAAAAGGTCTAAGTTTTGGGAATGCGAGTGCTTTCTTGGGGTTCTGTGAAGCTTGTCTGATTGGCAATGGTCTGAAACAGAAGTGGCTATGCACTGAGAAGGCACTCTCTCACAGTGGTCATTTTCACTTGAAGCTGGGTCAGGGGAGCTGCATTTTCCACACTCTTGTGTCACTGATGTCATCTGGATGAACTAAGGAATTACAGGAGTGCTGAGCTCTCTGACTGCATCAGATAACTACAGCCAGGAGAAATTGGCTTATGCTTTTGTTACCATAATGAAAGGTAAGAATGCTGGAAAATCACCCTTGCAGACTTGCCAGCCCCTGACAGACATGCCTTTAACTATTACAGCCAGTGAAATACTACATTTATCAAGAACTGAGACATAAATGACCTGACTGCAAAGGGGCCTGACCTCTCTAGCTTCTCGTCCATGCAAAGCAGGAATTCAACAGGCATAAGGAATTTTTCATGCATTCTTCTCCACCCAGACACATTAACATCTGGATTATCAGGCAGAAGTGCTTAAACTTTTCCCAATACTATTGATTATCTTTCAGTGCTACACTTTTCTAACAGTCCTGTGCTAATAAATACATGGTAATGCAAGACGAGAGACTTTCTTTAGAAAGTAAGAATAAAAGTCCAAATTAACTTTCAACTTACTTGAGACCACTCCATTGCCACCCACTTAGGACAATCAAAGAGATTGCAGGTCTGAATGACTTTGGGCTTTGGGGCATACATGCATTTCCATTCCTCCACTTGCAGGATCTCCCCATGAATGGTCTCCTCTACACACACAAAACTTCTCCTCTGAATGCCACCTCCACAGGAAACTGAACATGCAGTCCATGGGTTATGTTCCCACCTGGAAAAAAAAAACACCTCATAAGGCTCTTTCTTATTCCACTAACCTCTATTAAAAATGCAAAATATTGAAGCCAACCTTGAGTGTCAGTTAAAGCTCTCTGGTAGTTTGATTGTTGGATTCTTACCATGCACAAATACATCACAGACCTACCTTGCATTATTCCAGGCTTAAATTCATGTGCAAAATCAAAAGAAAAACAGAACTGCCAGTGTAAGTGTATTTCAAAACATAACTGAAAGTCTTATATATAAGTTAGAAACTGTGAAGACACTGAGTCTGATTGAATTTACTGAATGAATTTACTTGCAAATAGTCTAAATCATCTAAATACAGTATTTTTGACAATTAATTTACATGGTCACATAGACCCTTATTACCACTGTCAAAGGCCAAGAAGCCCCTGTATTTAAGACCCTGTGAAGTCTTAAGACAAAGACAAATCTGGCTGTCCTAACTGAGCATGTTATTACTTACAATGGCTCATCACTGCCCACATCATTCAGACTACCCTTAAAAATATGTTAATGAAGGAATTTTTATGGGATTTCTAATATCTTGGGTAAATCCAGCAATTTCATATCAAACTGCCTTCATCCATAAAGACTGTGACAAAATTAAATTGTGGCAGGTACCATTTGGCTGATCATCACTGCAGTACTGCAGGAGTTTTCCACCCTCATTAAAATGCCATTGAATGACCTTGTGTTCACACTTTCCAGCTTGCTTCAAGCAAACGGCAGCTGCTCACCCATCTCAGCTGCTTTGGCCACCCCAGCTGACTCCTCCTGCGGCAGGGCAATGCACAGATTTAGGAAAATTTAGGATTAAAAAAGCCTGCAGCAGATCTCCAGGGTAGTAGCCTCCAACAGAGAGAGATAATGAACAATCTGCTGGCAAGAAATGTCTTCAAAATGGACATCTATTGTCACAACCTTAGACCTAACTACAATAAAGATGGAACACGCTGCACCATCTGAAGTGAGAATGACGTGGAGGTTTTTAGACTACAAACTCAGTTGCATTCATCTCTTAGCATGAATGCACATTTAAGCAATCACCTCTCAAAAAACCCTAACTTCAATAATGTCCTGCTCCTGTCACATTTAGAGATAACAAAGTATTTGTCTATAGGTTCCAATGACCTCCACACAATATCTCCTCACCCTTCACCTCTTATCTCTTGCTTTCTTTCCAACACCCTCCCGAATCAAAGCCAAGCCTGTGGAAATTGACTCCTGCAATACATCTTAAGGTTCATCAGTGTCTTGTTAGTTAAACCTTATCTCTATTACAACTGCAGAGGCTCAGAAAGAATCATGAAAATAATTATATCCTTTATGAACAATGGATTCAGCAAGCACTGCAATATCCCACCAAAATCAATTAATCAAGAGCAACTCGGCTATCATAAAGGAAGTCATAATATCAGAGTCAATGAAGCAAAGGTCTATAAATCAAAGACAAATTTAAGCAACCTACTTTTTATGATGCAGCAGGTAAATCAAGGACATTTCCTATTTTAAGCAATTCATTAAGCTGCCTACAAAAACATATTAATCATGCTTAAGCAACAGAAGAACGAGTATGAAACACAGAGCAAGCCACGGGACACTAACCATGGAGTATATACTCAAAAACATTCTGAATAAAGCTGTGTGCTGAGATACTGATATCACATCACAGTAACAAAACACATCTGAAGAGCAAGAATTACACTGTTCTTTGACTTAAATGAATGGCCAGTGTTAAGTAACTTTCTTTTAAAAAAATCAGGAACTAAAGAGCAATTAACCATTTAATGAATTAGCAGCTCGTGGATTTACGTATGTAAGGCTCACTGTGTTATGTGTAATATAAGGCCTGCAAGTGTTTATAGCATGAAGTTTTATAGTTGTTTTTCTTTATCTCATCAGTTTCAAACACACTCCAGATCCCATACTCCCACAAGCATTTTCAAGATGGAGTGAGGTCCATGGCTACTGGGGAAAAGGGGGGTCTTGGGCAAGCAGTCAAGGAGATACTTTCCAGAACCCACAGCTGTCAAGGGATCCTCAACAGTCCAACAAGTCTGAAATAAATGGAGGCATTCCAAAAGCTTTAAAAGAAAATTTTCATCCTGGGAAATTTTTCTATTTATTTCAAAAGAATTCTCCATCTGTAAAAATATTTCAGTGGGGCATTTACAACTCTAGCCACAGGAGAACTCTTTTAGGATCTTGTGGTGCGCACCACGACTTTCCCACAACTTCCTCGTGTGAATGGGAAAGCAGTGGGCAACACCACAGGGCTCGAGGCAGCCTCCACGAGGCCCTGGTGTTATGTAGGAGGTGTGAGGTAGGACTGCTGGTCAAGGTGGAGGAGCCTGTACAGCTTTGCTCCAGCAAATACCCAGTATTTTGGTTTTCTGCCCACTTTGCAAGAACAATCCTGGGTCAGCAGGCAAGAAACAGGTAAGAAAAGAAAAGAAAGAGCCAGCACTGGGTGATGCATTCCAGTTCCCTGCCAGGTAACAGCACAAATAAATCCTGCTGCACTGAAGCAAGACTTGCATCCACAAAGGACCAGAGGCACCTCCTGATGCAGGTAAACGAACTCCAAGCTGCTGTTTTTTTTCAGAAATTCCTGCAGGAAAAGGAGTTTCTACATCTTTGGCGTTTCCTTACGAGCTCTCCCAGTACAACACAGCCTGTTTCCTCTCTCCTTCCTGCTTGGCTGCCTGCTATTTTACAGTCCTTGCTCTGAAGCATCACCCAGGAAAGACCATGATACCTTCTGACAGAACACACCGAGGTGCTGAAATGAGGTGGGCCTCTGTCTGTAGCTCTTAGTGTTTGAAATCAGAGAACCTCACCACAGCTTTATCACAGATATAATCTATCTCACCACAGTGTCATGCAAACGTGCTGAGCACAGTAAAGCACAGAAAGGGGGATTAAATTTCTCTTCCAAGTGGTCTCCAAGCCCTAAGTGGTTCAGAAGATGAAATACTCCTGTAAATACATTAAGTTGAGTTCCAGGAGAGATCTGAAGTACAAAGGAATTGGCAGAAGAAATGGAAAGGGAGAGATGCAGAATATAATTAGAGAACTCTACAGGATAAAGCTGTAGAGGAAAAATATCCCCATCTATGTATAAAAGGCAAAGTACCTCACAGGACAGCAGATCCACAAGGACAAATTGCTACAGAAATAAACTATGACATTTATATCAGCTGTAATCAGTAGCTCCACTGAGCTGTGCAAGTCTATGATTTCATTCTTATTACTTCATATCTTTGCTTCTTTAGAAAAATACACATTATTCATTACATGACATAATAAAGCAGAGGTTCAACTCAGATAAATATGCAACTAACTCATCAACTATAATTCTTTACATTAAAAGCAAATGTGACTCAATACTGTTTAATCCTAACATTCTTTATAAAACATCTAAGGGTTCCTGAGAAGTTTTAAATCTTTGTAATTGATTCAGGTGTTAAAAAAACCCAACAAACTGTGCTCTGATGACCTAATTTAAGGCAATAGATATTTCAACAATTCAGTATCTTGAAAGTGACTTGTCATCTTTGATGTCAATAAATAAAGAGGAGAAGGATCAGACCTCTCAAGAGAAAAAGAATTTCCAGAATCCTGTACAGAGCAAGGTCTGTTCTATAAAATCTCATGCATTGTCAAAATAAAAACCTTTCAAGACAAGAAGTCATACATGCAGTTTGAAGATGATGCTCTTCTCAGCACTAGAGCCAGAGAAGGCTGAGGGGGACAACTGTTTATTTTAAAGACTTCACATTGGTATTTTCAAGAGGAGCATATTAACCTCTGACTGTTAAGCTAATCATCCAGAGCACACTAAAATAAATCACAAGCTTCAGAAATGTTTACAGGACTGTTGTAAGCTTGCTCTCCTGTACAGCAAAAAAAAATATCAAAAGATGTTCCATTATCTTAGCACTAAAATAGTATATTTGGAGTGAAAATTGTGCTAAAGCTGACACATGTGCTATCCTGATTATACATACCGAGGAAGTGGCTGGAAGTGATCATAGGGCATGATTTCTTTAAATCCATCACTGTCAAAAAAAATAAATATTGCATCATTATTTCTCATACCCAAGACTGTACATCAAGTACATACTTTTATGTGATCATGCTTGAAGTAAGCAATTTCCAATGTGAAATGAAGGAATCTTACTTCATTACACATGAGCCTTGTGGCAAACCTTATGACTTGTATAATCTTACCTTTTCTGCATGGATAAAGGACTATTCACCACACAATTTCTCTATTTCATACCACCATAAAATATTAAATGAGCAAGCCTCCAGCAGAGAAATTTATTATCAGTGACCCTTTAGGTCTGTGTTACCTCATTAACAAGAAAATATTCACATACTTCTATCTGTAACAAAGACTGCTGAGGGACATGAGTGTCAGTGAAATAAATGCATCCCAGAACTTATCCTAAATAGGTCCTGAATGCTGCTTAGGGCCCTTCTAGAGCTGTTTATTTGAACTGCATAGCATAGAGTGGGCAAAAAGCCTTACTTCCAATGCTAGGGAATACAGTATTATATCCAGTAGTACTTTCCTTTTCCTGGCTGCATAAAGTAAATTTGCAATGTAAAATATAATCACACCCTTTCTTTCCCCTAATTTTCTCATTCCAGCTTTGGAATGTTTGGCACCCACTGCCATGAAGCATTACTGAAGTCTTTCTGCTTCATACAGTGATCAACTCTCCAGGAAAAAATCTTGAAAGTCTGCACATCTCTAACTGTTAGAGGTCACTATCAACGATTATGTTCAACAGGAATGAAAGGAAATGGACAGTTTAGCTATAGGAAATGAAATCCATTGAGAGTGTTTCCTTTTCTTGCATATAACTCCAGCTCAGCCAGCTGGCATATTAATGTGAGGTTCTGGGACTTGATACTGTGATGTTATTTTAAGATTCTTTAGCACAGCCAGGAAACCTCACCAGACAATCCAAAAGTTAGTTTGAAACACTGTAGTGCAATTCAATACAATTTGTGTGTACTATAGCCTTTACAATTTGGCACTAATATCCTGTGGCATTTGTACCACGACGACATTTACTTTGAATGATTTTTTTTTTTTTAAATTCCTAGTTTTAAAAAACCCAAACAAATAGACCCAATCTTTAATTATTGAATTGTCAACACTACAGTACCAGTGAAGAATCAAACTTTCACGGTGGGCAAATTAATAAACCAAGTTAAACCCTGTGCAAAACCTGCATTGACAGGAGCTTCTCTCTGGCTGTAGAGATGTTCTGAATGGCAACATCAATAAATCCAAAAGTAGGCAAACCCTCTGTCCTCCTCCCACATCCTCATACTAGTGCTGTACTACTCAGCAACAGACAAAGCATAATTAGCCTTTGAACAAATTGGTGTTTACAATACCTCTGCATAAGCAAAATCATCTATTCTGCAGCACTGAAAGTGCCACAAATCTACTGGCAGAGGTATCAGCCTTTAATACATGCAATAACCAACCAAGATTTAGTAGCCTTAAAGATAAAAAGAACTGACATTAAGTAAACACAATTGCTTCTTGCTTAGTAACTGCCTAGGTCACACACAAATTTATTTGCCATCCAGACCTGGATGGGCAGGGATCCATGTTGCATTCTTTCAGCTTGGGCTTTGGTTTCTTGTTTTCTGGATGATAATGACAGTAGTGGTCAGGAACAACACGCTTCAGACGGATGTCCACGCACTCAGCTGAATTGAGCTGATAACCTAAGGCAGAAGCAAAGTTAATTTTTGTAATGGAGATAAACTAAAACATCTTCATCTCCACATTGAATTAATTTTCTGTCTTACTTTTTTTTGGTTTGCTTTTAAACAAGGAAACTTGAGCAGGAACTTAATTGAGCAGGAAATGCATGACCAGACCTTCATTTAAGGCAAGTCAGCAGAACAATTATATTAACCTGTTTAAACACTGGATGAGCTTCCAGCACTTTATTCTACCATTATTCCAAGTGTAAAAGTAAAGGCACACACATTTCCTTGTGATGCAGGAATACTTGTACTGCACCAGCTCACCTGTCACAAGGCAAAACTACAAAGCCATATGGTTCTAGTACATGTTCCACAACTTATAACTGCCCTCCTCCAAGGAGGAGTTACCAGTATGTTGGAAAGCTCTATTACACAGTCATTCATGCTAAAAGAAATAAATACTTGAGACAGAAAGCCAGAGGAATTGAAGATGAGATCCAAAAACATTGCTGAGGAACTGTAGAAAACCAAGAAATGGGTTCAAGAACATTCCTAGTTGAAGAGCCAACAACAGAAAACTTGAACTAACTACTTGGTGAAAAACAAATAACAAAATATATGTGGAGACTGGTTGCAAGAAGGGATCTGAGTTTTATAAACCACTAGGTTGATTTTTTGGCTAAGAAAAAAAGACTCATTCAAAAAAGCTTGCTTGGACTTAAACCAAGGAGAGGAGGAGGATGTTCTGGTATGTGCAAAGAAAAAAAAGATTTAAACTACAAGAATTAAAATCAAACCCAGTCAACAAACCAATAGCACAAGTCCCAGTGCCTACTGAAAATGCTAAGTCTCAAATATCAGTGGCTTCAGTTGCGTGTCTTTTGGCTGATCCAAAGTGTCATCATGCATGAGAGTGATAACCATAAAGAACTAAGCAGTTCCAGTGCTCACAGCATCTATGTTTCAGTTCTTGTAAGTACTGAAAAGAGCCAGAAGAAATGTCACTTGCAAAAAAGAGAAACAGTTTTTAAACAATCTCACTCATACAAGCTTGACTGTGCTTTCTGAGATGCCCCTTCCAACACACGGAGGTTACAGAATTAAAGATAGGAGCAGCATCTATTCTTTTACTGCCAGTACCAGATGCCAAACAGACAATCTGGACACTAAATCCACTTTGAGGTGACAGGTTAAAGCCAGGCAGCTGCAATACAACTTCCCTGCACGCTCAGCAACATGCCATTCCTCACACTACCACTGCCATGACTGAGCAGCTCAGTTTTCGTGCTTCTTCAGCTCCTGTCCTCCCTGAGGAGTGCCAAGCCCCTCTGATAAAGGCACCAGTTTTATATTATAGGCAAGCAGCTACAAAGCAGGGCTTTGAAAACCCTGGATAATTTTAAAGAGATTGACATGTAGCCATAATTTTCAAACCATAACAGCAGTCTGAATAAGGCTGGATCTGAGCCAATACCTTTGAAGGTAAATATATCCCTTGAGCTATCCAGTGTTTACGTGCAGTCCTCAAAAGTAACTGTGATGCTTTGTACTTCTTCCCTTGTCAGACAGGTTAAGGAAAAAAATTATAAACACAGTGTGATGGAATCATCTGAGGATATGCATTGATCACAGCTCCAGCAGGGATCACACTTCATGGGGCCAAGTATCTCATAAGATACAGTAGTTTCCTGTGGGACTACATATCCTACACATGCACTGTCTGCATTTCAGATTACAGGGAGGTGCAAGTGCCAGAAAGGATGGTCTGTCAAGAGATCCCCAGACGCTGCTTGTACTTTAAGCATCTCTCACTCTCTTTATTCATGTCCCAAGTAACTATTTAAACCACATTTGCACTCTCCAGAAAATCCCTACATCGGCATCAGCAGCATCCCAGTCTGTTTTCCAGGTGACCTGGGAAATGCCAGCTGAAGGGAAACTGTGATCTGCAGTGTCAAACACTCCTCCCACCATGAGCTCACACTCCTTCTGCAGAACCAGACGTGACAAGGAGTGGGCTGGGCTGGATGAGCTGCAGCAGAGCAAAGCTACACTTCATCTAAGCTGCAGTGCTTAAACCAGGAGTAGATGCCACAGCACTCCACGTGCTGCTCTAGCTACCACCAGGACTAAATGTCTAAGATCAGACAGCCAAAAGTACTGATAGCAGATGTTCTTTAAATTCTATTTATTTATTCTGCTTTCTGTGGAACTAATTTCTCAACTAAATGTTCTAAAACTCTCCCTCATGTATACTACTGAGGCCAGAAATACCTTCTTTCATCTCCTGATTATTCTTATTTTAAAATCTCATTGTGCTTCTTTGCTTACTTTCCCCAAATATCCATTATGAGTTTCAATTTTTCATTTTGAATGTCATATTTTTATTTCTTAGTCAATGTTCTTACTCAAGTGAACATCCTTTATGGAAAAACATGACTTCCAGTAACAACATGTAAAAACTCCTGTGCTGATACCAGCTTAGCCAACCTTCTTAGTAGCTACTCTGTCATTTATTTTGCTGAGGAATTACCAGTGTGCAAAGAAACACAAACATTTAATCAATAAAAATGCAGAACAAAGGTTGTAAATCAGCCCCTTTTAATCTTCAGCTGTTATCACTCCTGAAGAATTGCCATTACTTACCTCCTCCACACGTCACAGTGCAGGGGAAGAACTCTGTTTGTCTCCACTGATGACTGATGGGTTGATAGAAGAAGAACTGAACCATACTCTCTTTTGATCCAGAGTACCTGGTCTGAAGAAATTTCCATTACAACACACGTGTACACTGTAGTCAAGTGCTCATGGTGTTTCAAAACACAGCTCATCCATAATAGCAGTGCAGAGTAAGATGATAGCAGACATAAAACCTCTAGAAAGTCTAGAGTAGCCATGGAATTTAAGTTCCCAATAGTCAAACAATTAAATGTTGCTTTGTTTTTCAAATTACTCAAGGTATTAATTTGATTATCTATCCTTCAATAGCAAAGTTCCTAACTGTATTCTTTTGGTTTATCTCTTTGTTAGCAAAAACTTAAAAATTTGCTGCAGAAAGAAGTCTATAAGCAATGTAAGAATTTTAAAAGGATTAGAAATGGGTCAGTGGCTGGGTTAGCAGTGTCTGAGGGATCTTGCAGGGTGCTGCTGGAAGCAGTGCTCAGGTTCAGTAGGTGGCAGTCTGCAATTGGATTAGCTCAATCCACGGCACAGGGGCACCGTTATTCTTTCAGCAATATTTAAAACAAAACTCATGGCCACTTTTACCATTAAAGATCCTGTGATACTTTCCACCACATGAAAGACATTAATGTCGTAGCATTTTAATTTGTTTGGATTTTCTTAGTGTAAGTGATCTCTGGACTGTAATTAGGATTTCTTATGTGCAAGCTAAAAGATTTTGTTGCACTGCTACAACCTGATGGACAGCCACCACTGAGCTGCACATACTTGCAATGACTTCGTGTATTTGTGCATTCACACAGCCCACCTTGATAATGAAATCTGCTCCAAGAGGTCCCTGGATCTTTATGATTTCCCTGTCTGTACTCTTCTGAAATTCAAGGGTTGTATTTTCAATGACAAATATTCCAGGAGCATTGAAACTGTGCTCCCCCTTTTCTCCTTGTAGTGTTTTTGACTCTATAACTAAAGAAAAAACATGCAATTAGTAAATTTAAACAGGTTTTTGTTTTCAAGAAAGTCAGAAAGCAATGTTTACAACTCTGCCTTGCAAGTACCAGCTGCATACGTGCATTAAAAACACACCCAGAGTACCTGTGAGGATATGAACTGCTTCAGATTATAGGCTGATAGATAATTGCAAGACAAGTCAACACAGGAATATCTGTCTGAGCACACTATTCTCTCACACCAGAAGCACTTCTGAGACAGATTTTCCTACACCAAGTGCTCTGTAACACTTGGTATAAGCAACAGATCGAGCAGCAAAAGCTGAAAGAAACTCAAAACTGATAGACTTAATATATGTATAAATACCTCATACCTTCATGCAATTCAAAAGCCAAGCAATCTGAGCAATCACTCTCCAGAGAAGCCTGAATGGTGCCAAACCCACCTGACACTCACCTCAATACCTGTGTCACTGTACCAAGACCATTAACTGGGCTCTGAGCATTTCCCATGAGAGGAAAAAGCAGGGCCAGGAGTTGGGAAGCTGCAGCAGAGCCAGGGGGAGGGATGGCCCTTTCCCGTAATAGGTGGTGATGAAAACCCTTCCTGAACTGCTCTCTACTCCTTGGAAACAGATTAAACCAACAGCCCACAACCTCCAGAAGACAGATGAAGAAGCATTTTAAGATTAAATCACTTGCAGCAAACGGACTGAACTGTAAGTGGACAAAGCTAAAGGAAGATATTCATAATAAAGGTAGAATTTTGGGCTCTGTAGAGGCACAGCAAGATGCATGGCTTGAAATGCACTGGTCTGGTTACAATCTACCAGAGCACTGCATGGGAAAAGCATGAATCTCAGATGAGCTCAAAGCAAGCTAAAAGGAATCTTTTGATGAGCTATAAATACCCTCTTTCTCCCACTACCTTGCCTTTTTTGGTACTTTAAACAAAGTTACCTAAGTCAGACTAGACGATTTAAGTTAAAAGCATCTGGTTTTACCTGCACTGAAAACATACTCTGAACGCTGCAATCCATCCTGAACTGTTTTCTTCCTTCATATTTTTAAAATAAACATGCATTCTGGAGCACCCCCAACAAAGAGAATAAAGAAATTATAGAATGAATTCAATTCCTTGAAAATGTACCAACATTATCCCAAGCTTCTAAGCATTAGGTTCCACTGTGCTCATAGGTATAACAAAGATCACATACATGTCTGGAAGGAAGTTTCAGGAAGGATTTGTTTCTAGGAAATGACTTTATGTTAATCACAAGGTATGAATCTAGTGGTGAATAAAATGCACTCTGTCAAAGAGAAAACATAAATCTCTGGGAATCAATGTGCCCCACTGTCCAACACATTTCCATAAGGAACAAATAGATATCAATTAATCCTAGAAAATAAAAAGTATTTAGATGATTAGTATATGTTTCTGTTTGTCATGTTTATGGAAGTTTTCTTTCCTGATTGCATTACAAAATAACCCTGTAAAATAGATGGAACTTGGTATTCTTGGATCTTCTGCAAGCCTTGATCCCAAACTTGCACTGTTTAACAGTAAGTAATAATGCATGGTGCCTGTTATTGTCTCATTTCGTTGAATAAGTGCAAAATCAGCAAATCTCCAGTATTCCAACTCCAAATAAATTCAGTAAGATCCTCAGGAGTACAGGACCCCTTTGAAATTAGCATTTAAGATTACAAGGCAAGGCATCCAGCTGGCGCAAAAAGATGATGAAAATGTTTATTTGGTGACCTGAGCTGCATTTCTGAAGACTCTCTTTACTAATTTTCTTAATTAAAAAAAAAAATGTTATGTTCTTCTAAGCAGCAACCAAGAATATTGCTCAGCAGCCAATACCACAGTGACTCCCTGAGAGCTGACACACGTTCACATTAGAGCTGCACTAGATGTGGATGCACATCATGTTTATTTGTAAGGTCCAGCTACAGAGCCATGATCTGTATCCCTGGAGGTCACAGCACAAGCTCAGAACAGCTGCTCAGATTTTCCCTGTGTCACACAGGGAGATGAGGAGCCATTCCACAGCTCCATGGATAACCTCTGATGCAATACATTCCTGCTCAGTAGTATCTAGTGCTTGTCATCACAGGCTTCCAAAACAGAGTGAAACCAAGCATTCAGTGTATTTAACACATAGATAACATAATTATGCTTATTAGGGAGTAATTTGTCCCACAAAAACTATTTATTTATTGATTTCAGAGCAGTAACTGGAATCTAAGTTTGATCAACTGGTTTCCAGACAAGGTTTAGAAAAGAATCCAGCAAACACTTATTTGTTCTGCAGGGTCCTGTTACACTGAAGACCTGGGAATTTTGACTTCAGGAGTAAGCTTGCCAATCCTAAATCATTTCCTTGAGACTTCAGATGTGAAGAGTCAGGGGGACAGGGAATCCTCTTGAGTGCTCACCTGTTTCTGTGCCTAACAGGACAATCACCAGTGCCAAAGACCTACAACTATCTGTGTTTAGTTACTTCCCCTCCCTTGACAAAAATGGAAGATGCCTTGCCCAGCTGTGGACAAAAACCCCGTGGCTGAAGCCTCCCACACTCTGGGTGGCAGGAAGGAGCAGGGCACTGTGGCACAGGGACCCCACTGCAGGCACCTCACCCTGTAGAGAGATGCATGGAAGAGCTCCCAGGAAAACAGCTCCTGCTCCAGTGCAATAAAGAGCAAGTCTGGTGCTACCCAAAAGCTGTTTATTTTCTGTGAGATTCATTTGTAGGTAGCACAAAACAAAACAGGCATTCTTCTCAAAATGCAACAAGCAACACTGAGCATCTGTCAAAGACAGAGCAGTGCACAAACCCACAGCTAAATGCTGTCACCTAATGCAAATCACTGTGAACAGAGAAAAAACTGACAAAAAGAAAAAAGCTTCAGTTCCTTTTAGTAACATTTAACCTCCCTAAGTTCACGAACTCAGTTATCTAGCATTAGCCACTTGTAAAAATATTAGCTTCTGGTTTTCCTGTTTCTTCTGCTGGAGGATTAATTTCAGGGAACTTTCTGTCTTTCTTTTGATTTCAATGCTCTTAAAACAACTACTAGAAAAGCCATAATACAGTCCAAATCAAAAACAAAACCAACACAATGAAACATTTTATTCAGACCCATTTTTGTGCTAATTATTTGGTTATTTTCCACCAAATCTTTCACCAAACCCAAGCAGGCAGAAGTACAGGGGGGCCCTATTTGTTAAAAACCCAAAGTAACATCTTGGCTCTCTGATAAATCTGTCGCCTGTCTTAAAGTGCCCACAGACACAAACAAAGTATTTAATCTAAGCAGCTACAAAGAAATGCACTCCTCACTCAAACACTAACTGCTGGCTGCAAAACAATGCTCAGATTTGTTTCAAATCTGTTATGTGCTACATCTCCAGCCGCATTTCCATTTTTGATTAGTCCAGCAGCTGTGCTTTCCTGGAACAAGACCAGATCATAAACCCAGGATGAAGCACCACAGAACACAAGATAAAGGGAAAAGTGCCAGACACTCTATTGTGCTCTTCAAGTTTTTGCTATTGCTGCTGACTCTACTTGAAGGACAAATATATACTGGCAACAGGAGGCAGTATAAAATCTTAACAGTGAGTAGTCCCTGCTTCACCTGTTAAATTCAACTTCTTGCAAGCCAGGAAAAACATCTCTGACAAATGGAACCTGTAATAAATAGGTGATTATTTTTAAAATTCTGGCTTTAATTACACCAGCATCCCCACACAGAAGTCAATGAAGTTGCAGACAAAGGATCATTTGGTATCTTCTGTTAAGTGACAAACCCCCACGAACACATACAGTGGGAAGGTGGAGAAGCAGCCCTGGAGCATTGGCTCTTGGAGAGCTGAAGCCAGAAGCGATTGCCACCTCTCTCCCCACCACAGCTCGGTTGTTTTTCACCTCTGCAATTTTAATTTTAGGTAAAAAATGTCTAAATCCTCACAGATTTGCAAACAGATGTGCTGGTGGAAGTGGTTAAAGGAACATTTCACAATTCTCGTCCAGCTAGAGAGAGAACTAACAAAGGTAATGCCAAGCCACAGCTTCTTTACGGAACCACCCTGGGTAGGAAGCCAGGAGCACTCTGTACTTAGTTACTGAGTCGCTGCTGCATTCCTCAGGAGCTTTCCAGAAATCCCCCAGGAGCCACTCAATCTAGTACTTTTTCCTCATACGAAGCTGAAACAACAACTTCCTTCTGCAGAACTACTTAAGAAAGTCCAAGAGTCCTGACCTGAACTGGTCAGTATCACTCCTTCACACATCCCCTGTTTTAAAGGAATACTATTTATTTCAATGTAAGCCCAGCTTTGTATATTTTTTGTATCAGTGGTATTTCTAGAAGTCACTGTCACTCTGGAGCTGTTTTGAAGAGAGTTTTATTTCAATTTTTTTCTTTGAAAGAGCGTGACAATATATTTCTGAAAGCAAACAAACTGATAAAAAATTTTCAAATAAAATGCATATTTTACTTCTGTTTACATATCTCAGAGCTGAAGTTCTTATTTCTGTGATCCAGACTACATCTGCCACTTCTACAAATAAAAAATTATTCAAAGTTAAGTGAATAGTTTATTTCATTGCTTGGTAAGGCAGCCCCACTTACTGCTGAAACCATTAATTCTCAGCACAAACTAGGCCTATGGATAAAGAAATTGCCATAAACACTGCCATCAGCCTTATAAGAAAATACTGGAAACCAACTGTCTGACAGAAAAGCAAACTGAGTCTCATTGGTGGTATGTAACAGCCAAAAGAATTGCAAGGAAACAGGAATTCTGTAGTTGTTCACCCTACTGATTTGTACCTAGATCACTTGTCAGAGGCTTCAACAGAAATCTGGTGTCAGATTATGCAAGGGTTATTGATCCCACACATAATCCTCTGGGAGTTTTTTTTTTTTTTTTTGCATGTTGTTTAAGAGTGTACTGTACTTGAGACACCTTGTATTAGTTTAAATAGAAGGAATAGAAAGAACCACTGTGTATTCTATTTCTTTTTGCCAAGCAGACTTTCCAGTGTTCTCTAGGACTGTCTCCAGGCTGGATATTAAAGATGGGAAAAGGAATCAAGGTATCAAGGTTTGGTCTTACCCATATTACCAAATAAGGTTCTGTTTTTATCTTCTTCCTATGTATAAATAAATAAAACAGCTCAGTCATACCAAGGTGTGCTGGTCCTTTCAGGGTAATTCTCACACTGCGACTCCCATGTGGTACAGCAATCACAGTTTCTTCCCCTAGGAAAATTAAACAACTGTTTTAGAAGTTATCTTTCATCAGGGAATTTGTACATCACACAATTAGACTGAAAACTGTCAGGTGTGCCTAAGAAAATATTCCACAGTTTCACAATTTTTCTATTAAAAATAATACATTATTTTATTAAGTACAGTGTACTGAGTCTCCTATGTCATGCAACTATTCCACGAATGGACCTGTAAATCGTGCTTGCTCTTGGAAAATAATTTGCTATTAACAATAAAAACTGAAATGTCAGTTGTGTATTAGGAACATATTTACACTCTGTTGTCCTAGTTTTATTTCCTAATCACTGAATTGACATAAGGAATCTGCTAAGTAGTCCTTCCCCCTTACAAAAATCTGCAGCTGTTCAGTCTCATTTTGCCCACACCTCATTTCCTGCTGCAGGTCACAACTTTAATAAGTGGCAGGACTTACAGGAAATAAATCATCTACTTAACACTAACCCTTAACCAATTACAGACCAGTTAAGAGCAAATACATAATAGCTATAAGGTATATGTTATAACAGTGTCTGCATCTAACTTACCATATAAGATCATTTCTTCCAGTAAGAGGCTCAGTTTAAAATGAACTATAAACCCCACCAGCCCCCAACAGGACATGTCAATACAAAACAGCTTTTGGCTGCCTGAGAGGCCTCTTCGTATATAAATGTGCAACACACTTACTTCAGTGCATTTTACAAAGGCAGAAAGTTATTACTTTTCATTTCAAACGTAGGAAGTCTGTGATTTGCCCGAGCAAACCGAGTTACCAGTCAAAGCAGCAGCCTAGAGACCCTGACGCCCACAAAAGCAGCACTCTCGGAAAAGTGTGTCCACAGGGACTCCCACAAAAGGAAGAGAGGAGCATCCAGGGAGGAAAGCATCCATGTGCTGTCAGCCACTTCCATCATGGCCCAGTTGTTCATCTCCTGCAAGGCAGGACCTGCCACGTGTGCCCACTGCAGGTACCCCCTGTATGAGATGCTCTGCTTGGTGATGGAGCTCCTGCAACGTCAGCGGCTGTGCAGAGGAAGTTCCTTTTTGCAGATTCGAAAAGTGATGTGTGTTGAAGGTCAGTGCTACACTGGCTGCAGAATTGCTCATAAAATATTTAGAGGAAGAATAGCTGAGTTTAGTTTTAACTAAAAAATAGTCGAAAAATGTTTCTTTCCACTTCAAACCAGACCCCTTTATAGTAGATGCGAAATTATCAGCTTCTGGTTTACATCTCCTTAGCATAAGCACGATTTCCTGCCAAATGTTCAGAATACTTCAAGCAAATACTGCAATTATTTTTTCTGAAATAAACACCTTCTTATGTTACAGTTTTTATATCGTCAATTTCTAGGAAGGACATTTAAATATAACAATTTATTTTGGATGTAATAAAATACGAGCTTTATTAATTTCATACTTGGGTATTCCACCAGAGTGAAAAATACTACAGTAAAACAATAATACAGCTAAGGAGTCCTGGAAAAAACATTAACTACTGAACCACTTAATATCTTTTTGCATCTTGGTTTTTCATCAGAGGAATTGCTAAAGATAGCCAGGAGGTAGTGGGTGTGTATATCTTTAAAGTAAGGAAATAACTACTGAATTCACATGTGCTCGACAGTATTTGAGAGAAAGCAGGTTTGGGGGGCCCATCTGTCCTTGCTTGGTCAGGAATTGTATCCCACCCTGATAACAACCAACCATCAGTCACAGCACAAAACCCCGAGTCAAAGTTGGATTATGGCCAGTTCAGAAGACAGGAACTGCTGCTCTGGAGGGGAACCAAGGGAGATGAAGGGCAGCCCGTGCTCCAGGACCACAGCCTGGGTTTGCAGATGTGCACACGTGTGCAGGACTGCTCCTCTGGAGAACAACCAGGGCATCCTGCTGTGCTTCCTGCAGCTCCCCACAGGCAGCTGCGCTCTCCCCGGCAGACCCTGCTGATCCCTTTTCAGGATGCCTCACATTCCTTTAGCAGTACTACAGACATTCCACCCTCACCGAAGCACTCTCTGATATGGTCCAAAATTCTCACGGGGGTGCTAAATTTGGTGTTTCTCTGCGGCAGAGACAATATTACCAGAAAGTGTTTTATTTGCATTAGAGATGACTAAGCTCACCGCCACAGCAGCAGTCGACCTCTGCAGCCCACAGACCTGTCAAGAAGTCTGACAGCAGGAGATTTTTGTAACCTGACTGAGATAATTATGACCTAGGGCAGTCTTTCCTTGGGATGAAGTAAATTATAGGAAAAAATAAACGTGAGATTTTTGGACTTCTGAACAGAGATGAGGATTTGGAAAAAATGGGACAGAACTGACCATAAGGGACTCCTCCTCCTCCTAGGGACAGCTATGAAACAATAGTTATGGTTGTCCAGGTCTGGCATCCAAAACTATATATTCCAAAGGTCTCCAGTTCTCAGCTGAATCTTAAAGAAACACAAGGCTCTGTAAACCCATTTTAAATGGTTATGCTGTACATTTCCCATTAAATCAGTAGGGTCCACACTGCTAAAAGCAGTGAACTCTTATAAAAACATAAGGGGAAATTGCTGCCCTGAAATCTATACCGAGAATTTTTGATTACCTTTTTTTTTCTCCTTACAGTATTTCTGTCTCTTTGAAAGTTAATTGCTGACCTTTGTCTAAAGCTGAAAACAAATTCGCCCAAAATCTGGAATATGCAGAAGCACTAGACTCTAATATCTGAGCTCAGATTAAGGCTCAGCTTAAAAACTGAGAAATAGGTGAGATATTGTCTCTGTCCTAACACTGCTACCAGGGCAGGGATTCCCAACAGCAGGAGCCATCTCCCTCCACACTCACCCAGAGACTCTCCCAGCAAATGTGTGCACACACTACACACAGCACTTGCTGATTAAGCTCCCGGATTGCTTTTACTTTAGATGGCAAGGTTTGATCCTGTTTCTATGGTGTTAATGTGGATTTAGATTTTGGATCTCAATGAGAGCAAGATCAGACTCCCTGCTATGGTAAGACTGGGAGCTAATCCCCAGGATCAAAATAAAGGAGCCACATTCCTAAACTCAATCCAATTCAGCAGGTTTTATTTATTTTTCCATGTGGGCCATGGTGGACCCATTTACTGCTTCACATATGGGCCAGTTGGGATTTTTTCCCTCTCTCCTCTTATAGCAGGCCAAAGGGTTTATTTCAGGTCTATAAAAAACGTTCCTTTCTATGTATTTGCTCAGAACTTTTGCTGGTTCCTCAGTTCCAATCGAAGATCTTTGTGCTCTCGAAGTACAAACAATAATCCAGGAACAACTACAGCACACAAGAAATAAAAATCTCAAAATATTTGAAGTCTTATTGCAGTGGCTTCCCTCATCTACTCTGGCATCAGGCATAATTTCAGAAGACACTGCTGCTGGGCTTTGTGCTGACCTGCCTAATGAAAGCAATCTGGGCAAAGCCAAATTATGTGCACTGGAGAAAACATAAAAGACATACTGCAAGCAGCTCCTCAAGAAAATGGATCTTCAGGAAATGCAGTGCAAAATAAGTAATGAAAGAGCCAATGTTCTTACAAAGAAATTTCTTCAAGACAAAAGAGACCATGAAAGTAAAGAAGGAGGCTTCATACTACCAATAACAGCCCAAATAAACCAATCAAACTAATGTCTAGACTGAAACAGTTGGTGCTGAAGCATCCACACTACAAAACTGCAGGTGCCTCGTTGGGATTAATTCTAGTCTGATCCCATGGACTGTATATTCTGTAGCTGCTGGAGAACTTCAGGTGCTTTTCTGGGACACATCTTCTGCTTTAGCTTCATCCAAAAAATTCCAATTTATACTCTCCAAGAATATAAATCACTGTGATGTAAAATGATGAACAGTATGTTAGGGCCATGATGAAATTTGCTTCAAAAAACATTCTCCTTATCCATACTGAAATGCTAATGCATTGGCATTCTATCCCTCTCCACACACAGTTTTCCTGCCAAACCAGTCCCAATTCCCTCCTCTGGCTCCACACGTGGTTGATTTTTTCCCTTCCTCTCCAAGTGTTTTTGACTCCATCTCCCACCCAGATGCCTTATCTAATCTCAGTCTTCTTCTCTTCCTCTTTTCCTTGACTCTGTGTGTCTGTACAGCCAGTCCTACGTCCTCCACCCACCTTCTCATATCTGCCTTTCCTCCACTGCATGAACTAACAGCAAATTTTTCTGTTCAGCTCATCTCATCTTTCCCTCACGTGTGATCTCATCACTCCCCATCATAGGTCTGAAGCTCAGGAGTTTGGAAGCTCTCCACAAAATCTCTTCTGAATGCCTGAATGTGAGGTAGGAGGCATCATGGAGCTCATCCCATGGCACCTGCTCCACACTGCAGTAAACCAGAAAGCAAGAGCAGCCTCAAGGAAAAAATTTAATAGCTTATTTCTGGAAGAGCAACATGTTAATGTATTCTAAGGAGGCTGCACACATGTGATCTGTTTGCATCTAGGACTTGCAACAAGCTAGAGAACACTTAAAAGGATAAGTTTTCAGAAACTTCAGCTGTTAACATCCAAGAAGATTCCACAGAAACTGAAGGAAAAGGCTGGGGATTTTTGCAAAGGTTGTAGTAAAATATGTGTTGATGTTCACAGACATTGCAAAAGACTTATCCATGACCAGAAGACCATTGCCTGCCAAATTTCAAATCCCTGATCTGTGATCAAGTCCAACAATAGGGGGATGTTAAGATATATTAAAGAAAATGTTTCAAGAGTGTTTTGACAGTGGGAAACAACAAGCTTTTCTCCTCTGTGTCCTTGGAATACGCTGAGTTGTTTTGGCTGAATATTCTCCAAAACACATAGCACCTGGCATGAGAAGTTTCTGACACAACTGTTGAATTTTGGCAAATAATCCTCTGTCTAAAGTCAAGTATCAGCCAGCCTTGACAACTGGGGTTGCTAGCTCCATGTATATTGATTTCAAAGAGGGAAAAAAATGTGAGGCAGGAAGTTGTCACAAAGCTGAGCTGGCTGATGACACAGAGGAGGGACCTGTGCCAAAGGCCTCTGTTTAGATAAATGACCAAAGTGAATTTAGGTTTTTGGTTAAGCATCCTTGGGGATGATGACATACAAACAAGTGGGAAGGAGTGACCAATGGTGTATTACACAAGTGCTATAGGAAATAAAGGACACGGCAAAAGGAAATTCAAACAGTTACAAAGCCATCACCAGTGAAAGCTTTCATAAGAAGCTCTTTAGCAAAAAATTAAAAAAGGTAAAACTTGCAAGTAGCTTGCAGTTTGGGAATCAAATAAAACCAGATTAGGACAAGTTTGTACCTCCAGCTTCACCTCCCATTGAACCAGAATCTTTTCTTCTCCGTTGGTATCAGAACCAGAACAGTTTCCTACCATTTCTTGCCAACAGTGGTGCAGAAAGGAGATATGAGGGCCCAATCCTACAATTTTTCCATGTGCAGAGTGCAGTGGAGTTAATGGGAGTTCCATGCATATAATACTAGAAACATCAGGCCCACGATATCTCAGTTCCCAATGGGATGGTACATTTTACAACCTATTACACTTTTTGTTTGAATATCATTAGTCAAACCTTTAATCATTTTACCAGAATGTTGGAATCTGGCTTGCTGACAGAAGTTTAACTTACTTTGTCTTTCAAAGGCAATTAAGTGCCAGTGGAAAAAATAAAGAGCTTTTGAAATGACTGTTCATTTCATATTTGCAAAACAGTAAGCTCCGTTTCAGTGCTGTTTAACTTTCTGATCAAAGGCATTAATTTAATGCAAAAACATATAAAAAAGGTAATAAAATAAAATTAGTCCTTCATGAGAAATCATTTGCTATCAATGCCTAAATGTCTTTGTTTTAAAGTAAGGACTAAGATAACCAAGCACTTTTATTTTCCCTTATGCCTCTTTTTTTATACTGAAATCTTTGGCTCTTGCTTTCCTTCCAGTTCTTTAATTTGCTTCACTGAACAGTAAAATTTACATCTTGCTCACAGCCTTAGGCTCCCTCTTAAATACATGTCTGTCATGTGTCAGTATTTTCTCAACACTAGTTCTGAGAGCTTCCAAATGACTCTTCTGAAGATAATGTGCCTCCCTTCACTGATATTTTACCACAGAGAAAGGACGGCTTTATTTCCACATTTCATTCACACACAGGATGGTTATGTGGAATTCATTGCATAGTGTTGAACAACTTGACCCAAAAAAGATTTTGGCACCATCACAATACCAAGAAAAACATCAAGTTCTGAATTTAGTAGCATGTGTACTGTTTTGCTTATGCCTGTGGTAATTCATTCATATCATCCAGCCTACTGCAGCACAAGATAAACCCAAAAGTTGGCAAAACTGACATCTTTCCTCAGAATAGTACCTCCTGGTCTGTAATTTTAAAGGACTCTTAAAGAGATACTGAGTTATGACAGAGGAAACAATGAACCATGGGCACTCTCCAGAACCTTCAAGGTAACAGGAGACCTTCCACCAAGTGGTGTCAGCTGTAGTCAGCTCTTACCTGAGCCAGAATACCACAAGTAAAATTAATATTTTCTGTCACAAAATGACGGTTTCCAAACCAGATCCCTTTTGCCACTTTGTCTTTACTGTCCTTCCATCCTAAGCAGCAATTAAATGCAAAACTTTTAATTTCACTTATCATGAACTATCCAACCAGAGTCACCAATCCAACAAGTTTATTTTGGGTTGCCTTAGAACTAGCTATGGTGTCCCCAGGAATCATCCTTCTCCAGGGTAATCTCTGCTGCTGTAAAACTGGAACAATTCCAGTTTTGCAATTCCATTCAACTCCAGCTGACCTTTACATCAGAAAGGGAAAGAGCTATTTGTGCATATCTATATCTAGAAACACAAAAAAAATACAGCTTAGAGACACTACAAAAAATATTATCCAATCTTCACTGCTTTACAAGTGCTTGCTCTGTGCTGACCAGAAGCTCTGAGCATTTGATACACCAAATGACTAAAAAGTGGCCCTCCACGAAAACACTTTTCCACATCATTGTAAAAATTTAAGACATTTTCTCAGTGTTTCAAGACGAAAAATTTTATGAATTTCTGAACTACACTCTCCCATCAACAAAAAATACCTCTAGTCAAAGCAAGGCAAAGGCTAGCACTGACAGATCATCTAATAGGTAACAAAGGCTCTTTGACTTGTGCAAAATTATCCTGTGACTTTAGAAGTTGCTGCCACAAAACCTGTCACTTTTAAATTCAGATTGTCTTTGCTATACCTGTACATTGAATTACAGAAATCAGGCACCTGCACAGTGGTACCCAACACCCTTGCAGGGCAGTACAAGACATCACACTGCACCAAGCATTGAGATAACAAATAAACTACTCCAAGTTTCATCCAAACTGAAGCATACTGCAAACAGTGGCATTAAATAACACGTGGGAATAGTTATATATACTGCAATAAAATTTTAGTATGATTCAATATACAAAGCTCTTTCAAAATCAGGGCACAAGTGAAATCTTTGCAGGCTGAAATACAACAGTATTAAAATCCAGGCAGCTGTCAGAGGCAGGTGCCTCATCCATTTAAAAAAACCAAACTGGTTGCATTTGAACTTTTGAGCACTGACTTTAAGAGCACCCTTCTTTCTTGTGACTTTGCAGGAAGGTAATTAACCCCAAAGGCCTCATCTCCACGTGATAAATGCTCGTGAAAAACGCACACGGTGAGTTCAGAAAAAGAAAAAATTATGTGAGGCAACTATTCATATGATAAACACATGGGACTGTGAGACACATGGGACACACACATGCTGTGAGATTCCAGGGAGCATCATCTGTGAGAGTGGAGAGCACCAGTGTCAGAGGTGAGTCTTTGTATGGAAAACCTTGCCTGCATATCAAAATAGCTCTTCAGACTCCAGTAAAGGGTCTAATTCCAATGCCCTTCCTCTTTTGTATTTTATATTTTCAATGCTACTGAGACCTACAGAGATACTCCCAGTAAGATGCTAATTATTTTGAGAAATGGCAAAATCTGAGCCAAGCACACAAAAAAGAGATGGAAGTATTAGTCCTTTTCGCTTTGTGTTTTTTGTACCATACAATCAGTAACCTGCCCCTGAAATTCAACTGTCTTCAGACACCACAAAAATAAAAAAAAGAAAAATCAAAGTTAATTTGAAAACCAGGTACTTTCAAGCACAGGCCACTATTTCCATAAAACCATCTATAAGATGTTTCCATGATTTAAAGACATTGCTGCAGCATCACATACACTGCAACATGAGGATACCCTCTAAAATAAGATGTGCATCTTGATGGTTATTCCTGATAGAATGAATTGGGTAGCTCTATAAGAAAAAAAATGCATATCTCAAATTCTTTCCTAGCTATACCCTAACGTGTGGTATCCCTCATGGAATTTCAATAGACTAATCTAGCACAGACTTTAGAATTAAGCAGCTTTTTAAAACTGCAAACAAGGATATAGTTAAAAGGTCACCGCAATATGCATGCTAATATAAGAGCAGGAAACAGAGTCAAGGATAAATTATCACAGGATCAATGTGCAACCTACTTTTTTCTGGTGAGACGTGTGCCTTAGCTTGTCCCCTCACAAGCCTGCAAGTTGAGCCATCTCCTGCACAGACTCCACAGTTGTCTTCCTTGGCATTGCTCCCGAGTTGTCGATCACAGCCCACTGCCTGCCAACATCAACACCACAGTCAGAAGGAGGGCAAAGCTGTAGTAGACATGCTCAGGTTTCTGGAATTTTATTTATTATGTTATCCTTTTGATTTTACGAGTTGGCCTCATTCTATCAAAGCATATCTTGCCATTTAGGATTTTAAAAGCATACTGTCATTTCCATGATTTTAATGATGAACCACAACAACTGATATATTAAGCTATTCAAGCATAGGGAATACATGAATTCATTTCCCACTACTTATGTGAATGAATACCATTGAGCATTATTCTTTCCAACACAAGGCATAACTATGTTATTCACAATTTGGTTTTCATCACCTGTTTAATTATGTCTGAGAAAGGATAAATACAATTAAATAATCCTAGTTAAAAATTTAAAGGGCACTTAGCCTTCAGCTTCATAGACAAAGAGCTGAGGGCAGTGCTAATATTCCAGTGCCTTGGCCATTCAGAATTTAACTGGCACTTGTGTAGATCTATTTGCCATTTACATCAATGTCAATTACACACACATTTGCTAACCAGCTTTTAAAAAACTTGGAGGATTCACTTCTCACCTTTTGATTTTTTCTGGTTTATGAATATAAGACCCATTCCATAAAACTTTCCAACGATTATTATAAAAACACCCAAATTTAAACACTGCCAAAAATTCAAAAAGTAATTTTTTAAAAAAGCTGTCAACTGAAAACCCTCCAAATTATAAGGAAAACATTTTTCCAGGTTTTTCTTTTTCTTCATATCAGTCAACTCCACAAGAAGGATGGGAGTGAGAATGGAAAGACTAAGAATAGACAGAATTGACTAAAAGCACCTTCCTGCTGAATGGAAGATAAATATTTGGCCTCAGCTATCTTACTCTTCACCATTTCATATAAGAATTTTACAGGGACTACCAAATGCTGAGCAACGTGGTAAAAAGCTGATCTGCAGCTTCAAGTTTTCCCAAGTCAGCCTGTATGCCTCTTATATTCACATATCCCTGAGAAGGGCAGCTAATTTGTCAGGGGTGTATTTATTTCACAAAAATCCAAACTGACAAATGGACAGAAAACCCTCTGGAAATCCACAGTTAAAAGCAGTGCTGGAATTCTGAAACTGGCCAGCACACGCCTCTTCCTATATAAAAATGCTTGGAAGGGGCAGCCTTAGCTGCCAAGATCCAGTGCATCTGTGCTGTGCCAAAGCTGACACACGATCCCCTTGGAGAGGTGAGGAGCGACTCCACACGTAAGAGGCAGGGCTGGGTCTTCCAGCCTGAGTTAACACACACACACAGACACACAAATCACCCTCATCCACTGCCAAACACGGAGAAATGCCATCTCAAAGTTTCACGTGTCTGTGGAAAAGAAAACAAATCAGCCCCTCCTCCCCCTTCTGCCCCTTTCCTGTATTTTCCCAATTCCCTACAGCCTGAATTCCCTTTAGAGGAAAGCATTAATGGGGACAGTTTACAGTACTTCAGTCAAGAGACCTGCTGCAGTGAAGGCATCTCCTTCCTAAAGGTTTCAGGTTTACCAGAGAAACCTACATTAGCAGCAGGAAATTATTTTATTCCTGCAACTGAAGAGGATCTTAATCCTATGTAGCCCAGCAAGGAATTAATTCTAAAAAGAAATAAGCTGCTTAACACTAACAGTAAATCATTTCCGTTTTAACAAAAACTTAGTTGTAAAAATGAAGCAAATTAATACACATGTGGACTCAGACCATCTGAGAACAGGTGCTTATTTACCTTACAGAAGCCATGTGGAAACACTGTACTATAATTTAGGCTTGGATTACAGATTAAAATATTTCCAGCTGGAATTGTTTCTAGCATTACCTCTGGGTTCGTTATTGACATCCAGAAAATTAAAAAAAGAAAAAGGTTGTAAACAAATTAATATAAACAAGCCTATCTTCCCATTTTATAACCAATTAGCAACACATTGAGAAAATAAATGAAAACACCATTTAAGAAACAGAAACTGACTGGGTCACTCTATGAATCAGAAAGCAGATGAAATTTCATGGGACAGAATACAGTGCTTCACACATTTGCCTCAGCATGGACAACTCTTTCAGTTCCCAGCTCCACCACAGCCTTTGTCTCCTGACCTTTGAAAACTCCTGTGCTTTTCCATTTCAGCCCACAGAAGGGGTCTAACTGCAGATCCCCAGCTGACAGGGATGCTGCATGAATAAACCTCCTAACATTTCTGAAGCATGCAGATGGTGCAGTGATGGAGACCAAAACAGTGGATGAGAGAGTCTGTATTTCTCCAGGGCAGATTTTGAAGTGCTCTCCACTGATTCTCCTGCCCTTATTCACATAAAGATACTGTTAGATTGTGGAGGTAAATTGTATTACTGCAAGTGTGAGCTCTCTGCAGATGTCTCAAACGCATCTCCACTGCACACTGTAATCTTCTTTCCTAAATATTAAAAAACCATTCATCCACTCATCAATTAATTTCAAAGGAAAAAAAAATAAGCTGCACATCGTGACACCCTCTGTGGAAAAGTGCCATTTTTCTTTAGTTTAAGCTCTTGGATATTTGTAGGCTACAGATCCTGCAAGTCTTTCGTGGGAGGAGGGCACAGAGCAAGCAGAGCACTTGCAAAACCAGCCCATTAGAGCCCAACATGACAATAACAAACATCCAGACTGAGCTCTTACACACAGCCCCTGTGAAAAAACAAACTCTCATTGCGTGGAACAAAAATTACACAACTGTGCAAACACAAGGCATTATTGTGTCCAACGTGGAATGCAAGGAAAAAGATAATCAGCAGAGCAGCATACTTTAGAGGACTGTTTCATACAGCATTATTGCTTATTTTTTAATAATCCACAAATGCCACAGAAATAAAACAGGAGTGCTAGCTGCAAGGGACTTGGATGTGGGAAAAGGTTTACAGCTCCCCTGACAGCCAAGGTGGTGTGTTCAGCTAGATGCATTCACCCTCTGCAGATTTCCTTCCCAGATTATGTTTACATCAACTGTTACAAATATGAATATCAAGCAATGATATCCTGGAACACAATTTAAAAAACAACTCAAATTATAACCACAATTTTGACCAGAAGTGAGCACAGAATTCCAGATTTTGTTTAACATGAAGCACCCAAAAATCCCACAGGTTTTAAAGCCTCAAATTTAGAGCTAATTCAAGAAGGAATCTTAATGAGTGAACACTAGGATGGGACATCTTTCAAACCTGAGAGTCTAGAGCCAGCCTTTTTCAGCCACTTGTAAACCCTTGGTTGGGTATTTCTCAGGTAAGCTGAACAGCCACAGCTGTCACCAAAAGAGGAAGCTGTAAGGTACAGCTTTGGAAACTGGGTCTCAAAAACATATGGCATTGTGACACCAAATATAATGAATTTAAGCTATTCATATTTCAGCCAGTAACTATTGGAAAAAGCAGTGTTTGATGAAGTATGTTGAAGACAGTACATTTGGTTATTTGCAAATAAATCTGCAACAAGGACAAGAGAATGATGAATGGCAACAGCTTTCCCCCACTCACACACCACCTCAGCCAGCCAGAGAGGCTGATGATTTTCACAATTAAGGCATTTTGTAGGATTAATTTACCCCACATTGCTTGCTGTTTACAGAGCAAAGGGATCAGCTATAAATATTACAGGCAGACTGGGAAAACATCTGCAGGCTTTTAGAGCATAGTCAGAAATAATATTAGGTGATTTTAACATAGGCTGAATAAATGAAACAAGTGATAACACAAACTGTGTAATGGAAGGATTGGGACCCTGTGAATTTAAGAAATCTGCAATCATAAATATCATCCTCCCAAAAAACGATACAAGTATTGTAATGACCAGGTTGTAAGTGAGTTCCTCAGATAGCAGGGAGAATATTTACAAATATGTAAAAAAACAAACAATAAGTAGAAATTTAATTTTAAAAGAGTATTGAGGAAAATGGGCACTTTGTGAATTTATAATATTGTCCATGATGGGGTATTTATTAATTTGGATATGGCAGGATTATTTTCAGAAACAGGCATCTGATCCATTACTGCTTTTGGGCAGAACCTGAATATGTTACTTGTCTGTTCCTACAAAGAAAAAAAAAAAAAAAAAAGAGAAATATGAAAAAGAATTCTATTGTTTTCTCACAAGCATCTGGTTAAGCAGTGAACAAAACCACTCATCTGCTTCAACCAAGTTTAGCACGGCAGTGCTGTTGTGAGAGACAATCCTGAAGGGTGTCAAATACTTTGTAGCATGCTTGGAATAGTTCATGGAGGTTCAGAAAGGCAAAGGATGAGCAAAAGGTCAGGGTATAAAACACAGTAATATAGATGAAAGAGAAGAACGAAATTGCTGCTGATATGTTAAAAGTGACTATGGAACATTACAAATATTTTTGCAACTATGAATCCAAAAATCACTCAGAAGCTCATATAAAGCTGTTTCTTTAGGTCATATTCAATTAGTAGTGTTTCAGCTGAGGAATTAGACTTACACTGAGAAATTAATGTAGCATGCTCATTTTGATTTGTGCAGGTCCAAGAATAATTCAAGGATCTTCTGTTAAATTCAAGGATTTTCCTTTGTTAAGATGTTTATAATTAAGTATGACAAGAAAACGGACAGGACTGCAAGGTGACAGAATTTTGACTAAAATTCCAATACAGTAAAAAAAGCATCGTAGTGGAAAACAAGGAAAATCCCAGCTCCGCCCTCCCCTCCCTCCTTTCACAGACTTCTCTTAATAAATATAAATACATGCATGGTCTAGAATTGCCAGTGCAGAGCCCAAAAAACTCAGGTTTTAACATTTCAACATTTGCTTGTTAGATCATTGCTTCAGCCCTCCTGAACTGTGGCATTACCTCAGCTGGTCACTCACCTCCAGCTGCAGGCACTCCCAAAATAGGCACAGCACCACTTCTTTGTAGAACTGTTTCTACAGCAGTGAGTTGTCAATCATAAAAATGTTACATTTCAATTATTAAAAAACATTCTGGAATGCCAATGGCTCAAGATTATATACTTCAAATAAATAAGTTGAAGATACACCTACACGTTATAAAATAAAAATACTTATCTCAAAGATGAGTAAAACCAGACATCTGTGCATAACAAGACCATTTAAGGGTTAAGTGTCATAATTCCTATCAAAAGCAAGAAATCATATACAGCAATATAGATAATTACATACAATATTTCTCTCTTAAAATGGGCTTTCCCCTTTCTAGGGTCCTCTGGAGCCAAAGGTCCAGGTATAGCCAGAAAAAACAAATATACTGAGTTCCCCTAATAGAAGCAGCCACAAAAGAATAAATCACTGCTATTTTTATTTGTGACAGATACATAAATTCTATGAAACATTAAAACTGAAGCTGCACTAGTGCCATTATTTTTCTACCTACCGTGTCTTAGCCTAAGTTCTTTAGCAGACACACCATTTAAATATTCAGAAATGTGTTTGTTAAATACTAAATCATTTTCTACTTTGGCTAATAAATTAATTATTGATACAGACTCTCATTTATCAGTGATTCCATTAAAACGATTAGGTGAGTTTCTGTCTTGCAGTGTTCTATGTTTGCTTGAGGGACTGGCAGCTCAGTGTCAGGGAGTGAGGCCCTTTAGCAATGTGATTCGATTTAATAAAATGTAAACAGAAAATCAATTCAACAATATCGCAATATGACATAATTACCATCCTTCTACAGCTGCTGAGCAAACCCCCCAGTGCTCAGGAAAACCCACCTGAAGGCTACTCTGGGTAGCCAGAGTATTCTTTTACTTGAGTATTCTTTTGATAGCTTCAGCTTGCACTTTATTCCTACACAAATAAAATGTGTCCCCAGAAGAAGCACAGTAATTCTTCTTTTCCTGTGCTTCCATTGGCCTGGCTATTTCAAGGGATGCACAAAAGGTATACTCCAGGAATAACCTGCAAGTGGAATTTTAACACAAACTTGCAGATGGCATTTAGTGAAATTCAGCTGAAGCAGAAAACCCAGCAATTCATTTATGGGGATAGTGTGCTTAAATGTGCTTAAAATGTCCAATAAGTGCTGTATTTCTGCTGAGCAAGGAACTGCACTGAGGAATGCACAAATGGAGATGATAATTGCACTTCACAAGAATGTGACAGAGTTGCTGCACAGGAGATCCTTTCCCTCAAGAGCTGAACAGTCTGCAATTATCCCAGTACATGTTGTCCAGGGGTTTTTATTTTAGAACTGGCCAGCAGTAGATCTGTTGGAGCTGTACCTCAGTAAGGGCATCCTGTGTTGGTTGGAGCCCTGATCTGCTGAAGGGAGGCAAAAGATTTGTGTTCCAGGAGCAAGTGCCTTCCACTGCCTTTAAAATTTGTCAAGATTTGCAAAATACAGTGTGAAAGTAGACTGTTACACCAAAGATATCCAATGAAGTGATCTGACTGCCCAGACACCAGGATAGCGGTAGTTGGACTGCTATAAACCAAATTATTTATTTCAGCCTTACAAGAGATGAGAACTAAGATTAAAATGGAATAAAAACATCTACAAATTTCTAAAGGTTATCAGCATTGCACAAAGTACAAGATAACCTCAGAATTAATTCTGACAAAAATGTCTTTTCCAAATCTTGTGACTTGACTGAGAAAGGACAGGTTTTACTTCAGCATTTACTAGTAAAGAAAGAAAACAGTGGAAAACACTTACATGCTGAAAAAGACAAGTCTCTGTTGCAGTTTATTAGAATCACTCAATAGGGAAAATTAAAATCCTCTGGTCTTGCTCAGAGAAAAGGGATTTCTATTTCCAAAAACACAGACACACCACAAAATCCAAAACTCAGAGAAACTAAGGTTGTGTTTCATTGCACAGTTGCATGTGATATCACAGCACACAGATCTCACAGCATCAGTGTCAGCTATTTGCTGCATTTTCCCCTGCTCTACTTGTCTTAGCACAGAATCCAGCACAGGCAGATGTCAGGACTGACTGTATCCACACAACAAATAACTAATGTTAATTACGGCTATGGGAATAAAAAACATGAACAGAAAAACGGACATGTGAAAACCCTGCTCTCCCTTAGTCAATATTTTCCATGTCTCTTTGCCCTGCTGTCAAACCTTGCTGTCACTCAAAGCCCATCTATTCACTGACTCTGCAATCTCTGCTCACATCCTTCACTTTGTGATAGCTTCAGCTCGCACTTTATTCCTACACAGATAAAATGTGTCCCCAGAGAGAACATAAAGAAAAAAGCTCCCACTGTCTCTTTCCCATGCTCATCATCCACAAGTAATTGATTCTGACAAGCAGAGGGAGAGATACCAGAACATCCCTCCAATTAACCAAGTTACTTCTTTCTTTCTTGTTTTTTTTTTTAATTTACTTTTAAAAGTAGTGAGGAATCTTAGCTTTCAAGCACCGCTTTCAATCTCTGGCTTATCCTCACTGAGGATTTCTCTTGGTCTGAGTCACAATTTTCTTCTCACATGGTCCTGTCTCACAACTCTTCAGTTCTGTCTGAGCTAACAAAGGCCTGACTGTGGCAGGGGTTCTCACATCTCTGGAATCAAACCAGCACAGGACAGTAGCAGCCCAGACAGGCTGACACAGGCTTCAGCATGTGCTAATTAAATTAACAGAATAAAGCCCCTTCAGGGACCCTGTGCACACACTGGGGACCAACAGGGAACTTTGCAGCCCATCTCCTCCCAGCAAATAGAGCTGCAATCCCATCAGCCCTGGCTGGAGGAGGAAAACTTCCTCTGTTTAGGGGTTTTCAGTTCCTCACAGGTAAGAAATCAGGCAGTAAGGGCAAAGTGTGTCAAAATGCAAACCTCAGAATGGAGGGCTGAAATAAGTCAGAATGATGGGCACAAGGAGATGTTCCATGATGTTCAAATTCCTGAGCCTTCCATGCAGAGGAAAAGAATGTAAAGCAATAAAAAAAAAACCCAGAAAATAAAAAATACAGTGCATAAAATTCACTGCATACTAAAGGGCTCCTAAAAAGACTTTCCACATATTTCTGCTGACATTTTATATCTGAAGGCAAGAGGCTAAAGAGTGTTCCACAACTCTGTAAATCCACTTCCATCAAATAAAACAAAGTGTTTCCAAAACCTTTAACTCTTACTACAGGATCTGTCACATGCTAGAGGAGCTGAGAGATTATAGGACCACCCAGTAGGAGCAAGTACCCTTTTCCACATGGTCTCCATTTAAAAAAGCATACACACACAACCAGAGGACAGGACACAAACTCCCAGCAGACTTCTTGTTTGTGAGAATGCTTTTGAAAATGAAATCAGTATATGAAATCAAATTACTTTGCTCCTTTTCTGGCTGGGTCCAGCCAAATCTGCCTTGCTTGGTAAAGTTAGCACTGGGGGATTTGAGGGTTGCTAGGGCTTCACTTCAAGATGACACCCAAATCATGAGCTTTTCTGCTATCACCGCTCACATGATTTAGGTCCCTGCTAGGCTGGGAAGTAAAGTCACATTTGCACTCAGCTCACTAAAACAAAACAAAACTTCTCAGAGAGAATCACTTATGCCCAAAGAAGTATAGATAAGAAACTGGAGATCAGAAAAAATCCCCTACTCATCTGACAAGAAAGAATAAACTTACACAGTAAAAAATCCCTATAGAGAGCACTCTCCATAAGAAACAGTAGGAGAGAGAATAAGATAAGACCTGAAAAGAAACATCAGTTTCTAGCAGCAGTGGGAAGCTGCAAAAAAATAAAAACAAGTGATTCCAAAAGAGTTTTTCAGTGTCTGAGAGTATCCTGTTATTATTATTTATTTATAAAGCAGACTGCAGAGCTGCCAACAATGTCATTGCAAGGGAACCACCACACCAAGGTGGCCAGTGACATTCAAAGGGGGGCAAGTGCAGCCCTTGAAGGGTGGCTCCATGATCTGCTGGCCTGGGCAGTGCCAAGAGCTTCCACCAGATGAGAAACCAACCCCCTGAGGCTAGGGAGGGTGACACTGACAGGTCACTAGGATGTGGCAGCCCCTGCTGAGCTCAGCCAAATCCTCCAGTGGGACCTCTGAGAGCCACCAACATCTCCCAGCTGAGCTGCAGCTGGAGCTCCCCACTCCCAGTTTTATGACCCGTGTCACACGTGTGCAGTCCCATGAAGTTTTTCACATGGAGCTCTGAGAGCCAGAAAGTTTTGTTGGATCTCCATGAGTAACTCCCACCGTGTTTCTGGACAGGGTCCAGCCTGCCAACTCTGGTGCAGTAACATGTAGACAGAGTACAGGCATCTCCAGAGGGGCTCCTTCATGCTCCAAAATGTACTTTACCCTGTGCATTTGCTAAATAGTGGTACCCAGGAAAGAATGTCAGGTTTAGTATAACAGCTGGCTTGACACAGAGCTACTCAAAATCAGTTCTTCCTACGAATCACTCAAAGGCTAAAAAAGAGAGAAAGGCAATTCAGAAGTTTTTTTCTAATTTTTAAATATTAAAAAAAAGATTGTAAATGTTCATTTTGGAAAAAAAAAAAGTGATTTTTTAACAGCTCTTCAAGAATTAACTACTCAGACTAACATGTGTTAGAAACGTGTCCGCAGTAACATGGGATGGAAAGGAAACTTTCCTTTCTAAGTCTCTGCACACCAAATCTCCTGTGCATCTTTGGCAGTCCTTGAACATATTTACAGGCAAAAAAATGAAACTACAGGAACCAAAAGAGAAAGTACACAAAACAAGCAGGTCGAGAAAGCAACTCTCAGGATAAAAGGAGTCAAGATTCCAAAGAAATTAATAATCTGCTATAATATTAAGTTCAAAGCACAAACAAAGCTTGTTAAAAAAAAAAAAAAGTGCAAGAGCCTTCCAAGAGCTTACAGAAACTGTTTTCAATGAAAGGTCTGACAGATATTTACATCCAGCACAAGAGTGCTTTGGTGGTGAGTGATACCCACTCGCCTTATGATGACATGTGACAGAAGAGAACTAGCATGGCAGAAGTTGATGGTGCTCCACTTGACATGTGGGATGTGTTCTGATGTCAGCTAAATTTATGCCATATGCTACAAAGCACAGTGTAGTGTCTGCCTTTTTTGGAACACAAACAACTTGCTGACACTAAATGGAAAGTTCACTGCAGGATTTACATCATCTTTGACCTAATTGTGACAGCCTAGGACAGAACTACTCAGGCTGCTCCTTAGGACTCCAGATTTTTTGGGTGATGCGTGCATTTGTTGTCCAAACATATTACTCCATATTAGAAAAATTATCACTGTAACCATTTCAGGTGCTGGCACAAGTAACACCCCATTCTGCATTCTGGTAGAAAAAAGCAAGTCTGCACAAATTAAAAACAAAACCCAAGTTGAGGCAGGGCCCCAAAGCAGGCAGAGTAACTGGGTAAATGTTGCCCACATATGTGTCTGACATGCAGATGTTTTTAAATGTCTCCACCCACATCCAGATGGGCACAGCAGGAACACATTATATGAAAAAATGTTTTGGGAGCTGTGCAGAGACTAGAAAAAATATCAGAAGTGTGAAAATCCTGACAGTGAAGTTTTGACCTGTCCCCATCTAACACAACAGCCCCAGATATTTGGGTTGGTAACAGAAGCAGGGCAGAAGCAGACTAAAACATGATCAAATAGTTTGATTGAGTTAAGCCTCAAACAAACCCAAAATATCTTACTAACTTTCCCAATAAACTCTTCCCTGCTCAACCATCTTCAGTTTTCACTTCCTGTAAAGCCTCACACCTCCTATCCAGAGTGCAGCTTTGTCAGCTCACAATTTTCTTTGATAGAGCTTTTTTGGCTTGATTTTCTTGATGAGGGAAGTGCAAAGGATCAGACCTGGAGCTGAAGAACAAGAATTCACCATCTTTGTAAATTCATGTGCTGCCAAGGTGAGAGTTTGAACAAGAGGCAGAAGTAGTGATGCAGCCCTACCTTACCAGAACCAGAACAGAGATGAAAGTGAAATCACGTTGGGGAGGAAGGGAAATCCAGTCAACTTTGAGACAATAAATGAGCAAAACCAGCACCAGCCTCCTCATGGCAAGTCTTTGGTGCTCCCAGGCACAGAAGGGAAGATACCCACATCAGCAGTGTGATGTGCTCATTTACATGATTTAGCTGTAAAAAACAGTTGCCAAGTGATTTGCCGGCTGTGCCAATTACATGTCAGAACCCACCAGACAGATCTCACAGCAACAATTGTGGAGAATCACGACTGTGCTGTCTCTCTCTTAAAAGCAGTTGGCTAAATAACCATGTTTTTCTGGGAAAGATTAGACGTCAATTTGTTTTCTTTTCCTGCTCAAACAGGAGCAGCACAAAGCTCTGCGTTGGTTTCTGAGGAAGTCTCCACCTCCCACAGTCCCTTTCACAAGTAAGAAACCCTTCACTCTGCCCCCAAAAGGGGAAAGGTTATTCAAATGAGTCTTCATTTAATTTAATTTAATTTAATTTTAATTCAATTTTTAAAGTCAATAAAATTATCCAACACCAAATTATCAAATATATACTTTAAAAAGCAGAAAATTTCAATTTGTGCAAAAATACCTCAGGAATAGGCAGTGACTTGAAGAAAATAAAGTGAAAACACTAAAATGCTTATGAGTTTCAGCAATAAAATGAAAAAATTGAGTAAGTCACTGCACAGAACACATTCTAAACATGTTTGTTGCAGGTTTTTCCAGAAGATGTTACCTTATGCTGAAAATTTTTGTGAAATTAGAAGAAATAATTTAAAAATAAGAATGGGGGATAGAGAAAAAAAAATGATTCTCACCAACAGTGTAAGAGCTGCAGTTCCTGCTTCTGGAATGATTAATTCCTTCTCCACTACTTCATTTATTCTAAAAATGGATTACTTACATTTCCAAGCATTTTGTATCATACACACAGATGAATACTACAAAATGCTAAGAGGAAACATTGAAAGCAGCCCTTTTAAATATTCCTCCCAGCTGGTCTTCCCGAAATTGGATCCATTCTGGGCAAAGAGAATTTCAATGCCATGTATGAAAGAAGAAGGAAGGTGTTTGAAATCACTGTGGGAGACTCTGGCAACCCCTGAGCATGAGCCCTTGAAAATCCCAGAGCTCTATCAGATCCAGCCTTGGGCTGCAGTGGGCACAGACAGCAAAAGCTGCTGGAGAGGCACCTCCTAGGAAAGGCTGGGCCATCCTCTGGGGTGAAACCCTTTTTATTAGGGTAGGAGCACCTCTAAGAACATGGCACAATTAATATATTATTTGGCAAGTACTCCCAGAGTTTCTAGAGGTACATCCTATTTCAAATAGAGGGTAACAACACTGCTGGATCCCACAGTGAGGTCCTATTGACAAGTGCAGTCTCTCTGGGAGGAATTCTTCTGTTTCAGAGGCAGCAGATGCACTCTGTGTTGACACCACTGGCACTGGAGCTGCAGCATACACAGAAGTCACATAAAACCCACAGCAAGGTCCAGATCATATATCAATGTTGCTATAATCCATGCACCAGTCTTCTGCCAAATGTGTCAAATTTTCCTCTATAATAGAGCTATTTTTCTCACTGGGCCATATCCTGCCATTTTTGAGTAGCACACATTTTAGACATTTAACAGAGCAACAACCACTTGCAGGGAAAGAAAGCTAATTGCAATAACATATCCATTCTCTATAAACTGCTCTGTTCATAAAACAAGTTTGCAATATTGCTTTGCTAACGAGACATGGGCAAGGCTGGGAAGCCTCAACTATTATAAGTCTGTGCTTTTACACCAACTGTATAAAGCCAATAGCACAACTCTAATAAATAACAAATATATCTAAAAATGTAGATTGCCAGTAAAAGATTCAAACAATCGGTTCATGCAACCACAGCACTCACGCATACAAGACAGGCCCTATACACTCACACCTGCTATTCTAGGCTGGATCCCATAAAATGCCCAATTTTCTCCTTAACAGAGATTATATGGGACTCAGAAAAGGAATAAAATGAAATGGAAGGCTCTGCAATTTCATCACATCCTCACAGATATACTAAATTTAGAAAGCTGTAGCTACAATAACTAGGTTCATTAATTTTTACATGCATAAATAGAAGAGTGAATGAATTTTATTGACCTTTTATCTATATAGAAAAAATATCCATGGCTAAAGCAGTCAGAAAATTCTGTATCTTCCTGAAAAGGTGAGCTATCTACAATTCATTTGACAGCACTTGCAGATACATCTAAGCTGATAAATAGAAGCAAAAACAATCCCAAAGCGTCCACTCAAGAGCAAAGTGCCTCACAAAAAGGGCCCCATTTAGATTCACACCGTGAACATACCTGGCAAATTCCACTGATGCACATATCCAAGGATTCAATATTGCAACGAGTACCATCGAGAACTTTTGGGGCAAGCTCCACCACCAAGTTCTTCCCCAGAGCTTGACATTTCAGGGCACAGGGTGCAGAAGGATCATTATACACAGGGATCCACTCGTACAAGTGTCCCTGGTACTTGACATCATTGTAGGCTGAACACTGTTGTGCTCTGAAGTCACCCACATCTGAAGGGCAGTCCTGAAAACAAACCAAAACATATTTTTTTAAAACTAGGGAATTCTTTGCATCTGCAGTAAAGTTACCTGGTGAATAACAGAGAAGCTCTTCAGGCAGGTTTGGTACAAGAACTGATCTGCTTTGACAAAGATGCCACACTACAAAGTTTTACTGTGTGTATCAAAACAATTTATGTTGCTTAATCCATTGCTTGGAGTGCAAGTTCAGAATATCATGCATATTCCAGCAATGACAACATAACTGATATGAGAGGATAATTAAAAATGCTAAATTTTATGACACCAGGTAGTAAAATCAAAGTCTGGTTCTATAGTAAGAATTAGCTTCCAAAGGAATCTATGTATTTTAAGTGACTACAAGGA
Organism: Monarcha castaneiventris obscurior; assembly: GCA_026261815.1. NCBI lineage: Eukaryota > Metazoa > Chordata > Aves > Passeriformes > Monarchidae > Monarcha > Monarcha castaneiventris. The sequence goes on along the minus strand of JAMPIT010000434.1, from coordinate 3,729,063 downwards.
GATGTCTGATATTTAGTACTTCTCCTTTCAGTAGCTTTTCCCACTAATGGATTTCTGAGAGCTCTATATTCATTCATCAATCCACGTCAGAGTAATGAAAGATGTATGAATGCTACATATAAATAGAAAAATAAAATTTGTCTAATTAATTGTTCAGTCCTGCTTGGGAAAGGGAAGGGATCATTATGAGGAAACACCAGAACTTTCAGTGCTTAGTCCTGCAGTCTAATTACAAAGCACCTTCACCTCATGGAAGCAGTAAGGCTTGTTTAGTTGGAATAAAATACACTTCAAATTGGTAACAATTGACCATGTATTTTCAGTTCTAATGAGACAGTTCCACACCTTCTCCCACACAGCGCCTCAGCACACACAGCTGAAAGACCAAATACGAGAACTGCTTGAAATAAAAAGTTCTAAAATATTTTTTCTACGTAAAGCGTTGCACCCAAACAATTATGTTAATATTAAACCATGGTGACAGCAGTGGAGATGAATACTGATTGATTTGAAAATAACTTTGGTAAAGTACTGGCAAAGGAGTTACTGTGTCAAACAATTCCTCACTACAGACTTCATTTGAAAGAATGTCCAGCGTCAAAGAGTCCATATGCCAGACTGAAAGGATATTCTTCCAAGAATTCCAACTGCACATATAAGCCAGATGTGAGGCTGATTTCAACAAAGTTTTGTTTTCATTGGATGGAAGACTGAAAGATTGTGATGTGTCAGCCGAACTCATGGAACTTATTACTAAGTATTAGTTAACAATACTGATCCTAAAACACTGCTTCAACCTTATCAGTGAACTGAACCTTCCCTGAATAAAGCTGACAAAATAGTAAGTGCATTATCCAGGAATGGAGAGTAAAATATACAGGAGAAAGGTCTGAATTTCAGTCCAATGTCCCCAACAATATTGCACTCAGCTTGGGGTTTCTTTCACCGTGGCAAGCAGTAGTCTAGGACTGTCTCTGAATTGGTTGTGATCTACACAAAATGCCTTCTAAAAATCAGTATTCTATCTACCAGCCAACACATGGAGTTTTTGCAGCTGAGCACTGAGCAATCCACTGAGCTTTCCCAGCTAAACTTTTCAGCTCTGTTTAGTGCTACACTTACAGTGACAATAACTCAGAACGATATCAACACATTTTGTATTATTTTTAATCTGGGATAATGCTAGTTTGAGCCATATTTTTTGAACCTATACAATGATGGAATAAGACACAGGGAGCGTTTTACCTCTACAAAATCCCTCAAGTGAGAGCTTCTACAAATGCCAAGTAAATACTGTGAGAAGCCACACATATTTACTGCAGTGTCACTCCCGAGAAATTCACCAAGTTTGCACTGGTGTAAACGAGAGCAGAGTTTTGGCTCTGACTAATCTGTCACCTCTCATTTTCCACAACAGCAAGTCTAAAAAGCAGAGAGGACTTCAGGGTTCATATGGATGCCATATGGTTCCCTTCCACCGATGCAAAGAGAGGAGCAGCTAAGGATCAAAGAACAATAAGTGGACATTAGGTTCAGGTAAAATTAGAAGCAGTATTTGGGACCAGCATTACGCAGCCATGCACAGCTACATTTTCATCACAAAGAATTAAAGAGCAATCTGTAAAACAGGCAGAGTGATGGCCTTCAGCTGAGGTCTGACAGGCTGCTGTTACAATCCATTATCTCTGGGTGTTGATGCGATGCCAAGACACAAACACCACAAAGTCAGGATGTCAGCCCTTGGTCACTGTATGTTTCTCATTGATTCAACACAATGCAGCTCCTGCCCTCCACTCCCCTCCTGGTTGCTTCAGAGCAAGTGAATTCTCATCTCCCTATTGTCTCCTGGCATCTTCAAAGAGCCCAAAGTGATTCTGGCAGCTCCATTCACGTGCCAGCTCCACCTGCTTGATGTCTGAGCTCTGTTCAAAAGCAGGAGCATGAAAAGAGCATCACAGAGGGGTATCAAAGAGCTGAAATTATTATCATTTGCATTATATCAGAATTTGGACGGCAACCAAGTCCAGATCCCAGTCTTCCAGGGAACAGTAAATATTTGTGTAAAGAAAGGAGTTTAAAGAGAAGGACAACTAAGCACAGAATGAATGCAATCAAGAAAACAAGAGGACTTGTAAACATCAGTTAATTTCCAATAGACTGGGTTGGAAAAATGAAAGGGAGTTTAAAAAATAGAAAGGAAAAGGCATGGCAAAGATGTGAGTGGCACTCAAGGGTGAACCACGTTTGGGAAGTGGGCAAGGCCAAAATATCAGACAATGATAGGTGGGCCCCAGCCCTCATCCTGTTTGTGCATCTCTTTGTTTTTAATCTATTTCAGACATCAATCAATTCATTCCAGCATTCCCTCTTTCCTCTCAATATTTCACTTTTTTTTCTTATTTGTTAAATGTTTTTGCTTCTAATTTCAGGATTTCTCCAGTTTCTTAATCTCAGCAATAGTTTTTGTCTCACAGTCAATCCACTGAAGCGTGGCCAGGCCATTTGTAGGTTCATACACTGCATAAGGAGCTGAAGACAAATCTATGAGGTCTAATACATGAAAATGTTGGCAAAAATAATCACACCCAGACCTTGCAGTGGAATGAAGTATTTATGACATGACTTATGAACATATTAGACAGATCTGAAAAAGATGCTCCAGACATGACTACCATGCAGATTAAAAACATATATATATATATATATATATATATATATATAAAAATATATATATATATAAATTGCCATTCTTTTTGTGACAGATGATTAAAAACTACTGCATCCAAAGGCTGGCTTCTTATGAAATGTATCTTTGAGTTTTGGCAATAAGCACCCTCAGCCTTTGAAAACAAAGCTGACCTGGGAAATCTGTATCTTTGGAGGCAATGTTCATGTACAAAATATGAAGGTTGCATCAGACCCTGTGGCTCTTGCCAACAATTACTCCACTGAAAAAAGCACAAAAGAGAAGGCAAGAAAATTCCCAGTAAAAATGATGACACCAAAGAAAGTCTAGCCCTTTGTCTAGTTTTATTCTCCAAATCTCATTTTGTTGAAACCCAGCCAAAACTGATGAAGTCATTGTTTTGTTTTCTTTTTGAAATTAGCTGCAGGTTCTATGTTTTTCCTACATAATTTTCAGGCTGCTTCTAAGTGGGATCAAGATACCTGCACTGGAAACCACCCCAGCCAAGGGAGACTTATGGTGCATCAGCATTATAAATACAAAATAAATAAATGAACAGATTAGAGAGAAACTATGTAACTCAAGGTGAAATATTATAGTCTAAAGTAGACACAGTACACCCAAAATTTTCTGAATGGGATAAATTAGCTGGTTAAGGGGATGCTGGGACAATTATAGAAGAAAATGTGTTGAACAAGCATGAGTATTATCTGCATATAATAAAAGTTTATAATGGAATTAAACATGGGGCTATCTTTTACAAAACAGTGGTTTTTCTGACTGTAGAAAAATCACTCAGGCAAAAATATAAGCGACTTTTTGGCACACAAGAATGTGAAATTTATGGGGAAATGGCCCAAATAACTTGTTCTGTGAATAGGACCCTGAAGGATTAACTTAAACACTTCCACATAGTGCACATCATAGCATTAGAATGTAACACTATATACAAAAAATTAAAATTTAAAAAAAGGAGGGGCAAGAAAGACTGAAAATCTCATTGAACAACATACAATAGATGGTTTATTTCTCTAAAGTTTCTGTATGGAAGGCTGAAAGCACACATGCAGTTTTAGGAAATCATGCACCTGGCATCTCAGTTACGATTGGAAGATAAGCAGGCTACACATATGCCTTAATCTTAGCAATTATTTTGTTGCTAAGACCTTGAATTAATTTTTTGATTGAAATATCACTAATATTATTCTGGAACTATGCTTGAGTTCAATGAACTTACTACTATTCCATTACAAATCCACATGAAACCAATTTTCTGGTAAAATGATTCTTGTTCTTTTCATTAGAATGACACACATTAAGTTGTGCTTCATTTGTACTCCCCAATATAGATGTTAGTGGTGTAATGTATCATGTAGCAAAATTACATTTGCAGACAGCTTTACACTGGGTATTTATACCGAATGTCTCATGTGGTTACCAGTAATACCTATTAATATGGAAAGAAGCTAGTATAAACTCTTAATTTTCAAACTACAGTTTCACCCCTAAAGCGAGAAGCATTGATTAGAAATAATGCTTTGGGGAACATTATATAATTTGAAACTAAACTGGCCTAGTAGTCTCAGGTTTACATTAGGTGTAAGGTCCTGTTTCAAGGTTAACTCAGATCTAATGTAGGGCTTGAATTCAGCGATGCCAATTTCAAACATCAACTGTATTAACAGTGGAAATCTCATTAAATACATTTTTCTCAAGAGTTCTTCGTTATCTGACCCATAATCTAGGAAAAACCATTCCTGAGAGATTCTGACTGTATCTGAACTGAAATGGAAACCTGATCCTTTTCAGACATGCCCCAAAAGCAGAACTGTAAAGGCAGTTTCCTGTCTGGAAATTAACATTTGAATCATCATAAATTCAAACAGATTCACATACAAGGCGCCTGCCACTTATCGCTTTAAAATAAGTCCTAAAGTTAAAAAACAGGCTCCAGTGACTTCAGATAAACTCTCTGGGAGTTCAGAGAGGATATGGAAATTGTCTTAATTTTCGCTATGCTGAAGCACAAAGTGCCTTCATTTCCATCAGCTTTCTACTGCATAAATCTTGAATCTGAGATGAGCCCTTTGTAGAAGCTGCAGGGCACAGGATGCAGCAGTCAGAGGTGTCTCACTGCATCCAATGCACACAAACAGACATTGAGATAAGCAGGGGAGCACTCAGGGGCAGTTTGCTCATTGCTTACATCCTGACTGGCTGCCCATTATCTTATGACACAGCTTTTAAAGATCGTGGTATTTTTTGCAGGTAGCATTTTTATTTATGAGCTCAGGCTATCATGCACCAAGCTGCTGGGCCTTTTCTTCTGAAAGGGCACGGGACAGGGTTTGTCCCCAGAATCTGATTTCTGCATGCACTGGGACTGATTCGTTTGTCGCTTCCCCTTGCTTCTTCCAGCAGGAACTTGGGCTGTGAGCTGCTGTGGTGGGAAATCCATCCAGCACTGAGGAGCAGAGTGTGGAGCTACTCAAGGTGTGAGCAAGCCTTGTTCTGGAGGAGGGCAGGAGCCAAGTGCCACACCAGGCACTGCAGGTGTGGCAAACTGAGAAGCATGAATGGTCAGTTCTCCTAGGAGATGCATTGGGTCAATATATTTACTGGGCAATTTCCAGTGTCAGGCAACTTAAGGAGAACACGTCACACTCCACAGCTGCTGGAAAAAATTGTGGGATTGGTAAAGACTGAGCATCCCCTGCTCTTGCCTGGGTATAATTCAACCCAAAGGAAGTTCAGGCCTCACCTTTTAGTATTATTATTATTATTATTAATTACTTATCTACCTGGTGTCTCTTCTGGAACAGGTCACATGGCTGCCACATTTTACTGCAAGGCAAGCCATGCAAGGGGCTGAGTGCAGCCCACAGACCACCCTGAACGACTGTGTTTGTACACATGATGTACACCAGTGGCACCACAAAGTCCTGCCTGAGCTGCTCACCTTGGACTGCCCAGACCTGGGGTGAAGGGCAGCAGTTGTTTAAACACACAAAGCAGGGCTACAAATCAGTGCAACACGAGTCGTGAAGTTTGCTGTGTGTGAATGGTTTTTATAAAACGTGTCCATAAAAATAAAATAAAAATAAAATGTGATTGCATCACAGTAACAGCAACTGTATGGTCAAAACTCCAGCCTCACACTCATGGAAATTGTCTGTGCCAGTGCACCTAAATGTGCATGTGCTTGCACACAGACATATAAAGATCTGGGTTTAGGCAAACAGAGGGAATATAAGGAGTAATTATCCTATTTAAGATGTAAAAGGGACCCAGGCACCCCTCTGCTCACTTGAAGAGTGACACCATATCACTAATGATCACAAATGATCCAGAGCTCAGTTTAATGCTTCATCTAAAAGACAGCACCCCCAGGAAAACCACTTGCTAGTTTAAGATTAGAACTGATTTGTTAATCCTCCAAAATGTGTAACTCTCCTAATAAGTGATATAAAACATTCTGAATCACAATTGGCACTATAATTTCAAAAGAAAATGTCCATTTGGGAAGTCTAAATTTGAGACCTCATGGTGTCATGCAGACTGAAATGTTTAAAAATGGTAATAATGATGGAAAGAAAATTAGGCACCATAAGGTTTTAAATAAGAAGCAGCATTTCTTAAACTTTAACACATTTTTTGAATGAGTAAAACAGGATTAAAAGCCAGACTCACATTACTACTGCAGGTTTTGTATCGAATATTTCGACCTTCACAGTTCCTAAAAAAAAAGGGTAAAAATGGTTACACTGTAAAATAGCAAAACACAACCTTGCCTGTTTCACAGCTAGTTATTCTCTCAAAAATTAGACTTTTATTGCTACTGCCCTACCATAATCTGGACCCAAAATACAAGGTTTATATACAAAGGGGATCGGGGGATTCAACTCATTACACTGCTGTCTCTTTTCAGCAAAGAACGTGTGACTTTCCCTGTAAGCCCAACTTACTGCAAACCTTATGAAAAACACATTTATTTTGTGAAAAAGGCATCTCTAAGCCTGATCTATGCTGATAACAACCAAGTTATTTCTAATAAACAGGATGTGGCCTAGAGGAGAAGATTAGAATATGCGATTCATAATTTTAAATTAAGGAGAATTCTCATGGACTGCATGCATTATGTGCCCAATGCATGTGAATCCTGAAATCCAGGCAATTCAGACCCTCAGTCTGTTGTTAGTAGCTGAAATAACAGGCATATAATAGAGTCATGGTTATTTATTGTGGTCTCATAAATCTGGGGAGGTTGGGTTTCACACTTTTTTTAAAGATACACTCTGCCAAACTTCTCAACAAAAAACCAGCATTTTTGCACAGTGTAAGTTATTCTTCTATGTTAAAAATGGCAAAATCTAGCCTTTAAAATAACTGAAAACATATTTGAAATGACTGGACAAGAAATTATAGTTAGTGATTTCTCTAAAATCAGGAGTAGTGTTTTGGAATAATCTCTTCATACCAGAAGGATGTGCCTCACATTAAAGAATGCGTGCACATATAGCTGGTAATTAACATCTCTTGGACTAAATTCTCTGCTTCTTGCATGAAAATTGATAATAAATAATATTTTTTTTACAATGTGTGAGAGGGATTGAAAAATAGCATTTGAAAAGGAAAAAAATGGATGCCTGAAGCAAGAATTCAACCAGCTCAAATTACAAGTCTCAAATTTCCAATCTTTTGCAAGACTTACTGCATCACAACATGCAAGTTAAAAATGTTTATGATATATACAAACATGAAAACTTCATTTCACAATTGTGTGCTTCCTGGACATTACTACAAAAATCAAACATAGAAAAAACCTTTTAAACTATACATTTGTCAAGGTATGGAAAACACATGTTTTTCACAGGGGAACACATTAAAAATATTAATAAAACCACAGTGGAATTTATACTGCTAGAATTTATTGAGCTTGTTTCACAGTCCCTAACACATTGGTAGAGTACCAAGGCTTCTTGCTGGAACTGTTACTTTTCTCAAAGATGTTTGTGTATTTTTCACTAAAAGAAACAGGCAGTGCTTTAATCAATTATCTTTAGCTGTGTATTTCACACAGTGTGCCCTAAACTAGCACATCACACTCCAAGCCTTCTTTAGGAAAAAGTGACTTCCTGCATGATACGGCATTTAACTTAAAAAAATCTAAACTAAATAAAAATTTAAACACAATCATCAGTTTTAAAAATGTTTAAAAATAGTTCAAGTAAAACAAACAACTATGGATGCCAGCACAGATGCCTCAAAGCTGGCTGGGATCTCTTCTTGCCTGACTGCAGGCCTAGTGCATTACTCCTGCTTTTAGGATGGTACCAAAAAGCCCTACATTAGCCCAGTTTTAGTACTGAGTACATGCTTTCACTGCATGTGCTGTTCTCTTCAAGCCACACTAAGACTCATCCACGAAAACATATGGCTGCCAGGACCACTGCAGAGAAAGAACTGGCAGGGAAGAATCAGAGAATCAATTTGGTTGGAGAAGACCTCTGAGATGATTGAGTCCAGATGATTGGTGACCCACCACCACCATGACAATTTACACCACGGCTCTGAGTGCCAGGTCCAGCCTTTCCTTAAACACCCCCAAGGACAGTGACTGCACCACCTCCCTAGAGAGCCCATTCCAGTGTCTAATCACCCTTTCTGTGGAGAAATTCCTCCTAATGTCCAACCCCAATCTCCCTGGGTGCAATTTGAGACTATGGCCTCTTGTCCTGTCCTTTCCTAACAGAAAGCAGAATTTCATACATCCATATGAGCAGCAGGCACTTGAGCATTATGTCAAGTCATGTCCAAGTGCAGGCTAATTTGTGCACAGGTAACTCACCATTTGAGTTACATTTGAGAGCTCCCCTCTCCATTTGACCATACTAAATAAATCATTCCTGCTATCCCACAGTCACATATCATAACATGTTACACTTCAGAGTGAAAGCCTAAGTTATTTATCTACTACAAGCATGCATTAAAAGCAGTGTTTTATAACATTTGATCTGTACACAGCAGTTGCTCTCAGAAGCAACCAGAACAGGATTGGAAAAGTGGCAGAGCTGCAGGAGAACACACACACACATCAGCACGTGGCCTACCTGCCATTTAAACATCTCCTCAGAGAGTAGGAGGCTCCCCCTCCACAGGTCCGTGAGCAATCACTCCAGGCCCCCCAGGCATCCCAGGAATCATCCTTATCTTCATCTGAGCGGGTGGTTCTGGAGTTCTAAAGGCAAAAAAGGAAAAAGAAAAGGAGAGGGGAAAAAATAAATTGGTCTGTATTATGTTTTACTGCTTGGCATAAACAGTGCCAATTACGTTCCTTTGATGCTTATTTACCATATTTCAAATTTACTATTTTAATATATAATAATTTTGTGGGGAAAAAGCAGAGTCTTTGAAGATGTGGTGTATGAGAGTTTTGCCTCCTGCCAAAGAACTGCTATGCCCAAACACACTGTCATTCCCAACACCTCCATGCCCAACAAACTACGTAGGAACCAAACAATCTCAAGCACATGGACAAAGCATCATGTTCAAACACATGATGGGCCTCTCACAATGAAAAAGAACTTTTAGAATCCTATATTACACCCAGCTTAAGATTAAAACACCAATTTCTCTAACCACCGTGGTGATAGTTTGCACATAAAAATACCGCTGACATAAAGTAATGGTTTTTGGCATCATTATGAAAGCCAGACTCTGGATAAAAGGGAGGCAGTGAGTTATTTTTCTCAGGTGACAGAGAATATTGACCAATATTTACTCTGCCCCAAAAGCATCACAAATGAGAGAATGTGAAGATTTGATCCAAGCTTTAATGAAACAACTATTTACGGCCAATTTTTTTATTCCCATTGACTTCAGTGGTCAACTTGTCAAAAAAAAAGAAAAAAGTAAATTGTTTATTAGAGGATTAGCATCTCTGTTTGAAGACTGAATTGAAGAATTTGGTCTAAAAACATCAGTGGCTCCTTAACTTTTTTGCTCTTATAAATTTACAAATTTTACAATCGCTTACCGTAAAGCTTTAAAAGCGTTCTTAGGCCAATCTACCATTCCAAAAACCATAGAGCCCAGCTCTGCCAAGATCCCCGAGGAATTTTCACACTGATGTTGGGTTTACTTTATATCAGAAGCCAACTCTGAAATGTCTGACACTGAAAATGGAACCAACTGCCTTCAGTCTTGACAAAAAAAAGCTCAGCACTTCCCAACAAGTCACTCAGCACATGAAAATAAATCAAGATGAACAAAAGAGTCACTTCTTCCAAATTTATGGGTGCAAAATTAGTTTGTCCTCTGCAAGCCCAAAGGAAATGATTGTGTTTTAACATGTTGAGAAATGATTAAACTTGTGATATTAAAAAGGCAACACATGCCGCTCTTTTTTAGAATAGCTAGTTTCTTTTGACAAAGCAGTGGCAATGCCTAAAATAATCCTAACTTCATCATTGTATTAAAACCAGCCACATGATATTAACAGACAGAATGTCATCTAAAGCCCTAAACAAAGTCCAGTTGTTCACTTCCCAAACTGCTTTGATAAAAGCCATTGTTCTGAACTGTATCTAGTTAAAAAGCTGTAAATACTATGACGATCAAAGCAGAACTTTATGCCAACAAAGCCTTCTTCAGAATCGTTGACTAATTCAGTGCCCACAGTGTTGATTTAAGCTCCAGCTAGTTCAAACTACTTGTCCCATGGGAAAGAGTTAAAAGCAGTTTGCACTGACTTAGTAATTTACTAGCAAAATAATACTGATTTACTAGCTGTCTGGTTTCATAAACTGTACACATTACAGTTGTCTTCGCCATGGTACCAAATTGAAGTAAGATAAAGAAAAGATCACCAACATCATGATTTACACCAACAAAGCCTAGGAAACTCATTTAGGAATTAAATTGAGAGCTAATTGCAATTGGACATGAAAGGATATTATTGTACGTCAGGACTGCATTCACAGCTTGCTTGACTTCAGTTTTTCATGTTTTTATTGTCTTCAGTCATAATTCTAACATGGTTCAGCAGCGAAACTTTGGACCATATTAGAATAGTTTTTCCTTTAGTGGCTTCATTTTGCAACAGACCAAGTGCAACGCACACATTTTGCATATTCACTGTGGAAGTATTTATGTACCCGCACAAACGTAAATGTGTGCATGGACATGCACATGTGCACCCAGGATGTAACATGATAAAGCCACACGTGCTGTAGTGAATCCAGATAAAATAACTTAAAGCAGCTATAAACACAACCTAGATGGTTTGCTGCTCTTTACCTAGAGCTGGGTGGGAAAAGACACCACACTTTCACTGGACCCAGCCATGCTGGAAGGAGTTGTACCCCATGTGAACACAGGCTTAGATGCAAACGTCACAGCCAGAGCAATAGCTAAGGGTCTATACAAAGTTTCTGAAGAAATCTGGTTTATATGATAAAGGTAGACTCAAAATATTTCATCGCAATCTAACTCCTTTTGAAAGCAAAAATCACAACACTAAACACGGAGCTGGGCAAGGATCACTGGAATCAGGGGGTAAGGGAAAACAAGTTTTGAAGCACTTGGTGACACAGGCAGAGCCTCAAAGACTGAGGTGACAGTCTGCCAAGGTTTCCTCGAGGTCTGAGGCTGAGTAATGTGCAATCTGAGTTCTCTGCTGACAACCCTTAACTGACAGAGACAGTCTTGTCCACAGAGAATTTCACTGAAGTGTGGCACTGGTAGATTTGAACAGAGGACAAAGTGCTAGTGCCAGCTTCCCTCCTTGTGTCCAGGGCTCTTTTTTTGCCTCTGTCACACATGGGCACATACTCTAACACCATGTTCTGCAAATTATTCGTGTGCATGTGCTCTCAGGCCATCCTCACCTCAATGTACTACTCAAAGTAACTGAGTATAGCAGGAGTGGGCACTGAGGTAGCATAAATGAAATCCAGATGTTAACAGGGCTGATCATTACTCCAAAACAAGGGGATTTTTACTGTCACTTGTAACACCCAGTAAATAACAACAGCTACATTGACACACATTACAAAAATCAAACACAGTGCTGTCAGATGGAGGAAAAAAAGATTATTTGGCCAAACTTTTGTTTGGCTGTTATGAAGGATGACATAATTGTCTTGAATTTGGTCATGCAGACTTCAAAGGAGAAGTGGTGCCAGAGAACGAAGGTCAGTTTATGCAGTTTTATTATTATTCAGACATCCATTACATAAGGCTTGGATATGTAAATGTTTAGCATTCGGCATAACAAAGATTCAGCTTCTCAAGAGAAATGCTCTGATACCTTAAATGTTTGTTTTATAGAGTTTATAGCATACAATTTTTCTTTAAACACAAACAAACACAAGTCCATAGCATTTGACACAAGAGTTACTGCAGCAGTATGTGCAATGAAAGAAATGCTGAGACCTGGCACACAAATTCATCTGCCTGAGTCCCCAGGTGACAAGTCCCTCTGCCATGCACAAATCAACACAAATCCTGCCCCAAGCACCTCCTCAGGGCAAGGTGCCCAGCTCTGTCAGGTTCTAGAAGAGATTCAGTGCAACCTCTGGGCAGCAGATGTCCCAAAGTGACACAGAGCATGATAGATACCCGAAAATGCTCCATTCAAACAGGTTAAAGGGATGTGGCTCACAAAATAAGACTTTGCCATTACAAGTACACTTGGATATGGAGGGATATTTACCAATGCACCTGCTGCTCTGCCAGTGCCACTGCAGCTCTCTGGGTGGCTGTGCTTTTGTTTTTCTCGTGGCTGCTTACTGACGAGGTTGGTATTAATTCACTAAGGCTTGCAGAATTCCAAAGGAGAATCACCAAAAGGAGTTACACTGGCACAGTTATAGCATACTGCTATTTCAGAATGCATTTCTTGTAATTAAATACAGAATTTAGGTTCTTCAGATTAAACTCATCCAAGGGAAAGGACCTGCTGAAGGGTGTAAACACCACTTCAGTACCACTAAAGGCCTAAATTAAGCAATACCCAAAGCTCAGTGCTGGCCCTTCTCCCAGGAGTGAATTTCATCCTTGATGGTGTTTTGAACAGAGATGAAGCATTTCCTTTTCATTGCTTCTTCCCACTCTCACAACCCATAAATACTATTAACACTACCCTGACTTCCAGAGACTTCCAAGGCACAAGGTTACATTGCTCTTCACTAATCTTCATGTGCAGCACTGCTCTGTGCCATTTGCTTCTCCTCATGCCCACAACGGCTCCAAACAGAGGTAGCACAAGGAATTATGGCACTGAAGGGAAAATATCCTGCCTAAGTAGCTCTGTGATGCATTTCCCAGATTCTTCTTTCCAGACACTACATTTGGTGGAAGAGGTATCAAATTGCACTGATGACTGTATCCATGAGCAGGAAAGAACAAGTATTTACCTGCAGATAATCACTGGATATGCAATTGTGCTGGTTTGGAACTCAGAACTGTACCCTTCACTTCTAACTCTGGCTGTTATGTCTAGAGCTTTGCAACAAGCCACTCTAGAAATCTCTTTCACTGCTAAGGTCACATACAAAAATGATTTACACCTGTATTTTGTACTCTAAGTGAGGTGTAGAATGCAGATTACAGATCTAGGAAAAACTATTTCACTTGTGGCAGCAACTAAATAGAAGAACAGTCAAAACATATTTCCAGACAAATAAGAATTATAAATAAAAGATCTTGCATTACGTAGTTTTAGCTTAAAAACTTCCACTTGTTTCCTTAAAACAGATTTCAAGATATTTCCTGATATATTTCTACTATTGCCGAGTGCATTATATATTACCTAATTGTGCACTGTATATGTCATTGAGTTTAATAAATCTTTTACTTCTATGTACCAAAGTAAATTATGTATTATTCTGCATGTTAAAAAGAACATATCTGGAATTTTAAAATCCTGGAGAAAAAAACAATGCATCATTATTTTAGACTGATAAAAAACACCTGGGAGTAAACGCAGCTACTTTCAGCAGATGTTTAGAACTAATTATTTTTAAAATTGTTAACATTATTTCAGTTACCTACTCCTTGCACTTGGCCTCAGCACTGCAAACTCACTGCAAAATGGAGCCCGTGCCCTATAATAACAAGAACATTTCAGAAACACAAGCTGGTAAAGCTCAGTAACAAGGTGAATCACCAGCAAGGAATCAGCCAAAAGGCAAATGGACTTATTAAGCTACAAGAAAAAATACATCTGGGGGCTCAGATGGACTTTAGACCTCTCAGTGTTCTATTCTGCAATATATTTTCATTCTACAGAATTTTTGAATAAATTCGAATTTTGGAAAATAAAGCATGCACAAGTGTCACACACAGGAAATATTTACAGCATAATTCATTTTCATACTAAACTAAAGGCAAATCCCAGCATGTTTTTCAGTGTTATACTGCATCCAGATTTTTCCGTTGTCAGAGTGTTGCAAAATTTCACATTGACAGCACAGGCCCGCACTGCAGGAGTTGTCAGGACAGAGCTGGAGGTTTTGGCAGGTGGAGCAGGGATAGTTGAGGCTTTTGGCATCCAGGAAGGGATGAAATGTTGCTTGGCTGTTTGGCACCTATGAGCTAGTTGAGGCTTTTGGCACTGAAGAGAGTCTGTATCACCTCCTTCCTTCTTTGTGAGCAGTAACAGAGGGAACACGGAATTTGTGGGCACGGAGAAGGAATCGTGGTTCCCTCCCTGCCTACTCCAAGCAGAAAGTAACTGCTTTAGAATACCTGACACCTACAGCTATTTCTGCATCTAACTGCTAAGGACAGCACCTACATGTTCCTGCTAAAAGGAATCAGCACTGAAGTACTTAAAGCATAATTAAGTTGCTATTTTTCAATTTTTACGTTGTTCAGATGGTCTTACAAAAACTCCACACAAATTCTATTTTACTCCCTGCTGAAGGGTTTGATGACCTACACCAGAGCCCCTGGGCACCTTTTTATCCCACTGCTGACTGTGACAACAGAAGAACTTGCTTCTGGCCTCTCCTCTGAACAACAGCAAACTGTTTTATTTTCTTGGGTGATATTCCATAAATTACTATTTTGACAGACAAATGTCTAGCAAAGAGAGAAACCCTTTTTAAAACCCTGATAAGCACATCCTGCAAACACTGGTGCATTACATCACTGGCAATGCACCTGAAAATCTAGATTTAGTTGCCCAGATTTACATTCATGCTTGCTCAAGCAGAACCATACAAGCCCTGTGTCTGCTTATCTGCAGTGGCAAATATTGTTCCACGTTCTCCAGTACTAGAACACAGAGAAGATAAAGTCCTGAGAACAGGGAGGAAGGCTATGCACTGACTTGGGTGATATTCAGGGAGGCAGCCCAAGTCTCTAACCAGCTTTTAAGAGCTTTTTGGTACAACCATCCAGGACAGCTGACCAGGATCAAAAATATTAAAAACTTGTCCCTGAGTTTCCAGTATTTAGCTGTCTTCCAAGATTTAAAAGTACATGTGACTACGTAAATGGAAATATATAAATCTGAACTCTCAATCCATATCCATTCCTCTGAATGTGGCCCATCTTAAATGGAAACTACACGGAGAAATGTTTAGCATCTCTCCAATTCCCTCCATTTCTAAGTGGTCTGGAGAATTATAACTTGAAAATTTGCACGTGCAGCTGGCGAACAGCTCAAAAGCCACAGAACCTGGAAAACACACAGAGGTTCTGAAAGGAAACATAACCAAGAAACCAATATAAATTTTAGCACACTCTGCCCACTTTCTCAGTAGCCAGCCTGAAGCAAACACTTGCCAGGGCTTGGAAGACAGATAAAGGCTGAATTTCAAAATAGGCAAAAAAGAAGGAATGAGATATATTAAAAAGTTTATTAGAAATACGATATTCTTTTTTAAGATATCATTGATTATATTAACTTTCCCAATGAAGAACCTTAAAGTTATATCCTACGACGTAATAAAATAATTTATAAATTATAATCACTAGAAAATGCCATTTTCTGCAATATGGTATTTAAATACTCAGTCCTTGCATTTTGTTGTACAAAGAAAACTTGGCACAGACATTATGAGAGCATTTTCACAATACAAATACAATAAAAAGTCTTTAAACTTTCTCTTTGCAGCTTTTAAGGTTATGCATTATATCCATTTTACAGATCAGAATCTGACCTCAGGAAGAGGGATGAAGTGCATTGTGAGAGTAGCACAGTGAGAATTTTATCTTAGTGCCCAAAGGCAAATTTTCATGCACTTTAGAGAGCTCTTCCACCTCCTGATTTGCAGCTCCAAACATTGCCCTTTCAAATATGGGTATCTACAGTAGGTACAAAGTGTGAAGGGGAAAACAATCTTCAAGACATTTTGATATGTTAATTATCTCTGGGCCTACAATTAAATTTGCATTAACACCAGTCCATATATTTCCTGGAGTCCATAAAATAGTGGTAATTCATGAAAGCTTTACCGAATGTATATTCAAAATTTGCACCTGGATACAGTGGATTTTTCCACCTTCACACAGCACACCACATGTTCCCCATCCAGCACAAACAGAGTGACAGGTCAGCCAGAGTCCAACGTGCAGAATGCCTCAGGTGCATAATAGAAAAAGAGATTCCAATTTCTGGGAAGTATATCTGGCATTATTTTTTTTGAATTAACTTATTAAATGTATTTGCAAACATCCAAATGAAGGTTATTTTAAATGCTTTACCATGCAATTTTAAAAACTGGTCTCGCTTCAGCACATGCAGTGGAAAAACAAGAGTAATGAAAGGATGGGCTTTATGAAAGGCAAGGACCATCAGCTTTCAAAGGTCACACAGGGGCACATAGGTACCACTGTCAAATAAGCAAAATCTTTCCTGTTGAAGCTTATTTCTCAGGGGTTTTTTCCCCACATATTCTGATGCCATATGAAATTGCACTCCTACTTCAGTGATCATGTATTTTTCAAGGCTTTTAAATAATGCTTTCCACATAAAAGAACAGTACAAACATAAAAAAATCCTGCACATTTCTCCTGGTGGTCAGGTACCTATCACAGACTCATCTCCTCTTGATAAAATACCAGTGCTGGGTCAGGACTCCTCATGCCCTCCTTGATGTGCTCACTTGATGGAGACCCACTTGACAGCAGCTGAGGAAGTCATTCCAGGGTAGGAACAGCTATGACAGGAATGCTGCCAGCTACTGAAGCTCTACATTAACATCAGCAAGGAACAAACTCACAGTTTACAGCAGGAGAAAAGTGACAGGGGAGAGCCTGGGGGGGACTTGTTTCTCAGCCTACAGGTGAACTCTAAGAACCACAATCACCATCAAACTTCTCTCCTGCTGATTTGTGGCGGTCCAGGTGGCATTTGCCCAAATTACCCAAATGCTCACACAACCTGAGTATACTCCTGTCATACATGATTGACATAATGGCACCACTTGCTCACACAACCTTATTAATTACTCGGTTATGCTGAACTTGCTGAAGGGCTGATTTTCCAAGACTTGTGTACAAAACTTACAGACAGGTTATGGAAAAGTAAATAAAGAGGGAGTGTGGGCATTTAAAATTACTTATGGTGCATACTATTTCCCTCACAGTTTATAACATCATAACAAGCTTTATTCCATCACAGTGACACATGAGGTATGTGATTTAAAGCAATGCCCTAAAAACCATCACTTAAAAATACACAAGTCATAGACACTTACGTACAGTACCTTCACACACATGCTTTTGGAAGAAAAGTCATGTTTTCACTATTTGGTTACAACACTATTTTTTTAGGAAAATGTTTAGAGAATTTACAATGAAAAAACCCCACTGAAACCAATCCTTTTTCTCAGAAAAAAATTACTGCACCTCTAACTTTTAAAAGAGCCCCAATACATATATTTTAAAAATTTGTTTAAAATAATTTTCCTGACTTGAGACACTGTCTGCCAAGTTCCTGCTAGAAGCAAAATTTTATGGCTAACTGCCAAGCCTATGAATAAAAGGAGTTTATAGGGGAAATACTGACAGAAGAATAAACTGTAGCAAGAGCAGCCAGTGTAGGAAAGTCTTTCTTGTGCATTTTGTCTATCCATAATCTGCAACATTCATAACCCTGGATATTGGGATATTGCACTCCTGCCTCAATTTCATACCAAGATTATCCATAGTGCCAGACCAATGATTTGATTATAGGTATTTATACCCCATCACTGAGGTGAGGCATCCAAACTCCTCATTTTTGAACAAGTGATTCTACTCGTGCCTCCTGCCTCACCCTGCCATTTAATACCACATGTAGCACTTTTAATGGTAATATTTCTATAAAAGTAATGCAAAGCAGATCATGGACCATAAGCAGATACAGCCTGGCAACAGAACAAATGTCAAAAGGAAAAATATTAAATACATATTGTTAGATGACAGCAATGACACAAATCCTAAATTTTATTTCTATAAATGGAGACAAGTTTATAAATTTTGAATTTCAAAGGAATTGTTTTATGCTAGTGTGTTTGTTACCCCTGATTTTTAAGGTAGATAACACTTTTTGAAGAACCATTTTAAATTTTTGTATTGAAAGAGAGGATTTACTAAGCCTATAACTGAAAAGCAGTCTGACTGAAATTGTGCCCAAAGTAACTCTAAAACTTGTCAGCCTGATCATGGTGCCTCTTTACTGTGGCATAAATCAAATTTAGCCAGATGAGTTTTCTTCTCAGAGAAAACAGTTCTTGCCCCTTCAACCATGAGCTGATCTTTGGGTGATATTAAGCAATGGCATAACTGATCCAAAAATCAAAATACAATTTTAGTGTTTCTTTTTATTACTCATGCTTAAATTAGAGACAAATTTAATATTGGAGTTTGCTCAGCTCCACTGGCTCCAGCTGATTTCCTGCCCTTGAAGAACAGTTTCATTCACTGTTTGGAAGGAGTCGCTTTACACCAGGGCAGCCTCACTTGAGGATGTTTGGAGCCCTCCTTGGTGGGCACCTGCCCTGCTAAAACGGGTCCTAAAGCTGCTGCTGCTCTGTCAGAGGTGAAACTTTTGCTTGACCTCTGGTTTTTCACAGTCAAAAGCTTGTACCAATTCTGACATCTCAAGCTTCCTCCAGCTATTTCCCTCACAGGCACCAAAACACACTTAAATTCTTCAGGAAGTTTTTTGGTTTTTGGGGTTTTTTTAGATTTTAAAAAACCCAAAAACTAAAAAAAACCCCCAAACATTAAAATCTCCTACCTATATCTCATCTTGCAGAGGATATGCAGAAGTTCTGAAGGCAGATTTTGGATATAACTTACATACAGGTTAAAAAAAGACTGCTGCTGAGAAAAAAAAGGTCCACGTGCAGAGAACAGTTTCCCAGAAATGTATTTTATGTGGGATTAAAAATGTAATATTCTCTTGTCATTCCTTTCCACTTTGAGTCAAATAAAATATAATCCACTGAAACTCATTTGATATCTGGTGAATAGTTTTCCTTTTATTGATTTTCTAGCTTCCAGCTTGGGGAGGAAAAAAAGCCTGTCTGGGGAACAGTTACAATGGCAGCACAGGTCTAGATCCAATTCCCAAAGAAGCAAGAGAAAAAGAAAAAGCCACTGACTTCAAATAAAGGAAGATGAGGGCTTAATTACACATGTGGGGTAA
Organism: Monarcha castaneiventris obscurior; assembly: GCA_026261815.1. Classification (NCBI taxonomy): domain Eukaryota; kingdom Metazoa; phylum Chordata; class Aves; order Passeriformes; family Monarchidae; genus Monarcha; species Monarcha castaneiventris. The sequence continues at coordinate 3,709,729 of JAMPIT010000434.1, read as the reverse complement.
AGACATATATTTCCCCATTTGGAAAAATGTGAGCACAACTTGCTTTCTCTTCTGTGTCCAAGTTCCTGGCTTTTAATTCTCCAAAGACAGAATTACCCAACGAATAGTGTTCATGGGAGAAAAAGACAATTTCATCTATCTTGGGTTTGACTCTGATTTCGTTCCAGATCTCTACTACTGTGTATGTTTCACCACAGTGTCTTTAGCACTCGGCACAGGGCAGCAGGCCTGGATATGGAATATTAGCATGACTCTTTCCATATCTGTTCAGTGCCAGTGTTTCCTATTATCAGTCCAATATTTTATGGTTATTGTATGAGCTTCCCAGCAGTACCTTCTCAAGTTCTGTAGCCTGAAACCTCCATTAACAGATGCTAAATACAATAGTTGTTTTTCACTTTTAGATCTTGTGAAAGCCCATAAAAATGAGTGGTCAGTTTGTCCAATTTTCTGAAGAAATTTTCCAAGATTTGAACGGGCAACATATAAAACCACTAAAAATACTCTTGGCAGCTCATTCATTTGGATTATGTTCCTTCTGCCAAGCCAACTAATGAATAGCTTATTCCAAGATAGGACTTCCGCATGAATTTTTTGTAGTAAAGGTAAGAATATCTATTTATAAAATTCCCTGGTTGCTTGTATTTGAAGGGTTTGGAGAAGGGAGGAGTTTTGGGGGGTTTTGTGTGTTCTTGGTTTTGTTATTAAAAGGGATATTGGCATTTAGACTTAAGGAAAATTTGTGTAAATAAATTAACCAGCAAAAGTCCCTTTTTGTTTTTAATTCTGCCATACACTCTGGTAAATGAAAGATAACCAAAATATCACTGTCAAGCACTTCGTGAATAAAGCTCAATATAAAAGCCATTGAAACTGATGGAAAGTATCTCACTCACTTTGTTGGGTTTTGTACAGGACCTACAAGAACCCCTGAATTCCACATCAGATACAGCCCAACTACGGACATGGATGTGATTTCTTACCCATATGGGCAGATAAAGATCAAAGAAGAGGGGAAAACTCTCCTACAAACTTTTCTCAACTTCATTTCTTTTACCAGTCTCCCCCAGCTATAAAATATTTGTTTAGAGTCTAGAATTATGTTTCTTCAAATACCCTCAAAAAGATCCACTTAAGAATAGGTTTTTACACACACACACAGATTTTAAATGGTGGTTTTTTCAACATCTTTAGCATAGCAGAGTTCTTTTTTTGGCATGAAAGAGAGAGGTATCTTTCATGTCTTTCCCCATATTCCATGTGCAATTTTATTTTGAAACCCTGAAAAAAAACTTCCTGCTTGGTTGCACACATCTTTTTCCACTGTAACACATAAACCTAAATTAATTAAGTGAAGCTTTCCAAAGAGCTAGGAGATCAATGAGCTGTGCAGTCCACAACACACAGTTAACAGATTTTATACGAGTATATCCACTGTCAAATTTCAAACACTTTTTAATGTTCCACATTTTATGGCATTACTTATTTTCTTCTTAAAATAGATCCTCAAAAGAGTCTTTTTTTTTCCTTAAGAAAAGACCTTGCTCACCATTTATCAGTCAACTCAAAGACCACAACGTAATTAGTTTATCATATTTATCTTGCTGAGCACAAAGGGACATCAGCACCCATATTTTTTCCTCACTGATGCACTGCATCCATAACTCCCATGGTTTTTCCATGTACATCATTCAACTCTATTAAAAATTGTCTGAGTAGCAACTCATGGCTTGAAAAATAAAGAACAAACTTCCCAGCCTTTGTAAATATGACAAATAGCTAATGGTCAAAGTATAAATTTGGCTTGTGATCTCATTCTCCCTTCCCCTCTGTGTGTTCAAAGCCACAGCAGCAGCTAGATAAGAATACCAAACAATAAGGGAAGCTAACTACAACAATAAGGAAATGCTGGGTTTGGAAAACTTTGCAATCCTGGTCAACAAACAGATCTAAAAACAAGTTAGACAAATATCCACTGGGAAAATGTCACTTGGATTTGGACCTGCCTTGGAGCCAAGGTGTAGAACACGGTGTCCTCCAGAGCCGTTCTCCCTCTGATCTGTACCAGACACTGTGCCAAGGGAGAAGGGCCAAGGTAGAGCTGCTCTGAAGAAGCAATCAGGATTCAGAACACAAAAGTAACAAAAGGCCCACCACTGTTTTAATCCATAGGCCTTGCAATGGCTCACATCTGGCTTGGAGACAAGCTCCATCTCTCAGCTGTCTGCTCTTTCCAAGATGTGTCCTGGCTCATGCCTGCCAGAGGGAGGTCTCTTCCAAAACACACTATCTCACAATTTATTTCCCACTTCAGGCAGCATCCTTCAAATCATCTAACTACTGTTTTGCTCTACTCTTTTATCACAAATCAACTTTGTGTTCCTTTTTTAATACAAAAGCAGCTTGGAGGAATCAAGACCATTCCAGTGTCTTCTGGAGGCTGGCTATATATACCTATTCCCAGATGGTCTGTCTGGAAACAAATATATTGCACACCCAAAAAATACTTCTCTTTTGGGGCTTTTAAGCTTGCTGATGAACTGTTCCTGCCCAATTTAGATCATTAACTTAACTCCCAAATCCTCATTTGCACTATAAATACCACCCATTGTACAGATATATTTTCTCATGCTCTTGGCCACCATGGATTAACAGCTTTCTTTAGAAACAACTCATGAAACACTGGGAAGCATCATTAACACAGACAACAGCTGCTACATCCACATTCATCTTCACTTTGCTCCATCTCAGTTCTCAGTGGCCATGTGGAAGGTATTGGGCTGTATTTTGTGTTACACTGGAGAGCTACAAAAGTCCCAGGGGAAGCAAAAGGAGTGAACAGGGGTAACCACCTACCCCTCATCTATTCTCTAAATCTGAACTGGTTTTGGGGCCAATCCCTCCCCTTCCTCCCTGACACCTCTTGTTACAGCAGGTCGCTGACCCTTCTGAAGGCTGCATTGCAGAGGATCTGACCTTAGGTTAGGCTTTACATTTGTGGTGTACACAACCACAAAACTATGGCACTACTGAGCCAAAGACATTTTCCTCAGCCTCAGCACTGCTTTTTTGTACATTGTGGGGCACCAGGTAAATCTGGATTAGTCCCACTGCTGTCATTTTCTCTCACTCAAATATTTTATTGCTTTTGACAACTGGGTCTCCTGCCTTTTGGGCATCCACGCTGCTAGAGGGACAGTTTAATACCATCTATACATTGTTGGTCTGGGTCTTACAGTTACACAATCAGAATTCCTATTAGATGCCAACAGAGGGTTTTAAAAACATAACTATGAAAACATGAGAAGGATTTTAAATCTACTTTGTGTAATTTGGCTGAAGTTATCATGTTGCAAGGAGATCTATTCATAGGCAATCCTATGGGGTTTTTTTCGCCTAGTTCTCACTAGGGAATGTTTTGGAAGAAAAGTATAAAAAGACATTGTTTCCTTATTATATAATACTCCTGATTTATGCCAAGAATATTCTCATCATAAGCGTGTTCATAATCTCAAAGACTGAGCTATTGCATTACTTGTGTCTATACAAATAATAGGCTTCTAAAAATATGATTCCTTGACAGTTTTTGAAAGGTGACTTACGTATGATTAAAAAGCTGTGTGCTTGTGTTTGCATTTCTGATTTGTAAATCCTATCCAGTAATTAAAAGCAGATCTCAAGTGTGTCTGCACTTGTGCACTTTGTGAATACAAATCTAAGTCAGAGATGCATTGAGGGAAAATACAAAAATCCAATTTTGCTGGCATGTAACTGTTCAGATACTACCCACAATTTTCCCAAGTAAGAGAAAGGTCCTCAGTTAACAGTAAAACTGATCATGGTTATAAAGTTCTAAAATTATAACTATAAAATTCTAATGAAGGGATTGATAAATAAAAGAGCCCTGAAATGTACCATCACACCAACCATATTTTGATAAAAATGTATGAATATAACACCTGAAGCAGCCAATACATTCTCTGTTGGAAAACAGGGATAAAGCATTGATTGCTGATTTGGGAAGAAGGATGGGCTGTCATCTTATAACACCAGCTATAGAATTTACTCTTCCTGCTTTACTGAGCAACACAACACAAACATGTTATTTCTTTCCAATTTTTCAGATGGAGAGAAAGAAGCACATCCTGAGTTGGACTTAAGGGATACTTTTCAATTGCATAGCTAACAATTTTTATTATATCGCCAAATCCTAATTCAGAACCCAAGCTATTCCACAGTTCTTGACTAAAATCAAATCTCTCAGTACAGATAATTTGCTCGTGTCTCTTAAATGCCACATTTTTTGCATTTACAGTTATGAACTCATTCAAATCTGCTCCTTACAAACAAGTTGGCAATGAAGAAGTGTTTTACTTAACTGACACAGATGTCAAAGATTTCAGTCTGTCAGTACAAACCCTTTATACAAAGTGAGAAAGCTGAAAATTTACCCAGACAACAGAGAAGTACTAAATAAAAAAAGGCAGAAAGAAGAAAATTACTTTCTTGTTTTGACCATACTGAGTTCAAATGTTGTCCACTATGCAGAACAGGAGGCTCATGCAGCTTGGTGGGGCTGGGCAAAGGACAGATTCCTTAACAAGACTTGTGACTAAGGAAGATTGGATGGGATGTGGAGACAGTTAATACTTCTGGAATAATGTGTGGCAGCTTTAGAGGACAATATTGTGTGCATTATTTTGCCTCTTTAAAGGAATAATGTTCAACTGGAAGAAAATGAAGGCTGGTAACCTCCCTGCCAGTCACAGCTGGGTATCAGAGGGACAAACAGTTTAGAAAATGCTTATGCTCTACCTATTCTCCTGTTTCAGCAAGACCCTGGAGTAGGGGCACTTTGTAACAGAGTAAACCACAGCCTCCCTCATCCTCCTGGCCAAGTTTGACAAAGAACTAAAAGATAGTAAAAGTTAGACTGCTTCTCCAAAACTGCTTTTCCATCCCTTGCAATGCAAAAACCTGCGCATGAAGAGAGTGTTTCAGGGTTCACTCTTGCTGCAATAACTGCTCCCTGATTCAGCTTCTGGGCCCAGCTGAGAAACTGGGAAGCATCTTCAGGAGCAGAGCAGAGAGCTCTGAGCTGTGATCATACCCCACAGTGCTCTAGTAGCCCATCTGTGTCGGACAGAGCCAAAATCCCCACTCAACACTGACTGTAAACCCAGTGTGTCATAATGTTAACCTCCCAAGTGAGAAAAAGAATTGTACTTAAAAAAAACATGGTCCTCTCTGCCAAGCAATCCCTTTAACTGGCCCAGTTACTTTGCATAAATCCCAGCAATGCTAGGGGAAAAACTCAGAAGACGGACTACGCCCTTCAGTAATTCAAAACCACGGAGCAAAGATATCCTGTTTTAACCTACATGGTATTCCAGGATTATAATTTTTGCTTTGAGCCACCTTTCAACGTAGACCAAATGGAAGCAAACCTCATTCCAGAGTGCTATGAAGCCAGTTTTGTGTCTCTCACAATTATGTTTGAAACCATAATGACAGATTACAGGAAATGAACATATGGACAGGGTGATTTATAAACACTTTTAAACAATGTAACTTTTATCAGTTCTGCTACATCAATCACCAATCTAGGAACAATTATTTTTTGTATAAGATACTCTCAAGAGTGGTCAGGACAGGATTTGCTGACAGCCTATCTTAAAAACAGAATTATAAATGGCCTTCACTTTCTGTGCCAAGGTAATGGTTCCATACAGATAAGGGAATTCATGTGCTTCTCACAAACAGAAGAGCATGAGCAGAGAACCAAGAAAACTTTGCTATGCACACCAACAGAGAGGCAGCCCTGTCAAATAAACCTGATACCACACTCTGATACCAGGTGTGGCTGGGTGGGTTAATAGTAGTTATAAAACTGCTTAACTTTTGCAGTAACTTTAAAATCAAGATTTACAGAGTCAATAATTCATATGATAAATGAATGTAAATTAGTGGCAGATTTCAAGTAACTATCCTTAAGGAATCAACAAAGGGAATTAGGAAGTAGGTACAATTACTAATTAATAAATACAAACACCTAAGGTGAGCACTCAGCAGTCAGTAAGAATAAGAAAATAATGACAACTGCACTCATGAATGCTGAAAATTATTTTGAAATGCCCTCCACAATTTTGGTTGTTATATTTATATGAACCGTTGAAACGCTGAAGGTCCAAAAAGTAATAATAAAAATGGCCTAAGGGCTGAGACAATGTCTTACCTATTAACCCTCATGAACAGAAAGAACACAGGATTATAGTATTGAAAGTATCTTCCCATGAGCAAATCACAGTTACTGGAAGTTTATGTATATCTATGAATTGTAGGAGGGCATAACAAGCCAGCCACTGGAAGGTGAAACTGGACAAATTCAAACGAGACACTGGGCACACAATTCTCACACAAAGCACAAAGAACTGCTTGGCTTGAGACAAAGGTGAACTAGATTTATTGAATATACATAAGGTCACAAACATCACGTAATAGTACTTTTCCTTTCAACTTCTGTGAATACCTTACTAATATGAAAAACCAAGTCCAATGCAAATTTTTACTATGGGTGTTCCTGAGAGCTAGAAGAAAATCACTGCAGAAACTGCAGGAAGGAATCTTAATCCATAGATGTTTAACACAAAGATCACTGCAGCTGGAACCATACAGCAAAAACAGACTCCAAATACAATATTCAGTCACTGGCTTACACACTTAAGGCTTCCTTCTAGAGGACAGGAGTAATCAGAGGATGGATCTACAAAACTAACTGGTATAAAGCAAAAAGTTTTAGAGGAAAGGAGGTGCACATCTGAAAAATCAAAACCAAAACCACAAGAAACTAATAAGAATCTACAATGTAATTCATAGATGACTTCCAGCTCCCAAATCAAAATTTATAGCTCCTGATTTCAGGAATGTGAAATGGCCCTCTACTTTTGAATATCAGATCCTATATGTTGTATAGGCAGAAACTTAAGAAAACAGCAATAAAAACTATATGTGTGTGTGTGTGTGTGTATTTTTATATATATATATATTAAAAAATCTACATTTGCCATAAAACAAGAAAACTCCATGATCTCAGTCTGAATAGTGTCAGAATTTCAGAAGTGAAAGAAAAGTCTTCAAATAAAATAGTTTTCAGCACAGTCTATGTTCCTTACTCTGATCTTTGTTACTAGCAACCTCTCACCAAGGGAACTACTGGGCCAATTAACTTAGAGAAGAAAAGAAGTAGAACAAAATTGTTCCTCTGATAGCAAGGAGACAGCAGTATTTGAACGGAGCAGCAGAGGGCACCGAAGCATAGAAAAGCTCAAACATCCTGGGGAAGGGAAGCTGCCTTTAGGTGACATCCATGTGGCGTGGACAAGTGTTTAGGACACAAGATTTGGCACCTACTTTGATGCCCGATGAGGAGCAGCTCCAAGTGTTTGGATAAATAAATTCCTGACTCAGTTTCCCAAGCAATAAGTGAGATTATGTGCAACAGACCCCACACAAGGCAGGTTTGTGTTTCAAGAGTTAATGAGGATCTAACATTCACCTAAGTAAAGAGAAAGCTGGAGATAGTCCAGTGAGTAACCTTTGAGAGAAAATGCTAATTAGACACTAAATAATATCATTGCAATATATCCTTTACAGCTAACACAGTCCATACTGCACAGTGCAAAACCAACTACACTTCAAATGATACTTTGGGTTTTACCACTTCAAGTAGTCAAATCACAAGGTCTCACATATCAGGGCATGAAAGCCAAGTGTGTAATACTTCCTTTGGAGAGTTGCCCAGGGTAGAATGGCCTCACTGCTCTTCTCTTTTGCCTTCAGACATGTTCCAGCAACATCCTCTGCCTGTTCCAAGATGACCATCAGCTAAAGGGAAATATTTAACTGCAGCTGAAATGGTCAAGAAGAATGTAGCTGGAGAATGAATCTGAAGACAGCTGTCATAAGTAACCTAGTCAGAGATTCGGAGTTTGGTTATAAACTTCAAAGAGTAAGCTTCTTGTCTTCACTTTTTATCTCCAAATGCTGCTATCACACACAAAAAAATCAAAATGCAAGAACAGCTTGCAGCTGGCCAGTGCTTTTCCACATTAAACCTACACACAAAAAAACAAGAGTAAAATATGACAATCTGTTTTAGCAGGGAAGTGGCTAATAACCTACACAAAAAAGGGTGAGGGGGAAGACAGATGTTTCTTATTTTCTTTAAACTGTTTTCAACCTTCTTTTTTATGTGCTTTTGTGAACAAAAAAAAAAGGCATTTCTGTTTCTATAATGTACAGCAACCTCCCACAGAGACGGGAATCCCACAGGAAATTTCTATCAGTTATCTGCTACCTAGATTTCTGTTCCAGGAACTTGATTTACTTTGATTCAGAAAATTTGCATTTTCTGAAAATGAATTATTCTGACATCCATTTTTCAGCACTCCAATCATGGACTGCTACCCTGCAGCCACCACGAGCAAGCTCACACTGCCCCAGAGCAGAGCTGTTGGGCTGTGAAGACACTTCTCAGATTTTTACAGTGATACAAACACCAGTTTAGCCATAAATTAGGGTTGGCACACAAGCAGTGGTCCCTAAGTTTGTTGTAAAGCCTCACCAGAACGGTAGGAAAACAAGCAGACAGTAGAAACCCTTTTGTAAGTGCTGTCTGTTCTGGTTTTCAGTCTTAACTAACTCATGCTGCTGGGTCAGGAGAAGACCTTATCCTAGCCCAAAAAAGGAGATTTCTCAAACAACGTGCTCAAAGGATAGCGATGTCTGCTCTCCATCATCCACATCTTCCTCTGCAATAATAATGAGGTGAGAGAGATTTGCAGCCTCTTAGACCACGGTGCTTAACCCATCTGGAGGCCTTCAGCAAGCAGCACATTTTGGGGCAAACTGGTAAAGAAAAAAGCACCACGACTGTCTTGCAAGATGGTGAAAACAACAAGTGTTTTCTCCACGTGTGAGGTAGGGGCTGTAATACCCTAGTGACACTTTGCCTGGGAAGGGCTCAGTGAGGAAAGCCTCTAATAATCCTTCCTGTGCTTGTGCTGTGAGCCATGCATCAGGGACTGCGTTGTTGAGTTAGTCTGCTGCAAATTCTTCTCATCTGACAAGGGTAAACTGCTCCAAAAAGCTGTTTGCTGTCTTGCTCTGCAAGCACCCAGAATATATTAGCTTAGTCTTCTCAAACCTCAGCTGAACGTGTGAGTCCATTACCACAGTTGCTACTAATCTTTCTTCATTCAGAAGATAAATTGTACAAGTATGGTACTCAGTTTTCAAAGAAATATCAGTAGTAAAATTGGCTACAAAGTCTCTCCCTAGTCACCAAAGCAAGAGCAAAATCTAACCTTTTATTTTTCCATTTTACAAAGACCATCACTGCTCTTCAAAGCATATTTTGGGATTAAACATTTTTAAAACACATATACAAAAACAGTTAATTTCAAATTCCCATATATAAGAGTTTAACTAAATTTAAAAAAAAAGTATTCTTATTCAAGAAATGCCCTTTTCAAAGAATGGTGACTCCTATCTTTCACAGACTTCTAAAAAGCCAACTGTTTTATTTCAGGAACAATGACTCCAAGTTTAATCAGGTGAAAAGAGGTATTTCAGAAAGTTGCCTGGCTTTATTCTAATTACACACAAAAATTGCTGTATGTAAGTGGAACAATCTGGTTTTGAGCCATTTATGGTAACCCATCAGCCAAAGCCTCAGCTGAATGCAAATCATCCACAGGACAGAACACCAGAAGTGGAGATATGAGATTAAAATAACAAACTGGGTTATTTCACTTTTGTGCTGTCAAATAATGCTTCTTCCAGAAGCTTGTTTAAAAGCTGTGCCCTTAAAAATTGCTCTGGGTTATGTTCCTGATGATTTTTGGCACCAAACCCAATGTTTCTCCATATTAACTTATTAGCAATGAATAGAAGTAAATCACCAAGTGAAGGGAAAAAGTACTTACTATGTATTTTGAAAGTTTATAAACCATGTTGATTCCTTCCCTTGGCTTCTCTCCAGAGAAATTTACTGGGGTAGCTGAACTGATTTACTACCTGCATGAGATTTTAAGGTAGGTCCAGCTTAGGCACAAACATGAAAGGTATCCTGGTCTCATCACAAGGACTGTGCTTGCAGAGGAATGCACAAAGGTGCTCTTGGCAGAGCGAAGAAAGGCTTGAAAGAACTCCAGGAGAGGGGAGACTATCAGTTCTGGCACAAGGACAAAGCAACTCTTTTGGCCTAATGCTGCTTTCAGAGCAGAAAGAGCATCTTTTGCAACACCAGGCTCCTCCTGCTTTCACAGAATCACAGAATTACCAGGTTGGAAGAGACCTTCAAGATCATCGAGTCCAACCTCTGTCCTAACACCTTAACTAAACTAAACCATGGCACTGAGTGCCACATCCAATCTCTTTTTAAACACGTCCAGGGATGGTGATTCCACCACCTCCCCAGGCAGACCATTCCAATATTTTATCACTCTTTCTGTAAAAAAGTTTCTCCTAATATCCAACCTATATTTTCCTTGGTGCAACTTAAGGCTGTGTCCTCTTGTTCTGTCAGTTGTTGCCTGGAGAAAGAGACCAATCCCCACCTCACTACAACCACCTTTCAAGAAGTTGTAGAGAGTGATAAGGTCACCTCTGAGTCTCCTTTTCTCCAGGCTAAACAACCCCAGCTCCCTCAGCCGTTCCTCATAGGGCTTGTGCTCCAATTCACCACTACTCCATTTCTATCTGCTAGAAAACGTGGGTCAGCAGTGACCACTCCAGTGTCATTCTCATCATCAACTGGATCTGATATGTGGGAACAGAGAAGGAAATCAGGGCTATTATATCAAAAGCTGAACTATCTTCCATTGTGAGTGGTGGAAAGATGGAAAAGGACACAGATGTCCAAAGTAGTAAACAAGCCCAGCTCTTTGCTCTGCACAGAAGGGACAGAGGAGTGTCTGGATCAGAGTATGGCACAGCAAGGTGACAGTGTTACAGCCTGCAGGAATAATGAAGGGCCCAGGACAATGATGGTGTTGCTGGGTTAAGAATCCCAAAGGCCTAAACCTATACCAGAAAGTCCCTACAAGTTTCACAACTGACTCCAATGACAACAACATTTGGTTCTTAAAAGGAAAAAAATGAGAAACAGCTGTCCCTGGACTTCAGAGGCAGGTGTGATGCATCACTTCAGACAGACAAGAATGAAAAACCTGATGTGAAAAGTTATATAACTTGCAAAAAAACCAAAAAACAACACACCAACCAAAAATCTATGAAGAGAGTAAAGAATATTTCATTTCAACTCTATTAAGCATGTTATATTTTCCCCCTCAGCTTGCATATCTGATTCTTAACTTTTAATTAAATAGCAAAAGAAATAAACTTTCCATTCTTCTTTTAAATGCACATTTTAGTGAAAATTTATGTTGCCATATCTCAGTTACAGCTTCCATAACTTCTTTATTACTTGAGTTAATTAAAATTAACTTTTATTAGGAGAGTAACTTAATAAAAAAGAACTGGTGAGATAAAAATGTAATTGAAATAAGAACCCTGAGATGGCCAACAGCACAAATTACAAAAACACAAGAATGCTGAGCTAAATTTGGTAAGCTGAACTTCAAGGTGACAGAGCAAACAAAGAACCCACAGTGTCCACAATTTGGCTATGAAAAGCAGTACAAGAGGCATTACAAATCTTTCCCTCTAACCTATTGAATTACATGTTTGTCATTCCTAATTAGTTTTGTCATTGAATATACACATGGAGAAAAGATTTATTAAAGAAAAATAACCTTACATACACAGTGGATCATTTATTCTAATTAAACAGCATTCCAGACAGAAATACAGTTTCAGCTATAGCCCATGTCATCAATAGAAGATGAAAACAGTGCAGATGAAAGGACAAACAGAAATATAGGCTCAATTCTACAATAAGAGCACTATGGGGTCAGTAGAAGGAGCAGGGGTTTCCTGAGCACAGCAGTGATGCAGCTTTTACTCCAGCTATTTCAGCAGCTACCAGTGGGTTACAGGAGGTGTTTGCAGAAAAGATGTGGTGCACAGCTTTTCCACTCCCATGCAGTTTGTGCCCCAGCCTGGGGACAGAGCTACAAGCAGCAAGCAGGAAGAGGCACTCAACTGGGAATAAATTTTATGTGAACTAGGGCTCCCCCCTCCAGTACCCTCAGTATTTTGTGGTCTTATGAAAATACCATCATTTACCAACATGAAAGCAACTACAACAGCAAGCTTCAGGCACATTCGTTCTAGAAGAGAAACCTGAAATCTGATCTCTGGTCTCAAAACCAAAAATTAAGGTTTCCTGCATTTCGCTTTCAAGAATTTCCTGACCTTATGCAAATCTTAAACTTCCCTGACTGGGCTGAAGTATTGTTCCACCACGTTAGAGAGGGATGAAGACAGCAGCATCGAGCAGGATCTCCCCTGGCACCAAGCTGGCAGAATGATTCCTGCTCAGCCCATTAAAGAGCTGCTGCTCTAATGGGCAGCGTGACAGCACCAGGAACAGCCCATGGCACTCAGAGGGTTAAAATAATGAGCCTGTATTAGCAATTCTGATTCTTCCATCACTGCCACTCAGTCATAATAAAGTACTTCTCACATGGCCCCCGGTAGCTGCAGCTCCTGCACAACCTGACAGCAGGTCGTTGCAGGAGGGACTACTGTAAAGCAAGCCAAAGCCAAATTATTACCTCACACCAGCTCGTTCCACCTTAAATTAGTAGGATCATTTCTTTAATGAAAGTTTTCTTGGCTCCTGTTGCACTTGGGAGAAATGGATACAATAAGTTGGTTAATATACAGCAAGGTTTAAACACTGGTGCACGTTACAACTCCCAGGCTGTAGTAACAGCTCAGCCCACAGAGCATCTACCAGGAGGATCTACCCAAATAACTTTTAAGGGCTATGTTTTCATTTTGCAGTAATTGCAGCTTTGGAATCATTATGGCTCAATACAGCCATTCCTGTTCAAAGAGCCTAAACAGCTCTGGATGCAGCAGACCCCACAGATCCCCCTCAGCCATTGTGTGGTTGCCTAAACACGCTGCAATGTATCATTAATTCAACCACTTTCGCTCTGTAATACCAGTCAGGCTATTCCAAACACAAAATAATATATAGTGTTATTAACTTGGAAAACAATTAGTAGCATATAATCCTTCAAATCAGAAAGGTTTTTGCTTGCTTGGGTTTAATTGTATCTGCAGCAAGCACTCACTACAAAAACCTACGCAAGTTTCAAAAAATGACACAATATATTGACACAAGACTCATTAAGAGAAAGCTGACAGAAATCAACACCTAAAACTGGTGAAAAGATATTTTTAAATACAGCAGAAGTCAGACAGCAAGAGAAAAAAAAGCAACCAGCCTCGTTGGTAAGCCCAGCCTCAATGTAGAGCACTGTTATCAGGGCAAACAAAAATTCAGAACAGGAAAAGTGGGTATATATTTGGAGAAGCTGATAAGTTAGCGAGTACAACCAAAAGGCCATCTTTCCCACCATATTAACAGCTCTTTAAAGGTTTTAAAAACTTGGCTGAATTTGATGATCACAGAAACAGAAGAGGAGGAGATTTTCCTGGTACATCCATAGGTGTGCACAGTCTTTGCTTCTCAGGTGAAGTCAGACAGTTTCACACATGTTCAAGCAGGAGATGTCAAGGCAGAGGAGTCGAAGTACACAGTAACAAAATTGCAAGTAAAAAGATATTATGAATGTTGACGGTACAGATAGATTTGTGCCTCTACTAGCATCTTTCCTTCATTTTTTTTCCCATTCTGCACAAAATTTTCAAGTTTTCCCTCAGAAAGCACACAATGTGAACGCTGCTCTCCAAGCCAGAGTGTGTTATTCCCAGATTTCAGCCCTACATCTTACGGGTAAGCCCTCCACACCCCCAGCACAGAAATAAACAGCATTTTTCACTATAAGTATTACTACACATTATTATTTGCACTATGCTTTGCACAGATGTGATAAGCTGTGATGTGGCTTGTAATCACACAGACAGTTCAAGGGTGTAAATGTTGGTCTAGCAGAAGTTTACAAAGCCATGCCCACTTCAGGGAGCAGCACTTACATTCTGAGATGATCCAACAGGAACGCTGAACTTCTCTATAACTCCTTCAGCAACTACCTCCATTTTCAATGGATTTCAGTCACCATTTGGTGATCACCAAAACTGATGGACTCTCCAACTCCCAAAGGTCTCTGCCCACGGGGAACCACAAATACACTACAAAGGAACAACTACAATATTAATGATCTGGCCTGTCTCCTCCTATTTCCTTTTTTGGGCTCTTACTATGCTCCCCAAGAAACACTTAGAGAGGTTGAAGTCATTTCAGCCACAGAAAAATGCCTCAAGGATGCTCAGTTTGGTTCAGCCTCAACTTCTGCAGAATAATGTCTAAGCACAGTACAAGCACTGTTTGGCAAAAGCCATTCACACACACTTTGAACTTGGAACATCAGAAAGAGCTTATAATATTAAATTCAGAAAGAAAGCCCAAGGAGCAATGAAACAATAAATTGGGATGGTGCATATTTTCCTGTTACATGTGAAACTATTTGCTTTGACCATAAAAGGGACTTTGCATGCAGCTCATAAGGAACTTGCATACAGCCATACTCTCCAATATGCTCCAGCCAATAGCAAATTCCCTGCAATCAGGGATGAGTCAAAGGAAAAACGCTGTCCAGAACCACGTGCCAACAGACGACTGATTATGCATGGGTCCCACAGGCTGCTTTGCAGCCAATTTAAAAACCAGCAGCATCAGAGCCAGCCAAAGCAGCAAACCAGTGCCAAGTCAGTGCTATAATTGTTTGTGCCATTAAGCATAAAGAATGCCGTTGCTTCCTAATCTTATAGAGAAAAATGCAGCATGGGAATGATGACAATTACTACATGATAAATTAGTTTTAAAACCCTATGCTCTCATTACGTCACTGCTCACACATGAGAAAAGGCATTTTGAGGGTAGTCTTGTTTTTAAATTTCTTCCCCCCCAAGAAGTGAATTATGAATTATTATGGATTAAGTTTATTTAAGAAAAAAGGTTTTCAGAGATGGTTCCTGCTTTGTTTTCTCCTGTGAAGCTGCATAACATCATATATAAAAATAAAGCAGGAGTGAAACATGAGTACATGTCATCTCTGAACTTGGAGAAGGCATTCAGCCCTGCCTTAGTGCCAGGCCTCCTAACAGAGATACTCCAGTAAGCCAGCACAGAATAGCAGCAAAGGTCCCTTTCTCAATGCAGTAAAAATACTCGAGAATTTTCCACACTATGCACAGAATCACCTGATGCCAGGAGCTCTTTTGCCCTCTTTCTGTTCTGTTGTCACATGTACTCATTGTGGGTCTGTTATCGTTGTGCCTAGTGGGAATCAGCAGCCAGAGTGGGAATCTGTTACAGAAATCTGTTGGAGTAAGGGTGTGCCTGTAAGTGCATGTGCTCTGTGAAGTGAACCCAAAGCGTTACTACACTTTTATACGTCTGTGACTATAAACTATAAACTCTTCTCCAAAGGGAAAGATAAGATGAGAAAGTTTTGATGCCATAAACTGAAGTCAATTATGTTACCTCATCCTTAACCATAAACAAGGAAAACATAAAAAGAGCAAAGGGTCCTAAAGAATCTTGGCAAATTCAAGTTTCAAACAGAATACCTATTTACATATATTTCTTTTAACTTAGAAGTCTACAAACTCTAAGATGACATAAAACATTTAGTACTGATTCTTCTTTTTAGCATCTAAAGAGATAGTGATTCCTCTCTCATTCTCCTCCAATTCTTTCAGGGAAGCACAGTATCTCTACTCACTTTGGACCAGTAATTCTGCAATAAAAGACTCTAATCCCTATCACTATGGGCCATCCCATCCCACATTTTTCAGCAGTTAGGTGCAATACATGGTTTGGATTTTTTCCCTGTCAGTCTGTTCCATTGTCCCTTTGAAAGGTACCGCAAAACCTACTCGTTTTTTAAAGATTACATCTTGATTAATTTCCCTGCAATGTATTTTATAGGTGTACTAGCACCACAGCTCTCCAAGCTCCATAGGCAATGGACTTTGGAAGAGAAACAGTTTTGTCTTTCTTCTCACATTGCATTGCAGGAAACCCTATCACCCTTCTGAATCACAAAATAGAGATCTCTATCCTACAATCTTTAATATGAGCTCCCACTAATTTCAATGGCTATTTTTGTTCTCTCAGGAACAGCAACACCCAGCTTTTAGGCTGAGAACCCTGGTATCAGCCCCTAGTCCTACTGCTGGAGCACTGCTCCTGTTCCACAGGAAGAGGTGCCACATACAGTACATTTCCATCCTGCTTGTATTAATCTTCATTTCAGCACCTGCTTAAGCAGAAATGTAGATAAAAGCATTGTGTTTGCAAGGAGCAAGAACCCAACCTCTTCTTGGACTGAGTGGGGATAAATGTATACAATTTTAATTATCCCAAAAACAGAGTCCCCAGTGCTCAAAGAGCCATGCCTCCTTCTTTCCACTCCAAAGTCTTTGGTAAAATCCTGTTCTATACAGAGGAATTATGACTGAATTAGAAATGTGCAGAAATATTTTGCTGTCTCTGGAAATACCAGGACCAATTTAATGATCATGACAACATTTACTATTAGAGTGGCAATGTAGCTATTTAAAATACTTTCACAATCCACAAAAGGCGATTTTCCAAAGGTTACCACCAAGGACTTCAGTGTTCAGTTGTTCCTTACAAAGGCAGAAAAATAGCAACTATCCTAGATGTTATTTGTGGGGGTTTGATACCTATATGTACATATGTACATATGCAAATTTTATGCATCCACTCAAGCTGATAGGATCACCCAGTGAAACACACTCAAGCCAGTTAACACAGAGAATCATCCCGAAGCTTCAAGCCACTTTTCAAAGCAAAAAAGCAACTGAGAACTCTTCCACTGAAACCCCCAGGTCTTTAAGATCCAAATTCAGTACAACAGCAGCCTTGCAGCTGATCTCAACTGCTGGATCAGAGCTGATACCTGCTGCAACCTCCCCCCACAAACCTGTGAATGTGGGCTTTAGAATTCAAATGCCAGGAAGAAAACTGTCAGGCCAGAACCTTCCATGGACTCTGTATCCGTGCACAGGGATGTGCACACCTGAAAACCACTGCAACACCACTGGCAAGGGAAAACCAAGCATGGAAATCACACCCAGAAATGCACAATGATCACAAAAGCACCAAAGGCTGCAAAATTCTATAATTATGGAGTTCCTGAGCCAATACAGGCTACTTCCCCAATCATTTAAAATTGCCACATTGTGTTCTACAGCTCTTTCACACATAAACTTTGCATGTTCTTATGCACATATTCAAACCAATTACTCAGAATCCTTTGGTCTAAAAAGAAAATTATTTTCTTTTAAATTCTGAAAGCATTACATCATAATGCTTATCTAAATTCTTTTATGAATTCAAACATTAGCCCTGTCACAATCACAACATTTATATTTAAGGCTCTTTTCAGTCATAGCTTGTTCATTTTGTTATTACAGTAGTGTTGTCTCAGGGAAAACTGACTTCACTCAGTTCTCCATGAACAAAAGCTAACTATTAAGGTTTGTATGATAAGAGAGAGCTGGTTTATAAATCAAACTGAAACCCATTAGTGAGTGGTTTTGAACAAATATATGAACAACTATTGCCTTGAAGTCAATTCTTATTTAACAGTGAAACCAGACAATCTCCAGGTGATAGTTTTAAAAATAAATTACAGAGATAAGAGAAATCTGTTATTTAAACAGAAATCATGAACAATTATGTGCTCTCCTCTTCATAACACTGCATTAAAAAAAGCCCAAAAGCTCACCCAATAATCCCAGATATGCAATAAAGGCCTGCTACTATGAAAACATAGTACCAACAAAAGATAGCCCCATTTAATTTTGCCATGAGCTGATAACCTGGCAAGAAAGGAAGGTAGCCCTAAAGAGCTCCCTACACATCAGTCAATGGGTTATATTTCTAGATGTGCCTTAAAAAAAGGTCTTTTCAAAGAGCAGTAAAAAACATTTGTCATTGAAACTGCTGGAAATCCCCAAAACCACACGTGCACATAGACACTGCCTCTGGTCTTCCATCAAGGACTCCTAACACAAGCCTGAAATGAACTTAGCATCCAAGGAGATTGACATCAATTCCTTTCAATTTTACCTTTACACTTTGGTTATCAGACCATACCTTGGCAGGAGGGGGTGTGTTAAATGGCACATCTGTTTCTAACTGACATCAAGTACCAATCTGATATATTTCATTAAAAATTCCAACCAAATACATATGAAGCTTTTAAAATATCAGTTTCAGAAAAGTTAAAGACCTCCCAAGTCCATTACCCTGCCATTTAGAAACCACAGCACTTCCAGATTTATAATAAGCAATATACACTGATGTTTTCACTCCCGTGCTATAACCAACTAAAAATCTTAAAATAATGCCAAAATAACAAATATACAGAAATCAGTTCCATTGTCTTTATTTTTGTTTAATGGGGCACAGACCTCTAGAAGTCTTCAAAGGGCAGTGCTCAGAGAATGGTTTAAGTATTCTGTAATAATGTATGAGATGTATTAACTCTGTGAAGCACCACCCCGCCCAGGATCTCACAGCACTTTACAAAAGCACTATCTGGTTACACAGAGGAGATAGGGATTAAAAAATCCTCCCCTGCCCTGAAGTCCTGCAGGGATAAAGCATGCAGAGCAGAGTTTACAGTTGTCTGGGTCTAAATTTGGAAAGCTTGGCATTTATCACATAACAGAGGATCCAACCCTCGCAGTTCTGCATCGATGCATGAGATGGGTCATGCTGAACACATGAGGGAAACTTCAGTCTTACTGAGACCAGACTCAAAAAATATCAAGCAGTGAGCGCTGCAAGTCAGAGAAGTGACCCAGAGCCAAAGAGCAAAGGGGCACCCAGCTAATCTGCACTGTCCATTCAGAGCCACCACCTATGAGGGTGCTGGGCATTTATCTGAAAACACACAGAGGATGTCTCAGACATGCTCCTTGTTCAGGCCACAGATAAACAGCAGTCATATTAGCTGGCCAATTTTTAAGCCATCCATTTTATGGCTGGCAAACTCTTATCTCAATTCAGCCTTAATAGTGATTTCTGCTCAAATGTGAGCAACCACAGAATATCCTCAAATGACCTTATCTACAAAGTGAAGATTTCTAAGCAGAGGAGCTCTGCTACTTGTGCCAAGTGGATCATCTCTTTTTCTTCTGAAGGTGAATGTTGCACATATCATTAAGTTTCTGAGTCAGTTAATAAATGATACAAAAATATAAATATTTCCAGTAAAAAAACAATTACAAGTTTTAACAATTTAAAGTTATATTAAAGCATTAAGAAAAGTAAAAATTGTTTATTTTCATATGATTCTCTGCTTGGCAGAAATGTGGAGTACCAAAATCATTCCCATAACTAGTCAGACTTACATGAGAGCAACTCACTGGCAATGCATCTAAAATAAACAAAAGGCTTTTGCTCTCATGCTTCTGTGCTACCTTTTACCTCAGTTATGACTTTAGGTCAAAATACTGCCAGGTGAAATAGAGGTAACAACTCAGGCACAGGACATACCTGCCTGACACTTCTGAATGAATGCCTAATGCTGTCTCCCTGCAGTGTTATCAAGGACCTCTTCCACCTCAGAAAATCTGTTCAAAATTTGTCTCCAAAGTAAGAACAAAAAGGCTTTTTTTCTAGGAGAAAAAGCTATTTATTGCCCATGGTCCAGCAAGTTCAACTGAGCAAAAATATTTGAACAGTTTTAATCACTCTTCACAAAAGTCAGATTCAGCTGACACACAGCTAAGCTGGAATGTCTTTAATGAGTCCAAATGCAGCTACACTCAACCCTCTGCTTTTCTAGACCTCTAAGGGCACAACCCTGTAATCACTGCACATATCAAAGTTGCAGTGCAGCAGCCTTCAAACTGGGATTTATAAAATGCCACACCTTTATGTAAAGAAAGAGAAAACTGTTTCATGATTTAAAATGAGACTTGTTGAATTCAGCAGAAGAATTTCCACAGTGACAACCTAAAGCTTTTGCTTTCCATAGTTTGGGACCAAATCCTTAGACAGAAGACATAAGGCCAGCCAAAGGAACAGAGATGGACAAAAGGAGGGGTGGGTAGATCTGCATAATACCATGCTTAATGAAAACTGGAATTAAATTTTAATAAATTATACGTATTCTCAGTACCTTCTCCTTTTTATTGCTCATTTTTGTGTTGTGTGTGACCTTTAAAGAGTAAAATAAACATTTCCTTGATCCACAACAACAATCTTTCGACATGGTGGTCAAAAATTTACCAATTAGGAGGTTCAGAAATTGAGTTTTATAAACATTTCCTATTCCATACAGGGAATAAGAGAAAGTAATTGATACCTTCACTTGTCACACAAAAAATCAATGGCTCCAAGCAATTTTCATTTAAGAAATTATATCCTCTGGACAATACTTAAAACAGCAGGAACCATCCTAGTGTAAGCATATAAACCTATAAAGTTACAGAGCTATTGCCAAACCAACTTGAACAGTGTATGGATGCATTTGCATTCCAGCTCACTGGCAAAAAACGGCTGGAAATTTTCTTCATCTATGCATGTCATCCATGAAATGCTGGCTTAATGGGAGGAATTTTCTTCCAAACAAAGAGATTAATGATGATAAGAAAAATTATTGTAACAAGAATAAAAAAATCCAATTGAGCAATGCACAAATACTTCAGCAAGTAATAGAGGTTAGGGATGTCCCTGAATCTACCACAGTTAATTTCGTACATTAGTTCTAGATATTTATTAAAGCACACAAATTAGCATGCACGAACTTGTTGAACATTGGGGATACCATTTCTGACTGCCAGTGTGTTAAACAACTCAAATACATGTGCATGAGCAGCAGGGCATGTATTTCCCCACAAAGGTACTCCAAAAAATGCAGCTCAGGAACAGAGCTCCGGAGGCTCCAAGCAGAGACTTGTGACAGCATCACATTTCTATAAATGATTGGGTATCATAATGAAGGACATTGGTTTGCTGCCCCTCTCAGTCCCGCTGTTGGGCAGCAACTCCAGAACTTTACTCCAACTGGGGCTGGAGCCCCTGCCTCTAATTCCCACACTAAGGCAAACTGAAGGCCACAACAGCCCCGGTGTGCCCACAGAGTCCTGAAATACGACTGCTTCTTTCCCAGCCTCAGAGACAGGCAGCAGTTGTGTCATCAGCACCTTTGCTCAGCCACTGTAAAAAATGAACCTGCTGAAAAAGAAACTTTTTGGTCCCCAATCAGTCTGAGAAACTTTCTCCATTATTTTCCGAATGTTATTTTCTGTACTAGACCTCAGCAATACCAATAAGCTAAAACTGAGTTCTACATTATTTTGTTTCCATTTATTAGCTCCAAAAAGAAATATTTCCTAGTGGCCCCTAGGTGCATGACCATGCACTTCATCTTACTACTCCCATCCTCCAGGTCATCCTGTTATTATTGCATTGTTCTCATCTCTGCTGACAGCTCCTCCCAACTTTATCTTATCTTCACTGACGTGAAGCATAATGAACCCAATCGTAATTTTTTTTTTTTTTTGTCCCACACATTAATGAAGCTCTAGTCCCAGGGAACTCTGTGGGTAACCTTTTTCTAGGCTAATATTCCTCTTTTGGCACCGTCAGTCCTCATCTTCCTCTCCCATTCCTTATTTATATTCCACTTCACACATGATACTAAATCTCCTCTGAGGTAATTTTCACTATGACATTATATTAAATAGCTTTATGAAAGTCTAGATAAATGAGGCCTCTATTCCATTCATTTAAGGTAAAGAAAAATAAAACCAAAAATAAACCCAAAACCAAAACTAAACAAAACAAAGAAGAGAAAAATAAAGAAAAAAGACATAAACAAACATCAAAAATCCAAACCTGATCAACGGTATAAAATGAGTTAGGGTAGGTTTGATCTTTCAGATAAACCTGATCACTTTAGTTTTCATTTATCTTTCTGTGATTAACTATTTCTTCCTCAAAAACCATTCCAAAGCCCTATACATTTAAGATCAGACAGCCACCATCAGGATTTCCTGGCTCTTTCTCTCCTGTGTGTTTCAGTTTTGCAGTAGTTATTCCCTAGCCACTTGGGACCACTCTTGTTTTGACAGACTTGTTAAAAGTTCCTGCTATCAGAGCCACTATTTCATGTGCAGTTCTTCCAAAATTCTATACAAAATTCTTATCAAATCCCCCCAATATGTCTGCATTGAAGATTTAGGAGTTTTGCCACCTCATTGAATTATACTAAATAATAATCAGCTCCCAAAGACAGCAGTACACATTATACCCTGGTAAAATTCCATTTATGCAGTGCTTTACATGATTGCTACCAGCATTGTTTCATTCAAAAATAAACAAGTATTCCTTAAGAAGTAAGACAGTTTTTCCCTTCAGAATAACAGCATCTGGATAAGTGTGTGCAATGTATATAAATGGCACACAGAAACATTTCATCATGGTATTGACAAAGTATTTAGGGCTAGAAATATTATTTTAGTATTGCACAGTGCAACTTATTTACCAAATATACATAGGGAAGTTACATAGGGAGGGGAAGAATAAATCCTTCTGTTTCTGGTACTAATATTTCATACCCAAAGCATAAAATGTTACAAAATCCTATACAAAATGGTCTTGAATAAATAGAGCTGACAATAACCATAGGTTTCTCCTAGGAAGCATACAGCTGTTTCAACATGATTATTAAATTCCAACCAAGAACCAAGCACATCCTTCATTTTAAATCTGAAAATACTCCTTTAACTCAATCTACACTATTTATGTACACAAATAGCTGCTCCATATGGTTTAACTGAATTCACATAATCTCTAAATGTACAGGTAACAGGGACATAGCAAGTTTGGTCTGCAGTACAAGCATCAGGCCCCAAATAAGCAATAGTTTCTGCAGAAAGATAAGCAAGCTTAAAGATTTTTCACTCAGACCCCACTCTCCCTTTTCAAATCCCACTATATTTTTGTTTGCTTGTTTCCATCATATTCCAGTTTTAAATTTACAGCTATATGAGACTGGGTAACATGTTACTGTACAAATCACCCAAGACTGTGGTGCTAACACCATGTTTCACCTCAACTTAATGTTTGCTTTAGGTGGACACTTTGTTGTTCTAAATATGCATTAGTCTGGAAAGAGTGAAAATTATTCCAGTAGGAAAACAGCCGTCTGTGACTGGGGGGACCCATTAGGCTACTGGAGTGCTTGGGGAGTTGCCTGCAAAACACAGGGCATGGTCTGGGCAGAAAAACCAGGGAAGAACCAAGATCAAACCAGACAAGGGCAGCAGCTCCAAAGGCAAAGCAGTATTCAAGAAATCCAGTCTGAAGGACTCTGAGTTAATGGTTAATATTCCATAAACAAGTTATAGGGAGAGAAGTGGAAAGGGAGCAGGTTTTTCACAACCCGTGAGACTCTGGATCTCTGCAGAGCACTACTAAATGGAAAGTATTGTAATGGCAGATACCACAGATGTGGCATCAAACCAAAGGGAAAAGAAAAAAGTAGAAGAAAATCACATCCTGTGACAGAAGCTAAGTTCCTCTCACAAGAATATCTGTTCAAGTATGTTAACTTTTTAAGCACTACCTAGAATCAGACTTTTTTACTATTATTTTGCATACCAGAGTAAAGCAGCAGATATCAGTAGGGATTTCACTGGCCAGCCCCAAGCTCACTAAGAGCAAGTTTGGTTGAGCACAAGAAAGGGTAAGAAGGAGACAGTCATAAGATTTGCAAGGCAATCACTTATTTTTTTTCTCTTAGAACAATTAAAAATTTCTATACTGTTACTGCTATCAAGGAATGAACAGATAATGCTGTTCTTGTTCTGTATGATATCAGCTTCTAAAGCTTCAGTTGCACCACATGCACAGACACCTGCACCACACACACAACTTTATAATAAGATTTTGTTGTCATTTCCACCAGCTAAACAAAAATTAGTGACACCCTGCAGATAAATCAGCTTTCTCCTTGTCAGCTGCAGTCATTTCAGATCTGGCCTTTCCACCTCCAAATCCAAACTGCTACCAAAGTGCAGCTGCAAAAGTCATCTCTCCTCCTTCTCTAGGTCCTTCTCCTCTGTTGGTCTCCAGCCAAGTCATATTCAAGTTGCTTGTCTTCACCTACAACATCTCACATAGCAATAAATAATACAGAAATGACCACAACGTGCTGAAGAATTACCAAGTCCTTTTAAAAAAAAATTGATGAATAAGACCTTAGATTCCACCCCTCTCCATCAATTACAGCCCAGTCACAATTCACACCCTACATCCCCCTCCTCTGCACACTCCCTTGCCCATCCTGTCACTCCCAGATCAGAAGTGCAGTTTCACACTCCCCCTGCTCCAGCATCCCACAGGAGAGAGGCAGATCAGAGAGAGAAGCCCCACAGTGACAGGAAAGAGGCAGGGATCATGTGCAGAGCAGCACAGCCCCACACAGAGATGCTTCAGCAGACTCTCCCCTAGCTGCAGCCTCCCTGCCTGCAGCACCATGGCCTGTCCCCAGCACCTGAGCTGGTTTTCCCCCTGCAGCACACAGCCTCTCTTCTCTTTTGGGCTGCAGTGCAAAACATGCAGGGTTTTACCTCACATTGGGGCACACAAAGGCAACCGGAGAGTAGAGGGACTTGCAAGCGCTCTGTGTGAGAGGTGCAGTCACAGAGCTGCAAAAAACCCTCATTTTCAGCTCATTTTCAGACCTTTTTACTATGCTCAGGGCTACTCCAAGCAGGTGGCTCTGTCCTGATCGCTGCCTGCAACTGTCTAGCAAAACATTCAATTACAGTCTGGAGATTAGACAGTCCAAAGATTAACTAAACACTAAATAGAAAAAAACCCCAGGCCTTCTGAGACATAAATCTTGCAAATATGGTTCCATAGAGCACAAGTCCAGATTCCTGAATAGTTTATTTTCTGTAAAATCTTCACTGTAAAAGACTGCATATACTTGAAATTTGCAAAGGTAGCAGCTTAAGTTATTTCTAGTCAGCTCATAAAAATCTGTCTTTAGCACTTTTTTCCTAAGAAGAAAGAAAGAAACCCAGACATACTCTAAGCTTAGTGAAAAGATAAGATTCTGGATATAATACCAATATGACTTCACCTTTTATTTTTTAAGGGTTCGAAACAATACTGGATGAAAGTTTATATGTAAGCTTAAGGGATCTGCCAAAATGAAAGTGAAAACCCAGCAAATTATATTTCAGACACCTTGACATATTATGCACCATGCATGCTGTCAGCTTCACTGTCCTTTCCTTTGCTGTAGGCCGAGTGCTTGAATACCAATCTTATTAAACTACAACTCTGAATTTATCCACTCTATATAACATTCCAGATGTCGTACCAGCTGGGAACAGGCCCTCAGGCCATCTTTGGTTGATCTCTTAGTCGCTTTCCAGCGTTTGCCAGGCATTCATCCAAAAATATGAAGGAAAGTGCTAAAAACAGATGTCAGGGTTAATGTTTTTTTCTTTTTTTTTCTTCGCATAGGAAATACAGAAAACTTGCACCCTACACCTATTCTATGAAATATGAATGCTGTCAACAAACCATAGTTAATTTTAAATTAAATCACAATGTAACAGAGTTAATTCTTACACTGTTTTTCTGACAACAGGCCAGCCTCCATCGGTCTGTTCTTTGAAAATATTATGTGGTCATTTGGATTTTTTCATTAAGTTGGAAAATCTTCTGATGTCGTCAATCTGCAAAAATGGTTTCAAGTCCCTCATTTAAGAAAAATAATGGTTAAAATGTAAACTAGATTGATTGCAATTCATGGTAAGCTTTATGACAAGGTTGGAGTAATGGGAGTTATTAAATCAGTACACAACTGAGCTATGAGAGAGGAAGACTTGTTGGCCCCATCATATTACAACAAATTATTTCAACTTCCACTCACTGCAATATGAGCAGGAGATGCTCGGATCTTCCCAAGAGATGCTGTCTCTCTTTGGGATCCTTGCAGGAGTTTAACCATGGAATTTCAAAGATCAGGGCTGGGAAGGAGGTCCTGATCCTGCTGACACTCAGGAACATGTGTGCCTTTACTTAACAGGGGTAGCTCTGACGTACATGGGAGTCCTCACAAGAATTAAGTTATGTGAGTGCTTAAGTGCTTGGGCTGCAGACTCCAAGGTCTGTGCAAGAGGCCATCTATTTTATCTGCTCCAAACAGGGTCCACACACACCAAAATATTAACAAGCATATGCAGAACCAATTCTCAGAAAGCCCTCGTGGTGCTGCCAGCAGAGCCTCCCTCCAGCATGCAGGACCTGGGTCTCGTACAGCAAAGGACAGGAGATAATTTCCATTGTAATGACACCTCACAAGGATGATAATCTCTTCTGCCACTCTAAAGACATCCTTTTAAAAATTAATTTTGGGGCAATAGCCTTCCTTTCCTTCCTTTAAAGGAAGTCATTTAACTGCATTGAAAAAGGGCTATTTCTAAGAAATATTTTCACCCTCCTTCTCTTTGCCTCACATTCATTAGAATGCATAGCTGAAATTATGAGAAAAACAGACTATCCTATAGCCTCAATATTGAAGAAGCAGGAGAAGAATGAACATTAACTGGCAAGTTCACTCTAAAGTATAAAAGTACCTGCAAAAAAAAAAAAAAAAAGAACAAAATCTTTTTCAAATGGAATAAAAAGGGCAGGACAAGTTTAAAACTTAGCCCTAGCACTTTAATAAGAGACTTAGGATATAATTCTGATTCATACATTAGACTGCAATATTGCCCTGAATAGTTACCACTGGAGCCAGCACTCAAAGGTGGTAAAATTTCATGGTTTATAGTCTGATATTCGAACGTGTTTTATGTCATCTATTAATAATATCAAAAAACATTCAAGCGAATGCACTATATTTCTTTTAAGTAAAACTGATGCATGCCAAGTATTTTTTTTTCCACAAACAGTAAAAAAAAGTTATTTTGCCAAACATTGTGTTGATGTCAGGAGACATTATGTGAGCTAGTTTCTTCAGATTTATACCTTATACAGGTACATTACTTAGACAAAGCAAGATCACTGACCTATATGCTACACATATCAGCAAATATGTGTATTTTTAGCAAAGATTGCGCATGAGAATGGAGTAGTAAACTACATTTTGTCAGCATTGTTTTAGGTGATTTGAGTACAACATAATCACTGAAACAGATCAAATACTTTGAGCACAGGATTCAGTGCAGCGTTCATAGGTTTGCTTGTATACATCACAGAAAATTCTATGATCCTCACCAAATCCAGTAGCTGGATCAAATTAACAAAGTTCAGTACACAACAAGTCTTCACACATCATTTGGACACCAGATTTGAAAGAAACAAACAAACCCCACTGAACTTGTCTGTGTGCAGAATACTGAAGTGATGCCATCCCACGTTCCAGTAGCTCCCTGACAAAACTGCAGCATTTCTTTTGGGATACCTGAACACAATCTGGCTGAAATCAATGGCAAATCTCCTCTTGCATTAAAAAATGAAGGGCTGATCCAAAGGCTATTGAAATTACTATGATTTTTGGACCGAAGCCTAAATAATCGGGTAAAGGAGAACGTATCTTGTATTTACAATTGCAACCATCTCCCAAGGGCTATTTTAAAAACTACAAAAACATCCCACATCATACAGCAGCCTATTAGCACTAATTTTTCTCACCCATGTGCAAATACTCCAGTCTACTTCATGAACCTGTAAATCAGTTAAAGGTTTGGTGCCATTTTAAAAGTCCTTTTTCTCTTATGCAACGTAAAAATGTTAAATGAATAAAGGCTTATACCATCAAAGCACAAAAATATCTTAAAGCACGATAACACAAACAAACAAAAAAAATTTACTACCAATGAGATAATTTTATAAAGCTAGATCACATAGGCTCAAGTGGAAAGAGGTCAGGTTTTACAGTCTTAAGAGTATTAAAGAAAGTGCAGATTGTTTCCAGTTCTCAGAGGTCTGACTGCCTTTCCTTCCAGACCAAGGATCAGCCATAACAGTTGCCTGTCCATAGGAAAGTGGGGGGAGAAAAAACCACAGAAAATAAAAAGGAATGTTTGATTTGCCAATAATTCCACAAAATGTGGAACCTACAATTTGTGTCAAGTACATTAAAGTACTTAAAGCTAATGTTCAAATACAGCATTACTCTTTACCAAAGACCATGCTAAACACTCAACCAAGCACTGAGCACCTTCCACTATTGCCTCAAACCACATGCAAGCATTTATTTCTGTCAACAGATTCAGACATGCAAAAAGATCTGTGGACATTCACAGGACATCCTTCATGATGGAAGCTGCACCCAAAGTTTCAGTGTTTTCTTGGGGGTAGTGGTTTAAAGGGATTAGAAAATAGCAATAGGTTATGGTCCAAACAGAAAAGGAAGTAACTGCTTTATAGAAAATAGAAGAAGAGGGAAAAAAAAATCAGAGCTTCCATAACACCAAAAAATTAGTAACAAATATGCAGATTTTTAAAACAAGATTTTTCACTTCATTTTCCACATTAGTGGCATGCAAATTGGAAGAAATTTAGGTTCAAGTACATCTCTAATAAAAGGGTCATTGTGATATCCAGTCTCTCCTATAAATAATTTTCCCATTCTGGATGGGCCTGACTGTTAGGGATGAGAGGAATATTATCCACATGATCAACAATATAAATTCAATTTAAATTACCCACTACCTTGCAAAACAGTATAACTCTATCAGAAACACACAGGAGGAATCATTTTATCAAGCAAGCAGTTTTACTAATCATTATTCTGGGGACAGTATAAACTGAAACTTCTTTTTTTTCACTAAGGGTTTCCATGTTAAAAGGGAGAAGCTTTGAATGGTCTTTAAATGTTATCTGTGGCAGAAATGACACAGAAAGAAAAAAAAAATCCAAATTGATCACATTCATCCTTCATGAAAAGTTCAGCAATAAAATTTTATCTTCTCATTTGTGCAGAATTCAACAGGAGCTTAAAACAGCTCAAGAAGTTCAATAAATTTAGCTGAATTATCAAAAAACTAAACACAATCTGCTCTTGCCTTGACTGAGACCAGTGAAAAGACAGTTTCAAAATGTTTGTGCTGTGTGAGCAAAGTGATTAATGCACCATTAGGCTTTATCAGCCTAAAACATCCTCTCATCCATGTATATCTGAAGAATGACTTTCCAGTTCCAAGCACTGCATTTCCCACAGCACTTGAAATATATCTTTTTGATTTAGAAGCACTTCTCTACTGTATCTCAATGAACTCTTATTGATAGATGATAGCAGCACTACGTCAGAGCTCTGTGAGCACAGGATTATTTCTGTTACCCCCAGACCTTTCAGTCTTAATTTAGAAGGCTGAATCTAAGCTTTTATCAATGTCAAAATTCTTGGGTAAGAGCATGTGCCAACTTCTGGAGGTTCACTGGGGGCATGAGGAGGTCAGTGGGAAATTCACATTGCACTGTATCAATCTCTCATGATTTAATCATTGGTCTCCCCTAAAGAATGTCAAATGAGCACCTAGTCTGTATAATGTTAATTCATTTCATCAGGTGTCTTGTTACTAATCCAATGTAGCAGATATGAGTTAAACACTTTACAGTAGAATATTTGCCCAAGTACACATCCTTCTGTCTGCTTCTTGGAGAATGAAAGGTTAAAAAAAAAAAAAAAAGACTTTAAATCTATTGCTAGAAACTGAAAACATGGACTTGTAAACATTAGAACATGAAATACTGAATGTGAGTTTAAAAAATTCAGTCTTTTATGAAAAATGTGCATTGTAGAGATGCTAGAAAAGCAAGGCACTTTTTATTAAAGTGGTTTTTTTTATATATAGTTCAACCTCAAACTGAATAAACATGAGTTTGTGGCCCCAAAGATACATCTAACAAAAAAGGAGGAAGATCAATATCCCCTGCATAGCCCTTTATCATCCACTGGAGCAGCCTCAATATCTGTCTAACACCCAGGGGAGCAAGAATTAGAGAAACAGCTAAAACTTTAGGTCCATTCTCCTTTCTCCCTTGAGAAATCACTCTTGGGGGATGGCCTTGCAAATGAGGGGTCAGTTCTGCTACCCAGGAATCCTCTGGCAGCTGCTGAGGTCAGTATCATCACAGCCACACAAGGACTAAGGACCCAGGCCAGTGAGTTTCACCACAGAATTTGGGGGAATAGGATTACAGCCTCGTAGAATGTATTTGATCCAAACTGAAATGATCTAAAACGTGTTTTCTGCAGAAACTGTATTATTACAGATTCCCTGTGAAGGCTGTTACACTGCACAAGGTGAGGAGTTACTGGCTTCTGTATGATTTACACACAGAGACGTTTGGCAGGGCTGGGACTGAGGCTGTAATAGAAAACAAGAACCTCTGTAATTCTCCATGCACAGAGAAACGTGGACTGCACGCAGCAGCTCCACTATTTCCTCTGAACAACAAAACCCTCAGCTTAAAATGGTGGTTGGTGCTTTAAAAAGTGCCAGGTCCCCATTCAGTTTGCCAACAAACAAAAGTATTTTGAAACAGTTTGCAGTACACTAAGCAATGTATCACATACAAGTAATGATATAATTACTCGTGCATATGCTACTAACACACACTCCCAGCCAGAAATTAGCCTAAACAAAAGAATTGTTTGAACAGGATCATGCCTGACTTATGCAGTACCAGTCTCTGTAAGAGTAGTTTTGCCTGAAATTGTAAGTGGTTTTCATTTTCTCTTAATCCTTGCCTCCTTTTCCTCCCTTCCACTCCAAATCAGAAACACATTTTGCTTGATTATGGAGCTAATTCTCTTACCAAAAAAAAAACCTAACCAAAGAACATATCCTTAAATATAAAAGGGGCCAAAATTAAACCAGCAAACAAAAAAAATAAAGGTATATATTAAAAAAAGAGATAGAATTAAAAATATTAGGGAACACCTAACATCACCTTCAGTTAAAATTTCAGAGAAACACCAAATGATGCTTTTTTTATCTTCAGCCTTACAAACACATGGCTGTAAACTCCTTAAGTGTGATTTAAAACTTGTTACAAACGTCTGTAGGATTAGCATGGAGTACCACAAACCTGATCTAGTAATTTCTTACTTCCACAAGTTGACCCAGCTAAGAAGGTGGAATGACTTGGAGGATTCAAGTCAGTGAAATCAGTGTTACTCTAACATCAGCAGGCTGGCTGAGTGAGGACTGCAAGGTCAGTCCTTTACACAGCAGAAGAGCAGCATTTCAAACACAGTGCTGAAATTCCCACAGCCACGTATTAGCAGTTGCAGTTCTAGTGCTTGGATAAAATTAAGTTTATCAGTTCATTCTCCAAATACACAAATGAAACCACCAAGTGTTCCGTAGTGGAATGTTTTCATTATAGAAGAATGCCTGAAATGGTTTGTGGCCACTTGAAAACAGTTTGCCTGTTCAAAAAAAGAATCTCTAAATGAAGAGCTAGACAGCAAGATTCAAGATGTTAAGTCTTTTAAATAGCTCTGAGTGCTTTTTCAGGGTATCAACAAAAATGGCTCGTCAGAGAATAACAAGTTTCAGGCTCCTTCTCAAATCAAGAGTACTGGAGCTTTATGTACTTGGGTAGCAAGTGAGCCACTAACTACAAATCTTCCTCCCTCCTCGGGATTAGAGCTTGTCTTCACTGACGTGTTAATTTGCAGTCATGTCCCTTACATGACTCATCTGCAAGCCTGAAAACTCCATTTCTCTGGTGATTTAGATGCAAACGGGTTGGCAATGGAATAAAAAGGCTCAGCCTGGCAGCAGGAGGCAGCAAGCAGCTGATAGCCAGCACCAGGCAGTGCCTCAGGTCCCACTCCAGGGGCAACCAGCAGCAGGTGCAATGGGGAAAGAGATGAAGGAAATTGTGGGAAAATGTCTGTCAGCCCATTGGGACCCTTAAAACAACTTCTGTCCACACAAGAGTTTCTTCAGTGTAATATGAAGAACTTTCAGAGCAAACACAGTTATTGCTGCCAGACTGCAAATAAAAAGGTGGAATGATAGGTTGCATCAGTTTATTTCAATGTTAATTTTTGGAGTAATTCAGTTCCACTGCCTTTTTTTTGTTTTTAATTAATACTTTAAAATGCCATGCTCCTTTTCCCCCTGGAAAAGCAGAAGCCAAGACAGACTGTGTCTATTTGTGGAAGACAAGGCTTAAATGAGAATATTTATCTTCTCAATTTTGGCATTTGCCTTAAAGCAAGGCACTTTTCTAGCAAACCCAAAGAAAGAGTAGTTATTAAATGAACTGTAGGAGCTGCAGCCTGTGTATTACAACTTGCACATCTAGCTGGAAACAGACTGACTGGTTTCTGCCTTACCTTGCTTAGCCAAACACTCACAAGTCTGATAGCACATATTTTCATTAATAATTGTTTTAGAAACAGATTTTTTTTGCCAAGATTGGACTACTTAGAGCCATATATCTAATTCCAGAATCAGGCTATCCTTGTTGTGAGTTCAAACCAGTAAACATCATAAAATTTAGAAGCAGCAAGGTCAACTAGAAAGCTAACTGGTCAAGCAAACATTTTCTCACTTGAAAGATAAACTTATTTTCCTTTTTCTTTCCTTATTTTTACCCACACCCCCAAGAGAACTCTCTTTTAGCCAGCCAATCAAAGTGGAAATGTACTTCAAACACATTCAGCTCAACCAAGTTTTCACTGCTGTCCTTCTTGGTGGTCCGTCATATGGAATGGTTTTAATACTTGGAAGCAATACCTTAAGTGTCAGAAAACAAGAACATTTTATTTCTGCAAGAAAGCTTTCCAGTACTACTAGTATTTTGGAAAAGAAAAAAATTCCTTGTAGTAGATTAAAAGGTGAAAAGCCAAAAGAAATCAGAAAGAAAACTAGGAAACTATTCCTTATGGCAAAGTTCAACATGTATCTCAAAGTTGGAGAAAGGGCTATTACTTGTATATGTGCTTCATAATTTCATTTATTTTCATATATTTATTCAGTTATTTAATTATTTTCATGAATGGTAGGAGAGGGGCATATTTTTTCAATCTCTAATTTCTAACAGCAGTTGAAGTCTTTGGTTATGCATCAAAATCTGTTTGGTACCAAGTTAGTTTTAAATTGCATTGACTCAGTAGAATTTCAGAAATGCAGGATGCAATGCACTGATACAAGACATCACTTGGGCAACAACACAGGAGCCTTTAGAAAATGTTCAGTTTAAACATTTCTACATTTCTGTCCTCTGGGATCCCTCAAAAATATTTACTTTGAATCACAGTTTTTCCCTGAAGATACAGCAATAAATATGTCAAAACCATAATGTCCCACTCTATGCAGATGTCACCCCAGTGAATCAGGCTGGCAGTATTTCATCAGATCCTAACAGGTATTTTGCTCTGTAGTCATAGAAGTGGTAAAAAAAAGATATTCACTGAATTTTCAAAATATCTGGCCAAAGAATTTCATCTGCATGTAATTCTTAAATACACACACAGCAACGAACTATGCAAAGAGGTTAGTGCAGTCCTGTACAAAAATGAGAGCACAGTCCTGCCAGATTAAAGCAGAACAAAATGTACTATCTTGCATGTACAACATGAATCCATATGTAATTCTGCTGGGCTAGAGCAGAGTACAGTGTGTTCCTATTAATATTTACTCATCTTTCATTTCAAGCTGTAAGCTTGTCATTTCAGATAGCAAATACTTTTGAATATTTAAGTAACAGCTAGTTCTATTTTACTGAGATTACTTACTAACAAAGGAATGAATGATTCTGATTAAACTGGCTCCCTGCTTGAAAAATATCACACACAACAGCCAAAGAAAACCCCTTTGAAACATTCCTGTGTTTGGAGGATGTAAGGAAACTAATCTCGGATCATGACGATGATGATGCTGCTATATAAAAATATTATCCATCTATCCCTGGAAATTTTACTGGCCTGGATAGAAGGAACAGTGCAAGGGGGGAAAGGGCACACTTGGGGAGACAGGAATAAAGGGTTTTCCTGCAAGTGTCTCAACACTGGTTAGCCAAAAGAACAGAGGCTGTGAGCCACCCTCATCTCTGCCTCCACACCACAGCCTCAGGAACCTCTCACCCCTCTTATCTATTCTGTTCCCTGCCATGGACACAGGAGGAGGAATGATCTCCAGAGCAGAGCAGATCAGACTGATCTCTTGTTTTGTTGGAGTCAAGTGCACAGGGTTCTCTCACTTTTCCCATTTTCCAGTGTAATTTGGGATGTACAGGAACACCAGGACTCTGTAGGATCGCCCACAGAACAGTTCTGGAGTTCATGGAAAAGGAAGGAATTTATTTCCCACAAGTCAGCAGCCCTTCACATTAGGACAAGATAGAAAGTGAATTGCTAAAACTAAATGAAGGAATTAAGGTGTGTGAGAAGATGCTGCTGTGTTATTTTCATGGCAACCTTCCTGTACTGATTCAATTTCTGTGCTGGATAGGCTAAAATGGACTTTCAATGGACATACATTTCTCTCTTTCCATTCACCTGTGCATTCTTATCACATTTATTACGTATCAAACCTATCCATCCTAGTTTAAAAAAATTCAAAAAATTATTCCATGAAGGATTTTCACCCTCTGGTTTTAAGACTTCCATCCATTCATACCAGTAAATGTCAAAAGAAGGAGTTGAATGAAACACAGAAAACAAGAAAAAGATCTAGTTTTCTTACCCAGTTTGACCACAATACAGTTGAGTTTTATATTAACATTTCAGCAAAAATGTAATTATAGCTGTATATTATTACAAACCTCTGATTAATTTCCTAGAAAAGCAAGGGAAAATCTTTCTATTCACTAAAGAAATCCTGGTTTACTTGCAGGAAGGTAAAGCTAGAGATACAGATCAGTTCCATCTGCATTCAGTGTATTCATAACTTTCAATAAATAATACTTAAGGGCTGAATTTTCTTTCAAAAGAAACTACTGCTAATACAGTTGCTTTTACTTTCAACATTTTGATGTTTCAGCACCACTTTCAGTTCCAGGAATTCAAACTTAATTTCATACTGCTAAGTGCCTGGGAAGAGCAGGCTTCAAAACTAAATCACATTTATGAAAGAACAGAAGCTGGCCATATCCTAGATCCAATTCAGATCTCAATGGAATAAATGGAAAACTTTCCATCAAATGGAATTCTTTCCATCCAATGGAATTGAGCTTGGAACCAGCTTCTGTACAGAGCTATGCTGGTATTTAAGGGTTTTTCAAGGGGATTCATTTTGTTTGTTTTTTAATCAGCCATATTATTCACATAGTCCAAACAGTCTAGTCAAAGACTCAGACTAAGCCTCTGTTATATTTGATTTATCATCTTCTCTAAAACGTGCTCCATTAAATGGAAACTATTTTGATCAAAGTGTACAACCTTTACAGTGTTTTTCAACTACTGTCATTAAATGCAGCTGAGTTGCAGCTGCATTTTACTGTCCTACAAGTTATTGCTTTCCCAGGTGTTTGGTCCAAGAAGGTCTTATCCAAGTACCTTTTCTGTTGATAATCAAGACCCTCTAGGGAAGCAAAAGTATGAATTATTGTAAACATTTAAACTAAATTCAAACAGTTCACAGTGGCTCCACATGCTTTCTATCATATCGTTTCTGCTTCCTTTTGTCTGTCTGAAAAGATTTTCAGTTTAAAGCTCAAATAACCTCACCTCAGTTCTCTCTTTTAGAGTAGTGATGAGCAAACTTTTCTTCAAGTAGCTCCTGCAAGGAGCTACCTTTATCTTTCAAAATAAAACTGCCCATCACCGACAGAACCACACCTTGTGATGTGGGGGAAGTTTGGCTCTTCTCTCACTTCTACAGGGAGCCTTTCCTAACAAATTCCCTGCTCTTACATTAAGGAACGTACTGTAAGTGTCTATGAATGTAATTCAGACAGTTTTGATGTGAAATTCAACTGACTCCTGGAACACATTGTGTTATGAGTAAATTTCCACAGCACGCCACACATTTCCTAGGTTTACTTCAGATCTTTTGCCAAGATTAACAGCGTTTCTTTCATGTTGCTTTCTTTACATTTATATCTATATTCCATGTTTAACATAATGTTTCTGTGGGTCTGGAGAAAGCATTTAAGATTTTTAACTTAAAAAAAAAAAAAATTGTTTCTTTCTAAACACTGTTCCATCCATTATTATACTTCCCATTTGTTTCTTTACACTTCACCCAACCTTCCCTTACAAAAACTCCATTAACTAATACAATGTGCTGGAAAATGCAAGGTCTGCCTAAAACTGATTTTTCCATTAAATAAAACAAATTAGGATAAGTCAAACAATTCACAGAAAGGACAATTACTCCTAATTCTACACATTTTGCAGATGTAACTATAAACATCTATTAACACATCACTAAAATATTGCTGCTTTTGCCTCCATTACATCCTATTAATATCTTCCAAAAGTGGTTTTACTTATTATTTATGCAGCTAAGTGCCTTGACTTTGATTTTGCGTAGTGTTTTTTCATTCAGCTTTCTATAAATCTGACGTGTCTTCGAAAGATAACACACACTCTGCATCTTAATCTGTTTCACAGTAATCTTTATCTCAGGGTTGCACGAGTGGGACAATCTCTGCAATTCTCACACACAGCACACTGACCTGGTCATCATAACGGTACGTGAGGAACTGCTCCCCCGTGGTGTCCTCAAGAAAACTCCCCTGTGGAGAAAGTGCAAACTCAGGCAAGAAGTATGCACCTTGGGATTGCTCTGCTCTTGTCTGTAAGAAATTAGAAAGGTCACGTTACACCTACTACAAACACAAGTAATTTTTTTTAAAAAAATTATGCATGTAATTACAAAATCTAGACATGAACTTCTGAAGGAAAACAAAAAAAAAAGTGTTGTGCTTTCAGGCATGGTACTTCTGGGTGGATATCTCGCTTTGATGAAGGCATGCTAAATACCTACAGGGGTCCAAACCAAAACAAGATGCCCCAATAGCAGAATAACCTACTAAACCAAAGGAGATCATCTCTGGCTTATCAACCATCAGTGCTCAAAGACATTCAAAAAGCAACATTGCACTTCCTTTGTCCTCATACACTTCACTAGAGGAGTGGCTACTGCAGGTGCCAGGCTTTTGGGTAAGGATGATATATTTATTTTTACAGGAAGAAACAAAGAATCACAGAATAACTCAGCTTAGACGGTATCTTGAGGGCTCATGTAGTCCAACAGGGTTACCTATGAAGCCATGACACTATGAATTACTCTCCTATCTTGCAGGAAGATATTACTGCAAAGAAGAAATAGGAAGGCAACTGCAAAGAAGAAATAGGAAGGGAGTGTGAATGGCTGGGCAGAGCACAGGCAGTGCTCCATATCAGTTCAGGATGCTGTTCACAACTGGGGAAGAGCACTTGAGAACACACTGAGAAAGGAAAAAAAGGGCTCATTTCAAGCTACAGAGGAACTATTTCTGTGAGAATCACAGCTGGGCTGTCTGACACCTGGGTCCTGATTAGAGAACTAGCTTTTGGTCAGAGGATCAGTGCCTGGCCAGCAATCACAGCACACCTGAAGCGAGCTCAACACGCCGAGCACACGCTGAGCCAGCACCATCTCATTGCACTGCAGGCCACAAGCACCCAGATACACAACAAATGTTCTGCACAGACCCTTCTGCCCTTACTCCTCCTGCATTTATCACTGCCCTGAGGAGCCAACTGCTTTGCATAGTAGAGAAAACAAGCAATCATCTTTTGAATGCAGAATATTGAGTCCAGCTGTGATAGTGAGGACAGGGCAATGAACATTACCTTCCAAAAGGTTGAAACCTTTCAGAGAAGAAAAAAAAGCCTGAAATGTACACATTACTGCTGGACGTTTACCAACGAATAAACTTAATAAATAGGGTTGTAATTAAACTGTATATTTTGACATTTATACAGCAATTTTACATGAGAGCTGGCAGTTGCCATTGCCCAGTTTCTAGACTCTTGGCTAGAACTGCACCACATATAGGTGCCAGCTAACTAGAGTTTTCAAAACTAATCGACATAATTTAACCAGTTTGTGGTGGAAAAGGAAGGTAAGACCCACTGCACTTTCTCTCTTGCAGTAAGTTCACAACTTATCTCATAAAAAGCAGATGGCATGTCATTTGCAGGATGGTCTGGAGAATCTTACGGAGCTTTTGCTTACTCTGCTGTGAGCTGTCAGCTTCTCAGACTGCAAACCCCATCAGTCGTGACAGCATCAGATTAACATACTTGGTTTAAATCAAGCAGTCTTCATATAAACTAGAAATAGCTTGCAAAGGACATGTCTAGACTAGGGTAAAGGTCATATTTCAGCATGCAAGACTGAGCAAGATTGTAAAGAGGATTTTTTCATCAGGCCTACAGAAGAGTAATTCACATTCACACCGTGTTATCGTGACATTTCTAAAGCTTATTGCAGCAGAGCTCTCACATTTACACTTTACCCAAGTGACTTTATTTATGCATAATTAAGTAACAAAATACAGAGAACAAATCTGCACTTGATAACAACGTTTTCCCCATAAGGCCACCAAAAGAGGTCCAGAGCTATGCTTCCTGCTGAACCCGAGCTGGCTGCAGCTGATGCAAGCCTTGACACGTGAAGCACAGCCCAGACATGAAACGGGCTGACATAATCTGGCATCCTTCCCCACTGGTTTCAATGGACTATCGATGGATCCTGTGTGGGGGAATATGGCAATGATGTCATCCTATGATTTCAGCACGAGACTAATGGATAAGAGATATGCATTTGAAATCTCGAGTGGCCTGGGTTAAAGTGCTTATCATTTCTACCTCGGTTTCACCAGGTGTAAAACAATCACACCACCTACTGACCTATTTTAATGGTGTATTGTTTAGTTTAGTTTATATTTGTAGACTAATTTGGAAAAGAATACTGTTAAGTGCTAGTGATTTGTAACAATATTTTTGGAAGAGCTGCCTAATTTACAGGCAGAGGAGAATCAAAACTACCCCACCATACTTCTTAGCTAATTGTATATATCACACTGTTGCCTTATTTCTCATAAACAAATTTTTCCGTAGGATATCTAGCAATAAACTTGCTTTTATTTCTCATCTTTTTAAGTTAAACATTTAAAATATAAAGTCTTTGGACATTAATCAGTATTATGCTTTGAATATAAAACATGCCAATATTTGAAGCTGTAATAGCAATTTGACAAACATAACAAGAAAAATTAGGGCCTTCTAACACACATTCCATTTTCTTGTTAAAAGCTAACGAGCAGCTAGGCACTTGAGAAGCAGAGGAATGCTTGCTAGATTCAGGCAAGCAACATCTGGCTTCCAAGCATGGAAAAATTCAGTGTAAAAGGCAGATATTTTATAAGGTTACACAGGAGGTTACAATGGAAACTGATTTGTTAGCTGCAGCAAAGGTACTGCTACCTGTCTAGTATAATTCAAGTAAGGAAGAATGCAGCAAAGCAATTAATTAAAAATTTTTAAAAACCCACTAAGAACACACTATGAGCTGTCATGGCAACCAGTGTTGAAACCAAGGAATTACATCTGATAAACAACCCAAACTGAGAATTTTTTAAAAATCAAATCTTCAAATGTTAAAAAAACTCTCTTGTATCCACTCACCTAAGTAGCAGAAAAACATTTTTACCCTCTAGATCCAGGACCTTCAAATAAACTGCACATTCCCAATGCGCTTTCATTCATACATTGTACTGAACACAAAATATAATGTTTCTACTTAGTCCATTTTATTCCCCACTGAGGAATCTACCAATGCTTCTTATGAGGCTTTTTATATTACTATGGGCATTTTGGCTTAAACATAATTCAAATTTCAACAGTCTGTGGGTTTATAGTGTATTTGAGATCATCTCTGAATGACTTAGCTAATCTGATATAAATTCACTTTTTAAAGTAAAGACTATAAGTGCAAGTTTCAGAAAACAATTACTTTTCATGCAAGTGTTTTAGGTCTGTTTAATGACCAGTTTAATCTCAATAGCTTTAAATTAAATGTGTCAAGTTACAAGTACATTTAAGATTTAGAAGAAGCATTTTAAACCAGCTTTTATGATCTTAAGCATATGAAGACAGTAGAAGGTGATAATGTAGCCAAAGCAGATATAATATTAATCACTACATAAAATTCATTGAAATTAATATATCCTGTACCAAGAAAGTATATATTACCTACCGACAAAAAAGAAAATATAAAAATTGGAAACAGATCAGTGTTTGAAAAATCTTTCTAGTTGATCAGGACATGTAATTTATTAGTCAGAAACTGAAGAAATAAGGTCTTCCATGCTACATCTTTCTGCCTGTGTGATCAAGGAGAACTATCCTGACCAGCATAAGTGGGAAGTGTGAAATGGCACTGGCTTTATCCAAGCCTTATGCTGGAGGCACAGCTTTGATCTCGGGCTGTGATTGCTTCCTCACTCACCACTCCCCAGCCGAGTGCTGAAAGACCAAATTATTCTTCCACTTTCAACTGCAGAAGACACAAAGCACTGCCTGTATCCAAGCCTCTGGATTTTAGATCTCCTTCCACCAAGAGCTGCATGTTGTTTTTCCTGCTGCCCACTTTCATTTCTCCATAGAACACTGACTAGAAGCATCTGCCTGAGCTGTTGGATTTGAAGATTTGATTTGATTATCGAGGGTAAGAGGAATGGTCAGTGAGTGCTTCCCAGCCAATACTGCCATTACAAGTAGCAAGGCTGAGAAGGACTAAATGCCCACACACAGCTGAGCATCTCCCAGTGACTGAGCACAGCAGATGCTGCTGGGGCACAGCTTCTGGTTCTGTTTGACCCAAAAGGAGCCCCAGTGACACATTCTGAAACCAGCACACAATGCAAGGTACTTTAACTGCTCTTTTTTTCCCTTGATGCCCAGGATTCATGTTAACTATTGCCATCCAGCTCACCCACAATTCTCAAATCAGGGCAATCACTAAACTGTAGAGTTTTCCTATTACTAAAAATTATAAATATTAATCATTGGTCATTCCTTCCAAGTTAGAGAGTAACAACTTCCTCCAAAGACTTAAACTGCTATTGTAATCTCAGATAAATTAAAAAATCATTTAGTCTACAGTTCCTGGAGATAATTTGATACTAAGGCCAAGACAAAGCTCAACCAAACCTCATAACAGCATGCTACTATTCTACTTAATCATAGCCACCAGGAGACTTGAAAGTAATTGTTCCATATTTATATATAGACAGCAGCATCTTTAGGAAGAGAGCTTTCTACTAAATCTGAGCTGTGAAGGTCAAGAAGATGAAAAAAGAGAGATTTAATGTCTCAAAGAAAAAACTTGAATATAATTAGAAGTAAAACATTACTATTTCAGGTACAGAGGACTCTTTAGAGTTTCTTCACACAGAGAGCCACAGACAGAGAAGAGTAAGAACTCTGCTGTTATGTACACTTAAGACATATAAACATTACCTAGACTTAAATCAGTCATTCCCTAACTAAGCCTGGGTCCCTGGCTAAACTTGGGAGCATAATGAGAGCAAACTGGAGTAATGCAGATGAAAGCTTTAAAATTATCTATTTCAAATGGTGAAAATGGCAAATACCATGTTCTTCCTGAAACTGCCTCAATAACTTACTTTTAAAAAGAAACTCGGACAAAAGATAAAAGGTCCAATCAACTAAAGCTTTACAGTAATGCACAACTGCACTACCCTGCCCAAAGTAAATTCTATAAAGAAAAGACAAATACAGTGAAGCCAGTTTGCTTTCCATAGTTTTGTGGCTCTTTTATTAGCTCTTGTTGGAAGCGGAAAATGGGCAGCATTCATTTCCAAAATTGTTATTTTAGGGGAAAAAAAGACTGGAAAAGCAAAATGAGAAAAACTATCTGCATTCTTAATGACTTGTAAATACATGTTTGTCAGATTAATATGCACAGCAAGTCCAATCATATACCAAAATGTGTGTATCCCCATTTAATTCAAGTTAAATATCTGTCTCCTAAGCTGCTGCAGCATTTGATTTACGCCCCAGGGAAGTAATACAGCAGCTAAGTAGCAGTTTTAGCTTAATGGATTTTCAAGGACTCCAATGCAAAAATATTAGATAGAGCACAGCACTCCAGCTTCATCACAACACAAGAAAGTGTATTTGCAGATAAACAATGTCACATCAACAGTTCAGAACTTCAGATATCTCCAGAGCAAGAAATCGTGATGAATAAATATCTAGCAAGTCAGATTAGCTTTTGTCATGGCCAAGATCTACAGAAACAGCTTCCTAATGCTAGACACTCTGAAACATTTAAAGACCCTGCAAGTGAACCGAGTTTCCACAGAAGCTGCCAGCAGCTTAGCATTTCTGCAGACCAGGCCAATTATTTAATTATTAATATCAAACTAAGAGGCCAGCATTTCAAATCAGAATTAAAATATAAATGTCATTTCTCTCAGAAAAATGAAAGAGGACTTGGCTGAACTGAAGTCAAGCACTTCTTCTTAGAATAACTCTGAAAAAGAACTTGGCTGTCAGATTTCATCAGGAAAGTCACAACTGAGACAATCTGAAAGACTGAGTCAAAAGTTCTGCTGGGGACAGAATTAGAGTGGGAAACTCAAGGATTGTTCTTCCATGTTGCACGCTCTGTGTTAGTTAAAAACAGACTTAAGACATGTCTGATTTAAGCCCAGATCTAATGATTTTTTCCTCTCATCTCTCATTCTAGGCCTGTTTGAACATGAAGAAACAAAACAAGCTTAGAAAAATGTGCCTCGAAGTTGAAGATACATACAAAGATAAGCAAAAGACAATTGTTAAATATTTTGGATGAGCCACCTTTTTCCAACACAGTAAAATGCTGCCAGCAAGCAACTTAGAAACTGATTGTTCAGCTATTGTTTCAAGTGTCTATCACTGACAACTGAATCTGAGCTGCAACTTTAATCATATTCACAGCTGCAAGAAAGCAACTGCCTACATCATCTCTGCTGCTCAAACCATCCTGCACCCATTCAGGAACTCGGAGTCATTCCAGTGCCTGGAATGTGCTTAGGATCACGTCACCAGAACAAAAGTGCTCAGCCCAAACCTTTCTTCAGGCTCTTGGTTTGTACAACTTCAA
This sequence comes from Monarcha castaneiventris obscurior, assembly GCA_026261815.1. Lineage (NCBI taxonomy): Eukaryota > Metazoa > Chordata > Aves > Passeriformes > Monarchidae > Monarcha > Monarcha castaneiventris. The sequence goes on along the minus strand of JAMPIT010000434.1, from coordinate 3,666,418 downwards.
GCCAACACTGAAACAGGAAAAATAATGGGGATCATTTAGTTTTTAAATTAAGATCCTATCTTTCAGTCTTTTCAAAAGGACATTTCTTCCACCATTTTTCTTGATTAAATGTAAATACATTTTCTTTGGCATAGCTTGGGCTGCAGACTGAGATCAACACGTTCTGAAATCTTTTTCTGCACCTTCTAAAATTTATACTAGTGATTAAGCTTTTGGATATTTATCAACAGTTACTTATGTTTTCTCTTGCTATTGTCTGGCTAAAAGATTAAACATTTCACTGAAAGGCTGCAGTAGTATTTAGCCAAAACTTCATTTACTTTCAAAACCCAGCTTAAATATCGACTCCGCTTCATATTTCTAAAAGAAATATGAACCCTGAAGTTTTCCTTCTTCCAGTGAAGCTTCTTCTAAACTCTGTGTTAGGCAAACTCCACCTTCTTTCCAAAGAATTGATTGGATTTGCTCTAAAATGAGCAGCACTGGCAGACCAAAGCTGCTCCCAGTGGTATCAGTGGCAAAGCTCCCAGTGACATCCTTACAGAACCAGGGCCCAAACCCATCTGCAGCAGGACAACATCCCTTCAACACAACACCTACTATTAGGTCTGTGAGTAAGGCTGCTTACTCAATTCTCTCTGGTTTTGTACAAATAAGAGCCAAGGGGGAAAATTCAGCACCCAGACAAGATAACCCCAGAGCAGTTCACTTCCAATTATTGTCAGAAAGTTGGTGACTGTGGATCAGATCCTGCTTTTGAAATAATGCAATGCCCAATTATTTCCCCAAGTCTTTAGCTTAGCCTCAGGGAATGGGGAAGGGGCACAGCCATGTTTAGATCCAACATAAAAGCAATTTTACAGCATGTAGATAAAACAATCTACTCTGGTGAGGGAAGATTCTACCTGCATGTTCCCCAAAGCTTGTGCTTTGGGGGCATAGGAGTGATTGGGGGATGTTTTCACTCTGTTTTTTTTTTTTTTTTTTAACATTGAATCCCCTTTATCAACTCTTCTCTGTGATGAAACAGTGAAAGGAAGGAATATCTGGAAATAAGAGAGAAAATACCTCTGAGAAAATACCTCATTTAAACCTCTTTTTAAAATCTTGCAAGACAGACACAGGTGACTGAAGTCTAAAAAGATTTTTTTTTAATCACTTCTTTCACTGTTCATGCCACTATTCCAGACAAAACCTTCTCTTTATTCCTCATGTAGCGACCTAAAAATTGGTAAAATTCGTGTCATAAATAAAGTCCTTTCACTATTATTGGAGCATATTCTAATGGAAACCCTTAGAAATTGTCAATGAATAAAAGAAAAAATTCTGGGCAGCTGAAACTTCATGGCACAATTTATTAACAATTCTGCACAGTACTTGTCAAATGCCTCTTTGCTTTCATCTGCCCACAGTGACATGCCCACACTGGTGTGACAGTGGGACCCAGGATTTAAGGAAAAGCTCTCTCCATTCCATATGACCAACTTCTCTACATGCAGGTCTAAACACCCCAAGGAAGGCAAAAGGAGGTAGCAATTGGTATATTTATATGTGAGCAAAATGGGAGCCAGGGCACTGTGAGGTACTGCAAAAGAGAGTTAGCCACCATCAGATAAATAGGATGAGGATGAGGGAAGGCAGGATACAAAACTTCACACAATATCTAGCTCCCTTACAATGTATTACACAGAACTAAAACATACACTAAGTTCTTATATTCCCCAATGTTATAGTACTATTCATCAAGACATATTGTGTGACTCAAAGTTGTCAATATCCTCATTTACAATGGCTGCTCTCAGGAGAGTCTGGGACTTCTGACTCAGATTTTCCCAATTCTTTTTAATTTAAATTATAACCTTAATGTTATTAATGTTATGTTATGTTAGTATGATTATTTATATTTAATTTCCTTTTGAGTTTTTTCTTTAATAGTGATATAATTTGAACTGACACAGTAACATGCTTTTCATATACTTCAGTTGAAATTGTGCCTAAGGGCAGTGAAATTCTCATCCATAAGCTGTGTGAAGAAAAAACTCTGGCACTCAGAAGCCAAACACCTGCTAGAACTAGTGGCGGATCCAGATTTTTAAGAGAATTCCTGTTGCATAATGAAAACACAAAGAAGGGAAATGTGTGGGGTGATGGAATGGTATTAAAACCACGGCACTTAGGGGAAAAAAAAAGAATCCTAAACTACTATACACTTCAGGGTTAAATGCTGAAGATATTGATATTAAAGCTATTCAGGAGTGCAATTAAAACCAAAGATTTGTCATGTGAGGAATCCTGAAGAGTGGCTCTGTCATATATTGCAGGGGACTGCCATGCCTTTCATTGCTGATGACAGGGAGTTTTCTACCTGCCCTCAATCTCTGTACATCTGCTTCTGATTCAGGTGGCAGGGAAAAACTGGCAAGAATTCAGCCCCCAAAAAGGCTACCCTAGCACTAGTGATTTTCCTTCATTGCACACTGTTTATACAATATTGTCATCAGCAACAGTGTGGTGTTTATCATGAACTAAACAGGTAGAAGAAATGGATGGAATTGCTCTGCTACTGCAAATTACTACAAGTTCTGATAATAGAAATTGACCTGGAAACAGGCAAAGGCTCAGCCACCAAGAACAGGAATAATTTCTCAGCAGGAAAATACTTCTTTGGTGCAGTTCTTTTGAAGATAAAATAGCCCAAACTCAAGTAGGAGAACCCAAAGGGCATGCAACAAAGCAACTCTGAGAGATCAGGAAGATAGAAAGCTTCTGATAATCAGTATCTACCATCACAAAGCTTCTCAATGGCTGAACAGCCCTGTAAGTACCACAGCAGAGCTCGGGCTAACTCTGCTCTTCACCCACCTTTCTCAGCTGAGCACTGAGAGTGCCTGCACCATCTTGTCAACATTTCCTTAAAGGGGGGCTGGGGAGGGGGGTGTATCCCAAAATTCTACTTAGGAAGACAGACCACCCTGAATAAGAGTGTAAATAATCAAAATGGTTCTCCTCCCTGTTACCTCGAGCTGATGAATCCTCTCCCACCTGGAAGAAACCAGACTGCAGAGAAATGCCCCAGCCAGAAGTGCACTCCCAGGCTCACTCAGGGATTCCAACAGCTCCGCACACGAATGCTTTTAACACATGGCGAGGAAAACGTGATTTTTCCACTGCTAGTTTTCCACTACTTCTGATAATTTTAGTGATATTAACCCAGTTCTTTGTCTACTCTTCTTTCTCCACTGCAATAAGTCCCTTTGCAGGGTTTATGGACTGAGCAGCCTTGCACATTGAGTTGGTCAGGCACATTTTCACAATAAGGAAGCAGTTAAATGGTCACGGTTCTGCTGTAGGAATGTTGGTTTAAGGCTATTAATAAGGCACATGAGGTGAATGCCTTTCAGCCAAGTGCCCTCCACGTGTGCACACCTGTTTCAGCACGACTTTAAGGAGAAATTCCCGAAAGAAACTGTTCATAGCACACAGTCTCTAAGTCTCAAATGCATTTCTGCAAATGTTCTAGAGGTTTTAAGCTTTTTGTGCTTTACTGGTGTCAGGAATTCTGATACACCAACCATGAGGCAAAGCATGCTAACTCATAGTAAACCATTTTTCCCTAAGAAATTACTTTTGTCTTATCATTCATCTGCCACTTTGAGATTATTGACAGTAACTTCCAGTCTCATCATTCCCACCTGATGTGCTACTGCTGAAATGGTTTCCCAGGCTGAGGCCCAATGTTCAAACACTGCAACTCACTCTCCAAGCACTCTAATTCAGCTACCTTTAAATCTCAGCTTAACTGTTCCCTCAGTCCAGTGATGCCAGTCTTGATATTTATGATCCAGCCATTTTTCAGTTTCCTCTCACTTTTTGCAGGGGAGAAAGAGTGATTGTTCAAGTGTATTTCATCTTTCTCTCTTGCCAGTGAAAGCATCTCAAGCAGGGCAAAATTTTAACTGTGTGTTGTACCGAGCCAGGCACACTGTCCAGATTAAAATTTAAACATCAACTAGGAAAAACATTCAATAACTGAACAAAAAGCAAATAATGCTAGTGAGGACATACCATTAATCTGAAGATTGTTCCCTTCCTGGTCACAACTCATTTGCCAGCACTAACTGACAGCATTTCACATGTACACTCACTAATAAGCCACTACTTAGATTACTCTGCTTTAGCAGCAAACCCCAGAGCAATTAAAAGCTCACATGACAGGCACTGCAGGCATCTGTTCACTGACAACTGTTAAGACTAATGGTCATTAGTTTAATGACTCATTTTTGTTCCTCTATACAATATGTACAGTAATGCTGGAGGACTGATATGGTGAAGGGGAAAGGGCTCTTACTGAGGTGAGAAAAGATAAACACAGGCCCTGCTGCTGGAAAGAACGAAATAAATCCTCTGAATGAACCAGAATTGCTGAAATGTTAAAAGACACAGCTGAGCCAGTCAGACATAAAATGAAAATAGAAACTGCTAATTCAGAACAGGGTGCCTGCTCTAATCAGGATCGTTTCAACACTACAACTTTATCACCCATCTTCCATGTCCAGTCAAGAAATTTCATTAAGCAGCTCTAAAGGGATCCAGGTGATTACAGAAGGGCATTCAATGAACAAAAAAAGGATAAAAAATGCACACCACTTAGGAACATCTGTAATTCAAAGGCACAACATTATCTAGAGCTTTGGAATTTAAAACTGTATGATGCCCTATTATATGCTCAGCATTTTCTTTAAATATTTTAAGCACCAGGTGTCTTCCTTGTGACTGATGTCATTACACAGCATTTTTAGTCTTCTAATGGTCAATATTTCAAAAGCAGCAAGTAGCAAGCATAAGTGAGTGCAACAGTTGTCACAGAAGGAGCACAGAACGATGGGCCACGTGATTGTATTCCTACTCACTCATCTTGTATTCTCATTCGAGCAGCTGAGTGAATTGCTTCACTCTGTGTGCACTGCTCTGGGAACTTGGCCCCCACATCCATGATCTGTGATTTGCCAATACATACCACCTGCACTCTGAGGGAACGGAAGACCTTCCTGTGGAGGAATCTCTTCCCATCCTGTGTGGGTGTACAGAAGCAGATGTGTGTGCACAATGGAGAGTTCCCAGGACAGATGAGCTGAGACATGTCATAAGTCATGCGCTGCTTTCCAATTGTGATTATCTTTCTACAGGAAATTTAACAGAATAATTTTACTCCAGAATATCACAATTTTACTCCAGAGTTCACAATGGCATAGCAGATGGACAGTAGGATAAATGGCCTTGTTTCCTTCTCTCTACCAGCAGTTTGAAGAAGCTAACTGGAGGAGGTGATAACTTTTCAGCAGGTACCAAGTTCCTGGCATTTCACTCAATCTACCAGCAGCTGAAACTTAGAGATCCACGACTGAACACGAAGCAGAGACTGTAGTCAAGCTCCTGAAAAACCCTCCTGCTTTGACCAGTAAAGGCTGGGGAGGGACTGACTTATTGTTACTGCTGGTACAATCAAATCTCTTAACACATCTGCCCTGCATGCAAAATGAGCCATCAGCCCTAAGTGCCACGGACATCCTTTACAGGGGGAGTCCTTCGGCATCTCCTGCTCCAGCCAAGTGGAAACCACCACTGTTTTTCTCAGCAGTGGGATGACTACTAAGGAAAAGCTTTTCAAAAGCAGCTTTTGTATACTGAATTCTAAAAGGGTACATATAATCTTGTTTCTTTCCCTTTGACCTTGTCTTTTGAAAAACTGTCGTGCCTCTTGTAGGACATGGGATACTCTGCTCACTGCTTTTAAAACCAGCAAGGGGAAAGGGAAATGTGGAGTCCCCAGTACATACCTCATGTCTAACCAATGGTGAAAGATCATCCACTCATATCTAGCAGCTGCTCTTTTACCACTACCATTTGCACTTCAGGTTAAACAGAATTCTTGACAGCACAGTTTAATTTTAAAGATTTACAGAGGGGCACTATTCCTACAGAATATTTTTCAACTCTTCCTGAGCGCTTTTGGAAGGATCTGTGGCAATAACCTCCCCTGAATTTTCTTATCCGCAGTCAGCTCTTAGTTTGCCAGTACAAGCTAATGTGAGCTCGGAGGCCAACCCTAACAGCTCAGTATCTAAAGCTTTAGCATGGTTCCAGATTCTCATATGTTTGTCTTTAGCATTCTAAGACTTTTCAAAATACAGACAGAATCCAAGAACAATGGACTGTGCAAAGGGAGGGAAATAAATTAATCTGCCCTGTTATTTAATTGCAGAAAATTCCTTTTGCCCTGTACATCTATGACTTCTCAGACTAAAGACAGCCACGACACTAGAAACTACCAAAGCTGGAACCTTCACAATCTGGTGAACCTGCAGTGGTGTGAAATACTGTGATCTTACTGATTCAGTTGATCTATTCTTATCCTGCAAAATTATACATTTCTTCACGTTCTCCACTGCTTTGCAAACTGCAAACAATAAGAGTGTCACTGTTAAGCCATGCTGGAATTATCTGTGGCAGTATTCCTATTTTCATTTGCACTTTCTTCAGGCCTGGTTTCCTCTGCACCCTACACAAAGTCAAAATGCTATTATAAGAAGCCTAAACAGCATCCATTTGAAATAACAAGATCCAAATATAAATCTTAACCTGTGTATTTCTCTGCAAGATTGGCTGTACTTGGAATGATCAGTCCAGAACATCTCTATTTCATAGCCCAGTCCTTTTGGCCAAGAAGATGTTCTTTTATCGTGATTATAGTGAAAAAAAGCCAACTTGCTGGCCTGACTCATGCTGTAATTATTCTGTGTCTTTATACAACCTTTTTATAGTTCCTGGTGGAAAGGCAGAAGGAAATCCTACACATTGCACAACGTCTAAAATTTTTTGTCCTCTTGCAGAAAACCATTCAAAAATGACTCGAGACTTATCCCTTCCCTATATGATTTTTCTTTCCCAGAGTTAAGATAAGGCATGCAGCAATTTCCCTCATTTTGAGTTACTCCAGCTTTAATAACAAAGGTACTGACTGCAAATTGTCCTATAAAAAAATACAACCAATTTCTCAAAAAAAAAAAAAAGCCTGATTACCTGCTTATATAAAACCCTCAAAGAAGCAGCTACACACTTTAAAAGGAAGTATGGGACAATAATTAAATCTCCCAGTCAAAAGTTCTACTCCAAGAAGATTTAATATGGTCTCTAAATCTCAAAATAGACCAAAACTCTTCATTTCTGCCATTTACAAACACAGAATCATTCCAGATTACCTAAAAGCCATTAGAGTCCAAACCAATAACTATTCTAAATCAGTGTGCTCTGTACTACATCCTGGGAGGCTGGGGGTCAAAGATATGTAGGAAAGGGAGAGTCTGCCTCCCAGTTCTTTACAAGGTATAGAAATTACATTTTAAAAAATCTAGTAATGTAACAGGAAACCTTGAGCTTAACTCCTCAGGTCTACTGTGAGTGGACAAATAGAAAATTAGGGCACCCCACTTCAACAAATAATCCACCTACTGCTACTAATTATATTTTTCTTTTTTCATGTAGATGAAAAACAGCCAATTTGTACTATTTTCAGAATAATATTCAAGGAACAGAGGAAGTTATGTACAGCACATTTTAAACAAAGTCAAAATACAGAAACCAAATTCAACTTTAGTTAAGCAAAGTTTTAAAGAAATTAAAGTTAATAGAATAAACCCTTCTCTGTAAATCTCTTCTTATAATTTCCTTCAGTTAAAGATAACAACATATTGGATTTAAGTCCATACATAACATATCAAATGCTTTTTTTTTTTACAGAGGATCTATTCATAGCAGCTTGTATCTGCAACATATGCAGCAAATTATACTATTAAACACTTAATCCCAATAAAGTTTAAATTTCACCCCTAACAATAAAGCTTGTTCTTGCCACACTTGAAATCAGATTCTAGAAATACACAATAAAAGTCATAGGTAGGCATCATGACAATTAATAATTTAACATTTGAGATGTATCTGAAATACAGCTGTTTATGGGGAAATGTTCTGATGAAATATTAAGAATAATCATTAAATTTTTTGCAGTTGGCAAATAAAAAATAGAGTACACATTACCAAGATGTAGGAAAATAACAGCTAGGTGAGAGCCTTGCCATTCAGCTTACATATCTCTGAAAATGAGATTATGTGTGAATTATTATGTGAGAATGAGCACTTATGTGCCCTTCACAGCAGCCAGGGACTGATCCCACTGAGAGACTTCTGCAGCTCCCAAGCCTTGGGGAAGAGCTGAGTACCTCAGCAACCCTCACACAAATCCACAGAGCGAAAAATCCCTCCTGCAGCAGAGATCCTCTGGTGCTGACAGCCCACAGAAACTGCACTGGGCTAGGGCAGCTCTCCCAAAAGAGGAATGGACACAGAGGAGCCACACCAGCATTTTAAAAGCTGAACAGAACAAGGATCAAGGAACAGAACTTGACAAGTTTCTACACAAATACCTGCACAGAGTAAAAAGTTTCTGAAAGCAAGATCCATTAGAATCAAGAATCAAGTCCCAAGAAATCAATGTATTTCTATTCAGGTGCTCCATATATTATTTCTGACCTAAATGATATTAATTATGCAGCTCTGAACAGGATTTTTTTCTAAGCTACTTTATTAAAAGAGTCAATTCCAGCACAAAAGAGATCCTGCAAGCAGGCCCTTACTTTACAAAGCCAATCATGCCACTGCAAGCCCCAGAGCAGGTATTCAGCCTAGCAAAATGCATCACCCTTCAACATGAAGCATCATTCCTCATTTTTCTCAACCCATAATCCTTATTTTGCTGTGCAAAATTGCACAAAGATTGTGTCTAATTTCTCAACTAAAAACAATGCTGGTAAATCATTGTTTTATGCAGCAGCCCTTTAACTTATATGTAGGGCAGAGTCCATCAGGAACCTGCAGCTATCTAAAACTTAATTCAGACTAAAACTCAACTAAAGAGAATCTCAGTTTGCCTGAGACTTTGTCAGTGCAATCACATATGCTACACATGTAGGTATTTCCATACAGCATGCACACAGGAACAAAGTTCAAGATTTCAGTGGTGAACTGAGACATTGCACAGCACCACAGAAGAAGAGAGTTACATTTTTCTGGGATTGTGAAATGCTCCTTGTGAGAAAATGTGCTAACGTTTCTCTGCAGACAAAGGTATAGACTCCCTAACAGGTACTGGGTACTTTGGATTTCACCTAAAGACACATGCAATTTCTCAGAATACAGATGTCTAACTCTTTCAAATCCATCCCAGACACAGAAAAAAGAATTGGGTCCTTCATCACAGGGAACAGGTTAATGGAACTGGGCCTGTCTCCTATCAGCTGGGGAACCCCATTATTGAAGTCAGTAAATTGCTTCAGGAACATGGAATAAATACATGAAGGTGTTCAGAGCAGTCTGATTTTGGGAAGAGCTGGGGAAGATCTGGCAGGTGCAAGGATGTTGCACTCAGAAAACTCTTTCTCAGGAGACTGGATAGAGTTGATGACATGGGAAACTTGGGTTGCCAACTTTCTACAGTGTATAACTCTGGGAAAATTAATTGGATTATGAAGGTCGAAGAGAGAAGCCAGCACATTATTGAAAGATAATCTAATTGAATTTTGCCAATTCTATCTGAATGATTACTCTCCAGATGAAGAGCTAGTGGCACTTTTTCTTTGCTGCTAGTCTTTTTTTCTTCACTTCTCAGCTCCCTTCCTTCACAAACCCATCGGGAACTAAAAAATCACATTCATGGAAATTTCCCACAACCAAAGGGTTGTGCAGCCAGCTAAGCTAAGTTGTCTCCACACTTATTGCAGCTTTTCTTGAGAGGAGATCATCCAAACTCAGCATCCTTATTCTCAGAGTAAGGCACTCTCAAACAGAGTAAGACAATGTTGAGTGGCAACGGTGGAACCTACAGGTTGGCTTTGACTATTCTGACCCAGACATGCACGTTACTGGTTAACATTTGCATAACTCATTCACATTTTGTGCCAGAGGAATCTTACTCCATGAGTTAAATTTTATTCATAGCTCAAGTCTACATTCAAAATAAGACTGGGCTATTATGGAAGCAGAGACATAAAAATTGAAAACTCCCTTTGAAACACATGCTTTCCAGTAAGTGCAGCTAGCAAAATGCAAAACACGGTCAACATTCCTACACCATGATGTCAATTTTCATATGCACAGACAAAATGCTGCTACATGTAGAAATCAGCTCTGTCTTCCTCACTGGTGGTGAGCTCGTGTCTCCCTCTTTCCACTCTCAGAACTGCACCATGCAGTGGGAGAGTGCAACCCCTCAAAAGGTTCAGAGACATCCTCTGAGCATCATCTGGCAAAAACCTGCATTGATTTTTAAAAAGTGAGTTGCCAGGTTCTGCTTCAGTTCTCCTGAAAAACAATGCACATGCTCTAAGGACCAGTTCTGATGTTTCCCTCTACAGCAGTTCAGAGGAATTCCTGCCAACAGGGATGGACCATAACTCCTGACAAAAAGGTCTTCAGTGACACAACATAAAAAAGTGACATGCAAAAAAGTGGAAATCACTTCAACTTTTACAAGATTTATAAGCAACAGGAAAATTATCTTTATTATCTCTGCTTTTTTTTTTTTTTTTTTCCCCCAGAGACAAATACAGCCATTTTTCAAGAAAACAGCTGCAGGCAACACTTTAAATGCCATCTGTCCTTAGCAGTTCTGTGATGAAGAGATGGACTGATTCACACCACACAACAGGAAATATGATAGCCAGCTAGTTAGCACTAATAAAATTCAGCCTGTTTGCTTCCTATGGGCAGGTCTTACTCCAGAAAAACTCCCACTGATGCCTCAGGCAAAGTGCCTGCAGACTTCACTTGTTACTCAAGTGCAGAATGTTGTACTGTTGAAGCAGAAAGCCTGAATTTTACAAAATAAGGTCTCACTTGTGGCACAGCAACCTCATGAAGGATCTTGTACCTCTGGAGGACAAGAGCCCTCACGCTATCACTGATTTAAAGTGAGCTTTTGGCAGACAAGGCATGATGAGACACTCAGCAGTACAGCTGAAGAGGACTACGTCTTTTCTCCAGTGTTCTCAAGGGCTGGCCTTAACATTTGTAATAGTGAAAAAGAAAGTTTGTAATTCCTGTATTTCCCCCATTTCTAAATAATGGCATCTATGTGACACATTACAGATGGCTCAAAGAGGTCTAAATTCAGCAAGAAAAATAAGCAATTGCAAACAAATACATCATTGATGTCTGCTAAGGACATAATTCAAGCAAGTTCAAAAGATCAGAACAAAACCCACATGTTTTGTTATCCCAGCTAAGGCCCTTCTCAAGATGGTTATCTACAGGAAGAAATTTTCTCCAAGAAAAGCTTCGTGTTCCGAGAACATCTCTGTTTCCCTTGGAGAAACCATGCAAGCTGGGGGCTTTTAAATTAAAATTGTATTATTAATTTCTATTTATGAGTTAAACAAAATTTTCCCTTTCATAGTCACACTGCATAATGGAAAAGCTTTAAAAGGTTCAGTGTTAAGAACAGGTGATGCTAACAGGATATTGGAAAGACCCATGAGACTTACAACGTTAAGTAAAGTGTATTTGCCCACTAACCTAATTGCTTACTAATTTTCAAATCTATTCCCACCAGATAACTAACAGCATTTTAAGCCCAGATCCTGGCATTAAAAATACATTTATAGTTCCCTCTTAGCAGAAGATAAACAGCTGCATGGTAAAACCCCATATGTTGAGATAGCATTCTGGAGGGTTTTCCTTACAGTTTTAACCAACCCATTGTGTTCCAAATTTAACTGAAAGAGGGAGGAAAAGGAAACAGGAAAAGCATTTGGGTGTGCAGTTTCACACTGAGGGGAAGGCAAGCACTCTCTCGTGCAGGGAAAATATCTGGAATATTTGTGTTTTACAGAAGGACTAATCACATAATGAAAATGGAACTTAAGCCAAGCCATATTTAGTAAAATATCAGAAGCTGTTTCTCTCTTTATCTTCCTTGAGGAGATACTACTGTTTGTTTAAAAACAAGAAGCTATTCCAGCAATTAAGCCTGAATTTCCTTGCATACTTTAAAAATCATTCTAAAATTCTAGCATTTGAAAATATACCAGAAGCATCCTAAAAGTTTTTGCATGAAAAAAATTATTAACAATATAAAAATAAAAAATATTCCAGGCAGACACAAGGAAGCTCCAAATGTAGGCACCCATTTAGGTTTAGAGAAAGTTCTCATGTCCAGGACAATCCTCCAGATACTCCTGAAGTTTGGAGAATGTATTTATTTGTTAATTTTTAAATTGAGTCATAACTGACAGCGCATCTAGAATCAGTTCTAGTTCAATGATGCTCAATGGATCATTGGGTAGCACCAAGGAACGCCAGAATGACCTAAAAACAGCTGAACTGGTTCAGACCAAGGAACCATCCAGTCCATCAGCTTCCAACAGCAGCCAATAACTGGACACCCAAAAAGTGTGTCCAGAGCAAGAAAGCTGCAGTCCTTTCCTGGACTCACTCTTCCCACCCTGCTGGGGTTCATCTGTGCAGGGTTATGTAGTGGACCTTCCCAGGACTCATCCTCTCTCCCCTGAAATCCACAGAACCTTCTATTCAAAAAGGATGGGAAGGAGTGCCAAATATCACTGCACGGAAAAAAGCCACCTTTAGTTGTTTTCGATCTCCCTGTAGCAGTTTCACTTAAAGGCACTCATTTCTTACACTGAAAGGAAGAAGTTACCAGCTGATTCCTGCCTAACCCCATCCATAAAGGGATCTGAACTGTACACAGTGCACAGCACAGGCAAACCAGGAATTCATACAGTGAAAGGATTTCACTGATTTTCTGTGATTTGCCTTACACCTTCCTTTCATGTAATTTCCTAACGTTCAATTAACATTGTTAACTGCTGTTCTATGAAAAGACTTAACTGAGAGTCACTAGTCTAGAGGAAATATGTAATTTGTTAGTCACATAAAGTGCCTTATAATTATATAAATAAAGTTATAAAATCAGGGGGAACAATCAGAGCCTGTTCAAGCAGTCTTATCAGTTAGTGGCTTTAGCAAAATCCCCTACATAACATGCAGAACACACAGCCCATCTCTCCAGGCTGTATTTGATATTAGATGTATTCTCTGTCCTGCTTTCAACAGAAGTTTTGGTGAGATCAGCTGAAAGAATCCGTAACATGTCACACGTACCTGGCAGTTCACAACTAGGATATCACCTAGCAAGCAGACAATACTCAAGACACTACTGTGCTGTTGAGTTTTTCAGCCAACATCCATGTTACTCAACCAGGGAACAGTCTAAAAGTATTTGAAGACTCCAGAAAACAAAACACCAGATGAGTAATGACACCTTGAAAGCATCTAATAAGAGAAGACTCTCAGGACAGGAAGCCAAATCATGTATTAGCATATTTCATTTGTTATACATCTACAGATGCTCAGCCTTCTGCTTCCACTGCTACACCACAAGAGGCTGCAGTAGCTCAGAATGCAAAGAAAATGTCCATCAGAAGAGACAAATCTGAATTTATCAGAACCAGTACCCGTCCTTTCCCATTTCTCCACCCCAGTAGATGGCCTGGAACAGCCACGTTTACAAGCAGGGAAATTGCAACAAAACCAGGGGGGTTGGAGTTAGTTAATTTCTTGCTGGGAATAAAGCCAGTTCCTGCAATCTTCTCAGAGCTTCAGCAAGGTGCAGGCCAGGAAACACTTACTGCCAGAGACTGAGAAAACATAATCCCTCACTCTTCACATTCTGTAGCAGTGCAGGTGTGCCCATGTCCATCTTCTTTCTATGATTCTAAAAGGCAGGAGATCAGGCAGCTAAAACTCTCCTCTGTACACCTGATTTACTATGCAGTGAGCCTCTACAGGTCCTTTCACATGTACACACTGTCAGTGTTACCCTGCTTTGCTTGCATGCTCTAACAGGAGACTGCATCCTATAAATTTTAAGCAGCTTCAATTTTTGGCAAAGCACCTGATGACAGAAAAAAGCACCATTACATAAACACAGAAATACATGATTCTACATATAAACAAATTTTCCACTTATTTAATGCTACAAATCAGCCTCATTAACCAGTTGGGACCTCCCACCAGGACACCAATGACGAGAGTTAGCAGACAACAACAATCTAGTAACTGCAATCACAAATACCATTTTAATATTGTTTCACAATTTTGTTGAGCTGCCTTGCATTCACTGTTTCTAGTGCATCCAGAAGCATGACAAACTGACAATTCTTGGAAACCACATTTCTCAAAACAGACTGAAAATACTGTTTCCATTTTCCCTCCATAATGATGTTAAATCTAATAAATACAAAATTAGAACCAGAAATAACATTGTTGCTAAACACTTTATGTAATATGCTGTCTGGAAGGGATTTATTAGGCCAAGTTCTCAAAAACTGCCCTCTCTTTATAAACATGTGACACTTGTACTTGCACTTCTCAAATATTATCAAATATGCACTCAAGTACTAGAATCTACACACCAGAAACCTATTTCAAAAGAATTTTAAGGGTGAAAGTTCTGGTTTAATCAGCTAAATATGATGAAAAATACTCAGCCAGAGTTTTTAGAAGTGCCTAAGGCACCTAATGCCTGGCTCCCATTAGATCAACTGAAATTTACCTTGTTTTGAAAAATCCAGCTAAGCACTTAGCAATGCAATTGAAATTTACCTTGTTTTGAAAAATCCAGCTAAGCACTTACCAATGCAATTGAGTACTTAAGTGTTTGCATTTAATGTCTCAAGTCTTACTGAAAGTCATCAGAACACAGACTCCACAAACCCTTCTGAAAATATCTGCATTAATTTATAACTCTTGTGTGGCTGCCATCACCCAAATGGGAGTTCACAGAACTCTCCTTCCTCCTACAAGTTGGGGTGACAACATTTTGAAAATCTGACCCTTAAATGCGAGAGCATTTGACAGTCTTCAGCTAATATCAAGTTCTCCCCTTATGGGAAAGAAATTTATGTGCATGATTTCAAAACCTAAAGGAATTATTGTCCATCACTGACAATGAAGTGAGTGCATAGAGCATATCAGAACTGCAGTGCTGCACAACTCCTGTGTGGGTCTTAGGACTCTCTCCAGAGCTGCCATGACTATACTCAGTGTCCTTTCCAGAAGGTTGTGCTCACTATCAAACTGTACTTCAAAAACAAATCCATTCTTTCACCATGCACAAACTGTCTCTGTTCTGCAGAGATTTTGCCTAGCAAGAATGACACTGGAATTGTTCAAATGTGACTGTGTTGGACTGTTCACAGCCACAAAATTATCATCAGTATTATCAGCTGCATGAAACTGTAATGTCACAGACTTGAATACAGTACAACATTTGCACAACATGATATACCTGAGATTTCTTGGAGAGACAATACAAACAACTATAGAGGCATAATTATCAATCTGCTCCTGCTATCACTGAAATTAATATACTTTACTACTTCACTGCAAGCCACATTAGAGCTCCTGGGGATTCAGGTGAACATGCAGAACTGTTTAAAGAAAAGCTTCAAGTCCAAAAACTGAAGGTAAAGACAAATATGTGAACCCTACAGGCTCTAGAAGTAACAGCAAATAAAAAGGACTGATTTTAAAATGTATATTCTTTTGAAGCAAAATGCATTGTTTTGGATGGCTAAATCTTGAATTCTGGATGAAAAGTAAGAGCTTTAATATCAGTACAATAAATCATGTACATTTTGTGTGATGCAACAGCAGGAATGGAATTTGGTGCACTGTGCAGAACTGCCACCTCAGTGCTGTTTATGCCCCAATTTGGTAAGGAATATGAAGGACCCAGCTGCACAAAGCAGACCTGAATGAGTAATTATCAGTGACTAAGCATTCAAGTATCTTCTAAAACCAAAGATCATCCTAGAGCCATTCCTTCATTTCTTGACTACTCTTTCAAGAGGAATTAGAAGCCACTGGCAGTTGTTAGAGATTATTCCTACTCTTGAGGCTTCTCTAACCATGCCAGACTCTTGGATATCTGGTTTTGGAAACAACAATTTGCAGCTCTACATAACTGATCTGAGAACTTCTGTCCAACTTTCAGTGTAACTTCAGGATAAATTATCATAGTAACAAATAACTTAGAGAGTAAAGGGATGCCTTCATTGATGACATCTGTACTCTTGGTCACCTCCCATAGCTGACTTGAATTTTTTATGACTACGTTTTAAAAAGTAAGTATTCATACATAGTTTGTGTCTCAAGTCACAAGACACATGCATCAATTTTTCAGGCAATTCCACTCTTGGACTGTAAACTGGGGGTAACAGCAGTTCAGATTCTATGAGCACTGGCTGAGCAATCATTATCAGTCATAAATTTAAAGCACGTTCAGAAACTTAAACATAAGTTTTCTGGTAATGCAGTCACTGAGTTGCAACCTTGTCAATAGCAATGAATATTTTACGTCAGAATACTTGTACAGTCTCAGATGTGTTATTTGTCTTTAGAAGCAGCAACTCAATCTTCACACTAAGAATAAAACCACAGGCCTTTTGAGGCTGATGGCAAAACTCCAGATGGGTGCAGAATTGCCACCTGCCTACAGAAACAGAAAACTGCTTCAGATTTAACTCAGGACTTGCCAATCTCATTCTGGTATTTCTGATCAAGGTTACTGGAGACTGAAGAATGTTGTATGGCATGTGGTTCATAATCTATTTTCTGGACATCAGTGTGCAATTCATTCAGTGACTGTAAAACAATAATCCAAAGCTTTTCCATGAAGATGGTCTCCAAGTCCACTAGGTCATATAATGGACATCAGATTTTTGGCCTTGCAAAGCTCAGCCTTAAAGACATTTACTATGTTGGTAGTTTTTGGCAGATTGGTTATGGCAGAATCATTTTGAAGACAATAATGTTTTCAGCATGTATATCCTTCATTTCCAAAATATCACAGATAGTTAGAAAAGACCATAATGCAGGCAGGGATTGCAGGAACATAAATCATGGAAGCAACCAACAGTTTATTGAATGAATATATGACCTATGAAACTTTCCCTTCCATAGAAACCAAGACCTAATGCTTCTTAAATATCCAGACATGGTGTCTTTGCTGTTATTCCCTCTGCACACATTACCAAACCCATGCTCTTTGGAGGCAAAATGCACTGACTTGTAGAGGGTTTCATTTGGGCTGTAGGAACCTACAAAAACATCAGCATATTCCTGATTTGAAAACAACATACCAGAGAATAAATCTAAAATGAATCCATGTGTAAAATCCTTGATATATATTTGCCCATACAAAACTGCTAGCCATCATTTCTTCCTGCCAGTAATCCATTAGTAAGGCTATAAAGACATACAGTCCTACATACATTTCATAACAAATTTAACAGCATCTAGCTGAATGGTGTAATAAAATATCATCACAAGGTTAAGAAAGAGTTGGTAAGCAGGCTGAACATCCTGCCTTTTCAATTACCAATATGAAGCAATATGTACTCAAGAGATCACTTCAGAACAGCAGAACTGGACTTGGACACTTCTACTTTGTTAGATTAACCATTCCCTAAAACCTGTGGAATTAATATCTCTCCTGCTACAATGTGAGGAAAAATGAGGAGCCTTTTACACAATATTTAGCAATAAATTCAAGGCTAGGGATACAGTTAACATTCCAAAAAATGTATAATCTGTAGACTACAGTAACTTCTTTGGATAGAGTCATCATTTAAACCTTTAGAAACAAATAATTATTCCATGCTGCTGTTACCATTTGATAGAGGAGGATCTTGTTTGTTTTCAAGAAAAACATACATATGTAATTTGCTTGTATTACCACTGGCTTTAGACTAATGCAGTTCCATTAATTTCATTTATATTGGCACACAGGAGAAAAGGCCAGCCCTATACTTGGCCAAGGCTTACCCATAAGTGATCTCTTCCTGAGTGATTTATGTCTCTGCTCTTTGTCACAGAGCAGATTTACCAACCAGGCAGCTCAGCCATGCTCAGGGGTAAACTATTCCCTGGGCTGCCCTAGGAAACCTAATTTACTAGCTTTATTTGCTACTAGTATAGCAACTAATTTGCCAAAAAATTAGCTTGTGACAAAATAATTTTGTCAAATTTGAGACACAGCACATCTGCAAGGGCAGAGAGAATTTTGGAGCCCAGCTAAACACCACACTGCTTGTTACCATCCTGTGAAGAACCAGAAGGGACCCCTAAAACCAAAGTGAAGTTCCATTCCTTCTCAGGAGCAGCTACTTTTTTCACAACTTCTCATGTTAAAGTTTTCTTTGCATTACATTCATACCACATTCCCACCACATTCTTTTTAAATGGTCATTATTTTATTCTGTACCTGCCTCAAGCAGGATGAAATTAATCAATTGCACATAAGTGATACGACATAGACTTGTGACCTTGCCCAGCATCCAATTGTTTCTAATTGATTAGCTCCAGACATAAGCACTTTAATAGCCAAAAACAACAGAAGTGGAAGTTATGGTACAATATTAGGGTAAAATGGCTGTGTGTGGTCCATACAGCATGGCCCCAAGCAACCAATTAAAGAATTAATGGTTATTGGATACCAAAAATGTTATGTTAAATAATATAAAATATCTTTAATGTGCCTAAAATTGTGATAAAACACCTAAAACTTAGGAGCAAAAAGGCCTCCTACAAGATTGGGGTTAAGTGCTAATGACTCAAATATGCCAAATAGATTACAGTATTTTAAAGGACAATCAAGAGCATAAAATTTGACCTGGACTGAAATGTTCATAAAGCTACTCACAATAGCCAATTGATTACTACAATGTGTTTGGGTTGTTTTTATTATAAAGAGACAAGTGAAGCTATGCCAAACCATTCGTGGAGAAGAGGAAACTATGCCACTACTGGTTCCAGCTCTGCAATAAGAAAAATATGAAAGAAAAAAATGCAAGAAAAATACTGTAAAACCAAAAAATGGTCCCTTCATGACCTAAAGGCCCAAAAACGAAATTGACATTTCCCTTCTCTGAGCTTCTATTCTCATCTTGAACAGAACTATTAAGGGAACTTCATAAACTATTTTCTGAGTGTTTTATAGGGCTGGATATTACAGCACCACTCAACTGCTTGCACACAAAAATACAAGCTGAACAGGCACAGCAAATCTGTAACATTTTTGTCCTTGCATTAGAAACACGCAGGCAAAAAACACATCCCACTGTTGGCCCTGTCTGCTCACACATGAGTTGAAGGCACTGTGTTTTACTGCACAATTAACACAGATGTAAATTTTTGCTTTAATGGCCAGTTCTTTACTCAAGTAACCAGTGTACTGTTTAGCTGCAACCAGAATCCACATTGGAGCCCCATTCCCACTACCTTGAACCTCAAAGTCCACCCTAAATTGGTCATAGCTTACTCAGCTGTCTAGTGAGTCTCCTCAGTTCTTCATACTCCTTTTAATCTTACTTTCACCTGCTGTATTATTCTTCAAAACTCATCAGGATGTGTGTTTGTGTACTGCCCACCACATCAGGCTCCAATTTTCAGCATTTCAATAGCACAAACAGCACGCATCATCACAGATTTTATTTAAAGACTTTACTTTTTTGTTGAAAATTACTACAGCACTTCAATAAAAGGTTCCTATTTATTAAAAAAAAAAAAAAAACCTCAGTTTATTTAGCCATCCTTTTATAAGGATTTCTGGATTTGTACGTATTTAAGACTGAAGAATCCTTGAAACATTTTGTGCTGTGGGAACTATCAGTATAGAGAATGACATGCTATAACAACATCTCTGCGGCACGCCAGCACACCATATTTCTTGAAATACTCACTTCTTGGAACTGATTAGGCTCATGTGTCAGGCAATAGATCAGATGGCAGCTATGGTTTTTCCTCCATGGTTCCTGTATTCATTGAACACTTGGAGCAAAGACCTTTTTGGGGCACCTTCCCTGCCTTCCCATTTCCAAATGCTTTAGGTGTTTCTACCCTTGTCACTTACAGTACACCTTATCAGGTACTAAAACTCCCAGGGGCAAAGAACAGCTGTGCTGCCTAGAAAGACCCATGGCATTACACATCTGGCAAGATCTGCCACTGGTCACTCTTTGGTAAAGTCAGGTACAATATACTGAGCAAGAGAGAGAATGTTCACTCCCCACATGGATGTCTGAAAGTTTGGTGAAAGGAAAACCTTCTCATTGGGAGCCTTTTAATTGAAGTGCAGCCCCTTCAGCAGTCTTCTGTTTAAGAACAATAATGCAAAGTGTGCAGCAAGATCACCTGATAGGACCAGGAATGACAGCAGCAACAAGTTCATTACCTACCTGCAGGTGAGCATAGAGAGCAAAAGCGAGCCAAGTGATCTCCCAGGAGAGCCCAGTGGCTTTAGGGCTGGCCATCCTCACGCCTTGGGGCTCTGCTGAGAGAAATTGTTTCAAGTTACAAACAAAATCAAGTGGGCTCCGCCAGAATTTCAATGACTAAAGCAAACTGGGCCGGCCGCTGGAAGCAGTGCAATGCAAACACCGGAGTGCTGCGCTGGCCAGAGCAGCAGGAGCACAGCGCATGCCGTGAGCACAGCCTGCAGGGTGAGGCGGCTCCGATTAGGGAACTGAAAAGCACCAAAACGAGAGATCTGGGGAGGCTGGCAATAGTGGACAAACTGGGTTATCTCCTGAATGTAGGAGAATTTATCAAATTGGGAATCCCTCCCATCTTGATCTCTAGAATGTAAGATCCAAGGAGCATAGAATTTCTGATGTACTTTCCAGCACTTTCACCCGCTCCAAGATGAGAGCCCAGCCCTGGGATTTCAACAGTCATTTGCACTGCCTTTGAAAACTCTGATCCCAATAGCTCAGAGACTAAACAATCAGGGCTAATCAGAGTTTAGGGGGGAAAAAACCCCATCAATTTAGTGATCATCAAAATTACAAAGCCAACACGGACTTGTCAATTTAAAATTGCCAAAAGAAATCATCATGTAGTAATACTAGTAATTCTGTTAATTCCTTTTGTCAACGCACTTTGTTAGACTATAGATTACCAGAGTGATCTCAAAACAGTGCAAGTTTCATGCACCCCCAATACACACACAAACAGCCCTCCCTCCCCTGCCCTCAGCCACCACTTCACTAGTTAGCCCAGCCCCACAGTGAATGCAAAATACTCCTTCAAATGAAGTACTCCTTTCTAAAATCTCAGGCATCCCAAAGGAAAATCATCTATGCAAACAGTTATTGCACCTGTCAAGTGAACATAATTAAGATTCCTTACAGAAAGACGCATTTTATTCTCTCCCTCCAAAAACATCCTAAACCACCCCTCCCTCCCAAAACCTTTAGCACTCCCGGATGCTTTTGTCATTCAAAAGCATCAGCTGTACAATAAAAGACGACTTCTTATTTTTTTTTCCTCCCCTTGTCCAGGCATCGCCGAGAAACCCAAGCGGCCAAACGCACCGGTATTTCCCAGGTGCGGGTGCCTGGGCCGCCCGCAGGATGGACAAGCACCGGCGCTTCGTGCCCTGCCGGAGCCTCCCCTAGGAGCGACCCTCGCTCAGCAGCGCTCGCTGCCGCCCCTTGCTCGGGGCAGCGAGTCGGGGGCTGCCCTGCCGTGCCCTGGGGCTGCCCTGCCCTGCCGTGCCCCGCTCACCCACCTGGTGCGGCGCTGCGGGGAGCGCGCAGCGGGGCCGGGAGGGCTGCGGGGATCGGGCCGGGCACGGCCGGCGCACGGGAGAGCCGCGCCTGTCGCGGCCCCGGGGATGCAGCATCCTGCCCCGCCAGCCGCAGCCCCTCCCTCCCTCACGCCGGGCTCCAGCCCACCGCCGCGCCTCAGCCAAGGTCCTACGGGCTGCTGGCAGCCGGCCGCTCCCGCCCGCCGCAGCCCGGCCCCGGCCGGAGGCGCCCGGGAGTCTCCACCTGCGGCGCGGCTCGGCCCGGCTCGGCTCGGCTCCGCTCCGCTCGGAGCCCCCCGCGCAGCCTCTGCCTCCCCGGCCAGCCACAGCGGGCCGGCGGCCAAGCGGGGCCGTCCCCCCCTCCCCCGGCTGCGGAGGCACTGGCGACGCTCCGATGTCGGGGGCCGAGACCCCGGCAGCCCCCGGGCGGTTCGTCTTCCCCCCGAGGGGCGAAAAGCTACCGTGAAGTCAGCCCCCGGTTCTGATGCAAAGCAGCTTCCAAAACCGCAACCATCCTGCGTCTCATCTGCGAGTAACTCTCACAATACAGCTGCAAATCTGCTCGCACACCGAGGAGGTCTTCAATCATGCTGCCCTCTACAATATTTTTAGGTTTCCTACTGTAAATCTGACGAGTATGTCTCGTACGACAGCTTTGCTCTCGTTCTCCCTCTGAGCTTCGAGCTGCTGAACAGGACAGCCAAAATCCTCTACCTTTGCACCACGGCTTCCACTGATGTTCCAAGCTTTCGTCGAGTCCGCTAAGAGCAGCACGTAGAGACAGGGCTCTGATCCCTGCCACTGAAGTTAAAAATATGCTCCAGTGAACTAAACATAACCGATGAAGAGTTTGTTCAAATATGTTGCACTGGAAACTTTTCCAATCTGTTTAGGTTTCTCACCAGCACGGGAAGGCGCCTCCTCCATCGTTAGGAACAGAGTGCCCTCTGCTGAAAGCAGCCCGCAGAGCCCGGCACCGACAGCGGCGGCAGCGCCGGGAGCGGGCACAGGCACCTGCGCTGCCCCGCTGCCTCCTCCGCTTCTGCAGCTCACGGGCGGCTCTGCCTCAGGTGCGCCCTCACACCTGGGGCGAGCTGCTCTTCCCAGTCTGTGCATTGTGATAACAGGCTGTGTAACAGGCAAGAGTGCTGCTAAGGACCCGATCTTCTGTTTTTCTAATAGCTCTCAGCTGAAAGTGTATCAGCTTTCTGCAAAGCTTGGCTTCCCATCCATTTCAGTTGCCACAGTCCTTTCACTGTGACATCAGTTATCACCCTGCAATTGTTATCTTCCAAAATGACATAGCCATGCAGATAGCATGTACTTCAGACTTGATCACAGGTGATTTTAAAGCTAGAACTTAGCCATTAGATCATCTAATGTAGACAATATGTTTTCCTTTCCCAAAATCATGGCAATGAAGCTGACCCTCAAGACCTGCCGTCTTAGGAATGTACACCACCCTTACTCAGAATATTTCTTCTCTTATAGTTAATATATGCAAGCATTAGAAACATTTGTTCATCTGCAATAAATTTGAGTGTAGAAAAACTGTGTACTAGAAAGCAGCCTAGATTAGCTCACATCAGATTCAGCAGCTCAAGTGAGGCTGCTGTTTACACACACACACACTTAATTCCTCATGTGATCCTGGTCCCAGGTTAGAGATCCCATGTCTGAATTTTTACAGCACATAAGAAAATGGAGATAAGCAGCCACAAGCATTAGGCCCCAGGGAGATTTCAGAAAGCAGCATTACAGTAAACAACACAAGTACCTTGTGGTACCTACCTCGGAAAGCAGAGATCAGGAAGGTCTTACCCCAGCTGCTGAAATTACTTAAGTGTTTTTAATACTATTCTCTCCCACAACCCATGGTCTGTTTTTGTTATATTGAAATCATCCTTTTTGCAAGGAAGATGAGCACCCAGAAAAGTAAAATTGTTTGGAGCATTAAAATAGCTTTAGCCTACTACTAGAAACTACACGGGGTTTTGGACAGCACTTTCCTATGTGAAAACAGGGCATTTTCCTATGTGAATCTCATTCTCATTGAATGCTGATTTGTGTTCTTCTTTATCCAATTTAATTTCTTCACCTCAGCCTCACTCTACACTCCTGCCACTTCACTCTTCTCTCTAGAAGAATCTGGAAGCTCTGAAATTTTGACTCCTGTTGGAGGTCCCCCTTCTGCTGAGCCAAGCGAAAACTGAATGAAACTCAGGTGTCCAAGCAAGATGTGATTGAAAACAAGCACTCCAAAATTCACAGCACCTGCAGCTCCATAGCACACTCCTTAACACACACCCTGAAGTTAAAAGGGCCACAAACTTAGAGGTTCTGTTTGCCTAATTTTCATACCTGGAGAAGTTTGTCAGCAGTTCTGCAAAAACTAACTGACCATTCAAGTTTAAAATAAAACACCATTTTCTAAGGAAATATTTGACTTCCTTTTTGCTTACTCCATCTTGTCCGTATGGTTTATAACTCTTCAAGGCAGAACTTCTGTTCTTTGTCTATTACATTATGTTTGCACATCCCCAGTCCAGTGTCAAGTACTTTAGGTATTACCTTAGTAGCAGTTTTTACCACAAAGTCTTTTAATTCCCACTCATGCCACAGTAGCCTAGCAGAGTCAGTATAAGATTTTTGAATAACAAACTATAGCAATGCTTTTAATATTCAGTTCAGACGTATTTGTCTCTTCCTTTTAGCAAGGCTTTTTTATTCCACATGTGCTTTGGTTTTGCTGGTCTCTAAAATATGCATAATTTAAATTACATTAATAATGACAACTCTAAAGCCCTTACTGTTCATAAAATTGTGAAATATGGACGTTGCTACTCATTTCATTGAGCACATAATGGCAATGTCATCCATCTGTACAGCTGGCATGGGCTCTCATGAGGAAGAGGGTTGGAAATATGATGGTCTTATCCTTTGCTTTACAGAGATTTAAGACCATGTGTCTTCACTACCAAACATAACCATGAAATATTTTGTAATTTCTTGATTTATGTTCAATTGTAACAGAAAATTTCAACTTACGCTCAACAGTGCAGGGAGAAGTAGCAGAAAAAAAAAGATTCTGCAAGAAATAGCTGCCAAAGTGCCAAACTGAAAAAAACCTTAAATCTCTGGTCTGGCAAACAAAACCCCTCTGTTAAATCACATGATAACCACCAAATTTCACCCCTTGAACATTAATAGAAAACATTCATATTTAAAAGAGACACCCCATACTTCTCTATTTAGCTTTGTCCTGAAATGCAGGCAGACATATCTCTTCAACAGATTCCACTTTAGATATATTATTAGTTCATCTAAGTAAATCTGATGATCATGAAGGCCATTCTTTCATCGCAACGAAAGTCTTTACTACTCAAGAGAAAATATGTTTGGCTAAACTACAAACTTAAAATCCACTGAAACAGTGCAGAACAACATTTGGCTCATAAATCAGCATTCTGATTAATGTATAGCAAAATTGGAAGTATCCTGCAGAGGCCCCATGCAGAAACTGCATTTTGGTTCAACATCTCAAAGTTATCAGTAATAGAGCTGCACCTGATTGATTAATGAAAACAAAATGTTAAATTTCCTGTAACTAGAGTAACGAGAACCCTGACACAGTCTAATCAGTTCTTTGGCCCTGCATTGTATGTGCACAGGGTGCTTGTTTACCCTGAAATAACAAACCCTCCAGGGCAGAGCAATCACACACTGTCACTCTTCACAAATATGTTATACCCTATAAAGTGTAAAGCCCCTATTAGTATAAAGTTCAGCCCCAGCACCCTGCTTTTCATTTCTTGGTGTTATGGAACCCATTGCACTTCATGTAGATCCTTGCCCTGGGCTTTGGAAACAGCTCCATCAATATAGTAAGTAGAAAAAAATTCCTGAGGCTTACAGAAAGAAAAACTACTTATGTATAGACCTAAACACTACAGAAGAAAACTACTGTCTTCCTCTCAGTTTGTGTCCAAATGACTCTAGAATTAACCAAAACAATATATTCAAATGGTCACTATTTCAAGAATTTGAATAAATATTTGTCCCTTCTTGTCTCTCAAATTCCTTTTGGTGCTTAAGCAAAACAACTTGTGGCTCATTTGCATATTTATGATCCTATACAATAGGAGCAAAACAAACACACCTTCAAATGGCACAAACTTACTTTTTGTTCTAGTTCACAGCCTTAACTAAAATGTTAGAATCAATGTTTTGAGATAAACTTATAATACACTTACATGATCATTTTGTGGGTTTGCAAAACATATTTTCAAAAATATTTAGGTGATTACATTGGGCATAATTAGAAATTATTAATTTGTACAGATAAAGGTTGAATGCAGATGAAGCAAAACAAAAAATTCATTGCAGAAGTAGAGTCGTTTCAGTTTATCTACACATAGCTCTGTGTTAACAGATATTCTTTGTAGCTTGCAAAATAACATAACCCCACTGAGACTGTGGATATGGCATATTGAATTCTTGAACTTGTCTGCCATTTTCTTCTCATGGAACAGTGACAATGACCTGTTGTCCTCATTCCGTGATGGCCCTCACTTCTGTGATTGTTAAAAATAAAATGTTATTGAGTGCTATGTGAAAGAGGCAACATTTGGTGAATTAACAGGGGCTGTGAGGAAATCAATTATATTGCAAGTCATGAGCAACAGACAAAGGTCAGCAGGACCTGCCCTAGCTGTAATGGCTCACTGGGGAAGAGCAAGAGCAAAGTAGGTGGCCTGTGTGTCACAAGATGGGTCTCTACGTCTGACATGTCACATGTCACTACATGAGCATCCACCATGGTGCACACCAATATGGAAATGGAAGAGAACATAAGCAGCAGACAGGGAGAAGGAATTAAAATGAAAAAAGTTGGAAGAAATGCATGATACATCATTGGGATGAATAGTAGGGACACACACAGGGAGGTTATGAAAACAAAGGATGAATGCACACTTCACCCTGCACCTTCACACAGAGGGCCAGGCACAACAATACCAATATGCATAGCAACAGCTTCTAAGTTTGTAGCTGAGAGCAGAATTTGGTCACTGGCAGCTGGAAACCAGGGCAGCCTAAGCCAAAAACATGCCCAGTGTCACCTACAAAATGCTATTATCAGGGCTATTTTCTACATTCCTTATTCTACTAAACAAAATCTGTTATTTACTTTTGCTTCTGGTAAGGCCACAGATAAATTAATTTTTTTCCCGTGTTAGCAACTTATAGAAGGAACCATCTGCTGTTCCAAAGCAGACAAAAGCCACTATAAGCCAACTGACTTGGACTGCTTAATTTAACCAGGCAAATAGAGGCATATGCTGCAGCACTGCCTACATAGAGGAAGAGCATTTGTGCAGTAATGTGTTCTGCAAAGGCCTTTCCCATCTCTCTGTACCACCACCAGTGACACAGAAACTGCCCTTTAACCTTCCTGGTGGGTGATCTCTAAGTTTCTCATGAAAAATTACCTACTCTGGTACTGTGGCAACCATTATCAGGCCAACAGAACTCAATTTGTCCTCGTTAGCATTGGTCATGTGTGAGTCACTACCAGCTATCTGTAAACAGGCTGCTTAGGAAGGTGTTTATTGATACATTCCTCAGAGTAATATCATTTGAAACAGTATTACTGCTATACGTAGTGGCTCCTTAAAGTGTTATATTGCCCAGTGATACCTTGATTTGCTTCCAGTGGGAATTTAGAAAGAGACCCTCAGGACTTACAGAGCAGCATAATATCCAGCAAAAAACCACTAAAATGCTACAAAACTTTCCATTGTTTATGCTGATTCTGCATTTACACCTAATATTTGTCAGCAAAAAATTGTCACAATTGTCAAGCCTGACTGCTCACTCTGTACAGATTCAACTGCATTTAACCCTTGAAAAATAAACATGAACTCAAGCATTTTTGTACTGGGTCACAAAAAAAAAAAAAAAAAGTCTAGAAATTTTCCTTACCTAAGTATTTAGCAGTCACTGCTCTAACAAACTGTAATCCAAGGAGTGGCAAAGTCCAGCTGTTTCCCAGGGGACAGAGAGCCCAGTTAGGTAGGCAGGAGGGAGGAGGGGACAGCCAGGGGTGCAAAGAGCCCAGGCAAAATTACAGTAACCAGGCTGGTCCAAAGCAAGCCAAAAAAATCAGTTCATGGGCCACCAGAGCTCACAGCCCCGCAAACCACAAGGGAGGTTAAAGGAGGGAGGTGAGGGCCAGGCCAGAGCTTAAATGGAGCTCTGGCAGCCCTGGGCAGCAGCGTGGGCAGAAGCCTCAGCTGAGGCTGCCCAAGGTCGTGAAGGCTGTTAGTGCACTGGGAGCCCTGATAACATTTTGGGACCAATATGGACACATTGCCATCACCTGGCTGGAATTAGTTAGAAGATACCGATGGAAAAGGATGACAAAAAGTTTACCTGACTTTTTCCTGTATTACTTCATTGCTGTATTCTTTTTTTTTTCACCAACTCAAGATCAAGGGCTTATTAAGATGCTTGAAAAAATCCACAGTTTTTTTAATTCCAACTTTGTAGCATCTGCTAATACCTTCTAAATCTCCCATATCTATATTTTACTGTAAAAGGACTATGTGTAGAATAGTTTTTACTGTGATTTAATCTGGGATATGTACCTTTTCCCACATTTTTTCCTCCCTATCTCTTCATCCTGGAACATTCCTAGTATCTTTAAATTTGAAACAGTAGGAAAGGATGGCACAGGCTTATCTCTGCAGGAATTCCTCAGCTATATTTGTGGTCTAAGCAATACAGACTACCAAAGAAGAAGTCAGAAAAAATGTCATGAAGAAAAGACTCAGCAGCAGACTTCCATTATGCTTTTCTTAAGTTGCCTCCTTCTGTCCTCACACAGGGAGAGTAGGTAAAGAATACAAAAGATAAAACTAGCTCGGACTATTTTTGAACTATTTCTTTCAGCTGTTTTTGTTTGCATTGTTACAAAGCCTTGGCAGACAAGAAAAATATTCTTAGAATAGCAGATTTCTTGCTTTGTTCTGCATCTGTTCCAAAACCATACAATGTATTTGAACAGCTGGCCAGTAACATGCAATGATCAAGCATGGCAGTGACATAGGATCACAGTGTTCTTTGTAGAGGACTGAGGTTTCAAAGCTGAAACAAACCCAGATGTACACATCTTGGTCTTAGAGGTACACGTTCAGATTTAAACCATACTTTTTATTTTTCTTGAATTGAGATTTCTATTGGCAATGAAGGACAAACAAGTACTCATTATATCAAAATAAAACACTGGAACAGCTCTGCAGGAAAGAATTTCCTGGTGGTGTTTCTCGGACAAGAACCAGAGGAGCTCAGTCTGGCTCTGTCACTCCCATGCTGCACGTAGCTTTAGAATCTTGAAGTTATATCCTGGGTTTTTATACAAATGTGTAAAGATGGTCAGAAAAAAAAAAACCCTTTGATGTGGATTCATACATTCTTCTATAGCCTTATCTACTCTGTAACTTTGTATCCAGAGGTATAAATGACTTAATTCTAAACTCTTCAGCTACACTCTTGGGGACAACTATGTTCTCCTAGGTTACCTGCCTGTCCACCTATAAAGAGAAGTTTGAATTTATGCCTATGATCTTCACAAAAATCTATCTTTACATTTAAAGAACTCTAAGAGGATGCCAAGATTGTTTTTCTGTGTAGGAAATAACACCTTAAGCTAAGATCTTAATTGGCGTTTCTTGTAACTGCTACAACAAACATCGTAATTAGCAGTTATAGTAATGTTCAGAGATTTTTATGCTCATACTGCATGAGTTTCCTACAGCATCTGCTTTCAAAAATGTAAGTAAAAAGAGGTAAATTAATTAGCTACTGGAGAAAACTGACAATTATAACCGTTCACATCACTGCTAAAGAAGTGCTGAAGCAACCTTTTTACTAAACACTGATTTTTATTAAATGTAATTAGTGTAAGGCTGTATAGGCTGCTTCACGCATTTGTCTTCATGCAGCTTCTCTTTCCACCTCTGTTCTTCCTTTTGCTCACACATCAGCTTTTAACCAGAACACTGTATACGTGGGATGGCTGACAGGAAAGCTTGAAACACCCACAAAGAGCAGAACAAAAAGGGTTATTTTCATCAGCTGAACAATTCGCAGAAAAAGCCCAGCCACAACAGGCAGAGCACTGACGCAGCAGCAGCACGCTGGAGTGCGAGCATCACTGCAGCTGCCATGCATCTTCCTAAAGCTGCGATTTTGGGTTCGCCCCGACCCCTTGCACCGGTCTGTCCGGACGCAGGGCTGCGGTAGGTTTTTTTCCTTCCCCGCCCTCTCCGGGCAGCACCATTTGGACTGATAAGATGCAGCAAGGCACACGTGAAAGATAAAGCAGAGGAAAAAAAAAAAAAAAATCTAAAAATTAAAAAAAAAAAAAAAAAAGTGTTTTGTACAGGGCTGGGCCGGGCCGGGGCGGCCGCGGGGCGCAGCCCGAGCCCTTTAAGCTGCCCAGGCTCGGCAGCCCGGCAGCTGCTGGCTATTTATACCGGGGCGGCGGCGGGCGCTGGGTGTCCTGCGCGGGGCGGGCCCGGCGGCGGCGGCGGGGCCCGGGCCGAGCTGCCATGGCCACGGCGCTGCCCCCGACACCGGCCAGCGGCAGCCGCGCCGCCGCCTCCCCGCTCAGCCCCGCGCGGCTCAGCCGGCTGCAGGAGAAGGAGGAGCTGCGGCAGCTCAATGACCGCCTGGCCGCCTACATCGAGCGGGTGCGGGCGCTGGAGGCCGACAAGTCGGTGCTGCAGCAGCGGCTGAGCGAGCAGCAGCAGGGCAGCGACCGGGAGCTGGGCTGCCTGCGGCTCCGCTACGAGGCGGAGCTGGCCGACGCCCGCCGGGCGCTGGACGACATCGCCATCGAGCGGGCCACGCTGCAGGTGGAGCTGGGCAAGATCGGCGAGGAGCACCGGCAGCTGCACGTCAGGTCGGTGCCCCGGCCCCGAGCAGGCCTCCCTGCCCGGGGACAGCCCGGGGAGCCGCCTCTTTGGGGCGCCTGCAGGGTGGAGGGAAGGGGATGCTTCTGGCAGGAGCCCGCGGGTTGTGGGAGGAGTGCGCGGTGATGTTGCGTGTCCGGGATGTGCGGGCGTGATAACCCCGAAGGTGTTGCCGTCTTGGGTTAGGAGACGTCTGGATGCCTGTTCTGAAGGTGTGCTGGGGGGATGCTGCCGAGTACCTCCGATGCTATGGGGTCACATCAGCACCTGCCTGAGATGGGCATGGGGCTCCTGCAGAATGAGGGGTGCTGGGTGCCCTTCTGGGCTATGAATGCATAACTACATGGGTTTGGCACCACGCTGGTGTTTACAAACACTCAAGATGCTGGAAAGGATCTGCAAAGTTATGGAGCAGTGGAAGGAGTGTTTGTGTGGAGTCAGTATGCATCCTTTTTGGGTTGTTTAGCTCAGACTTTGCCCAGAGGGGAATACAGAGAGAAAGTAGTTCTGGGAGCAGTATGGCTTACCTGGTCCAGGTTGGTACTGCTCGGAAGTTTTCCTAGTTGCTTTTAAGTCTCAGAAGAGCTGCCTGCTGTTTTAGCTTGACTTTTTTGTAAGCTGTGTATCCTAAGCCTGGAATCATCATCTTGTCTAGGCTTGCCAAGCCTGGAACAAAGGCAGTGTAAGTGCTATCCCATCCTCTTGAAGGAGGAAGAGGTGTGTGAACAAGTGTCCAATCCCAACAAGCTTCCTTTATAGAAATATACAGCCTGCTAACTCTGCTAGTTACTGTAATGCCCCACTGTACCCCTCTATCAGTTATGGAATTGTAATAATTTGGATGTCCACAGGCCCCTTATGTTCTAGTTATAAACCTGTATCAGCAAATTTAGGCACCAGCTTCTTCTTTTAATGCCTGGAGGAAGTATTGCCCCTGCATAGACTCAGTAGGACTCAAATAGCTGTTCTGGTTGGGAATAAGACATGTTTTTACTGTAAGCTTCTGTTTTCAGCTGCATAGTTGTTGGGCTTGTCTCAGTCATGCTGGGTTTTGGCTCACAAATCTGTTTCATAAATCTAACTTTGAGTGGACAGTGAGGAGAGGGGTAATGCCTGTTCTAAGACTTTTCTGCTGCTCCTTGTTTGTATAACTCTGGCTTTGTTTATAAAGCTTTAGACTTGGCAGATATGCAATCCTCTAGACTGTTGGGTTGGGTTTCTTTCCTTTACAGTAACTAGTTCTTAGAAGTGGTTAAATTTACAGCCCGTGGGAAATGATACCTGGTTGGTTTCTGAAAGGACTAGACTGAAGTCCTAATATTAATGTGTGTTGTATCTGGGCTGCCTAACTGCAAATGTCTCAGATGACTTGGAACAAACTTTGAGGCTATCATGTCCTTATGTATACACCCTTTAAATAACCTGGTGGCTGTTTAACTCTTATAGAATGAAATGTCACCAGATAATTTCCCAGCAGCATTAACTTATTAATCACTGATTAAGAGACTCAAAGTTTTTGACGACAATGAACTGATTGCATTTGGTATTTTCTTACTACTGAAACAATGGTGACTGGAAGTAGGCCAAAGATGTTTGGGGAGGAGGAGTTGTAGATAAGTGTATTGGTGAAATTCAGAGCCTCAGGAAGGTCAAAGCAACTGCAGTAACACAGCAGAGAAAGACAAGATCGGTTCCTTTCCGCACCAGAGAGCGTGGATGTGCATTTTGCTCCTGAACCTGCCAAACACAATGTAGCAACTGAGGCTGTAAGAATGAATTCTGTACGTGCTGCTGACATCCTCTGCTCTTGACAAACTGGAGTCTGTTTCAAACATACCTGAAATCTTTTGGTAAAATTATTTAAATTCTCCAGACTGAGCATCCTGATTTACAAGGAATGCGATTGGCAGTGTCTCAAAGTTTTTGCTTGTAATTGATAGTCCATAGGCCACGCTTAGCTCTGGAATGGTTGGTACATGGAATGTTGCAGAGTACTGTAGCTGTCACTGCTTGCTGCACAGGGGTGTAAAGTGGTGTTCTGAACCCCAAACTTTGATTAAAAGGGTAGTAAAAGCTCTTGTCAAAGGGAGACTTGTTATATTGTTGTTCTTAAAGATGAAATGTCTCTCTCCAGGGCTTTTTGAAAACAGTATTTTTCGGGAAAGAGCATCCAGGAAACCTGAGCCTGGCTGTTAGATGCTTACATTGGAAAGTGGACTGTTGAAACAGATACTAATGGAATTTCAGTTTTGCACACACTTTGATTGCAGAATGAAATTTATTTTATTGTAGGATGAAACAGTCAACATTAAGTAGCATTATTGACATACTTAATACTATATCTAATACAGTAACTGGTAGTGGTAGCAGAGACCCCAACAGGAAGGTGAATAATTTATACCTAGAAAAGAAAGAAACCTGTAAATACTAAAACTACAGCACATTATCTTGTTTTTCACTGTTAGTAGAGCTATGTTT
Organism: Monarcha castaneiventris obscurior; assembly: GCA_026261815.1. Classification (NCBI taxonomy): domain Eukaryota; kingdom Metazoa; phylum Chordata; class Aves; order Passeriformes; family Monarchidae; genus Monarcha; species Monarcha castaneiventris. The sequence continues at coordinate 3,633,244 of JAMPIT010000434.1, read as the reverse complement.
CTCCTAGAGTCTGAGTAAATAACTTTTAGCACAACAAAATCAACAGATGTCTGAAGAGCAGGGCTAGAAAAGGCCTTGAGCAAGCACCTGATGTAGCCCCAGGCCTGTGCTGGAACCAGCCATACCTGCATCCCTTCCAGCAGATTTTGTGTAACCTTTATTTTAAATTCCAGATGATGGAGATTCCAGAATATTCCCCCCCAACCCCCCCCCCCCAGGCAGTGTGCTTCATTGGTGAGCTGTTAGTTTCCTTTCCCTAACATCTAACCCACGTATTCCTCTCTGCAATTTCAGCCTGGAGCTCCCTGTCTTTTCCACAATAGACGTGGAAAACAGATTCCCTAACTCTGTGCAGCAGTCCTTCATGTATTTAAAAACTGTTCTGTCTCCTGTCACTTTTCTCTAGACTAAACAACTCTTAGTTTTTTTTCCAATCTTTCCTTGCAGTTCAAGCTTTCTAGAGCTGATCAATCCTGCAGAATTACTTTGGACTTTTGCCAGCTGGTCTCAGTTATCCACTGGAAAACTCATTGTATGAATTGACACAACTTTGCCGCTTGGCGGAACAGATGTTGCCAAAATAAATTGAGGACTTCCTTTATTCTCTGTAATCTCAAGTACGAGTTTTGAGCAGGGACTCTGGATAGTGGGCAGGCAGCTGTAGGGATTTTAAAAGTTAGAGCCGGGATTTATCAGTGTGCTCTTCCCTGGCAGAACTCGTTGTGAGCCCTTCTCCGCTGTGGTGCCAATGGCAAGTGAAGTGTGTTGGCCATCCAGGCGGAACCTGCGGTTGCAGTGCCTGGGTATTAGTCTGGAGATGGTTTCTTTTCTGCAATAAAGCTCCCCTCGCCCTGTAGCTCCTCTGCGGTGTGAGGGAGGGGAGGGACTCACTCGCAGCGGTGGCTGAGGGGCCGCAGGAGGCAAAGCCCCAGCGGGGCCGCGGGGCAGCTCCCGGGCGGGCCGGGGGCCTCCGGGGCACAGAGCTCCCTGTGTGCTGCCGGCAGGGCATCCCGGGGCACAGAGCTCCCTGTGTGCATATCCCGGGGAGCGGCGAGGCGGAGCGGCCCCGCCGGCAGCCTCAGCAGCACTGCCAGCAGCTTCAGCCGCCCCGCCCCGCCCCGTCAGGGAGCAGCGCCGCCGGCCCCGGGCTGCCCTCACGGCCCGGCCCGGCCCGGCCTCCCCGGCCGCGGCGTGCGGGGCTCGACCCCGGGTGCCGTGAGGCGCCTTCCGCGGGGCCGGGGCCGCCTTTGCTGCGGGGGTGTCGGTGAAGGCTTGTCCCGCTCGGGTCGCTGAGCGTGCCCAGCCCTTCCCCTGGAGCCGGAGGCCCGTGCCGTCCCTTCCCTCTCCGGTTTGGGAATGCCGTGGAAAATAGTTGGCTTCCGCATGGGCTTCGCGCAGAACGAGCTGGAAAATGGGTCAGGAATCTCTCTGGTATAACAAATGATGCTTGTCGGAGGGCCGTGTCTGGTTTGTTTTGTGTGACTGACTAACCTCTCCTGTGCTTAACCACGGACCCCTCTGAAGGGAAACACCTTGAGAACAAACCCTCCCTCACCAGCCGCACTTAACAGCGTAAAACTCTTCCTCGTAGGAATTCAAAAAAAGAAACTGATTTAAACCTGGCCCAGGCCCGTGTGAGAGACCTCGATGCCCAGCTAAACGCCAAGGAAGCTGATTTAGCAACAGCCCTGAATGAGAACCGGACTTTGGAGAATGAGCTCCGTGAATTAAAGGATCAAGTACTCAGTGTAAGGCTTGCTTGGAATCTAAACTTTGCTTTTGCTCCTGCAGGTTTTGCTTGCTTTTCCTTAATTAGTCATTGATATTTAAAAGCAGAGAAAGCCTGTTAACTATGACAGCAACAGGTAGACACAAAGATTTCCACAATCTTGCTGAAAGCAAATGCTACTGATGGTGGTTTCCTTAAAACTTCCTCTGTTGTAGGTACCCTTAATTCCATGACCATAGGATGGGATGTTTCTCGTTCTAAAATCAAAGCAAGATGAAATGTACTGCTATAGTCCCCGTAGCATTCTCTAATACATCAGGGAAGTGCATAGTACTGGAAGTGTATAACAGTTTGTCAACATAGACTGTATTTGGAGGATTTTTTTCATTAAGTGTCAAAAAATTGTATTAGAAGTTTGGAATAATAACAGTTGTAAAGGGAGGAATGTATATGGATAGTACAATTGATTCATCAGAAGTCTACTTTGAGGAGTCAAATTTAGCTAGTGGGATTAAGGGCTGTTCTATATTTGCCTTGTGGGAAATCTAGTCTGCATAACAATTAAACAGGATTCTATCTGTTGCTCATATTCTGGATCCCACTGAAAGAAGAACTTACACAGAGTAACCCACTTCACTCACCCAGTGTGTTTTGATTGCCGTGGGAATGAATTTGAATGACCTGTAACAAACTGGCTGCCTTAATTTGAAAAAATACCTCTTAATTTTGATAACCCTGTTGTCTCTCTTTTCTAGCTGAATCTGTCACTGGAAGATACTAAAAAGCATCTCCACAGTGAAATGCTGAGGAGGGTGGACCTAGAAAACCATATGAAAACTTTGCAGGAAGAAATGACGTTCCAGAAGCGCCTTCATGAAGATGTATGTTTTAGCTTATTAACAAGGCATCTTTTTAGGTGTCCATGATCCCTGGATGCACTTAAAGCCCATCTTAACATTGCTTTTATCTCTAAAAAGGTAACTAGCAACCTATGGCAGCCCATCAGCTCACAAAATCCACCTAAACTAGGAAGGCTCAGGAAAGTACACAACCTCACGTTAGCTGGGAAAGTACCAATAGGTATCTGGAATATGAGAATTTTCAACTGAAATCCCAATATATTACTTTGTGTAAGTGGAAGTGCATATATTAGTTACTGTTAAATTATTCCAGATGCTTACTTGAAGCCTAAAGTAATTGTAGAAGTTAAATCTCCTTTAAGCAACTTGTGTTCCCAACTTGGTGAGAGAGGGCAGTACACAACTAAATGAATAGTTTACATGTGAATGTAAACCAGCTTCCTTCTCACTGGTAGGCATCTCAAAGAGTGTGGTTTAAGTGATACAGAGTTCCAGTTTCTCTAGCTTTTTGAATAAAACAAGAATAGGTGAAGTAACAGTGCTTAAAGAAACTGAAGTGTATGTGCATGTGTTCTAAGTTAAAAAAAACAAACAATCTATCTAGTTCAAAGAATTAGTCTTAGAAATTAAATACTTACTACATTCATTAGTTTAATAAATGTTGGCAGTGAGGTGGAAAAACAATAGTGAGGCAGCGAGGTGCATGTGCCAGACTTAATGGATGAATAAGATATGCATAAAGATGAATTACTGTGTACTCAATGATAAATCTGCTTCAATAGTGAAGGACTTGTGAAGCTGGTACACTAAATCCAGTTTCAAACTGTATTGCTTGTTTATTCTCTGAGAAATTTCTTCTCCTAGGAGCTCAAGGAGACAAAAAGAGCCCATGAGAGCAGGATAGCAGAAGTAGAATCTGGCCGTCAAAGAGAATTTGAGAGTAAGCTCTCAGATGCTCTGCAGGGGCTCAGAAAACAACATGAAGAACAAATTCAAGGTTACAAAGAGGAGATGGAGCGAACATTCAGTGCAAAGGTGAGTTTGTAAAAGGTGACAGTAAAGCAAAGCTGAAGTTCTCTGCACCGTGACATAATTAAGGTCACAGCTGACTGATGGAGCTCCTGCATTCACTGCAGAACTTCTTGGCATAAGTTGTTACAGAATTTCAAAGCAGTGTCAAATTTGACAGCAGGATTTCTGCAAACGTTTGATCCCAAATAAAACTGGTTCAAACATAAATCAAATTTCAAGTGATTAGGAAACATTGATCATATTTCAGATTTCTGACAGATTCAGGACCAATCTGTGTTATGTTTGTATTAAGCTATTTCAGTCTTGAATAAAACCTAAGTTTTCTTATACAGCAACTTGCATACCAACTCAGGGAATTCCTTCAGATGCTTGTGTTTCTGTTTCCACTGAAAAGTCTGTAAGTGCCTCTTGTAGGAGCACTTTATCCTTTTTTGGGACCTCTCAACATTGAGCTATTTTTAGAGCAACTCAATGCTGCTTGTAATGATGCAGGAACTCTTTAATAATAGACCTTTTGGGGCAGAGTGATAATAGCTTGATTTGTATACCCAGTATCCTGCAGCCTTATGCTTTGACAAGCAGCTTCTAAACATATTCTCCATTAGTCTTTTGGAGAATAAATTTACTTAATATCTATACAATGTCCTCATACATCACGAAGTGAAATATCCTAATCCAGCAATTTTCACAACCTGATGATTGCTGACTTTATCTGACATAAATGTCAAACTTGTATAACCCACCCTAGAAAGCAATCTAGAACTTTCTGACCTGGACTTTACTGGTATCTGCACACTTCAATAAAACATAATTGTTTCCAACAGGTGAACAGGTGAAAATTATTTGGTTTTCCTTTCTTGCTTGTAATACATGGTGATATGAAACTCATGACTAACAGTGACTTATCTGCAGATGGAGAATGCCCAGCTAACTGCAGCAAGAAACAGTGAGTTTGCCAATGCTGCTCGGGAGGAGCTGATGGAAACACAGAAGAGAGTTGATACTCTGGTATCTCAAGTTAATCAATATCAAACCCAGGTGCTGTCTTTATTTGTATAACCTTATCATTATTTCAATTTACTCTCAGTTCAAAATATTGGCCTTTTCTCTCTCATCTTCACTTATGATTTTTTTTTTTTTCCCCATCCCCTTAATTTTAGAATGTTGCTTTGGAGAGCAGAATAAAGGAGCTACAGAACTTGCTGGATTATGATCGTGATCTCCATCGAAGGCGCATGGCTGAAAAGGAGGAGGAAATGGCACAAGCTCAGAAGCAGGCACAAGCACAGCTGGAAGAGTATGCTCATCTCTTAGATGTGAAACTGGCTCTAGATTTGGAAATAAATGCGTACAGGAAGATGCTGGAAGGAGAGGAACAGAGGTAGGCTGTGATGAGATCCTCGCTATGAGAACTTGCTTCATCCAAGACCTCTACACTGTCCTTCAGAACAGGAAGGAGACAAGAAACAAGCATTAAGCACATCATTAGTAATTCAGTTACTGAAGTGTAATAGTCTGTAAATGGTATTTATATCCTGTATCTACCACATGCTATAGTAAGATGAAGTAACTTCATAAACCCAGCTGATAAAATTCAAAGGTCCATTAAACATTCCTCAACTCTTTCAAAGTTTTCTGCTGCATCTTAGAGATCTATCAAAGAGCACTCAAGTTCCATGAATGAAGCTGGGAACTTGGATCAACTCCTGTCTATGCAGACATGGTATCTTGTATGTGGGGTGAGAATGTGAATTCTCAATACGTGCTAAGAAGGGTCAAAATCTTAAAATAACTTTCACTGAAGATTGCATCTGTTGATATTTTAAATGAATATTTAGTGCAGTTGTCAATCTTCTCTTATCAGTATAAGCTTGCTCTGAACTTTGGGGCTGTCTCTCAAACTTAACAAGCCACTTAGTTACTCTTGGCAATAAAAGTAAAATTTTGTATTCAAGACCCCATGGAAAGCTTGGATATAGGAGGCTCTTAGGCTTGGGTATAGTGGGAGGGTAGGTGTGAGAAGAAAAAAGCACATCCAATATTCAGGTGAATGTTCTCTGACTCTCTTCCAGGCTAAAGCTGTCACCCAGTCCACCTTCACACAGCACGGCAACTCAGGCAGCAACTCAGGGGCGACGGTTCCTGCATGGGAAGAAAAGGAAAATCAAAGAAACCAAAAAGAGGGAGCACAGTGCTGCATTTAAGACTATTCAGCATGTTTCAGCTACTGGAAATATATCTATTGAAGAGATCGATGCAGATGGGAAATTTGTCAGGCTTAAAAACCACTCTGATGAGGTACTTTCATTTTCAAGTCTGCATTGCAACGTGTGACTGCTTGGGGATGGCTTTAGCTTAGTGACAGGCTAGAGACTGACCTTTTGATACTGCAGGTACCTTTTGGTACTGCTCCCAGGGCTGTGTACGAGGTGCTTTTGAGTGGAAGTGCAGGGGGTTCTCTTATGCAGAAATCTTAACACCTTCAGCTTTTTGTCATCAGATTCAGGCTGGCACTATCAGAAGTACTGCTGACCCTTGATGAACTAAATAGAGTGCTTTAGTAAATTGGATAAAGATGGCTTTGTATTAGCCAAAAATACTTAAAACAGCTAAAAGGTTGAATAGAGTTGATGATATCTAATCCATGCAGAGAGTTTATCTGGCCAATTAGCTAATTCTTTGACTAGTTTAGTTTGCAAATCCAGCACTAGTTTGCAAATTCATCATCAGGACTTCAAAACACGTGGCTTGTAGTTCAGTAACTTCAACCTGAAATACACAGTGACCCATGAAGTTTTAAGGTGGTTTTTTTTTTTTTGTGTGTATATATATATATATATATATATATATATATATATAGTTAGTTAGTAGGTGGCCATGGTAAACGTCATTTATCAGAATATCCCTGGTAAAGAGCATCATGACCCCCCACCTTTAATCGAAGGTGAGAATAGGTGTGGCTTAACTTGACTAAGATTAATCCTAAAGTATAGGGAGAAAACATTGGTAAGTTTTAATGGAAATGTGGATGCTTCCTCAAAATTGTCAGATACTTGTATGCTACAGGAGGGGGATTAAAACTGGCCCATGAGTATGGAAAGAACCTTGTGTTTGAATTATATGGTGTTGGTCTGTAATGCTGAGAGAAATCTCTTGTCCCACAGGATCAACCTCTTCATGGCTGGACGTTGAGACGACGTATTGGAAGTGTGGCAGATGTTACTTACAAGTTTCCTTCACGGTTCACTCTTCAGGCAGGCCAAGTAGTTACAGTAGGTATTGGGTTTGTAAAACTGCCTCAGAGCTCTTCTGTTCTTATGTTAGATGTCAGTAGAGATTCCTGTAATATGGAAAATGTCTAGACAGGTACTGCAAGTGTCTAAAGAACTAAAGTTCTTATTTTATGTGGAGATGGATATGGGAAAAATCCTTGCAGCACCTTGATCTGAAATGAAATTTTCTTTAAAGCTTGAACTGAACGTGGGTCATCCCAGACAGGAGTGTGCTCTAAGAGAATCATTGTACTGTAGTTTTTTCTTAGGGTTTCCCATACTCGTGTTACTTGATAAAAGTTGTGCAGACTGTTACTAAAATCTTTAGCCTACTCCAGGTTAGCAATACTGAGTTCATGATTTGTAGTACTATTAGCTCTAAAATCATACTCTAAGTACATGTTCATGGTGATCAAATAGCTAAACTCTGCACTTGCTACTCCAAACTGTGGAGGAGCTTGTTCAATAGATCTGAGGGACCCCAGGCGAGGCTCTTGCCCACACAAATTGCAGCCCTGAGCATGTCTGTGACTATGGCCTGGCTCTGTGACCCAAATGTTCTGTATGGCCAAGCAGGGCTACATTGGCTAGAAGCTGTTAAAAGCCTTTTCTGCACTGTTTTACAGTCTTCAGCTAGAAAACTTTACCTCCATTCTTGGTAGTCCTGAAAAGAACTAACTTGCCAAGGATTACAGTGGTTCTGTTTCTCCTACTGGATGTCTTTGGTATTAAAATAATTAATAATTATATATATTAGACTGAATAGTAATCTAACTACAGAAAAAGATTCTTCAGAAGCTCGTTCTAACTCTGTTGCAGATCTGGGGTGCAGCTGCTGGTGTAAGCCCAGGTCCTAGTGATCTGGTCTGGAAGTCTCAGAAGTCTTGGGGAGCTGGGGATAATATTGGTGTTACACTCATCACAGATGATGGTGAAGTAAGTGAAATAATAAAAAGCTTCTACTGTACTAATGCTAAACGTGTTTGTGCTTAAGTCCTGAGGGGTCTTGGTCAATTGTATTCTAGGAACTCGCAGAGAGGAAGATAATGCTTGTACCCAGAGGAGAAGACAGTGAGCAAGATGATGATTATGAAGAAGTAACTGGAAGTGAAGTGGAGTTTGCACCTCAGGTGAGCTGCCTGAAGTTTAAATACATGCTATCAGCAGAGTCATTCAATGGCCATTTCTTTTCCTTACTAAATGAAAATACTTCTTCAAGTACTATTCATATCCTGCAACTCTTAATGTTTTTCTTGATGTCAGACCAAAAGAAGAAGAAAAAAGAAATGTTGTTTGGTTTCATGATAGTGGTTCCTGTGAGCATCCTTAAGCAGGTGAGATGGTGAGATTCATGCTTGTCACCTCATAGAAAACTTGCTTCATCAGTAGTGCTGCAGTCTCTTGTCCCACGTAGGATGTAGCTTGCATGGCTTCGCATCAGAAACGCAGCTGAAGTTCTGCTTATTCTCTGGTTGAGTAGGATTAAACAGCAGCATTGATTATGTGACATCTTATTACTGACACACTGAAAATTAGAACCTTTAATGTCTGTTTCACCTAAATATCTGATTATGAATGAATTTAAAAGCTGTAATCCCAAGAACAGAATGCAAACACTAACTACTTCTGTGGGATGAAGTAACTTAACTTTACACTCCCTGTCCCTGGCTTGCTTTTAAGATGACTCCAGTGTGAACTTGAGGTCAATATACTTACAAACTTTTGGCTACAAACATACATCCTGTGCAAAACTCTCCAGCCCCTTCAAATGGCTTTTGACTGACCATAATATAAGTCTGAACTGATGCATTCTGGATGCAACTGTACTTTGATATACTATTAGCTATCTTTAATTGCTGAAATATTCTAAACCAACTAATACGAGGTTTTAAGTTGGTCATAACCAAACAATTATAGATTGTACTTGACTCAAGTTGGTTTGTGTCTTGACCCAAAAGAGTACTATGGTACAAGCTCCAAAGCCTGAGAGCAAGGGGATGCCTAGCTAAAAACTCTCTCCTTCCTGCTGACAGGTTAAGCTACCACAGCTCTTCCTAAAACTGGTCCTACACAGTTACAAGGAGGAGTTGTATCTTACTGCACTAGGCCAAAGCTCCCACTACCATTTCCTAGATATTTTCATAATGTATCTGTCTGAAAACTAACTTAAAAGTAACTTAGTACAGTCTTTCTGAAAAAAAAAAAAGTACATAAACAGGCAGTTATTGCCTGCTGGTTTTTTATTTTATTTTTTTGTCCTTTCAAACAGAAAATCTGGGTAAATATCTATTACTAAAATACCATGTGGCTTAAAGGATGTTTATCAGTCTTCTGACTTGCATGCACATTCTTGTAATATTTTCAGTCTCACTAAAGGATGGTGAGACCCTGTTAAAGAGGCTATTGAGAAGGTCCATAATGCTGTTCTGCCCTTTGGGCTCTCAGTGATACAACCTTCTTTTCATATTCAGAGTAGGGCCTCTCCTCAAGGGTGGCTTCTTTTTATTTTAAAAGAAATTTTTTTGAGTTCACTAATATGACTTATTTGGTAATCAATGATGGAAAGCAAAAGTAACATTTTTCCTTACACTTCTAATCTGTTTTATCAGCAACTTTACAATACAGTTGTGTGCCATTTATGGTAAGAATCAATTCTAATACTTCCAATCAAAATTTAATGTCATTCCTGTTTGCTGAATTCCTATCAGACTTTTGACATTAGTACCTCTATGCTTCTGCTGCATTGGTAGTACTGAAATGGCTGCTTAGTAAACAAAGGTTAACTTGTTGCATGCAGTTAAGACAATGGGAAGAATGCATGCTGGGCTTTAAAGGAAGGCAGGGTTTCCATGCATTTTTGCTTCTGCTTTTACCATCCTAATGAAGGGCAGCATGTATCTGCATGCCACTTAGGTCCTGATGCTTGGGAACTGAGGTAGTGAGGGGTAGTTTGATGGCCTTTCATTACAGAAGGCACAGGCTCACGTATTGCATGGACTTAAAGACTTGAGTATCACAATTCATGTACTGCCTCTTGAAAATCTGCTTTGCTTTATTAATAAGTAACTAAATCTATAAAGTGCTAAAAACACTACCTGCCTATATGAGGATTAAGTAAGTAACCAGCAAGACATATTAAGCTTGTACACATGCTAATTAGCTTAATGTTTTCATGTTTTCTCTCTGCAGCAAAATGAAGATCCCAGCTGTTCTGTCATGTAATGTGGACAATCATCTGAAAACACCTCTCAGTCCCAGGTGCCATAGACTGTGTGCATAGATATCTGTAATATCTGGAACTTGAAATTCACATATCCCATCTGCTGTCTTTGTGAGAAGCATTGTCCATAACATGATGGAATTTCCTACCTTCTGATATGGGACCCTGGCCTTGGATTTACTGGTACAAAGAGCAGTAGAATACAAGCTCCGTGTGAAGTTATTTTTATTTTTCCTTCTACACAAGGTTCTGGTTTCTGTGACCTGCTGAAACAGAGGAGGGTACGGAGTTTACAAAGCTTCTAAACATGTGCCCTAGAAGGATGTGAAATACTTGACAATGAACATGAGGCTGCCTCAGCTTTCTCAATATTCTGACATGGTGTTCCTCCAACAGTAATTTTTCTTTCAAGCCTGAGTGGGAAAAATGGGACTGATCACACCCTTGCACCTTGAGCCAGTCTGAAGTAAAACATTCTCCTGAAGAGTGATGAGTATCTGAAATGTTTCCTGCTCAGATCCTGATGCAGAAATACATAAAACTGGTCTAGATCATTTCCTAGAGTGAAACACTTTAGAATTAAAAGCAAGTTGTAAAACATATTCCTGCCTGTTATTAAATGTACTGTTTCTATAGTCTAGCACCTGGAAATCCCCATTTCAGTATTGTATATTCCTAGATACACTGTATCACAGCAGAGCTGTGCCAGCCTTAACTTGGACAAATGTATCCTGTAAATGTGAAAAAGCATCTCATTCTGACAGAGCAGGTACTGGGAGCAGTGCTGCTGGCACTGTTTGAATGGTCCCAACAACAGCTTTCTAAGGAGCTAGAGAGAAAAAATATGCTAAGTCAAAAATCAAAACTAGAAAGCACCAACTGTAGTGAAAAATGCATCAAAATGCTGCTCTTGGAGCCCTTCTGAGCTGAATCTCTGTGCAGGCTGCAGCTGTGTGTGTGTCTGGACAGCTGGGGGAACACTGTTCATGGGCCAGTGTGCAATTCCCTGTCACTCAGTAGCTCTGAGCTCCATGGAAAGTTTGTTCTCTACCCTCAGAGGGGCCAGGCAGCCTCGGGGGCACTGCAGTCCCACTGCTCCCCTGGGGGAAAGGAAGGGCTTTGAGCCACATGAAGTCAACTTCCACCTAAGAGCAGGAGGGGAGGGCAGCAGCTGAGCCTGCAGATTTCTCTCAGTGCTGGAATAGTGTTTTGACTGTCTTTTACCTTGCCAAAGTGTTCAGTTCCAAATTCAAGACCTGCTTTGTGTTAGGATGCAGGTGTTAAGGTGAGGCTTTCCTTATGCTAGCTTAAACTCTTATATTATTTAAAAGTTCTAATTTTGAGACATTAAGAGTACAATGCTGGTTTAAGACCTGGATTTTAGCAGATCCAAATTCTTGTTCCATCTCAAACAATAGAAATAGCTGCTGCTCTAACTTTGCTGTATTTATCTTGGTTTCTTAAACTTTTTTAACTATTAAAGATATTTTTCTTGTATATAAAAGTTGTCTTGGATTTAAATATTTGCAGATTAAATAATAAAGGTCTATCTGTTCAATGAGTTCTCTTGAGTGGTTCAAAAGACTTTGAAATAATAAAACTGGTGACTTTAGGGACTGCAGAGTGAAGAGACCTTCAGAAATGCACTCTGCTCCCCTGTTTATATTTATCACTTAACTTCAATCAGAGCTGAACTGCTATGAGCTTAAGAGGAATCTGCAGTAGAGAGCTTGCCCATAAAATATTCAGCTCTCTTATCATTGTATGGAGAGCAGTTGGCAAAAGACTACACGTTCCTCCAGGGCTGCTCACTTTGTTTGGTCACTACTACATTACTAAGCAAAGCAGGAATTGGTAAACAGAAAAACAAAGTCATTCCATCTTCATTTTGAGGCTTTTTTGGTGTATTTTTAGTTACAGCCTGTCTCTCCATCACCACATAGTCTCTTTATCCTCCTTTCCATTCCTTTCAACTAAATATAAAAAATAGAAGTGTATTGACTTTCCATTTGTTCGTAGTAGGCACCAGTGCTACTCACCCCTTTCTCTCACTGGAGTTTTATACAAACCCTATGAAAATAGGAGCAGTTTTTACTTAGTTCCAAGGAATATGTCTCTTTTCTTTCTGCTAGAAAAAATGTTAACAGACATAAATGCTAAACAGTAAATAGAGAAGTAGCAAGATTATTAAAATTGCAGTGCAGAGGTGTCATAAAACTAATACTTTATTCGTGCATTTTTTTAATGTAGCAGTGTTTTTGTCACTGAAAGCTGATCTATTCAGCAAAAGTGGACTCCAGCTCAAACAAGTGCCAGAACCATAAGTACAGATGCAGCAACCATTGTTCTTATCCCACAGAAATATTTATTCAGTTTGGTCAGTTAATTATAGGAATTTTCAATGCTGAGAACTTGTACTTAGTACAACATCATCTTAATATTGACAACAACCACTTTGCCTTTTGTCAACATACAATGCAAAAGATGTATTAACTTGTTCACAATAAATTACAGTGTGATAGATGGAAAGAGCTCAATGACATCAGTAACTTAGGAACTGGTTACAGTTAGCTTCACTAACAGTATTTTTAGAAATGGTTTTCAATAGTAAAATCATTGCAGCCAAAGATAAAAAAAACCCACATACAATAATAGCAAGGAACTGCATTTTTGGAGCAACAGTGAGCTACCAGTAAACACTTCATACAGTGATCTTCAAGGCACAAAGCAAAAAAACTGGGTATGGGTTTTTTTGCAGGTTGACAAATCAGGGAAGGTGAAATTTTTTTGAATATAAAATAAATAAATTTTAAAAAGACGCATACAAAAGTCAGTAAGTCAGTCAAATAGCAAGGCTTTCACAGAATGCCACACTGACAGAACATTTGTGAATCCATTTCAGTCATGAAATCATGTTCACAGCTCGAATGACACAATCACTGAGGCAAGGGAACTATCACTTCAACATAATTAATGGGGAAGAAGCCAGACTCTCCATTTAACATCCCCTCATACCAATTCTCATCAATCTGATTGGTCAAAGTTATGACGTCCCCTTCCTTAAACCCAAGCTCGCCTTCATTTTCTGGCTCAAAGTCATAGAGAGCTTGGCAGCAAGGCTGATCCATGTGCACTGAAGAACCTGCCCCAGGGACAGAAGAAACAACCACATTAATTGAGTTTCACAGCATCCCACCAGCCACTAAGCACAAAACAAGGGGTCAAAAATATATCCCTGCTGTCATGTCAACAGCAACAGCTTCTCCATTGCTTTTACTCGTTAACATCTGATGCTTCTACATATAGAATACAAGATTAGTGATAACAAGTTTAAAAAATAAGGGAGAAACAGAATTAAGTTCAGATGCTACTCCTCTTTCATTCCTAGTTGCCTTCCCCTTTCAAAAGGATGTTTATCTCAAACTGAGGGTTTGAGTAATCAGTTGTCAAAGCCCATGTGCTCTGTCTGGAGCAGCTGCCAGAGGAATCGGAAGGGCAGGAGTTGAGGAAGTACAAGAGTCAACAGGAGAAATGACAAGGACTCCTTTAAACAAATGGCACTGCAGCACATCCGTCCTGTGGGATCTGTCAGAGGGCAGGGGCTCGTGGGCTGTCCTACAAACACAGCCTGGGGCAGCCACCTGGATTTCCACAGCACACGTGCCTGGCAGCAGCCACGTTTCCAGCCTGTGTTAGGGCTTCCACCCTCACCTGAGCAGTGACAGTGCTGGGTTACTGCTCGCTGAGCTCGTGTGCTCGAGTCCTTTGTTTTACACATCCTCCATCTGAACTAAGGCAAAGGCTATGGTGGGAACAAAGGCGCCTGTCAAATTATTTTAGGGATGAAAACAGTTTTCTGATACAGTGGCTGGCTGTTCTTGTGATTTGCATTGTTTATCCTATAAAGATCTTAGCTCCAAATCACCCTTAAACATAAAAAAAAAAAAAAAGTTAACCTTATAATGCAGTAAATACCTTTTTTAAAGATATTCTCATGGAGGAGTGTTAATTAGCCTGGATTTGTGGTACCAGTATGTATGTAACATTCATATTTATGAATAATTAGAATACATCTTATTAGAATAATTTATTTTCAAATTGTAAAACTCAGCTCTGTGGTCAAGGACTAGCCCATGGTTCAACTGTAGTTCAGCCATAACAGATTTTTTAAAAACATATGTAACGTATCCAAGTAAAAGTCTGGTAATTTGAAATACATTTATAAATGAAGAATAGGAAAAAAAAAACTTAATGCTGCTGCCTTGTAAAGAGGAGTACCACGCCTTGTAGCACAACAGCTCTAGAACACTAGAACTTATTTTAAATTATTTGGGTTGTCTTATTGGGAGCATTGCAGCAATACTCAAATATTCCAGTCCTGACTCTCCCAGCTGTCATTTTTTACTGGGTAAACCTGCATGCAGCTGTTACCCAATACAGATATAATAGCTAAAATGGCAAAAATGCATTTTAATCTGTTAATCATGGTAATGCATAGGAAACTATTAAAAGTTACTGTTTGGGCATTTTCTAGATAAAGGAATTAGGAGAAATCTCTTAAGGAAACCAGCTAACAATTAGTGGTGCTTCCTCAGTGAGAACAGTCAGGTGAAAGCACCTTTTAAATTGACAAAAATACAATTGGGGGCAGTATCTGGTGTCAAAACTGGGAAGTAGAAATTACTTTTCTCTTTTGTGGGTATATTTTACCCTTGATAGCAACACAAGAGAGCTTTTATTTACAACAATGGAAGGGAAGTGCCAACAAGAGACTCAGCAAACCTCCCCAGAGCAGCACTGTCAATGCCAGACCCATCCTCTCCCTGTGGAAGGCTCGGGGTAGTGACAAAGTCTTACAAGAACCAACAAAATCAGAGCTACTCTAATACCCTGGGGTACAGCTGAAAGCTTGGCTGTCATAGATTTGCTGAAACACTCCAAGCAGAAAAAGAGATGATGAGCCAGTTGCCCAGCAAAAATGGACTGATCACGTTTAAAACCGAAAATGGACTGATTGTGTTTATAAATAGCTGAGTTATTTTCAGCCTTTGCCAAGGTGGAACTGGTACCAGCTCTCTGGAACTGCCAACAGCAGAAGGTGGCAATTGGAATAATTGACAGAGTTCCTCACCTTCACCAGCTGCTCCACTGGGGCTAATTTGTTACTGCAAGCCAGTTAATTTCTGACAGTGAGGTACCTGATAGGAGATGGATCACGTTTGGTTCATTTTAAGCTCCAAAGAACTGCAAGGAAACGTCTGGCAGCCTGGAAAGGTTTTTAAATAATGGTCACAGCCAGCACAACCGGTTTCACTCCAGGCTGTAGGATCAGTCAAAGTCTTCATTAGAGTCAGGCAGCTGCTGCTACTGTATAATGCAATGAGGCACAGCTTCCCTGACAAAGGTAAGGGGCAGCACTGCCTGACAGTGTGCAGCACACACTGCTTCACATCACAGAACTGCTGGCACCACTCCCACCCTTTGCTGTCCATTAAATGCTTGCACATATGTTGCAGAGGTTTCAGCTGAATAATTTGCACTCTTGTATTTCTGCAAACAGGGTTTATGTTAATTTGCAACTCCATACGCACCTCTTTTATTTCTTTAGTTTACTTCCCTGTCACAGTCAAAAAAGAACTGTCATTAATTTCCAGACCACTCACATCTAGACAGTACAAAATGAGGGTTACCAAGAAGCCATCTGTGATTCCTGGAGTGTTACAGGATGGAACCATTCAACGATGGGTTGGGTTTTTTGTTTGTTTTCCCCCAAGGGAGGGAGTAACTGCCTCTACCTGCTTCTACTCTTCTATACCATGCTGTATACATCAGGTAGCAAGACTGTACTTTAATAATCACAAACTGGAAGCTTGCTAAGATAATTAATCCCAGTCTCCCTCCTAGCTGAAGTGAGTAAACACTTAGATGCTTATGTTAAATTCCAGCATGTGGCAACCAGATACATATATTTCATATCACAGTCAAACCTGACAAACAAACTGAGTGAAAGGCATGATGTAATACAGCAATTAAAGAGTTCTAAAATGAGCCAGACGATGCTCACAGCTGCAGCTCATTAATGAAGATAACAATGAATTAGAACTAGAGATTTTTTTATCTGCATTTACTCAAAGCAGCCTAATAACTCCCAACAGCATAAAAATTAGGTTTATGTGAATCTAGCCCTGCAAATGTGTGCAAGACATAAGCAGTAAATAATCTGCACATGTTAGAGACCATACAAAGGAAAAAAAACAATTTCTGCTCCAAGAAGCTGATACTTAACTTGAAAAACTATTGTGAAAGGTGGGAAAAGTAATTTCCATGCTCAGAACTGTACCATGGCAGCTGTGCTGAATGTGTCACATCTTGCTTTGAACTGTCCTGCAGATCTCCATGGGTTTGCTGAATACCAAGACACTACTTACCTTGAGGGACAGTATCAGAGAAATTAAAGATCTGTATTTTGATAGGGTCAATATGGAAGCAGGGAAAATGAAGCATGAAAGTACTTTTTTGTGCAGGATGGGGAGGTCAGTTTTTTGAACAAAAAGAAGGTGATTATAATGCTGTCTCCCTATCTCATGGAGACTTTTAAGACATTTAGCACCACTGCCTGGTTCTCATTTCTAAATCACAGACCACAAAAAAATCTAATCTGTTTCATGATTCCAATTTTAAAAAGGGACAGAAAGGTTTTCCCATTTATGAGCAGGGCATATCGAGCCCACTGCAGTTCACAGAAATCCACATGGACAAAGTTTGAGTAGGAATAGGGAAACAAAAGAGAACGAACAGTGATTTCAGTGATGATCTGTACCTGCTGGGGAGGTAAGCACAGCATCCACAGCTTCTTCAGGAGGAAAAAAGCAGAATACAGGTCTTTCTAATGTTATTAGCAACACTTAAGTATGGCAGCAATTATTACATATAACCTATTTCTCCTTTTCATCTCTTTTGTGGTGGTTTTATTTCTTTTCCATTCTGACAGCAGTAAGAGTGAAGCAGTGACTGAGGGGTTCCTCATTCAGTGATAGGCAAACAGTTGGTGACTCCATGAATGGAGCCAGTGAATGGAAGTGCCTCACTCCTTCCCTATCTTTGTGATCAGTGGTCATTTATTTTTCAGTTTTCACTGACTTTCAGCTCATTAAAACTGAGATTTTTCTTTAACTAATTGGGCTGGAAGCAACCTTGAGAAGTCATCATCTTTCTCCCAAAGGCAGGATTGGTTATCCTTAAAGAACATCTTGGAACAACTGCTGGATGGCAATGATAAACCACTGTAATGTGGTTTGACACACTAGTTTACACACAAATGCTGAATCTGAATCTCCTTTCTCCACTGCACATGCAAAACAGGGGGAAAAGCCTATATAACCTGATAAGTAGCTGATTGGGCCAAGAAATTTTATGCAATTTTCAATAAAGTTGCAATGTTTTTTTCATCCAGATGTGCTGTGAAAATACCAAGGAAGTCACTGATTCCTGCAAACATCTCCAGTGCTTTGGATGAAATGTGTCCTTGTGCCACAAGTCTAGGAACCACTGGTGTGACCTGAGAGAATGTGCAGAGTGGGTTGTCTCCCTCCATCCCACATTTGACAGCAACACAAAAACTCATCTTAGCATTCAGGCAGCATGAGGAGCTTCAAACAAATTAAGGAATCAGATCTTGCTGGTGGATTTGTGCTGCCATACTGCTGCAAGTGCCCTTCAGTATGGATTGTATACTGGTTTCCTCTTGTAGCACAGTGCAAGAAAATTAAAGAGACATTAGAAGAAGCATAAAGTTACAGCTCCAAGCTTTATCCTTTCACTTTTAGTTCTCTCGTTTCTCTCCCAACAACCTTTAAAAAGAAACAAGACTGGAGGGAAGAAGAAATCGGAGAGTTAGGAAAAAAAAGCAACAAACCTTCAGGAAAAGATCCTAGATTCCATGCCAAGTACAGAAGGGAACCTTGGCTCACCACTTTTCTATTTTCCTTCCAAATAATGTTTATGGAAAAATCTCAGGTTTTTTCATTCTCTTTTCTTTGCATATTGTCATTTGGGGTTTGTTTGGGATTTTTGTTTATTTGGGAGTTTTATTGGTTTGATTTTATAACTGGGCTCATTTCATCATACAGTGTAGTCATTAAGCAGATAGGGCAAAATAGTTTTATTACAAGATGAGGAAAAGCTGTTTCAATGAGTAGTGTAACCTTACTGATTATTACTATTCACACAACTTTCAAAAGTTGACCCTTTTTTTTTTGTTAGATCAGGGTCTAATCAAAGGAAAGGGTCCTAAACCCACACCAACAGGTACCTAAGTACTTCAGTTCATTAATGCACGCACTTTGGTGCATAATTTAGGGACAGTAAAAGTAAAAGATGTTAAAATCAGTAAGGGTGGGAGTCATCTCTCTGAATTTTACATAGCTGATATTTGAGATCCTGTAGAGATCATTTATGCTCTCAGACTGTGAAGAAAAATTAGCACCTGGAGATGCTCCAGACTGTGATCAAACACACCCACTGTAGGCATCCGTCTTTGCAAGAAATGAACTGTTTCCTGCAAGTGCCTCTCCCTCTCTCTCCTCCCACCCTCAGTGGCAATTCAGAGACCTAAAAGACCAAGGAGAATGCCACACCTAAACTTCAGATGGGTGAGAGTCTGTCGAGAGGAACCCTGCTTCACAATTCTGTTTTGAAATCTGGGAAACCATCTGGAGTCAGATGCACAGAGACTGATGCCTGATGGATCCACTGCTCTCACGGTACAAGAAATACCTCAAGCAACAGTCTGGCAAAACATCTCGAGACACATTCATTCTGTGCTGACAGACTTACCTGACGATTTTATGGAAGAACTATAGGCAATCCCATTGTGCTGCTGATTATCACCAATTTCCAGAGTTGTGGTTATTACAGGCTTTGGCTTAAATTCACGCTTAGGCCGACTAGATGCTACATTTATTCTGGAACACAGAGAAATGCAGCCAGAGATTTACTTAGGAAGAAAAAAGGAAGAAATACTTACAGAACTTAAGCTCAGGTTAAGTGTTTTGCTATTTGAGAAGTGGAGTAAGAAAATCTTGTGCTGCTTTTGGTTTTAGGTTTCTTTTGGTTGGTTTGTGTTTTGGTTTTTTGGGTTGGTTGATTTGTTTTGGGGTTTTTTGGTGGGGGGGGTGGGAAATGTGTGGTTTTACTAAAAGCTGCTCAATTCTCATGCAATACTTGAATTTCAACAAGTCCCTAATTTATTTAATACTTTGGTTCTGCTGACAGAGGCATAAAGCTTAATAGCCCGAGTTTGAGAAGTGATGAGCACCCACAGCTGCCACTGAGTTCAGCACAAGCTGCAGGAACGAGCTCTCTGGAAAGCTCAACTGCAAATGACATATGGAGAAACACATCCACGACAGAGGCCCAGGGACTGCATCTCCCACATGGCCCTTTTATCAGGGAAAATGGGAAACAAGCATTTAGCCAGCAAAAATGTCCAGTACCTCTTGCTGTGTGTGCCCCAGCTGAGGGCTCCTTGTCCCCCTGGCCCTTCCAGGATGGCACAGGGTGTCTGCAGACACAGCTGCCCTCATGCCCTTGCTCACAGCCCCCAGGGCCACCCTGAGCTGAAAGCCCCAAGCAGTTTCCTTGACTCTGCCTGCACCACAGTGACACTCAGGTCTCTGGTTCTCCAAGTGACAACATTAACAGCATTTCTCCCTTCTCTTAGGATGACACAAAAGTACCTGGGCCTTTCATATGTGTGTTACAGCACAGCTCTGTTCCTGGCCAGCTGGCTGGTTCCTTACTGTGCTGGAGAATTTTGTTATACCCCTTAATCTCAATAAAAACAGGCCAACTTCCAAGCAAAGCCTCCAAAACACAACTCAAAGTATGCAAAAGTTGGAATAAACCTCCAAACAAAGGGAGGCTGTCCTCATTAACCTCCACAGATGGGAGAGACTCTGCACACACTCAGAGCTCCCTGGGCAGTTCCTGTGCTACACTGGAGTCTCCCAGCACAGCAAGAAGCTGCCAGGTGGCAGGGGTTTAAAGCCATGGAGCTCAGTCTGGCACAGAGCACAGCAAACGTGCATCTGGGAGGTGGTGCTACAAGATCTCTTGCTTCAGTGACTTTCCAACGTTGTGAACCTCAGCTGCAAATGAGGTTCAGCATTTTCTGAGGGGTTCAGTCTTACCGGTTTTGCAGCTTGCTCTGCAGGTCCTCCAAAATTTCTGTGGATTGTTTATGGTAATCTAGTGCTGCTTCTACAAACACAGCCAACTGGCTGACTTGTTCTACCTGAAAGACGGAGAGGAAAATAGTTGTAAGGGCACTGCAGTGCACTCAGCTGAAGGATAAACAAACACATCATTTAAAACAGACCTGGTATCTCATAAGACCACAGTACTTTGTAGAGGTTATTGGAAAAGAGCACATGTGATTCTATCAAAGAAACTGCCAGTTGGAAAAGGAACAAAACTGAGGTGTAACTTCTAGGTCACTAACTCAGGGCAGGGTCCTTGAGTCATTTCCTTTCACAATGTGCAAATCCCCTCTGCCTTCAACTTCCAAGCCAGCTGTCTGTCAACACCCAAGCCCAAACCATATAACAGGACATGACCCCTTAGCAGGTGAAAGTGGAGCTTTGCTGATCAATGCTGGAAGAAATTACACTGTGACAGCTCTTATGATTCAGTCCCATTGCTGTTCATTATCAATGTTTACAAATTGCAGTTCTGAAGTGATCTGGCCTTACCTCACTAGATGGCAGCATTTATAAGCTGATAAATGAAACATGATTTATCTACTTGGATTTAAAATGTATTAGCCAATCATTCAAAAATATGAACGATGAGGAATGGGAGAATGTGAAGGACATGGAAAAAACAAAATATTTTTATTCATGAGGTAACAAATAATCTCATTCCCCTAACACAAGCTGAAATTTCAAGCTGTATGGGGTATGGACCAGTAACAGATATTTGTCTTCTTCAAGACAACATTAAGAAGACAGACCCCAAGAAGTCTGACATCTTTCCATTCCATCATGATGTCTTCAGACATTGGATCACAAGAAAATATCTGAGTAAACTTTCTAAAAATGTTTCGTGGACCCATGGCAATTCTGTGTTATACTTTGTCTGCTTTTACTCAGTTAAAAAGATCATTAAAAATTCTGCCAGGACTCCAAGAGAGCCAAACACTCTCACATAGCACAAAGAAATGAAATGCACAGAACCAAACCAACAGCTGATACAGTTCCATCACAGTCAGAAGAGAGTAATATAAACAGCTGAGGACAACACACAATGTGCCTGGGGTTTGGATTGGTGGTCAGAGAAAATGGATAAAGGACTGTCCAAACAAGCCAACTAAGAGCCAGGAGAAATATGGAGTTGTGGATTAGGAGAAGAGAGAGAGAAAGAGAGACTGGGAAAGAGCCAGAGAAAGTTGGGGGACTAAAAGCTACTTAGGAAGATGAACCAGGGACTGGATGTGTGGGAATGGCAGGAAGATGGAGCTGATAAGAAGTGCATGCAACAGTGTCGATGTGGGAGGTCCGGAACTGGCTGTGCAGAAACCTGAGAAAGATGGGGATCAGGATTGAGCCTGGGAAAGGCACCTGGCAAAATGGCTGGGAACCAGAGCTCGGAGAACAGACTTGGGGGCAAGAAGACCAAGAGAGGGAGACACTTGGGGAACTGGAAAGGATCAGAAGGAAGTGATTGCAGTTAAGATCTCTGCAAACACGGTGAGACCATTTGGGGTTAGACAACAAGGCTGGGTCAGCATGAAAATGGAAGGGAAAGAGCACAGAGTTTTCTTTAAACAGAAACAATAGGAAATGGGTATGGAAAAAACTTCAGAGGGATATTCAATTCACCCCCTCCAAAAGGCAGAATTAGTTAGACTAGAATGCATAACTCATCTGTTTTCTAGTGGCTGAGCTAAACCAGTTGAATCCTTGCACTGTTTTATCCTCGGTTTGGTGCTTTGACTAATGATAAACAGTACCTGGAACATTTCTCAGCTGCTTATGCAAGGCAGAATTATAAAACATGCATCTACCACTACAACCAGGCAATTGGTAGAGCCTACAGTGGAACAGTGCTGAAATTGTTGGTAAGAGCATGTTCCAGCTTTTGCTGCCCTCATTAACTTGCCCTGGTAAAACAGCAAGAGGCTTAACTGCCTTACACTGTACACTGCTGTAACAAATGTGTCCCACTTACAAACAGTCCAGGAGCTACAGGCTGATTTAAACTGGGTGTGCATAGAGGGAGAAGCTGCTTGCAGTTAAATATTCCCACTTCACAGCTCCTCCCTGTTGCAGTTTGCTCACAGAAGAAAGACAGCACACTTCTTACTTTGGAAGTGTGTTTTCTGTGATGCTGCATCTACAGGAGAGGAGAAAGCTTTGGAATAAGCTCAAATAGGTCCAGCCCTCTTTTCCTACAGTTCCATGATTACTCAGGAGAAAGCACATCCCACTATTCCTCTGTGTGTGGACAGAAGAGAGGATTATCCTGAATGGCCACAGCTGCTCCTTATTTAGACATAATTTCATGATGGACTTGGACTCTGAGCCAAACTCCACATACCTGAGCCCAAGCCACAAACTCACTCTATGGACTTTACAGAGCCAAAGAGTAATAGTAATGATTTTCAGAGGTAAAATCATTCAGAGACTCCATATCAGCAGCAAAGTTTTGACTATAAGTGAGTTAAAATTCAGAAAGCACAGAGGGTACACGCCCTTGCTTATACTTTCAGCAGCAGGTCTTGACTATACCAATTTCCTGACCTTCACCCTCTCACTGACCAAATTGCATTTTACTCCCAGCTAGTCCTGCTTGAGGCCTCTGTGACCATCTTGTCTCAGTCACTGTGTCTCCAGAAGAAATTCCTGAGATCTTGAGTTCTCCCATTCCTTGCTGTGTATTATGTTCTTCTCTGGCAGGGGATTTAGAAGTGGCAAGAGGCAGAGTTTCTGCTTTCTGACCTTACCTCCTGGGAAGGATGGGACTGGCCTTAACCAATCCCACACTTTTGCCCTGCCAGGATGTAGGGCAGCAAACAAAGATGCAGCACAGACTTACATCATTTTCTAAGAAATTGAACATGCTTCTTTCAGCCAGTTCCTTGGACTCTTCAAATTTTTCTACTGCTTGTTTAACTTCTTCATCCGGTATCTTTCCAAAACGCTTCTTTTTATAATCATAATCCAAGCGGCGCCCTTCCAGTTTCTTCAAGTGGTGCTAAAAGAGACAGAACATTCATGGGAAAGACCAAATGGGACATGCCCAAACAAACACATTGTGATTTAAGGAAGTATCAGTGGTGGTGGAAAATATTTGCAGGCTTAACAAAATACAAGGCTCAGAGATTTGTACAGTCCATCCCCTTGACCCAAAGCAGCACCAGGTAAGTGTAGGGCCACATGGATGAATGAAATTTTAAACAAAGAGCCCTTTGGTAGCACTTGGCTACCTTGATTTGCCCATCTTAGGCATCCACCTCATGGACTTCACTAAATGTGCAACAGTTCAGATTCTCTGAGCTGTTGAGAGAAGCAGGATCCAACCTAAATATTTGTGTGTCACCATATTCTACATGGAATTCAATTTTATGTCTTGAATTATCTGCAATATGACAACTAAAAGTTAAAGGGCTACATTCCTCTCAGAAAGCAGTGCTCCAACAAATCTTGTATTCTTGCTGTCCTTGTTTGGTATCAACTTGACACTTCTGTCTGATACAACTACACAAGCTTTTCTGTTGCCAAAAATCATGGGACTGACAGACTCACAGAATGGACTCAAAGTGACAGTACAAAATGCTCATTAAAGCTAACATCAAACAATTTCCTTTCATCAGTTCAGAAAAACACAACAGAAAACAGCTATGCATCAAAGGAGACAGCTCCAGACATTATTGCTATCTTTTTGCTATGCTTTCCACATTCATTTCTGTGTAAACAAATAAAATAACTTTCATTTCTGCATTTCATCAGGGTTTTCACTTGCTTATTACCCAAATCCATTGGAATCAACAGACTCAAAGACTGCCTGGCTTTTGAATTGTCACATGGTAAACAAAAACACTGCAAAACTTAACTCCAAAGGTTAAAAATGTGCTCCTTAGTGTCCTATATTTTTCCTATAGTGGCATATGGCACTTCAACATTTTATGACACTATTCAGATCATTCTGTGTTTGCCCTGAAAAGCCTTTTTTAACAGTTATATTCATTCTCCATTATAAACAGCTTTAGGCTGACAGAGATGATAAGATAGGATAATCACTAGCAGTAAATCACAGCCCACTCACATGTTCATAAGCATTAATAAAAATGTTCATTAAAATAAAACAGCAGAAAAATAAAGAACATAATTCTCTTCAGGATCCTTGTACTGACTGTACAAGCAATATAGCAAATTGAGTCAGTTAGACAAGGGAGAAATAGCCACACATTGATTCTAAACAGATTTTGTCACTGTTTTGCTAGAGAGAAAATCTATTACAACAAGATTGATTTACCTTATTGCTTTCAAGAAAAATATCTCAGGGAACTAGAGTTTGATTTGACTCTGATTATTGGTAAGTGAAGCTTTACCCTGGAAAACTTACCCCAATCTCTTTTAAATCTTTGTCCTGCAATAACTGTAGAGGATCAATAAAATTTTGTTTGACATTAATATCAAGCGAGTCCTTCACTTCTGCCATTTGCTTCATGCTTTCACCAGCATCCAGTAGTGCAAGGCCTGTGGTAAAGAATAGGCTCTTACATCTCAAGATATGTAAAAGCAGAAAATTTGTCTTTTAAAACAGCCATTTCAAATAGGTATCTTTATATCTGCTGCAGTCCCTTGAAGAGTAAAAAAAGAAAATAATGCAAGTTATGCTTGTTCCCTATAGAAAACTAGAACTAGAAAATCTTTGTTCTGAATTACAATACAGTTTTTTTTCCCTGACAGATATCAGGGGAAAAAAATTGTTCTCCCTACTGTATTTGCATTAGTCATTATTAAAAAAAAAATCATCCAGTGTTGCTGCTTATTTCTTTCTACAATAATTTTGCCCCTCAGTTTGCTTCTCAAATTGAGTATAACCATTTTTATATAACGGTTAAAAGAAATAAACTGCATTTAAGAATCACCCTAAATTACTTAGGTTTGGCAACTTGGAAACTAAAACTGTTAATAACAGGGATGCTCAGACAGGCTCAGTGACAGTGTTACCAAACCCACCTGCAACAAAGGAGGACAAATGTGCAGGAGCATCCTGTTTCTGACCTGTATCAATCATCCCCTGATCCCTGCACTTAACCTTCCCTCTTACCTGCAGTGGCCAACTACACAGCTTATGTCAGTGAGTAATAGATTGCAAAGAACTTTATGCTGAAATATTGGCAGAGGAGATGCACAAACTCACCAAACATAGACTCATCGCCCAGCTCTCTGCCATACCGTATCATGCAGTCTCCCAGGAGTCCCTCTGTCTGGGGGTAGCCTGTGGTTTTAACTTGTCCTCTGATCTTTGACATAGTGTTCAGCATTCCCAGCTTGGCTCTGTATGCTGAGGGACAGAGAAAAAGAAAAAAAAATGTGATAAAACCAGTTTTTAAATTAATGTATTTAAAGCAATAAATCGTTTCACAAGCAAAATAATGAAGCAAGTCACTAAGCTCATCTCAGACTGGTAATTTTTTTGTTGTCAGTACCTCACAGTCCAAAGCTGAAATATGCCATTCAACAGTATGGGTCATATGAAACTGGTTGTTATTCCCAACTGAAAAAGCATCATTTCTCCAGGCAAATATTCACCAACACTCACATTCCTCTGAACAGTCCTGTTTGGAAGCTCCCTGATTAGAAATATTGCAGAGAGCAAATGCAGAATAGATACAAGCACAGCCAAAGCCAACTTCCTGCTCTCTCTCCTCTTGCTTAGAACAACTTTGCAGAACTCCAGACAGAAACCTCACAATGATGACCTAATTAGCCTTTATTTACCTAGCATTAATTTCCAAGTAATACAGCAATGTTCATCGAAATCCAGCACCTATTGTTCTTATCCTACCTGGATTTGGCTGAAGATACTCCGTGGATTTGGACAGAAGCTCTGTTACTGCTTTATTAGTAACATCAATTTTCTGGGAAAAAAAAAAAAAAAAAAAAGTCTGCTATGAACATTAAAAAATACTCAGAAAGGCAAGGGGAATTTAAAAAAAGCACATAACAACTGTAAAAGCAGAAACTGACAGTAACATTGTTTAATTGGCAACACAACTCATCATGTTTGGATAGCAAACGTCAATTTCATGTAAATTTCTGAACATGGATTTAAACTAAAAAAAAATAACCTTTTCTCAGGAGAAAATCCAGCCCAAGTAGTTAGGTTTTTAGCATTACTTTTATCAGATGCAAAGGCTTTGTGATATTTACAAAGCCTCACTAACACCACAGACTTTTCTAAACTCCCACACAGCCAGAGAAGAAGGTTCCTCCTGATGCTCTGCATCCTTCTTGGAGGAATTTCTCTTCACTGTCAAGAGGTGTCAGTGGAACCTGATCCTCTGCTCAAACAGCTCTTGTGGATGTCTCTTCTCCCTTGGCTGAGCTGAAGAGACTCAAGGTTAAATTCACATTTATCCTTTTATCTTTCTGTTTGAAAGCACATTAGAGGGTCTCCTCCCCCAGGTAAATCTACAATACCATCCAATCACTTGAAACATGAAATATATTTGATTCTGCAATAGCTTAATATTGAAAACATAAAGTGACTTTTCTTACCCTTTCCATCTCTTGGAATTCCTCATCTAACTTTGTTCCTTCTGCTCCGCTTATTTTTTCACTGAATAACTGTAAAAAGATAAATTTAACAGACACAAAAAAGGTATTATTATTTAATTACAGAATAAATATCTGAGAGTTACAGGAATTGACTCCAGATCAGAAAATAGCCAGCATCCATTTGAGGTACCTATACAGGACAAGAGTAAACAGTCTTGGAAATGAAGCTCCCTCCAAGAGAGACAAGGACATCTGATACAAATTTAGAACAAAGAGAACAAAAAATGATTTCTCATGCTTGAAGAGTTTGTAATCTACTGGCATCACCTACTGCAGATTTCAGCACAGGGACCACAGTCGGACTGCAGGTAAATCCAGAGTCATCTTTTCATTTTGTCTCTGCAGCTCTGTACTTCTGAGTATCCTCTGGCTGTGTGCCAGCAGGTCCAGGGATATAACTCCCATTCCTGCTGCTGGGACTTGTGTGCAATTCTGTGGAAGGTGACAGACTCGTGAAAAATGCTTCACTGGGACTCACCTGTGAGACTGAGCACCTTTATGATCAAAACAAGGATGCCAGGTGTTCTTCAAAAACTCAAAGCACACATTTCAGGTAGAAAATTTCAGTAAACCTTCTGAAAAGGCTAAAAGTTACCCAACTTTTGTGTGAAAACTCTAGACTGTCAGACCTGACTGTGGTCCTCACTGAGTAAATCGTGGCCAGGAATAAGCCATGAGCAGAACTCAGCCATCTGCTTCTTGCAGTGCATGGTACCTGCACTGTGACAACATGAAACAAAAGCCAGGTCATCACCCAGTGTGAAACAGCCTCTGAAAGCATCACTCCACTACGACAGTGATTTAACACACATTCAACAAACATTAAATTCCTTCAAAAATACCTAACATTTCTCTGTTTTAATTGACTTTTACCACTGAAACTGTAACAGCGTAGTGTGAAATCCAGGCCTAGCTCACTGAGTGCTGGTGTACCCCAGACCTGTCCCCAATAAAGCATTTTGTTTGTCCTCAGTACTTCTAAAAGGGAATTAATCTCAATTTGAAGGCCCTTAGGGACTTGCATAGCCTGAAAATGGGTCAGGGCTCTCAGCACTGCAGTGGTTCCCTGTTCTCAGTCACTGCCTGCACGGCACAGGTGAGGGGGGAGAGCACTGCCCTGCCAAAAAGCAGCCAGGAGCTGATGAAGCAGAGCTGGGAGCTCAGCAGTGGCTGACCTTGCATCAATATCACTGCTACCACACAGCCAGAGAACAGCCCTGCTTAAGGGAAAATGTGAGTTCAAAGAGAGACATACAGCTAATTATTTCTATTGGCTTTACAGCACACTCACCATCTTCATGTTTAATATGCCAAGCAGCACACACACTTGTCAGGATCATTTCTCTTCCAGAGCACTGACAGAACGAGCACAAAAGCAGATAAAACAGATGGAGAAGCCCAAGTACCAGTGAGTTCCTGCAGGTCATCATCTTGCTGCTGTAAGACATGACAGCAGAGAAGTGACCCGAGGTCACTCATGGGGCAGGACACTGCCCTGGTCTCTGCAGGAATGTCTGAGGAGTCCTTGGGCAGACAGAGAGAGGTACATGACAAGGCTGCATGAAAAGCAGGAATTCCTATCAGGAATTCTGCAGCTCCTCTACAATAGCAGCTTCTGTCTCCTTTCTGCGCACTGTTAATTCCAAAAATAATCAATGCCATTTTCCACAGCCTCACACATGTCTTCTTTCTCCAGCAGGCAAGGAAGAGATCTGTCGTTTCCCAAAACCTTTTCAAAGGCTGAGTGCACTGGGGGAATTACCCTTCTCAGGCTTAAGTTGCAAAACCCACATTCAGCAGCAGCCCATAGCTGTCCCATCACAGATAATCCATTTATATGCTGGTGAAAAATAAACGTAACGAAGTAGCATGATTGCTTGAGTGTGAAAGCATAATCAATAATAAAATTCTAAATCTATTTAACAGGGACCTGTGAATGCAAATCCACAGAGCCAGCCACAGGATCTGCAGGTACTGTTTCATACAGACTCTGAGGACAACCTAACACGCAACTACACCTGGGAAAAAAAGCATTGATCATAAGAAAAAGAATTTTGTTAACATGCTTTCCTGGTTCTGTGCAAACATTAATGACACTGCAGCTCCTAGCCCAAGGACACAATTCTTCAAAGGTATTTACTCTGAGCTCTAATGTCCTTTGAAAAATGACACCCATAAAGAATGATTCCTTAAAGCCTGTAAGTTGTCTGAGCTACCAACAGTAAAAATTGGTATAAAGTTCTAATGGTTATAATTAAATTTTACACCTCTACAGTTAATTTCATATTAGTATAATTGGAAATAGCTGTACTAGTCGTGCATTCAGGAACAAAAAAGCTTTTGTTCTGATCATACTGAATTTAGGAGTTGTAAAACTAGCATCACCCTTCTCACAATTAAAAGTCACAGGATACCCAATTAATTATTGAAAATGGGTGCACAAAGGAGACAGCTGCTGAGTTTTAGTTCCCTGACTATTTGCTGAGCATCATTTACATGCATTATATCAAGCTGCAAAATGCTTTGAACATAAACAGAAGACACCCAGCTGAGAGGTTATGTAATTACAGGGCAATATCTATCAGGCTTTACGAGTCACCTCATCAAAGACAAAACTGCTACCACCACACAAGGCATGCACTCCGAGGGGGCTTGGAATTTCTTGTACAGGAAGAATACTTCAGCTCCAAATTCAGGACCTGGGCACTGTGGATTCAGCACCTTCTGACTAGACAGGGCCACAATTCATGGCTGTGAAAAAAACCAGTTCCCACCAGGGGGGCCACCACTTCTTTACTATTCCACTGCAGGTCAGAAGCTAAAGTTTTTTATTGGTCCTATTTCTGGTGAAGCTAACTAGGTTTCCTCTAGATCAAAACCTACATGCAGAGAACAGCTCTGCAATAGGAAAGATTTCTTCCTCTCAGGTGTCTGTACAACTCCCTCTATCACACTTGAAATATTAGAGTTAGTGGGGAGAAAGAAAAAAGCAACGAAGTTAAATTATGAACATGAACTTTCCAATCAGCCATTTGTATTATCACCTCTCATTTGAAGCTACACATGATGGCAAACTACCTTCAACTGTAAAACTTGCATGCTTTATATAATAGAAGGCCTTTTTGCCTGAAGAAACACTGCAGTTTGTACACAAATGCTCCTTGCTTGTTACTTCTTGCTAGATCCTACTGCTCTTTTTAATACTGAAAAATTAAATATGATGTGCTATTATAAACAATCTGAAAGTCTCTGGTGTGTGTATGTACAGTTTTATATGAAGAAAAATCTGGAATAGAACAAATAGGCTTTGAAAGGAACCCCTCTAGATATTATGATTTCTATTTTAGTTCTGTATATTCAGCTACAGTTCAAAATGCAATCTGCAATTTTGCTAGAGTCTTAAAAGACTAAATATTTATCTGCTGAGGCATTTATATTCCAAGAAATTCTGTGAGAAAAAATTTTTCTATAAACCTAATATGGGGATTTTGTTCTCGTGATAGTTCTTTGTTATTCTATTGGTTTTCAGATAATACAATTTTCATTTGATGTGTTTTGTTATGATGAAGCATTGCCCCAACCCTGGCAGTGCTCAAAACCTGGTTGGAGAAGGCCTTGAGCAATCTGGTCTAGTGGGAGGTGTCCCTGCCCTGCAGAAGGGGTAGGGAATAGATGACCTTGAAGGTCCATTCCAGCCCCTTAGCATTCTATGATTCCATGAGCACAGCACATGAGCTGTCCATACTTTAAAGTAAAATCTACGGCTCACCAAAACTCCAAACTAAAAAAAGTCTCAAGATTTAAAATAAAAATACTGCAAAATTATGTTAAGAATATTAAGATTTAGCCCTATTGCACAGGGATAGTACATTTCCCCATTGTTATATGGATTATAACAAACAAGCTTCAGAAAAATGCCATATTTTACTCATGTTTTGTACATCATATCCACTGAATTACTGTACTTTTTCACATTTCACTATGGAAGGTTACTGAATATAAGACTTAACTGCCAAAAATATCCCAGATCAACAGAGAGCTGATAAAACTCTCAAAACAATTACCCTATTTTTTTTTAATATATATCCACTGGGTATTTTATAATACAAGTCAATGGGATTCTTGCCAGCCAATACTTGCACACATGCTCTGACCTTCTGTTTCACTTGTTTTGCCTTTCTTTTGCAACACTCATTAACTAGGATTGAACCATCACAGGGTTTTTGTTGTTATTCAGCTACTATCAAAAGAAGTGGCTGGCAAAACTCTCCTGTACATACCTGGCCAGGAAATCACCCCATGCTATTTAAAGGCTGAATGAAAGGTATCACAGTCTATTAAAGGCTTGAGAGCTTTTAATGACTTTTAATGACTTAGTAAAAAGTCATACAGCATTCATTTTGTTCTGAAGGACTATCTGCTGAAATTATCTGTTGAAACTTTAATGGGATAGAATTCCTACATTTGTCATAAATATGCACACTGTCAAACCCATGAGGCAAAACCTAGATTTTTTTTTTTATTCTAACAAATAAGCCAAGGCTAGGAAAAAATTTTAAATTTATTTCCCTCTCTCTCTAAAAAGGAAGCAAGCAATCAGCTGGGAAAACGAATAGATTCATCCCAAAGTTAACACACAGAGAGCCAGGAAATAATGTAACTGTATGGCTCCATTTCCCATAGAACCAGAACTGGGCCAAACTGCACAAACGCATTAAATACATCTTAAATACAGTACTTAGTACAAAATGCTACATTCCAGCATGGTGAACACATAATAGTTACGCTTCTCCTAATAAATCATTAAAAGTTCCAGCGATTTCCTTGCAGCCATGTAAGTGTTTGATTTGGTTTAATGCAATGTGACAACACCAACAGCTTTCTCAAGAATCTTATTTAAGCCTGTAACAAACAAAAGGAAGAATAAGGTGGCTGGCAAGGCAAAGTCGAATCTCCTTGCAGTGTTCAACCTCCTGAGGGAAGGGAGAGATTTTCTTCTTTGTCCTCTTCCAGAATGCTCTATCAGATTAGAGACCAAGATTTCAGCCTCTTTTCTAGATCAAAAGGAGTTTAACCTCAAATATCTGTAATTGCCTGTTTTGTGTTTCCAAGTTCTACTACAATGCTATGCATATTACTTGTTTTTCTTCTTTCCTGATTGCTGCATTTCATATGAATTGCTAACTGCCACACGCAAAAAGAAGGTTACTACTAGTTCATGTAGTGCAGAACAAGAACTTGTACCTACAGCACAGCTTACTTAAAGTCTTGCATCCTAGTACACCTTTAAAGGAGTACACGCTGGCAGAGCCAGCTGCACAGAGTTTGCCACCATGATAGACAAATGTACTTTAAAAAAAAGGATAAAATATTCTGCTTTACTGACTAGGTGAATGGGCAGCTAATAGGCACATCTGTGATTGACTTCCAGAGATTTTCTAAAGGTCTGGATGCTCAGAAGAAAAAAAAGTGCCCCACACTGAGAAACTAAACTAAGATGCACATTTTCAAATACAGATCTAAACAAAAGACTGAAGAAACACAGTACTTGGCCCTCGGGTACAAAATCAACTGCAAATGAAAATGGGTAACATATACCTAAACAGATATTTCCTCCTAAAATACCCCTACAACAATAAAGAAAAAAAAACAAACTATAAAAGTGTACTGGTGCTTGGACCTGTTCTTTTAATTACACTGACACTCATTCTATCCTAATGCTTTGGAGAAAATACAAATCCCTCATTTTAGAGGTTAAGCACTAAACAACAGCAGGAACTCTTTGAGTCGCCTCAGTACGTTGTGTTTTCAAAGAAAACAAAAGTTCTCTTGCTCTGATGTACTTTAAAGAAAGAAAGATTTATTCTGCCCTCCAAAATAAATAGAGGGTCTACTACAAAGTGTAAATGTTTCAGTCACACAAATACAGAGCACTGTGGCTCACCTCCAGCAAATCATTTAAGTTCATCCTCAGTAGGTGCTGAAGTGCTTTGCTGGATGAAGCCCCAAGTGCTCGGCACCTTGCAGTGTCAAGCTCAGAGGGTCATCACCTTCACATGAAGTATTTTCTAACTTTTTCTTCTACTAAACTTTCAGCCAACAGTGGCACAGATTTCCCCAAAGCACTTGGTAAAATGGTAGAAAAGATTTCTGACAGCAGCAGAGGGAACTGGGCTGTTTTTTTAAAAAAAGTAATCAAGCAGATGAATTGGGTCCTACTGCTATTTAATAAAAATTATGGTGTGCAAGAAGCTGTGCCCTAGAAGTCAAAGACTTGTTATTGCTCCCACAGCTGCATAAGTGCTATAAAATTTAACAATTTAACAATGCTTGTACACAGGTATTTAAGAAAGTGCAGCTTTCTCTTTCAGTAACAGCTCATACATAATTATAAAATGTAATAATATTTTAGAATTTATGTAAGACATGAACACATTAAAAATTATAATCATATTGAGGATACAAAATTCAAGCAGCATTCTGTCAGTACCCATGGCAGAGTACATTTCTATAGAAATTCAGGGAAACAAAGAAGTGTTGCATAAAATTGGATGATTCACCCGTAATTCATTACCTACCACAAGCAGCTGAACCAGAACTCCAGAAAACTACATCCATGGCCAGAGAATTCACATCCTAGTGTTCCACTGAAGATTTCTATTCTCAGATATTTAAAGTAGAAACAAAGTAAGAACTGCAGGACATGCTAGTACTTCAAAGACAGCTCATGACTATGCTCACACGATCAACTTCCTTAGGGATTTCTGACATACTCAACAGTAAATCTTGTCCAAGCAGCCAACAAAATTAAAATAAAAATATTACTGTTTTTTGTGAAATACGAAGGATTTTAAATATATGTAGAGAAATGTGTTACATTTAAAGACACACGAAGATAAATATTAAAATATTTCTTACATGTGTTCTAATGTTAAAAATTTCATACAACTTATGAAATATAAAAACTGAGTCCCATCTCATTTTCCAAAGCCCAGTTTTTGGTAGGAAATTCCTTTATGTAACCAAAAAAACCACTAAAACCTAGACCATCTAAAGGACACCAGGAATCTCAAGGGCCTGTTTCCCAAGAAGCAAAACATACTTTTTCTACTAAGAGATCTCTGAATCATACAAACAAAGTTAAAGAAATGCATGAGAGTATTGCCAGAGTGTTTACATTCACGAAGAACATTCCTATCTCACTAATATTTATGAACTCTTTCCTTTATTATTTGTAGCTTCTCAGGCAAACAGGAGCAACAAGATCACAGATTATTTTTAGGAAGACAGAGGAGCTGAGTTGCACAAGGACACAGCGGCTGGAGAGCAATAGAAGAGAAAGGTGTTTGCAACATGGCTTGCATGGGAAGGGGGATCCGAGGGTGTCCCCAAACACATCCTTCCCACAGGGAGATGTTCTGTGAGCTGCCAGGGGAACACGAGCCCAGCATCGAGCACGTCACTGTTAAAGGGTCACGTGCAGATCTGTGCCAAGCATTATTATTCGATCTACTCTCTAACATGGAGCAAATCCTTCACAGCTGAGCACGACCCAAAGCATCGAGAAGCCCAGGCAGGCAATGAGCTGAGACCTCTGCAGCCAACCCTGCAGCTGCCAGCATCAACAGGAATGGACCCACTCCATCAAAACTGCCCATATGCTCCTTGCTGCAGAGAAAAATGCCCATTGACACAGGGAGCGCCAGGCCTGCAGCTCCCACGCGGGATCAATGAACTGCTGCAGCTGTGGAGCAGCAGCAGCAGCACAGCTCTGGCAGAGGCTCAGAAGTGGCTGCTCAGTTCTACTCAGAAAAGGAAGCTCCAATAGAGCAATCCACGTATTCTGGGATGCAGAGAGCCTTTACAAGCACTGGTACACACAGGAAAACTGAGCAATGACAGCACTCCCCACTGATGGAGGAGTTTCAGCAGGCAATCCAGATACACCTCTAGACAATCCAAGACATCTTTCAGCAAAATCCCCTCATCAACCCATCCGCCAGAGGTTCTGCTTTCCCACTGATTGTGTGAGACACTCACACCTAGGCAGACAAGAATTTCTGCTGCTTTCAACTCTTCTGTGCTGTACCATTTAGTGTGAACTCTCCTAACTTAGAACAACTTGCATGAATAAAGACTCCTGAAGACACCTGGGTACATCAATGTATTTAATCAACTTAATAGCCTTTGCTTGGGAAACTCCACCAAAGAAAAAGGCACAGAGCCCAAGAACGTGACAAACAAGGTTGAGGAATGCATCTTTTCTTGAGGAAGGACTGACACAATCCAAAAAAATAGATGGAAAAAAATAGTTTACAGCGTTATTAGTTGAACAGCCTGGTTTTACCTAGTCTAAACAAAAGATTCTGCCATGTGGGAGAATTATCACAACAGAAATTTTTCAAAAGAGAAGGGTGGCCATTTTTACAAAGCTAATGAGGGCTTTACAGAAAGATCTGCCACACAGTGTCTGTGATGTGGGTGTTTGACCAGAGCTCTAATTCCCAGCATCCTCGCAATTCTTCCTGCTGACAGGAACTCCGGGATGCATTAAATAGTTTTTGATTCCTGCTCTTTCAGGAAAAAGAAAGAAAACAAAAAGAAAACAGACATGAGTATATAAAAGGTCTTGACAGACTGAAAAATTCTGTGGATGTGCTTTAGGAACTCATCATCTCTCAGGAAGGCAGCAAAAGACATAGTAACACCTCTTGCTCTCAGAAAAGGTCTACAACTGATTAGGTAAGATGAAGTCCCTGGCATTAAATAACTCAGTAACCTGTAAAAACAGGCCAATATGCCAGACATGGTCCTGCATTTTATGAAAGTCAATAATAACACCTACAGAAAGATTATTTATTAATCAATTTGATATTTGTTATATCTGTTTAAAAAAAAAAAATTATTCTCCTTTCTTTGACAGCAATACTGAGAACTTACCCCATGATTCCTGTGTTCTTCTTAATGTATTTCTTGTATGTAATTTTTTGCCAGAATTAGGTACAAAATTACATATGGCTTGGTTTGGGTTTTTTTTATTAACTTAGTAACAGAAACATCAGACATTGAATTCTAGCCCTGATATCACTTAAAGTTGTTCTACAAGCAAGTCTATGCCAGCAAGGGAATTTTAAGTAGGGTCAGGAATGCTGGGCACTTGCTGTTGCTCAGTCAACACTCAAAATCCTGTACCCAGCTGATCTAGTCTGCACACAATCATGCAGCCTTTGAAATTAACCTTATTAACCAAATCCAGCCAAAGTATGTGCAAATACAGACTGTGTAATCTAGCCTTACAAAGAAGTCTGCACACTGAGAAGGGCGCTGTCTCTTGCTCTAAGCAAGCACGGCCTTTGAAAGGTCTTAGCATATTTCAGAATATTTCATCCTCATAGAATATTTCAGCTTCACCCTTTCTGTGACACTCCAAAGGTCTCGAGTGTCTCATTAAAAGCAAGCCCATG
This sequence comes from Monarcha castaneiventris obscurior, assembly GCA_026261815.1. Lineage (NCBI taxonomy): Eukaryota > Metazoa > Chordata > Aves > Passeriformes > Monarchidae > Monarcha > Monarcha castaneiventris. The sequence continues at coordinate 3,596,817 of JAMPIT010000434.1, read as the reverse complement.
CTACCTGTGCTGCTTTTCCACATGTCTGGATTCCAGACTTTTTGCTCTCAACAAGAAATATTTTTACCCATGGCTATAGCTTTGGATGCTTCAGGGAACATGGGGAACAAATTCATACAGGCTGAAACCACACATCCAAGCTCCTAATACAACATTAATGTAGGGGAGGAACTGAAAGACTAAATACTTGAATTTGGGTTAAACTGACTTGTCCTTGGCCACATAGTAAACAACTGCTAACTCTGGAATGAAAATGCCAGGGTCCCAGATCTCCAGTCTTTGCCCTGAGGAATGCAGGCTTAAATAAAATATTCTATCTATATTTCTGAGCAGGCAAAACAAGGGAAAGTTATGTTTATGGGACACAAATTGTGAGTTGCACAATTTATTTATAAAGGGAATGCAAATTATTTATTGTGAGAATGTAATTTCAGATTTTGTTGCAAAAAATTAAAATATGAGTGCACAATCTATGCAAGAAGGATTTTACTGTACACAGCCTGTGGAAAGTGAAAAGTGTTTCTATCTATTTTCCATGCTAAAACAGGTATAACTAGATGGTTCCAAGTTTTCAAATTTTGAGTGATAACACCTAAATTCTGAAAAATGATGTGTCAAATGACATTCTTTTCCATGCAGGTCAATGAAGGCTCCAAGATTAACTTTTCCCTTTGCTTCAACAACACAAGCAAGTAATGAAAAATAAGAATAAAACAAAACAAAAAAAAAATAGGAAAAGAAAATACAAGCATAGCAGTATTTGAAGTAACTCAGTGGCTCAGCAGACTGGGATGGAATGCTATTTCCCATTGAATTTTATATGATTTTTCTTCGAAATAATAGAATTAATCAACAGCTTTTATACACACGCACATGTGCATATACACACTCCCATACTCCCTTAAGTAAGCCAAGAGGTATTAGGGACCTGGATGCTTTTTAGATGCACCAAGTGCTTATCTAAATCTCTAGGCATGTAAATACTTCTTAAGAGTCTAACCCAAGAGACTCATCAGAGAAGCACACAGGACTCAACACTGCCAAGATGTGAGCTCTGTTTCGTTTCAGATTCTAGTCATAAACAGCTGAGAGCAGCTAAACTACTACTACTGCATTACTATTACTTAATGTCTTCTTTACAAGAAATATTTTGTCCTTGATTTTCTTCTGGCGCAGCAGAGCAAAGGCTTCTGTTATTTACATTCAAAAATAATTGCCAGATAGGTTGTGGGTATTTTCTTAATCAATCTACCCATCCAACAGATCTAGAAGAGATCTATATTCTTCATCAATCTATACATCCAATAGATCTAGAAGAGATCTATATTCTTCATCAATCTATACATCCAATAGATCTATAATATATCTATACTCTTACTCAATCTATACAAAACGTGGAACCATCATTATGCCTCAGAGCACGTGCAGTTTAGGGCAGCTTCTGTGTATGGTCTACAGTTATCACAAAGAAAACACTACAGAAATTGCCAATATTTAAACCACTGCTTGACTGTGGAGTTACCTTTAAGCATTTCTGCTAGAATTACATTAAACATTCTGTATGCTTCTAGCTCATGTGTTTAATGTTACCTGGTAGAGCTGTAGGTCTCATCTGAAGCTTCAATCAAAAAGTGTTTTGCTGCTGAAGGCAGGAGGAGACACAAGTCCCTTTACAAAATGAAGGGTTTAATACATGCTGATGAGATTTTGTCTAAGTGACAGATTTCTAATCAAAAGGCTCTACTCTTGCAGGTAGTTTAGAACCAAGGTGTGTTGCATTTTCTGAGCCTGGCACTCAGTGTCCTTCATAAGCCATTTGACAAGTAGCTGTTCACAGTCAGTGCAAGTGGTGATGCTTATCTGGTGTGTTCTTAAGTGTCCCTGCATCTGTGGGAAAGTGTTTTTGTAATTTAAAGGCAGAAGGTCAAATTTAATGAAATGTGGAGTCATAAAGGGTGCATATCTATGTGATAGAAAGCAAAGCTGATAGAAGGTGGCTTTTCAAGGAAAGGTTTATTGCAACTCTCTTTGAAAGCAAAGGTAGTTTTTATCTCTTTCTGGCTGTTTTCTCTCTGCTCCTTTTGTTATTTTCTGTTTCTCAAAATAACAGCAAGTACATGATCTTGTCTGGGATGTTCTTTACAGTATTTCTGTCCTAGGACTCTATTCTTTTAACCTTGAGTTGAAATTATAAATTACCAGGATAAACCAGACTTGTACTTCGATAACAGAACATGAGACTGTACCAATAAATGACTCCTGAACAGAGCACTGAAGAGAACAAAAGTATATGCATGTCTTGATGGGAACAGAAAAGAGACACTAGCAGGGAAAAAGGAAGGAGGGGCTGGCTTGTGAGAGAGAATATTTAGGATGGAAGGTTGAATGATTTTTATCATCTCTAGATGCACAAAGTAACTGGTCCTTCTAAAGTGTTTCATTTCCTGTCCAAGTATCATTTCTCTGCACAATTTATCAAGCCACTGCTCCTAGCCGTGGGAACATTTTTTTTTTTTTTTACACTTTGTAAAGTGTATTCCATCACTTAATAAACCTAAAAGGCTAAGTCCTTTCTCTTACAATTCATACAGTATTTGTTTGAGATAATTTTCTTTACCAAGTTTTTTGACAGAAAAATATTAAGCAATCAGTAATCACTTGCAGATAATTATGGAGGGACCCTAAACTGTAGCTGTAAAAAGTGTCTTTTATTTCTTTCCCATAACATAGAGCAGCTTTCTCTGCTTCCTAATTACACTCATTCCTTATTCTTTTTAACCACTAGCACAGAGTTTAAACATTAGCCACTGAACAATGTGAAAGGAAATGTGTTGTACATTTAAAGGGAAGAAGAGCAGCTGTCACAAAGCAGAAGCTTGATTCCAGCCACAGAGACCTAGAACAACATCTCAACAGCAGTGGTCCAGTGCTTGCTATTCCAGGCCATTCTGGCCAAAGGACTTGAACTCCAATAAAGAACAATTCAATCACAATTCTTCCCCCTCTGCTCCCCGCATAGTCTCTCACAAATGAGCTGGACCACCCAGTGATTAATGGAACTTGTTATTAACTTACCCAGACAATCTGCTGCAGTAATATCATTATCCTGAATTTGGACTTTTACCTCTGGCTCCTACAGGCTCTTAAACCAGCTGAACTTGGGCACAGCTGCTGCTTCTAGGGCTGTAATTCTGAGACACATTGTGATTGTGATCTAAAGTCTTAAATGCTTTACACTTGAAATCCCTATCAGACTTGGCATCCTTCCCAGGTACCTACATAGGCTGAGTGCACCCACTAACACTGCAATTTTCACTTTAACTGTCTGACCACACCAGTGGGATGAAAAACTGAGAAACACAGGCTTCACATAGGCACTTCTAAACCGCAGTGCTTTTACACTCGATGCCCTTGGCAGTTACTGAACTTTGGAGGCAGCAAAAACACTGAGAAGTATGTTCCAGAAACTGCGTCCATCTCATGGCAAACTCAGTTTTTCAAGTTACCTACATGCTGCCTACTCCTCCTTGCCTATAAATCCAATTTGTGGCAAAATCCAGACACATTTCAACAAGAAAAATAATATTCCTAAATAAAGCTTTCATCTCTATGCCATTGCATAAACCATGGAGCTCCAGTAACTGTATCTCATGCTTTCTCCAGACTTGTTCCAATTCTCTGCACAGAAAGACTTCCCACTGCCCTTTGATGACTTCAAATGTGGTCCTTCCAGCAGCACTAAATGATCTTTCCTATTTATTGCAACTGTTCAGTCAGAACATAAACAATTGCTCTGAAGCGAGCCCAAATAAATACAGTTCTGAGGCCAGTATTTCTACATATGACAAAACAGCCACTCCAGTTTGACAACCATACTTAGTCTTTAATCAAATCTAAAAAAGTATCGAAAAAGGAGAGTAAGATGCTGAACCCTGAGAAAATGGAGGCAAATGGCACAAAGCAAACAGATCATGAGCAGGAGACGGGACATGCACCAATGCAATGCTGTCTGTGGGCTTAAATTAGACACATACAGATATTGAAGAAAACCATTATCATGGACAAAGGACAGGCTTGTCCATATATGAATAAAGTGCAAGACTCTGGACTCTATAATGTGATTTTGCATTTCTATAGAGAGTGACTCATTTTGCACCAGGCAGTGACACGTCACACCATTACTGAGCATTTTAGTCCAACTTGGCTGCTGCAGCTATTCTTTAGCACACACATTGTACAACAAAAACTACTTTGTACTGCAAAACCTTGAACTCTTCCTGACAAACCTCCACTGTTTCCTAAAGAACTCAACACTGATGCTGACACATGCAGTTATAAATCAGGAAATTCAAAGTCACCCTTATTGTACACATCTCTAAGGGAACATCTTTGTAAGAATTCAAATGTAATAAACTAACCTATCTAAATTTTTGGACACAGACACATTATTTGCTCTGCAAAACTACTTAAAAAAATGTAACAGTGTCAGACTCAAGACTGTCCACTTTTCAGAAGAAAAGATACAGGCGCTTTTAATGAGAAAACCTGATTACACTAAAGTCTTGGACAGTAATTGAAATTAACTGATGTGAGAGTTCAAATAGCCAAGAACAATGACATACCTGAAACCATGAATCTCCTTGCTGATCGAATCACACTTTTACTTCCATATTTCATTTTACAAATCTAAAATACTGTTCCCTAATCTGTTTAAAATCTTGTTTGTGAAAGTGAGCATAGCCTAAAAACAGAAATGTAAAGCCATCAAAGGGCCATAAAAAAATACTATAGTGATTATCCTTCCCCATTTTTCAATTTCACTGACTTTTCACTCGGTTCCAAACTTATTTAAAAAAAAAAAACCATTCTGAATTTCTCTGAAAAGTAGATTTTGGGGATTTTTATTCTAAACTATGGTCTGTTTGGCAGTTGCTTGTGTAGCCAATATGAGCCAGAACATGCATGAGCAGTGCAGACAAGTAGAGGCAGTGGGTGCATCCCACAGAGGCAGCTCATCCTTCCCAGGGTGACCAGGACATGCAGCACCTCAGTGCCTGTCAGAACCATTTTCTGCCTCTCTTTCAGCATCCTGTTTCAGGTACAACTGGGCAATGTTTCATCCTGTTTCCCCTGCACGGAGAGGAGCTGGAGCTGTGAACGACAAGTTACACACTGCGTGCATTCCACTGGCTGTTACCACATTAACACTTCTTTCTCCCTCCACAGGTTCCAAGTGCAAAATTTCACTTGGCAGCAATACCATTCTGATTTGGCTTTAAAACAATCCCCCTTTCTGAAGTTGTTCTCTGTGCTTGTAAGGAAGGTGTGGCTTCCTTTTGATACACTCACATATACCCACTGCAAAGATGGGAAAGGGTGATTATACTATAAACCAAAACCCTTAAAAGCAGAGATTAAATAACCCCTATACACACTTCCTTTCCAAGTAATATGAGAACCTTTCATATTATCTTCTTACTCCTCACTCCTGTGTCATTTAAGATGCTTCTATATTGGATGTGTCTCATGACTATATTTAAAAATTGCTTTTACAGATGCTAATAATTGTCAAAGAAGTCCCTTAAAACATTGTTTTGCCCAGAGTATTGAGAACATGAGAAGTTACACCACACTTATTTTTTACTGACTAGCTTGCCTCTTGCTACCTTTAACATCCTTTGACAGCTTCACCCTAACTTGTGTCTCCATTGTACATCATTTGTCACGTTAGTACTTACTCCAACTGAGCAGAACTTCCTTCCCCAGACACTCCTCTCAGCTGAAATAGAAGCACTCTTTCCTCTACTGGAGAAACATGTTTCCTCTCTCCTTCAACAGCGTTCTCAGTCTTTCACAGAAGGCTGGAGCCTCTCAGATCTCAAGTGCAATGCCTCACATGGCTTGAGGTGCTGCTTTCACCAGGAACACTGCTTTTACCTCCATCCAGGTTGGTCACCGTTTCACTTAAACCACTCAGTGGTCCTGTTTGGATTCCAGGCTTGCTGGATTAGGGATAGATCTTTTTGCCCTCACATAATATATTATCATTATCACAACAGTCACCATTAACCCAGGGTGAGCTGGTAGCAGAGATTCCTTGTTGGCTCATCACTCAGAACATCGATGAGATACAAATCCCTTACAAAGCAGAGTTTATTCTGCTCTGCGAACAAAACATTCTAATAATCATTAAGGTACTTTTCCACAGCTGCTTAGCCTTCTCTAAATCCTTTTCATCCCTTTTGAGACATTCCCTCCACTTCCCTTGCACTGGTAGTAGCAACTCCTGTGTGCTGTGAGCTCTTCAGTGGGTTAATCCACCTGAAAGCTGCTCACACACTGGAGCTGGGTTGATTCTAAAACAGATTAGCTGCCTCTAACAGCTTAGTGTGTGTGATCACACAAGCACCCAGAGCTGACCCAAGGAGGTGGACAGGACCTTACCCTGAAGGGAGAACAAGGCTACCACAGCCTAGATTTAGGGTGAAGCAAGCTGCCATGCAACTTTATCCTGCACCTGATGGCATCCAGCTGTAAAAGCTGACTGCAGAAACATAGTACGTGCACAGGCAGTGGAAAGTTGAGTGTACATGAGATGGTCTGACCTCTTTAATGACCTCTCTGCCCAAAATCAGTAAGCTTTACATTACCTTGCCCATTCAATACTTGTCAATTCATTTCTGCTCTCTTCATATGACAGCTACCATTGCCACTCAGTCCAGTGAAAATCTATGCTCTGTTCTAGAGAATGTTGGCATATCGTCAGTCATAGTTCTGGAAGAGAGCACTACTCTGATTCATAGCTCCTAAGAGGAATTGAATGCACTTCATGTTCCCAGAACATTATGTGACCAGTTCCAGGACAATGCCCTGGAATTAAACCCAGAAACGGGATCCTTCACTCTTTCTCAGGTTAAACCACCCTAGCTTATTCAGAAAGATGGCTCCCACCTCCTCTTGCAAAAGTTAACATTAAATACATCACTGATTGGAGCACAGGCCTGAACTCAGGAGGGTCTAGTCAGCTTTCAGCACATCAACAGTCACAGAACTATCCATGGCTGTAAAGCTGTACAAGTATTTTACAACTTAATGGATTAGTGTGGTACCCTATAGCTGGGTCCAGCATGAAGTCTGACTTGGCTGGAGTTGCTATAGAATAGCCAATTGCACCATTTTCCCACTAGAGTAACATACTATTGTTGGTATTTTACACCATTTGAAACAAAAAAATAAATCCTAGGCTGTCAAATAGGAGAGATCAAGCAACACATCAATCATAGCCTGCATATGCAGAACAGGAAATCAAAATCCTTAAAACATATAAATATTTTTTTCTTCTTAAAACATGTAACTGCACTGCATAATTCATGACTACCCAATTGCCCTCCTGCATTTCCACCACCAGAGATTTCTGCTTATTCCATGACTTTACTGAAAATCCATTTAAATACAAATCAGCTGATTTAAAAGTTCAATTTTTTTTTAAAGGCTGAATACATTGGACCACCTTATTAGAACACCAAGCACCTACAGATCCTCAGTGCCCACATGCACAATTAGCAAGATCACTTGCACACAACTGATGTCAGAGAGCCCTGCCAAAGAGCAGGAAAACATAATGGATAACCTAATTCTGATTTCTGTAAAGCCAGAATATACTCACATCACCTTCGCTGAAGTCAGACCTATTCATTATACATTCAACACCAAAGCAGTTTATTTGTGTCTCAGTAACTACTTGGCAAATAATTTTAAGCACCAGTGCAGACCAGCTACAGGAGAAATAACATAGACAAGATGTGGGCATTTTTAACAGTGACTTACACCTTTAAGTTCAAAGCTTATGTATTTGGGCCAAATATTTTTAAATCTGTCAAAGTTCAGGAGCTGCTAATACTAAAAGATATGTTGCAAATATTTAGGAGTATTAGTTTTAAAAGTTACTATACAACTATTTATCTAAAGTAAAAACTTCCTTGGCAGTGCCATAGTTTAAAGTGACAGTTTTAGTGAATCCATTATCAGCAAAAGTGTGGTCAAGATCATCCACTACAGCTGTGCAGAGGAAGCAGAACAAGACTGTCAACAGAAGCTGTACACAGCCAGATACACCGACAATCAAAATTGTAATTTTAAGTTGATTTGCTTTGGAATTAACTTCTCCTCACATTAGCATGCTATTTCTCATCACCACTTCTGCATGTTTATCAGCAAGTCTACTTTTTATGCATGAAAAATGACAAATAATCTGTTTATTGCTCTTTCAGAAACTACTTTCCAGGCAGTAATTTTTACACAATTCCATTTCACATAATCAAGTTAGAAATTTGTCCTTCAATGTTATTAAACTGCTGCTTACATGTTTTAGCACTTAGACTAGCTGTGTGGATTTAAAATCAATTTAAAATCAACTGAGAATTCCTTCTCCTATTCTTACTTTTTATTGCACATTATTTTGATTTAAATGGCATCATTCCTACTTATCTAAGCTGCCAGTCCTGTAGTTTCCTGTGCTTTTGGTACAGTGTGAAACACCCACATTCTTCTGCCACACAGTCAGCCCCCACTACTTGCTACTCAAGGCAAACCACCTGGTTCTGCTGTACATGGATTGCACACTTTCCCTTTGAATCAGCAAGCATATTGTCTGCACTCTTTGAGAGGTTTCTTGTTTATTTGTTTCTTTCTTTTTCTTTTTTTAGGGCATTTTAATTCTCAGTTTTCCCAAGTCTAAGTTCACACCCAGTATCAGAGCACTGTGAAGCAACGTGCTTCCAGTTCCTGGGTCTGCTACAAATGCAACTGAATTTTTAATGGTCTTAAAAGTCTCATTCCTCAAATATTTTGGAAAATCCATCAACGTGCTCCCAGCAGTGCTGCTGACTTAGCTAGGAGCCATGGAGGCCCTTAGAAATACTACCCATGGGAAAAAAGAAAGGACTTAAGATAGCTCACTCTTTGCTAATGCAACCTGTGCCTGTCATGAGTTGGAAAACCTAAATGGAACAAGTCTCAAGCACTTTAATGTATCTGAAAGTTTGTAATAATCCCTGCTCCTTTCAATCACTTAACAGAAAACCTCTATGTATCAGAGTGAAAAGTGAAGACAAAACCCTCACAACCATTATTTCATCACTTTGTGCACCATGACTACTTTGGAGAGGAAGTCACTGTACATTTTTGCCTTATTTTCGTAACTCCATTTCAAAACATGCCAGTGGTTTTAGGCAGCAAGACATTGTTACACACAACTCCACAAACTTAGTTACAACTGGGGATAACAGGGTTCCTCAGCTCCATTTCTAAGAAAGACACACACTGGAAAGACATCTCCACAAAGCACAATTCTTTCTAGTAGCAAGAGCAGCAGTGCAGAAATGCACCACTGACTTCATCCATGGGGACAGAAACTTCCCTCAGCATGCACACGGAATTGACTTCCATTGTTAGCAAATTAAACAAATGACAGAGAAAATTGAAAAAATTTCCAAGTATAATTCACACAGAGAACACAGACCTCTGCAGAATTCCCCAAGGAGCTACAAAGCACTGGTGCAAATGAGGTCAAAGGGCTCTGTCCCCCTCTGTGGGGGCACAGGGCTCTGCAGCAAGAAATTCCTGCAAAAAAGGCAGTACATCCGGCAGCAAAACAAGCCAAGTCCCATGAAACAGGAACCTTTAACCACAGCTGAAGAGACCACTGACGGGAAACTCTTAATCATCAAATTCAGAATGAAACTGCCATGATTCTTGCATTCTCTTTATGAAACAAAGCAGTGGACATGGCCCTTTGAATCCCAGGTGGTTACTACAACGCACAGGGGAAAAAAGCAAGAGTTATTCAGAAGCTAAAGCCATGAAATGATAAACAGTTAATCTTAAAGGTAACAGTTGCTATGTTCCAGCGCCTCAGGCAGTCATCCAAGCAGATCACACCACACACAGAACTCATCCTAACATCTTTAAAAACGCTATTTTCTTTGGAAGAAATTTCAAAAGAGCAGACTGGAACTGCTGGTTCTGAACTGATGAAAGGTTATAGTCTTTGATTACCCATTTCCTCATTTACTGGGTCTCCTTCCCCCCTCACCCTGCACACATCTCCTGTGACCCAGATGCCAAGCTGGCAGGTGCTGCACTCTCTGCGGGAATGAAAGACAAAGCGTGCCCGTGTTTGTGGCATTCTCTGACCACACAGATGGCACAGGCACTGGATTTCACTTCCTAGCTCTCTCAACAGGATTGCAAAAGGCAAAACCACAATTTTGAAGCAGAACACTGACTTTTTGACCCCCAATCCAACGTTTTATTTATGGCACTAAGTACATTTCACACACACACACACCCCCCCACTCATTTTCTGCTGAGGAGATACCCTTACCTGAAAATCCCAGTTTCTAAAAGGTTGCTTGCCCATTCCAGAGGGCTATTAAATACAGTAAAGGTAACTGAAAACACCATGTTCAACCTTGCCAAACTTTCAGTCAGTGAAATTACATCATATTTATTTGGAAACTTTAATCCAAACTCATATCTACATTTTGCATTTATCAATACATATGCAAAATAAATTTAAAAAACAATAAATAATTTTTTTAAAAATCCACAGCAACTGGACATTGCATCTATAGTCTGGAAGCACATAATCTACTTTTGGTTCTGCCACTGACCAGCTCCTTATCCTTGAATTCAGGTCACTTTATAGTACCATATTTATTTGCATCTGCAAGAAAAAGAGTGAGAGCAGTAAGACCTACTAGCATTTGCAACACACTCACAAGGCAATAAAGGGGCTGTTACTACCTAGGACCATTAACACTTGGTTTTTATATTTCTTTTTTTGCTTGGTTAAGAAAAGAATTAAAAAATATTTTCCCCACTTTTTCACCTTTGATTTGTACCTGACTGCACAAGAACAGAAACACTGGCAATCATAGGAAACAGAATTTTAGAACCCCCTGATTTTCTTTAAGTCCTAGATTCTTAAGTCATGTTCAGTTGTTAACCATACTAATTTCACTGTAGTCATTACAGTTCATTAAACACAAGTACAGTATCAAAAAAATCACTTTAATTAGGGTAGTAGAGAAACAGAATTGATTCTCCTCAGAGGCTTGGCATTGTCCTTTGAATAGAAAGTATGTAAGGCCAAGTTATTTTTGTGTTTCACATGCACAGCTGCTGCTATCTGAGATGCTGCAGGAAATTAACTGGTATATTCTCCCATCAAGGCATATAACTCTCAATAACTTCGATAACAGAAACATGCACACAGTGATAGGACACTGGGGCTCTAGAAAATTGAATTGAAGGTGTAGCCTGACATTTGAATAGCCCTTCTCTAAGTGGACTTGTGAAAAGCATTGTTAAAACCTGCATCTTCAATTCTCAGCTAGTCATAAAACTCCAGCAGTGCCTTCCATGAGCACAAAAGAGACCAACAATGAGAACTCAGCACAATACAGAATTAGACTATGGCAATAAACAGGGGTGAAAGTGGCATTAACATAGACAGAAGCACTTGTCCTTAACAACATCATTATAAGACCAAGTCTGGGGTTTATATGGTTTTCACAGAAGCTATGAAAAATGGGATGCATTTCATACTTGAATTACACAAGTGTTTACACAGAGTGGTTGCACTGCAACTTCAGGAAACACCAAGTGCTGCTGAAGAAAATCTCAATGCAGTGCTGCTGCTGTGCTCTCCTTGGCTGTTTGTTTTGCAGCACTGCAGGACTCTCAGGAGCCTGCACTGCAATGTATTACCCAGCATGTGCTGCAGTGACTCAGGCAACAGCAGGAGTTTGGGATGGAGTGCCAGCTCTCACTCCAACTCTCAGGATGCCTGTGCACAACTCGACAGCAAAGCCAAGAAGCTATAAAAGGAGATGAATTCAAGGAGAAAGTTGAGCTCCCATTCTATAATGCCACTCTCTACTCTATTGCAATGCCATTCAGACTTTCATATATAAATATTTCATGTGTAAAATATAAATAACTTCCTTCCAAATTGCAGCTGCATCTCTGCTAGGTTTCTGATTTACTGCATTATGATCCCTCTGTTGCAGGCTCTGAGAGCTGCACTGTTAAAGGCTGCAGAGCACATGACCTCTACCTTCCAACTTCTCCATATGCTGACTGAAACACTCACAGTTTCTTTTTGCTACACTTCTGCCTTACTGACAGGCTACCTTAGCTGCTGATAAGAAGTAGAAAAAGTATAATCATTTATTTCAAAACATGTCAGACAAGAAACTAAATTCTAATGTCATTTTCACCACTGTTCTTCTTCCACAATTTTGTGAGATTTGAAGAAAAGTAAATCCAATTATCTAATAAAAAGAAGGAACAGGACAGAAGCTTTCTCTCTACCACTGTCATGGATTTATCATGCCCAATTCACAGCATCTGTGAAAGGACAGTATCTCTAACAGACTGTATGATAACAGCTTATAGTCCTAGGAAATAAATATAGCTGCATGTAGGCAATAAAGTTTCCTTTCATGTCTTACTGTCAGGATCAGGTTCTCTTTGTATAAAGTTTACCAAAGTACTTCCTTTGCTATCAAGCACTTGTGTAACTGAAGCTCTTAACTCAGTGTCAACATGGACTTTAAAAAAGGCTTAAATATTATGTCTAGGCTAGTATCTACAACATAAGAGAAAAGAAAAATAGTCAAGAGAACAAATAAAACACCGAAAAACACCACTATCACCCCAAATAACCTAACAACAAAATCCAATCACACAATTTATTCTGTCTAGGGAACAAGGTGGTCTTGATTCTGAGCTGGTTTTCACTCTAACAGACTGGATCAAAATGCCACATAAATCAATGGAGCAAAAGCAGAAATCTGGGAGATATGAAGCAGCACCCCTGCAACTGTTAGTGATAGCTGAAAGTTCAAATAAGATTAAAAAAACAGAAAAAGGCCTTTTAAAAATTGCTGAAAAAATTGCAGCACTTGAAAAGACCTATGTCACTCAGGATACATAAGAAATTGAAACACAGAGCGTATTATTTATATATTTATTACACTAGGTTAAATCATTTTCAGAAAGCAATAAAGTAGCAACAGATTTTGGTTGTTTTGGTCAGAAAATCTGCTGCCCCTTCGGCTCTATCTATAGACAATAGAACCAGCTCCTGATTCACACTCTCTTGGAGCCTTTCTTTCTCCACTGACAATAGGAGAAGGTTTAAGAACCCAGCTTGTAGAGGCTACAGTAGCTGCTGATGACTAAATTACAAATAAGGTATTCACAATAGTTGTGAATATTGGCACTTGTGTTTCCTCAGAAAAGCCTCACTTTCTACTACCTCTGAGAAACTAAGCCTAAGAAATACAATATCAATAAGCTGTTGAGAGTGAAATTGCTTCTATACACAGCCTTCAGCTACAATTAATTTAAAAAAACATTTTAAAACTGTGAATTCAAACTCAACAGCAGATTTCCTATGCCAGTATCATGGCTGAGCTTTCAGAACACCCTAGGGGAGTGAGGTTCTGAGCTCACCAGCCTCCAAGTACTTTGAAAAATCCCACATCTTTACACAGAGATCCTCTCCTGGCTGCGGTTTTAGAGCACAGCAGAAATTAGAAATGCATCTGACACCTATTAAGGCTTTCTTATTCACTCTCTGTGCTTCCTGCTTTTCTAAACTCTAAAAATACCCTCTGTACGCACCAGAAGATGCAGTCCTCCCACCACCTGGGTTATCCCACATGCACAACCACCTCGAGAAGAAGGCCTGAAGAGCCAGCAGGCAGAGACACACACACCTACATCGAACGCTTTCAAGTCGAAAACAGGAAAACAGATCAGATCTGGCAGAGGCTGAGGGTGACAGGACACAAACTCTCATTGCAAACACAACTCCACCAAAGTTAATTAAAAAAATTATATTTGAAAATATATTAAAAGAAAAAAAAAAAAAGAAAAAAAGCTGAATTTCATGGGAGTTGCACACGAGTTAATCAGCCCTGAGAAACAGCCTGACCTTGCTAATCAGCCAGTGAGAGGTGGTAAGACACTTCACGGGTTCTGCTTGGTATTTCATTAGTCAAATAAGTTATACTCCAGCAATCATCACTGGTATTTAATGGAGAGAATGGAAGTGATCCTCATTGCAGTCCACTTTCAATTACACAACTTCAATTTAAACTTATAACCTAGCAAGCAGAAAGCATAGGAAAGAAAATTCTAATAACATGAAGGGTATTATCACTACATAACAGACACAGAAACTTTGAGACACATCCAAGCTTTGGGTCTGTCCATTCTGTGACACCAGGGGAAGCAATCATCAGGGGACAGACAAGGGAGTAGCACTGCAGCTTTATATATTGGAATGTACAGAAAAACAGCTAAAACTCTACTCCCTCTGGGGTGCAGACCTCCCTGCAGTAATTCCAACAGATACCATAACACAAAGTTGTCTCCTGCATCTCCTACCAGACACTTCAGTGAAAAACAACAAACACACGCAATTTTCAGTGGGGAAAAAAATGCAATTGAGTAAAAAATTCTAGGGGAAAACAATCAGAACACTTAAGAATTACTGGATCCCAAACAGACAGACCCACGGTGACTTTTTACTACACCAAGTTTGCAATAGCATGTCATGCCTGATTTTGGCAAGGGTGTTAGTGACCATAAAAAGTTAGCTGCTGACCTTTCATAAAACAAACACTCATTTACTTAACTGTAACTCCAGACAAACATCCCAGAAACCTCAACTGCACATATAAAATTGTAATTTTTGCTTTTTTCCTGGACTCCTGCACTTTGAATTTAAGCCTACACACAAAGGTGATCAGCACTAGTTAACACAAAAACTGTCAAATAAGACACAGAAGAGGCAGGCTTTTTACAACAACAAAACTGAAATGCAGTTCTTTTGCAAAAAAAAGTTCAGTGGTTCTGTAAGAGTAAGCAGAATAACTCCACTGATTTTATTTTACTTAATCTTTTTATAACTATACATCAATATTACTCTGTATTTCCTTTAGAACTGTAGTTTATTTCCATGGAACAGAAGTCTATTTCAGCATGGACATAGTATATGTGGATCTTGTCACTTTTTTGATATTTATTCACATTTCTGAATGAACTTTTAAATACAGACTGTCTTAATACACTTGCTTCAGCCTTCAAACTTTTTGTCCTTAGGTTCTGTCAGCTTTCAGATATTATTCCTTTATCACATGCCCTGGCACAAGTCTCATTCCCTCCAGTATTCCTCAATGTCCTCTGGGACATTTGCCAGTTTTTGTCATCTGCCCCCATTCTCCTTTGGGAACACTAAAGGAATTAATTTCATTCTTTCCCCAAGCAATGCCTGTCTCTGCTGTTAACAGTTACCATTGGCATCTCTCATCCACTCAATACACAAAGGTCTGTGTCTCCTTAAGAGATCCCACAGTACTTGGAAATTTAACAAATCTTCTGTAGAGAAATACCTCTCATGCTCTGCATTTGCTTGCTTTAGCACTTTGTAAAAGAATTCTTCTAAAAGATGGAATCCCAATATTTCCACTTTTCATGTTCCACCTTATTTTTGTCAGTTCAACAACTTTATACATCTAGGCATGACTGTGCCTCTGTGTGTCAGAGATAAGCAGTTTCATTGCATAGACATGGATGTTTTGATCCACTATATATATATATGTTACTTCTTCTGTTATTTTCCCACTATTATTTTGCCCAACATCTTATCTTGTTGGGTTCTACATTTGAAAATGAGTCAAAACTCTACCTTTGACCCACCCTGAAAAGAAGAATATTCTAATGCACTGCAGTTCCTTACTGTATTGAATACTGGAAGTCATACCACAATTTTCCAATAAATGTAGTCAAATTCAATATATCCTACAGTTCCTTTCTGCTATTATTACTACCTTTATCAGATCCCATCCATCCGTTTTTGTTTGTTTACCTGACATCTGGGCAGGATTAAGTAACCTGCACTGCTACCAGTTACTAGACAAGATGACTCTTGTGGTTACCTCTCGAACTTCCTCAGTTAAGTATCTTCTGCATCTTGAGTTACAAGCTCACCACAGCAAAGACTGCATCACTTACCAGCATGTCAGATGCAAAACAAGCCAAAAATCTTTAATAAATTGTCCTTGGATTTGTTTACCCTGCAGGTCGAGCATTTTCTCAAAAGAACAGTGAAAGTTAACTAAAAGATACCAGTTCACAACATTTTTCAGGATCAGTACATTCCATGAAAGAGAGCATGCTACTGAAACATTAGATACAAATATTTAGCATCTTTGTATCCAAACGAAGTGCAGATCTGCACTTGGGCTGCTGACAAGATACACAGCTGAAGGAAGACCTAGAAAGATGACAGCCAAGAACTCAATGAACCTTTATTTTCTTCACTCTCACCAAGGCAAGAGCAGTTGTCTGAATTCACTGAATAGATTACAGGTTAATTTCAATATTACCATTATCATTAATGACAGCCAAAAGAAATACAGATCTCTTTGACTTGGAACGAGCAAGCAAAGCAGCTGAGACTTCCAAAAACCTCCAGTGGAAGGATCCCACCGCAGGCACATCCCGAAGCCCTGCATCAATGCGGGGTTTTGTGCTGGCACCATCCTGCCATGGAATGCAACCAGTCTACCTGCTTGGCAAAAAGGCGTTTCTCTCTTAAAAGAAACCAGCTGAACTATTAAAGCAAAGCACATGTAACAGGGAAAAGAGATAAAGGGATCAGGAGAAGATGAAGATTCACTCTATAGAAGATAAGAGTACAGCATCTAGAAAAGGAGGGAAAACTCTAGAAACATCTGATACTCTCTACAGGACAAATACATGGCATTCCAGGTAGGATAACAAACCAGCAATCTGTGGAAGATTAAAACAATGAACTCTTTAAGGGAAAGCTGGTACCCTACAGGCTGTAGCTTTAACTGAGGCCTCAAAACACGAACGCGAACGCATCATTAAATAACAAACGTTAATCACTAAAGGAAAGACATGAAGCCCCAGGCAGAATAATGGAACGGGCAACCTTCCCTTGCGAGAACAACACAAGAAGCTGACAGGCAAAAACACGAGCACAGAACCCGGAGGTAACGCTGAAGGAAACACTCCCCGGAGGTGCCAGGGCGATGCTGCCACAGACGGAGGAGGCATCCGCCGCTCCGTGCGGGAGCGGGCACTGGGCGAACCGCCCATTAGCAACGCAGCACACCCCTCTGGGGTCCTCCCCACCACCCCCGGTACCTGGCTGGCTTTGTGAAACTGCTTCTTGAGCCCCGCCACCGACATGTTGGAGCCGGCGCTGCCCGCGGCCGCCCGGGCCCAGGGCCGCCCGGTGCCGGCAGCTCCCGCGGGCTCCCCGCGCCCGCCCCGGCCTCGCGCTGCGCCGCCCGCGCGCCGCCGCCAGCATCGCCCTCCGCGCGCCCGGCCGCCGCCGCCCCATTGGCCGCCGCCCGGCCGCATGCAAATGACCCCGGCAGCCGCGCCCGCCCATTGGCCGCTCGCCGGGCTATGCAAATGAGGGCGCTGGGAGACGCCCACGCTGCTGCGCTGTCGCATGGAGACAGCGGCGGGAGCCGGGCGGGGGCTGCGCTGGGCCGGCACGGGCACCGCGGCTGTGGGGAGCGGCACGGGGCACACACAGGGCACACACAGGGCACCGCGGCTGTGGGGAGCGGCACGGAGCACACACAGGGCACACACAGGGCACCGACAGGGCACACACAGGGCACACACAGGGCACACACAGGGCACCGCGGCTGTGGGGAGCGGCACAGGGCACACACAGGGCACCGACAGGGCACACACAGGGCACCGCGGCTGTGGGGAGCGGCACGGGGCACAAACAGGGCACCGACAGGGCACCGCGGCTGTGGGGAGCGGCACAGGGCACACACAGGGCACACACAGGGCACCGCGGCTGTGGGGAGCGGCACAGGGCACAAACAGGGCACACACAGGACACCGCGGCCGTGGGGAGCAACACAGGGCACCCACAGGGCACACAGAGGGCACCCACCCGCGGCAAGCACCGCCCGAGCACCCACAGGGCATCCTGCTGGGCATCCCGCTGGCAGGGAGCACTGCCCGGGCACCAAAATGCCAGCCAGCTGCCTTCTGTCTAATGGTTTCATCTGTCTTCTGTCTAATAAGGCTGAAAATGTCTCATTATGGGTCTGTCTCGTTTCTTGTGGTTCAACGTAGCATCTCTAGCCGAGCTCATTAACCTCAGGTCCATCATTGGAGGTGGTAATTTAATTATAGCTCTTAAAACATGAAAGCTCTTGCAGCAGTCCAGAACACACCTGGCTGCTGCTGCACACCAGAACAAAATCCACTTGGTAGCACGATTCCATACCTGCAGCGATGCTGCTCAGGGCTCCAAAGGGCACAGTCTCTCACTCAGAGGAGCAGATGGACTAGAAAGAGCTCTGCTGACAGGATGCTTTCGTTGGTTGGTTGGTTGTTATATGAGGGATTGATTGGTAATATAATGAAATATGACCGTGTATCAGGAATGTGCTGATATAAATTGGAGATGCGGTTCTGCCTTCATGGGAAAGGGCTTCCAAGCGACGCTTAGATTCTGGGGGAGATAAGCTCTGTGATAATGCTGCTTGATCCTGGCTGTAAGGATACTTGGGAGTTATGATTCAGCTGAAACTTCTGCAGGGACCTGGGGAGCAGTTCAGAGATAAGCTCTGCTGGCTGCAGCAGGGCTCTCTGTTACTCACTGTCATGCTCACTGCATTTTGATTGGATTGGGGGAGAAAGGCATTTCCAGAGCGTGTTACAGTTTCTTCTTTAGAATAGCAAAGAAGAAAAAAATACAAGAACTTCCAGAGTGATTGTCACATTGTAATTTGGGAGAAAGGAATCGCTGTTCGCGCTTTTTGGAAAAAGTTATTGTACCGCTAAGAAATTAAGTGTTAAGACAAACATTTTAATGAGTTAAGAATCTGGCTGTTACTTGACAAAGGATTCTCTGTAGAGGAGGGGCAGGAGAGAAAGCAAAGAGAAGAGCACCAGTCAACATTTGCTCTGGAAGGTTTTTGGAAATGTTTGAAAGAAGCCTGCAATCACCATGCTATCTGGTGCCCCCTGTGTCTAGGGAAAGAGCTTTTTCGTCTCCTTACAAGTAAACATGATTACACCTCAGACACCTGATTCCAGCAGTTGTTTTCTCCTCCCTAATTGAAACTGGCAGCAAGACGTTAACTGCCAGGGCCAAATTAGTGATGGCTTAAATTAGTGACACATTTAGGTGAGGCAATAAGGCCTAAACTAAGATATTGAAGCTCCATAAAAGGAATTAAAGCAAGCTGTTACTGTACTATGGAATTAGGGAGGGAAGGCAGCTTTGGCTAATCTTCGGCTTTAAGAATGGCTGGACCAGAGCAAAGAAGGAAGGAGTTTGAAATAAATCGCTGTGGAGGGGAATGAATGGATTAGGGAGTTGCTGTGGCTGTTAGCTGTAAAATTGGATTAGATAAAGAACTTTAGTAAGGCTGTATGTCTACAACTTCTTTTTTTTTTTTTTGAAAATCCTGCTTGTAGCCCAAGGATAGCAGCCATGTTGTCTCTGCTGAAGTGATACAAGAATTTGCAAGTGGGAAATGCCCTGTGGAAATTTCACTTCAAAGCCTAATTGCTCAATGATACAGACAAGGTGAAAACCTAATTAATGAGCCAACTTGAATAGTCCAGCCGTTAATGACTTAGTGGAGGCACCCTGAAAGACAGTTCAGATACAAGTAAAAGTTATGGCTTGTAGCCAGCAGTGCACAGTGGCTAAGGAATGTCTAGAAGGCTCTATAATCACATAGTTACATCTCATGGAAAAAAAGGATTGGAATTTGCCGGGTGATAATCCTTAAGTTTTATGCAAAGTTAGTGATTTAGTCTGCAAAATGAGGGAAATGAGAAATACTACAAAAAAATATGGGAAGTGGTTCAGATGAATGCTGACAGATGGAAAAAAAAAAGCTTCTCTTAAAGGTAACTGTTACAAGTAGAATACAGGCCAGGGCATAGTAACACAAGGGTAGAGTGAAAAATACTTCACAGAGGGGGGCTTCAGGGCAAAAGTTCTAGGTGTCTGGGTATTTAAACAACAATTACAGTTCCCACTACTCAGGAAACATTAAGTGCATGAGAGGAATCCATAATGGCTCCAGTATTTTACTGAATCAGGTGTGCTAAAATGGACAATGGAATTTGCCCAAACTGAGAACTCCTAACTGGGTTCAGATCAAGGTAGTGACTAGAAAATATGCACTGCTTACTTACATGGGAGAACTGTGCTTGAAAATGCATCCTGTGAAATTCAAACAAGATGGACTCGTTGGATAAATGGTTAAATTTATAATTCACTTGCATTTCAGTATGGCTAATACTATGGAAAAAACACTGTCAGCAGAAACTCCGTCTAAGGATATGGAAAACAATCCCAAAGGTGTTTGGTTTTCAATGAACAAATCATCTTACTTGTAACAGCTGAAATTGCAATAGCAGCCATACGAAGTATTAGGTTTTCAGCAGAACAAAAACTATAAATATTTTTAAAATTATCTAGAGTCATCTTAGCATTTGAAATTACTTGGAATCTGAAGCCAACTGCATCCACATTCATTTGAATGTCTTAAAAATAATGAAAACTGTCATTGAAATACAATCTGGGTCTTTACTGGTTACTGCCTTAAAAGAAAACATCAAAAAGGGGAAGAAAAATGAGTTTGTGATGAAATTCTATTGTATTTGATTCTGGGCCACACTAACTACTTTATTAAAGCCCATTTTTTTTAGTATTTAAGCCTTAAGGAAAAGATAACTGTGCAACAGCTTATCATGCAATACATTTCAATAGAAGGCATCAGAAGGAGACTTTGGGTGTACTCACCTGATCAAGACAAGAGCGACTACAAACAACAGTGAGCAAGAGTCTCAGATGTGATGTGATATCCTTTATCTGTGTGTAGAGACAGGGCAGATCACCTGGTTAGTTTTCATGTTAGTTGTCAAAATTTTGGCAATAGGCAGTGTTTTTTGGTCACAGGAAGAGAACATATTAGAAACTTATTGTTTAGAAAACAAGCATTTGGAAAAGATGATCGTCTAGGAAAACGATGTCATTTGAAAGAACACGTGGCCAATAACCCACTCTACAAGACAAAACTTGTAGAAAGCCTTCAAAATAAAGCAGGCTCAGATCCATCTAGTTTGACAATTCTAGAAAAATGAGGGGATTACTAAACTGAATTGACACACTCAAGTTTTGACCCAAGCAAATGAAGTAATATATAACATAGAGTTCCAGAGTGAAATCCAAAGGACTAGAACAATTGGTGAAATTGGTCCCAAATGTCATCCATTTGATTATTTTACAGGTGTCACACAACAAACTTGGGAGCTGACACTGTGAAAGCAATGCCAGCAGCAAATGACCCCAATAACAAGAATAGAAGAGAATCCTTCTGCAAAAAATGCCCAAGACAGTAAGGACATCTCATGTACCTGTTTTAGCAGCCTTTCTATATACTTAAATGAAAGAATTATTTATAATTAAACAAAAAAAGTTGCTCATACAAAGATAAGTTCATGTGAAGGAGCAGGCCAACTCAACGTTTTTGTTTCTCAAACACAACCAAGCAATTCTGCAGATCAGCACATTCTGCAATGATAAACTGGCTCAGGTATTTCTGTCAGGGCTTTACATTGCAGTATACATTTCATAAGAAATCATAAGAAACGGAAAAGAACAGACAGTTTTTTCTACACAGCCAGCACTGGCCAGAAGTTGGAAATCTCCCCATTCCAAACGGACGCTGCTGGCAGCCAGAGCAGGAATATGTGACCCTGGGGCCAGCAGACACTCTGGCTAACCTACTGCAGTTGTTTAGGATGCTTATGTTTGCTCCCCAGATCTTCTGACTAAATGTAGCTAGTGAATTATTTTTGGCATATGTGACTGTTCTTCTCAAGCTGACTTTCCATATGCGTTGCTTTACCATTATCCAGATCTTTGCTTTTCTTGTCTCCTTCCTGTGTTTGTATTCCACATGCTTCTCCATGATACTGCACATACCTTCTGTCCTCACTTGGCTAAATCTCTGGCTGTTGCTCTGCAAGTGTCAACGACGAAACAAAAGTTTGTTAGTTCTTATGCCATTAAATAATAAAGATGGTTCTAATTATGTATTTCTTTTTAAAAGACATAAACAATTTCGATGTGTTCAAACTCTAGATAGAGATTTTTTTTTTTTTAAGTTACATATGTCCAGACTATAAGTAGAGACTTTAATTTTGAGAAACCAGCAACCTCCTTTTTTGTGTATACAGCTCTGTCCTTCTGAAGCTTGTAAAAATTAGCAATCCTAATCTTGCGAATTATACCTTGTGGATGGACTCCTGGACAGTTCCAGCTTGGAGATCCTGTAACTTGTAGGTGCCTATGTTGTTCCTGGTATCACTAAAAAAAATGGGTTTTGCAATTAACATATACCTGGGCACTCAGTGCTCTCAGAAAACTCTAGATTGCTCATCAAAAATTAGTTATGTGTGTAAATTAAAATAAAGATGTGACTGTGCAAAATTACTCCGCAGTGGAGACAAACCTGAAAATACTGGAATATTACTAATCCAGGATACCCAGAGCATTTTTATTTCCTCCTCACTTGCAGTTTTCAACTTGATAAACCATTGGAAGAAACCTGCAAGATGTTTTCTTTTGGATAGGACTATCACCCTAAATGGAAACATTTCAGTTTTCTGACCAAATCGGAAAAAAACATCACTGAAAGTTTGAATCTCATCGTTGTCAGTGCAGCAGCATTGCTCCACATGAGCAGCTGGTGTGCCTGCTCGATCCCTCCGTGGATGTGCTCCCTCCAGGGACTGCATCCCCCCGAGGGCAGATCCCTGCGGGTGCGAGCTGCAGCCTGAGCAATGGGAACCGAGCGCCGGGGTCCCAGCGGGAGCTGCTTCATGGAGGTACAGCAAGGTAACAAATCCACAGGAAAGGCTGGGCTAGGAAAAAAAAAACCCTTTTGCTACTGGAAAATACCAAAAAGAAATATGTGGCCGTTTCTGAGCTGAAATGTCTTAACCTCTTTTCTGGGGAAGAAAAAGCAGCCTATTGTAAAAACCTATTTGATTTAAGAGAAAAACAAATGTTGATGTATCAGCAATCACCACTGAAGGAACATCTCTCTTTGTGGTGGCCTTTCTGAAGCAGCTATGTTCCTTCTTGTTAAAGAGTGAGGCAAAATAAACTCTTAACTTTTGATGAGTCATTGTAGTAATGTGGAGAAATGTTGCTTTGATTTAAACAGATTATACCCGAGTTCTGTGCTGCTGATTCACAGGTGACAAAACAAAGGTACTGGTTGTCTGCACACAGCTGCCTGTGTTCATCAGAAAATGCTGAGACTCATTGCTGACAATGCCAGCACGAATTTGAAGTTGAAATGTTGCTAGGAGAGTAGCACTAGCTTCAGAAAGGTGTGAAGGATATTCATGGTCCTGTTAAAATGACTGTATCATAAACTACTGTTTCAAAGCAGAATGTTGTACCATGCTGGTGTAAACTGGATCACATTCACTGTCTGAAACCCCATCTAGAATTTCATGTAACTGTTATTCAGGTACAGAACAAAGGTTTAAGTAACATCTTAGTAAGTCTTGATCTTTGTAATGATGTTTTTCAGTGAAAAAAGGCCACATTGAAAAACAGGACATACTGCCTTGTCTTGCTTATAGAATGCAATGCACAAGCTTTTTAAAATCATGATTTATTCAGCTTTATCAGAGAAATAAATATATAATCAGCAAGAAATCTGAGTAAAAATCTGCAAGGACACAGATTGCATGTAGTGGGAGGAGACAAATAGTAAAATGAAGTAAAAAATCCAGTGGTTTATCTTCTCCATGTGTAAATAGACACATAATTCTATTTTAACTTGCTTTATATTGCAGAATAGAAAATTTTATCCACTCTGTGACACAGAGTCCTTATGTAATACACAATGTGGACATTTCAAAGAGTTTGACTGATTTTTAAAAGCAATTTGAATATCAGTAAGTATCTTGTAGCAAGTTTGTGAATATCCAAGCATACCTGAATTTAACAAAACTTTTACAACATAGATGTTGTTTTGCTTTCGGTGTAATTTAATCGGTCTTTTGGGATCTGCCGTGTTTGAACATCTGGGAAACATCACATGTTGTCTGTTGATCAATGAGGCAACAGGAAAGCCATGATGTGACACAGATGTTAAATATGGCAATACTCCATAGACCAACTGGATCACAAATGGGAATGATCAGACTTTGAAAAATCTGATTAAGATTCATTGACTGGATAAAATTCAACTGGGTTTTTATTTCCCTTAAATTTCCTAACTGGTCTTCTAGCAGTATTATAGTGGGTATTATTGTGGTCAATGAATTATTGCAAACTGGCTTCTTTGGAGGAACAAAACGATGTAACTGAAGACAAGGACTTTTACTATCAAATACTCTACAGCGAGATGAATACAACTTGCCAGATCCCTGCTGTCTCATCATGAAGATTAATGTCTACTACTGGATAACTCTGCCACTTCTCGTAAAACAAAGACTATATAAAGCAAATTTATTGCATTACTTTAAGCCTCTGTTAATTGACTAACTGCCACTATAGTAAGAAACCTTTTTCTCATATGAAAAAGAGAAATAGTGTATAGGAATGCCTTTAACTGTTACCCAGGAATGCCACCTCCTGGCTATGTATGGAAACGCCCTTTGAGAGGGAGAGGGGTAAAAAGCAGCTTTCATTCTGCAGTTTCCATAAAACCATTTCAATTAAATATATGTTAAAAATATGTGAAACACAGATATGCCTCCTGTCAGACTTCCCATCTTGCTCGTTGAAATGTAAAGGTACTCAGATATTTACTTTTCTAAAGAAATTGCGTGGTTTAAAATAATAAACACACCTGACATTGACTTTCTGTAGAAACAACCTTAAAGCTGTTGTATTTAAAGGTAGCAGCTGAATCAATATCGTGAATGAAAATCTGACCTTACTGAAGCTGACAGGACTTTTGCCACTGACTTCAGTGGGGCCTAAACTTTCAGCCTGTATTTTTTGAAAGTTGCTCCTATGAACTGGGTTTGATTTATCAGAAGTTTTTAAGGAAAACAAACATATATTCTTCTGCAATTCAGTGGGCACAGGATTGTAAAGGGGGAACTGGTTGTGCAAAACAGTGACAGTAAAGGTTTTCAGAGTCAGAGATCTCTCCTTTCCTATGATCAGAGCAGATTAGCTGTTGCTTTTGTTGCTTGAACTTCCCTAAAAATAGCCTTAGAGTTGTTTGGTGTGGCTAGTGCAGGAATATGTTCCTTGCAGCAATCATACAATCACGCTGCAATGGGCTCCAAAATCAAAGCAGGATTCTACTCTGGCTGCTAGAATGATACACAGACAGCAGGGTAAACAAACCAGGGATTTTCTCCCACCTGGACAGCGAGTAAGCAGCATTTCTCCAGTGCATGAAGCAGACTATTTGGGCAGACAGCAGAAAAAAGCCCCTGCTATTACAGATTACTTTAACTCTGCTGCATTTAGCTTCTGCCTTTTTTTTTTTTAAATATTACAGCTGTGTGATCTCTTGCAGACTTAAATTCTCAAATTCATAGGTAAAAATCATTTCAGTGGGCCCAATCCTACACTTAGATATTTCAGAGGGAAATAGGTTGTTTTTGGTTCTGCCCATCAGTTTCTTTACTGTGTCAAGCATAACACGGCAGAAATGGTAATGCAAGCTGACAAATCACTTACCCTTAATGGGGACACTGGACTGCTTTTAATTTGCCAAATCTGTGATTCTAGTATTTTTTAACGCTGTCAATGGGCAGTAATTTCAAGGATTCAGTGGAACAGCATCTATTGGAAGAGACTAAAAAATAGTGAATGCTGTTTTATCTTAATAATGGATATCTGACATGTTTGATAAACATTTTCCTCACAATAAAAAACCTTCTGTCTAAATACAGAAGACACCAGAGGGAAATTGTGAATTTTATTCTTTTTCCTTTTTAAAGTTATATTCATTTTAATGAGTTTTGATAGGCTGCAAACGTGTGGTTCTTCTACAAAAAATAAAAATAGCATGAAGCTTTATCAATTCTCTTTCCTTACTCCCTTCTTTGGAGGAAGAAATTAAAAGACAGGGATTAAATTGAGATTGAGCTGTATCTCTGCCATGCTTGCTTGTCTTTCCTGATGTGTCATCTTGAAACCATGACCCAGGCACTGATACACGGAAAGCAGGTACCCACATACTCAGTGCATCCACACAAATATCCACAGAGTTTGTTGTTTCTCTTGGCTGCCTTCTGAGAAAGCTGTAAGAAACCATTTATAATTTCGACATATACACTAAATTTTGACATATAATAAGTAATGGAAAGCACATTTGTGAATCTTGATTTTTTTTTTTTTTTAATTTTGACTTAAAACATTACAGGGCTTCTAGGATTCTTAAAGTACTATGCTTTTTCTTAATGAGGGCAATTATGATTAGGGTGCCAAAGAAATGATAGCATGTGTTAGGTGATTTTGCAGGGTTTTTAAGAGGAAGGCAGCCTGGAAGAGATGAGTGCTCAAGGAAAAAAGAGAAAATGTTCAAGCATGAAACTGTTCCAACAATTTGCTCTAATATTAGTGATACTATCTTCTATCTGTAGATGGCAGTGATCTCCCACTGCCTGCTTCAGGAGGAAAGGGAGAATGGTGGTGATGAAATACTAAAATTAAAACCACTGTGCAAAACAGATGTAGGGAAGAGAAGTCATAAGGTGTGGGAAGGTATATGCCTTATAGTATTTCATTTGTGTGATGAGATGTGTCATGCCATCCAGAATCTATAAATTTCTGTACGAAAGGATTTTGATGCCAAATTCCAGAATATTGTGTTTTGAAATTTATCTATGATTAAAGCCCTTTGTTGGCTTTCTGGACTTCTTGTACGCACCTTAGACACATTTCGTTATTTTAAACATGTTTATTCAAATAATACCTGCTGTTTTCCTTCCAAACGCCTCTGGGTACTTAGCTACCTCCTTCATCAGTTGCTCAGCAGGTCTATTACCCTGTTTAATTTTTAGCTGGTTTTCTCTTGACACTTGAATTAGTTTTTACTTTCATTCAAATAAAATGCAGTAAACAGTGTGTAAGTCCATCTGGGTGTACTTCAGTGAAGCTCACTGAAAGCAATGATCTCTTCTTAATTTCAGTAGGCCTATCAACTTCCCTCCCAAAATCTACCTTGCTTGGTGACCGGCAGAGAGACTTTTCAAAATATAACATAAAGGCACTATTTTCAGTTGTGGATTGTTTTTATCTTAGTGTTTCTGCCTGAAGAATTTCAAAATATAATACTTTTTATGAAGATCAGACTGTAAAACCTACATTTTTGAAGTTCTATTCCAAGTGTCATATGGGCTCCTAGCATCAGATTTTAAATGGAATCTAGACACACAAATGCAGATGAGGTGCTTAACAGGATTTCAAACACCATCTAAATAGCATTTTAAAATTTGCTTCTAAAGTTTATAAATATCAAGGAGGCTTTGGGTATTGTGGGGATGAAGATGCCTACAATGCATGTATATGCAAAGTGGACACAGAGAAGTACCTAAGCCAGTTACTCCTTAAAAGCCATTGTTCTTAGCAGAAAGTGTATCACTGCAAAGACAAGCAAACCCAAAATTATTCATCTGCTTCTAAGGCAGCCCAGCCTAGTGTAGATGGTATTAGATACCTCGGAGTGACTTTGAGACATTCCTCAGCAAATCATGAGCAACTATCTGGTTCAGGTCCTTCTACTCAACATTAAGCCATTCTGTTCCTTGCTGCTGAAAGAGGTTTTGCAATATCAGCACACCTAATCTGCAGTCGAGCAGAGGCTTGTCATTAGCATGACCAGTGGCAATTTTGACCTCTAGTGCAGAAAGCCAGCATAAATTACTGTGCCTTGCCTAAATCCTTTTTGGAAAGCTTAGCTGGGAGTTTTGTCCTTCCACACGGGAATGTGTCACATCCAGTAAGTTCTGGAGCAAAAAGGACACACACTCTTCATCCCAACAGTAGGCTTTCCACACATGCCAGTAGTAAGATAAAACCTCTTAAAAAAGAGCTTTTCCTCTTCTTTACTGACCACACTCTTCAGTTCCTTGAAAAGCAGCAGCACTTTCTCTAACTGATCTGTCCTACTGCTTAACCTGCAGTTCTAAAAATGAATTTTTTTAATGGTTAATGGTTTTTTAATGGTTGAATGGTTAATCTTTATACTCCATTGTCAGAAAAACAATCCATTAATCTGTTCCCAGTGTGCAGTTTCATAGTATGGACTCCCAACAACAAGAACAAAAGAAGGGAAAGGGCAGCTAAGGAATTGTGTATGGCCTTATTGCCTAGAATCTACAGATCACACATGCCTATATCCAGACTTGCCTTTTCCCTCACACCACTGGCAGGGCACAGTACAGAAAATTAATTTTCTTAACCTGCTTGTATTTTTCTCCCTCCAAAAAAACTATTGTGAGATATTAAATAAAACCTAGGTTTAATATCTCCGCTCATGGTCGAAATGCACACAATAAGATCCCTTCTTTGGGAGTTACTTTTGGTCACTTCACAAAAATGTCAACATTGGAATTTTGCAAAAAACTCATTTAGTGAGCTGTTGGCTCAGTTTGCTTCAGATACACTTCCAAGATTATTTGCAGCTTGAACTCAGAGTGTGCAGGACTCTGTGTAGCTCTCCCATAGCTTCCAGTGACACTGCCTGCCTTGCAGTGCTCCTGTCTATCCTTCCTCCCTTCTGCTTCTTCCCATTCTCATTCTTTCTCTCCCTCTCTTCATCTTTTTAATTCATTCCACATGCCCTTGAATATGTACCATGCAAGCTGCTGTTTTGCATTCAACATTTGTTTATCCTGGGACTTATCACAGTATCTGAGAATCTCATAACTTTCACAGATTTTTATCCTCTTGAAGCCTTTGTGAAACAAGGAAGTGTGTGTCAATTTACAGGTGGGGAGTGGTCACACTGCAGATTAAGTGAGGTGCTCAGAGCCCTGCTTAGCCGTGGGAGCTCTATTCAAGTATTTCTTGGCTCCTGATCTGCTGTATAGATTGAACATTCCTGTTGAACTACATCTCCTGCAGTGCACCACAGTCTCTTCTCAAAGTGAGGACAGGCCATCACTCCAGCCTTTTTGGCTTCTGGGAGATACCAATTGGCTGGGGAGGCTCCTCTTACATTACAACAGGGACATGAGACAAAAATTCAGAAATTTCAGAAAACCCCATTGTGACTTTACAAAATCAAAATTAATGGATGGGTAGAAAAGAGAATGTGTGTGGGAATGGGTTCAAGCATCTGACCTACATTTCCTGTCCTCCAAAAGAAACCAAAACACCCTAAAAAAAAGAAAAAGAAAAAAAATTCTTGCAAAGCAGATATTTTACTCATAAACAGTTAATGATCTAAAAATGTTGGCTTCTGAAGAAAATTCTGTAGTGGCCCTAGTTGTACCATAGACTGGAAGAAAAAGCACACAATTAAGATTTCATTAGAGTTATCTTTACCTTCTCATTTCAGAGTATCTGCTGTCGATGTAGCCAGCATGCTTTTTTGCAATAAAATTTACCTACCTGTGCATCCACACAGTGAGTCTCTTAATGCTGGTTCTAAATTAATTTTTTTTTTTGACTTATCAAAACATAGGACTGTGTATCCATGTTTCACAACTCAAAGGGGAAGCTTCCAAAGCAGTGAAAGGAAGGCTCACGTAAGGACTGAGGCTGGCAACATGTGAAATTTGGGTGCCAGGTTATTAAGTATTCTGATTTAGCCACGATGTGAAACTCCACAGTGAGCTCTACAAATAGCTTTGCTGATACTGAGGTAGTGACCTGTGAGGCTTTCATGTGACTGTGCTGCCAATGGGTTGTCTGGTCCACTGGGGTGCCACTTTCCTTTGATTTATCTTTGAGTCTGAGGAATTTTTTTTTTTTTCACTGTAGTAAGAAAATCCGATTTCAAATTCATTATTAGAGCTGGCCCCAGTGGATAAATCCTAGTAACTAGATATTTATTTTACATGGATATATGTACTGACTTTAAAACAAGCCTCATGCAGATGGATGTCTGGTTTTCCTTATTAATTAAGGGAGATGGGGAAGGGAAGAAAAAGGGGAATATATAATAGCTCACTTACCTGAGAAAAGCTGTGCAGCTGGGTGTGATCTGTTGTATAAGGCAGAAAATATGCATCTAATCAATTGTACTCTCTTGGAACCTTAAAAAAATTGGTTTATAGCAAACGTTATCATACAAACCTGGTGATAAAATAAACATTCTGATTATTTCTGCACTTTTCTGCAGACCAAATACAGTCACCAAAAATGAAGTTTTTTTAAAAAAGAGAAAGAACAGAAAAGTAACAAATTAAATGTTTGTGTAAAACTACTCTGGTAGTGAGCCCATATCTCCTGTTCTCGGGATTCAAACTGCTTTGCCTAGTGAAAATGTTTCAAAACTGACATGCACAAAGAGCCTGCATTCTGCTGCAAGCAGAACTTCCACTGAACTGTGTAAAAATAAGGCAAGATACAATGTCAACACTAAGAAGAAAGGTTAAGTTACAGCCCTTGTAAATTTGATGGGTATTGCATAAGAAAGCCTTTTTTCAGTAAATCAGTTTAGTGCTATTTTCTGTTCAGTATTGAAAACATTGCAGCAAAATCAAAAGTTTCCAGATCTGTCACAAAACTGTGAAAGTAGCATTTCTACAGGCTACAAAAGATATTTTAAATCTTCTCTGAAATCTCATCGGGGACTTAATCTGTGTGCTGAAATTCTGCAGAAATTGTCTCTATCACCTCTGTGCCCAGCTGCTTAAAGTCACCCACAAAACTAGAGATGCATTTTAGTCTCTGCTCAGTGTTTTATGCAAGAGAGGCAATAAGGAGAGTGGTGTCATGTCCACCCTCACAGCAATTACAGCTGCTGACTGCAGTCAGATGCTGTGCAAGGAGCTCAGTCCAGCTAGTTTCAAGAAGTGTGTTTAATGCTAAGCACTAACAAAAATAAATTGTATTAGCTGATCATACTCTGAATATAACACAAAGGCTGTTGCACCTTACTGGATTTTCCTCCAAAACTTCCACCAAAATTACATTTTGCACAAAGGAAGTCAGAAATGCAGTTGGTGTGCAAAGGCTGGGAGTCTCCCACACCAAGCTAGGCTTGGAACAATGCTGGTTACTTCCATGATGGGGTTTTTCTTCTCATTTTTACTCTCTGAGCAATCCTCTTTCTCAACATTTTTGTTATTCTATTTTTTGCTTCATTGTTTCGGACACATAAATACATGGAAGCATTTTACAGGAGTTCCAAAGCTTCCTGAGAAATGACTGACCTTTATAACTCTTGGAGTATCTGAAGTTAATTGAAAAGTTCTCCTCTCGATATATTTTCTCTAAGCAATGGAAAAAATATCTATGTTAAACAGAACCCCATCCAGGTATGTGTGTAAACTTGAGAGAAGAATGCAAGAGAGTTATTTATAAAAAGATGAAAATATTAAGTATTATTTATTTAGTGCCAACTATATTCTTGGTTCTTATCTGTTCTTACAAGCAGCACTCTGTTCTTATACGGAAGAAGCAATTTGAAGCCACAGCATCTGAGCTACAGCAATTTTGATATAATGGCAATGAAAAGATGCCAGCAAAGTACCTTTTATGTGTGTGTTAAACTTAGCTTTGGTTGACAGTGTGCCCACTGCAAAACATACACAATACCTATAGGAATGGTAAACAGAGCTTCCTCCAAAGAAGATTTTATTCACTTCTGTTGTAACTTAGTTATTAATTTAGTGTATAATTTAATCTATCAATTCCTTATCTATAAAAGGGAGGCATCAGGACTTCTGTGAGTCTTGTCCAGGCACATTTCACTGCCTTCTGAGAGGAGCTATCCTGCTATGGGTGTTGCTCCACCCCTGCTACTCCATAGCCCTAGTCAAGACTGGGGGCTCAAACTGTAACTGTTTTATCCAATATAATATGAAACATTAATTTTATTATGGTAGCTGCAGGCATTAAGACTTTAAACAAGGAATAAAAAAATACTACTCTTTGACATATAAAGAATATGAAGGAAAGAGTCCTGGAAACACTTTGAAATACCTTAGTAATATTTTCTGAACCTCTAGACACATTTACTATGATCATGTCTCTCTTTAAGCCTTGTAAGCTAACACCATCTTATTAACTTTTAATATATGAAAAATATGCACTATAGGAAATGCAATGTTACTAATGAGGTAAAGCTCTCCCCCCTCACTGTTATTTCCTGCCCATCTCCGTGGTAAGTAACCATGTATCTTTGTATATGGACATGTACAAGATAAGTGAAATAGCTACTTACCCATCTCCAGTCCCAGTGGACCTCGATTAGCCAGTAAAAAATCACAGGCCACAGCAAACCAACGCTCCACAGAACAAACCCAAAGAAGGGCATTAAGATTCTGCCCTTGTAATGCCAGCTAGTGAGATTTTCACACATGGGGAATACTGAATAGGACCTTCTAAAGCTAAAAGATCCTGCAACCACTTTTTGTCCCGTCAACTAGCAGTTCCCAGAAAGATAAATACAAAGAAATCTGCAGTAAGAACATAGAGAAATACCCCCAGAAATTATCTCAGACTTTTAAATCACAGCAATATTCCCCTTGTTGAAAAAGCAGATGAAAAGTATTTGCTTGTTAAACATTGCATGCATAAAAGAAAACTTTTCTTTGCTGAGGATTGCACACAGATTTCAAGCACTTTTCTGCAAGCCAAATACAGACATAATTTTTTTTCTGATATGAAACGTAACCCCTCTGCAATCTAATCAAAAGTTAGACTGCCAGATCCCAAATGATACTAAAAAAAAGGTCACATTTAATTTCTAAGGGTCATTATTAAAAACATGTGGAATGTTCCCTCCAGTACCTATGGAATTTAATTGCACACTGTCTGGACACTCCGAGTATTCCTCACAGGCAAGGAACAAAACATGCTGGTGTTAGAGGCCACACTGAAAGCACTTCCCTGCTTCCCCCTGCCCATCCTCTTGTCCCTGGCCCTCCCTACCCCTGTGGCCAAACCCTGAATACAATCAGCACCAGAAATAGCATGATCAAGGAGCAGTGCTTGAAAGTACTGTTAAAACCAGATTTTCTCAAGAGTAAGAAGAAAAACTCAAGAAAATCTGGCTTAAGTGACTGGTCCAAATTTAAACAAAACCCACCCAAAGCAGCAAACCAGGCAGAGCACACCAGGCTCTGAATTAAAGCCAGCTCATGTGAATTTCAGGTCAACCAATGGCTAATAGCAGCTCCACAGGGATTAGAAGCGCTGCCTGCTACTAAACTGAGCAACCCTGAATGTAAACTCACTCATCCATTGAAGTCATGTTGAACATCTACTGGAGCATGCTTAAATCAATACATAGAATTCCAGATAAACTGGTGAAAATTGGTTCAGCAAATGTATCCAGTAGAATACGATTTACAGGGGTTATTCCAATCTCTCTGATACCTCCTGCTGTTTCAAGTTTCCTGGAAAAGCTGATCCAATGCAAAACTTGTAGTACTTCCATGAGCTTTAGATTTCCTGACCTCCAGCAAGTGGGAGGCTTATTGCAGTTTCCCTGGATGTCTGAAAACACATCTTTTTTTGGAATGGCACATTGAGCATTTCGTCACTATGCAAAGTGCAGTGGTATCTGGGCTGAAATTTAGTTTCCATAAATTAAATAACATCTGGTAAGTGCTGAGAGTATCAGGGGATGTCTATCCATGCCATGTTACAGCATCCTTGCTCTTGTTTACTGATCCTTAATCTCCTAAAATTAGCCTGTTGGAACTATCTAGAGGGATATGGGGTTTATTTATAAGCAGGTATACCTGCTCATAATTTATTTAAAAATCATTCCAAATATTTCTTTTATAAATCAATTAGCTCCTACTGATTTCCTTCCAATTTGCAGTGGAATATCTTGTGCCTGTTGTTTTGCTGCTTATTTAAGTTGGGTAAATGTCCTTTAAATCTAGTTCTTATGCTGTAGGATGATGGCCTGAAATCATTTTTCGATACCAAATTTATTTTAAAATTCCCTTGAAAAGTTTAGTAAAAGGACAATGAGAAATCAATTAGGGGCACGTTGATGAATTAGGAATGATTATTATCTTAGCTTTGCTTTGAAACAAACAGAAAGAAAATGCAACCAAACAGATGAAAAGACCATCCATAAGGAAAACAATTTTAAAAAGGTAGAACTAGCACCAATGTACAGACTGTTCTGTGAAAACATATTTCTGAGCTTAGGGAAACTCGCTGGGATCTGGGTCACTGGGTTAGAAAGAACTGTGTTAGCAAAAGAAAGATTATTGTCTTTCTAATTTAGTGTGCTAGACAATTAGGGGAACTTGATTTCAACAAAATGTTTCTGATATTATACAGCATGGAGTTATGCACACTGCAGCTAAAACCAAGTTAAACTCTTAACAAATAAAGGGGGACAAATGTAAATCCGTCCTCTATGCCCTACTTCTGCCTATGTACCACACAGTGGGAACTCTGCAAGGACATCATATACAAAAGGTGTATATACAGCCTCTGCAAGAGCACTACACTGAAACAATAAATCTAAACAGTACAAATCAAATTTGCTTTTAATCTCCATGTTTCTTACTAAAAAAAATAAAGGAAAATTTGAAGACTTCAAAAAATAATGTAATGACATCTTAAGAGAAAAATCAGCTTACTATAAAAGACTCAGTTAAACTTTAAAATATACAGCTAGAAGTCCTGAAATATTTTACGGCCCACCACCTAACATAAAACAACAACACAGAAAGACAGCAGCAAATACACTCTGCTGCCTTAACAACCAAATCTGCTCATGTAAAATAAACCTGTGCCATGAATGCTACACTGGATTAACAGACATGAAAATCAACAAGTTCCCTCTTCTAGGCAAGAATCCCTTGTAGCTCCACGCTACAACCCATTGCAAGGAAATTAATACTGCCATAAGAAACTTCAGATGGCCTAACAGTAGCATTGCATGGACATTTGAAATAGGCTGGAATGGAAGTTTATTCCCAATGAGTACCACTGGCTATTCCTGCTGCATGGAAGGCTTTGACTTTGACTACCTTGCCTTTGGATTATGCTTTACCTTGCAGGACTCTGTGATCTCACAGTGAATGGTTACAAGCACTCAGAAGTGCTAAGGATGATGTGATATTTAACTCTGTGTGTAGTTGAGGAATATGATCCATATTTCACCAGTGAAGGGACTGAGATACAGACTGGTTAAAGGGTTTGACCTAGAAAATTCCTCAGAAATGGGTACTGAACATCTCTCTCCAGTTCCATAGCTGTGCCTTAGCCAAATGCTTTGCCCCTACCCAGTGTTAGACCACACCTCACTGACATACACTTCATCCAGAGTTTCACCCTAAGTACATGTGAAATTACAGGTAAAATTCTCACTTTTTGAGTCCGTAGAGACAATTTTGTCAGGCATTTTGCCTCAAAATTCCTTTCACTGATATTTAAACTTCTTTATCTTTTCCCTAGAGTGGAAGACAATCCTACTTCAGTATAAATTGCTACACAGGAGAAAAGCAATAGTTTCTCTTTCTCTCTGCATGAAATCGCCTCTGCTTGGTTATTCAGATACAACTGCTATATACTTACAGACCTAAATAAAACTACTGATATATTTCAAACAAACTGGTGAAGTTATTTTAATGTTGCTTGTATAGGCACGAAAATCAGATGCACAGGTAGTTCTCTCACTAAAGGTGAAAGGCTGCAGATGGGTGCATGTTTTAAAGCTCACTGATATTATTGAAAAAAAAACTTACAAAGATTTCAGCTGTCACTAGATCAAGCCTGTGGCCAACAGGGTGAAACTCAAGGTATCCAACTTCCACAAAGCTGCAGAGACACTTAATCACTAATGAATGATCTGGTCCACCTTGGGCAGCTGGGAATTTTGTAGTAGCCCTCACCAGGGCCAGCATTTTATATGATTTCTCTTTTCTTTGGTAAGTTCCCCAAAACCTTACATGTTTTGATATAAACCCAGTCCCTTCTGCATCATCTGACTTCTGAATCAGCCCCTCAAAGAACACTGCATTGGCAGTAGGTACTGTGCACAGAATAATCTTTGTTCTCTGCCATATGCCCCATGTGGTATTTTAAAAATGACTGATTGCTGCATGATCCTTCTGTTTTCCCCCGTAGCTCTTGGGCTGTATATCTTCAGGTGTGTTAAGGTGCCATGGTACGATGCCAGACTAAAGTTTGCCTTAAACAAACTCCCAATAGCTCTGATATCACTTTTAATTTATATTATAATTTCTAAATTCTAGTTGCTCCCTTGTGACTTTTTTGTTGTTTTTTTTTTCCACGAGCGCATCTGGAGCTGGGAAGCAGCTCTGTGCAGGAAGCAACCATGTGCATTAATGGCACCCTGCCGTGTGACTTGTGTCTCAGTGCAACCTGACCTCTTCCACCACAGTGGCCACTTGAGTCCCACGGGTTCTGGGCAGTTCTTACTGTTTCACCTAAAGCAAAAAATTCCTGGGAGTGTCCACAAATCTGAACCGGCATCTGTTCTTTTCCTGTTGTTTCTTCTTTGAAAATACAAACAGAATGTTAATTACCTTGCCCTGATTTTATCCTGCTGCTCAGTTTGTTTCCTTTCAACTTCTGAATCTATTACCACCTGCCAATTTGTCTAATCCTCTATTCTGGCAGATGTAAGGTTTTAGCTGAGATTCCTGCAATGATCATGAAGGAAAATGAGCCATGATCCACTAGGTCAACAAGACTCAGAAAGACAAATCTGTTACAAACATTACTTCATTGTTTGCAAAAACTGGAATCTACATACAGAAACTTATTTCACAATTTTGTTTATGGATACATTCTGAGGAGCTTGACAATCTCTCACATGAAAGAAAGTCACAAGATTTGTGCCTCCAATACTTTCAGTGTCCTTTTCATTTTTGTCACGTTTTTTCCCTAAATGAATAATAAAATAAAACTTTAAATAATTTGGAGATTCTTCCCCAGTTCTCAGCACACAGACAAAAGAAAAAAGCTGAATCAGCGTTTTCACACGTGCTTAACTCCATAATTATGTGCCATGCTAAATTAGAGAGCTGTGCTCAGGTTTCATATTACAAGGATTACTTTAATTCTATACGGGGGAAAAAAAGAATATTTTACACTATATTTTAATAAATAATTAATATTAACCTGCATCTATTAAATAAAGGTTCAAACTTGCACAGTGCCTTAAGCTCCCACTGGATGGTGTTTATCGACTTGCAAAATCAGGAACTGGTACAATGGTATTTGGAGAGCACTTCTGTTTCATACTGTGCCAGTTCAATATTGCTAACTACAGGTGTTTAAAAAGCATAAAGTGGTCCATCAAATATCAAAAGATTGGCTTTATGCTTGCCAGATCTTTAAAAAATAAATAAATAAATTTGAGGCTCTGCTTATTTGCCTTCTGGTTTTTGATACTCCAGGGTTCAGCTGGCTCATGTTTTCATGTTTTATCTCTAACCATAAAGGCGAGAACTCTTTTTTGATGGAAGCTGAAGTTTGCATCTACTCACTAGCCTGCAGGAGCAGACTTTAAGAAAACATCAAATATCATTAACGCTCATGGGAAAACCGTGAAAATGGGCTATGCTGGTTGATAACTTACTAATTTACAAATTTTAGTAATAGACATTGGTGCTTTGAACTACTGATGTGAATTAGCCAGGTTCTACTACTTACTTAATAGTCTATGTTCCTTGTGGCATTGAAATTATTGTGGCTTAGAAACCTACTCTACAACTGAACACAGCGCTGCTTGCCATGTGAACCTGGAACAGATCTACTCCTGGAGCAGTGGGGGTTTGACATTTTATGCTGCAATAGAAACAGTATTTAAGACTCGATTGAGTATCTTTAGACTAGTGACTCCAATTGTTTCAATAATGAAGCTGCTGGTTTCCCCTCCTTTTACAGTTCTTGGCCTTCAACAAGAAGCTCCACAAGGTGCAATTTCATGCCACGGCTTTTCATTGTTTGTTGTTTGATGGATGAGACATAGTCAGAGGTGTTTTGTGAGCTATTTTTAAGAAGGAACTGTAAACCCCTGAACATCTACCTCTTTTGGTCTGTCTTAAATACAGGAGCTACTGAAACAAGTGACATGGCATAGATTTGTGGGAGGAATAAATAACTGAGTAGACAAGAACTAATACACACTTGGGCTCTATTGCTGATGTATCACAACATTGTTCCAGTAATGAACTTCTCCAAAGAATTAAGAGTTCAATTTGAAGGCTCATTCCCCTGTCATTTTTGCACCTGGCCAAATTAATTGCCTCAAGAGCTGAAAAAAAAATAAAGATCTAAGAATTTTGGACCCATATTTTACCCTGTGTACTGTGAGAAGAGTAACTGAGTTCTTTTCTTTCATAAACTGATTTAGTGCTTTAATTGGCTGTTGGGAGATGTAGAAAATATAAAATCTCATTCTGTACCTCATACCTTACAGCCTATGAATCCACCAGTTCAAACGAGACTGCCATGGCAATCACAAAACAAAATTAGCTGAAAATGAAGGGGAAAACCTTTTTCTCATTATCTGTTCAAAATCTCTTGTGTTGCTAAGTAGGTATAGTAAGTAGAGAAGGACTACACATAAACCCACCTAATTTAAACATGGTGCTTTTATAGATTGAACTAATAATAACAAAAAGCATTTCAAATGATGAGTTAATTAAATGTCTAGATATTCTCTTTACTGTTGCATTCATTTTTACTCAATTTTAGGATTAACAAACTGCCATGCTTAAAATTACTATTGAGGTACCAAATCCCTATTTATGTACCCCATATTGTGACAGTGCTTTGTGAAGCAGTCTCAGTAAATATTCCTCTATTGATAGGTGCAGCATATTTGTTTCTAATGGCCTGTAATTACTATTAACAGCTGAATAAGCAGAAAACTATTCACCCACCTAATAACATGCAAACATTTAATATTATAAATATTAAGTGTTCTAAGTATCAGTGACTGAAAACCCTGGTACATTCAGTTCATGCAGAACTTTATTTCACTTCAGAGTCAACTGAGGAATGAATAACCTCACCTTTAGTTCACCTAATTGCCTCTGCTGGACTCCCTGGCTTTGAAGCCAGACATCTTTAGCAAAATGTGCCATGGTCCACCACTGAAATCACATTTGAATTTCTGGTTATATCTAAGACCTTTTGTTGCTTATTTCATACAATCCATGCTAACAGGGTTATTAGTAATTTTATATGGTACTGTATTAGTAAGGTTTATGCTTCCTTACACTATTATAAAATCCACACTTGTGCTTTATAAGAAAGTAGGACACTTCCAGAACACTTATGTTTGCATGAAGTCAGCAGAAGTTTGGAATGGGCAGAATGCAGGTTTGAGCTTTTGCTTCAGTAAATGTTAATTACACAGGTATTTCCTGCACAAGGAATTGCTCTCTCAGAAATACAGAGCTGTGTTTTGAGAGTCAGTATTTTTAAGAATTTGAATTAATCAAAAAGTTGGGGTTTTTTCTCAAAGTTTATGCTTTTGGTTTTTTACCCCCTGAAGTACATTCCCAAGATTTTGATTTTCAATCTGGAGTCCTACTGGGTTTAGAATTTCACTGAATATTTGAGAAGTCTCCTGGCCAAGGAAGGCTTGCAGAACTGGACACTTTTAAGCACAGAAGTATTTTTAGTTGCAAATATTAAAAAAATGCACTCGCAGCTGTTCACACAGCAGTGATTGGAGTGGTTGGAGTACTGAAGAATGCTGATACCTTCATATGTTTTATGAGTGTAATGTAGCTCTGCTTCAGGCAGAAATTCTTCAGAAGACTGAGGAAAAAGAACACGAAGTGGAACTGTTTAAATTTTTAAAAAAGGAGTTACTTTTATTTTTTTTAAAAAGGGAGAGAAATAATACTGGAGTTCTTATACATATATACTGCAATGGAAATATATTTTCATTTGAGCACACTGCACAATGCTGCTTTTATTAAAATTATCTCACATAAATGCCATAACATCAGAATTACACAGGATACTGGTTTAGGACTGAATTTATTTCTTTTTTTTCATACTTCTCATGCTTATCAAGCCATCAATTGTGCCCTTTGAAAAAATGAGTGTGAGAACACAGGCAAAACTAGATTTTCCAGGGGGCTTATAGAATGTAATCTGCATGTCTACTTCCCCAATGCCCTCTTCCACTTTTCCTTTGACCCATCTGAAAGGAGCACCTGCATTTCAGCATAAATGTGTTCTACCAAAACACACCCAACCCCAACAGCAACTTCATTGTGCATCTGATCAGTGTCCCACCAAGCCCAGCAGCCCTTCTCCCAGAAAAAGCCAGTATTGACTACAGGGTTTTGAAGCCAAGCAATTGATTTTGGTCTGCAAAGACCTCCTGAACTGAAGCTGGCAGTTTCCATGCAGTCTTAGAAAAGCTGGTTTCAGACTTCAGAGGTTTAAGACATAGCAGTTGGTTCAGAGAAATTTGTTAACATTTGGGTCCTTTACACAAATAAAAGTCTCAAGATTAATTTATTTTTACTTTTTTTTTTGTTTGATTTTCATGATAGCTGCTTGGAAGAAATCATGACTGCCATGACTGAGCACTGACGCTAATTAATAACTTCCAATGCAGTATACATCAAACACTGCAGTTAAAGAAGATCTTCTGGTTTATTTGCTTTTATTTAAGGAAGAGAACACATAAAATAACTGAACTCTGTAAATAAAATAAAATTATAAATTAAGATAAAATACCATCCTTCTTCTTTTTCTCTATAGCCTCATGCATTCCTTTCAAACATGAAATAACTTCTGAAGGAAGGATGGCTGTGGTGAAAATCAATATTTTTCCTCTAGCTGAGCCTACTTCAGAGAAAAGTCAGATCCTGCCTATGCCCTCTGCTTGCATCTAAAAATTTTAGGTTTCATTCCCTGTGGTAACTATCATAACTATACAGCTACTTCATACAGTATATATTGACTTTGTAAACTGTGGTTGTTCTCTGGTGCTGGGATCAGTATTCTGGACTGAGCATTCAAGTGTGGAAACAGGAAAAGTCTGACATGTTATTAGATGCGTCCTTACTCATGCTCTTTGTAAGACTTCCTCCATATCCCTGGATAGAAAATCAATGGTTACGTATGAAGTATCTGTGGTTACCTATTGGAAAGCAGCAATATGCTGCTCGAGTTTGTGAAAGAAGCTTGGCTTTCTTATTTAGCAATGAAGGACTGCAAAAGACAAAACCAAAGTTGACTAAATAACGTAATAATCCTTAGTTTATTACAAGAATCACCAAAAGACACAATGAGCAGGAAGTGAAGACCTACATACGAACAGTCCCCTGTTAGCTGCAGCATCAAGATTTGCCTTTGAGCAGACCAGAATCTACTGCTTCTGCAAAACAAGAAAAAGTTAATGAGGTAATATAACTGAAGCTTAAAGAAAAGTGACTGCAGAGAAGAAGAGAATTAGAGGCAAGAAAGGTAATTACACACAAAAATCATTAATAAGTCTCAAAACTTAATATAAGCCATGTACAGTGTTTGCACTATTCTAAGTTTAAAAAAAAAATCACTAAACAATATAGTATTTTTTCAGTAGAACTTTAGTTAGGAAGAGGGCCTCATGTAATTATCAAATAAGAGATGATTTCCTGCTCCAAAGAGATTTCTCTCTAAGTGTCAGTCAAAAGAGTAAGACAAAAATATATTGCTAAGTGCTCAGTTGGGTATTTCTTTAAAGTTCTTAAACCAAACCGTGGTCTTAGCATCTGCAGGTTATCATGTATCAGCACTGAGCTCACATATAATTGTCACAGACTTTGCAAGACAAGGTCTACTCCCTCCCATTTCAGATGTAAAAACAAAGCAGAGTATGTGCCCTTACAAGGCTGTAGTGTCTAGTTGAGGAATCACATCCTACTAAATATGATAGGCCAGATCCTGCCCCTGGTTATGTGCCTTTGTCAACCCACTGACAACATTAACTACAAAATAATATAAAGTGACACAGGGATTAAGCATTTTTACAGCTTAGAAAGCAGTGAGCTCACCTTAGAACATCCAGGTATTCTAGGCTTAAAGTACTTAGATCTTGCAGCTGCTGAATGCTCTTTCTGTGGAGGATACACATTACATAGCATGCAGGTGGCAGTCATATCCTATCACTATTGTAAAAGCACTTTATTAAGCATACACGGTGTGACAGGGAAGTGGAAGATAGCCAGGAATTTGATCTTACCTGGTGCTCTGTGCTGCTGCTTCACGGTCTCTTGCCATGCTCAGAAGTCCTGTGCTTTGTATTTGCTTCAGGCCTAGAGCGTCAAAGTGTATCAGTTCTTTTACAGAGCCACACAGCATCAGTATGACATGTGAAACTAGCCAGTTCTACAGCTCTTTACACTTCAAATGTTTTCATGATATTGAGCCTTACAAGAAAAATGTCAGCCCAGCCTGATCTTTAAGCCTTTCACCATTGAATCAACACACATGTGTCACAGATATTTAACAGTAACTGTAGAGATGGATGAATGAGTTTGTGGAAAATCCTGACCCAGCATGCATTTGCTCCAAAAGCCCTCCCAAACCTCGCTGAAGTTCCTGTCACATCAGTGGAGATCTTATTTCTTTGTTACTCCTTGCTAATTTCCTGGTCATCATGCTGCTGGCTGATGACGTAGTAAAACCACATCCATCATCACAACCAAACCCTTCAGCTGAGTCCACAGAGCTTAATTATAAAACTTCACTTGGGTAAGGCAGATAAGCAAATACCTACTGTAAGGAACAACAGTCACTCTGCTGAAACAAGCAGGATGTTTCACATGCTGGAAGTGAAGAATGTGCCTAAATACTCTGCTGTATTTTTCATCAAATATAACAAGCCACTTTTTCACAGGAAGTAGATTAACTCTGGCAAGGAGGCAAGAAGAGGCGTCAGGTGTTCTGGGAAGCATGGGCCATCACTGTATTTGCTGTCACTTCTGTGCATTCTCTATTTTACCATTCCCTATCTTCCCTTTTCCATTACTTTTTTTTCCAGGTTTCCTTCCCCTTTCTTTTCTGCTTCTCTCCTTTTGCTTGCAGACTCCAGATCTGTAAGGACTTGCTTCATAACTTTGTCTTGTACAGAATTAATTTAGTACTCATCCATTATTTTATATTATTCTGCTTCAAATATGTGAGTTCCACTGTCCAAGCAGGAGCAAATGAGCTGTGTGAGTGCTGGTGAGCACCTTGTTCTCCGTGGCTGACGGGGTACAAAGCCTGTCACTCCTAATTGCCACCACAGACGACTTTTCAGCCTGAGTTTTGAAGTCCAATCATGAGATATATGGTATTTCCCAAGCTATTTGCACATGTTTTAACTGGAGGCTGTGCCTGTGTGTATGCAGCCACGGGTCACTACACAAAGTGAAACCACCAGCCTGCGTGTTGAGGCCACCAAACAGCCACCAGCTGATAGCCACTCTCAGTTGTTACTAACCAGGGTCAAATCCATGCCAGTGACCTAGAGGGAAAGGGCTCCATATCTCATTACTAACATTCTGAGCTCTCCAGTCCCCCCATGCATTCAGGTCTTTTAGTTAAAAAAAAGAAAAAAAAAAATCAGGAAATGAAACGAGGTATTTCAGTAAAATGCATGTGTGGTATATGACCACATTAAATAGCATCCAGAGAGAGTGAAATTCTTCCCCTCACAATCTGATAATGCATCCTCAGCCTACAGATACCTTCTTATACAAAACAGCTACAAAACTATCAACAAATACCCTAGGAATTGGTATGATAGAGAAGCA
The DNA here is from genome assembly GCA_026261815.1 of Monarcha castaneiventris obscurior. Classification (NCBI taxonomy): domain Eukaryota; kingdom Metazoa; phylum Chordata; class Aves; order Passeriformes; family Monarchidae; genus Monarcha; species Monarcha castaneiventris. Next base: position 3,552,786 of record JAMPIT010000434.1, on the reverse strand, counting down.
TCTCCAGTCTGTTGAGTGAATACCAGACATTTAGAGAAAAAACTAAATACTTTTTTTACTTGATAGCCCCAATTTTTTCTAAGTGAGTCACTCTGGTGTGCTCAGTAAATAAAAAGATTCACAGAAGCCCCTCAAGTACATTTGAACAGAAGAAAAGGCATTTCAAAGTCTTTTTTAAATCATACCAAGATAAACTGCAAAGTTTTAAAGACACTTCTTTTTCTTAAATCCTAAGACATTAATGACGTGCACTTGCAAATATCAAAATAGGATCCCATTATTCAAAAATGGGATTTCAAATTCTTTTCCCCCATTTCAGGTTCTTACGCAGTATTTTGGTTTTCTATTTTGGGATTGTAAGTAACTGTAGTAAAGTTTCAGGATATTTAGACAGAAAGGACTCAGACCTGCAGGATACTTTTAATGTGATAGTGATCCAGCAAAGAAATTGAAAATGCGTGCTTCAATTCAGTTAAACTGCTGATTGCCAGAACACATTTTAGGATATAGTTCTAACAGATCTAGGAATCTGAGGTCTTTAAAGCCTAACTAATTTAAATAAATGTATACACTCAGCTTTTTATTTTCCTTAAGATGATAAACAGTACAAAATCATGAACTCTAGGTTCTTTCCCATGTTATCTGTACTACCATGTAAAATATTTCTAATGTAAATGTCCTAAAGTTGTCAAGATACTCATTAAAGTAGGAGAACTCATAGCCCCTAGCATAGCAGTTATGCCACCCTTGTATTTTTTGAAACACAAATCCTAAACTCATGCTTGGTATGTAAGTAGAGAAATTAATTTTTATTATTTTGTTTTACTATAGATTTGGATAATTTGGTTTGTGAAGAGCACATTATTCAGCTATTTATTTGGGCTTTTAGAGATATTCCTTCTGTAGCAGGCGATTAGCCACCTTCAATGCAAAAAATGTGTTGAAGTATTATGCCCAAATTAGTTCATTTGCCTGAAAGGGAGTGGGAGGGGAATAGCGATAGTAAGAAAAGTCTTTGTGTGTGTTGTTCCAGGCATGATAGCAGCCCTACCAAACCCAGGTGTTCAAAATCCAGAAGACAGTTCCCAAAACACAAAATTGGATCAAACATCACAAGATTAATATCTGTTTGTTTTTCTTTTGATTTACTTTATGGCTTCTGAGATTTAATTTTTAAATGAAAGCGGAGATTCTTACTTAACCACAGAATTTTGGAAGCTGTGAGTTAAAGAAGAAAATTATACTGAGAACTTCATCTGCTCCTGCTTTTGCCCACCCTCTATTGCTCAGCATCCACACTGGAACTGTGAGGAAGGGACTGCACAAGTTTTCACCAGGGCTGCACCACCTGGGCTCCCAGCACACTGTGAACCTCAGGGCTGCCAGTGACAGCACACCGTGAACATCAAGGCTGCTTTGTGTTGAGGAAGTGATGCAAAGGAAAATTAATGGCCCAGTGAGTTTGGTCCTGCAGGAATCCAGCAGCAGTAGCACACCATCCTGAATCTATGTGTGTATTTGGGTTATTACTATATAATATAATAATAGATAACATAAGTGTGATTACTTGGGTTATTCAGAGATTTCGTTGTATTTCTTCTGCAAAGGGCAGTCTGTGAGCTCCGAATCTGAATTTCACAGATTTGAATGACTTTGCCTCTGCACAAACAAAGCTGAAGGAATAGATGCATGAAATCTCAGAGACCACATGAGTTCAATATACACACCTTCAAGTTTGTGATCTGCCTGTGGGGATTCCACTGCACATCTCCACAGTGTCAAAACTTTCCCCTGGATGCTGGTGTAATTAGCCCCAGAGACTGTTCCAGATTCAAAGTTATTTCCATGATGCAAAATGTGGAAGGAGAGGCCATGTGAATATGCTGACACAAGCAGGTCTCCTTGACCCATTCCTGGGATAGCATTATTTACAGTGTTTAGGAAACTATCTGATCTCTGAATCTGTTTGTCTCATTCAGTCTAGTGAGTACACACCTAAAGAGTGCACTAGTCTAGTCTGGCACTCAGAAAGCATTACTGTGTTCCTACCCTGATCAACCCAAGCTTATGCAACTGTGTTTTCTGTCTTCCCCACTAACTTTTGAATCTATTGGCCAATCTCAAATAAATTCGATAGAAGAGCAGCGATCTCAAAGATACTAAGTTCTACCCAGCTACATGAAAACTGATGACTAGATAGATGACTGGCCTCATTAAGAGAAAAACTGCAACGTGAACTTAAAAGTTCTGTTTTGTCTGCCTCACCAGCTGGACAATCAACACACAAGCAGCCACAGGACATGCTGCCTCTTGCCCAGCTAGTAATTAGGTACAGCAATGAGACCTCAGGATACTGTGTATGGACAGCAAGAGAGGACAAGAAAGCACAGGTGGAATATTTGAGGTCCTGGCTAGAAGAATCATAAGGTACATGAGAGGAAGCAGATGATATTACTGTCGTGGAGCCTTACAGAGACAAAAGATTAAAAGCCAAAAGTGTAGGCGTTGACTTATGACAACATTCTTCATCACCAGGAAGGTGTGTAGTTGGTGGTTATCAATAATGTGCAACTCTTCCTTTTTGATTTTTAAGACAAGAATGTGGATCTGAGAACCTGATCTAAGTTAGATGCCCAGTCAGAAGTCTGTGCATCTACACCCAGCTGCAGAAACAAAGATGGCACGAGAGTGAGCTAGGACAATATTGTCCACAGAACATTTATAGCCTAAACCAGAGATCTTCCACAGAGCACTTCAAAGGCAAATCCTGCACTGACCGTGCTGTGTCAGCCCTGCTACAAACTGAACATTGCAAAGATGTCACCAAGAACAGGACTGGGGTTTAGAACATTTTGCAACTGCAAAATAGGGGCTTTCCACTGGCATTTGCTGTGTTGGATATGCACAAGTGGCATCAGTTGCCTCCTAGGTTAAACAGATGCTTGAAGCTCCAGCACATCACCTATCAGGGTATTTTAAGAGAAACAAACAGAGGCCACCTGATGATCACAGAGCCATAATGCTCCATGATAATATGTATGTTAACACTGTGGAACTTCATAGCTCTTCAGCAAACTGTATTAACTTATTAAGGTATTTGCTGCATAACCTAAATACAGGGGTCACAAAGAGAAAAATAAGTTCCCCTCCTCAACTATTAAAGCACTGTGCATTTGCATATTATTCTTTACTCTCTGACAACTGTAGATATTCTCATCATGACCTCCAATTGTTAGTTTTCAGTGTGCTGAACAGAACTGAGGAAAATGTGCTAAGATCACAAAGGTGAAGTTACATTTTTAGTTGTTACCCTTTCTCACCCAAAGTTTCAATAAAATTCTTCCCAATAGAATAAGGAAAAATATAGAACTGGATTATTTTCTTTGCCCAAAGATCCCAGGGTACAGATGAACTGCAATGTAAGGAGCAATGCCATCATATTTCTTCTGAAAATAGTTCTACTGATTTTGAGTGGGGCACCCAAGTACAAAACTGGGTGCTGTAGTCTCTGAGTGCTCATGAAAAACATTTTTGATACACATCATGCTTTGGTAGACCATTTATACTGCATGACTACACAACAGGGATACTTTTCTTATGATGACTTAAAAAAGTTATCATCATGCTATTTTCTCCATGTAAAAGGAAAGCAATGACTGTACAAATACTTCAGTATACAGTAAGAAAATGAAGGCAGGAGTTTTGATCTACATCTCTGATTCATGCTCATGAATTCATTAACCTCAGTGGACTCATTCACCTCTGTTTTCAGAGCAAAAACTATTCTCAGTGAAAGATTGGTCTGCAAATAGTAACATTTCCCCAAACTCGTGGCTGACAAAAGACATATCATTGTCTGGTATATATTAGAGTGCCGTTAGGGCCGCTGTGAATTCAATCCCTCCACCTATAACCATCAAAGGACTGATGCTCCAGCTGGAGATCAACAGCCAAACACACCAGTGACACTGCTGGGAATGCTGTATAGGAAAAATTCTTATACAAGAGGAATCCACATCTGGAGGTACCTACAAACTCTCTGGTTCCTTTGTATCCCTGCAACAGCACATTCTGATCAGAGCTCTTGAGCAGGAATTAGCCCCTGATTAATTTATCCATCTCAGTATTTCTACTGGGTTCATCAACAAGATAACTTGTTAAGAAGTGCTTAACTGCTTATTCAGTTGAGCGTTATTATTGCCATCAGCATTTCTTGTGGATCTTTCAGTGAATTTACAATTAACCAGTGCACAGCTTGAATCCACAAAATCTTGGCATGTACCGATAGCAATGGGGGACAGGACTCTTCAGTTCAGAATCAAAAACATCAAACAAATACCACTACAGTCCATAAAAAAATCTGTATTTTCCCAGAGCAGAACAAAAAGCATAACCTACCTGTTTCTTTTTGTAGTCCATTAAGTTATATGTACTGTACTTCCCTATAATGAAAATACTATCTGTAACACTTTCCTTAATAAATAGCAGTGCCCTCAACAGTCTTTACTATGATAAATTCAATGCCTATAACAAACTTAAGAAAATTAATCATGGTGTACTTTAAACACTAGTGGCATCAGTCACTTCAGAACTGGTTTGCAGCAAAAGCATCTCCTTGAAAGCATGGAGCACCACAACTCCCACTGAGCTCAGTAAGGCTGGCACTGTTTTAAAACTTCCGTGGAGAAAAATAGATCAGTCTATCCCACCCACAGTTTATATATTGTTTTCTTAAGAAAAGTTCAGCTCACACAAATAAATGTTTAAATTTTCAGGCTCTTTTCTAAACTATATTAAAGCAGATCATATTCTGACAGATTTGCTCTTGGTGCTTCCTGATCCTTGAGTGTTATTTTTGATTCACAGCTGCAGATTTCATTTATGCAACCTCAGTATTTCGGCTTTGCATTAATGAAATCTGTTGGAATCAACCACCTGCCTTTTGCTTTTCTACATCTTGATCTTGTAGATTAGCAGCATGAAAGAGAAAACATTGACACAGAACTACTAATGCAAGTGATTTTTGTCATAAAGCTATTTTTTGTCATCAAAAGCCATCGATCTCTTTCTCTGCAATGAATTCCTGTTGCTTTCTAGATTGTGACTATTAGGGCTTGTCAGGACTATCCCATGTATAAAATATTTGTGCCAGTCTTTTGCCAGCTGGCAGTTCAAACCAACAAAGCTCACTGTGAAAATGTTTTGCCTGGATTTTAAAATCAGATCGAGGGTTAAACTAAAGATTGTACCAACTGTATGTCTTAAATCCATTCATTCCATCTGACCTGCAAGTACACATCTGCTGCATGTTAGCCTTACCCTGCTGTCTGACAGTGGCACACATTTGAATCCTCATCATTTTGATTAAAGACTTGGTTTTGTTAGGATGTCATGTACAGTATATCAAAGGAGATCAGTAACCAGTCTGAAAGTCAGATGACAAAGAAAACAATCAGCACATGCACAGTTAAGCAGAGTTTCATGAAAAGAAGGCTTAACATAATGAGTCATAATTTGGAAAAGCATCTGTAAGTGGTCTCACTACTCCAAGCTCACAGTGGACAGTTTAGGATTTTGGAAACGGTTACTAAGGGCAGACAATCACAAGAGGTGTGTTTGTGTGTCATGGGCTCTGTGCTACTCTGAGTACAAATTGGTTATCTCAGATCATCAAATTGTACAACATTCAGATTTAGGACAGGCAAAGCACAAAACCTTTGGTAATCATTTTTTTAAAATTTTGGAGATTTGTCCAGCTGTTCAGTAAACTAATGTAGAATAGAAAACCACCTTTCCTTTAATCAATAGATAATGAAGAGCATTTGTCTCTTACTTGTAAGACTGTCTTAAATACTAACTCTGTCTTTTTTTGGTAAAAATATGATTTTTTGCCTACCACATTAAAAAAACCTGCTGGTCAGCCTTCCTGACTGATTCCTGGTTTAAATATCTTAACCCATCACATTTCCTATTTGTGTTTATTAGTGTATGTATAAGTGCATCTGTGTCTGTGCATCAAGATCACTATTAATCATTGTAATGGCAGGGGAAAAAAAGAAAACTTCTAAGCCCACTGGAACAGCAAGAGTGTTTCAGTAAGTTCAAGGTTTGCAAGGATTAAGGTTTGGCTGATCTGAGCCACCTGTTCTTCAAGTGAATGCAAAAAGATGTGACTGTAGTTCCTGAAGAAGAGAGCATGGATTAGCTGGTTTTAGGAAAAGACAAATCCAGATATTTTCTCAGCAGAAATGGTCAGTGTTAGCTGCCAATCCTACCAAAACAAAGTTTAGGGTCTGCTGTTTGTAACATTTTCTTTGATGGTTACCTCTCCACATGTCTCTATGTGATATTTAAAAGGTAACTATTATTTACATAAGATCTTTATATACATATACTTTTCAAGGTATACAGGGTAATTTGTTAGAAAACTTTTAGCTAACTTTAAAACTTCATTATTAAATGAACTAAATTGTTTTTAAAACAGAAATCAGGTTTGGGTTTTTTTAAATGATTCATCAGTCCTTTTGTTTATATCACTTCAGGATTTCACAAGTGAGTAATTCATAATCACTTGAGCTGTCCACTGAAGGCTCAGGCTCCCATCCAGGGTACATATGGCACTCGTGCCTTCAGGCTTAGGGTTTTAAAGCCTGTAAAGAAATGCAGTCAGGCATAACGTGGACTACCTGTGACCGAGAAACATGTGCTCATTAAAGAGCACCTCTGCAGGAGAGGAGCAGCACAGAGGAGAGCACGGGAGGGCTGCAGCAGGGAGGATTTCCTTGGATCACGGTGCTAAATGCATTTGGAAGGCAAAGGAGCCCGAGTACAAAGATATTACTCCTACTAACTGGAAAATGTTGATCTTGAACATATGATCAATGTATTTCCCAGGTTTCCTTTTCACATCATCTGTGTTCTTTTAATGCACTTCAAGGCATACTGTGTTGTATCTCCCGCGCTGACGCCACCAGAAAATTTTCCATGGCATGCCAGTATTTGTGCATGATCTTCAGCAGGAAGCTCTCCTTTGGTCTCCTAAGCCATGTGCTATTTATTATAGAGCTAGGATAGGAGCTGATATTTTCCCAAGCAATTATGTGAATGGGGACCACGAGCCCTTTTGACTTTCAGTAAAACTCACCTGAAACATTTAAATAATTTGAAAATTTCAGCAACTGAGTTTTGAACGAGCTTTTAAAAGAGTGTGAGCACAACCCTGTACTTAATCTTTATTAAATAAATCTTCTATTTATTTTTGATACTCGATCCCTCTGTATTTTAGACCAGGCTACAAGCAAAGATAACTTTTGCTTACCAATTTGAGTTCACAAGGATTTGTAAACATTAATTTACTAACAGAGTTATAATTCCACTGTGATTTTCTTGTAAGGATTTACTGAATGTTGTCACAGCCATAAAAAAAATGTGGATTGCTATATTGGTGAGACCATCATATCATAAGTGATTTTTACTTGTCTTGTACATTTCACTGCCCTAAAAAACACTCAAGTATATTATCAGACCAGAATCCACTGATTAATAGGATGGCTGATGGTAACTTATTTTTCTGTTAGTGCTTCTTTAAGCTCTGTTAAATCATTCCCTCTGTCTTCAGTCACTGGATTAAACTCTGGAAAAAGACAAATTGCTCTTATTCAGCATAGTTTTCTTTGCTGCACATCGCAAAAGAATTAAGGTGATCTTTATTGCAATGGACAGCATCAAAAATTATAATACAGTTTAGGCTCTTATTCACTGTACATTCATTAACACCTTTCCCTTCCTCCTCAAGTTTTTCTTTCTTCATAGTGACCACAATCAGATGTCTGGTATACTCCTCCAACCTACATCCTCCCCCAGCATTGTTTTTTTCAGGATTTTCCTTTCCCAAGCCATTTGACAGGTTTTGTAGAGAATATATTTTTATATGCAAGATATTTTTAAATATCACTGAAATCTATTAAAGTGATTTTGCTGTATTAATAGATAGATAAATCACAGGTTTATAGAAGCAATACTTATTTAGGACAATCTTCAGATGCAACATCAAATCTGTGTTCAGTTTCAGTGATGGACAAGAAACATGTGCTCATATTCTTTAGCTATCTCATAAGCTACTTTCTTTATATCCGTGTAGAACCAGTGGTGCCATGGCCACACACGTAACATCAAAAGCTCTCCCTCAAAAAGCAGTACAGAGTAGTTCCATTTAAAGAATGAGGGGATGAATCAAGCCTCCCTCATTATTTCTGGGAGATTTGTCACACCTATTTCCATTAAAAGAACACCAGAACATGGAAATGAACCTACTGAGTCACATCAAGCATCTCCCCTGCCCTGTATCCTACCTTCCACACAAATGGATGCCTAGGGAAGAGCAGCAATAAAACAAACTCCAGATTAAATAAAACAAACTCCAGATTAAATAAAACAACACAGTCTCACTGCTACAGCTGTACTGCATCTGAAGGCAAATCTTTGCTTAGTTCCTTTTTCACTGAGCATTGCCACTTACATTTCATCTTACATTTTCTTCCAGTTTCTACAGTTTCACAGCTTTTCACTTTAGCAAACTGTAAATTGTTTTAGGAAATTAAGTTCCTACAACAACATAAGTGCATCTTTATCATCAGCAGAGCAGACTTGACACTGGCAGAAACCAAGAACTTTGTAAACACAAAATGAACTCCACAGCATTGTGAGATAATATGCATCTATAAAATGCAGTTTTCCAATTTTCTCTCTTTTGTCTCACTTAGAGAAATGTTCACTTACAGAACGTTTTAGCAGCAAGTTTATGGAAGCCCTGTTAAAACAAGAGGCTTTCAAAGGTACGTGCTAGTTCTCGTAGCTGGTGCTCAGCCAGCAGATGGGGCTATTAAAGTCACAGGAATGAAAGAGAGAAACAGCGTAATTAGCAAAATTAATGAAAGTCTCTAAGTATTAAAGGTCAGAATAAAGTATACTTTACAGCTTAGAAGAGATCTGAACGCATTCAATGGTGCAATAGTTTACTGTATTTTTTTCCAAATGCACATGTGCTGGAGAGTGAACCAAAGGTATTGCACATATTAATTTATTTTGTATGGGTGGAATTTTATTGTGTGGGACGAGGCCCACTTATACCAATGCGACACTTTTCAAGTAAGATCTAAAAAAAAAACCCAAAACGTGTCATGAATGCACACCAAGTACTAAATCAGCATAATTTCAGTGTTTTGAATTGCCATGGGAATAGCTGAGTTCCCATCAAGTCTTGCAGAGGTAGCAGTCATGCTTCTCTTTTCCTAATGGTGCTACCATCACTCCCTTCCCTGTTGACTATTGTTCAGGTATAATTATAATGTGCCTGCAGAAATCCCATTAAATGTCTAGCTTTTGTTTGTAAATTATATGTATCGTAAGGTTTATGAACTGATTTGCGTGTTAAAAATTCACAGAAGAATTCCAAGTGAAGAGCCTTTAAGAGTATTACTTTTCAGTAAACGAAATGGCATGTCAGTATTTTAGAATGGAGATTTGGGCCCTTTTCTCCAGCTCAACAGAACCTGCCTTTCAAATATTACAAAGGACAACTGGGCATTGCCTAAAGGCTGCCTGTTTGCAAGCAGCACAGCCAGTGAGCAATTTATTTATTAAGGGCAGAGCAAACATGTCATTCAGCTGTACACTTTGCCCAAATCTAAACCCAAAGATGCTGTTGAGGATCTTAAATTCTTGAATTGCTCCTCATCAAAATATATTGCTAGAGTACACTTTTTTATCAAAATTGATCTGAAAAGTGATATAAGCAGAAAGAAGTTTCTTGTTTAAAAATAAAATTTCATCTGCTCAGAGATCTGAACTTACATAGGATGCTGAAGAAAAGCACTAAAAAGAAAGCAGCCAAGGAGGAATGAAGGGATGTATTTCATGAAGTATGAGGTCACCCTGCTGTCTCAGCAATCTTGTCTGTCTCTTTTTATCACTGTACTTAGGTATTACTTTTCCACATATTTTATGTCTGGAAGGTTAGGATTAATACTTGCTGAAGGGTGTACAGTCCACCAAACATTCAGACTGCCCAACTGCACAGTAGTCTGCAGCTGAGATTTGTGCTTTTATAAAATTTAAGCTATCAAAACTGTTACCTGGCTTCTTAAAGGGCAAGGAATACACATGAGAATTTTAAACCCTGTGTCTAATGTCTCTCCCTCACATGAGTTTCAAAACAGTTGGCTTTTATACATCAATTAGTTTTTGTATATTGAGATGGAGAATTACATCCAATAAACCTGGAATTAGTACGTTATTAGACATAAGACCAAACCCTGGCTTTTCTGTAGTGCTCTAAATTTTACCTCACTCTAGAGCTGAGAAACTTGGAAATGCTAGTACTGGTACATCAAAGCATTGGAAAAATTTAATCAACGGCACCTTCAAGCTATTATGCATATCAAGTGGCAAGATAAAATCACGAATAACAAAGTTCTGCAAAGTGGTTGCACAAACACTGTTGAAGCAATCTTATAAAAGCGTATTTCTGCTGGACTGGACATGTCCTTTGCATGGAGGACACCAAGCTCCCAAAGGAAAGAACGTGCAGTAAACTTTTAATGTGTGAAAGATCAAGAGACCGACTGAGGCAGAGTAAAAAGATGCCCTGGAAAAAAAAAAAAAAAAAAAAAGAAAAATTAACCTCACCCATTGTGACACAGGTAGCAACACATGTGGCAAACAAAAGTTGTTGGCGAGACCCATTAACATCTGCTGCAGAAAGCTTGGAAGAAAGACATGCAAGCCAAGAGGAGAACAGGGTAACTGGCAAGCAGGGAGAGTGTGAGAGTGGGAGCACGTGCAGGGAAGCTGCAGAAACGGCCAGGAAAAACGATCCCAACGTACGGAAGTTGATGTCACAAAAACTCGTGCTTCTTTCGTCTTCAGAACAACAGGCACCAACCGACGATGACAAATTCATATTTGGACCTTCATGCCAGCCCTTAATCTGTGGTGCAGCAGCTAATGTTATTCTTGGAGCTAGACAGACTCTTGCCTAAACAGCAGTAACCTAAAAGAGTGTGTTCACTTCAGCTCCATTAAAAAATGTGGGTGGGGTGAAATACATGGGAAAGAAGCAATCATGAAAGCGATCCATAAGGAAGTTCATTTCATGCTTCTAAAAGGGTTTGGCAATAAGCAATTGGGGATTTTTTGATTAGGGAAAGGTCCTTGTACTTAAAAAAATGAGAGAGACCATTTATTACAGTAGAATTGAGAGAGAAAGGGTCCCAAGGCATCCATTTTTATAAAAGAAACCATCTAATTTTTTGAATTTTTTCCTTTTCCCCCGGCAATGTCTGCTCCAGTTCTTTGTTACTGAGTTTAGGAGACTCTTACTTTCACAGGAGACATGAAAGAAGGACATTAAGTTCACGTCACATCTGTGAACATGTTGCCATGTCAACAGGCAGTACTTTGTGGCTTAATTATTGATTGACTCATGCTCCTTTAGGACATAACACAAGCAATAACAGCACACCGAGCAGCTTTTCTAACTTAGATACCTCTTTATGCCATATAAGAGGTGTGGCACTTCCAACCTAGGCATGGGTAAGGTCTGTATCAGAGCTTTAGCATAAAAGACCCCACCACAGCCACCTTGCATGAAGAATAGGGTGGTCTCAAACAGACATAATTATATTAATCACATCAATAAAGAACTGGGACTTGAGCCTTTGTCCTTTAGGTAAAAATCCTTAGCATGCCCAACTCCAGCTAAAGAAGAGCTTTTTTAGGCAATGCATGGATTAGTTCCTACAATCACTCAGTCATTCAACAAGTCAGAGACAGCAACCAGAACAAGTTATTTCCAGGCATAAACTGTGAAGTAAGAGAAGGGAAAAATTACAGTGCATTATGTAATCCGTGGCAGCTATCCTTGCACACATTGTTTTCCTGTGGTGGGTACAGGATTGATTAGCCCATTTTCATTGACCATCAAACTACCTGACATTACCTTATGTTTACCAAGATGTAAAAGCACATACCCTAATTATTAACCACGAAGCATCAAATGCTACAAACTACCACCCTAACTCGCCTCACAGGAATTTGTTCCTACAGCTACATTCCAGTTGTCTATATGCACAAAGGAAGGGACCATAAACAGGCAGAGAGGAGCACTGAGGAGTTCCAAGAACTCCCAGTAAAGTTTGAGGGAGATAAGCAGAATGGGGAGAGAGATGGGATATATTTAAGATGAAGTATCTCAATCTGTTCCATTTCACAGCTGGGTAAATCAGTATTATCTATGCTGGAGTCTTAGGAAGTTTCCTTTGCAAGAGTAAATTCAGATCTTGTATTGGAAGTGTAGTCAGGCAGGGTTCCTAGGAACTCAAAAACAAAGCAGAAGGGTAGGGTCTTGGTTTTTTGAAAGAGGATATTTAAACTAGAGACAAGACATAGAAATGCAAGAGGAATTTCTAATCTAAAAAGAGATTTTTTTTTTTTTTTTTACAGTATAAGTAGTTTCTTCAAAAATTTCATCTGCCAGTTACAGTTTTAAGCTTAGTATCCTGGGAAGTGGATGCACAGAAAGAGGAGGGCAGCATCTTGGAACATCCTTTTGATGTGTGTGGTCATACTCACATCTTGCTAAGCTTAGTATTTCAAACCCAAGTTGTAGAAACAGTGGTGCTCACACTCAATTTGTCACTGCTGTACCATTATATATATCTGCTGTGGGCCAAAATATGTGCTCCTTTCTGATTAGCTCTTTTTCTGTAATATATAGACACAATTAAGATATGGCTTTTATTTAGAAAGTTGTATTTTAACTAAGCAAGTTTTAATTAGAATAGTTGCACAATTTTTAAGGCGTTTTTTGAATACGTCATGGAGAGAGAACTCTCTTATGTTCTTCAAAGAAATTTCTATATAAAATTATATTTCTTACAGATGCATAAGTTATGCTAAAAGATACACTTCTACAGTAAACTTTAAATTTATTTTCTAATTACACTGTACATTTATATGGAGATGCATTTCAGATTTGTTGACCTGGCAATATTTGCTTTTCAGCACTTCCCTGTTTTTTGGAATTTGCTGTTGTTTCCTGTGAAGCATCACCTCCCAATCAGAAATCCCATCTCATGACTAAGAAAACACATTCACTCATCAGATCTACTGATTTTCCTCTGTGGCTTGGATCAAGTCTGTCCAGGCCTCAGATTCTCCTCCGTGTAACCAGGAAAACAACAATTGCCTTCTGCTTTTGTTCCACAGTGTCTAGAAGGGTGCTGGGACAGTCTCAAAAAATACAGTGTTCAGCATACTGGGGTTACAAACTGTGTAACCAAAAGTTTCTTGGTGCAATAAATGAATAATAATGAGCCTGTTTTAGTTTCAGAAGAATACATCCATCCGAGCCATTTATGTAAATAAGTTAACTTGATACACAGAAGTGCTGCAGCCTCACAAATTCTACTTCCCCCCATCTGTAAAAATGACACTTCTAGCTCCTCATTGCTCTTGCTTAGAGCTACTTTTCAATTTAATGAGCAAACTTTTCTCTTGCCCCTTCACTCCCCTCTCTTTAAGCATTAATCTCTTGGGTAAAACATTGTCAAATGACTCCTAAAAATCAAAAAATATAATGTCCATGCTACACCCTATCTTGGCAGCGTTATCTTCAAAGAGTTCCAGAAGGCTAGTGAAGCATGACTTTTTTTTTCCCAAACCATGTGTATACAACTAATCAGGCTGAAGGATGCTTTTACAAGATACTCCTTCCCCTAATCTGTTAAAATTCTTTCAAATGTCATTCCTACAGATGAAATTAGCCTAACTGGTCTAATTCCACATGGTAAGATCTTTATTAAAGAAAGCTCAAAGTGAAAGAAAATAATGATAGAGAAGGGCATATAATTTGTGAGGGCTTGACATACACTGCTTGTGGAGCTGCAATTGTCAGAAAAGTCCTCATTTGCCTCAGAAACTGCTACCTGTGTTATCATGCCATGATGACTCAAATTTTCTGTCTTTTTAAGCACTGGAGTTACAATGACTCCTGGCCACCTTCAAAGGAGCCCTCTGCCTGCCTGGGCAGAGAGGAGCCCACAAGGAGCCTCAGTTGTTTCGTACAGCCTGAAGAAGGCAATATTCCAGAGTACTCTTTCTTGCTACATTTGTTACAGAAATAACCATCAGAAAGGAACACGGCCATGGACCTGCTCCTCACAGAGCCAAGCATAGAGTCAGCAGCTTAAAAGCAAAATGTCTTCTGCTTCCTCTGGATTGATACATCGTTGACGTTACCCAAATCAAATTAATATCCTTGAAAAGCATATATTCATATACACCTTAATGAAATGTACCATTCATTCATACTTTCTTGTTATGCCACCTTTTCTCTGCATTTTATACAGCCCACTGTATGATGCAGTATTCCATCTGCCAGCAACCAAATGACAAACCAAGAATTTGTGCTCCTGGAATTCCAATTTCACCACTGTCACTCACATTAATGGCCCCACAAGGAGAAGAATCTCTCAGCTGGCTCAAGACAGAGACTCTGCAGCTGGCATGGCCTTCCTAATGAATGATAGCATAGCCTGACATGTTCACTCCTTAACAGAGGTACAAGAGGAAACAAGATGAACCAGAAGTGAAACAGAACCATATCATCCTCAGCAGTATGATTAGATTGCTTATTTCTTTACAGCTGGACATGTATCCTGCTTATCTACTCACTGTGCTGAGCCAAAATGCCAAAAGCATAAAACATAGCTGTATGAGGTCACTGTGGCATTAGTCAATTTTTTTTACTAAAGAAAAAGAAAGACATGCTGTTCATTCTATTGAATTTATATACTGACACATGATAAAAATCCAACCTCGACCAAAGATCCATGCAGGGAGACTCTTCAGTGGCTAAACAAAAATGTGCAGCTGGCACAGACCACATCACTTTTCCCCTAGTGGTTAGAACTGTGCTTGCTCTGAAATGCATTTTCCAAAGATTCCAGAATGCAAGTAATTTACAAGCTTTGCTTATCAAATGCTATAGCTAAAGTTTATTATAAAGTTACAATACAGTAATTATGACATGACAAGGCTAACTGATTCCCAACAGAACCACCCCTGCACCTTCTATTCTTCTGATAAATACAACTCTTCCTTCTTCTGAAGCAGTTCTAAACAAATTATGGATAAATGTTGCTTCTCCCATACGTAGTATGCAATAGCATCTGAGTGACTATGATTGAGTGAAATCATCACAGCTGGAGAACAGGAAATAACCTGAGGGTGAAGGGAGTCAGAAAATAATCTGTTCCAGGGTCCAGAAGGTCTCCTTGGCTGCTGGGGTCTGCAGTGGCAGTGTATGAATAAATTAAACACAAGAGTGAGCATAAAAGGCAACGCTCTTGAAGTTGAACAGCACAAGCCAATGAAACCTCTGGCCTTAGGTTTTATGTATCTACATGATTTTACTTCAAAAAAGTAATTTAGTCATACTTAAAAGTTCAAAGACCCCGAAAAATAAAGAATACTTTATCCAGGATTGTATTTACTATTGTGTAATTTGAATCTCTACATGACTGAAAAAAGTTCCAAGTGATTATTGATGAAACTTTCTGTGAGTATAGCTCCTCACATTTCTTCCTCAGCCAAATATAGAAATGAACCATGAAGTTTGGTTATTTATTTGATATTGAGTGTTACATTAAGCACTCCACTAGGCCCAGCTATTCTCTCAAATACCTTTAAATGGGCTTTCTTTGGCTTATCAATTTACTGACTTAGCAGTTAATTTTTTTTACTTGTGCATGTCTGTAGGTGTATGACCATGTTATATCAACAGCTGTAACTGTTGCCTGTGGATATTTTCCTGGACAAAATGGATGACTCTGCCTCTTCCCACATGAATTCGAGGTGTGGTCACCTACTTCAGTGTGTTTGTGTCTGGAATAGCAACCTCACATGACATGCAGCATGGAAGAACAACTTGTATAATGCTTTTGCTCTTTCTGACCATTCTTTAACATTCCAATTATTCACAATGTCCAGATACTTCCGACTAAGAATGTCAGGAAGTGGTAATTTTTCAGGAATACAATTTACTCACAGTTTTGCTTAGGAAGAAATTTCTCCTTCAGCATTGTTCTTCCTACTCAGTCATCTAGACTGAACTCGGCACACCAGAAGTGTTTGGCTTCTTTTCCAGCTGCCTGAGAAAAGGTATGGAGATGCCATCCTCCTCACAATGAATGACAAATTGGAATTATCCCAGTAGGATGACCCAACAGACAGATCCTGATAGTATGATCCAATATACTGAACCAAATACCTTAAGGTGATCAATAATAAAAAAGGCCTGGGATTTGTTTGCTCAGTTGGTTTATTTTTTTTTCTTTTTTCCAGAAATCCATTCTGAACAGGCAACAGTGAGCTACAGCAAAATGAAAGCCAATTTAATACAATTTTTCTGGAAACCTTTAAAGAAGCAGTTTCCAAAACTGGTCTGGAACTCTGAGTGTCCTCTCCTAATCACCGCTGGCTAACGAAGCTTGTGGAAGTAGATCCATTGCCTTGCCTTCACTCTGTCTCTTTTTATTGATCAGGCTCCTTTGAAAAGTAGAAAGAACGCACCTGGAGATCACAACTTGGCTACACCTCAGGCAGGGCACTCTAGTGAGGGGATTGTGGTTGCTAGCACACACCTCTCCATTTTAATATATGCATGTTTCAAAATAAACACAAATGCTCATAACAGATTTGCATTCCCAAATATTCACATTGATTTTGGCGTACCAGCACCAGCATTCAACAAAACACTGGGGGGAAAAAAAAAATGCAAGCATCTCAAACATCCCATTTTGATTTACTTTCTTGTGGACTAACATCCATAGGTGGTCCCAGTGCTGAATTGAGACTCTCTGTTGTAGAGGCTAGCTCATAACTCCAGGGTTTAACATAACACTGCAACATGAAGGAAACTCTAGTTCACATTCCAGCCCTTTCACTAAATAGCATGGAAACTGTATACACTCATTCCAGGTACAAAATTAATCTCTTCCTAGTGCTCACTGGCCTATTAGCTTGGCAGCCTTTCAGCACTACGCTTTTACAGCATCGACACATTTCAAAGAAAGTAATGTGTCTTTAAATTTCTGTTTATAGAATTGAAGATTCTTTGATTCTGTTTCAAAATCATGATGATCATGACATAAAACAGGAGAGCTGTGTGTAAAATGAGTTGTCTGTAAGATCTCTATTCACATGCATTTTAAAACTGAATTTGAAAAGATCCATTTACTTGAAGCAGCTTAGTGAACTTCAATATTTTGGTAATCATATGCTACACATTTACAAAAGATTCATTTAAGAGACTTTCTGTTTTTATTTCCCACATTTTTATTGCAAGACCAAATAATGAGTAGCAGTAATAAGTTCATGTGCAGCATTAAATCAATATGATTTTTCCCCAAAGCTGCTTCCTTTCTGAATAGTTATAACAGCACATGGCATTCAATAATTTCAATACAGTCATTATACTTACCAAAAACCTCGTATTATGTCCTCAGATGGCCTGCTGTAATATACTTCATTTACTTAATTAGTCAAACGTTTTTGTCTGATTAATAAATTCTTATCTATATAAACAGCTTTTTATGTGATTAACTGTGGCCAGTTAGTTGACATTAGTTACTGTTTCCACTAAGACTCAATGAGATTGCAAGGGGGATAAAGTGATTAAAGGGTTCAAGTTCTATACATCATATAAGCATGCAATTATATTTGCTTGTTGCTATATGAAATCATATATAGTGATAATAATAGAACTGTAAAGCTGTAACCAGATCAATTCAAACTGATCTCCCAGAACTGTGTAACATCCTTTTAGCCTGGGTTAAAAGATATTAGTTATTTTGGCAGAAAGGTGCTAAGATATTTTTCCCTGGGTTTTGTGTATATAATATGCACAGTTTGTGTATGTCACACAATGAATATGCAATAGTCTCTTTTTTATACTGAGTGATTTGTAGGATCCATACCTTTGAGTCACTATTTTAAAATGAGTGTATCTTCTTGGGAAGATAAATCAAATTCAGACAACTATTTCATTTTCTGACACAGGTGGTTCTTAGCTGTGGAAGCTTTTCAAAAAAAGAGAAGGAAAAAGTTAATTCTCTTGTCACCTGCCCAAGTTTTACACTGGCGTAGCTTCGCACATTGCTGCGGGATCACTTCCCCTTTCCACCGCGTCAGAAGTCCAACTCAGCCTTTCCATCGAACTCTTGCTAGGCTGGCTGACAGCAAAGGCCACCTCTTGACTTCTTGGAGCAGCCAAGGGCTGTGCTCCTCACCGTGTCCGAGCAGTGGCATCATCCAAGCGGGGAGCGCTGCTTCCATGTGCGGAGCGGCCCCCAAAGCCCGGTGGGGCACCCCAAGCCCGGCCCCAGCCCCTGTCCCGACCCCGACCCCAACCCCAGCCCCATGCCCTGCCCCATGCCCTGCCCCTGATGCGGGGCGCGGGCGGCTCCGCGGGACGGGGCGGACCCGGGGCGCTGCAAAGCGCGCTCAGGTGCGGCGGGGCGGAGCGGGGTCACAGCCGGCAGGTGACAGCCCACCCGGGACAGCCCACCCGGGACAGCCCCCCTGGCCCAGCCCCCCGGCCCAGCCCGCCTGTCCCCTGCCCCCGGCCCGGGTTGGCGAGCGATAAATAGCTCGGGGCAGAGCTGCCCGCTCGGGGCGCGTCGGGAGCGGCCCCAGCGCCGGGCGCCCTGCGGTCCCGTCGGACATGGAAGCTGTGAGTGCCTTCCCGGCTTCGGGCCCTCGGGGTTAGGCGGTGCTGGGGTGTGGGGCAGCCCCTGTGGAGCTGCGGGCTGGAACTCTCGGAGCGGGGCTGGAGGCGGCCGCTCACCGCACGTGGCAGCGCCGCGACGCCGCGGAGGCTCCGAGGGGCGGCGGGGACGGAGCGGCCCCGGGAGCGGCCCCTGACCGGGAGCTGCGGCTGCCCGAGCCCCGGCAAGGACGGGACGGCTCCTGGCCTTAACTTTTTCACTTGGTTTTGTGTCTATGTGGTTTTTTTTCTTTTTATCGTAGCTGCCGGAGGGCACGGTTTTTTTGCCCTTTCTGTTAGCGAGCTTGGGCGTTGCGCGTGATGGTTTAGGTGTTTGGGCGTTTAGGTGATGGTTAATTGCTGCCTTGTAAAGCCTTTGATAGCGGTCAGGGAAGTGTTTTTGTGGTCATAAGAACCCATTGAAATGTACATGTATGTTTACAAGATCGCCGGGAAATTGACAGCAGTGTCGCAGCATCCTCCGGCGCCTCCTGGAAGACCCTCTGGTTTCATTTCACTCGTTCTGCTCTTTAGGGTAAATGCTCACATTTAGCTTTGATGCTTGAGTTTCCGATGAGTTACACAAACAGTGTGTTTTCGTGTTATGAGTTAACGTTTTAAGGTAGATTTTCTCCTCCATTCGAACATACCATCCTGGGTTTTGGCAGTGCCTTTTGTTTGTCAACTACCAAGATGCTGGAACACGGTTGAGCCCTTGAGAGCAAGCATTCTGCTAACTTTTATTACTTAAAGGTGAATATGACGTTTTCCCATGTATAAAGATTTCTACAAACCAAAAAGGCAGCTCTGAAGGATGTGCAAAAATCCTTTAATCCCTTTTTTCCTTTGCATCCTAATACATTTGCTCTTAGAACGTTCTCTGTGGTTCTTCTTGTGGCCAAATTGAGGGTAACGTGTTGCCTTCAAAAAACTGTGCTGTTCTTCTGTGAAATATTGTCTTAATTATACCTTTTCATTTGATGTTTGCTTCAGCTGGATACTTTTTCAGTTGCTGTATGTTTGCTTTGAAGGACAGTTTTGAAATAGTATTTTTTTTAGTCTTTCAGGGATGCTGGATGCTTCTATAAAAAAAAGGGGGGGAAAATCACTCCTCCAACTTCTTTATGGTCTCATGTGAATAAAGGAGTGGGTAAAAGATACTTAATCAGCTGTTTGTGTGTATAATGGCTGTCCTCATTCTAGTTTTTTTCATCCTGTATTATTTTTAAACCATTGTAATTAGATAAAGAGTGCTGGTATTAATTCCAGTTGGGATAGCAAACAAAAAATACAGACATACACAGGCTTTAATGATTTTAGGTAACACAGCAGTCTGACAGCCACATGTGCAAACTTACAGCTGGGCAAGAACCTGTGAGAGGTAAATCACAAAACTCCATTGTTCAAAGTCAGGATGCCAAAGACAGCTTTGGAAGCCGCCAATGAAGGGAATTCTTAGGTGGGAAAGAAGACTGGATGTAAGTTTTGAGCATTTTGTGAATGTACCTATCTTGCTAATGCAGAAAGTTTTGTTTGAGGGAAGGCAAAACAAAAAGGATGCAAAATCAGGTTCTCAAGTTAGAAATGGTGTTTGCCTGCACAATTTCGAGTCTGTTACCTTCTGTATTATGGAACTCATTTAATTTTTTCTCATTATGTGCCTTTCCAGGCACATGGTTTGCTCATCACACGTAAAAGGATAACGCTGACTTACTGGGGATCTTTGGTTTGTCTTTTGCCCTCTGTAATGGGGCAATCAGGTAATCATAGTGTAAGACATAAAACTGAATTGTGGTGCACACACATGCACATCCTTCAGCATTTCCTAATGGGAGGCTTCAACTTTGCAACCCGTGGTTTTTGTTTTTTTTTTTTGGGGGGGGGGCGTTAATATGTATTTTAATGTTATTTTTCACTTAAGCAAAAAACTGCAGTGAAACTCACAGAACAGTGTTCATTGGCAGTAGGATAGGATTCAAAGGGCAGAGCCTGTGTAAGGAACATCACACATTGCATCTTCATCTCATTGGGCTTATTGGTAACAAAAACCAGACTATTAAAAGGATAACTGGGGAGAGAACAGAATTCTGTTTTGTAAATGGATTTTGTAGCTGTTTGCTGACAACTTGTTTGAGAAATCTCTATTCTTGAGCTCTTTACCCTTTTGCATTGGCCCTCATCTGTTCTTGTCTTTCCTATCTCCCTTCAAATCTGTCACCTAAGTATGTTTCTTGTCCTCTGTTCCCCAGGGAGGGAATATTTTTCTTCTTCTACACCATCTGAAGGTTTTGAGTGTGCTGTGTAAAGGCATTCATTCTCCTCTCTGTTCTGGTACCTGTTGTTACACTGGCCACTTCCTTCAGCTAATAGAAGTATTTTGATGAAAATTTATGTTCAGTCCTTGCATACCCTGCAGTCCAGAGCTTCTGCAGTCTCTCCTCCTTTATAAATGTTTATGACTTAACCCTTGCTGTACCATTGTGGTAAGGAAGTGTTCATTTTCCCATACAGGGAAGAGAGGGAGGGAGCTGCACTGATGATTTCAGAGGTGTGAAGCACTGGGAGGAGCTGCACATGAAGCCCCTGGTGTCTTACAAACAAGTTTTTCTCAGATCACAGAGGGAATTGGGCCAGGGTCTTGGATGCATGTGTTCAGCTTACATCTAACAAATAGTTCTTGTGCAAAGCCCTCAATTACATTTGCATTTCTTTCATTCTAGTCCAGAAAAGTGTCTTGTCACTCAGAATATTGATTCTCGCAGTAGGTCTTTTATTCATCTTAGTATGCATAGAATTGTATATATACTTCTGTGCCTATTTTCTAAGTACAAGCATATTTACATGTATCACTGTTTTGGAATAGACTATTTAGTAGTTGATGATGTAGTTCAATTGGTTTTTTTTTTCTACCCATATTGCTTCATACTTCCAAAGTCAGTTCTTACACCATGACTGGAAACAAATGCTGCTTCCTAGTGAAAAGTAATGTATGATACATGAAGTGTCAGGCAATTCATCAGGAGTAAGGAGGAGATGGCCCTAAGGCAAACAGTTTGCTCTTTAGAATATAATGGTTACTTAACCCTTTAACTCGTTGAGCACGTGTAGGAAGAACAAACCGGAGGAAAAAAAATCCTTCTCAAGAAGAAATAGTAATTCTGTCTTGAAATGTTTGTAAATGAGAACAAGCCCTCAGCCCATCACTGCTGGTGTTTACGAGCAATTCATTTAAGTTATAGAAACTGCATCTGAATTTGTTTCTTGTGAAGTTTGGATAGTTATTTCAAGTGTTTTTAACATTATTAGTGGCACGTTCCCTAAATGAAAAATAGTTGCAGGCATGTAAATGTCTTTCTGCCCAAGTCCAACCCTGATTATTGTATGTTTGTTTTCAACAAGAGCTGCAATAACTGTATTACTTTGTGTGATTTCTTCAACAGATGGAAACCTGAAGTATGTTCTTTAAACTGTTTAAAGAAATACTGATGCTCAGCTTGAATCCTAACCTACTGGAAAGCAAACTGGAAGTAGTTTTAGGAAGTGCAATATTCATAAGTACATTTGTTGATAGTGCAAGCTTTGTGTTATTTTTTACTGCTTTATTTTTTTTTTATGAAAAGCCACATACAAACTAAAAATTTGAACACATCTTGCACAGGAGAAACAAGTGAAATTGCCTAGATAGCTGCTTTCAAATCCACAAAATAAACCTGGTGAAGAACAGGGGCCAGTCTTACTCTAAGAGCTGTGACCATTTGCTGTTTATAGCCAGAGATACTTTTACCTGCAGTAGTGTACATAGAATCTTTGATACAATTCACATCTACTGTTGTTACTATTTTAAAATAAAATTGACTTTGCTTTTTCATGTGAAGTGGGAGGCATTGATATTTGCTGATGGCTTTTTAGCTGTTGTTCACCTACTGGTAGGTCGGTGTGTGCTTCTAGGAATCAGTATGTTTATTTTGTTGCATTTTTTTCCTTTGGTACGATATTTACAGATGAAAAATATTTTTAACAATGTTATTCTCTGCATGGCTTTGGCTTTTATTTTAAAGTAGCTGGTTTAGACCCAGACTGAATAAAGTACTTAAGCACATGTGCAACTTTAAGCCCAGGGACTATTCACAAACTTAGAAGTTGCATGCAAATTTATGTCCCTGGGGCCAGATCAGACCCAGAGAAGAGTTGTAGAGTTTGCTGTATGGCTTTTGGATTAGAAATCCTGTTGATTTAAGGCCTGGATAGTCTGTTTGGCTGAAGGGCACTTAATGGGCATTCTGATTCCAAGAGGGTAAAGCAGTGTCCTGGGTCTGAAGACATGAACATAAAACTGCTCAGAAATGTTTACGGTGTCATTTTAGATAACCGTGTGGGACCACAGCATGGTACAAAAGCAGGAATGTTGTCTGATACTAACTCTTAACCTCTAATTCCTTTCTTTAAAGAAATACTAGGGCTGATTTGCTAATTGTCACTGATAGCCTTCTGTCTGTGCTTTAGTTAGTCAAAGTTTCTGGAAGAAGAGTGTGTTGCATTTTTTATCTCTTTCTACCAAAAAAAAAAAAAAGGAATTACTTAAAAAAAGGCTCAGCACAAAGCCCTCAGTTACTCCTGAAGGGGTTAATGCAGCAAAACTCTTGGAGACATCTGGCAGAAGCTGTGGGTGTTGGGTGTGGCAGATCCCAGGGCCGTACCAGTCTCTACAAGGGAGCTGTCATCCTCCTTGATTTATCCTTCCCTAATGTCACGGGGTATGGATGTTGAAACTGTGGCTAGAATGTGAAGTACGAAAAACATGAAGATTATGATTTAGTGTCTGGGGAGGCTCATTGTTGGCCTCTGTTCACAAGTTGTAAGCATCGGAGGTAGCTTGACACAGGTTACAAAATCTGGTATGTAGCAGGAAAAAAAAAAAGGCAAGAATATTTTGGCATTTGGAACTCGTACATGTGTTAGTGCACAAAAATGAGTGACGGCAACAATTAAATCAAAGGCTGCTCTGATGATATATTACATTGGAAATACATTGAAGGTGCTTGTAAATAACATTTAAATAAATGTACTTTCTGGTCCTTCATTTGCAAATAAATATAACAGGTACAGTAGATGAAAAAAATGGGGAATTAACTGTCTTCAGTAAAATGGCAGTTTTGATAAATAACTGATAAATTAACAGCTCTCAAATATAATAATTTTGTGTTCATGGTTTGGCATCTTTTTGAATCTGACATTGATAAGAAGCTAAGTTTTAGTATAAATGTACGTGCAGTTTTTTGATAATGAAATTTATTTTATTCTTTACTTTCTTCTATCCTGACACAGTTAAATATTCTATCATTACGGTAGTTGGATCAAAATGAGTACTGTGGATTTTTGTCAAAGTATCCCCATATAATAAATGTTAACTAACTGAAATGAGTTCATTCCATAAAATTGTTTTTCTTGTTTCATTTTCTTAAAGCATAATGATGAATAGGACTTTGCTTTCATGATGGTAAAATACAGATGTCGTAGACATAGAAGCTGTTAATACTTAAGTATCAACTTACAAGTATCAACTAATCATATCTAATATGTAAAACATTTTCTGATACAGCATGATGTATATAAAGTCTCATGGGTAAAGTTCTATTCTTTTGGACATATATATATTATTTGGTTGGATGATAATTCCATTATTGCCAATAAAAGTAGTGTGTTTTGAATTAAACTGCTTTCTACGATTCAGCTTCTAAACCAGCACTTTCTTTAAAAATATTTAAGAGCTTAAATATATAAGCTTGAATAAGCTGTAATTTAGCCAGTTGATGAAGAAATTCATAATAAATAAGTTCCAGATTGGGAAATACAGTTTGTTGGTTTCAGATACGAATGACCAAAGGAATAAAGGGTATTTGTGCTGAGGAGCAAGAGCAGGGCTAAATTTCTATTGAGGAAAAAAAGCAGTTAGGTTTTTAAAATACTACATGTAACATATAAAACAATATGTTGTTTGAAGCCATATTCATATGATTTTTTTCCTGTTTGTTTGGGTTTTTTTGTCACCTGATTTGTTGAGTTTGCAGTTATTTTAAAGGACAGAAGTAGTGTTGTGCTGTTAATGAGGTATTTTTAATTGGTTGGGTTTTTGCCAGAGACAGATCCTCACACTGACAGCTGGGAAGTTGTTTTCATTGTAATGCACCCACATGTATGAGAACTGCTACAGATCAGTTTATCCACTCAGGAATATCTGTGAAACTACTGGTTTTAGACTTCAGTGCTTTATCAAATTCATTAAGAAATTTGCAGTATTTTCTGAAGTTCAGAGTAGGATTTTGTTTTGAAACGTTGCTGACATTATCATGTTCCCTAAGAAGTTCTGCAACCAGAATTGTATTGGGGTTCCACATTAACCTCCTTCAAAGCAGGAAGTTGCTGCTTTTCTGATGCCTTTGCACACTGGAGTCTGTGTTGCCGTTGTTTTACATTAACTTTGCCCACATCTAGGTGATACACCTGATGCAATAGAAGCTGAGGGGCAGTGGAGACTTAGGTATCAAATATCTGTTAGTCAGTGGATTATCTTTCTGAATATCTTCGCAGTCTGAATCTTGTTTGGATTACCAGGTCATTTCATTTCAGTTATATTGTTGGGATCTTTATATAATCTTATCTTTGCTGTCTTGTGTTGTCATGTAGTATCTGAGCTCATCTGCTGTAACTGTCTCAGGAAGCCTGGAATACTGGAATGTGGGGCCAGTAAGGTTTTGTTAAAACAATGTACCAGTAGTAAAAAAAAAAACTAACAAAAAGGTAGGATCACAATATTGTGGGTATCCTCTCTCAAAATAACGTATCTTTGGACTAGTCAGGACATCTGGAGGGAGTTTGAAGCCAGAGAAAATGGCTCAGCTATACAAGGCTAAATGAAAATAAAAAGGCAGCTACATGGATTCATGTGGGCACAAACCAGGAAATGAACTAAGTGATGAGCTAAAAGATCAGAAAATGATGTGCTAATAAATAATGTCAGCCTACCCAGCCTCTCTCATAAACATGGTATGTTTATAAAAACATAAAGATGGGCATTTTTCAGAAACAAAAGCGTTCGTTTTGTTATCCTGCTGTTTGCAGGAGAGTTAGAGGTTTGGGAAACTGTGTACCAGCAGAGTTGTTCTGCTTCCTTTGGTGTCTCCACCAAAGCTGCATGAGTGGCACTGCTGTCTGTTAGACACAAGTTGTCACTTGTGCCTTGCTGTGATCAGTCAGTTGCCCTTTTTAGGGTCCAGAGAGAGTTTTCCTGGTAAATACAGGTATGGGTGTCTAACAACCAGGCTTCTCGGCTGTTTTGCATCACACCTACCTGCAAAAATGAGATCAGCTGCTTTTCCACTTAGGGATGCTTTTTGGAGATATGTTGGAACAAGCTAAAAGTTGTCATAGATTGTTCCTAATAGGTGCAGGAACCCCATGGGCTCACGGTTTGAAAGGCCCTTTTAATTATAGGAAAGGATGTAGGTACACACAGAAATTCAAATATATTGGAAGTTGGTTTCCCAAAAGTCTTTGGATCTTTTCAAAATCATGTATTTCCAAAGTGAGTACACCACTTGAGGAAGTTTAATGCATTTTTTAAAAGCTTCTTTTCAGAAAATGAGAAATACATTTTTGCATCATTTTTCACTGAGTTGTTTTTGTTTACTTAGTCTACTCACTACCTTACAAACATAATGAAGAATGTAGAGACTAAAGTGAGGGTATCTTAATTCTTACACCTATCTGCATACAGATGTAGAAAGTTCAGAAGGAGGAAAGCTGAGAAGACTTTTTCATTTGCAAAACTATTGCACACTTCTCTGAATCTTGCTCTACGTAGCAAAGCAGCTTTATTTGTGCAAGGAAAGGTAAAATTTTTTTAGAACACAGGTTTTTCTCATGCTAATCCCATTCAAGACCATGAATATTTTTGCTGGCTGTGAACAGGCTTTCGATCATTGGAGTCTTAAGAAATTAATCCTGTTTGGTCTATTCATCCTTTATAAAGAGACTGCTTGAATCACATGCTTAATTTGGAACATCCAGTTGTTTTTTTTTTTATTTTTTCATAATGATGCTAAAAACAACTTGTTTTGTTGTTGTTTAGAGTATGTCTGTGGGAAAGTATACAGGAAGGTATAGTATATAGCCTACTTCAAGTCTAAACATGATTGCTAACGTATATACAGTGAAATGAAACACCTTCAAGATTTGAATCTAACCTGTCCGTCAGTTGCCACATTACAACCATCTAAAATCTAAAACCCATAGACCTTCCTTGGGCCAGTTACTATTAATAATCCAGAATTTGCTGTGAATTTAAGCTGAGCATATTGGCTTTTTTTTTTTTAGGGGGTTTTGTATTTTAAGATGCAACTTCACCGTAACTGAGAATTCCACGTTTTAGGGAATAACATTTCAAGCAGTAACATTTCGAACTCAAGTGCAGGCTCTTGGGATCTTCTGGTGAGCCATGATATTCGTGACCACTGTGATGAATAAGATTCAGACTGGAAACTACTTACTCAAACTGGAAGTGTTCCTCCTTTAAATCAGGGAAATTATTCCTTTGAGTAGCTGTTCAGCAGTGTGGATAAGAGATTCACAATCTGTCTGAAAAACCACATGCATATTTTCCAAGAGTGTTACACATCAGCTTCTGTTTGGTCAAGCAGTTGCTTTGTGTGTAGCTAAATCCTCATTGGTTTGGAGTAAAGACCATATTCTTTCTGTCCTAAATATTATGTAGGAGTTCTGTCTGCTGTTAAAAAGCTTTCTTTCTCCACCCAGATGTAGCTTTATTTCAATGAAGAAGGAAATGATCCTTGTATTTCTCTTTCCTCACTTGTTGTAGAGGTGGGCTGGGGGGGTAATGAATTGCTTGTAAAGGAGTTTGCAGTGCTTACATGAAGTGTGCAGCTATGGAAGTTTGAAGTTATTTACTTTCAAGATGAATAGTTCTTTAAGAGATGGGTTAAACGTTCTGGCTAATATGCAAGACATTAAGTCTCTAAAAAAGTCATTGTATGTATCATTTGAAACAGCATAACCCCTCCCTCCATCTTAAGTTTATAGCAATAATAAGCCTTGCAGATGCTTTTCCTGGGAATTAAGGACCAGCTGGGGTAAACAGACCTCAAACTATCCTCTTAGCCAGTCATTAATCTTCAGGGAAAGCCTTTGCTTTGATCATTATTGCTAAAATATGCCTAGTGCAGCCTGGGCTTACTTGCCAGTAAAAGCAAAGTAGTATTTTGCCAAAACATGAATATTCTTTTGTTTGTCAAGTAGCCCTATGTCTTGGACTCATTTTTGATGTGTGTAAACATGCTTGTGTATATGTGTGCACACAAACAGGCATCAGGGCATGAGTTTCCCAGTTAAATTATTCATTCTGCATTTACAGCACTCTGAATGAAGTGGGGTGTCTGACTCAACACTGTTGTATCAATCAGCTTTTCAGTTAGCTTTGCTTCATCTCAAAACTTGGGAAAAGTCTTGGATCAGGCACCTTTAATTTTGAAAATTGGTAAGAAATACTTTGCGCATTTTGGACCTTATGAAGACCTAATTTAAATTACACCAGGGTATCTCACAGAGGACCAAAAAGAATCAGGAACTGTGCAGCATAATCCACCCCAGCCTGGCCTTTCCTGGTGCAGCTGGTTGATTGAGAGTTGTGTTGGTGCTCAAAATTAAAAAGCTGACAATTAACCAAACCAATTTTTTCTTATATTTTTGGAAGGGACTTGTTGCTGTGCAGTCTGTCTGGTAAATCACCACAGTTTTCAGAAGTCAGCTGTGGTACAGTATTGCTTTGTACAGGTCACAGAGCTGAAAGTCCAGCAGGCAGTCTTCCTGAACTTCCAGGCTTTAGTTTTCCTAACGTGTGGCAAATGCAGAACTCTGAGACTGGAGGTCCCATGAATCACTCTGCTTTCCTGATGAGCTTGCCATGTGTTATGTGTTAGACAGTGTCTTCTAGTCAAGAACTAACAGGAAAACAATGTGCACTTCAGATATTTGCTGCTTTTTGCAAAATGACCTGTATTGCTTGGGTATACTTTGTCAGCTTAAGCCCAGATTAAGAAAAATATTCAATATTTGCAGTGTTAAAATGTAAGGTTTCACTAGAGACAGCAATTCTTCATGAATTTCTACAAACATCCCTGAATTTGAGGAAAATATTGGTATTTGTTGAAGGAAGAAAATTCCTTTTTTCTGTAGTTAACTCTCCACTGGGCACGGGGGGGAATTATTCTTGATTTTCTCTTGTGTTGTCTGTCAGAAGCAGAGCTTGTGTGGTGCCCTGTTGCATGAGGCACCAGGCACTGTAGCAACATAAAAGAAGTTGCATGGAGTTGACAATTGAATTGTATTGAATAGATCCAGAAGAAGGGAGCTGTTTCACAACCTGTGTCCTTTGCCCTAAAAGACTTTTGGATCTTCTCCGCTACCGCCAATGTTGATTTTCTTTGTTCTGTGTTCCCTGGGGGGAATCATCAAAGTAGCAAGAGAAGGAAATCATTCTTATATCTTCTTGCCAACAGCATTTTTCCCTATTTTACTATAAATGAGCACTGTGGAGGAAGTGGAGCGGGGGGAAAAAAATTCTGCAGACCTTAAACACCCTGAGCAAAATCTCAGCTGTTGCAGAGTGTGAAGCTTATGGTTGCTTTTGAGAGCCCTGATGGACCTTCTTGCAAGAATCAAGCAGCTGGAATGAAGGCTTCTGCTGGTGGAGGGCTGGCTATGATCAATTACTGTATGGTCTGATCAAAGATAAAAGTATATTATATACAGCATATGTAAAGTGAATTTAGAATATTTTTTCCGATGTTTAAGGCTTATATTTTAAATTACAAGAATTCACCTTGGCAATACACTGCAATGGGCAGAGTCCTATTGCACTTCATTTGCTCCCTGGTGCAGTTGCTCATGCAATTTTTCATTGTTGTATGAGAAGAATATTTCGGAAAAGCAGTCGATACAGTTGCTTGATCTTGTGCCTTGATATCAGATTCTTTTTTTTTTTTTTTTTCACAACCCCCTCTCCCAAAAGTACAAAGCAATAAATAGCTAGGCATGGTGCTCTGTAAAAATAGGCTTTTGACCTCTCCATTTATTGGTATACCTTTAACCTTGCAGGTTTCTAACCATTTCTGCTTGGTCCCACTTTCCTCTCTGTAAAAAGAGAAATTGCTGTTACTGTAGCAGCAGTGCAGTGTTAGTTTATTTTCTGAACAGTTTTTAAACTGTTTCTCGTGTATTAAGGGAGTCTTTAGTTAAAAAGTTAGCAGTTGCAATTTATCTCTTTGTATTTCAGCTCAGGCTGACTGCTTTCTATTTAAAAACTTGTTTCTGCTGTGCAGCATAGATGTGCAGGCTGCTAGTGTTTAAGTGACTTCTCTGCCTCTGTAGACACTTCAACTACAGTAGGTAAGTAAATCCAAGTGTCCGATTTAAATTCATTGCAAAAGCTGAATTATTGTTGTTTAGCTCATTCCTATCATCCCCTTGAAGGTACTTTGCTTTTCTTATTAGTAGACATCCCTGGATGTCTCAAGCCTGAGAAGTCACTTGAGAATTTCTGTCTGTTTTCCTGTGCTGCAGGAAAACTGCCTGCATGTTCCACAGAACCACTGCCAGCATTTTTCTTTTGCTTCCTAGCAACTGCCAATTTGGCAAAAATGAATGTGTGGGACCTGGAACTTTCTAAACTGCAGGAGATGCAGAAACAAGGGTCTGTTTGTATTTCATGGATGTGTTTTATAGTACTTTCAATTGCAAAGAGGTGTCAGTGTCACCAGCCTGCCAGCATGAGAGATCAAGGAATAAATTTTCAGGGCAAAAGATATCCCTTCTCTGTAAGAAGTGTTTGTAGAAGAGAGCAAAGGCAGCATGGAGAAACCACGACCATGCAATGTGTGATACCATTTCTGTGTTTAGCTAATGGCCTTCAGCCTGGGACAGTGTGCCCTCGCTGCAGTCAGGAGTGGGGATGCAAATTCATCCAGGATGGTTTTAAAGAGCTGCATGATTCAGATCCAGCGTTTTCAGATAGCCACAGTGAGATAATCTTGTCACCATAAATCTGCCTGCTCACTGGAGTTGTGCAGCCCACACTCAGCTTTGTGCATCTTCCACTAGGTTATTTTTGGTTTGAGCTTAGTCTGTGGAGTGTTGGCCCTTGCTGCCAATGCCATGGAGTTCAGTGTGCTTGTGTGAGAGCTGTCACACCTCTGCCTCATCCCTCACTCCAGTGAGGGAAGCCTGTGTTGTCCTTGTGGTCCTTGCCCTACTTTTCATTTCTAAAAAGGTAGTTTGTTCCTCCATCCTTAAAATTGCATAAATTAGACTCTTTTTGATCACGCCAATCCCAGTCACTTTTTACTTTTTTAAAAGAAAAAAAAGAAGAAAAAACCCAAACAGCACAAAAACACCCCCAAACATTTGGGATTTTGTTCTCTGTATTCCTCTTCTCTACTTGCCTAATCTGCAGCCATGCTTCTGCATAGTATTTCTGATAGGAACTGGGAAGCAACTTGCTCTGCACTGAGAATTCGTAACTCAGTGTTCTTTTTTAGTATTTTGCCTCTTCAAGCATATTTAAATTCTAACATTTGAAGCACCTGGTTAATTTTTTCAGAATGTTGGAAACAAGTTATCCCCTGGCTGAGATCTTATACAAAACATTTCAGCCTGCAGCAAGCTTTTCCTTTTAATCTGGAGTTTTAGTAAACCCTCAAAAAACCAGGTTTATAATTGAAGTGACAGCACAACCCTAATTGTAGCACTACTGGCACACCTCCATAACCAGAAGCATACATTGCTGCCATTTTTAAGAATAAAATTAAGCCCTAATATGCTAGGCAGTGGACTTTATGCTTCCTGTAGTTTTCTGCAATTTTAGAAAAATTTGAAACTTAAAATTTGTTGCATTGAGGATGGACTGTCTACAATTGGCATAAAGCAGTGTGATTCAGTTGGAGGCAGTGATAGTGTACAGATTAGCCTGAGGTGACAGAGTGGCATAATAAATTTTAAAAGCATGTTTGTAACGTGTAGGGAGCTTGTGTTTTCTCAGGTGGAATAGCTGGGTATGCTTGCTATGTTTTGGGGATTTTTTTGTGTACAGTAATGCTGAAAGTGTCTTGAAGTTTCCAGTCACATTTTGTACTAGAAAACATCTTTTCAGTTAAAATGGAGCAGCTTCCTTAACCACATTTCATGTACAACTTATCATTTCTGAGGGCTGATGAAGAAAAATAAGAATGCTCTGTAATCTTACATCAGACTTAAGTGTCCTGAGCTGCTGGGTGGTCCCAAGAACATGATATCCTGCCAGTCAGATTTTGCATTGTGTAGTGACAGATTTGGGTGAGGAAAATAGACCAGTGTCATCTTCTTCTCATTTATGGCTCATGATACTTGTTAGCAAATGAATGTGCAATTCTTTATATAATCACCTGTAATTCTCTATGGTGTAACACATCTAGCCTTGGGACTCCAGCTCCTTGGCAGGCACATAATTGCACATTAGATACTGCCTGTTATTTTCAGTTGTCAGGAGTGACAAGTGGAGCAGAGTATCAACACAGTCATATTTTAGCAAGTGGGGGGAAGAACAAGTAATGAAGTGGCTTTTATTCAGTTCAACCTCCAGAAGTCACGGCCGTGAGGAGAATTTAGGGATCTCTGCTAACACTTCTCAATTAGCTGAGATCTAACCAGGCTAGAAGAACACACCTTTCACACCATGCTGGGACTAGTGACCTTTGCCTTGCACTTCTGTCACTAGAAACCTTCTTTTTGGCCAGCAAAGCTGCTGCTGCCACTGGTTGGGTGTGAGGAGCAGGGGGCAGATGCTCCCAGCCTGGCCCCACGTGAAGCCAGCACAGGTCCAGCAGAGCTGGTATTGTTCAGGCTGTACATGCACAGCAGAAGGTGCCACTGCACAGTGGCTGGAATTTGCAGATCTCCATGCCACGTGCCATCCCTCCATCCTGTTTTTCCAGAGGTGTGCCAGGGACACAAAGGCACAATAAGGTTGGACAACCCTTCTCCCTGTGACAGGAGGGAAGCTGCTGGGTGAGTGTTTATAGAAGATAAATGGTGACCCTGTCTTGGTAGAGTCTCTTCGGGCCAGGACTGAGGTCTGCCTGTGTAAAGAGAAACTTAAATTTCAGATCCTATGGCTTGTCCTGCCTTTGTAGGGACTGATAAACATTTTGGCATTTAACATCTGTTAATCCAAGATACCCTGCAAGTATCCTCTTAAAAGGGCACATAAATGACAATATAAATTAATGTACTTAGCACTTCAGGCAAACCTGCATGTATTTAATAGTTTAACTGCACAATTATGAATTTAATATTGCATTGCTTAACATTCTTGATAGTTATGCAGTAAGAGTCCTGCCCCTCAGATCACACAGATTTCCACCATAGTCCCCATGGGGAGTTGTTCAGATCATATTTGGTTCTCCCTTGAAGAGTAAATGGGGGAAGCACATGACAGAAATGACTGTAAACATACCAGTCTGCATCACTTCCACGAGCAGTTCTCACTGGTGTTATCTCTGACACTCAGGCTAACTTTTTGTAACCATCATGCAACATCATGAGTAATAATCTGTTGTTAACACACTGTCCATCAGAAATGTTTACTCACAGAGTGACAGCTAACACATCTGGACTACATACCATGTTTGATCTGAAATACCAGACTCACTCTGCTGTAACAATGACAAAAGCATGCCATGGCTGTGCAGTTCAAAGCATAAAATGTAAGGACCGTGTGATGTTTGATGTAATTCAAATATTTATAAAAATATTGGCTATTCTGAAATATATATTAACAAATATTGTCTAAAATATTATTACAGTTTGTAACATCTCTCATAAGTGCATTTTTACAGCGTAAGTGGTACTACTACAAAGTTAGAAAAGCCATTTTTGAACCAGGTTTTCTAAGTGTGCTGCTTAGTGAATGTGCTGTACAGGAGAGCATAAAATGTACAAAAGTCTGTCTTACTGCTTCTAGCAGAGGTCTTGTGTCAAAGCACTCAGTTTTGAAGCCCAAGTACCTCCACTGTCATCAAAGCTGTACTGATGTAAATCAGGGATAGGAATTGCTGTATCCCATGCTTTATTGCAGTGAAGGCTTTTCAGTCATGGACTAAATCTTTTGCAGATGTAATGGGGGACTCTGTAGACAGAGACTCTGTACTTTACCACCTGGGAGCCTCACACAGGGCTTTCTGAGGGCTGCAGTATTCCTTGGGGAACACTGCATGTATCCATCCATCCTCTGCTGTGTGCCTTTCCAGGTGACTTCAGCACCCAAAAGGG
Source organism: Monarcha castaneiventris obscurior (assembly GCA_026261815.1). Taxonomy (NCBI): domain Eukaryota; kingdom Metazoa; phylum Chordata; class Aves; order Passeriformes; family Monarchidae; genus Monarcha; species Monarcha castaneiventris. Next base: position 3,518,585 of record JAMPIT010000434.1, on the reverse strand, counting down.
AAGAGCAGCTTAGCCCCAGCCTGCCCGAGTCCCTCTTACAGCAGGTCCAGAGCAGTTCACTTTGCCAAGGAAAATACCCTGTTGTGGACTAGGATCAAACAGAAGGCATTTGCCCTCAAGCCTATTAAGTGGATAAGCTAAACCTGACCATTTACCCTATTCATACCCCTAATACAGCCTTGAGTTGCAGGTGTGTTTTCCTCTGAGAGGGCATTCTTTTCACTTCCAACCATAGCCTGTACCTTTTGCAGCAGACTGTTGCTGCACCTACAGGATACAAGTGTAATACTTGACTGTATATACAAAACAGAGCTTGCAATCTAATATGATTTGTATTTGAAGAAATTTTAACACTTAACGAAAAGATCATTTTGGATCAATTCATTTAGTAAACTGCTAGCTAGGATATAGTGAGTTTGTTTCCTTCCAAAAATCTAAACCATTTATATGCTGAAAACTGAGAGTTTATGTGACTTACTCTTATTAAAACTCACAAGCAATAGGTTTTCCTTTTAGATTCCTTGTGAAGTTTTCTCTCAAGGTTCCCTTTCATTTTCAAAAAACAAAAAAAAAAAGGTAATGCTTCTACAGTAGATATTTGTTTTCAGAATGTAAGTGGAGGAGATGACAGTAGGGAAATAGCGATACCTGGCATGGGACAGACAGGAGATAATGACTTTTTCCTATTTCTCTGGATCAAGTTCAGCAAGATACTGTGTAATGAGGTTTTTTTGTGGGCTGAAGAAGTCTGAGATGCAGATGTCTCTTGTTTAAGGTGAAGAATCAAATAGTGCTTGGTGGTTTATTTAGAATGATGCTGTAAGGCAAGAAAAAGCACTCTTGCATGTCACATGAAAAAAAAAGATCAAATAGACATTTCATGACTGGAAAAATGAGTACTAAAGGGGCTTGTAAGACAGAAAAAGTAGTTATGCAGAATTGTCTCTCAATTCTTCCTTTAATGATCACCCTCCTTGCTAGAGGAGCTCCACCTTTAGACAAAAATAATCATGAAAAGACTGTAATTTCTATTAAATTATCCCTTGAATCTACAGTTCTTCATAAGCCTAAGCGTGTCCTTTTGCAATTATTATTCATTCTAAGAGGAAAGGATATTTGGTGGGTTTTTTTCCTTTGGTCTTTTACACCCCAGGGGAAGAGCCTGTTTGGGGATTTTTACAGCACTCAATGGTTTACAAGGTGCACAGGAAATACTAAGTTACAGAGAAAAAATAAAAAGTAATTTTGGTATCTAATGGAAATTAGAGCCTTACTTTTAAAGTTATTCTGAATTATTAAATACCAAGGAAGATACTTCAAAATGAAGACATGGTGTGTAGGTATTCCCTGGAAGGACCTGATTCATGTCATGGGCTGCCCCTGAGATCCTTGGAAAACTGGAGCCCTTTTTCCTGAACAGCCTTGTAGGAATGTATTTCCCAGCTGCAGTCATGATTGCTCTGGTAGGAACTTTCAACCTACCTGCCTTCTTCTGATTAGTAAATAGAAGAGGTTTCTAGAGTGAAAGCAACTGGACTTGTGGCTCCTGCATCAGAGGAGCAGTTACACTCTAGCAGGTGAAATGTTTCTAGAAATCGCAGCTCTTCATTACTAAGTGTCTTGTAATTCTAAAATTGCAGGTGAGTGCATGTCTTGTACTTTATCTGGTTTGTGCAAGGAGATCCCCGTGAGAAAAGCAGAAATACAATGAACACTTTGACCCCAAAGTTCCTGACTCTGAATTTGCAACATGGAAACGGAGCACTGCCACAGCATTTTAATGACGTCTTACTTGCTTTCTGCAGGTTATAGTGATTAAATTAATGCAGAAGCTGAGAGGTGCTTTTATTTCTCTGCACAGAGGGTGCTCCTCAATTTGTACTCAGTTGTTCACTTTACAGGTAGGTGGAACTATGTATGCATTAAAGGTATACCTTTGATAAATGTAGCAAACTTGAAACTAGCCTTGAGAAAAATGACTGAATCCCCTGGGCTAACAAGAGTCCTCTTGTTTATGTTTTCGTATATTTCATTGGACAGTTTTTATTTTAAAGCCAGCTGTCACAACCTGATGTTTCACAGCCTTCGCTGTTGGAACACGTGTGAGATCTGGCACCAGTCTATGTGGAATATCTGTTTGAACAAATGCAGTATCAGGCCATGCCAACCATGGCCACTTGCATTTAGTTACAGCAGTTGCTGAGTGTACCTGGAGGCTCGGCATTCAGCAGGGAGTGAAGTCAATTTTGGCATCTCTCTAATAATGCTTTGACTTCGAATCTTGTACCTCATCATGTACGTGAGGAAAAAATGACTTTTCTATCAAAGCTGGGGTAGCTTGCTTGGCTGTGGGACCAGCATAGCTGTGAGGACTCTGTTTGTGCTGGGGTCATGAAGGACATTGCAAAGGCTCAAGTGAAATGCAAGTCAAACTGAAACACTCGTCCCTAAGACCACTGTAAAAGCCCCCAAACCATTTTTTGCTCCCTGAATGGTTTCCTTTCTAGATTGTTTATAGTTACAAGAGTATGTCTAAGGCAGCAGGACAGTTTCTTGTTGCCCACAATGCAATTTTGACATTTTGAGGGAGCAGCGTGTATATAAGGAGGCAATCAATTTATTAGAAATACTAGAATATGTATTGAGCCTAAGTGCAGCCCTAGCATTCAAATGTGTAGAAGGTTCCCCTAAAATAACCCTGTGTGGTCACAGCTTCCTTCATAGGAATTAATGCAACTTATGTGCTGTGGCATAAATGGTCCTTTCTGAAATATGCAGTATATTCATCTTCTTTGCAGTTGTGAAAGTGCTTTCACTTTGAAGTGAAAGAATCCAATAGTCTGTACTAGACTATTTGCACACAAATCAAGTTGTCATTAATCACACTTGGAGAGAGTGTGCCCTATATGGAGTGAATTATTGTCAGAAAACTACAAAACACATCCAGATCATTGTGCAGGACTAAAAAAAATCCCAAGAGTAACACACACTAAATCTAAAGAGTAACATGTAAAGTATTTGGAAAATTAGTAGATTCCAGTCAGTGAGTTAATGTGGGTTTTAAGAGAAATACTCGAATTAATTGATTGAACCTGTTACAAGTGTTATGTATACAGGTAAGATAGATAAGAAGTATTAAAGAAAAGGAAATATTTCCTTCCACAAATGTAGGGTCCTGACAACTCCCACTGCCCTCATGGTCAGGTTCAATGAAATAATGGATCACAGTTAATTTGGGGGCCTGTCTGGTGCTGGGAACAATATGGAGCAAAGCACCTCAGGGTGGTTCTGCTGAGTGTTGTTTGAATACTGTCTGACATTCCTGGGAAGCACAAGTGTTGCTCCATCTTCTGTCTACTCTCATAGTTCTGGTGGGATGAAAAATTAGATGTGTTTATATCTGATTGTAGCACTCCCCTTGGGGTGCAAGGAAGGAGCAGGAATTATTTTGTGTCCTCTGAAGAGTGCAAGGGCTGTAAAATCTAACTGGTCCACCAATGTGACAGAAAGGGCTACAAAAGTCCTTGCTGTTTTCTTTCAGTTCCAAATGATAAAGGAAAAGCCATCTTGAGCTAAGCATGTTGAATATGCTGAATCATGATCATTGTCAAACCACTGCAAGGGAAAAAGCTGAAGCTTCAAAGCAAACCGTGGAATTGCAAGCTGCAGGCACCAGTCTTTAATCCAAAGATGCCAAATCTACTTTATGTTCTGGCGTGTAGAAGGACCACTTACAGCAAAGTTACAAAATTCTGCACAGTTATACTCAGATAAAATCTAAATTTGAATACCAATATACTGCTCCTTGATATTTGGCACTGCCTGAACCAGTTTGGGGCTGATTTGCTTTGGGGAAGTGGCACAGCTACCCTTGCATAGTTTTGTCCTGGCTTAAACCCTATGAGGAAGACTCAATGCAAATGTGACTTTACTGCTTCCAGGCTTCAACTGGTACCTGCAGAAAGGTCTGCAGAGCTCTGTGAAATCTTGCTGTGTGAGTCAGCACCCTGCCCCATGCACTTCTGACATGAGCCAACATTTATGTGGGAGTCCATGGGCCAGGAGCTATTTTGCAGGAGTAATCCCACCAGTTGTTTGCTTGACACTGATGCTCTAATTCCATCCTCAGATGTATTTTTTCTGTGTGAGTGCAGACCTCCATGAGACACCTTTTGTGAGCAGAAGTGGCTCATGGAAGAAAACATTTGGCAGGATCCAGCCCAAAGACAGGAAAATGTGTGGTCACACTGAATGTGTGTATGTATCACACTAAAGTTGTACTGAATATGGCATTACAGGAGGAAAGCTCTGAGAGGTTCCAACACTGGCAGCAGCTGGGTCTAGATTTCAGTCTTTAACCTCTTTCTACGCAGCTCTTCCACTGCAATGTAGAAATACTGTTTTATGTCCACAAGTAGGTCAGGCTCTTAAAAATATTTATTTGGGATATATCAGAGTTGTCTGAAATAATGTGGAGTTGTGTACACCCATCACCATGTTTTATTGGGATGTGAGAGGGACAAGGTTTAGGAGGACCTTTTTTTTTGCATAGATGGGGAGAGATGTCTTGCCGTGCAAAGCTATAGGATTTTGGTCGTGGATAGAACACACAGAGTGCTCCAGAATGGCTCATTCCAAAGAAGTAGGAAAATGACAGCCATGATTATTTTTTGATAATAATTGCAAATAAAAATCATATCGTGAGACTGTGATGGGAAAGTGAAGAACTTCATCAAATACAGTTTAGATTCCTGTTGGCAGCCATGTATTTTCCCAAGTTCAAATGACAATGTTTTGTCCAAGGAGAAGTCTTTAATTTTCCATCTATCTGATCTGAGTGATTTGCATACAAAGGATCTATGGCAAAAAAACCCCACTTAAATGTTGGTATTTTTATTGGTTTAAAAAGACTTGCGTCTGCACCCTTCATTTCAGGAGATCAACATCTCTCTCAAGATCTGTAGATAGATAGCAATTACAAAAAGTGGTTCGCCCACACATACAGTGGCTTAACTCTTTAATAACAGTTATTTTTGTAAAAAAAGCATGAACATACCTCAATCAATACGCTTTTGTTGTTTTGCAGAATTTCTTATTTTCTTAAGCACTTCAGGAGCGTGAGCTGATAGCAGGGTCATAGCAGTACATCTGTGGTGCTCACTCATGGCCACTCATTTGGGGAGGAAAAAGTGGTAAAGCATGAAGAGCTCTAGTTTATTCTCCCCATATTAGTCCCAAAAAAGAAATGAGCAGTGAATGCTTCTGGAGCACATATTACAAAAAAAATTAGTATCTTAAGAATGAAGAATAAGTTAATTTTACCCTAGCTAATACCGAAGGTAGTGTATGGTTTTACATGGCTTTATATGGGTTTATGTGGGGTTTTTCGACATGGTTTTATATGGGGTTTTAATATGGTTTCATATGGTTTATATGAGGCAGCATGCATGGTTTTATATAAACCATGAAAACAAATGCTGTCATGTGAGCTTTCAGTGGTATTTAGGTAGTGCAAAGGTGTAGTTTGTCTTAGACTCTAAGAAAACTCAACGTGATACCTACTGTTTCTTCATGTTCTGTTGTTTCTCTGCTGTCTTTTCCTTCCTGTCTCTGTTTACACTTTTGTTAGGTTGCACAAGTATTGATACTGTTATTTTGGCTCCTGTGGAATCCAGTCTTACCCTGACAGCCAAAGACAAAACCTTCAAGCACCACCAGGGATGTCTTGAGCACCCTTCACTATCATTCCTCTATTAGTCTCTAGTTACTCTTCCACAGGAGCCACAGCACATTATTTATTCCTCTGAAGAATAAAAGCTTTTTGAGTAGGGAAAGTAGCATTCATCAATTTTTTTACAAAAGACGTGAGAAAAGGAGTTGTGAAAAACCATAGTTCTGGAGCTCTACTATTGTCTTACTCATTTTCTCTTGGAACACTCAGCTGTTCTCTCCTGTTTTACTTTTTTTTTTCCTCACTAATGCTCCGGCACCAGAATCAAAGAGTTTGCCCTGAAACCACTCCAAAATGTGCTTTGGTGGAGGAAGAAAAGCCTCTGAAGCTGAGGAAATGTCAGATGGGTGCTATTGAGGTGAAAGGGCGAATTTGCTAATGAAGACTATGGATGATGCAAAGTATTGCATATCTGACATGCAGAAGGTATTTGGTGTAAGGGTAGTTGCCAGAGGTCTTTTTTAGCCCAGTAAAAATTCCAGGTGAGCACAGCAATGAAAAAATCAGGAGAGAACTGGAAAAAGAACCCCAAAACACCGAACAAAATTAATTAAAAACCTTTTTTATGAACATAATTTTAAACATTCTTCATTAGGTGGAGAGGATCAGTACAGGGGCACAAGAGTGTGTGTGTTTATGTTCACACTTTTTCTGCTTTTTACTTCTGTTACTGGCACTGCCATCCGTGTCCTGTGTCTCTGTTGCCTTTCATCCTGTACTTACACAGATTTTGATTTTGTGACCTGCTTTTCATGGTGCAGATATTTAATTCCTGGTGCAGTGTCAGGTATAGTCCTGATCTTAGGCTGCAGGAAGCCCCCACTATGAATCAATGGTAATAATCAACCCCTGTAAATGGAGAAAAGGAGGGGGAGTATGACAAAGCTTCAGATGCACTGTGGGTGTTTTCCCCCTTTAAGATGGCATGAGTTTTCTTAGCTCTTATCTCTGGTGGTTCCCAAGAGTTAACTTTTAAATGACCAGCTATCGTGTTTTGCAAAGTGGATTGCAGGATGGACTTTTCTTAAGGCAGAAGAACCCATGCTTGTTGTTTGAACTTGAATAGTATTTGAAGTTGGGTTGGTTTTTGGGTTGTTTTTTTTTTTTTTTGGCCTCTTGGGCATAAATAGAGCAGGTGTGTGTTTGCCACAGGCCACAGCTCGGGGAAGCTGTGTCAAAGCACAATGAGGTCATTGTGAAACATCAGTATTCTTCCAGAGACCTGCCTGTTACAGGCAGGAATACTTAAGAAAGATTTGTAGACTGGATTGCATATGATAGACAGAAAAGACTTCAAGAAAACTCTTTGTCTGCCTAATTGTGTTTGCCCAGTGAGAACTACATCTTATCACCCACCTCTGAACAAGCTGTTTGAAGCAACTGTGTTGACAGTGAAGTGGGTTTTGCACACGTCCAGTGTTGGGTTGATCTTTGAGTGCTAGGGAGATCTGGTTTCTTTAAACAAATCGTTCTGCATGTGAACAAGGTGAATATTTTCATTGTAAAGTGTGCTTTGACTCTGAGTGTGGCGGGAAATACTGTACCCACTAAATGATTATTAAATGGGAAGGAGGGAGGAGTTCCCAGGCACTGTGGAGCCAGGTTCTACAGCTGGACTCCGAGATGACACAGACAGCACTTAGCCAGGAGTGCAAGAATATGTTGTATAACTCACTGGCTCTACCAAGTACGTAGTGGTACTCTGCAAATAAACTTTCTATCAAGGTATTTTTGGACTTCTGCCTCAAACCAAACGGATAAGGAGCATTTATGGCTCTAGCAATAAAATTCTGCAGATGTTCTTTTTTGTATGTGCAGTACTAAAAAGGAAAGCCGTGCTATGCTTTTATCAGATCAACTTGAAATCAGTACAAGTGTAGCTTAGGGTTGGGATTTATGTTTTCGCAGCAACATACCTTTTTTACTCCAAGAAGGCTTTCAGTGTTTGTGCTTAAAGTCCCACATTAAGGCCCCCAAAGTGACAACAATATGGTTTTCTTTGTGAGATTTGAATGTCTGGATTAGGTCACTTCACTCTTTTATAGCTTTAACCAGCTTCAACTTGTACTGTGGTGACACACATCTGCTGACTCGATGGATCAGTGCATTAAGCTTCAGGCTGACTGGTGGGCCATGCTTGAAAGACTTTTGGCATGTGCTGGTGCCTGCATTTTTCACCCTTGACTGAAAGCATATGCTTCATACAATTGAGACAGTGTTAGCATGTGGGTCTCAGGCAGCCTCCTACACATCTGGCAGAGCCTGGCCCTCCTTCCAGGTGAATCATCCCTCCTGGGAGGGTGGCTTGCAGCACTGTGGCATCTGCAGAGTGGCAGGAAGTGTCTGAATTCATCTGAGAGTGATTTTTATCTTCACATGCTTTTCCAATTTCATCAGGCCCCTCATGCTACATTCCAAGTGACATGATTAAACCTGCCAAAGACAAAGGGAGGCTGATTGATAAAAATTATCTCTGACCCTTCACAATCTGTCATAGCTTAAGATAGTAGTAATAATAGTAGTAATGATGGAATGAAATAAGTGTTATGCAAAGGAAGTTATTATTGTTTAAATAATATTCTGTAAAACAGGATTACTTCCTTGCTTTTTGTTTCCCTTTTATCAGCCAAATTAACTTGTCATCAGCATAATAGAAGAATGGACTGCAAAGGATTATAAACTTTATGTTGACTTTAAGTGGCACTTTACTGTGATTTCTATTGTCTTGGTTTTATTTCAACATTTAAGTTTGAAGGCACAATAAAGATGCAGACCAACAGCAAAGGATCAGTTTTCACAGTAGAGGTCAGACATTTAGGCAGAGGTGTTTTTTAACAAGGAGTGTATGGATCTGTTTTTCTCAATATTAAAAGAAAATCTTTGAAGGAAGGTTCTAAACATAACTGGTACTACACAGCAAATAGAATATTTTATAAGCCCAGTACATAAAAATATTTTTATTCTTTAGTCTGCTGTGCTAGACCAGGCACTTGGGTTATATTTCCTTCCAACCAAGCATCTGGACTGATACAGATGATCTGTAAGAAAGGAGATTAACTCTTTGTACCCTGAGATGTGTTACAGATCTGTTGCATTTGCTGCCATTTCAGTATTGCCAGGGAGAAAAAGTTCTTACAGAAATACAGTCAGTCTCTTGCCTTCTTTAGAAAATACCCTTTACTTTGGCAGAGGAAAATGAAAAATACTTGGGCTAAAAAGCATGTAGCTATTTTGAAGTACAAAAACTGTGTAAGTGAAGCACATCTGTGTAAGTTACAGTGCAAAGACAACTATGCAAATTTGCTTCTTGGTTACTGTAGTGTTAATGACGGGTAATTCTGTTGATTTCATTTGAGTTACTCACAATTAATGTATCTAGTAAGGGCAGGATCTGACCCAGTTGGCTTTGATGTGTGCTCTGCTCTGTCAGGAGCTGCGAGGTTCTTTTGAACAGATGCCTGTGTTCTGCTGATACACGGGGTCATTAAAAAGATCAAGATGACCAAGGCTGAGACGCTCAGATGGCTGCAGACAGCTGTGCTTCGCCTCCCCTGGCTACACGGGGTGGATTCTCTATGAATTTTCCCTCTGAGGTTAGGTGTTTTGGGAGCATTTTGCATACTGACCACTGCCAAGCCCCAGCCCCACGTCTGGATGTACAAATGTGGGCAAAGATTACAAGTTATGGCTCTTGCTGAGAAAGCAGTAGGTTCCCATGTGTCATGCAGGAGAAAATCCATGCAGGGCTTTTGCTAGGCAGGCTGTGAGAAAGTTGCAGGGCTTTTCCCAGAGAGACAAGGTAGCAAATAAATAGCTGCTGAGTGTGTTGTTTCTGTGCTTAAGAAAGGTTTGGTGTTTAGTGTGCTCTGTGAGTGCAGGACTTTGCAGTTTACTGCTACCACAGCAAAGCAGTGGTACCACTCAAGTAGCTGAGTCAATGTTAGATAGCCTGCAAGGCTTCCTTCCAGGTATTTGTATGGAGGACTTAAAATTGCACAGGATTCTAAGATACCCTCAAATGATTGCCATGAATACCAGCTACCAACTTCATCAAGAAATAATACTTCAAATTCTGCCAACATGCTAATAAGAAGCTTCTTCAGTGCTCTGATGATCATACCTTGCTAAAAACTGAAGGTTTAATTTTGCCTGTTCAGTGTTGTTTTCATGCCTTTTTATCTCTTTACTGCTGTAATAGGTACATTATTTCAGGGTATGTGTCAGTAGATTGCACAAGGGTGCATTTGTTCATTTTTGTGATACTTTTTTTTCTTTCTTTCAAAGCCTATTGGAGATAAGTGAATGACATTATTGCTTATATACAAGTACATATGTAAGCAGAATGGCATCATCTAGCATAGTAAATACTGGGTTTGTTTCTCAATGCAAATAAAGTTCTGCAGCTAAATTTAGCTCAAAGTATTGAATACTTGAGAGCAGAATAGAGCTTTATTTCACTGTTTGGATAGTGAAGCACTTTTTTTTTTTTTAAGAAGTCATTACACAGTTGGGATTTTTCCCAAACATGCTTCTGATTCATGAACTCTGGTGAAGGCATTGGGATGGAGCTCTGAAGAGCAGGGTTAGATGCAGCCATGGTTTGGATATGGGTTGGCAGAGCTACTTAGCTGCAACTTTTCCCTGTGAGCCAAAAAAACCCTCTCAGCAGTGCTGTGGGGTGGGAGGAAAGGCTGTCACACTTTCCCCCAGCAAATCCATTCCATCTGAAGAGACACCAGCCCAGTGATGAAACTGAGCCACGTTTAAAGCCCTATGGTAAAGTCCTGTGGCAGAGCAGGTAAATGGGCTCTCTTGTGGCACCAGTATGGTTTTCCAGAAGAGGAGGAGGAGGACAAAGTTGGCTGACACTTGATCCTTCTCTTGGAAAGCCTCTCTCATTAGGTAGCTGCTGATAGGAAGTGTCATTCAGCACTTACAAAGGCTGGCAGATGCAGATGGCTCTGTGCAAGGGCTGTGGGCCAGAGGGAGCCCAGCAGGGGCTGCAGGTGGAGGCAAAGCCTGACACGACAGCACTCGTCAGTCAGACCTGAGTGCCACTTGCCTGTCCTGTCCACCCTGCAGCCAGGCAGCTAAAACTGTCTGATCTTCAGAAATGCTGCAGTGACTTGCACTTACGGCCATCTGTGCATGTAGTAGTCATTGCCTTTTTCCCCCATCACTATGGTGCAGGGGATTTTTTTTTAAGTGAATCAGTATTTCTTGCCAGTCAGGATTTAGCAGCTTACACAAGAATGCAAAGCCATACAAGCACCATGCTTCTTACATTCAACAGTAATTCTCTGAGATAATTGTAATAAGTCATAAAGATATACTCCATTGTGGCAGGATTGTTCCTCAACTGTAATAAAGGTGAAACTGAACTTTTTTTCTCTGAAAACAAATAGAGTTGTTTCAGAATTCCTGTTTCCAATGTTCCTGACGTGGCTTCTGTTTTTTTAGTCTTATGCTCAAACTCCGTTATTCAACAGGGGTTTCCTTCTTTTCTTGTACGCTTTAAGATTGTCAAGGTAAGGTATTTTAGATCAGGAAAAGTTGGGATGTATACAGTTCTTCATATATATTCATGTGTGTAAATTTAGATGTCCAACACTACATGCTATTAACAATGAATGTGTGCTTCTTTTTCTTACTCAGCTGCACAGGTTGAGAAATGAGTGTTTGTTACACTGCATGTGTAATTGTGAGGTAATGGAGCAAAATGTAACATTCTTGCTGTATTTCTTGGCACTTTTATTTCATTGTAACCATAACAATGAATTGATTAATTTGCTAAGTGCAAGGACTGTGCTAAAACTTACTCCCCCATGTCTCTGAGTGCCTTTGCCACTAGGCAACAGTCTTTTTCCAGCTTGTGTTCTCCTTGTCTGGTAAAAAGGTCTGACAAATAGGTGCTGGGTGTGTGTGTGCATGCATGCACATGTGCATGTGTTTATTTTACTCTCATTTAGAGCCATTAAGAACTTGATCCCGTAAGGTTCTGAGCATTTTTATTTCCTGCCGGCTTCTCAGGGGGAACACCTTGTAGAAGGCATTTGGCCTTGATGATAACACTCATCACAGAAGGGAAAAAAAAAAAGTGGGGGGGCGATGAGGGTCGGAAGGGAGATGGGAGAGAGTGAGTGGAGGAGCATGACCAAAAGCACTGAATCCACCATTTTCTTTGTCTGCCTGGTGTGCTTGCTGCCATTAGATCCATGGCAGCCAACCAGCTCGGAGACAGGACTTCACACAGGTTAATAGGTGTGCATGGCTTTTATCTGCCACTGCCCTCTACTGAAGAGAATATGAGACATGATTTTTCAGCTATCTGTTTTTATAATCATTTCAGTCTTGAGGTGTCTGAGGCTCCATTAGAACAGACAACAGAGGTCATGTACTTCTGGACATCTTTAATTTTTTGCAGGAAGTGATATACAGCCTTCTGTCATGTAATGCAAAGGCATGGAGCTTGGAGAAAACACTCCTGCTAATGTTCAAATCTCAACACCATTTAAACCCCTTGCATGTAGAATTAATTGCTCTCAAGTCAAAGCATGCAATGTATGCCTAGCTTTAGGAAATGTCACCAACTCTTGGTACATAAAAAGCCCAAAACAAAGCACTAGGCAGCCTGTAAGTAGAACAAAGTTTAATTTTCATGTAATCTTCCAGTGCGTAAGGAACTATTTTAATAAATTAAAAAGAGCAGCAGTTGTAGCTTTTCATTTCTTTGCTTTAGACAGTTCAAGGAAAAAATTGTATTTGGGGTGTTTTTTTAACCTCTGACATGGAACAAAATAGTGACTGAAGCTAAATATGGTCCAGGCTTCTCTGGAGGAAAACTCTTTTGGGCTGCCTCACTATTTCATCAGCTTTCCCTTTAACTAAAGCAAGGGACAGTTTCGTGGTGAAACAACAGAAAGCAGCAAGGGCTTAACAGGGCCCTCCAGGTAACATGAAAGAGTGCCTCAGTCATCCTCTGTCTTGTTACTCTAAACACCAACTGCATTGTCTCGAGTCGTTTTCCCTTGCGGGAACACTTAGCCTTACCAAACACAGCTCAGCCTTACAGGTACATTCCCACCAATTAAAGAGGAGGGGTTCCTCACAAGTGCTGCCAATGCACCCACCTAGCTTGAGTGAGGATTGCCAAGTACAACAAACAGTGCCAAAGCGTGTGGTGGTTTTGGGCTCTGCTCCAACGGGGACCAAGATGAGACACTCAGTCACAACTTAGCCTTTCCATAAAGCCAAATCTTTGTGTATTCCCCTGGATTATACTTGGAGCTCATAATGTAGGGTATACCTGTGTGGCTTCTGGCCTCATCTGCTGGCAGAGCTCCAGCCTGGGAGAGACCAAGCAGTGGTGCATGCTTTGGGTTGAGGCTTAGTTTGGGGCTTACCAGTTAGGTTGGCAAGTCTGGTTTGTGGCAATCAAAACTGAGATTCTCTCAAGGTTTTCAGCTGTGAAGCATATGAATTTGGGGCCTTGCAAAACACCAGCCTCCCAGAAGAGAGAAAATAGGTACCTTCCAGTCTTGGATCTAACAAAGAACTGAGGGTGGGGTTTGGATGAAGGTTCAGATCTGTATTCTCTGTTTAGTTTCAGCATTGTGGTTTTGGACCATCAGTAGTGGTAACATACAAATGATTTTTCACTCTAAAGAGTACAGTAAAATGCTATTACACTTGTTAATCTTCTTTTTTATATCTTGCCAAGTGAGGACTGCTACACTGCAGCTGGCATAGTGGAGGTGCCTGTGTTTTTGCCACTCTTTGTTCACAGGGGAATGAGGACAGTTTTCTGTACACAGTATTCTGCCTTCCCCTTAAAACATCTGAGTCACACAGCTGTTTCCCAGTTAGATCAGACTCAATCTGACTGTACATTAAGTTGTGTTATGCAACACAGGCTGACAAACTTGTCCACTGATACAAACTGCACAGAAAAATCTGAAGATGGACAACATCCCATTCCTCTCAAGGGTTTACTCTTCTTTATGTCAGTGACACTTCCATTCTAAGCCCCTGCCTTGATTTGCGGGAGGTTTGGTCACCATTATTCCTCATTACAGTAGGCTCTGCCAAAGACTGCTTTAAAATCTCCTTAAACCTCTGTAACAGAGCCCAGAGTAAAAGATGTTCCCATGTGCACACCATGACACCTCGGGGTGCCACAGCTGTGAACCTGCCTTGCCAGGCCTCTCCCTGTGCTGCTGCCACTGCATTTAGACCCCCAACAAAGAGGAAGGCAGTGGGTGCTTTCCACTGCTGCTGCCTCTCCCTGCTTTGCTGGCAGAGGCCGTGTGTCCTGGTTTACATTGGCACAAGCCAGCATAGCTCAGGGATGAATTTAGCCCTTGGCACTCCTTAGAGAGCTGACTCAGATGACTGCACTTGAAAACTACAAGCTGGTCTCTTATTTAATTCTCTTGAATGTCCAGATTTTGTTTTATTATTTTAATTTTTTACTTCTTGTAAAGCTTCTTTTTTTGTTTAGTGGGAGAGCCTTGCTGTTTGACTCCCTGGGCTGTCCTGGAGTTACTGCAAGAATAGAGTAGTAATAGTTTCCAGCTATACAGCATCTTATCCCCAAGAATCTCAAGTTCTTCTCAAAAAATAAATTCAACCTGATCAGTGGACCAGCTGACAGGCAATATCTGTTATTTTTTATATGAGAAAAGGAAAGTATGGAAGTCTTAGGTGGTGTGCCCGAAAGTGCATAGCAGATGAATTTCAGAACTAAGAAGGTAAATACCACAGTTCCTTCCTCTGAAATCCATGGGCAAAAGGATGACCTCTGGATTTCTTTTCTCCTGCCAGCTGGTTCTGTGAATCACATTAAGGTGCAACTAGATCAGTTTGTGCCTTGGACATGTTTTGAAATTGATTGATTATCTCTGAATTTGAGCTCATATTCTGAATTGAGTGTCCTTCTGGTCTTGGCTTTGAGGGGGAAAGCTTGGAAATGTGTCCTGAGTATAGATTTGGAAGGTAGAGTAGTTTCCATAGCAGCGATTCCTAGGCAGTAGCTCTGGAACATACCTGTGCTGCTGGCAGTGTCCAATGCTACTGAGGGCTCCATCCACAAAATCCAGCAGTGGGAAGAAGCAGTTGGAATTCAGCCAGCCTGTCTGAGCAGATACCCTGTCTCTGCTGTGTGTGTGTTAGTTGGGGGTCTCAGAAAGGGCAAAGGAACCCCTGCTGCCAAATCTACAGCGAGAAGGGAATCCTCAGTTGAGTATCAAATACCCAAGTACCAGCTTGGGAAGATTTGTGCTGTCCCAAGGAGGTGACAGGGTCATGTCGTATGCATGTTGTAGCATTTGGGAGGATTACACATTTCATGTTAGGAGGTATCTTTTCAGCAACCAAACGTTATCTGTGCCTGGGTCTCCACAGAAGCGGAGACTCCTTGCACAGTTTCTGCTCACTTGCAGTTTTGCAGCATGCAGCACATTCCTTAGATTTTGAGGCAGAAAAACTGGAGTTTGTCTTTCATACTGTGTGAATACTTTGGCTTTGGAGAGAGCTTTAGACAAAGACAGGAGATTTGCTTCAGAAATAAAATTCTGCTGTCCCTGTTGCTGTTGCCTTATGAAGCTGCTTCCTGCCAGCTCTGCGTCTGACACACAATTTATATTGGAAGTGGAATTGGTTGGGGCAAGTTTGTGACTGTAGCTGGCATTTCTGTCATGCCTTGTGCTGAATGCACAGCCTCTCCCTGCATCCCGGGTGTCTGAGCACATTAGGAGCACTGTGGGGAGGAGGGCCTTGGCAGTGAGTGCCAGAGGGGGAGAGCCACAGGCACACAGCCTCAGCGAGCAGAGTTTGCTCTTGCTCCTCTTGGAGGACCCTTTGTTAAAACTGTGGTGGACATGTCTGAGAGACACCGTTGGCAAATGAGATCTATGAGTAAAATCTAGCTCCTAATGTGGGATTTCTGTGAAGCTATAAAAGTTTTTGTCTAAATTGGTCTTGCATGCAACGTGCAAGCATGCCAGCTTCTTAAAAAAATCTTAACAGAGGAAACTGAAATCACTGGATTAGTTTGCAGTGTAGGGACTCTATCAGTTGGTCTAATAACATTTGACTGAAGAATTACTCTGCTATTCAGTAGTGCTTGGGTTTGTTTCTTAATCCAATCACCTCGTGACTGTTCTCTAAGCTTTCCCCTTCCTTTCCTATTCTTAACATGCAATTAAAATGAAACTCTCCTGTGTTATTACTGTAAATAATGTTCAAGTAAGAGAAGAACATACTTTGTAAATGTCACTGCTTTGCTCACTCCTGTTAGTTAAACTGTATTGCTTTGATAATTTAGTTGACTTCACTGGACTTATGACAGCACATGATTTTTTCCCCTTACTAGTAGAATAAGTAAACGTGCAGTAATAAATAGATCTAATTGTGTTTGTCACTGACATAAAGATGGGGTTTGCTCTTGCTTTAAATAGCCATGCAGGTCTCTGAGCTGCATCTACTGAAGAAGACACAAACAGGTATGGGGAAATTGCTAAGCTACAGAAATCTGTCCTTTCTGGAAGTTCCCAGCTTTCTGCCACAATTATTTCTCAGTATTAAGCATAATATAAAATATAAAAGTCCAAATTAATTGGAAAAAAAAGGTGCTTTCAAAACAAAATTTCAATTCAAGCTAAGTGATTAATTTCAACTTTTCAATATGGCTGTCTAATGTCATGTTACTAAAACATTCAGTTTAGAGTAAGTTCCACTAAAACTCTTGCAGTTTAGAAAGTTTTTGATACTTCTGTGGCCTGCGCTAGAAACTTACTGAAAAGTTTCTGTAATTCTGAATTACAGAATTCCATTGCTCATGAAGTTTGAACAAATGACAGTAGCTGGATCCTAGGCAGGCCATGCTGCCAAACTGCATAAAAGTCTTCTGAGCCCAATAAGCCATGACTTGGACCTCGGTGGGCTTTGGAGCAGGCTCTTTGTGTGTGTTGATTCAGGGCAACACTGCCCTGAGTGGGGTTCTGTAAAGATGGTTGTACACTACAATGCTGGCCAGATGCTGGGATTTTTGTGAGAAGGGTAAATATCTGAGAGGAATTAAGGTGGATTAGTCAAACTACCTTTATATAGTTGCCAAGCTTTCAAAAGTGAAAGGCTGCCACTAAGCCACAAGACCCTTACCACAAGCAGCACCATGCTACTGTAACTGTTATTTCAATGATTGTAGTGGGAGGCATCTCTTAATAACCATATTAGTAGAGTTGCTTAATGACTTCACAGGCAAATAGATAATTAAACCATTAAACACCAAAGAACTGAGGGTGATGTCCCCAGTGAACTTCGAAGTTGTCTGTCTTCTTAATGGACTGTGAAAGCCAGGCCTGGGTCTGAATCACAATGTGAAGTGGAAGGAACCATTGGAGAACACAGATCTAGGTTTTTCAGCTTGAGCCCTTCTGATTAGTCAGGTTTTTCTGAGCTATCTGCTTTATAAACATACCTGTAAATGTTTACACAAGAACAACAAAATTCCATCAAGTCTTGCACTATGAAGGGGTTTCTGTGTCTGTAGTGGTTTCTATCTTTGCTTCCATGGGAGAACAATATGGAGTTCAACTGGAAGATACTGTGAGAGAGAGAGAATTCTAGTGAAGTCCTACTTCTGGGTTTATGGGCACGAGATTTCTAATACTGCAGAGTTTTTGCAGTTTCTGTGTTAGCTGCATTTGTATTCTGAGATCAGGCAAAAACTGTATTCTGAAACTGGCTTTCTGGAAGGAAGGGTGGGGTTGTCTGTGTGTGACACTGAGAATGGGAAGAGGTGGAGATTTTAGTGATGTCTCCAGTACTCCCTGCAACTCCAGGCATATGTTGTACTTTTTTATCTTGCAAACTTAAAGAGCACAAATAGCAACAAGAATGGCAAATGGTGTAAATCTCAGATGGCAAGATTTGCAGTAGTAGGGTTTTTGTAACAAAACAAGAAACCACAGATTTGGTCATGTCATTGGAACATATTTAATGCACATACCTGTTCTAGTATATGCATGCATCTTTTTTTGCAGGCTAAAATTAAGCATTTTGATACAGAGCTTTAGCAGACCACAGTGTTTGTAAGATTAAAAGACAAGGTCATCAGGCCACAGGGCACCTTCAGTTCCATCCTCTGAAAATAAGTGAGCATATTAAAAAGCTATGGGAGAGTTTTTACAAGTGAGTAAATTTGACTTCTGTAACAAGACTTTTATTTCTTGTCACCTTTATGTTTTTATTAGATTTTTCAGTTTTCAGTTAACATTTTTAAAAAAAGAAAAGCCTCTGAAAAGGACCCTTGCCTGTAGCAGGAAGCATAATCTCCCCCGTTTCTCTCTTTCTCTCTCCTTCCCTCTCTCTCATTATATGCTGGCATGAACACTCTGACATTGCTAATTGCCTCCACATTACACTGGCTGAATTCCAACAGTAGTGGCATAAAAATTAATGAACAAGACAGAGCTCACACATAAGGAACATATGGTGCAATAGCGGTCAATTGCATTCGAGTTTAAAATAATGTCTTGAGAGAATCATGATCAAAGCAGTTTCACAAAATGAAAAGGGCCAGATTCTACTTGCACCATGTATCTATGCTACCTCACTGTCCTCACTGAGAGTGTGAATGTGAACAAGGAGATTCCCCAAACTGTAAATAGAGAATGCCAAAAAGTTGTTTCATTTTCAAATGTGGTAGGAATTTCCCCCACTATCCTAACTGTGAAAATAGTGTGAGTTAATTTTCTGCTGGGAAGCAAAGCCAGGGAAAAATTGTTCTTCGAAATGGAGAGAATTCTTCAAAGATGTTATCACTGTCTCTGCTAACAGTGCCTTCACAGTGCAAGCTATGCAGTTTACAGAAAGGTGACACACAGTTATTTCCCATTATCCTCAAATGTGCAATTTAAAGTTAACACGAGTTAGTTTTATCTGTGTATATGCTTCTCGCAAAATCCAGATTTCAGGACAATTAAGGTAGTGTTAATACAAGGTACTCTCAAGAATCTTTCAAGTTGAAAGCTTGCTTAAGATTAATGTTAAAATTCAGGTTTTATTCTCTTGCCAAAGTACATGCTAGGTAACCTCTTGTTAACATTAATGGGAGTTAAATATTTGCACTCAGAGGAATATAGTCCCCAGATATGATACAAACTCTGCTTATTTACATAATATAAATAAGCACTGCTTGTTTAATAGCTCTTACTGCATTATTATGGAACAAACTGTTACAATAGTGTTGCAGGGTCTTACAATATAAATTGATTTTTATTATGCTGGTGATTTCCTATCATGTTCTTTGTCTCGTGAGATTTGAATACTAACTTTAACTTATATGGGACAAGTCCTACAACAGTTTAATGAATGACCCAGATAAATCACTGTATCAGTACAGAGTTCATATACATGGAAAGGAGCATTGTATCACTTCAGTGCCTGTTTCCTCAGCCAGATGAGGTACTTCAGCCCATTCCCCAGGTTAGAGCAGCCTGGGTGTTGCCCAGACTGAAATGTGGCTGCAGATGGCCCCGCTGGGTCATTACAGCCACTGGAGAGAGCTGGAATGCAGAAATGCTCAAGCCAGTCCCCAATATGCCTCCTGCTACTCTGCAGGAATTTCCTTGGGGCTAACTCACACTGGCTCGTAGCCATTTCTACTTTAACTCCTAGCAGGATAAAGAAGAGTTAGGACAGCTTATTGGGGCACTGGGAATGAGTGGTAGGCAGTTCTTTACCTGTCTGGATATGAGCCTTATCTGTATTTGAATTTTTCTCTGCTGCTTAAAGAAAGTGTTTCTCAAAGAATTACTGAACTATCCTCTTGGTAATCTAATCAGAAGCAGTAGTTGCTTCTCATCTGGATTCTCAGAATATGATATAATGTGGATTTCAGTTGAGCTTTTATTTACTTATTTTAATGTTAAATAAAATAGTTTTAAATTTTGGGCGTAGTTTTGCGTTTTGCTTAAGACACGTTGCAAATTACATTTTAAAGGAAAAATCATGCAACAGCTGGGAGCTGAGTTCAGTGCAATATAGTGGCTTCAGCATAACCCTTTGGATTTACAATGCAATTAGGTGCTATTCTCCTGCAATTAATGGGCCAAATGACACTCCCACTTACTATAATAAGCGTCCTGATACGAATCTGAGATAACTCAGATTGATACTGAGACTTAGGGAAATGCCCTGTTGTGCAGAGATGCACCAGGGAGAGAAAAGCACCAGCTGAGCTGCTGTTTCTGCTGCTCTTACCACAAGCTGGTTTTGGCCCACCGTGTCTTGGTCTATCCATGAGGAAGCAGCCTCCCTCTCTTCTCTCCCTTTTCATAAAAAGAAGGCAAAGGGTACCAGATGGCATGTGTTACAGAGCTTTTCCTTCTAGCACAGAATTTATTTCCAAGATGTAGAATTGTGAGGATTCCTTCAGTCATCCCCCCAGAGTCACAGGTTTGGTATCTCGCCAATGGCATGTAATACACTTCCTGGCATGCTGCAGGAGAAGTAAAATTAGTTCAGAACTTCACTTTACTGTTGCGGCTTTTTTTTTTCTGTGTTATTTGAACATGCCTGGAACAGGATCAGTGTTTAAGATGTATTAACCATTTCATTTCTGAGTGGGTCATAGCCTCTCAGCCTGGTTGTTGGACAGTTGTCAAAATCTGTGAACACTGAGTCTTGTTGCTTAATGCCACATGCAAGTGTCCTTCATGCTTGGTTCTGTTGCCTTGGTATGGACTAAAACATTGGGAGGTAACTGGAAGTGATCTTTAAAAAAAAAAAAAAATCCTTCACTTATGTAGCTTTTCTTACAAAAATATTACTGGTAAAATTTTTCAGGAGTTGGGGCTTCCAGGTGTGGTTTTGGGGTTGCTTTTGTAGACAAAAGAGAAAGAAAACAAACTAGAAAATTCAAGTGAGCAATTACTGTAGGTTGCTTCCCTTTATGTTTTCAAGTGAATTTAAAGCCACGTGAAAAAAATCTGATGAAATAGTTATTACAACCCAGTGAATACTACATGCTAATAGATATTTGTCTGCTTTGCAAATTTGGGTGCAACTTTAACAAGTTGAGTGTCAAAAGAAAGTTTATCTCGAGGGACTTCAGCAAGAAACTTCGTTTAGGTATTGGGACATAACTGCATTCTTTGGCATCTGCTTGCTTTCTTTTCTTTAGACAAATTTTTTTAGTTATATTATGGGTATGAGTATTTGTTTAATATTATGAGGAAAACTCTTTTTTTTGCTATCCCTCTTACACATTCCCTTGTCACTTTATGGTGTGCTGCACTTATCTCAAGAACAATACACATCACACTGTATGCATGTAGTTGAGGGCATGTTTATATGAAAAAGGAGATTGTTTCTGTCTTGCTATAATCCGTGTTTGTACAATTCTTTCAATGTCTTTTAATTGTTTTGAACTCTAAAATGAAATGACTTCTAGATAAAATGAGCTTTCAGCTCTCTCCTTTTGTGACAGATTCCAGAGCATCTCTACCTCAAGGCACGTTTGGTCACCATTTTGCCTTTGTGACCCTTCCTAACCTGTACCACTCAGCAGGCTAGCACTAATGTCAGTACTGTTTACTTGGGCAAGACTGATAGCATCCAGGTGGAGTTTCCAGTCCTCTTTTTTCTTTTTCTTTTTTAACTTTTTCCCCCCCCTTTTCTTTATACAGCCATGGAATACATACCCTAGCCAGAGAGTCAAGCAGCAGACTGCTTTGCAGATGTGCCAGGTTTTTACTTTATAAATTAGTTAACATTGTCATTTTCTTTTGCACAAACACAGGACAAAACCTCCAGCCAGTGGGAAATGGCATGGTTTAACTGACTTCAGTGGCGTTACACTGCTCTGAGGTGTACTAAGGATCTGGCATCTACATCTGAATTTTTCCCTGTATTTGACCTTTTCTAAATGCATTTTCCTTACACTTTGTGGTCAGCTTGTAGTCCTCACTTCTCACTGAAATACTAACACCAGCACACTTCATTTGAGTTAATCACTTGTATGCTGGTTTAGTGACACCAGTTACTCAAGTGCCTTTTCCCTGCTTTTGTTTCATTATTTCATCTAGATGAACAAGGTTGTTCAAATTAGTATAAATCAGTCCACTTACAGCTTTTGACACCTACAATTTAAGTACTGAATTACTGTCCTTGACAGCTGAAAGTTCACATTCTCTGAATTTAAGGCTGGAATGTAATTCTTGGCAATTAATAATAGATCATTAGAAATACTCTGGAAGTATCCACAATTGAGCTGTAAAAGTGGCGTGGCTGACCAGAATCCTACTGAGTGCTGCAGCAGCGCCTGTCAGGGAGAGAATATTTAACAGCAAGTGCTTGCCTTCCTCTGCAGCATCAGCTCCTCCAGCCAGCATAAAAGCAGGGTGGGAAAAGTCCCTGGTCACGTCTTTGGGGAGCAACCTCTGCAAAGAGCTCCAATACCATTAGTGTGGCAAACTGTGCTGGGCACTGCTCATAGTCAAGTGCAGGAAGCCCAGTGTAACCCCAGTGCTCAGCTGAGGTTACATTTCTTTAATGCACAGAGAGCAGGAGCCTGCCCCTGGAATGTGGTGTGAGGCTCCATCCTTTGGCTCCAGCTGCAGAGCTCCTGATCTTGCCTCATTGCCAGATAACAGCTAATGTGGTGGCTGTTTTTCCAAACCTTCTGCTGGAGCTCCATGTTGATAGCTGTGTAGGTTCCTGGAGGAGATAAACTGATGGAGCCCACTGAATTTTAGAGCAAAGTTGCTGATTTGCCCATTCAGAAAAATTCAGATTTGTCAACAGGTGCAAATCTCCAGAGATGAAGCTTTGTAAACATGTTTTACTCCCTCACTTTGGTCTTGGAAGTGGTTTCCTGATTGTAGGAGTGGTGTGCAGTACTCCTTCCTTCTGTGCTCACCTGATAGCATGACAGCATCTTTGTAACTCTGCCTCTGAGGCTTTGTGCACTCATGACCTAATGCTGAGACATTAAAGCTAAGCAAAGAACCCCAAAACAACAATTTGCTTTTCTTCAGTTTTCAGCTTAAAAGAAAATGTCTGAATTTGTTTCTGATTAGGGTTGCAGAGCTGTTTCACACATAGGTGAGTCTTCCATTGTCTATTCTCTATTAGCTTGGTGGTTGGTCTGTTTGTAAGCTCAAGTTTCCTGCAACAGGAGAAAAATCCTGTTTATTCTGCATATTTTCTTGTGAAAGCAAGTCACATGTGCTTTTGTTACATTTATGGCAGTTGATTGAAATACGGAGCAAGAACTTATTTGTGAGAAGGTTTGTAGCATTTGTGGACCTGTTATAAAATACCCATGCAAGAAAATAGTCAAGGTTTAAATCTCAAATTAAAATTTTTTTACCACAGAATAACACTGTTCTGTTATCACTTACTGTGTCTTTGTGCAGGGGCACAGTCACTCTTGCTGCTTTTAGCACTGATAACATACTAGGGCTAATTTTAAATAAGTTTGAAAGGGAATTTAAACTAAGAAATCTGAAGCTTGATGCTATTATCTTGATTTGGTAGTATTTTCTTCAGTATCTCTGGAGGCAAGAGAGAAGGAAGGGAGAAAAGATGATGCTTACTGAAGCTAATCTTCCTAGGCCCCATGTATCAACATTTCTGTAGAGTCCTGTGCAGAGCTAGGCAGAATATCTGCTTTAGGCTCCTGCTTTGAAACACCCACAGAAGGAGCCTCTCCCTCTGCCCTGAAGATAGAGGAAGCCTGGACAGAATAAACTTTCAGAATATCCTCTGCTGATGCTTACTAATTGTTAAAGAAGTCAGGAAACTGTTCTCCTAAAAAAAAAAGCTTACTCAAGTTTCATTCATTTGAATGTATGGTTTTCAAAACTTTACAAGCAGTTAAGTAATAGCACAACAGCACGAGGCTGGCTGGCTCTGAGACAGCCTTAGTGCAGCCCAGGGTATTTCTTGCTTCTGCAGTAGGGCAGGTCCCTGCACAGGCAGCAGGGAGGAGAGAGAGAGAGGTATCCCTGCCTGTATCACACAATTGCCTGGCAGAGGGTTGGGAACATGGTCCAAAGTCAGCCTTCAGCCCATTAGGGCAGATTCTCTGGAAAACTGTCTAATAAATAGATACAAGATATTTGAGGTGAAATACCTTACATACACCTGATATAAGCTCAAAGGTATTTGAGCTTAAACTTGCATTAAAAAGTCTTCCTTTGTTATGTAGAGAACCATTCCAAAACTTTTGTTGTTGACTGCTACTGAGGTGAGTTACGTTTTCATGTGAAAGAGTAATTCAGACAATGTTTCTGCAAAAGTTAGGTGGTTACTCGCCATGCTAAAATGGACACTTTCTCAAAAGAGAAGACATGTCTGGTTTCATTGCTACTTCAGAAACGAAAGAAAAAAAGAAAAAAAAATAAAATTACACCAATAAAAAGGTCTTGCATCATGCCTAGGGTCATTAGCATCTGGCTTTGGGAAGCTGCCAAAGGGAATGAATTTCAAAGACTGAGACTATTAGCTGAGAGCCTGCCAGTCCCAGGAGGTCTTACCTCAGTCTTAGAGCAAGAGCTTCCTGGCAGATCTTAATAGCTGTGACAGTACTTTGAGTGCGAGGATATCACTTAGGAGTGAGTCTAGAACTGCACAGGGCTTGGAAGAAACTTTTTTAACACAGTGAGTGGCTCCAGGAAGGCACCCGAGCCCAGCAAATGGGCAGCGTGCAGGTGTTGCCTGCTCACAGAGGTTCTCTCTGCTCCGGGGGGAAACAGATGCTTTTCTGCACCTGCTCTGCTTTCAGCCCAGCTCAGAGGAATGCACTGCATTAATCTTGTACAGAGGTGACCAAGGCAAGGTGAGTCGGCAGGGTCTCTTCCCCAGCCATGAGCAGGCAGCTCTCTGGATGAGCACTGCTGTATAGAAACCCTTCAGCCAAGAATAGGCAGTGCTTTTGTATAGCAGGCACTGTTCCTGCTCATCCTCCCAATACTTCTGCAGCCAAAAACCTCTTCTAGCTAGCCTGAAATGAGTCACAGTCAGATTGTTTCATAAAGTCCCCTGTCTTTGTCAGGCACTGAGGAATGGATCTGTGGTTGCACGTTGTCTGCTTGTTAATGCGACACTGCAGATCAAAATAGGTGCCCATCTCTTCCAGTAGCCTTAAACTGATGCAGCAGGGAGGGCAGAGGAATGCAGGCTCTTCTGGGGTACAAAGGGTGCCCAGGGTTGTGCTCTGGGGCATATACATCCATTTTTAAAGGGTGTATCTGTGTGTGTGTGTGTGTGTGTGTGTGTGTTTTAGCACATATATAAAACCCAGAAGAACTTGGGCTGAGGCATTCAGGAAGTGAATTACCAAAAAAACCCCAAGAGATCAACCCCCTAATAAATAAATGAAGCAAACCTGCAAGTCAAATGCATCACTGGTGTAATTCCTTCCTTCAGTGCTACATGTCCCTTTTCCAGTGTACTTCTCTACTCAGTGTCAGTTATTGTCTCCAGACATTAAAAAGCTGGTGTCCTCACCACGTCACTGATGGAAGTATTTCACTGATGGTAAAATGAGTGAGCATAAGCACAAAATGGTTCACCAAAACCTGCCTTGCTTCACTTTCAAATTCACCCTCCTGTTGTTCTCACCTATTCTTAATAGATCATTGGCAACCCAGGTGTAATAGAAAGAGGTGCCTAAAATCACTTGCATGGTTATATAAGTGTGCAAAGATATGTGAGACATTTGTTCCAATAGGGTATTGCTGTTGCAGTACATAGAGATGAAATATATCTTCTTCAAATAAAAACCATTGTTGCTCCACAGAGATAACCTGTGGCTCATCACTCTTCTACATGAGATCACTGCACAGCAGAAGGAATTTCACAAAACATAAGTGCAGGTAACTCTAAAATGGGATGGATTACTGTCTTGCTTTAACCTCAGTAATGATGACTGGTCTCAGTTCAGTTCCCATATGGATTCAGTTTAGTTCTCACATGGGAAGGTGTACACATTGCTAAAACTGGCATCTTTTTTCCTGGATTTTTTTTTTTTCCTGATAAGTGAAATCATATTCAACAGGATCAGGGAAAGCAAGGATTTGAGTGAGCTGTGAAAAGGAAACATGTTTTTCTACAGCTGGTCTCTCCAGTGCTAGATTTGGGTGGTAGATGGGAGAGGGTGGGAAGGCATTCTGCAGGCCCCTCAAATGTCTGTTTCATCAATAGCTAAAATAAGACATAATTTTAAATATTTGCTTGTGCTATCATAGGCCCTGTGGATTTTGTTGTATGAGTAGCCAGAGAATTTTCTGCAAGAAATAGAGAAACTTTTTTCGTATGGTTCAGGTTTGTTCAGTGGGTTTTAATTGCAGGTTCCGTGGCATCCTTTGTGCAGTTTCATCTGTAAAGTGAAAATTTAAAAGTGACACACAAGCCACTTAAGTATTTTAAAAATGTTAACAATCTGTTTATGCTTAAATTTAACTTTAAAGAAACCATCTGAGTCTGAAATTAAATATCTTTGACAAAGACTAAGCAGTTTGATCCAAAATAAATTATGAAGAGCAGCTCAAATACTGTTTCCAAACTGTGATTGGAAAATGACTTGCCTGTCTTTTTGTGGTTAATATTAAGTGGAAGTCTAGTTCGTTGTTCTTAACATTGCAATTATTATGCTTTTTTTTTTTTTAAATGTGAAATACTGATAGGCAAGTTAAAAGGAGATCAGTGCCTATGCCACTCCTGCCGTAGCTGCCTGGGGCCAGGTACTGGCATTGCTAATTGGGTGCGTTTTTGCCTAAGGCAGCACAGCAGGATGCTGGCCCTGGTGTCCCCTCTGTGTTCCCTCTGTGTGTGCTTGAGTGAGGCTTGTGCTTCCTGGGAAAGAACTGTTTGATTTCGGAGAGGAGGAGCAAATGCTCTTTAATAGGGATGTCTTTCTTTCACCAAGATTACTGTTGCTTCATTGGCTCATTTATTTGTCAGTTGTGTTTCAAAGTCCAGCTGGGTGTTCAGAGCTTGGTAATTTCCAGTCCTGGCTATGGTTGTTAGTCACCTGAGATTTGCAAACTGCAGGTCTCTGGTAAACACTTGTTTCAAACTGCATTTATTTAGTAGAGAGATAACAAAGCAGTTATCTGCTGTACTCCTGGTCACAAGTGTTGTTTCCATGTGCTCCTTGGGCCAGTTTTTCTGATTATAACTGGCTAGGTGTGATGTAACACTTTAATTGGTACATAAAATAAGCAGTGTGTTCCACTGCTAATGGCTGGACTGTATGGAGCAGTTTTTAATTAGACTAAAGCTGCAAATACTGGCATTGTCACAAACTGGCTTTCCAGCAACTTATTTACATCACAAAATCTGTATGTGAAAGTAGCTTGCATCCCCCTTTCCTTGTAAACACGTGTTTCCCATTCTGTGAGGCAGATGCTTCACAATGAATGTCATCCAGGTAATGTAGTTTGGAGAAAGCATCTTGATACAACAGAATATGAAATTTCTATGGCTAGAAATGAGGTTTTAGAGCTTTCTAAAGAAGCCTGTTTTTTTTTTAAATAAACATATTGCAAAGGCTGTGTTTTTTCTCTTTAGTGGCCAGTATAACGTAATAGTTCAGCACAAAGACATCTTTTTCAAAGTGTATGGAGAAAGAGTTTGTAAAGGCAAGTGGGACCATACCTGTACTCTGCTGGTTTTATAAGCAGCAGTTGCCACTCACCTCCTAAAATGGAGCTCAGGAAAAAGTGCTATTCTTGGGAAGAGGATGAAGCCACAAAACTGACTGAATGACAAGCTGTCTCTGTCCCAGGTTTATTGTATAATTTTGGGTAAATCACAAATTTACCAGATTGTTAAAGGGAGATAATGGTTACAGTGAGGGTTGAGATGTTTTATTGGTGGGGGGTTTTTTTAATAAAATGTGTTGAAATTACTTGAAAAGAATGGTGTCAGAGGTATATGGAGTTTATTACACATCTGATATAAATTGTATTTCTGGGAACTAAACAGATTTATAGCAATGAGGATTTTAACATATTCAGAGTATAAAAGGGTGCCTCTTCAAGTAGTCCTTCTTTACTATAGGGAAAATAAAAGATCACACCAAGTATTTAATTTGTATTTGAAATTGCAAGAGTTTTTTAATAGAGTTTGTGCTGACAATACCACAGCCTCGTTTTAGCATGAGTGATTTCAGAAGATAGCACTAAATGCTCAGGCTGAATTTAGTGTTTCTTCCCTCTTCAGGCTTTTTGTCTAATGAGTGTGGAGTTTTAGTGCTCCTTTAATCAGAAGTCACAGAGGCTGGATGCCAGCTGCATCTCCTGTTTGTGGAAGAGGCAGTTCCAAAAGAATATTTTCTTAATAATCTGTTGGACAAGGCGTGTGTAGTAGAGCCATATCTGGGTGAAGAGTTTAATGCAGAAAAATTTATGGCAAGCCAGGGGCTTTGGAGCAAAGCATGTGGCTGGACTAATAAAAAATGTCTCACAGTTACTGCTGCAGGGCTTGATCCCCCTTCCCTTCCAGCAAGCCACACAAGTCACGTTGGCTGTGCAAGGCAGGATGAAGTCTTTCAGCTTGTGGACACCCTCAGCAGGAGGGGACACCTGTCCCAGCCACTGAAAAAGGCATCAAAAGTAATCCTGAGCTGCCATTAACCCCATGCTGCTGCAGCAGGAGCTGTTGCAGCACAGTGGCCTTTACATCCCATAGGGCAGTGACCACTCAGCTCTTCTCTCTAGGAGCCCCAGGCTCCTTCTTACCACCACTGTATGGTTTCTTTTAACACTGGGACAACATGAAAGAGAAAAGGAGGTTTGTGAAAAGTCACACAAACCGTGTGTGTGTTTAGTGTACCTGAAGGCTCGTTACTTCCTTGTGGTAATCCTGCCAGGCCTCCTCCTTCAATCACTCCTGTGTCGGTCTGGCAGTCAGCTTCCTGCAGATATTATACCCCAAACCACTGCTCCATAAGAGACTTCTGTTTTACACCTGCCACCCTCCTTATAATTGTATGATTTCGCACCTTGTTCTAGCCCTGGCACTCCTCCAAGCAGTTCCCAAAAGTGCACTAAAAAGTGGTTGGTCTTGAAGCACTTTTCTTCTTTTCCACTTTTCATGCTATGCATACTTCCCTATTATTTTAAACCACGGTATTAATGGAGGGAAAGCCCAGGTAACCAGTCCAGGGCTTCAAAGTTATTAACAGGACAGCTCTGGTTTCACCCTAAAATAGGCTTGTGCTTGTTCAAATATATTTCAAGAAGCATCAGTGGTAAAATTTAAGGGACTCAGTAGCCAATACAATACTTAATTCACATCAACTTTGTGTTTCTTGAATTGCTTCTATCTGTTGCAGCACTCAAACATTCCCCCAAGTTATTTACTTCCCAAAGTTGCTAGCTGTCTGTGGCATCCCAGCCACTTTAACCAAGTCTAGTGTCCAGATCACCCAGAGAGATACAGCTTGAGCTGACAGCTTAGCTCCAGTCTGAACACATTTAAGATAATTTCTAGTATGTAAGTCTGTCGTTAATGCTGCCTAAATACTGGGTAGGAGAGGTTCTGTTTTTTCTATCCAGTCTCCTGTCAGAAAGCTGAGACAGGGATTGGCAGAAGGAGGAAAGGGGCTGGAAAGCCTGTAAGCAGAGAAGGGCTCTGTGCTGGAAGTCTGCTCTGTATCCTGGGTTCAGAGGAAGGCAAAGTGGTGAGGAGATGAGAGGAGGGGAACTGCGGAGGCTGCCTGGGCAATGGGGCAAGGCAGCATCGGAAAATAAATGAGAGCTCACGGCAGATGCCAATTCCTCAGCCAGCTATTCTTGGCAATGAATACAAAGGTTAAAGCAAGGCATAGTTGTATTTATTTATATATGTGTGTGTATGTATATGTATGTATGTATTTTATTTTTAAAAGGTTTCTCTTATTTCCAGGTTTTAAATTATTTCAGACGCTGCCTCTACTGGAGGTGCCACAATAACTCAAAGCTTCACAAAGACAAATCTATTATAGCTTATATCACAGGAATGCCCAGAGGCCTCTTGTAGGGACAAAGCCCCATTGTGTCAGATGTTATGGAAACATCATGTATATCTTTGATTTACAGTGGATTTTGAATCACCCTTAATAGTTTAATATTTTTTCCCATCAGT
The DNA here is from genome assembly GCA_026261815.1 of Monarcha castaneiventris obscurior. Lineage (NCBI taxonomy): Eukaryota > Metazoa > Chordata > Aves > Passeriformes > Monarchidae > Monarcha > Monarcha castaneiventris. The sequence goes on along the minus strand of JAMPIT010000434.1, from coordinate 3,488,713 downwards.
AAGTTTCAGTTTTCAGGCTTTGAAAGGGGCTTTGAAAGGGCTTTTCTAGGTTCGGGCAAAAATTTCTACAGATCACTGCAGCCACCTCTGCATACATTTTCTATATACCACTACAGCCACCTCTGCATACAATTTCTATATACCACCATTGGCAAATACCAACAGTAGGCAGTAAAACTAGATATAAGTGATACTGAGAATGTATCACAGTGGTGGATTTGAACACTGTTAAAAGGGTAGGAAAATGAGATTTTTCTTTTTTTGTGAAGTAATCTTAAAATGGAGATGTCCCTTTGCTAACAAAGTATTTAAACATTGTGACCAAAAATGAGGGAGGCAGAAATGTAATGAAAACGCTGAAGGATCTTTTGGAAAAACTCGGTATAACATTTTCAGTTAAGTAAGTGTTACTTTTATTTTTTCCCCAGTAACAGTAGGATTTGTCCTAGCTGCTGCTAAGCTGCTTTTTTGGCTATGATAATATAACACACACTAGGTTGACTGTGCAGTGTAAAGTTGTCCTGTTGAGCACGCCAATAGTGGGAGAGTTGCTTGCACAATTTAGCAGCAAACTCTGTAAATAATCTTTGGAGGCCACTAGGACTATTAATTTATTTTAACAAGTGCTTCTCTAAAGTTACAGCTTTGACCAGGAATGGTAATTTTATTCATTATGTGAATGCATTAACTTTGAATTTGTTCAGCATAATATAATAGCATCTGCTATGCACGAATGTTGGAAGACATTTGGACTATGACTGCATAAAGTGATGGTTTGTGTTAGCTGGAGTTCCAACATTTTTGTTAATGCCACTCACATCACCAGGGTATATCCAAAACTACCACCAAGTAGCCAGGCAGCTTTCACTGCAAGTTTCTCACATATTATCCTTCTGCACTCCATTTCTAAAGTCTTATCTCCCTTGTCCATAGCCAAAAGCTACTAACTTGGAACAAAGTTCAATCAAGGCCCAAACATAATGAAGAAGGAGAAATCACAAAAGATGGAGTTAATGGCTGCGGCTACCGCTGTGGATCCTTTTGCCACAGGCTCTGAAAGTCTGGAAAATTAATCAAAGTTCAATCAAGGATGTATGATATTGCGGCTGCTGCTGCAGCAGTGTCTGGTGTCACCTGGGAGCTGTCCATTAAAAACAGCTCACTGCAACCCGTCCTGGTATCGATGTGCTATCCCAGTCAGAGGGCATAGTCAGATCCTACTCCAGGACATTGCTGTGCCTGCTGCTTTCACTCCTGGGGAAACTTCCAAAGTTTAACACACATTTCAGACGTAAAAAGAACAGGCACGTATCTGGTGTAAGTTAGTAAACGAGGCAGAGAAATCTACTCATTTTAGAGAAAATCTACTAATGGAGGATAGGTGACCCTTTCAAGGAAGTTTTCTCAGCGTGTCACCATAAAATAGGAACTGAAATGTTCTCCCCATCTATTAGAAGAGTATGTGGATGGGAAGAGATTAACTGAGAATTAAGGTTTTGGTTAAAGCATAAAACTGTAAGAAAATGTCTTCAGCAGAGTGGGAAACCTGGTAAATAAGCCTCTATTAACGAGCATTGATTCTCATAGGAGTGACAGTACTTTAAGTGTGGTTGCTAAACTCAACTATTTGGTCGTAAATTTGTAGCTGATGAGCTTGCAAAAGAATCTTCAATAGATAAATCAGTAATTTTTTGTGGCAATAATTCTTCATCCAAAAATTTGTTTAAAAATTACAGACTGTTTGCTTTTTATTTCATTGCCTGGGAAAAAGGTGTCCTGTAACTTGTTTGATGTTTATGATTAAAACTTGGCAACGGTTGTAGGCAGGGAAAATTCATCTTTCATTTTATCAGTCTGCCACTGAGACATGTCCTAGTCATCTCTCTAATACTCTTAACACTCCCATGAAACAAAGCAAAATTGCCACCACTGGTATTACTGCTATGTTACTCATCAGTTATTATATGCCATGGTTTAAACGGTTGAAAACCACTACCTGGTATTACAGAACAAGAAGGACAGAAAAAAGAGGAGAAAATAAAAAACAAAGCCATAACCAAAAGGAAGGAAGAGGCTGGAGGCTGTGAAAATAAATACAAAGCTCCATAGAGTAGGTGAAGGGTCTCTTGTATTGGTAGGATTCATCATCTTTGGGGAGAAAAGAACAAAGAGCATTACTGTTTCAGGTGTCATATTGCCAACTCTCCTTTCTTTAACCATGTGAATATGAGTGGCTACCAGTTTTATGGCAGGCATTTTATTCTGACTTTGACACACCTCTGGCCCGATGTCACACCCTTTGGCCCCGGGGCACAATCGTGGTTCCTGACTGTTCCTCTTATGACAACACCAAGTCTCTGGAATTCTGTCTCAGCCCTTTCAATCAGATAGCATAAACATGTCTGTCTCCCCATTGTATTTCTGCCCGGTTCATCAGAATGGCTTGACTGAAATTACTGGTATTCTTTTGATAAACCATTAGTGTTAGAAAGGGGGTTGAATTTTTTTGTCAATTACTAAATCTTGGTGACAGGCAGAAACTGCCTGTTAAAACTTGTGTTGTAATTTGAGGATTAAATGCTGCACCTCTGAGAAACATCAGTATCAAAACTGATTTGCTCTAAGAGAGTTAACGTTGTTAGGAGCTGTGGTCTGACAGGGTAGATTCCTTAATAACAGAGTTAGCAATTAAATGTTTTAAACTCCTCACAGGACTTGCAAGATTAGAGGGCAGTTGGTAGACTTGTGCAGAAAGGGACATGTGTAGCCAATACAGCACCCACCTTAATCCCTGACAGTGAAAGACTTCAACTCCCATTATTGTTTGGTTATTAGATAAAATTAGAAAATTGCATTTCACATGATAACAACCTTTCTCATCTTTGGGAAATTCTCAAAGAACTCAACGTTGCAAATTCTTACTTTTTCCTAGGACTTTCATGCAAACTCACCCCAAACTACACTGACCATGCAGAGAAAGATGGGCAGAGCTGCCAAGAACCTTTGGGGGTGTTGTTCTTGCTGCAGCATTCCCATCTCACTCTTTATAGCCCATCTCTAGCTGGGTGGGTATCTCATACATGTATATGACACTTGTATATGAAAAAACGATGCCATCTTCTGCCATCCATTTAGACAGAAGCTGCATGCTTCATTGCAGGTAAAAATGTTTAGAAAGGTAGAGAAAAGAACCAATAGTTAAGCCAGTTTTCTGTCTCAACCCAGAGTGGGGGGCAGTGGGAGGAAGGAGCAAAAAGAGTCCTTTAGTGCAGACTCTCCAAAAGGATCTAATAAAACCAATTTGGACATTTTATAAATGCTCTCAGGTCCTAGAATGAAATTTTAAGCATTCAACAGAAAGGCCAGTTATTACAGAACTGGGTGAGCTCACCACTGTGGCATATGTGAATATGCTCTCATTAGGAGAGATAAAATGCTGTACTTGTTTGTCATCAAGTATATGCTAAATGTCTTTTGTCTCTTTTGTTCGGTGCAAAGTAGCATTGAAGGAAGAAACTAAAACACTAGAAAGTGAAAGAGTGGACTAGAGTAGTACTTCAAGAAGGTTAATGCTACCAACAGGTCAAGCAGGGCAGTGTATAATTCTGGTGATCCTAAGATACCTCCAAAAAGATTTACATAAAGAATGAAGAATCCAAATTGAAGGACCAATATCCACAACTACAGGAATCATTGAAAGCATAATTACTCCATGTTGTATCAATATGCTACTATTCATGCTGAGAGATTTGCCTTGAAAAAGGCTACTGTAACTTAAAAAAACACCAAACATTATTAGATGCAAAAGCATTACATAACCAAATTTTTCAGAGACAAATACACTGCGACATAAAGCAACCATCAGTAAGTGTTAAAAAAGAATCTTGCTGTTCAGGCCAATCCTAATTGTTAATTGCAGTTTCTTGATCAGTGGAGAGGCAGCATTTCACAGGGATGGGTCAGTGGTGCTGGTGTTGGTGAGGTGTCTCTGGGTTTGCCATACACACTGTTTTAAATGTCAGCATTTTGTAATGACTTCATTACTGTTTGACCTACAGAAAAGTAATGCAATGAACAGTTAGATGAAAATTAGTCCTGAAGTAGGGATGCAAATGCAGAGAGTATTCAATAAACTTACATTTGTTGGATTCAATTTGTCTAATTGCCCAAAAGGGGATGTAAGCAGAAAGACAGGGATAAAAATTTAAATTAGGGTAAACTGTTCGTAGAAAACAGTTTTGGACGCTTTATAGCTCAGGCTACCTTACAAAATCAGCCTATATGGAAATACTGAATGAGAAATTTGAGTTTCTCTGTTGCTTTGTGAGAACTGGAGTGCCCTAAGTGTTCTTCCACAGATCTTAGGAAACTTCATCGAGTACTTTGTGTCTTTAGCAGGCCTGTTTGTAGTTTAACTAGTGCTCAAAACCTGTGCTGCAGCACACTAAGTTTAACTTTGTTTTCATCTTCATGTGCACGGGTTTATTAGATTTTTTAAAAAACCTTGAACTTGCAAGTTGTTTGAAACCCACAACTGTCTTTGTCTTGCTGACAGGTTATCAGTTCTCCTCATTTTCAAAGTCTGTTTCCTCTTTCCCCTTCTACTTCCCCAAAATGTTGTGTCCCTGCAGTCCTGAACAGCAATTCCCACTCTTGCTGGCTTTTCTTCCTGGAAGGTGACCCAGTGGTACAATCATGGGGCTGACCACTGCTTCACATTTCTTCTGAGAGGTGAAATGTTTAATCCACACATCTCTCCAAGGCAGTAAGTGAGCAAAGCATTAAATTAGTGCTCAGATCTTTGCCAGCCCTGATTTAAGTGAGAGGGACACCGTGTATTATGTGATTGGAATTTAGGCCAGGCAGGCAGGACACGGAGGTTAACGCTGTTGTGCAGCAAACTCTGGGAGAAACAGCGTGAGGCAGCAGCATGTGGTTGGAGAATTTAGAATTTACATGCCCATTTGCCTAGAGAAAGCAGTGGCAGACCAAACTTACTCCCAGTGTTTAGTCAGTGCTTGGTTTTCCTGATGCTCTCTTTAGAATGTTGTTTTTTTTTTTTTTAATCAAACACCAAAATTCAGGTCATGATCGAAATTTAAGAGTCAGGAGAAATCTTTTCCTGGGGATTGTATTGCACTTTGTGCTGTATGACTCAGTTTTGTTTGTAGTGATTCCCTACAGTTAATACCCATTTTTAAAGTACCCTAGATAATAAAATCAGTTAAGAGCAGCCACTTTACGTTTATAGTCAGTTCCATGTGTTGGAGCTCTTCTCAAAACCGAGAATACTCTTGCATTTGGTTAAGAAGTTTTAGCACTTCCCAATCTGCCCTTCATCCCCCTACATTCATGCTGCTCTGAGCACACAGGCTGAGACACGGAGAAGGAACAGGCTGGGGCAGGTGGGAGGAGAAAAAGCTGCTTTCCTTGGGCTGCATTGTTACACTGATTTTAGGTATTTGTTATGACATACGTGGAGTTCAGACCTGGGGACCCTTTTCCTTTGCCCTCAGCACTGTCCCTGAGAACATAATGAGGTGCTCCAGGTTCCTCAAAGAGCTTACAATTTACACAGATTTAAAACAAAAAAAAATAGCAATTCAGAAGCAAGGAAATATAAATCAGTGTAAATAACTTGCCTGAGGTCAAATAGCAATTCAGTGGCAAAGCCCCAAGTGAAGTCCAGGACCTCTGTCTCAAGGCTGGTGTCCTGTCCCAATGTCTGTTTCTTTTCACAAGAAGCTGGTTTTCCAGGAAGCTGGAAGAAGATTTAGGGAAGTCACCCTCTGTTCTCCATTTTGGTCATTCTTAAGATACATCTTGGTAACTGCTCTGTACAAGTAAGCTTGGACTATGAATCAGCTGAAATTACAAAAGACACTGTTAATGTACACTAATGTACACAATAGTATTACTTTAAAAGTTCACTTTTAGATACAAACCGTGCCTTGCCCATGTCACATTATGCTATGGATCATTGGATTTTGCTAAAAGGTGCAGAGGTAGTAAAACACTGAAAAATTGCTTATCAGAAATAGTGGACAATTTAAAAAGAGCATGAATATGCTCCCATTAAATATTCATTGAAAAAGCTTGAATAATGAAAACAATGCTTAAAACAAAAGACTGTTAGTAGGTAATTAATTAGAAAACAGTAAATTGGTCTTAAATTGTTTGCTATGGATAGTTAGCCCATTTAATAAGAATTATCATCTTCCGGGTAAATGGCAGATAGCTGGTAAAGAGGTTTTTCCTGGGAACTCGCTAGAGGGGAGAGCAGCTCTCCACACATCTAAGTTTTAGTCACTTATCATTTTGAAGTCATTTCAGAGCTTCTGGCAGTTTATGTAATCTTAAGCCACACTTCTCACCTTTGTTGCAGAATTCTCAATCAGGTTGAGTCCTTTTTAGTTACATCACTGCTTCTTTCATTAAGAAGGAAATACAATTTTAGCAACAAGGTGTGCCTTTGGCTTTGAGTTAACATCTTGAGAAAGCAGCTCGTTTTTGTGCTCATGACAGAGCAGGTGCTTTTAAAACACTGCTGTTAAGAATCAGTTCAAATAACGTTTTTTGGCCATGACTTCTTGGGCACTTTTTCCCACAGTTTACAAGACTGGTGATAATTCACATGTCCTGCCCTGTGTCCCCAAGAGAGAAGTGCCTGGGGCATCTTGCAGGGCCCAGAGGTGGCACTGGAAGTATCTGGCAGACCATTCTAGGAAACTACATCCCTCTCTCTGTTTTTCCATCTTGTTCAATAGCTTAGCAGGAGAAACAAGGTGTAGAGTGGAGAAACGTAGAGATTTAGGAAAGCATGTGCTTCATGTCATGCTCTGTAGGACCAGATTCTGGGATCACAGAATCTTGTTGGCCTTATCGTGGTCTGATTCCAATTACTGCCATTCACTTAACATTAACTATACTCCAGTATTTAGCTGAATGTAAATCAGGTTCTCCTTAAGCGTTGTGCATTTATCTAGTGAATAGTAAACAGGATTAGTAGAAGACAACTAATAAACCAACAATAATAATATGTTAGCTGTCTTCTCCCTACAGCCATCTTATTTCCTGCTGCCTTTCCTATGGGATTAAAGGTACTCATCTGGTCAAATGTTGTTCTGGTATGTTCCTGCAAGGATTCCCTCTGAGTTCAATGCAACTTGTTCATGTCTCTCTGGTGTACTACAGTGTATTACTGAGTTAGGAGAATGCAAAGAAATTATCTACAGGAGTTAAAAGTGGAGGAGAGAGGAGAGAAGTGTTTTGTCCTGGGGGGTTGTTTTGGTTTTTTAAATAGGTGAGAAAGGACTATGACAAAAATCCTGCTCTAACTCATGAATGCAACCCAACACCTGAATAACTAAAAACAGATTTTGGCCCAATTACTAAAAAGTAATTCTTCTCCTGTCTTTATGACCTGACCTGTACTGCTGTTAATAGGAAGCTTCAACTTCATAAAAAGGAATAAAATTCAGCCCTAACTCAAAAGTAAGTTGATAAGGGGAAATTTTTTAACTTTAAAAAAATACACACCCCACTCACTGAACCTTTGAGACCTGCAAATGCTTAAAAAGAAAAAAAAAAAAAACAACCTGCAGCAGCTGCAATTTGGAAAACAACACTGACGCTAAAAATAAGTAATTTTACTCATAAGTACCTCAGAGCTTATTTGCAGATAGTTGTACACTCTGAGAAGAAGAAAAAAAAAAAATTGTAATAGGCCTTAGGTCAGCTGCATTGATTTAATGCATTACTTAGGCTGCCAGAGCAGAGGTAGAATCTCCTCGCACTGCATTAGGAGCGCCTCAAGCCTCCGTGACTCCTTTTGATCAAATCTCTGTGAAAGATGAGTGTCATGCCCTCTTCAAGCCAGCTGTGAGGGGACTGCCCTGCGACTGGAGGAGCGTGCTGGAGCACAGCACTCCGGGGCAGCGAGGTGAGAGCTGGCTGCAGAGGTGAGAGGCAGACACAACTTCGTACTGTAGGTCTGGAGAACACCAAGGGGGAGGATCTTATTTCACTCCCCTGTGCACAGCCTGAGCATACATCAGACCTTGAGGTGCTCAGAGTCAGACAAGAGTAAAGAGGCGTGTGATGGTTCTGCCTTAGTACTTGTACAGGCAGGAGTGTTTCCAGTACTTCTTTGTACAACTCACTGAGGGAATGGGAAACTGTTTTATAGCTCTGGAAACATAAGCACAGTAAGAATGTCTGAGGTAAGGAAAGTTCTTTGCAGTTCTATATGAATGTATGTTTTTACTGTGCAACTTTTACTTGTGGCTATGCACTGTGGAGATATTAAAAAAAAATGTTGCAATGGTGTTGTTTTGGGTAATGAACAATGGAGATGAGAGCTGTAGGAAGCTGTGCTCTCCATTTCTTAATTGTGAAAAGATACTGTAAAAGTAGAAAACTAGTCTCTGTAAAAAATCTGGTTTTTCTTTCTGCTGTGCACTGTAAACAACTGTATGACTTTCCTGTTCCACAGTAAGTAATGCAGAATTGCAGGCTGATTATAATAAGCAGAGCCATCACTTGTGTAATTGTTTTCCAATTGAAGTAGTAGCATGTAAATCATAAATACTTGACAATGTTTAATTGTACAAGTCCTCAATATACATTAATAGCAGTAAAATCTGTGATTTGTGACTCAGATGTGTTTTGAGTCAAGTGCTTTAACCAGATACATTATCATTATCATGACGTATAAATGCACTAGAGAGCAGACAACAATGTAATTTCACTACGAACTTCTTTAGAAATTACCACTAAAGTGGAGTGTAATGCATGCCCTTTATATACAATTTATTTTTGACTATTTAGCATCCCGAAAATAAGGCCAGTAATTATTTTCTTAGGCTCAGTCTGTTTGTATTTGGGGGGAAGGGGGGGCGCTGGGGGGGCGGGGGGAGGTGGGTGGGTTTGAGTGTGTGTATGGGGGGGGTCTGGGATTTTAAATATATTGTGCTAATTAAGTGTCTTGTATTGTGATGCATTTAACTTATTTATTTGGATTTTTTTCATCACATAGAAAAATAAACATGGTTTAATTGTCAGCTCATCCATAATGAGGTTTTGTTAGATGTGTTTAAGATACAGCATTTTACTTTCTGGTTTATTAATTGGTCAAATACTTCCAGTCCTCTGTGTAACGAATTCTTGGTTTAAAAATGAGGAGAGGGCAGATCAGTAACCCAGGGGAGGACTACTGATAGACACAGGCTGTGGTTTATCCTTCTGTAAAATCCTACGGATAAAAAGTGACACAATTTTTTTACCTCTTTCTTTTTCTTTTCTCTTTTTTTCCGTTTCTTTTTTCTTTTTTAGATATTTTTCAGTTTGAATAACCTGGCAGCCAGGCAACATTCTGATATTTTGGGGATGTAGGAGAGAGAAAATTTAAAAAATGGTTTTGTTTTAATTTAAAACAAACCATTGTTTGAAAGGCATTTAACAGTCAATTTTCACATCTGATCTGAAGTTTGGATTTTATTGTGCTCATTTTAGTTGAGACTGTTGTTCAAGCAATTCCACATAAATTTTTGTAATTCATGTAACTACTTGGCTTCTTGAACCTCGGGAGCTGATTGTTTGTCTTATCTTTTGGTGAGCTAACTCTGCGTTGTGTTGCAAAACCTTGGGGCATGTTGTGTTTCTTCGTGTTCCTGCAGTCTGCAAGTGAAGTCAGCTTCATTAGTTTCATGATGGCACATCAGTGCATGGCTGGTGTTGCCGCTTCCTCCGAGCTACTCCCGGAGCATGATCTGGGCTGCCTTGGTTTGGATAAGCTTGTAAGGATTTGTCAGCCAGATGTGACAAGATTGTCAAGAGGCAAGTAAAGAAGGAGATCTGATATTAATCAGTGCATAGCTTGGAGCCAAACTTTCTCAAATGCAGTGTAGTAACATGTTCTTCTCATTTACTGCTTCTCTTTGTGGCTATAGAGCTGCCACTGTCTGAGTTTGACGGTTAAAAGGGATGCCAGCTAATAGTCTTTAATTGTAAGGATACAATTCTAGGTGGGAAAAGATCATATGCTTCTATTTTTAACATCCTTTTGGAAAATAAGTGCAGCTTGTTTTAAGATATGCAAGCGTTGTGTTAGACAAGAGTCTCTGTTTCTGTCCTTGGGTTTTAAAACTGAAATTGTGGCTCAGCTCTCAGGGCTGGAGGAGTGGGAGGTGGGGGAGTCTCACTCTGCTCCAGGTCACGGGGCAAAGTGGGTCCCCCATTATTTTAACTGCTAACAACAGTGCATGTTGGTTTGCTTTGTTCTAGTGATTAGGACTATATACACTGAAGAATACCTTTCTAATTGCTCCCTTTGCAGAAAAGGGAAAAATACGGACTTCTGAAGAACATATCGGATATTCAACTAGATTATTTACCATTCTGTAATGGGTTTTTTTAATAATCAGTATAATTGTGCAGTTTTGTTTGAATTAAGCGCAAGAATTCTGAGCAGTTTACAGCTTAAGCACTTTTAACAATAAGTGAACTTGTAAAAAATAACTCATCTTATGGAAAATACATTTTTGTTATAATTAATATATCTATGGATTTTTTGGTTGATTGATTTCTTAAAAGTAGTTACTCTGTTTATTCTTTGAACTCCTGAACCATCTACAACCTATTCAGAACCCTGAGAATAATGGTATGTGCAGACATATCCAAACATTCAGGAGAGCTGAATCTTCACAAAAATAGGAAAGATTATTACAAATATTGGGTCATTTCACGGGCTTTTACTTGAATTTCTGCCTCCTGAGGTGCGGCGAGGTTTGGCCTTTTGATACCAAGTGTCTTGACTTCCAGCTTCCGTGTCTGCTCATGATACTGTTAAAAGATCTGTTCCTACATATTGAGCATGTCATTCCATTTCCAATCCAACAAGCCAGTGATTTATTTGGTCTGCAATAATATAGACTTCATTACAATGATACTAAATACACCTCTGATAAAAACAGAAATGTTCTCGTTTTATTTTAGATTACAGCTTTTGTTTCAGATACGTGTTTTAAAAGCATTTTGGGATGATTTGGCGTTCAGCAAACATTTTTCATGCAGATTTGAGCTAAAGTTTAGGTATGGCTCTTGAATTCATTATTCCATAAAATATCCATCAAATGTAAGGAAGAAAAACTGGTTTTGCCCTCTGGGTCATCTCCTGCCCTTTCTGGTTTCAGTGGTGCAGGAACTCTCACAGTTCCTATGTGCTGGAAGCCAGCAGGTTTTGTCCTAGCAGATGCTACAGCTGAAGTTTTACAGCAAATGTCATTGCCTGTCTTCTTTTGAGTTTTTATTTCTTACTAGTTTGTTGATGTCATTTTGAAAATAATAGAGATTGAAATTTCAATATTCAGGCTTAAAAAAAAATATTATTGAGGGAATGAGGAAAAGTGGCAGTGTTTAACAGACTTCAATCATTTTAGTATAAAGAACAATATTTCATCCCACACTATAAAACCATTATAGAATTTAAACAAAGAGGGGGGAAAAATAAGAAAAAAGAAAAATGCTATTTTTTACTTCTAATTTCAAATATAGAAGATCTTGTGAGAAATGGGTGTTTTGTCATGTGAGAGTCGCTGATATCTGAAATCCAGGTAAAAATTTTCTCACCTGTGTTCAATAAAAAGGAATACTGAGTTTTAAATTGTGAAATTACCAATGGAGCTACACTGTTGCGTAAAATATTGCATAACTGTAGCACCACAGATAGTATCATGTGCATGTGTACAAATAGTGTTTGGGTTTAAAATTTATGGAATTGCATTAAATGAAATTGTGTAACACTAAGTATTTCAGAGAGTTCTTATTTTACTTTTATTCTTTAATCCATGTCTTCGCTCTGTAACAGGAAAAAGGAAGAGATTTTAAGCATGCATATTTTATGGCTTTGAGACTTAAGCAGCGGTGTGAGGAGCTGAAAAATTTAGGATTGTCTTTGAAACATTAACTCACCCATCTTGCACACATGCACCATTTTATAAAGTAGGTAAAGAGTTAAAGATGTATTTTAAAGGCCTTGCAATTGATATATACTAATAGTCCTCATTTCTCTGATACTTGTGCTTTTGTGTTAATAACACTTACTTCTTGCTAGCATAGGGCTTGGAGTTAAATATTTAATTCAACTTCAGTTCATGGCTAGATCTGTAGCTTCAGCATTTAGTGTAGCATACTTAGCATGTCAGTATGGATAAGTAGTGTGTGCACAATTTATTTGTTAGATTAAATAGCATCTAGAGCTTTATCATATGAAATTTCACACCATTTCTGTCCAGTGACTTATCTTTACCCCTAGAGTCTGAGCAGTTTTTCTCATCCAATATGCAGCAATCTGTTACTCGTTTTTGAAATGCACTAATAAGAACGATTTTTTCCTGTAAATTTATTAAAAAAGGAGATTACTTTAATATCTTGTGATAGATACACTGCTTAATTACCAGCAAAATGTTTCTGACCTACGCAGGCTGGGGCAGGTGTGCTGTGGGAACTGCAGCATCGCAGTCTGTTTCAGAATCAAAAGTAAATAACTCTAAGATAATGACAACGTGATGTTTTTCCTTCCTCAATTTGTATTTCTTGTTTTCAGTTCCAAACCAAACGGTAAAAGAGGCTCTGACTGTGTCCCTGAGGTGGACCCGAGCTGTCTGTCAGCACTCACCTGTTGTTAACAAGTGAGATTAATTGCAGCATAAGCCAGTCTATCTGCAGCCATGCTGCTGAATGGCAGAATTCAGTTTTAGTGCCCAGTGCTTTTTGTTCAGAGCAGCAGCCCGAGTGTCTGTGCTCACACACACAAACACACACACCTTCTTCTCTCTTTATAATTATTTTGACAGTGCCATTAACAAGAGTTGCCCTAAGGGGCCCTTTAGGGTAAGTGACATGCACGAGGAGGGATTTTCACCCCACAAGTCGTGCTGTGATTAAAGTTTGGCCTCGTAGCATGGCTGCCTTGCTCAGAAACAGCTCCTTGTGCTTCCTCACCCTCTGCAGTGCCCGAGACTGCCCCAAGCTCCTCTTCCTCAGCCACGAGAGCTGCCACGGGGCCCGAGCTGGCTCCAGGTTGTGAGGCTGTCTCAGCTCAGTCTCTTGTCTCAGCTCCTCACTCCTAGGGCTCTTCTCACTTGGAAAAAACTTTTTAATAAAGTGGTGACATGTGGACTGTCTTTCAAATCCACTGGAAGGGTTGATTTGACGGAGTGGTGCCGTCCTAAAGCTATTACCTAATTTCAGTTCTATCTTACTGAACTTATTTACTCACCTCACGTTTTTTCCTGTTTTTGAGGACATTTTAGTCAATTATTACAAGCACAATTAAACGTTTTCAGCTCAAGTTGCTAAGTTGCACCTACAAGAGAGAGATCTGGTCGAATTCTAGGCCAAAATTTGTTTTGTTCAGCCCCAGTGAGGGAGAGGGTAATGGGGTAACAAAACTTGCTGCAGGATCTGCGTTGTATATATCCTGATTATGTGTATTTTTAGGCTGTGGATGTTTAAAAGGAGGTCAGGTTTTGGTATCTGACCCCAAATAAACAGTATGGATATATACATAAGGATCCAGATAATTAATGGGTTGTGTTCCATGGTCTTATCTAGAAAATGTATTCAACTTGTGGCCTTTGTGTACTTCTAGAAGAAAAAACATAATTCTCCCACAGAACAGGGGTAAGTGGGAGTTGAGTGGTATCTGCACGAGCCAAAATTTTTAGTAGAATAGGTGTTAAGTTCAATTTCTAAATCCATGGTTGGCCTCTGAAACAAAAGCTTTTTGTCTGGACTTTTCAAAGGTTCTTGCACCTCCTAAGCTTGGTAGGAGTAGATGGTTGGTGTGAATGAAAACCAGCCAGGTTACTGAGGAGCCATCACCGGTTTAGGAACTGAGCTGTGAGTGGAACTTCGTGTTCAGTGGCACTGTAAAAAGCAAATTGTGGCCCACCTCCACCTTTCCCATCCGTCTCCTAATTGGGCTTTTAAGCAGGAGACAAATCGTTTTGCTAAATTATTTTACTAATAAGTTTTTCATATGAATTGTCTCAGGCCAGTGTTTTTAATGTGTCTAAAGGGAGAAGGTTGGAGCTATTTGGTCAGCTGTTTGCTCTGTCACATCTGTGTACAACTTCACTAAATTAAAAGCTCAAAATACAGAAGATATCAGACTGTTTTGTGGATACAACAAGCTGCAAATCTGGTTTGCTTTTTAGGAAAGTTGTTTGTTGTTACTTATGTTTATTAAATAACTATTAACAGCAGCTGTTACTTTGTAAGAAACAGTTTTTTTGATATAAGACTGTGGAAATAATGTGTGCATTCAGTCCAGTATAATTAGAAATCTCGTAAGGACATTTTTCTTACTTTATTAATTTTGTGTAATTATTTATTTTGGTCTTAAATATTTCTAAACTTTTAGTACAGAAATAAGAGAACTTGCAGCAACCAAGTGTAGTGGATTAGGTGGAAATACACTTGAATGGAAATGCCTTTGTCTGGGGGGCTCAGGCTCTGAAAGGCAGGCAGTGTTTCTACGCTGTGGTGGTGGGGAACTTTCAGGACCTTAAATACGTGGCAGAAGGAACCACCACAACACTGAGCTGAGCACATGCAGGTTGTAGGGCCAAGTCTGTGTGCAGAGCAACCCTCCAATGGTCCTGGCTGTCAGACCTGTGCAGGTGTCAGTGCACTGCACTGCACTATTCCTCCCTTTTTCCCATTCCCAGTGTGTCTTCCCAGCTCCACTTGCAGGCAGCAGAGGGCTTCCATATTCTGTCCATCCTCCAGGCATCTTGCTACCTCTTTGAAGTGAGCATGTCAGGAAGAAGAAAATGGCCCAGAGCCTTTCCTTGAAGATGCTGCAGGGGCCTTGCTAATGGTCTCCACAGGCAGATGGGACTCAGAGCCTTACGAAGCTGGGAATAGATTGAAACTTTCAAGGAACAATTAGTGGTACAAGGTGCTTAATCTAACAGATTTAATATCAACATGCATTTCATGCCTGATTGTTGGGCTATGTCTTCAACAAGGGCTTACAGCATCTAGAGCAGCCCAGCACTTTTTGTGATTTTACTTGGAATATATTTTAGTTCCAGTAAACTACAGGGAGCTCAAGAGTGTATCAAAAACTGAAGTCTGTCTTCAGGAAGAACAGACACAAGGGCTAAATATGCACTATAGAGTGGACAGGGGGGATACAAATATACGTGGGATGGATAAAACCCCAGATATTAGTCCGATATGGGTAAGGTGGATTGTGATACAGTGAAAGTGAGGTGAACAAAATGTAAATTGAGAACTTGTTTTACATCATGACAAAACTGACAGGCACTGTTATTTATCAACAGACTATATCCCTAGGGAAAATGGCCACAGTTGCCTGACAAACAGTGGACAAAGCAAAGCTTTGCTCATTGTACCATGTGGGAAGGTATGGCACTGAGAGAGATGCTTATGATAGGGGTTTTTGATTTGTCTCTGCTTTCAGTGGTTGTGCAAAGGATTCAAACACAACAGTAATCAAATGTAACTTATTTAAACTCTGCAAACACAAGAAACCTGATGGATTATAATAAAAACAGGAGAGGGAAAAAAAAAATGAACCAGAAGGGCAACTTCAGACTCATTTATAGTTGCTGTTCTCTGTGAAAAGTGCACACAGATTTTTGGCGTTTGATTAAGCTGTGGCTGTACTTCTAAATTAAGATATGGTAAAGGTATCTATCCCTTTACTTACCTTGCAAATATTTTAAAAGGAGCAAGCAAGAAAATACTTCCAGATAACCAGACACATGTCCCATTTTTAATTTTATTTCTTGCCCCACTGTAAATCATGCCTCTTCTTCCACAAGTGTTGTTACTGTGGAGCCACTGTGGGTCTATTCTGCAAATATGGGATATGTCCCAGTTCTTTCCCATAGGATTAGTGCACAGCAGGGCACATATCTTGGTGGGTTGCATCCATTCAGTGGGATTACCACTGATGGTGAGATGGCCATAGGAGATACGGGTTGTTGCTAGAAACACTCAATAGAGGGCATGGAAAGCAGGATCTGCTATAGCTCACCTAATGAAAGTTTCTCTCGTATTTGTTTCATGTAACTCCTATTCCTTCTTCAAACTTGCTTTTTAAACTGATATAAATTTCTAAGCTCTGCCTGCAAAATATATTCCTGTAACCTGGCATCAATGACACCATTTTGTCAGTAATTCTCAGAGCAGGGCAGCTCTCAAGCTCTTCATGGGATGGCAATAGCTTGAAAAAAAGCAGCATTTTTTAAAGTGGGGAGAAACCTTGTGCAAAAAAGCAAAGGGTTTTTCTTAAATGCCAGAAAGTGCCAGAAGTGAGGGTGCTGACCTGTGTGTTTCTGTTGTTAAATAGCACCTGGGTAGCCTGGGACTTGCTATTCCATTTTACTGGTGTCTGCACTTGCAGCCCTCGCTGTGTGCAGAGACCCAGACCAGCTCTCCAGCACGAGCTGAGATCTCCAACCCAGTCCTGACAAGATCTTTGCTATTTCCTTGCTTCTTAATTTATTTCCCAAGCCAAAGTGCTGTCAAACCAGAACCACTTAGCACTGAATGAGACTGGATATGCCTGTACTGCCCTTCTTCTCTTGCTGTGTCTTTTTCAACCTGTTGTGTGTTGCAAGTGAGCACGGGTCCCAGAAGGCTTCAGCAGAGCAGGGATGACCTCAGACTTGCTTTGTGGAATGAAGCCTGATCATACACCCAGAATCAGCATGATTACATCCCATTAGCCTGGGCTTTTCCTTAGCTGTGAGGGCTGGGAGTGGGTTGCAAAAAACATTCAGTAACTTTTGAAGCATGATTGAAGCCGTGTCAATATCTGGCAGTGAAAAGGAGAGGAGCAGGCGTGACTTTCAGGCAGCAGGTGTTAAGATTCAGTGATTAGTAGTTAGATGTTTTTCAGTGACCAGTTTATAGGTTAATGGCTGTCTTGTAATGAGGGGTCATTTTTATTTAAAGTTCAGCATTCACATTCCCATGGTCATGCTGGTAAAACCACAGAAGATTTTGATCAGTTCTTTCAACTCTGTTTTCTAAAAGAATTAAGAACGTGTGGCTGATAATGGGTTTGGAAAGATCCATTTGTGAAGGAGAGAGTGACTGGAAAGCAATACCAAGATCCTTGATGATAGCATAAGATTTCGTTTTTTAGACCATCTGCCTTCTGTTTCTAGAAAATGAAATTAAATAATGATGTGAATGAAAGGGTTGTACTTGAAAAAATTTCCACTGTAATTTCCTTCTACGTTCCCAATCCTTTAATTATAATTTTCAAGCTTTACATCTATGCAATACAGAAAGTTATTCCTTTGTTCTGCAGAATGAAATTGTGTGTACATTCCACTTGTTGGGAAAATAAAGCTTATTAAAAGACTCAAGATAATTACAGTACCTTAGAATAGGCGTATTAAGGATAGTAGGATTAACGGGCAAAAGACAAGGGTATTATTTTCATGAAGTTTTGCTAAATTTCTTTTCATTAAACTCTGATATATGTTAATTTGGGAGATAATCAAAGTGCATCTTTTACAAATACCTTTTTAAGTTGAACAGTGACAATTGAAAATTGTGATTCCCTGCTTATTTCAAAAGTTAATTTTGCTGTGTTATATATTCTCTGTGACTATATTATATATATTATATTGTTATAAATGTTGCTAGAAAAGTTTTAGGAGACACAGACTGTGACAAGCACAAATGAAGGGAAATGCTAAAAGCCTGAAAAATCATAGTTATTTTTTCTTAGGGATTATTTCAAGTCATTTTTTAAGTCAGCAACAGATCCCAGATTCGAGGGTGCACCTTTGATATATTAGCAGGATGCACAGTAACTGCTTCGAGCTTCCAGAAGCAATAATGTGACTTGAGAGGGGATCAGTTCAATATTTAGGATAGAAGCTGCTTTCATATATGTAAAACAAAACGTCCTCCTTTTACTTGTTCCTGTTTTGGCATTTGCAGTCTTCTACACATACACGGGAAAGCAAAATGAACACGTGCCATATAGAAGAGAGCTCTTACAGAAAGCTGTGAAATGCAAAACTTGGTGTGGTATATCTTTCTTGTCCAAGTACACAAATTAAGTAGAAAAAATAGTTTTAAAGGTCAGTGGTTTGCGGAACATGTCCAAAGGAAAAGGAATGAAAAAAATTTTGAAATCTCAATTAACTTATCATTGTGACAGCTTTTTTCATTGTGCAGATTTCTGTTACTTCTTGCAGAAAAAGGAAGTACTCTTTTGTAATTTTGTCTGAAGGGAATGTAAAAGATGCATTTATGGAATGCACTGTACCTTACTGAACCTAGCAGGGTTGCCTGTGGAAGGGCTTCAGTCCAGGCAAGTCACAGAATATTATGTATGTAGAGAGGCAGAAGATCTGAACTGCATTATTGTTTGATATCTTGTGGTAGAAATGAGGTGCAGAGTCAACTGCACCTTTTCTCCCCCCAGCCTTTCCATAAGAAATTGATGGCTTTTTATTGTTATATGGAAGTATTTTAGCATCTAAGTGAAAATATAGCCTCCATTAAAATGAAGCAATTGACACTGCGTAGGGCATTGATGTGTATTTTATGACCTTATGGGGAGCACAGAGCTTTTCTCAAGAACACAGGATTTTGCAATGGCTCCTTTAAAAGATTAAAGGCAAAGTGATTCTGAGATTTCTAGAGCCCTGTTGCCACTTGTTCAGATTCTTCAAATTCTGGCAAATCTCAGCATCAAGTCACTGCAGTTTGAAGATGTGCAGGTAAGGTAACTCCTGGAGAAGCCAGACACTGGGATTTAAAATCTCACTCCAAATCCATTACTGTGAAGCACTGGGCACCCAAATGTCATGAACATGCTTGTTTGTAGTGAGCTTTTGTATGAAGTGTCCTCTTCTGCCCTCAATCAGATTCTTCAAGTCTAAAGAAATGCCCATTGCAAATCTCAGTGAAACTATCTTTCTGCCATGTACTTTTGAGTTTAAATGTTTCTTGCATCCACCTTTCTTAGCAAGTTTTTGGACAATCAGGCTTCCTTGTATATTTTCTGAAGTGCCAGTGTGGGAATGCCACGTTTCCTGTTTTCTTCAGATATTTTCTTACCTTCCTATGGGTGTTTTGAGCAGTGGAAGTCCCCAGTTTGCATAAGACCTGAGGAGAGGGAACATTAATTTAAAAGCAGAAACATGCAGACATTTTACAATTGCATGATCTAACTTTTTCTTTATTATTCCAGTGAAGACTTCCTGCACATCAATTTCTTTGCTTTCCCTCCCTCAATAAATATTCTGTTAATGCAGGAACTATTCTCACCATCAGATCCAAGCAGTGCAGAATCCTGCAAAAGCTTTGCTCTGTAGCAATCCCTCTGGAGCTTTAACTGGGACCTCCAAGTTGTCTGTTTGCCTTCTGCAGCAGATGAGCACATACAGAAGAAATCATATATTCCAGGAAGCATGTTTGTATCACCCCATTGATTAGGGACATCTGAATACTAATTTGATTTGCATTATAGATGACCTTGGTGAGAGTAGAGTGATATACAAATTGAACTGTGCAACTGGTTGCTCTCTGGGTGCTCTTATTTTGCTTTCAAGCATTTCCCTTACAAAATGTGATTGTTTAGTCTTTGAGGAATTGGATTACTTTTCGGTGAACTTTGTTACTGAGGAGCATTAGGGAACTCCTGTGTCTTTGACAGAATACATATATTCCACGTGAATTCTGGGTGTGTAGGGCATGGCCTTTGTGCAGAGCTAATGCATTGCTCATTACAGCTTCCTACACTGCAGAGTGGAGTTCCAGCAAAACTGCAAGAGAGGGGGGTCTTTGATCTGTACATCTTTGTTTTCAAGCTTCCTGGGAAAGTGATCATACAAGAGGATCACAGCTTGTAACACTTTATAATGGTTATGAAGGTGCTTCAGCCTAAATAAAACCACAGAAGGGTTGCTATGTGGATTGTTAAATATTCTGCTTCCATATTACTGTAGTGTTTCTGCTGGTGACTCGACTCTCTCAGGCAGCCTTGTATAACTCAGGCTTTGCCTGGATTACTTACATTGCACATTGACAGGCATGTGCTGGTATGTTAACTCTGTCTTCATGTGGGTTTTGTGGGGGTGCTGTAGATGTATAATCTGCATGCTCTGAACGGTGCTTATTTATCACCTCTCATGCTTCTCATTGATCTCCAGGCTATCCGGTGCACTCTCGTGAACTGTAGTTGTCAGTGTTTCAAGCCTGGGAAAATAAATCAGCGACAATGTGACCAGTGCCGGCATGGATGGGTAGCACATGGTAATATTTGTTTCTACAATCTATAGAAAACCATTTAGGATCCTCATAACTATTACGTGCTTTTTGTGTCGCCCCTCAACCCCCGCACCAATAATTAGTTGCATTCAATTTTCTCTCTCTCGGGACTCAAGTTTATTTACATTTTGTGATTTTTATTTTCAGCCCTGAGCAAACTAAGGATTCCAAACCTCTACCCGTCAAGCCAAGTAGAAATAGTTCAATCCAATGTTGTCTTTGATATCAGTAGCCTCATGTTGTATGGAACCCAAGCCATTCCTGTGCGCCTTAAGATTCTGCTCGATCGGCTTTTCAGTGTTCTGAAGCAGGAAGAGGTGATACAGATTCTCCATGCTCTGGATTGGACACTGCAGGATTACATACGTGGATATGTGCTACAGGTATTTAGAGGGGCTTTTTTAAATAGAAATATGACAGTTAAGTGGTTTTCTAGCTTAATCTTCTCAGTGGTTCACAATGTGTTAACAGCGTGGCGCATCTGAAAGGCAGTAATAGACCTGTACAAGCTTAATGCCAGAAAAGAAAGGGTGGATTTCTGGTGATTGGTCCTTTTTTTTAGTTGGACTTAATTGAGATCCTTCTGCTTGCTCAAATCTAACAACAAAGGTAAGCGAAAATAAAAATCAAAAGTTACTGGTAATGTATCAAAGTAAAGGCTTTAAAATTTGTTCCGGTATTATTTAAACAGTGAGCTTGCTTTTATACAGCAGAATAATACATCAAGAAATAAACTTACCCTTATTTAAAACACTTGGGACAATATTAATCTCTGGTATAGTGCTACTGACCTTACTGGAGCTGCAGCCAGAGTGTATTTGGCCCTATATGTTTCCACTGATGTTAGTCCTTGCTGCTGTGGAAGTTACCTTTTATGTAAAGTAACATTATGATCTTACATTATGACATGAATCAATATTTAATGGTCTTGATAATCTTGCTTTTTAGTGTTAGGATTAAAAATATGGAATCAATTACCTTGAACCTCTATCACATGAAAAATTTATAATGTTACGTTCTTCATCATCTTAGAAACTCTTACATGCACTGTGAAAAATCTCAGTAGGCCATCAAATACATGTTCTGTGATAAAATATTTATTGTAGTTATTGGGAAAAGTTAGGCATAGCTAGAGTTTGAAAGAACTCCAACACTAGTGTAATTACAGCTGTGCTCTGTGAAAACTGGCAATAGATCAATACAGGTTCATTTGTTCTCTGATCTTAGTTGCTTGGAAGATTATTAAACTTGCGATGAAAGAATACTTGACTTAAATGAGGAGCTAAATCTTGGTCTGATTGCTCCATCTCTGCTGTCTGTGCTTACAGGATACTATCTGTTGTTCAAATAACGTGTCTTAATTTTTGTGGAAAAAAAAATAGTTTATTGGAAAGGATTACTGTTAGTTCATGAAGAAATAATATCACCAGTGTGGTAACATTTGGAAGAAATTACCAAACACTTCACATTAATCCCATTAAATTCAATGTTTTTATTGTTTTGCTAGAGAAGAAATTTTAGTCCCTTAAAAAAATGAGGTATTTGAGGGGGAGGTGTTTTGGGTTTTTTTTTTTTTTGTTTGCCTTAGCTAATATCTAACTCATTTAAATATTTTTGGCTTTAGGATGCTTCAGGAAAGGTGCTGGATCACTGGAGCATAATGACCACTGAAGAAGAACTGGCTACTTTGCAGCAGTTTCTTCGCTTTGGAGAAACTAAATCCATTGTAGAGTTAATGGCAATTCAAGAGAAAGAAGGGCAATCGATCATAATACCACCACCAACTGCCAATTTGGATATTAGGGCATTCATTGAGAGCTGCAATCCACACAGTCCTAATTTTTCTGCTTCCTTGGACAAAATGAGTCCCACCAACATTCATCCCTTTGAGAATATTGTAAATAACATGGCTTTCATGCTGCCGTTTCAGTTTTTCAGTCCAGTGCCTCCACCTTTGATAGGTTCACCACCAGAAAGACATTTGATTGAGCAAGGTCAAGACCATAGCAATGAAACCAAACAAGATCTTCAGATACCGTTTTCTGAAAGCAGCTTCTTAACTTCTAGTTCTGCACCATTTCAAGTTGAAAATGAGAGGAGCATAAATGGTCCAGATGTCGCTAAAACAGAAGATGATGCCCTTTTAAGTGATTCCAGTTCACATAATACAGCAGCAAAGCTTGAAATGACAGCACTATCTCCAGAAAACAAAATGAAATCTGTTGAAAAAAATGCTGGGCCGAGGAAAGGGCGTGTCTTCTGCACTGCATGTGAAAAAACATTTTATGACAAAGGTACTTTGAAAATACATTACAATGCTGTTCATCTGAAGATAAAGCACAAATGCACCATTGAGGGCTGCAATATGGTGTTTAGCTCATTGCGTAGTCGAAATCGTCACAGTGCAAATCCGAACCCCAGACTCCATATGCCAATGAACAGAAATAACAGGGATAAAGATCTCAGAAATGGTTTGACCATTGCTGGACCTGGAGATAGTAAAAGGACAGAATTTACAATTTTGACTCCGGATAGCAGAACTATTTCCAGCTATGCCAGCTCTTGTACAGATTCAAAAGGCCAGGCTGGATTTTCCAGTATTGGACACAACGGTGTCCTCTTTCCAAACCTGAAGACAGTACAGCCTGTTCTTCCTTTTTACCGTAGCCCAGTCACACCAGCTGAGCTTGCCAATACTCCAGGTACTCTTCCTTCTCTGCCTCTTGTTTCCTCCTCAATACCAGAGCAGCTTGTTTCCAATGAATTGCCATTTGACATGCTCCCCAAGAAGAAATCCCGTAAGTCCAGTATGCCCATTAAGATAGAGAAAGAAGCTGTTGAGACACCCAATGAAAGTAGCGATGTTGCCAGTTCTGAAGATGATTCACGTCTGCAGGTGGTAAGCGATGGAGAGCTTGAGACCTGTGAGCATAAGATAGAGAAGCGGGTGACCGACAGGGTGGAAAAGCACCCCCATTCAGGTAATTCGTGGAAATCTCTCTCTGGGGTAGAGGGCCCAAAGTATTTTGAATCTGTCTTTGCGCCAAATAACAAATACATCGAGGATATCTCTGAGAATGAATTGCAACACTGTGAGAAAGAGGTTAAACCAGAAGAAAACCAGCCCTTAAAAATAGTTTCCCATGAGATATTATATGAAGATCCAAAATACCACCACAGTGATGTTATAAAACCAATGACTGAATCCCCCATGTATATTAAAGAGCAGTCAAAGCACAGGATTCCTAAAAATGACTGCCCTGAATTGCAACACCACTTGCTGACTGGGGGCTTTTTCAGCACTTTGTCAAACAGGGGTGCTGCCATTCCTTGTTTTGAAGACTCTAAAGATATGGATCATGTCAGTCAACATGCACTAGGGATTCAGAAGGAAGAAAGCCGCTTTCATTGCGACATCTGTAAGAAGACTTTTAAAAACCCTTACAGTGTAAAAATGCATTTCAAAAACGTACATCTCAAAGAAATGCATATTTGCACAGTTGAGGGCTGTAATGCTGCTTTCCCTTCTCGTAGAAGTCGAGACAGGTAAGAAAATTATAAACAAAATTGTATTTATTTTACCATCACAATGGAGCCTAATTTGAAATTAAAATGAGTGTTTGAGGAATGGAGCCTACAAATATTTTCTGTGTATCCTCGTATAACAGGTATGATAACTTATCAGAACATTCTTGAAATGAAAATCCATTGAAAGAAACATTTCCTTTCCACTAGACTACAAGGTATTAAATAAAGCCATGAAAATTTCATAACAGATAAAGACTGAAGTAGTTGAAAGAATACTTTAGTACATAAAGGGAAAGCCACGAGGGTATGAATTGAGCAATTTTCCAGTAGATGCATGTGTGGACTTACATGTTTGATATGCACTTTCATGTGTATTTTAATGTGTAGTGTTTTTTAATGAAAAAGCAATGAGGTCAATTCGGGAAATCTTCACTTGTCCTTTCTTTACTCAAGGATTTGGAACAGACTGGTGAGAAAAAGCCCGTAAGAAAAGCAAGATTAGTCTTTGTCAGCACAAAATTAACATTACGCAGTGGTAGTCAAACTAACACTGTCTGGTGTGTATCCACATCAGTAGTGCTCTTCTGTGAGATTAAATACTAATTTCTGAGCTATAGCATGAGCTTGATTCAATTTAATATTCATTTCAGTACTCTATTGCTGTAATTCATATTATTTCAGCCTATTATGCACATAAATTGAGAAACAAGAACTGAAGCTTTTTTGTTGACCATCAGTGATGTTTCTGAATCGGTCAGTGATAGGCAACAAACCTATTCAAGTGCAACCAAGTGTTACAAGTTCTCCTGCTCTGTAACGGTGTTGGAGCAGCCCTGGGCTGCAGGAAACGTGCCTGGATAGTAGTTCAGAGTGACACAAGGTTTAGATTGTGTGTAATCTGCTAGGAGTGCTGGAGCCAGCTGATGCAATCCAGAGAGAGGATGAGCTGGTCTCTGAGGACTGGCCCCTGCATCTGAGATGTGCAGATTCATCTGCTGCTGGCAGGGCTTCATACCCTGCCTCCTGCATCTTCCCAGATGTGAATTCCTCCCCACTGTAATTGCGATACGGGCCACAGCAGAGAAGGCCAGCAGTAAGATTTGCATTCACATGCCACAAATTCCTTCCCACACCAGTGTATTGAGATAAGTTTTAACATAGGTGCTTTTGGAAGATGGGTTTTTAAAAAAAAAAAAACAGGCAAGCCAGCTCAGAAGACATTTCACAGCTTTGTACAAAACAGTGTTTTTGTTTTCAATTTTGCAGAGGTTCCTAGACTTAAACATAGAGTAGTGTGACTACAAGTGCTAAATATTTCTGTGCCTTTTTGAACAATTCATGGTTCTGATTAAACCATGATGGCAAGGAGAAAGACAAATGTTTTGCCAGTATTACAATAAACTCGACCTTCTAGACAGAGCCTGTAAGTTCCCAGTGAGCTGATTGATGGTATTCAATGAGGAACGGTGATTTTGTGTGTTTTGGTGGTTTTAAACTGAATCCAGAGATGCCCATTTGGTAACTGCAAGTTGCATATAATTCAGTATTCCTTTTTCAAGGAAACTTCTGTCATTAAAAAGCTCTGTACTGATGTGTACAGCTGCATCCTGGACATGGTTACAGTACTTGAGATCATCAACATTTTTTGCAGACTCAGGTGTCACTCCTTTCCTGCTTTGTCCATTGGGAAAGAATCTTGTTTCTTACCCACCTCCGTCCTTTCTCTGATCTCAGCTCCGTTTACAGGTTTTTAGTCTGTCCCCCACCTCTTTTAGGCTCAGCACTAGATCTAGCAGAGCAGACAGTTATCCCTAATGCAGGAGAGCATCTGAAACATGGATTCCTGTAGAGTTAATTCTGATGTATGCCAGTGCAAGCAAGTTCAGACACCCAGTCACATGTGTAAATTGTCCACGTGCACTCCCAGTGTGGCAGTTGGTCAAATCTGAAGTATACAATTCATGCATGCTACTAAATACTGATTTTCCTTTTCTTTGTTTATGATCATTATGAAACAGCTGTTAAGTGAGGCGAAACACTTTCTTGCTAAGCTTGTCTTTGTTCTTCTAGACATAGTTCAAACCTAAATCTTCATCATAAGCTTCTGACTAAAGATACACTGGAATTCAACAACCATTTCAATGCAACATACCTCTTGAAAGACATGGCTAAGGAGTTTTGCCAAGATGTCTCTTTAAAACAACACGTTGGACATACTTCTGTAATCTTCAAAGGAATGAACAGAACAGGCAGCTACGTTTTTCCAATGAGCAAAATTACAGAACCCTGTTCTGAGAGTTATGGATACGATCCATTAAATGATGGAGCTGTTCTGGATCTAAGCACTACTTCCAGCGTTAAATCTGAGAGCAGTGCTCATTCTTCCTGGGATTCTGACGGAGGAAGTGAAATTTGCACCATGCCCTTGGATGATAGTGATGAAAGCTGTGAAGGACCCAGCCTAATGCCCAATGATGAACTCTACCAAGACTGTAGTTTAATTGAGAAAGCTAATCAAAACTTTATAAATTCACCTTCCAGTTTGCCAATAACTTGTCATATATGTCAAAAAACATACAGTAATAAAGGAACTTTCAGGGCTCATTACAAAACTGTGCATCTCCGCCAGCTCCACAAATGCAAAGTCCCAGGTTGCAACACAATGTTTTCATCTGTTCGCAGTCGGAACAGGCACAGTCAAAACCCCAATCTGCACAAAAGTCTGGCTGGGTCACCAACTAGCTTACAGTAAGATCAGACTGATCTTAATTTATTTCTGCTAAGAATTAATCATTTCAATTAAGGAATGTGTTAACATTAGTTTTATTTAAGCTCATTTGACTTCTAGCCCACTCAACGGCCACAGTCAAATTCTTTTCTCCTGTGTGTGCTCTCCGGCAGTTTCAGTTAGCAAAGCTTGGTGCTGTAGTTTTTGTGCAATTGTTTGGTTTGATGTTGAACAGCTAAAACTTCTGTAAGGAAAACATCTTAGAAATGGGGGAAGTATGGAGACATTAACTAAAGTTTCTGATACCTGTGAAGTATTACTTGCCACAATAGAAGCTTCAGATGAGAACCATCATTGCTTGTGTTTACATGTTAAATGAGTTGTTGTGTTGTGTAAGAAATGAGTAATGATTGGGGTGAGTTTCCTCTGGTTGGGTTGAGAGTTTTGAGGCTACCATTTCATTCCTGAGACCTTAGTCTGAAGCTGACTTACAGTATTAGTAGAACAGAATATTTGTACTTAACTATATCCCAAAATCCAAAAGAGAAAATACAAATTTGGGAAAAACTTTGCGTACAGCCCGAATCTTCTGAAAATCCTGCAGTCCTTAGTCTTTAAGTTTGCATTTCACTTGAGTAAAGATTACAGTATTTTGGATTTCTTAGCATTTAATACCATTTGCTTTGCAGGAAAAGGGGCTACTTAACTTGTTGGTAAAATAGCCTGAATAAATCTAAAGCATTCTGATAAATTGTAGTGGTAGAAAGAATGAATAGGTTATGCTAAAATTTCTAAACTACAGTAAATGCATCCATAAAATAGGGGGGGGGGAGTAAGCCCTTTAATTTAAAATGCACTTTTTGAGTTCTACTTTCAGGAAGAGAAAAGTTTTGTTAGAAATAGGGAGGGGGAAAGGAAAAAAAAAACCCAACCAAGTGTCCAAACTGCTTAAGAGTTTGAGGGTGCAATTCTAAGCCTCTGAGAAAAAGAGATAAAATGGATGCAGTAGATATATTTCATGATGCAGCAGTTAGTTTCTCTTACCAGTGGGGGATAAAATGTGTTGATCTTTATAACAATAGAAGAATGCTTACTCTCATTAACACCTTTTTTTTATAAGAACTTTTTTCAATATCTGTTAAAATGTTTCAGATCTTTGTACTTGCCCCTGTAATTAACAGTATTCTGCATTATGTTCTATGCACTTAAGAAGACTGGCCTTGCATTGTATTTAAAAAACACTTTGATATTTAATTTGTAGTCACATCACACAAATGCTGTGTGTACTTGTGTTGTGTCTTCTTTGAATCATTTGCAAAGAGGAGAAGAAATAAGAAAGCAAGTCTTACAGTACCTTTTTTACTTTATTCCACCAGTGGAAATCTGTTGATCAATTCTAGTATGCAAGCATGACATTGACAGCACAATCTGTACATATTATACCAAAGTGCTTACAGTATTTGTGGTTTCTAGAACTAGTCTAGTTTTCCAGTATAACTGGATCTTAGTCTTTATTCATTTCTGTGACTGAATAAAAATAGACTGAAATTCAGGATTTCATATGTATGTAGAAAGAATAGTACAATGCTATTGCCATATGTCTTGATGTTTAATTTATTCTAAAAAATACTATGGTATTGTAACCATTTCATATTGTATAAAAGAAACAAATGTGGACTGAATATTTCACCAATTCTTTCGAAAACTGGTTTGTGTGTGAGTATGGGTTATGCAAGGAAAAAACATGACACAGTTGTAAATGTTTGTGCTCACTAGAAATGGTTTCCATGCATTGTGTAAAGTAATCTTCTATTTTTTTAATTTACTGTAGGTTTATGTGATATTTAAAGTAATCCATTCGTGCTTGAAGCCGTCAGGAAAAAAATACTAGCCTGCGGAAAGTTGTGCCATTGCTTTGAGGTTTTGTGTTCTGGGGGGAGTTGGTGTTTTGGTTTTTTGGGGGGAGTAGGGTGGTGTTTGTTTTGTTGAGGTTTTTTATTGTCGTTTTCTTTGGATTTTTGATAGAAACTCATATCAGTGGGGGTCATAGTTTGAAAGCTAAGGGCACAATCACAGGAGACACAATTGCTCCCAGCCTTTTGATAGTATAAATCAATTACTTGTTATCCAGCTATTTCAAGCTCTTTTTTTTTTATACATATATATATAAACCTCTTTGTTTAATCATTAACTGGTTTTTTGAAACAAAATGTGATGTAAACTAATGTTGTAATGCCCATTTATTTAGTTTTCACTGTGTCAAAAAAAAAAAGAAACACATTTGTATACCCTAATAATTTTGTATGTGTTAATAAAAACCAATAACAATGCCTCTGGTTGATTCGGAAAAGTAGGCTTTTTTTGCATGAAAATACTGCTGTTCTTAATTTTTATTTAAAAAAAAAACAATTTCTGAAAACACATTCTGTCTGTAGAGAGCACTGGTTTGACAATGGTACTAACTTATGCCATAATAAGGAAGTGTCATTATTTTAATGAGCCATTAGAAATAATGTAATAAATGTTGTCAGATATGTTATTGATTTTTTTTTTTTCCTTTGTGCAGTAGGCAAGGGTAGAGATTCATTTAAAAGCCATCAGCTAAATAGAAGGTAAATATCTCATCATTGAGAACTGCGCTGAAAGATGATTTGTGCTCTCTTTATTCTTTATATTTTGGAAGGTTTTGGTGGGGGAGGGTTTGTTATTTCTCAAAAATCTGGACAGGATGGGAGATTTCTCAGAACAGGCTAACCCTTAGAGCAGCATATGTATCTCATGAAGCATTTGTGTAGCTCCCTCCTCCTAATGACCACAATGTGGCTGGACCAAGCCTTGACATCTCCTGTTAGTTTTAAATACGTGTGATGCTTATAGCAGCCCCTATCACATATTCACCACAGATGTTGAAGGAAGTAACCTCACTTCAGAATAGTAGTACCATTATTTTTGGAGCTTTTCAGAGTCGGTCTGGAAAGCTGAAGCAGCTTCCCCTGGCTGAGGCTCAGTTCCAGAGATGTTCACATCTGCAGTCTGTGAGTATGTACAGTTGGGGGCTCAAATCTTTGCCTGAGATTTGAACTGGGCCTGGACATGCTCACCCTTGCTACTCAAATTGTTGCTCCTTTTTTTTATTTGTATCTTTTTTCTTCTTCCTTAGAAAACAAGAGCCTCAAAAACTAGATCCTGTCATCTTTCTGTGAGCCCAAAGGAGAAGGCAGAGATGCACACTGCGGGGTAGCCACTGTGTTTGAGCATCCAGTGTCAGAACACAGGTATTTTGAATAGTTTGTGGTAGCAAATCTATGTCCCTCTGGAACAGTGAGTGTCCTGGTGCTTACAGGAGTATTTGCAGAAATCTGTTTTGAATGGAGTGTAAGGGATCTGTTTTTATAGCCCCGGTTTTCTAAGTACTTGGAAAAGAACTGTGGCAAAACCAGAGGCTGTTGTTTCTAATGAATCTTTACTGAAGGTATACACTGCAAAACCCAGCAAAGTGGAGAAACAAGTTCTGAAAATACCTGTCTGATGCCCTGCATTGAATAGGGAAGCCTAAAAAACAGCTAAACTGCTTGGACTTAATCCAGGGATTTTTAAACACAGTGCCAGGTCCTCCTTGAAAAGGGTTCACGAGCAATTTCTGATTAATAAGTGAGCATAGATTTAAGAAAAGCAGCTAAACTAAAAACACCTTTAGAGTTTGAAATACAGCCCATAAGGATTCCATTCAGCCTGCAAGTGAGCATTCATTTCCAAGCTGAAATGAGAGTTTGAACTGGTGCAGTAAGAGAAGGTAGGCTGGATCAGAGGTTTTGTTCAGAGCAGCATTTACTGCCAGTCCCACTGATCTGAGGGGAGGCAAGACAAGGTTTGAAGTTGAATTAAGTATGCATAGCATGATCGAGTCAGCTTTGAATGACTTGGAAAACTTTTGGAAAACTCTTGAACAGATTGCTGGCTAGAGAGATTTCCACATAACCTCAGCAAGCATGTTTCTAAAGGTAGACTGGCTTTTAATTTCCTCTTGCCTTCACCCCTCAGCCCCTGGCTCCCCTTGCCTTTTGGCATTCCTTGGATTATTCGAGGCTGCTAACTTGGAAATGTACTGTTGAAACATCACCCTGTTAAACTGCAGCCCTGTCAGCTCTGTTCCCTGTGAGCACCCTCCAGCTTTTACGTGTGGTCTATAAAGAGGCAAAGGAAAGGTAACACCATGAAGTGACTCTCCCTCTCTGGTGAGCACTTCATCTCATTCTGCACTGGTTTAAAGCTTCATGGGAGCATTTGTAGCTTTTTATGTTGTGTCTCTGTAACTAAACCTAAACTGTAACTTTACCTAAACTGACTGGGAATTACTGTCCATTATAGGCTGCACATGCTTGTGTTTAATAAGCAGAGAAGTTGCTTTGACCGCTGAGTGCAGCACTGAAAGAGTTTGTCAAACTTGTGCTTGCCAAAGTCTCTAGCAAAACTGTCATTAGTTTGGACTCTGAGGAGCACCATATATCAGCATCATTCTACAAGTTTTTGAATTTTTTTTTCTCTTCAATAAATTAAGGCCAATCCAAATATGTCTTAGGTGTGAGTTGATTCCTGCTTCGGTCTTTTTAATCTTTGGTCACTCATCATCTTGTTCTGTTGTTTCTGCTCACTCCATGTAGGATTTCCAGAATGTGTTACTTTTGTAATATTGCTGCTATCGTTACCTCCTGCATCTGCTACTCTTTAGAAGCTTGCTAATTGAGGTAGTCACTGAAGAATGTGTGCTCTGCAGGTCATTTCAAGTCTGAGAAACTGTCAGGGTTGGACTGTGGAATTAGTTACCACTTTCTGGAAAGGCATGCTGATGGCTGCTTGAAAACAGTCCTAGATGGACACACCATGTACTAGAAAAATCTCAAGCCTTCCCTGTCACATGGTGGTATGAAAGAGAGACCTCTGTACTTAGAAGCTTCCCTGCCCTGACTTTTTCAGTCTTTGAGTCAGACTGTAAGTTCTTAAGATGTGTAACTCATTTCCTATTCACTGCCTGTCTGTACATCTCCTACCACAGACCAGTGTTTCTCAAGACAGAAGCCTGGTCTGCCCTTCTCACTGAAGCCTAAAGCCAGTGACAACTGAATTATCCTGGACTGTTCTCACCTCCTCTTTGTAGCCATCCAAATTCAGAAACAGCTCATCCTAATATTTGTTCAGTCACCACAATAAACTGCAGTGGCTTCCTAATTTTTTTAAAAAGAGGATCCTACAGTTGCAAGTAATTTATTACTGTTAAGGTCTGTACTGAGCAACTTGCACTGCAGTAAAACTGAGCAGACAAAAAGATTTCAATCTGAGTTCTCATTTTAATTCCAAAATTATTATTTCTAACTATAGTCATTATACAAGCTGTTTTCTAGGAAAATACCTTATTTGAATCTGCTGATTTGTAAGAATGACAATATGTATATGCACTCCATGCATAGGTAATTTATGCACACATATATATCAATACATAGTAAAATTGCATATGCACAGGGCTGCATATTCATGTTAGACCTAATTCTGTTCTCATTTATGGTAATATAAGTTGGGAGCAATTTCAATGAATTCAGTAGAACAGGGTTTATAATACCAGAATCATGTCTCAACAAGGATCATTACTTACATGTGTGAGTACATAGGCCCATGTTGGCTGCTTACAGTGCTTTGTGTTACAGTAAGTGCTAACTTACTAAAACTGGTCAAAATATAATACTACGAAAGAAAAAATAAGTTTTTACTCATTTCTACACCCCCATCTCTACTATAAATGACTAGTTTGCAGCAATATTTCTACATGACCAATGTAACAACCGTACTAGTGTTATTTTTGCTGGTAAGAGATCATGAAACAGATCCTGCTCAGATAGAAAACACTAACTCTGAGTGAGCCTGGCCAGTTTAGGCAAGTTCAAAATCTGGACAGATATGCCTTATGACATTCTGACAGTCTGCAGCCAAGAATTCTCAAAGAGAATAAAATGTGTGAGTGTGTGGCGTATGGAGATGTGGAGGAACCAGGAGCAGCCAGAGCGACTTCAGAGGAGACGCTAGGAAAACAACATAACTTACTGGAGAGGAGACATGTTATTGCTGCTCTGGGAAGCCAACATCTGCACCTCTGTGTGGGATGATAGAAACCTTACGTTGGATTCCTGAGCACAGAGAGGCCACGTGCAAGCAGGAGGTACATGCAGGCTTCTCGGGCTGTGAGCAGCTCAGAGGGAGTGTGCTCCAAGCTAGCAACTCACCTAATGCTGATGCCTTCTCCAGCCACCTAGAAACAGAGACTAGACAAGAGTAAGGGAATAAAGGTCGGTGTTTATTTGAAGGCCTTCAAGGTACACCTTGGGGGAGCCAGAGGCTGCCTCCAAAAATGGACCCCAAGATGGACCCCAGGTCACGAGTTCTTCACACCTTTATAGGTTTGGTTCATTTGCATACCACGGTTAATTCTCCAGTTAAAGCCCCAGTTTAATGATGTAATCACCCCTCAGCTTGCTCCCCCCTTAGAGGCTTTGGGTTACACATTTTGGACCTAGAAGAGCCTGGCTGTCCTTGAAGGCAAAGCCTGGAGAGGCTTTGTTATGTCTGCCCAGCACGAGAGAGCAGAAATTCCAGGCTACAAGGAACTGCAGAGTTACACTCTAAGCAGTACAGAAATTGTAAAATATAAAAGTTAAAACCTAAGGCATCAATGCCATCCTATGCAAAGTCATGCAGGGCTTGGTAATCATCTCCACAAAAATGGGGGCTTCTCCCTCTTCAGAAGGTCAGTGTGCAGAGCTTCCTCCTTTTTGCTGATGGCCCGTAGATTGTGAGCCCCTTTGCCTTCCTCAGCATATCCAGGAAAAAAATCCTTTGAGTGAAACCATCTACTTTGCTTTCCCAGCACTCTGCCTCCCCCTGCTTTAGCAAAAAATGCCTTCACCCTCTGAAAACAAAGGACAGTGTAGCTAGAGCTTCTGCTGCCCCATCCTTATCTTCAGCTGTTTCATCTCCTTCCTTTCCAAGGCAGGTGGGGGGTTGGTTGGTGGTGCACCTAGGTTTTTCTCACTTCTGTGGAGTTTGATGAAAATGTCCAGGCTCTGTGTTTCTTTTTGTCTGTTTTACCTTGCACAAAGGTAAAATGAAGAAGAGCAGTAGCTGAGAATGAACTTTGGTGGTTCCAAAGGGGCAAGGAGTGCATGGAGCACAGCTACTAATGAGGGTGGCATTTGTGCATTTGTGTGTTAGCACCATCCACAGAGACACAATCTTGGATGAAGAGTTCCTTCTTGAATATTATTTGCAGCAGAGAGAGCAGAAATCTTTCTTTTTTGAAGAAAACAGTAGGAACTGAATGGAGAAGGACCCATTTTGGAAGCTATGCAGGCATGAACAGCTACTGCCAGGGAGTGGATGCTGCCAGTGCCAGTGTGTGGGAGATGAAGCAGGAAAGAAGGAATATCTGCATGTTGAAATGAACAGGAAAATTTCTGTTTTCTGTTCCTACTCCTTTTCCTGTTGCATTTGAGAATG
Organism: Monarcha castaneiventris obscurior; assembly: GCA_026261815.1. NCBI lineage: Eukaryota > Metazoa > Chordata > Aves > Passeriformes > Monarchidae > Monarcha > Monarcha castaneiventris. The sequence continues at coordinate 3,454,578 of JAMPIT010000434.1, read as the reverse complement.
CTACTCTCCCTTCCTTTTCCTGTATTCTGCTACGATTGTGTGAAGAAACCTCTTTAAGGGTACAGTTGGAAAGCAGTCTCAGTTTCTCACCTGTACCTTTGTAGCACTTTTTATGATAAAGGGATGGGTGCTTCCCCCTTATTCAGACCATGCAGTTCAGCTGGAAACAAAACCCCCAAAAACGGTGCCTGTTCTCACATGGAGCTGCCAACACTGCATTTCACACACTCTCTGCTCTCTTGCTGGTGCCCTTGAGCAGATGTAAGATGAGTCTGGTGTGTGCTCTTCATGCAGAGGAGGGGAAGGCTATCTACAGGCAACTGAGCTGGTTTGCATGAAAACTCCAGCCATAACTCTTATCTTTCTGTTTAAAATTAAGCAAAGAGCTGCAGATCCATTTTACTGCACACTCAGAGCAGTAGTTTTTGACCTCATAAGAAAATTGGGAGAGTGACACAAAGGCTTGGGTGTACACTGCGATATTGCAGAACATTTAAGAATCTGGTTCCATGAAATCCTTTTTGTGTCCCTATGGAAGACTATTGCAAATGCAGTTTTTGCATGACGTTATATTCCCCCAGTCTGTAATTTGTTATTTTTAAAAAATCTTCAGTATTCATGAATAATCACATCCTCCATTGCTAGTCTTTTGTTTACAGCAATGTAAATTACTGGGTTTAGAGCTAAGAAGCAATAGCCACTGTTTGGTCAACTATCCTCTCCTTTCTATTGCCCTTCTCTGTGACTGAAAGAAATCAATTTGTTGTTAACTGGCATTTATTTTGTTTTATATGTCAGGCTATTATTGTAGGGAGTTGGTGATTTTTAAAAAATTTTTGGCCGTTTTCTAGGTCTGCCCTGTGAGGACACGTTCAGCACAGGTATGTCCTGCTGCACTCTTCTGGCTGCAATAGGAACTGGCCAGAGCAGCCTTTTCATTGCTAACAGCAGGAGGTGATGCTGGTTCTGCCATGGTAGATGCCTGTGTAAAATCTAACAGAGGCATGCTTTAGAAAACTAAAATCTACATTTTCTTTCCTTTTGTTTCCAGTGGTTCATAGCAATAATACTCGAGGCAATGCCTCATTGACATGGATTCCTTACAGCAGCCTGCCTTTTGCCCTGTGAGACCTGTTGGTCATTGCACCAGAGCAGGATCATGGGGTGTGCAGCACAAACCAAGTGTTACTGCTTCAAACATCGGGATAATAAACACACATGATCATGTTAAGTAATGGAAATATATCCAGTGTTGCACATCTGGTTTCAGGGATGCATTAACCCAGACAAAAACAATAGTCAAATAGGGAAAGTAGAATAATTTCCAGGTCAGTAATAATAACTGTTCACACAGCACTCAGGGGAAATCAAACACACGTATTTGCATTCAGATATGTACTACAAACTCAAGAAGTCTGCATATCCTTCTAGAAAAGCATGCCAAAATTTCTTTGAAAAGTTGTGGTTGTAATCACATTAATTACATGTTGGATTTGGGCAGAAGACCACCATCATGACATTACATCAACAAATTTTGCACTAATATAAATACCACAAAGAATCCTGCAAACTAAAGTGAGTGCACCCTATCCCAGAAATCCCTGCAGAACGTGGTTTAGCAGAGCAGACCAGCAGTGTCACCCTACTTGGCGCCCTGCTTCTGAAATTTACAGTACCTTATGAAGTAGTGATGCTTTTCTAGAAGGGAAGATTTCTAATTTCCAATTTTTCCTTTTGTATTTATAGTTTTTATCTTCATACTAAATTACAGCTCTTTCTTCGATGTATTTTTCCTGTGCTTTAGCATGGATGTAAGTAGAAAATCCCAAAATTGCACTAATTCTGTGAACAGCAAAGAGTGCACCTTTTTCCTAACTTAACATCAAAGGAGAGTCTCAGGGCATTTCCAATGGAGTTAAAAATGTTTAATTCTGCATACAGAAGATGCTTTCAAGTGAAACATACATTGCAAAGAGAACGCTGCCTCCCCACAGTTTTGGTTTTTCACCCTCTCTGAAGGCCCAGGACCGAGTCACAAGTACAGCTTGAATGCTGTTTGGTTGCTGTTCTTGTTAAAATAATTCTCTGCTGCCATGTTAGCAGGAGGAGGTTACCATGTGGAAGAAGCAGCTGGGGCTGAGTGGATGCTCAGGACAGCTGTAAGCTTTATAGGAGCTCTGTTTGACCTGGAGGATAGGCCAAGGTTTTGGATCCAGGTGTGGGAGCCTGTGTCTGTCCTGGTGCAAGCTCCAGCTCAGAGCCCTGTTGTGTCTCAAGGACTGGAGCCCTAATGCATACAAGGGCACCTACCCAAGGGTTGTTTCATTGCTGACTTCAGGGCTTGAAATGCATTCACAGTATGGTTGATGGGTGTGCTCTGAGGTTTTTTCTGTGTGATACAATGACTTTTTCACCCCCTTTTCCCACCTAGGATCCTGGCCCAAAGTGCTGTACTCTTCTTCACAGCTATGTGGCTTCTTTGCACCAGAACTATAACTTGATTAAATGAAGAAAAAGGGGTTTTCTTTTTAGTCCTGAGAATTCTTATAGAATCTAAAGCTAAGTGGGAGTTAGAAATGTGAGAAAAAGGACCCAAGCATAGAGAAATTAGTTCCACCAGCACATTATGGTAGATGCAGATTGGGAAAGCTCAGATATTCATCATTGTATTCCTCCATCCATCCAGCCCCAAACATAACACATTATAATTCCAGGTGCTGTTAGTATTCCATTTTTATCTGTTGTTTACAGTGTGAAAACCAAGCCCAGTGTTGCATCCTTACTCAAGGACCGTGTTGCAACATCTTTCTCACGTGGAGTGTGACACAAGGAAAGATTATTCACGTAATCAAATCATGGCCTTCCTATTTCCTCAGGCCTTTTGCCCTGAAAAGGTGACTCTCACTTGGAGTGCTAACTTTGAGTAGCAGCACACAGCAAAAGTACATTATTTTTTAATTTTTAAAAATGAATACTGCCTGTGCAATGTCATCATAATGCATGAATTAACAGGGACTACTGGAATTGCAGTGTCATCAGTCAAAAGCCTTGTATTCACACCAGCAGGTAACTGAATTCATGGAACTCAATTTTGTAAAACAATTAAATAATGGCAGCATTATGCCTAAAAGCTGACAGCTGGAATAAATATGACTTCTCATCTTTTGTAAGTATTGAAATATTTGCTGAGGTCTTAATGTCTGTGGCTCCAAAAGCTGAGAGTAAAGAATTTTAATCTCATTGCTCACACATTTCTCCAAATTGTTTGACAATGTTTTTGCTATTGTTGAGCTTTTTTCTCGTTTTCTTGTGCTTTGTTAAAAGCTGGACCACATTCCAAGTTTAGAAGTGAAGATCTTGGATAGTTTGTGCACTTCTGCTTCTGCCTCCTGTTATTCTCAGATTCTGCTCTCACATAAGTGTGTATTTCTGCTAAAGTCAATATCTAGAGGAAAAAAATCTTTTTTCCAGGCCGATAGCAATCTCTGTCAATAGAAGGACACTGTTCAATGTTTTGCTATAGCAGATGTAAAGCAAAAGGATGGACTGGGGGAAGATGTGTGGGTAAGATGGCTCTGAACATCTCTGCTGTGATAGAATTTTCCTAAAAAGACCAGATGCCAAGAAAAAATACTCCCAAACCCTTTTTACTGGTTGTGGATTATGCCTCATATTCTGCTGGGTCCGTGGTCCATTCTTGCCCTATTTTATTTTCTTGAAGGTAGCTGTAGGCTACTGAGAGGCCATAAATTTTAGAGCAGCAGGAAAGAAGGGACCTGACCCTTATTTAGAGACTAAACAAGGACAGAAAGTTCCTCCTCCATCTCTCTGCTCCTTTCACATGAAGCGAACATAAGAGTCCCTTTTGGACACAGAACAGGACCAAAGCATCTTTTAGTTGATACATTTCTTTTTTCTGGTCCATCATATGGATCAAAACTCAGTTAATAGTTAATAGCTCAAGGCAGACCTTTAATCTGTGATAAGATAGACTTGCTTCGAGGTTGTTCAGGTATGAAATGTGACAAATGTGCCTTTGATCTTGTAGCATGAGTTTGTTTTCCTTGCCATTTGTTTCATTTCTTCCAAATGTAAGGTTTTTGAATGGTCTTGGTCAGAAGATCTTGGCTCAAGGAAGCATTTTGAGACAAAATAGAATGTTCATGGAAAACCAAGAAAAAAGCAGTAAGAAGGAGGGATATGGTCAATTGTATTTACTGTTCCAGGCCACAGGGATATTTGTGTTGCAGCTGCAGGGCTTCTGATCCATAATGAAACAGTCTTTGTCATTTCTGGCCTAAAGGAGAATATTGCTGCCCTTGGCTTTAGAGGAGGGAAGGACAGTCTCCTCAGATGGAGTCTCTGACAATGTTGTGACTTTTAGATAATTTTCAGAGATTCTTAACATCCATAGCTTCAAATTAAATCTCTCTGTTGTTCCCAGACAATCCTCTCCCACTGTAGCTTCTTCCAGGGCCTTTCAGTTATGATATGATCTGGCAGAGTAGAAGGAGGAGGGAGTTGTATCTTCAGTGTCATCCAGGCCTGCAACAGCTGTGTAGGAGGAAAGAATCAAACTGCAAATTACAGGGACTGGAACTGAACCCTGATAGCCAAGTCTGCCTGTCACCTCACCATTATCATAATCACAGTACATTTCTTCAGCTAAATGCAAGGTAGAAGGAGAGGTTAGATTATGGTGCATTCCCAAAAAAATGAACATACCATCTGAAGTCAGAGACAATGCTAACAAAACAAGGATCAGCCTTAGCTGGAATGTGGGTATTTGCTGGAAAAGAGGGAGCGAAAGGTGAATCAAATTCTACTCAGAGTTTGCAAATCAAAGAACTACTGAATTACAAGTGATTTTTTCAAAGGACTGCAAGAATTTCTACCAGGTTACCAAGGGACTTCTGTCTCAGGGTGAATTATAAGCAGAAGACAGGTGCAGGCATTGATTTGAATAAAATATTCAGTTTGAGACACAGTGGAACTTTCTGCTGTTTGGTTAAAATTCCATGTCCTAAATCACAAGCAGTTCCTCCTCTAATGCTTAATCCCAAAGGGACTGTTATAGCAGTGGACACTGAGTAAGTGAGCACATTATCAGTCTGTTCATTCAATAAATACCCCTTCTGCTATCTGTGCATGAACACAAGGGAGTGAGTCAAAGCTGAGCAAAGAATTGCAGAGCTCTCGGAATTCAGGCTGCAATCACATCCACATAATGCCACCTTAACTCCAGTAGGATTCTGTTGTAGGTTGGAGTAAATTTTGCTCCTCAGCTAAGGTAAGTTGCAGGCCTTGTGCCAAGTGTTGCAGAGCATTAATACCTGTTCTCATCTTGCAACTGTTGTTTGTGTTCTAAGGCTGAATTTGTTTTCAGTATTTATTTTCAGTGCAGTATTTGCACCTTCCAGTTCTGCCTCAATGCCCCCACTTGTAATATTTTGTGGAAATGAAGGGGCTGAGAGCGTGTATGTGTGTATACAGAGTTAGCATATAATAATGCTAGATTTTATGACATGAGTAAGAGCTGCTAAGAAATTGGTTTGTAATTCTTCAGGCATTCCCCACAAAAACTGCTGTGAGCCAGCCCTCTGAGATGGGTAGGAGCAGACCTTGCACATCTCCCATGGTATCTGTCCAGTGGTCCTCTCTTTAGAGAAGCTGCTGGTGGTGACACAGATGTGCTGGACTGGTCACTGGCCTTGTTTCAATTTCAGATATGGAACCGTGGCTTTTGAACAGCTGGAGGTGGAAGGAATGTGCACCTTTCACGTCTCAGTTGAGAGACTACACCAGGATATGTTTATTGAGAGGATTTTGGGGTGAGCAGCCATTAGCAGCATTTTGTGGAAATGTACACCACATTTAGTGTAATGTGCCACACAGGCAGGTGCTGTGGCTGTGCTGTGAGCTGGGGAAATCATGGTGGCTCTGCTGCAAGGTTCTCATGTCACACCATCCTCTGCCATAACAGAACACCAGCAAATGGCTTGGCACAGAGGAAGGTAAGGTTATTTCCTGAGGTGAGGGAAGGGAACTTGCCCCACCCTGATGATACTGTTTGAGCTTCAAAAGAGCCTCTGTTGAGACTTCTGAATGTTTCTTGGTAAACTGAGGTGCTGAACAGAGCAATTAGAGACCAGAACTCAAGGTAGAAATGTTTAATCCTTATTTTTAACACCTTGCATTTTTTGAATGCATCCCATACAGCAAAGTAGATTAGTCAATAAAATAAAGACAGGGGAATATAGGCATAAAAGTAAATAATTTTGTCATAAGCAGATGGTACACTTTTATTAAAGCCAGATGAGATACAAAGAGATTGTAGCCTGAAAGTTAAATGTCTCTTGGAGCAGTTCCCCCTGAGCATAGTTAGGTCTCACGTTAGGGCTCACAGTACACTCTGAGAAGATAGAAGTTTCTTTTCCTTGCTTCAAATGAACTTATCTGTGTTGCATGCAAAAGCATGATATTTACAGTTTAATAATTCTCTGATGAAGGGCTCTTAATTCCTAAATTCATTGAAACATTGGTTTTGGTAGATAGGCTACACATGCTGTGCAAACCTCAAGAGAGTTACTTAAATTACTTAGGTAAGAAAACCTTTCTTGAGAATCTCTCTTTGTAACAGATGGGTATTACTGCCCTGTAAAGTAGATGATAATTTCCCAGACACTCAGATTTGGGAAATCTTGGTTTTGTTTCTTACTCCTGTGAAGAGACAAAGCCTAATACTGACTTTTGAACCCTGCAGTGCATAAGCAATCCTACCAGACTGGAATTATTAGTAGGCAGAGACCTCTGGTGGAAATTGTTCAGTACTTCAGGGAAATACAAATCTATTTTGGAACAAAGCTAGGAAAACCCTCCTGGTGAGAAAGGTCAGAGGCCTGAGAAGGGACTGCATTAACAGCAGCATCGATGTTCTTTATGTGGCTTTTCTCCCTGTCCTTTCCAGGAGAGATGAATGACTCTCTGTAAAGAAAATAAACAATCTAACTTGGATCTGTACACAAGTACAACAATGGCAACCCTTCAGGCTGTCTCTGGGAAGCAGCAGTCCATCTGACCCAGCAGGGTCCTGGCAGGCTGCAGTGTGTCCGTGGTGTTGGCAGCAGTGCTGGAGGTGCAGCTTTGGCTAACACGGGGGACCCCAGGGAGAAGAGAAAGTCCAGGTGGGCAAGTCCTTCTGGCATCTACACCATGGTGTAGCACCACCACGTGCTAAGGAGCTCCAGAGAGAACCATCAGCAGGATGCTGAAGCCACAAACCCTCTGCTGGTCTGTCCTGCAGAAGCTCCCTCATGGATAGTTTCTTTTATTAATAGTTGTGGAGCTTTTGGACACAATGGACAGCCTGCAGTACTCACTGCCACTGCCTCAGCTCATGGCAGGTTGAATAAAGCTAAAGCAGGACTTTACCCAATAGTTTTTCCCAGTAAGTCGCAAAATTTGGTAGCTGTCACAATTATTGGCTTCCCACGTCTGAAAAGGAAACTGGTTTTGCTCTGGGACAGCAGCAGAGCAAAAAAAACCAGCAAAGCCCCCCAGGTTCAACAATTCTCCACCACACACAGTTTTGAAAAGTCCCAAGTTCATCTCCTGACAACAGGATTCAAGCTTAAAAATAAAAGAACACTTCTGAAAATTGCAGCTCCTGAGCATGGTGGGTTTTTTTATTTTCTCCCCAAATCCATAAAAAATTCTCACCAAAATGTCTAGAAGTATAAGCTGATCAGTCAGTCCATTGGTCTGGTATGGTTCAGAGCTACAAGCAGTATAATCAGTGCAGTTTGGAGTCAGTTATGCTGTACAGTGGCCCCTGTGCAAAGTTGAGAAGTTAATGGAAAGGTTTCTACTGCCTTCAAGTTTCTGATTGTGCTCAAACAGAGCATCTCCACCAGGTGTATAGTTTATATATATACATTGTAGATGCATTTCAGCAGTTTCTGTGGACATTTGCAACTGCAGTTTTCCCTGCTTTAAACACAGCAGAGTGTAGCTGGTGGCCACGTGCACAAGGAATGGTAGTGAACTTTTCAGAGTGAGTGACAGTTTGACAGGCATCTTGTAGGGGTTGGGATATTAGTTTCAAAACTTAAGCTTCCCAGTGGAATTCCCATTTTTCTTCCAAAAACAATCTGCAAAAACTTTCTTGTCATATCTTCCGACCAAAGCCCATTTTAGAAATCCCAACTTTGTAGTATTTTATAGCTCTCTTGGTTGAAGTTTCTGTCAGTTAATTTTCATGCAAAAATGTTCTTGTTGCTACTGACACAATCAATACTGAATACTTGTGAACTAATTCAGTTCACACAAATCTCTTCATTTAAAAGAATATCCAGAGTCACAGATTTTCTGTTTAAAGAAAAAATCAGACAATCTTGGCCTAAAGCTCTCTCATCCAGCAGCCAACCCCAAGGTCCAGCCTCTGTATGTAACTGCTTGTTCAAAATTCCTTCTCAGACAGTTTTCAGGCTTCAGTTCTGCCTCATTATTTGGCAAACCACTTCTCACATAAATCCTAGATATATCTTAGGAATTCCTGGGCTGCTTGGCTTTTGATTTTCAAAAGAAACCATGGGTCTTAAAACATTTGTCTTACACAAAGATCACATTGACCCAGTCACTGATGTTTAATTATAGCCTCTAATACCTTCTTCCTAAAACATTGACTCTTCTTGGATCTATACTAACACCAGTTTTCTGTGGTAGATAGAGTATGCAACCTGGAATATTTAAAATATAAAGAATTTATTCCCTAAAATACAGAGTTGCATTCATACAGATCTGTTTCCCTGTCGTGCCAGCATAAATCACTCAAAACTATTTTACATTATTTCCTACTAGTCATAAATAGAATTCACACTGTGATAATCCTTGCTGTGATATTGGGCCTGAATGTTGTTCATTTCTCCAGATGCCAGCAGTTTTTATAACCTGTCTGTACTTAGATTTTGTGACAAACACTTGTCACAGACATAGGCTCCACTGGGCTATGTGTTAGACATGTGCAAACAAACAGTTTCTTATTTTTTTATACACTCCACCATAATATTTTCAAAACCATGTCTTAGTTACTGAGTTTTGTGTTGCTTATTCCTGTGAGCATTCTGATCTGCATTGACATTTTAGGTAACTTAAGCACTTTGGTGGCCATTTTAGTGTCAAAGGAGAAAAATTAAGATTTATAAGATGTTCTGAGTGTTTGGCTTCCATGTCATCCTCAAAAATATTCTTAAAGGTCTAGTAATTCAAACTGAAAATAATTTGAACATTTTTTTGGCATTACAATCAATGTTCATAAAGAAACATGTGGCCAGCTTAGGATAGTCAGTGCAAAGCTGCAAATTGACTCCATTATTTTACAGAGGATCAAACACTAGGCAAAAGTTTACTTACATTATTTTGCTCAACTGATGAAATAATTGAGCTTGCAGATGGAAGGAACACGTAGCTCATCAAATCCTCAAAGATACCCATTGTTTTTATTAGTATTTTACCTGTTAGGCACTTCATTAGCATTGTAAGGAGAGCAAGAGTCATAGTACATGTATTTCTGAAACTAAGCCAGCTTTAGAGAAAGCCAAAATTATCTTCCTTTCAACCTACAAATAAGAGGATTAGAAGTACAACAGAAAGCAGGAATGTTTAGAAAGTCTGTTTTGGAGGCCACTTTAAAAGCATTTGTATGTTACAAATGATCACAGAAGTGAATATTAAAAGATACATAGCTGAATTTTGAAATTGTAGAGGTTTTGGCAAGCAAGTAAGAAGCCCTTTTCACATAGTGTCATCTGTTTTTACTTTTACACTAAAACAGCCCTGCGGTATCCTTTTAAATAGTGCAGGAGCCCCCAGCTGGGCCTCCCTGACTTGTAGTGCAAAACCCACCAAAAAGTAGAAAAACCTTTCCCTCTAAATAGCAAGAGCCACGGGTCAGGAGTGCACGTGTGTATGCCATAACATAGGACAGAGTTGTGTGATTTGTGTAGATTTTACAGATTAGAAATTAGGCCAGTTTTGTCACCATATTGACACCTTCTCCTAGATGAAGAATTCAGACCATCCCAAGAACAAAAGCCCAGCACTGAGACTAATCAGCCTTTAAAATGGAATAACCATTTTAAAAGTAAACCCATCCCCAGCAGTTTTGTTAGGCAGGAAGGGGAAGACTCCACTGAATGCAGTAGAGATTAATCTTTGACACTACTCAAGCATATCCCAGTGACACAAAGTCAAGACATCTTCAGTCCTTAGAAGTCCTTAGAAGTAAGAATGTCTGGTTTGCCTCCATGGGCTGCTCCATGTGGAGATGTCTCTACTACAGCACTCCTTCTACTCACTCATTTATTCCTGGAGTTTCCTGTAGTGAATCACCTGAGTGATTCAGTCAGAATATGGATAGCAATAATACAGCTCCAGGCTGGAGGAGCCTCACAACATAACCCAGATTCCCATCAATTGCAGTAATAACCCTACGTGTTCTGATTTGGCTCCTGCTCATTTCTGCAGCAGCATCTCCAAATGCCACTGCCCATTCCATGGAAGAGTGGAGCTGACCATGCTGTGTGGTGGGGCAGCAGCCTTTGACATGCCTAGCAATGAACTACATGCCATGAATCTGAAGGCAAACATTTAGGGGCTCAAAGCTCTAGTTTTTAAGTGTTTGAAGCACAAACTTCAAACAAAGGAGCTTGCAGGAGCACGTCACTAAAAAAATGAGGGAAATGGAGCATTTGTCCTTAATCCAAACCAGAGTGGTTACTGACAGAAGAAGGACACTGGTAAAGGATCAAAGCTATTGCCAAAAAAAAAGGGGGTAGTTAAAAGAAAGGGTACAGCAGTATCCTCATTGCTACAGATACTTCCCTGCCTGGAAAACACTGAGAGGCTGCACATAAACATTCTTCTTGCCGTGTCACATGATGGTGCTGCATTGACAGTGATAGATTTTCTGGCAAATGTTTGTGTGGAAAGGCAAACACATGGCAGAGGGATCTACTATGAGACAGCTCTTTGGACCTTGCCAGCCCCCCAGGAATGCTTGGGATCAGTGAGAACCAGTAGGTTCCTTACAGAGTGTGTATGTGTGAGAACATGTGTGAGAGAGAAAATGAGTTCATAGTCAGTAAAATAAAGGAATGTTTGATGGCTGAGGGTTTAAATTTGTGTGTGTACTTCGCTGCATACAATTTTACATGATATATATGTATACAGTTTAAGCAACATGTAGTATAAATTTAATCTACCAGTTTTTCATTAGTAGTGCAGAACTACACAGTATTTTTAAGACTGAAATTCTGTCCAGAGAACTCAAAAGCAGGATCTTGCTGGTCATGCAAGAGCAGAGTGAGCATTGATGGGAGCTTTGCACTCGGGAGGCTTGTGTGAGTGTGCTTCCTTTCACTGCCTCGTGCAGCAGAGAACACCATCTACACAGTGGCCAAATTATTTCTTGTATTGCTGTCAGCAAATTTGCACCAAGACAGGGCGATTTGGTCTACTGACCTTTGTTGCAACTACAATCATTGTAAACTACACATTTGCTGAGAAATTAGTTCCTTGCTTTAATTTGACACTTTATTAACTTGGGGAAATTAACACAAAATAGAACTGTCTTTTGCCTGTTCATTTAAAGTCCCATTGCTGAAACAAACAGAGAAACAAATTGCACAAAGTTTATATAATGGCCAGTACTAGATGTAAAACAACTTATGGCTTGTGGTTATAGAACACCTGCTGTTACTTGTTTATATTACTGCCCTGCATCTCGATTCTTCGTATCCTCTATTAACAATGTTAATTTTATGTTTTGTGGACATTACTGACATCCGTATAAATAGTTTATATTGGTTTGAATCCTTCTATATTGGATGCTGAAGTCTACATCCTGTGAGTTCCCTAAGCTACCACTGCAAGGTAAAAACTGTCCTGGAAGACTGGGAGTGAGCAGAGGACACTGCATGGAAAGCAAACTGCAGCTTATTTCAATTTCATGCTATTGCTGCCTGAGATTTGTCCTTCACACAGAAGTATGGAAAAGTAGATCTTTTCCTGTGGCAGGTCCAAAACAACATGTAAGTCCAGAGCTCTGTTGAAACTGAAGCCTGTGGGACAGCACAATTTAACTAAAGGTCTGTGGTCCCTGACCAGTTGCACCAGTTCTTGCCTTTCTGCTGATCTTCTCCTAGCCATGCTCCACAAGTTCACTGTTGATCACTGGCTGACAAAAAGCAGCTGTGAATGTTCATATTATTTTTCTCTTTAGGCACCATGGCCCACATGGCAACAAACATTGATTTGGATCTTCAGAGGGCCAGCAGAGCAAGCTGCCAGGCCCAGTGAAGGTGCAGAGGGAGGATGCAGTACAAGCAATTACCAGAGGTATTACATGAGTGGACAGAAGATTTGGGGTATTGCTTTTGGTCCCAAAGTTCCTGCTCAGCTCTAGGCTGGCATTATGCCCTTTGAAAGTTTTAGTGGGAGGTTTGCCTGAGTAAGACAGGAGCAATCATGTCCAGTGGGAGTAGCAGTCTATTAATACCTCTCCATTATAAGACTATCATTGCCAATTCTGTTTGGCTGCTTCATCTCGTAATACTCTCTTTGACTTTCTTAATACTAACCAGCCTAAATATTTTATGCTTGTCTTCCAGCAATACACTAAGCCCTTTGCTGCTGCTACTCAGTGAAGATAGATTATAATTCTTCTTCTGAAAACGTTTTCTTCTGAAACATTGTAGTTCCCTGAACTGCAGTGGGAAGGTTTGAACTGGGGTTCATGCTCAATAAGATTTAAATGTGGCAGCTAAAGAAGAAAATAAACAAGTGGACAGAAAGAAGCCATCTCCTTATGAAGCCACTATGTTTTAATTAAATAGTAATGCTGTCACTTCTCTGGAAATATGTATGTTTCCTGGCTTGTATGGATGTCTCTGCAAATCTCTGCAAATAATGCACATCTGCTAGGATGTGTATTGTTTTGTAATATTTATATTGTTTTTGTATCTTATTGTGATTTTACATTTTAGCAACTCAGTTTTTCAGTGATACGAATCAGGAGCTAGTTCACTGCATCAAAGTAGACAAAGTGGCACAAACAGTAGCAGAAACAGACCTCTGACTTCTAAGAGACCTAGTGCATATTGGCTGTTTGCTAGCAAGTGCAGTAGCCCTGATTTTTTATTGTAATATTTATTATTTATAAACATGTAACTTTCCAAACTCAGAAGAAGAAAACCATGCCTTCTTTGAAGAGGGCAGCATTGAGAAAAACAAAGTCAGGCTGTGGGGAAAAAGATACATTATACAACAAAGGATCACTGAAACAGTGGGCAAGGTAATATTAATTACATCTTTTAATCTTAATTGTTATTAAGCATGCCAACTTCCTTTCCTCCTCTACATCCTACTCATGACCTTTTCTTTTCAACTTCTATACCACTTTAATTCCAGGCTCCTATGCTAACCCTCACTCATTAGAGGTGTGGTAGACCTAATCAGCTGGCCCGGGTTTTCTGGGAGGGATGGAGTTTTGAGAAAGGAATTCAGAAGAAATGAGGTTACAGTTCTCAGAAGGACATGTCACGAGCAGGAGTACAGGCTGTGGGTCTCTGAGAGACAAATAGGTGAGCAGGATATTAGGTTTGGTTAACGGAGCAACAATCAACATGTGGCTGCCACATGACAAGATGTAAGTAGGAAGGGGCAGACTTGCAGGCCATCACAAGAAACATGATCTGGAGGTAGAGGGTATGTGGAATGTGTGAAGAAATGTGCTTTTAAGAAGTTCTCACCGGAGGCAGCTGGAACCAGTTCTTGCACTGTGCAGGGTGGTGTGCTGGTCTTTCAGAGTACACCAGGAGGGTTAAACAACAGCATGTCCAACCAAGTGTGGTGGTGGTGGTGGATGCAGCCACTTCAGCCCCTCCATCTTGGCTTCGTGTCATGCCCTGGGGAGGAAAGGAATGGCTTCCCAGAGAGCTGAGTCCTTATTTGTTGGGAATGATGGAGGGAGAGAAGGTAACGTGCCCTGTTTTCTGCCTGATCAGCAATGATTTACTTCCCCTGCAACCCATCAGGTGTAATGTCATCCATATCCACTTCTGCATGCCCATTTTCATCCTGGCACCCAACATGGTCATGGTCACAACCACCGAGCCTGAGGACTCTCCTCAATGCTTCCAACTCAGTGGTGTCTCAGTCCCTTTGAGGACTCATCATCCAGGAGCCAGGGGGATGATGGTCATGGTTTAGCATAGCTGGGAGTTGTAGTTAAAGATGTAGTAAGTCTGGGCAGGATAGAGGTAGTAAGGTGAGAAAAAAAATCTGGTTTTGGCTGGGATATAGTTAATTTTCTTCACAGTAGCTCGTATGTTGCTGTGTTTTGGATTTGTGAGTAAAGTGGTGTTGACAACACAGGGATGTGTGGGACTTGGCTGCCTGCTGGAGTTAACCCACAGCAAAGAAGCAGCAGCCCAGTGAAGCCAAGGTGTAGAACACAGGTATGACAGGAAGAGGATGTTTCCAAGGGACTCTCGAGCAAAGCAAAGTGCTTATAAAGAACGGCCATATCCTCAAAGGCACTGCTTCACATGAACTGGAGAAAGAGGGCATGTGGATGGGAGAGGTCAAGCAAGATCTACAGAGGTCAAATGTGGAGAAAAGTGCCTTCACAGAGATGAAAAATGCTCATGGAAAAAGGAAGATAGTGAGATTTGGATGTGGCCTAGGTAAAAGACGTGAAGGGAGATGGGCGTAAGACCCAGTTATTGATTTGAGTCACTGAGAGTTTGGGGATGTTGCCTCTGGAATAGAGAAGGATGATCTGCAGAAAGTTTCAGAGGTGACATGCTGAGAGTTTTTCTGCTGATTTCAACCCAGTGGGGATGATATTCTTGTAATTTAGTTTGCATTCTATTAAACTCTTGCTGATGCCAACCTATCCAGGAAGAAACTCCTGACAGAATTATTAATTTTTTTTTCCTGTGATAACACTTATGCATTAGATTGCAGTACAACAGATGAGATTCAGGGCTTGGGTTCTGGAAGTGGGAATTTTTGAGCAAGAGGTACATCCCATCATCCAACTGCTGCTCTTGAGAGGGGTTTTATGGTACAAAGCAGCAGCAGTCTCCAGAAATTGAATGTTAGCTGCATTATTTCTTTCTGTTTCCTGGCTTCTGACACTGTCATTTAGGTGATACAAAAGTGAAGTTACAAATCCCCTTAAATAAATATGTTCTGTTGTCTATGTTGGGATGTAATTATTCATTAAATCACATTTCAAAAGGCATTTTGATGAATGTACCAGAGGGCATGTGAGAGAAATCCTTTTCTCCAGTATTTATGAGGGGAAACTACGATGGGGTAAGTGTCACGAATCTGGCACTAAATTTATTGTTCTTGTCAACTCTCAACATACTTCTCACCCAATAAATCTCTGAGACTTTAGATGACACATCTAAAATATTTCTCCAGAGGAGAAATATCTGTTGCAGGTTTTCTTTCTTAGGTATTATGGCTTTATAGCTTTAGAGTTGGAGTTTCTCACCTGGCCATTTGAAGAAGCATTTTATAGATTAGCGTATCAAATGGAAATGAGAGTCACTAGTTTCATTGTAATGAATTATGTCTGTAACAAACACTTAAAATTATGGGAACAGCAAAGTAAATTGTGCAATTTCTGTCCATCAAGATAATCTTCATATCATATGTAATGTTTATAGAAGTACTAGATTTTGATGAGTGTTTCTCAATAAAAGGCTGCTAAAACATCTCACATGCCACAAGAGAAAATTCAAACAGTGAAGCTGCAAAGTCAGATAGTTAATGTGAAATACTCAGGTTTCGGGAAAGGTTTGTGATACAATCGTTAATATAATCTTCTGATTTGTTTTTTTTTTTGTCCCCCCCATAGAAAACCTCAGGCTGGTTAGCACTTAGAGACTGGTAGGTCATGGAGTCCAAAACCTTTGAATGCCATGTGGATTTCCACATAAGCTGAAGAGCTGACTGGCAGCACAGTGACAGGTCATTAGTCTTTGTATGGAGAACTTGCCAGCAGAGAATGAGCTGTACTGGGCTACAGCATTTTGTTAAGATAATGTGCAGTTTTTCTTGATTTATTCTAAGATACTCTGAAATCTTTGTCTTCCTATACGCATACCTGCTTTTACCTCTCTTTCTTAATCCCTGTCTGCTTTTCTCACGTCCTTTCCAGGCTTTAGCTCCTGCTTCCCTTCCAGCTTTCCCCAGTGCTCTCACAGGGAGCCATTTTTTCCTCTCATGAGCTTTGCTTCCTCAGTCATCTCCAGTCATGAACTGAATCACATTCACTTTAGCCTAGAGCATGTTTAGTCCAGACAGAACAAGAGGCTTGTTTATTAATCCCTGTTGAGTGTGTACAAATGCTTTTCAGACTCTTGCAACTCAGCTACATTTATATGGTACCTGGAAAATTGGTAATTTTACAGTTATTTCTTTTACTGTCATTGTCAGAAGAGTTTTGAGTCATCATTGAAAATTTCAATTCTAATGGTTAAATTATGAAAGATATGCAAGCAACTAAAACCAGAGGTTTGAATTGGAACTTGTTAAGCAGCACTGACTGTAGGCATCTTTTGCCTTCTGTAGCTTTAGCTGAAATGCCTGCAGAGAACAAGGAATGGCAGCAATGCATACTTGCTAATAACATTTCCATCCCATACAAACCTTTCCAGCTCATAGTGGAAAGCTCCCAAACAGAGAGAAAGTTAATTTTAACTGAAGTGCTTCTATCTCTTCTGCCTCTAGGATACATGTTCACACCTCTGCAACATGTAAAGCAATCACCTTAAAGATTGTCTAATTTAATATGATTAGGAGTGTGTAACATAAGAAGATTCATGAAACTGAGGATAGATAACTTGCTCCAGCTATGATACACACCCTTCTCCCTTCTAAGCTTATTAAAGAGAAAGCTTGAGATCCCCTGGTGAGCTTCTTATCTCCAGTAATTAAGACTATCCTAATGGGCATGGTAAGTGCCTTTCTCTGCATGTTGGGATGGACATAAACCATCATGGCCTCTTTCTGCCTGACATGAAGTAGCTCTGTGATTTCAGACAGTGCTCTCAGACATGTCCTGCACAGGGGAATGGCTTAGTTGTGATTCAGAACAATTTCCTATTAAAATATTTAACAGAGAAGCATTACCTTACTGTGGTCATAGGCAAAATACTAATCATGGTAATCATTACTGACACATTTTTACATACAGGAAAAGGAAATGCAGAAGGAAAGAAAATTATACCAGCCATAAAAAGTAAAAGTAAGTACTTTTATTAGTAAGTAAAGTAAATACTTTTATTTCAGTATCTGACAGTAAAGTTGACTGTACAGGTGGCCGTGCTGCAGAGCATTTGCAGTCTGATGTCAGAAGAGATTGGAGCAGGGAAAGCAAAACTTGTAAGGTGGCCAGGGACAGAATGTTAGAGGCAAATGTAATAATCCATGTGGCTTCAACAGACACAATATAAGCAGCTTCTCACAAAATGGCAAGTGCAAGCATGAATAGGATTCGTGTACCAGACTGTCTGCATGCAAATAAGTGTGTGCAAAACCATGATGGTGGAGTATTTAATGCAAAACTTAGGTATGTTTAAAAATTTATTCATGACTTTGGAAGGTTCTTTTGAAATTAGGCCTCCTTTGTCCACATGCTCTCTTCTTAAAGATTGATCTACACTTTGAAATCAATTAAATCCTTTCACTATAAAAGTTTTCAACTAGGAATGTGTAGCTATTTTTTTCCTCATATGAATTGGGAAGAAATGATCAGATCTAGCTGAATGCTTCTCAGTAGCTTAAGAACACTGGTTCCTGGAAATTATTGGGAAAGCAAAATTCAGTGGTGTGGTAATGACTTCAGAGCAATTACCTCAGACCCCATCTGTCCTGGGTGACGCAGGGTGTCACTTCTGACCACGCTGCTGGCCCTGCCACCTCCCTCACGGGCCTGCTGAGCCTCTGTCATTATTGTCTCCCCTGCTGATACCTGTGTATGCTGTCCCTGCTCTGGCAGGGGGAGAAGTGAGAGAGAACTTGGTACGATCATCCTGGAGAGTTTAGGGAGGAGAGACCCATCCCTGCTGGATGTCTCCCTAGCTCTGTAAGGACGTGGTTGTTGCTGCATCTGTGACCTGCTGATCTTTGTGCCCAAAGCAGACCCAGCTCTTGGTTTCTGTAGGCTCAGGACCTGGCCTAGGTACATGCAGGGCATCTATTAGCAAGCCTCTGCACCCCTCCACTCACTGCTACGATCTGAAACTGCTCTTGGAGTGTTTGGAAGAAACTCTCTTCACTCCTCTTTTCCACTTCTGTATGGAAGGAATAGATGAACTCTCCTTTGTAAGAGAAGAGAAAGGAACAGAATACAGGTGACCTAGCAGGAGATCTCAGGCTTTGTGTGCTGTGATGAGTGGCTGAGGGGGTAATGCACACCACCAAACTCCTCTGCGTTTTGTGCCAAGGTTCTTTTCTCTGCTGCTAATGTGTGGAACATTTGATTTGGTTTTTCATTTGCCAGCAAGGAAATTTGCTTTCTCTTCTCCATCTTTTCCCAGCATCTTAACCGTAGCTTGATGGAGGAATTATCTGCAGAGTATTCAAGAGTTTTCAGCTGGCCAAACCTGAATAGTTCTTACCTCTATACACACGAGGAAAAGAGCTGCATCCTTGCATGTCCATGGGATGAGTTTTCTTTGGAGCTCTAGTATATGATTATCTTCACGGCAGACTAGAAACATTATTCATTCAGTGCATTCTCTGCAGACACCAGTGTTGGGACAAAAGGAAATAAAAATGTGCACGTTGCAATGAGATGTTTCAATTCTGTATCTAGTCACTTCAAATGTTGCTATTCTGACATTAGCAATTCGTTGTTTGGGTGTGTATCTAAAGTGTACAGTTTCCTTTTGCAAGAAATTGGCACACATCCTGCTCCATTCTAATTTAATGCCACTAAATAAGTTACTAGAAAGAGTTATTCATATATCTGAGATGAAAAGCAAACAATGCATTTAAAAAAAAAAAAAAAAAGTCAGCTCCACCTCTCTAGTAAGTATTCTGGAGGGAATGCTGGTTTGGGGAGGTAATAGAGGTGTAGGAGGTAAGACAGCACATAGGATTATTCTGGACAGAGTCAGATCAGACTCCCCAGCTCCTATACTCAGAGATTTTCTATTACATTTTTCTGAAGGGAATTTAAACTGAAATTAGGTATCAGTTTAAAAGGATACAAAATCCTATTTGATGTGAAAGTGAAAGTGAGCTGTTTGGCCAGATGGATATACTGCAGGTGGCTGCATTGGCAACCCTGTCACTGATCAGTACTTCAGAACAGGTAAAAGCACTGAGCACAGTGCAGGCTAATCATCTAAATGTTTATCCAGCTTTTTGGAATTCTTTTTCTGTTATTAGTCTGCTACTGATACCTGAGCTAATGATTTTACAGCAGTGTTTCTACCAGCAGGGAAGTGCTTATCCTTTTTTTATGACCCAGAGTGAAAACTTTCTTGATTTACGTACTAGCAACAGCAGCATTTGGGCTCCAGAGCCACATCTGGGGGCACCATAAACAGCAAGTCTTCTTGGTCCTGTGCCAGCCCAGGAACAGGTGCTAGAAGCAGCATTTATTTATCTTATTTTTCTGCCCTTACCAGCCCTTACAGACTGGAAGTGCTCTCTATGGTCCATCTACTCCCTCCCAGAAGTGTGACCCTACTGTCTTCAGACATCTATTTCCTTCATCAGCAGGAATTGCCTGTGGCCAGGTGCTTTCCTTGGGAATCAGAGAGGTACCAGCCAGAGCTGTCTCCCTAAACCCAAAGAGGACAGCTGCCATCTTAAATGCAGGAGTGGTTGGGCAACCTATTGCTAGTTTCAGCCAGACCTGCAGAAAAACCCTTCCTAAACTTTGCTGCTTGTGACCTACCTTGCTGCTTGTGACCTACCTTCCTAGTTTTGCTCCACTAGATAATACTTGAGTACAACAAATGTCAGTAATAACTGATGTTTGAACATTACAGCTGAACTGATAACATAATGGTAAAAGCAGCAATATCTGGGATTTGTGAGTTACCACTGCTTCCCTTCCACGGGGAAAAACCGGCATCACTTGGCAAGCAACGGATCCCAAACACCCTGTGAAGGGAAGTCCCCATTGTGCATCTCCGAGGTCCATGGCTTGGTGGATGTGGGGTTTAGTTTTAAGCTGAGAAGGCAGGTGGAGGGTCTGCCAGTGGAGAAGAGGCTGGGCACAGAATTGGCACAGCCTTGTGCTTAGGAGCCAGGCCGTTGCCTGGGGTCTGCTCAGGCTGCTTGGCATGGGGAGGGCTCAGGAGGGGTGTGCAGGCAGCCGGAGGAGCCGGTCCGTGCTGGGCCCGGGTCTCCGTGGCAGGGGGAACCAGGGCAGTGCCAGGCCCGAGGGCCGGGCGCCTTCGGCCGCGGGGAGCGGACAGCGAGCTGCCAACGCCGGCCGGCTTCTCCTCGCCGCCCGGCTTCCATGTCGGGCGCGCATAAAGAACCATGTCATGCTTCAGCGGGGAAGGGAGGGCCGGGCGGGACTGGAGCGCTCTCTGCTCTCCTATTTTCATAGAAACCGATCTGTGTACCTAGAAAATAACAGGAAGGGAAAGCGCGGGGGGAGGCGCGGGCGGGGTGGTGGTGGGGGGGTGGGGGGGGGGGGGATAAGAAGATCCTGTTTTCGGTCGCTGCCCGAGGAGTAATTCGTCGGAGACGGCTCCATATTCCCGGGGCCGCGGCGGCTGCGGCGGGGATGGAGCGGGCGGCGCGGGCGGCGTAGCCCAGCGCGCACGGGGGGGCCGCGGGCAGCGCCGCGCCCGCCGCCGCCGCCGCGGGGCGAGGGCTCCCCGGCCGCCCCCGCCCGGCCAGCCCGCTCCCTGGTACCGGGGGCTGCTGGGGTTGTGTCCAAGGCCTCCCCCTCCCCCGCGTACACACTCACTCACACACACAGACACACGCACACACACTCACACTCACACACACACCCCATCTCCTCCTGCCGCCGCCGCCGCCGCCGCCGCCGCCGCCGCCGCCGGAGAGATCGGGGATCGCCCGCGGCCCGGCCCCGCTCCCGGCTGCGCCCCGTGCCCGGGCGCATCGCACCCCGCGGGGGCTCGCCCGGCTGCCCCCGGGGCGGCGTGCGCGGGGCGGGGGGTGCGGGAGGGCGGGGGGACACACGGCGGCTCCCGCGGCGGCTCCCGATGGCTCGTCCGCGGCCCCGAGAATACAAGGCTGGAGATCTGGTGTTCGCCAAAATGAAGGGGTACCCGCACTGGCCGGCCCGGGTGAGTACCGCGGCGGGGGCGCCCGGCCCCGCGCCGCCGCCCCCCTCGCCCCGCGGCCGGGCGGGCAGCGGCCGGGCCGAGGCCAGCAGCCGCCGGAGGCCCCGGCTCCGGCCCCGCCGGACCGGGGGGCCGCGGTGCGAGCCCACCCCGCTATTATTGTGCATCTTTTCTTTGATCTGTAGATTTCTCCCCGGCCCCCCGGGAGGAGGAGGAGGAGGAGGTGGAGGAGGAGGAGGAGGAGGAAGGGGGAGGGAGGGGGGCGAGCGCGGGCTGTACCTGGGTTGTTATCGCGGGGAGGAGGCTTGGGGAGCCGGCAGCCCTGCCTGCATGACAACGATGCTGTTTATTATGCGCCCTCCCTCGCCCCGGCCCCCGGCTCCCCCGGGAGGCTCAGGGGCCCCGCGGCCCGGGGCAGGGTAAGGCAGGGCAGGGTACGGCAGGGCAGCGGGGCCCGGGGACCGGGGACAGCGCTGCGGGCCGGGCCCGGGCAGCCTCGGGGAAGGGGCACGGCCCGGGGCACGGCCGGGTCTGCAGCGGCCGAGGCCCGGGTCAGGCTGTGCGAGTCCCCGGGGCGGCGGACGCTGGGCTCGGGGCACGGAGGGTGGGTGAAGTGCGGCGGGGTCCGGCTCTGTGGCAGCCCCCAGCCCTGCGGGCACCCCGCTGCACCCAGGATTTTTGGGTCTCCCGCACCTCCCGCCGCACCTTGCCCTTTTGCTGGGCTGACTTTCTTTCACAGGCCTTTGTCATTTTTTGTTTTATGCTGCCATGACACAAGTGAGGTGCAAAGGCATCGTGGTCATTTGGCGGTCAGATAAGAGCTGATTGTACTTGAACATCCATTTCTGGTGCTGCTACAATAACGCAGGGCAGAGCGTTCCCTGGGGGGTCTGGTACTGGCACACTTACATGGCCCGTCCCTTCCCTACTCTTTGGTCACTGTTGTGTAAACTCACTAAGTAACACGTGTTGTGGGAACTCTTGGCAGGCTTCAACCAGTGAGTCTGTATTTACTTGTCTTCCCCGGCCTTGCTGGGATGATTGGGTAGTGCTTCATGCCATCATTCGCTAGTCAAGGAAAGTTGCTGTTCTTTGTAAAGAGCATGAAGATAGTGAAGAGTTGTATGCAACTTGCAGGGAAGCACAGATGAGCAGGGTAGAGATGGACTGACATTTAGCATTACCCTTGGCAAGGCAGCCCAGGAAAAGGACGGATGTAAGTGCTGGAAAGGTGTCCTGAGCAGAACTGGGAAGCAGAAGTGTTGTTGAACAGCAGACACTGTACAAGGAGGGAAGGCCAACCCAGCAGGCTTAAGCAAAGGTTGTTGAAAAAAGAATAGCGACAGGGTTCTAAATATCCAGAAGCCTGGTAATGAGGTGGTGCATGCAATTATTTTGGCAGAGCAGGCTAAAATTAGCATGCAAAAGGCCGAACATAATCAACAACGGGTTGTGGTTTTATAATTCTATCATTATACAGGTTGGTGGATATACTACCTAAAAAATGGCAATTTATGTCAGCAGAACAGCATGAGCCACTGAAAATTGACTTCTTTCCTACCTCTGTCATGGTTTAATTTACTGTGAAAATTTTAATGTGAACAGTTGAGACCATTACCACGTTGAAGCATGTTAATCCCTTTCCTTTTTGAGCCTTTGTAAAACTCCCATTTGTTTACTCAGAAGCAGAACAGGGCCTTTTGTTTTAATGGCATTTTCTTTCCTTTCAAAAAATCATTATATGCTATGCAGCTGGTCGTAGCTTTTGACTGGGTTACTAAATGGGTACCTGAATGGCAATAATATCCAACAAAGTACATCTTGACTAGGAAAAAATAGGTGTGCTGTTCACATAGCTCACTTCCTTTGTGCAGACTAACCGGATGTAAAGTTCAAGTGAAGACAAAGCAGTCTCTTTTAGTAGTTTTAACATGACTTAGCAAGTAGAGGCAGAACCTGTAGAGATCCCAGAGTCTACCATCAGGTAGGAAAAGAGCTGTCAGGAGAGGGGAGCATTAGTACTGGGTGTTAGTTCAGTGGAGGGTCCAGAGGCACAGAATGTGCTCCTGGAACTTGTGGTGCCATGACATACAACTTCATAGTAGATCAGGCTGATGTCTGCCTGAACATTGTTAAAATTACAGTTCACGCCATCTTTGCGAGGACTTTTCTTCATCTTCGTTGCCCAGTTTTGCCTGATGCACACTGTCTCAGTTAAGGAAAAACCCAGTGAGGACATTAGTCTTTATTTTGCTTCCCTGAAAACATCATTGCATACAAATAAGGGGAAAAGAAATATTTGAGTTGAGAATGCAACTCAGATACTTCTGATTAACTGAATGCCCTTTATCCAGGGGATTCGCTTGTTTCCAGATCCTTGAGTGGTTGCTGGCTACTTCTCTATTCATTATGCAATTAGCATGCTTGATCTTTGTATTCTCATAAAAACTTATATATTTCATGCTAATATAGTAGCTTAATAATACGAGTAACAATACATTTAGATGGCAGTGTTATTGCCCCTACCAAGTGGTGTTTGGCATCGATGAGACCTTTGGCATGAATTTCCTGTCTAGGGACAAACTTCTTAAACTGTGTTTAATAAACCTACGAAGTGCTAGAGCAGGACAGAAGTGATCTGCCTGCCCTTTAATGGAGCACACAGACATAACTGGCCTGGCTCAGAATCAGCTGTGTATTTTTGTGCACACGGGTAGTGTCGTGCAGAGGAGGTACCTCACATCACAGAGGTTCCAGCAGCAGAGTGCAGACCTGTCCCCAGCTCAGTGACTCCTGTCTCCTGCAGGGATGGGGCTTGTGGGCTCAAACCCAGCACAGGCAGCCCTCTCAATTCCTACCGTAGCTTCCCACCCCCTCTCTTGGGAGCTGTGTTGATCCAGACATCAGCAAGAACAAGCCTGACAAACCTGACTTCCATTCCTGTGAGTAAAGAGAGCAAAAACGTGCAGAAAGTGGCTAAATAGTGATGATACGCCAGGGCACCATTGGAAAATTGTGTCTTATAATTGATGGAGTGCTCCACCAGTCAAACTGCATTTAATGTTTCTTTGTGGATTGGTCTAGAATTCATTTGAGAAGGACAGAATTTGCCACACTGGGCCAAAACAATACTGGTCAGATACCTGATGGCTGAAGGAGGTCACTTAGGTCTTATTACCTGAAAGAGCTGCTTTGCATTTTGGTATCACATTTTCTTGTGCAAAGCCAAAATTGCCTTTGGCTTGACTGGAGGACAACAAATAGGTTTAGAATTGTACTGAAGTTTAATAATAATGGTAAAGGAAATACAGTTTGGTTTAACGTGCTTTTTATGTTTGTCCATGTCTGTTGTCTTCAGATGCTCATCAAAAATGCAGAATAAATACCAACAGGCCAGGTCATCAGTTGCTGTAATCCAACAAATAACAACTGTGTATCCAGAGGGTATGCAAAAATAGAGGGAAGATGCCATTGTGGTTAAAATGTAGAAAATAAGAATTTAATTCATTGTGTATTTCATGAGTGGTCTTTGCCTTTGAAGCACTAAATCCCCCTATGTCTTACCTCCTTGTTTGTAAAAGACAGTTAACAACACTTTTCCCTTTAAAAAGGTGTTGTGGAGACAAAATCACTAACGTTTATGAGTTTCTTTGATACTACTGTGATAGGAGCTGTATTAGCACACACAGACAGAAAAATCTCTTTCTTCAGACACCCTAGTTTATCTAGGATAAATGTCCTGGTTTATTGAGAAATTGCCCCTTGAATAGTCACTCAGATGAGATAAAAGGGAAAAACTAGTGGTAGATTCAGAAAGATCAATAATGGTGTTTGTTTTATGAGTGACCCTGAAGAAACAATAGGCACTTAGTTGCTGAAATTAGCTGCTGATTTAAAAATAGGAAGGGAGCTGTTAATGCAACTGTAGAGAGCAGAGAAAAAGTCTGGAATGACCTCAATAAAATAAGAACATGCCCAAATAAATGGCTGGTGCCATTATTGAACAGAAGTCTAGGATTGTGCAGCTGGGGAGACAAGAACTCTATTTGGATAAGCACCAGGAGTTTGTGTAGGGATGGTAAAATTTATTTGGGATAATACAAGAGACCCAAGAAGGTATCTTAGTGTAAAACACATGGATGTTTAAAGCTGTTTAGAGCAGGTCATGTTGGGAGGAGAACACAGCCTTGGAAGTGTTGGTGTCACACCATTATGAAGGTGTATTTACTATCTTGTCAGGGTGAAATTCCTATTTCCTGGACTTCTGTTTGTCTTGTCCACTTCTTTTATTGCTACTCTGAATTAACACCTACTTTAACTCCGAATTTGCTGCTTAGCTAACAATCCTCCTGTGATTGCCACTGTTAAAAAGCACCTGCCAATAGCAATGGCAGGATGGGATTTGGGGCACTTCAATGCATTAGAGTTGCAAATGGATGTGAAATTCTCAGTATATTGCTTGGAGTAATGCACAGTAAATGCTGTCACCTTAATGGGAACTAGTGGCAGTGGCAGGCTGAGCATCATAATGTAGTGATGGTAGTTTTTAGCCCAGTGTGTATTTTCAGTATTGTTGACTGTGTCCCCCCTCCAACAAGGCATGAAAGTAAGGCACCTGCAAGTATGAACTAAAATAATTCAGGGGAAGGGTTTGAAGGTAAGCTTGTGCCTGAACACTGTGTTAGATGACAGCCTAGACAGGCTCATAACATTGTGGTATTGTAATGTGATATAATGTTAGACACTATTAGATGACTACTACAGAGTGACAGAAGACTTTCAGCATCAGTAAAAAAAAAATTGAAAATATATTTTGGACACCCCTATGCAGACATTTTAATAAATAAGCCTCTGTCATCCAGCTCAGTGAAGTAGGGGTGGAGCCAGTGGGTTGGTTGTGGTGCAGCTGTGGGTGTAGGACCGAGGCCTATGTTCTGACATCATTTGATAAAGTACAAGGTACAGAAACAACTTTGGTCTGTTGGAATGGCCAGTGTGACAGCTTGCAAATATCGAGCTCTCCAACACATCATAGAAGAAAGGTTCTGCATTTTAAGTGTTTGATATTTAAAACAGACCATTTGTTTTTGTATTAATATAAGAATAAGGGAAGGTGGGGTTTTCCCTGGCAGGGTTTATCTTTTTTGGCAAAGAATGACAGACAAAAATCAGATTAGATCCAGAAAACTTCAAAGGGTCCATCGAAATAGACAACAGATCTTTCTGTGTGTTTTTCTGCCAAAACTTGGTCTGCAGTCTTTTGAGCTTTCCTCCTTGGCCATTTGGGACCTGTCCAGTCCTTCACCATGTGCTTTTCTCCTTTCCCCCTTTTGGTTGCTCTGGTTTATGGCCTCACTTTTGCCATGTTACTAAATATGAGTCCCCTGTGACTTCTCCTTTACCAGCTCAGAGCTTCTTCAGTCTCTCTCCCTCTTTAATTATGTACCTCGCTCATACATCAGTCCCTGGAGGTCTGCAGGCAGTTTTTCCTGGCAGGTCTCTGTTTGTTCCTTTCTGAGATGAGACGTGATTTGCTGATCACTGCAAAGGTCTGGCTTATCCTAGGAACTGATGGTGGGCTCGTGGCTTCTTCAGGCAGCACTTCCATGAGTTCTGCTGTGGTGCATCAGAAAAGGGCACATTTAAGGCAACAAGTCCTTTGTGGAGTTGTTTTTACTTTCTAATTCTTCTGCACCACGTTGACACGTTGCTTAGGCAGTATTTAAATTTATTTGCAGATACCTGGTCATATCCTAGAGTAGGGGTGAATGCATTTTCAGTGAGTTAATCAGTTCATTGAGTGCTGATTCCTTCACTTCCTAAAACAAAACTAACAAGGAGTGAAGTATAAATTCTGCTAATATTTGGAAAGTAGGGAGCTGAAGTAGCTGATGGTCTTTCTCTGTCCTCCTGCAATCAGTTTTAAGTGTGAATTTGAAAGATTTCATCTGAAGATTGTAGCATAAAATGGCATCATTTTTATACATGAAGTTGAACCACAGCTTACAGTAAAGCCTTGCTCTTGTTTGGCAGACAAATAATTTTGGGGCCAAGATGTTCCATGTTTGTTGTTAGCACAGCAGGGGTATATGGGGAAACATCTTTAAAATTCAGTTCTTTAAATCTCTCTATTGGTTTTTTTTTCCTCTTTAATTAGTTTAAATAATTAGCCCCAAATGTGCAAGTCTGATCTTTTTGTGTAGATCACAATAGATGAATACATTTTCTCCTGCAGTGTCACAATTTTATGTCCAAATGAAGCTAACACAAAATAAGGCAGTTGTCTCAGAAGTTTTGAGGCAATAAGCAACTGAAGTTTTTCATACCCGTACTCTACAGATTTTTTGTTAGATACTTTTCCTTGTTATTTTGAAGCCACTGAATAATTTTCATCAACCAATCTCATGGAAATCATTGGATATATGTTTTGGGTGAAGGAATAGTGCCCCTTTCAGTGAAATCTGTAGCCTGTCAAGTCAATCTGGATGTTGCTACTACAAAAAAGATAGGAGAAATATTAGTTTCCCCTCATTAACTGATAGATCTTTTTTTTTTATTGGGTAAAGAACCTTTTAGGAGCCCCAACTGGAATGAACTTCTTGTAGACAGCAAAATGAAGAAGGAGTTTTCAGGCTTAACTTTTCATTTCCTGATTTTCTTGTCATACTAACACATTAACATGTCTTCCTGCATTTAGGGTAATAAAAATCTTGTAAGCGAGTGATTGCTGACAGTAAGTATATACAATTGTCATTTGAGGATAGATGAGAGGACTTCCTGATAATGCTGGAGAGGTGATAACAATGGGGAGAGGTTGGACATTTTAACTGTTTGAAATGGTGGTGTCTGAGCAGTAAAAACCTTTCCACTGTGTACTTGAGAAGCATAAGGAGAATGAGCCTGCCTGAGGCCTCTCAGTAATACTGTAATTTGAGTGATAAATATAGCAGCAAACACTGGGAAGTAGTCTGTGTGGAGCAGGCAGGAAGAGGTTGTGGAGATGGCTTTTTAAAGGTGTTAGGAGTTAGAACAGCAGTACTTTGCTGTTTCCTTAGGTACCTTGGTACTTTTCGAGGCTGCTCCTGTGCCATCCATCTCTGATCCCTGCCTCCCATGGATGTGTCCCTGTGTGTACAGACACATCCAGCCTGTGCACAGGTACACGTGGAGAAGGTGAGATGCTTAAAACACAGGTGTAGCACATGGGCAGGACATCAGCTGACTCTGGACTCCAGCAGAGGCAGCATCACCAGCCAGCAATTTGGCTGCAGCACAATAGGAGCAATGAGAATGAACCTTTATTTGAAAGATTCCAAGAAATATTTGGCAAACAAGACAGTATCATGAGGTAAAGCTTTTAAAACTTAAAGGAAACAGATCCTTGCTTCCTCCTCTTGGGAAGGTCTCTGCAGTACTGGCTTTGCACATCTGAGATTGTTTCATTCAGTTGTGTGGCAGCCAGTTCTAAACCTGATACTGAAATTGGATATTAACTGCAGATTCATTTCCAGTTTTCCTTTCTTCTCCTCAGACTGTTTGACATGATAGGCTTGATAATACTTTTGCCTGAAGGGTATATGAGACCTGGCTTTGGGATTTTGTTTGTTTGTTTGGGGTTTTTTGGTTCTAGAAAACAAAAGGAAGGTACAAAATTTGAGTAAATACTGCAGCATCTTAACAAAACAATGAACTTCCCATGTTATGAACTAGTTCCTATTGCCCCAGTCTGAAGTTCCCCATCCTTCAAGTGGTCTCAGGTCAACCCAAATATTATCCTTGGCATCAGTGCTTCTCCAAAAAGACACGTAATGTCCTTGAATTTCAGAAGGATTTTATCTCTGCCTCCTGGCCTTTTGTAAAGCCCTGCTGAAATCTGAAAATGCCTTCAGAGTCAACATAAAGGGAGGAGATGACGTACTCTGCTCTGGGCCACACAGAGCCCCACATTAGAGAGGACAGGTGTCCATAGACTTTGGTCTCTGCCTTAGAAAAGTACATTTAAATCTCTTTCAGCTTTCCATCAGCAGATTGAAAGGTTAATTAGCATACATCTGTAGCCCCGACAATGCAAACTGGAAACAACTGTTTATTTTGCCTTGCAGCAATGTGTAAAAAACCTAGAGAGAGGCTGTTTGCCAGCTCTGGTTTGGCTGCTTGAATAGAAGACATCATATAACAAACGAGGAAAAAACAGGGCAAGGAATATCATACACCAAAGAATTTCTTTAAGACCATCAGTTAACAAAACATCCTACATGCAGCAGAGTAAGTAAGGCCAGAGAGGGAGGAAAAAATTCCAGGCTGTAGGGACCTTAGAGATGTCACTGTAGTGTCACTGATGTCAACTAGGAAACAGTGTGTCAGCCTTTAAAGTCAGGAACTTTGTCCTCCCTGGGCTTGGGGGGCACCTACCTATGAAGCCACTTAAAATAAGAGGGTAAAACTACACCAAAGGCAATGAGCAGGAGAAACTCTTAAGTCTGGGAGAGCTCAAGATACAATTGCACAATAATGCAAACCATTTCTGGGAATCAATCTCGTATCAGACTGGATTACTAAATGTACTAAATATAAGTACATATTGAAACTTAATAATAACACAGGGAGTGACCTTACAGAGATGTGGAGCATCAGTCTGGAGATGCAGTCCAGGTGGGAGAAGCAGGAAAGTGCAAGGACAGGAGCAAAAGCTACAGCTGCAAAGGACCATTCTGGAGTTGCTCTTAGTTCCTTGATATGCTGATGTGTTTTGCATACAAAGTCATTGGGATCAAGCAGCTCTTTTTTGCTAGTTTTTTTTTGGCTTCACAAGTCTTATATTTTACAGCATTCACACCTCCATAAAGGGTTACTGTCAACCCCTTCTTTTAGTTCTTGGAGGATGGTGTATCTTCCTCATCTGGAATCTCCTGTACATGAAGAAAACAAGAATCCAGCTCTCCATTCCTGACTTAGCCTAGTCTCTAACCTGTTGTTTGGTAACTAGGAGGCAGTTCCTGCAGCTCCTCTTCCACTTAATCCTCTGGGAAAAGTTTGGATGTAAGGCACTTACAGCTCACCTTTTCTGTGGCACTCTTGTGTCTTCCCTTGCAGCAGCTGTGGGGTGGGAGCAAGGGAGGGAGGCACCCACGGAGCAGTGTTTGGACTCACATGTGCCAAAGCAGCATGAGGTGATGCCAGAAAGTGGAGCACTGTACCTCAAAAGGAGATTTGTATCCTTCCTTCTCTTGAGTTGTGCCATTCTCCTTCCTACTGCTTGTGCAGAGACCACCCAGGCACGATGGCTGAGGGGGGCTCCAAAGCCAGCAGGCACAGAGGGCTGTGTTTTACACCCCACAGCAAAAGCAAAGCTGTCCATGTATGGCCTCCTTCCTTCCTTGGGACAGAGTTTGTTGCTGAACACTGTGTGTAGATCAATCCCACCAGCCCCACAGATTGCTTTTGCTGTGTGCCTTGCCCTAAGTATCTGTGTGTTTTTCCTTAGCTCCATTGAACATGTTCCCAGTGTGTCCATCCATGCCCTGCACAAGGCCTGGATCGTGCTCCTGGGTGCAGTTGCACCCTGTGGGGCTCTGCCCAGCTGGCAGGACGTGTGTTTGTCTGTGGCATTGCTGCAGAGTGCTGTGACCTTTGCAGCACACTGGTTATTCAAATGGAACTTGTGGTCCACTACTGGCTTCCTGTAGTATTGCTGCTTCCAGCTTTCTCTCTCTTACACTGCCAATCCTTTTTCCCAGCTGTGTTAGGTTTTTCCTTTTACAGACTGAATTTCAGTTTATGTGCAGCTCGTATTTCTCCCAGACCCAGGACTGTGAGTCAGTTGTCACTGGGTTTACAATCACTGGGTGTAGGGAACTGACTGCACATTTCTGCACGCACACCTACGAGCATGAGACTATCTTTGAATATCTGCAAAGGTTCCCACCTTGCTGTCCCAAATGCCTCTTCCAGAACATGGAAAAAGGTGCTGAGGGAGGCAAATCCTGGCAAGAAACACACCTAAGCAAGGCATCTCATGCCAGGCACTGTGTCCTACTGTAGTGGCATGGTTTTGTCATCTTTTTCTTAAACTAATTAGCTGCAAGTTGGTTTTCAGCCCAGATGTCATAGTTTCCATCCGAGCCAGTGTAAATTTGTATTTCTGTAAGGATTTCTTCAGACACTATTATCTGGAATCCAGTTAAGTAGCGTTCATTCAGGATTAGTCACATGTGGAAATGTTTGCAGAACTGAGGTTCCTGTGTTCTTAGCAGCATACTATTACTGCTGTATTTCATTATCCCCCAGCAGGAAAGGGCTTGGGAATTCCATGTGTTACTTGCCCTGCACAGATCCACTGCCTGGCTGTCCTGGGTGTTATGGAATAGCAGAAGGAAGATGATACCTATCCCAGTAGTTTGCTCTCTAAAGTCCATGTCCCAAAGGCAGAGAATGAGTTTGACTGCATAAAGATTCCTTGATTTCAATAAAACTGCTTACATGTGTGCTGCCGTGCCTGCAGAAACATAAAGTAGGGCCACAGCCTAAGGGAGAAGGCAGACGTTCATCTTAAAAAAGAAAAAAATAAAATCTGACTTTCCTTACTGCAGTGCCTCTCCAGATACCAGGACTTTTGAAAGATATTAGTGGCGCGGCAAACTCAAAAGATAATTCTTGTCGTATGGTGTCTGGATCAGGTGACTTGCATATGTGCACATTTTCAGGTTCCCCTTTTGCTGCTTTTTATCAGAAGTTCTTTTTTAATATCTTCCTCGTGTGCAAATTTTATTTTCCTTTGTCACAGTCAGTATTTCTATCGCAGCTTGTAGAAGAAGGTAGCATAGAGTTATTGAGCTTCATGGTTAGAATTTTAATGTCTGCAAAGTAGTAAGTTTGTTCTATCTGTTAATATTTTGTGTTCTTTGCATTTATTTGTGCGACTCTGGAGCTTTTTAATGTTTGTAAGGTAGTGGGTCAGTTTTGTGAACAGATTTTTTGAATTGGTACTTCTGGTAAAATGACAAGAACTCCTTGTTAAAAGATGAAAACAGATTAGAGAAGACACATTTGTCAGATGGGGCTCTTCAGCATTAAAATGCTGTGAATGTTTGCTCTTTATCTTTTAGAAGATGCTTTATGCCATCTCCTGCCTCACAGATGAATGGATTCACCTGTGTATATAATTGCCATGTTATTGTGCTGGATGGGATCTGATCATACAAAGACAATGGCTTTGTTTATGCTGCCAAACTGTATGCCCAGCTGTGCTTGCAGGATCAAGCCTCTAGCTGTTAACTTTCTAGAAGGCCATAATAATAAAGATTTTAGTGGCAATATGTTCAGAAGAAATGCCAGCTTCTTTAGCAGATGTGGGAACAAGGGGTACAATTTTTTAATGAGAAGCTCATACTTTTTCTGAAACATTTGCTGCTAGATGGTGATGTTACTTTGCTTGTTTGTCAAATGTCAGCTAGGCAGTGACCTGGTGTAATGATGGGGTGTCAGGGTTGGAACCCAGACAGATTTATTGAAAATGATGCCATCCTGATTGCTTCATGTGAGGCTGAACTGGGGATGTTGACAGGTGAAAGCAGTGTGAGCTAAAAGGCTGTGGTTGTGGAGCATGGTTTGGACACATCATGTGTCATCACCATTGCATTAGAAAGTAAAGGCAAGTGACAGAATTCAAATTTTCAATACTGACAGAAAGGCTTTTGGTTGGATTTTGTTGATTTGTATGAGGTCTGTATAAACACTCTGTCTGGATCCCAGTATAAATTTGTATGTGCAGTGTTCCCTAATGTCCTTCCTAGTTCCAGAAATGTGTGTCACTAACCAAGTCCTCTTCTATTTGTAATTGCCTTTTCCCATTTATTTGTACAATATTTGTTACAATAATACGCTGTTTCTTTATAGTTGCTTTTTAAAACAAAATAGTAACCTGTTTTAAATCATGCTCAGTACGGATGCCATCCCTGATTCATAGGTTTTAAAAATTTAATATTAATGTATGTAGGAAATAGTTAGTACAGTTCCACACATGTAATTTGTCCCTTGACAGCCTGTATCCTTAAAATTATCCTTCTGGTTACCTCTGCAAGTCTGGGGTAGAAATAAGAAACAGTGATGGCCATAAGGTATAGAAATGGGAAGTTAGAGAAAAGCAGAGGAAGAAAGCAGGTTCTGGAGTAAACTTTGTGACATAACTGTAGCTGAGTTACTTGGGTTTTGTAGGTAACTTGTGTTCATGGCAACACTGTATTCTGAGAGGTTCTTTGAGAGTAATGCAAAATACTTACAGAAACTTCATGCATCTATTCAGCTTCACATATTGGATAGAAACAATGGATACTAAAAAGTAACTCTTCATCCTACACATATATAAACATACAGGCAACTTCAAGCCCATGATTAATCCATGTGAATTAAAAGAGAGTACTCACGTGCTGAAAACTCGTATTCAGTGTTTTTGATGTAAAATACATTCTTTATAATGATGGGCTGCCACCCTAGCAAATCTGGTCACTACCATATTGATGTATTCATCTTGTCTCTGACATTAATGCCACTTAGATTTCTAAAAATATCTCTTTTTATCTTTCATGTTTTCATTATTTCATTTGAGGGTTTTGTTTTTTTTTTCTAACATGGTTTAGTAATTAGGAATTAAGTTCATAGGTCTACAGTACATAATGGAGTGCTTTATATATTTTAATATCGTTTCATTTCTGTAAGCTGCTGCTTGAGATTGGGGGGTTGGGTTTGAGGAAAGTGTTCATTTTAATAAAGTTTTTGTTCTTTTAGGGACTATCTAAGTAAATTTCAGCAACTTTAGAGTCAAAACTAGATGAAAATTCTCATTCTGAGGTTTTGGAAGCAGAAAAATGGGCAGGTGGGGAGGGGTATGACTTGGCTTGGAAAAACTTGTTCCTGAGTCTCTTTAGGCAGGAGGATTAAAATTCCTAAGAGTTTAACCTAGACTGAGGGACTTTGCAAAGAAGGCATTTGACACCCTAATGGCAGCTTCTGGAAATCTGAGCAGAGATTGAAAGCAAACCCAGTAAAAATGCCAAAGCTGGGTCCAAGTGCTGCACAGAGACCACTGGGACTCTTCATTCCATGGTTTTAGCAACCCACTTGACATAGGCAGAAGTTCCATCTTAGCAAAGTAGTCTGGGGGTTTAATGGGTTGGTTTGTGCCATGGATGGTGGCTGGGGGAGTAATGGAAACAATTATTTACGGACAGTTGTTAGGTTTGGAGTGACCAGGGGCTCTCAGAGACCCTGAGCCCTTCTGCAGGTACGCGTTTGCAGTTCGGCAGCAGCATAAACAGAAAAACCTGCCTTTGCAACATGATTGCAAATCGCTCTGTTTCATTGCCTTAGCAATTAGGTTTCACTGCTCCTCGTTCCCCCCAGATTGTGTACATGCTGTTGTTTTTTACGTGGTACTTGCATCACACCAAAACAGTTGGCCTGTGTGCCAGCAGTGCTCGGCGATTAGACTTTGCCATAGCCCCAAAATACAGACTGAGGCCTCTCCCAGCCCACCACCTACCCGTGAGCAGCCCAAGTGCTGAGATTGGGTGCTGTGAGCGTGGCTGTGCTGCTGCAGTCAGCTCTGGGCTGTGGAGTCACCTCCAGCAGCCCTGGTGCCTGCAGAAGCTGTGTTTGTGTGGCTGCGGCGCTGCGTGCGCAGCTCGGCTGGCACAGGCTGCCCGTGCCTGCACGGGGCTGGGGAGGGAACAGCAGCTCTGGCTCAGCACCCCGAGAAACAGAACTTGATGTCTGAAGGAGTTGCTTAAATCCTGCAAATAGATGTGCTGGTGTGAACACATTAAGACCATGAGTCTTCGTGTTCTGTGGGTCCACAGAGAGCAGCGTAATGAAGACAAATGTATGCTTGGCTGTGTCTCCATTCCCTCCAGAGGACTGGTAGGACACTGGTAATCTCCTCTCTGCTGCTGCACCTGAACCTCAGGGGGTTGCAGGATACTAAAAGTGCTCTGTGTTTTCAAGGGACAAAGATTTTGTGTTCTTTCCCCAAGTAACAGCATTTTTTGTATGCAGGCACTTGTTCAGTGGCAAGGAGTGTTTCAGGCCCCTGATGTTATATCCCTTAGCTGCAACTGATGGTAAGAAAACAGGTCACAGGGGAGACAAGCAGGAGTGTTTTCTGTACCCAAAAGCCCAGATAATAGTGGAATCTCCAGATTGAATCCTCCCTAGCATGACCCAGGGCCTGCACTGAGTGAAGCAGACTGTTCCTTTCTTTGTCTCTGGTATGTGTGTGTCCACCCTGTCACAAAAATGGAGGGTTATGTTCTCCATCAATCACATTTCCTTACCCAAAACAATCTTAGCCACAAGTTGTAGTGTCAGGGTTTTGTGTATTTTTGGGAAGCTGGACCAAATACTGCATAGGGATGCTCTGTATTCTTCAGCCTGGGAATATTGTGTAAATATGATTTTCTTCAACTGACTTTGTGGGGTAGAAAAAAATGATGCTTAATTTATGGTAAATTAAGCCAGCCAAGTCTAGGAGACTGCAGTCTTCTGGAAATTTGCTTACCTTTTGGCTTTGAGTGTGCTGATGGGAGTGTAAGGACTAGCAACACTTCTTCTAATAAAAGATTGGACAGTGGAACATGGAGCTATGGGTGGAACAAACGAGCCTAAAGTATAAATTCAGTTGTATTTATTTGACCAAATGTCAACGCTCTAGGCCGGCTGCATCTCATTGAAAGTGTTTTGATCAAGTTAACTGGCAAAAAAAAATTCCTACCTCATGAATATAACATTCTTCCTTAAAACCAAAGAAAATCAATGAAATAGTAACATTCTAGTGTAAATATTGGGAGGCAAAAAAATATTCCTCAGTCTATAGAGAGTTCTTGTATCACCCATGCACTCCTTCAAGCAGATGAGATACAGAAGGTGGCAGGGTTTATCTGAACAATTTGGGGAGGAAGATTGTATGACTTTTCATGGCCCTTTGGCTTTTAAGAAGAGAGCGGGAGGACAGAAATACAATGTTTGTCAATGTCCAGTCCCTAAAATTTCTCACTTATTGATGTCTTGACTGGTTAATTAATTTTTATTTGCTGTATGCCTTCTAAACACATTTTTGTATGAGCATTTCTTGCACACTTGTATATTTCAAGACAAAAATATTTGTGGTAGGATGGTAAAGTAGGGTAACCAAATTTTGTCATCTGAAACTGCTTTCATTTGGTGTTAGTGGGCTCACTCTGATTTGCTTTGGTGGATGTACATTGCAAACAATATTTTGATATCTGAGGAATACTTCAAATAAAGGAGAACCAAGCCTTCACCGTGCTTAAAGGGAAGAAAAGTAAATGCTAAATGCCTCAGAGCTGGCAATATTTGTTTAAAATAAACAAGCTCTCCCCACCCATACACAAATAAAAAGTAATTTTG
Source organism: Monarcha castaneiventris obscurior (assembly GCA_026261815.1). Taxonomy (NCBI): domain Eukaryota; kingdom Metazoa; phylum Chordata; class Aves; order Passeriformes; family Monarchidae; genus Monarcha; species Monarcha castaneiventris. Next base: position 3,417,799 of record JAMPIT010000434.1, on the reverse strand, counting down.
TGAGCCATGAAACTTAAGAAGTTTATTTTTCTCTGCCTTGCTTTTGTGTGGATTTCCTAGTGTCTGATGTTTTGATTCAGCCTGCGTTGCAAGCTGTCTCTCAGCATATGGACTACTTGTCTGCCCATCTTCTGTTGGATAGCCTATTTATCACAAAACATGGGGAAACTTAATATCTCTCTGGCCTTTCTCCTTTTGTCTGGTTTGGCAGAATTGTCTGATGTGTCCCTGAGTTATTGCAGGTAAGAGTCAGACTGAAAGTAGTGTGATCAAATCCTTTTCTTTCCTTAGGGAACAGACTGGGAAAAAAAAAAGAATCCTAGTGGTAGCACCCCTGCTTCATTCACAGTAGCAGGGAAACATTTCATCTGGAGAAAACTGAGCATTTCTGCAGCAGCCTGACTTTGGGGTGTGCTCCTTGGCAGGATTAGTTTGGTGACCTGAACTCCAGAGCTGGAAGTACGTGGTACTAGGAATTCCTCTCATTTCAGCAGTGGCCCTCGAGTGCTTTATAAGGAGAACAGTCCCATAGTCCCCATTCATAAAAGTGAGGCTGAAGGAGATGCAGAGATTCGTGTGGCCAAGGTCATCCCAGGGGCTGGTGGCAGAGAGAAGACTCCTCTTTGTATCCCCCGAGTCTCCTCCTCTGACAGCCTTCTGTCCACCAGCCCCAGGAGTGCAGAGACCACTTGAATCACATGAATAGATCAGTTATCTACAAAGTCATGCATATAGATACCAGTCACGCAGAACTAAGCTCTGGCCCCATTTCCATATTGGAGATTAAAGCAGCTCTGCAGAAAGTGTATTTCAACTTTCTGTCTTAAAAATATGCTGCTAATTAGGGATGTAAAGGGGCTGAACTCAGCTGCAAGACTGCTGATCTTTCCTAGTGAGACATTGCTGCCAGCATTGTTTGGACTCCAACTAACCCTTCATTGTCTTCTATCTCGTTGAGGTCCTGAGCATGCACAGAAAAAAAAAGGAGGATTGATGTCTTTATATTGTCATTTCTGGCTGTCTGCAGGATACCCTTCAGCCATTTTCAGCAGTGCACAAAAGTATGCTCTGCTGGTTTTAATCTTGTTTTGCTTTTTGTTATTGCTGGTGGCACTCTTCCATGCCCAGAGACTTTTTTTAATTTTTACTTTTGTAGCTGTGCAATTCCACCTTATTAAGTTGGATTCTGCTTCTAGTCTCACCCTTCACAGGCTTATCTTTTTTAATGGGTGAAAAAGTGCATATGCCAGCATTCCACACTAGGAGTTCAGGTATGTGATGTACATTGGGGAGTAGAGCTCTGCTTCAAACACCAGTCCTGAGACATGAGAGAAAAAGTCAGCAGTCTGCATTCAGCTTCAGTTGGATTGCTCTTCAATTTAAGCACTGTGGAATTTGAGTCACAGTTTTTAGCTTGAAGCAGGTTGGATTTTTTTAATATTTTTTTTTTACATTTTAGGATCCTCTGGGAAAAAAAAAAATTAATATTTTACATCTTACAGAACAGTATTTTAAATAATGGTTTAGAAAAGATACTGCTATACTGCTGATTCCCAGTAGCATTAGCTATTAAAAAGCATAATAAATCCATCGGAATAAAAATGTTGTAGTAAAGCAAAATATCCTATTTTAATAATGGATTTTGAAGAGTATTGCTTTTATCCATCTAGAGTTCTGCTAATAAGCTAACTGCAAGAGATCAAGCTGTTTGCATGTGTTGGGCAATAATAAGCAACTTGAACCACTTTGCAGCAAATCCTGTAGGCCTTTGCTCGAGTGCTGTGCAGTGACTCCAGGGATTTCAGTGGGAGATACTGATCTCGGCAATGGTTCTGTGTGCTTTTGCCAATCAAAGGCATTTTGGCTATGTCAAAACAATCGGTGATTACTGCTCTGCAGTTTTAATTCCCTCTTTTTGCAAAATAAAAGGACTCGTTCTTGTGCTTTCGGTGCCCACATAAGCATCTCCACATGCTGATGATGTAAAGTTGGGGTTTTTTTCTCCACATGGGGACCTGAAAGGCATTTTTGCATAATACCTTTTTTATTTCAGTGTAAAATTCCGTTGGAATGCAATAGGACAGGGTCTGGTGGAAAGCCACCCTGACAGCCTGGAATTCCTGCTTATCCACAGCACAGAGGTTTCGTGATGCCATAAACCACGAGACCTGCTGCCCCTGCAGCTGCAAGGAGATGCCTCAGGGATGCCCTTCCTCCTTGGTGGGCAGAGCTGCCCCTTCCTCGCCGTTGCAGCAGCATCAGCCTCCCCAAAGCAGCAGCATCAGCCTCCCCAAAGCTCAGCCCAGCAGAGACAAAGCGAGCCTCTCTCTCTCCGTGCCTCGCAGAGACATTTCTCCCGTTCTGCAGGGAACGCAGAGCTCTGCAGAGCGCAGCGCCCGGGAGGGGGTGCAGCTTCCTCTGTTTCTGCACCAGCCCTCCCAGCGAGCTCCTCCGCCTGTCAGGAACATGCCACGTTATCCCACAGGCAGGCACGGGGATGATTTGTGCTTCTGGGAGCCGCTGTTGTTGTCCTTGTCGCTGGGCTCCGGCTCCGCAGCGCCAGTCCAGCCCACCCAGCCAGCGCCTCGCTCCCCAGGGTGCCCAACCTCATGGCAGCGCTGCGGTGCGAGAGCTGCCAAACCCACCCTGGGACACCACTGGGAAACACTCCCCGAGAAGCCAGCGATTGCTCAGCACCGCCGAGAGCAAAATGCTCGGCTGCACACACATCCCAGCCTGTGAACTCCAGTGCAAGGGTCCTGACGGATTGCTTGCCTCCACATTGGTAGCCACTAGCAACACCGTTTGATAAAGCCCTGCTCGGGTTTGAGAGGACCAAGCTGAATTTTCTGTTCAGTGTTCTTGACCCTAGAAGGCTGGCATTTGTTTACTGGGAAAAAAACCTCACGGTTACATCTTTAAAGCTCGGCTGCTTGGTTGGCAAACAAATGTCGGGCAGTGCAGCTCTGCTGAGGTTGTGCAAAAAGAAAGCAATTGTTATTCATTAAGCAGATGACAGCAACGGGAGCTAAGGGGATAAAACTCGAAATCTGAAACCACCTGCTTTAATTTTAGCCATAATTGAAGCGGCTGCCCATGGTGTTGCTGATGCACGGATCAGATTTGCACGCCATGCGCCGCTCGCGCTGATTTCTGTGGCAGCAAGCTCCAGCCCACTGTCTGCTCTGCTTCAGGCAGGGATGGAGCTCCTGTTCCATTGCAGGTTACAGCGGGGGCTTTAGAATCTGTTTGTTTCCTTCCAGGAGCAAAACGCAGTCGCAGTCTGGCTCTCTGATAGACAGATGCTTTAGTCATTAGTGAGGTTTCTGTGACTACAACACTGTGTTCCAGTATGGGTGCTCTTCCCTCTTTTGTTCTTGGTTCAAGGCAGCGATGCTTTTCTCACTCTTGTGCTCATGCGCTCACTCTCTTTCTCTCCCTGCCTCCCTCCCTCCCTCTCTCTCTCTGTCTTTGATCTTGCTGATATGGGGAAAAATATCGGATCCAATTCTGCAGCGTATTTAACTGAAACATCCTGTAGAACGGGAATAAATTGTGACTGAGTGCAGCAGCAGGAGATTGCAGTATGGTTGCTTGTACTGCTTGCTTTCTGCTACAACAAAGCAGCAGCAATCGTCATGGAGTGCCGGGGTTGTTCTGCAGCTAAATAAGCACTTAGGGACTCCACATTCACAGAGGGCTAAGGTGGCTTTGCTGGGAGTAGGGACACTGGGCAAAGCTCTCCTCTCACAGTCTCTAATGCAGAGATTTCTGTGAAACAGGTAAAACGGGGAGAGATCTTTCCTAATGGCAGAGAGGGTCTCATCCTTCACTAAATTCCCTGGAGTTTTTGCTATGGAGTTCAATGGCCCTAAGATAACAGTGTCACTTTAAATCCAACCTTGTTACAGTACTAGCAACATAAGCCCCAGAGCTGGGGAGCTCACAGCCACATCAGTGAAGGCAGGAAAAGTCTTGACCTCAGCTGCAGAGTGAAATGTTAGAGTGGGAGCATTAACAGTCTCTCCTTGAGCTGTTTGGTGCAGATTTGTACTGCATGTGTTTGTATGTGTATGCCAACTCCCAAAAGCTATGAAAAGCTTTTTTATGGTTTCCTGTGATGATACATAGTCAGAAGGGATACTTGGATGAATAAAGAAATATGCCACAAAATGAGGAGCAGGTGAGCTGCGTGACAGATGTGTGCTCTGTCCTTTGTTGATTTGGTGCTGCTCCTTAGCTAACAGTATTAAGTGCTGGGAGTAAGACAGAAAGCTTAACTCCACTTGGGATGCTGCTGAGGAGATCCTCACTGCTTTGGAGCACAGCTCGTTGTGTGATGTAAGATCCCCAATCCCTTCTGATCAGCATTCCCTGCTTAGCATGTCTTCATTCCCCTCCTTTACTGATCATTTACAGCTGTTTACTTTATTTCATGAGAGATTCTGAGAGGGCTGAGGCAGTAACTGGGCTGTGCTGCTCTGTAATGCAGCCCAGAGCTGGCGCCGCGTTTCAAGTGGCCAAATGAGATTTGCACTGAAGTCCCAGCAGACCCCGTTTGTCTCAGTCAAAGGAGTCCACATTTTACTGGGGTCTGGTATCTGGACATCTTCCTTGTCGCAATAAAGAGGAGGGTGGCTATGGCATCCAGACAGGCGAGGTGTGTAACCCCTCCCTGTACTTGGTAAACTGCCAGCACAGCCTTTTTTGCTCTGACATGTAGATACTTCCATCTTTAAGGAGGCATGAAATGTTTTGCAGACATGCGATATCTCCCTGACTTGCTATCAGTTTGGAAAGGGAGTTGCAGTGGTTTTTCCCTGCAGTCTTTTTATCATTTATAATAAGCCTAATACCTGTATTTAAATAATGAATTGTGAGCAAATAGCAACAGTATGGGCACTTTCTTAAAAAACAGCTAGTTAATGTCAGAAAATGATGAGCTCTAAAGTAATATCTTTGGCAGCCTTTCCTCTAGGTACTCCTGATGATAAAGAGGGCACCAAAAAGCCTGTCATGTTGTTTCAGTTCCTCCTTACACACTGCTGAGCTAAAAGTAAATGCACGTGTGCATCCTCCACCAGTGTGTATCTTCCTTCTATGTGCATTTAAATAACAGCTTCTCCTTTTAGTTATCAAATTATTAGCTTTGTTAAGTACGAGAAGCGGGCAATTGCTGTGCCCACAAGGCATGGGACACCTGTGGCAGTCCTGGATTGTCTCCTGCAGACTGAGCTGGGCAGTGGGTGCATGGTGACACATGACCCAGTGTCCACACCCCTGAGCTGTGCTGCAGAGAAGGGACAGGGAATGGTTTGGAAGTGCTCTCGGATCTCCAGATTTTGGTGCAGCTTCACAGAGAATGTTCCACTTAGACCTAAAAGATAGGCATCCATTTCTTTTACAGAAAGGAGTCCTGTGATGTTGCAGTTCCACATGTGGCTCTTGTTTCTCCATCCCCAAGGGGTGTCCTTGCAGAAAGACCAAAAGGGTTTGAATTCTTACAAAAGCTCATGCTCCTTTGAGAGCTACATAGCCAAGCAGATGCTTTACTGTGAAAGAGAACATCCTTTGAAAACAATCTGGTGCTTATTAATCAATAAGAATTCAGTGTTAGGGGTCCTTCAGCAAGAAAAGAGAAGGAAAGCACATGTGGGTCTGGCCTCCTGAGTGAAAACATGCAGGTTCCATCCCTGTGCTCTGCTGAGGAGCAGATTTTGTATAGCATTGTTATGTCAGCACTTTGCTCTCAGTTGCAGTGACATTTGGCAGGATTTGATATGCTTATGTTGAGACTGAGTTGCCTTAGACCAGGCACCAAGCCATTCACCTGCTCACTGGTGCTGCCCTGTAGATATCTAGATTCATTAGGCTCTCTTTTAGCCAGAGACTTCTCTGGACACTTAATTTCACACACCCACATATGCTCAGAAGTGCCATTTCTGGGAAGGCAGGCTCCTAGATCTTATCTAAAGCTGTGCTGTGTTTCTGGTTTATGTGGGTAGGCACCTGGACTCTCTTACTTCTGTTGCAGAGGACTACAAAATTAGATATGGACAAGATTAAGTCCTGGGCCTCACCTCCTGCCTCACAACCAATGTTCTCACTCAGACATTAGGAGAAGGAGTCTGGGCACTGCTCAGCCTGAGGGGTTTGTCCAATACCAGCTCTGTCTCAGAACACCCTCAGCATCCCTCCTGTCACTGCTCTGCAGCTGTATCCTGAGAAATACAGGGTAATACCCTGAGGCCAGGGGTAAAATGTGAAAGGAGAGGGTAGAGAGGGGAGTGGTAGCCAAAGCCAGCTATCAGGGTGTTGCAGGGGATGGAGAGTCCCTGGCCCTCTTCCCTGGTGTTTTGCACTGTGTACCACCATCCCCACTGGCAGTACCACTGGGAAATGGTCCGATTTTCCAGCTGCAGAGTCTCAGAGATAGCATCTGTTCCCCATTTGCTGCAGAAGTTATTGAGGTGGCCGTGTGAGACAGGCAGGATTACCCTCTGGGCTTCCATGCCTTTGATGAGGCAGCATCTGAAGTTAACACCTAAATTAAGCAGACTGGATTTTATTGCCTTTGTGTGTTATAATGCCCATGAAATCATTAAAACGTTGTGTGTGCTCCTGGGTCTGCTGCTGTCTCCCTGTGGTGTTTCAGTCATGTGCTGGCTCTGTATGACCTGCCTGCCCAAAAAACCAGCAGTGTCTTCCCTTCCCCACCCAGGGCTGTGGGATACCTGTGCCAGTTCTTCCATGGTTTGTTTGGTAGGGATTCTTGGATGAGGGATGACACCACTTTTGGGAATAATCTTTTTCCCACTGCTTTCTGTCTTACAGATTGATGAACTTCCTGAAGGAGCCGTGAAGCCTCCAGCAAATAAATACCCCATCTTCTTTTTTGGGACTCATGAAACGTAAGTGAACGAACGTGAGCTGTTCCTTTGAAAATATCTTTTTCTACTGCAGCTAACATCATCTCCTCTGATTTTATTGGAACAAATCCTGACTGAAGCCATTGGGAGCCTGGAGAGAGATCCTACAAGCCCAACTCATTTGTATTAACAAATTAACAAATGGGTAAAGCTGAACGTAGTTGAGCATGCTGTTGCCTTCATGGTCTGCCATGAGCTAAATATAAAAGCCTGTGTTTCCTGTAAAGAAACTTGTTGGCATGGATTTATTAAAGGGTCTGAAAAAGCCCTGAACTCAGAGGCAAGGGCCAGACATTTTTTACTTGGATGTCCATGATAGCAGAGATCAGGCTCTTGTGTTTGGACATGTTTGAGCTCGTGTCCTGTGTGAGAACTTTCTTGGGAGTTTGTGATCTGAAAGGAAGCAGACCCCAGAGTCTCAGGCAGTCCTCACAGGGCTTTAAAATATGTGCATTCCTGGGAGATTGTGCTGGGGATATTGTAGGATGGAGCTCACAGAAGTGATACAAGAGCTGAGCTGGCTGAGCTGATAGGGAAAGAAGGGAATCAGAGCACAAGAGGTAAGTTAGGTCTTGTCATAATTGTTACAAAGTACAGAGTTTCGAGATTATAATGTACATGTCTCTAAACTATCTCCAAGGTAGCTAAATAAACAAGTCACATTCCATTTTGCATGAAATATTTTAATTTTAAAACTTTTCCTTCCACATTTGCAGGTAACATGTTTTCTAGAATTCCTTTAAACCTGGAAAAAATGAAATTCTGATGATATTTTAAATTCAATGTTAGAGGCTTGAAGCTTTATTAAAAATTTATTGTTTATTTTTGAATTTTAATATTGTTCCAGAATGTGATAAGTTCCATAGCTCATATGTTACATTCTATTTAAAAGAAAACATTTAAAGGCAGTTTCTGCTTTATAAAGTTCATAATAGCCTCTCTTTAGTTAAAATATTTCTTCCCATTGCTGGAATGAAACAAGCTGATGTTTTGATGTATTGTGGTCGACTACTACTGTCACAAAATAATCTGAAAAGAATAAAGTTCAAATAAACTTATGATGCTTTCAAATCAGAAACCAAAATGTAATTATTTTTTGAATGGAAACATTGTTTTTGAGAACCATTTAAGAAAAAACTGACCACTTTTATTCCAAAAGGAATGAATCCCAAACTGATAATCACCTTTATTTTGGGTTTTGTGAGCTCGTGATCTCACTGTAACATCTGAAACAGGAAAACAATTTGTAGTTCCTGCCTTATAAATTTAAAAGCATAACTGTTAAAAATGATCTGTGGATTGCAGCTCTGTAGTTTTATAGCAGAGCAGTAGAAACTTACACTCTCCCAGTGGCAATGAATGTATTTCAGACAAAGATGTAGACAGTTTTTCAGTGTTTACTGTACATAAAAGGCTGTAGAAACATTTCCATACATTACTGCTGAGCTAAGGTAGCTCGCAGTAAGTTTTGTGCAGTTTTCCTTTGTTATTTGTGTTAGAACTGTTTGTTTGTATTTTTGACAACAAGAAGATGACTCCTAGTATTAGCAAAAGCATAGATAACATAATTTATTCAGATCCCTTGCTCTAGCATTTAATATGAACATGACATCTCTTAGTCTAGAAATCACTGTTTGGCTTTCAGGTAGAAATGCATTATATTTGTAATTATGTAATTAAGGTATTTCTCAGTATCCAGCTGAGTGTGGATCTCATGCTGTCTCACGTGGAGTTAGAAGGAAGCTCTTTCCTCAGGGACTTGTCCTCTGATGCCTTTAGCAACCAGTTGGCTCTGCATTGGCAAACTTCTTGGCCAGTGGGATGATTTAAGTGAATGGAACTTTGCACATTCATAAATGCTGGGCATAAATCAGGCATTAATCTGAAATAATGATTACAGAAAGGAAGAAATATGATCCTGTGATTAAGGTATTAGACTGAGACTGAAGAGAGCTGGTTTTTCCTCTGTACTCTGATATCAGTTCGAGTTTGACCTTGGACAAATCTTTGTGCCTCAGAAGCCCATCTGCAAAAAAAGGGCAGATTCCTGATGTCATGGTGAGGTTTCAACAGTAAATGTGTGGGACAGGGTGGAGCTGCACAGTCCCAAAGCAAGGGAGAGCAGAGAGTTAACATTAATTGCAAAGATCACCAGGATCATCTGGTCATTGATGACACAGAATCTTTACATGTGGGCATGAACGGGTCTTTTTGCCTTCATTGTTTTAATTTAACTTGCAATTACAGTCTCAGTGTCACACTGCAGTAGGTACAGACACCCTATGAAAAGAAAGTTACGCATTCTTCAGTTTAAGAGTTAAGGAGTTAGAGTTTTACTGTAATGTGTGTAGAAAATGCAGGATAAATAATCATTTTTCCTTTTTTTTATAATTATTTTCCCTGCATTGTGGTGCCTGTGCCTGAAATTAGTTGGCCCAGTGCGTAGCTGACTTAGGCACCAGCAGAGCATGAAATCCCTCCTTTGCTGTGCTGTCTAAAAAACTATTTGGCCACAGGCACCCTGTGTGTCTCATTGTTTCCTTGTATTACTCATCTGCCTATATTCGTCCATTGTTTTTTGTCTTATATGAAATTATACAATTTTTGGGAAAGAGCATTTTTATTGTGTTTGTACAGAATTTAGCATGGGGGGGGCTAATTCCAAGAAAGCATCTCCTGGGCTTCCTGGCAGTATGGATAATAATAAATGCCACTGCTTTTTCTATCCCATAGTACAAGGGATAAATTTTGGCCCACGGGTCCTAGGCATTCCTTACATGCTTTAACTTTTCATGTGGCATTTTTAGGCCTTTTCTGGATTTGTGACACTGGGATTGGAAGTTTGGTCCCTTGCAAGCAATGACATCATATAATCCCTTTCATAAACTGTTCAAGTGCCAGTTCCCAGCTGTAGTTAATAGAACAGAGATGTTTTAGTTGTTTGTAGAGATACCCAGCATGATTTTACTACATCAAACATCAGGATGGTGAGCCAATCCAGTAAATCAGACTCACAGCAGTAACTCAAAGCCAGTGTGACAAATAAATAAATAAATAAAACTAGAAAAGGAATGATGGAATGAGCAGAAGAATAAGGAAAACATTTGCACTGTTAATGTTTTGATTTTTTTGAAGAGGAGAGTTTTAAGTCCTTTTTTGAATGTTACCTTTGTTAAAATGCAGTGCGTTCCTGGGGCCCAAAGACCTTTTCCCATATAAAGAATATAAAGATAAGTTTGGGAAATCGAACAAGCGAAAAGGATTTAATGAAGGCCTGTGGGAAATAGAAAACAACCCTGGAGTAAAGTTTACTGGATATCAGGTAAATGACTTTCACACCTATTCCTCCTTATCTTTCTTGTTTTCTTCTTTGACTTCGTGTCAAAGTGAACATTTTAAGAGTGATGTGGAAGGTTCTGGTTTTGATGGAGCAAGAAAGTTTCACAGCTTTAATAATTGTATAATGTAAAGACAGCTGTGGTCTCACACTCTGTGACAATGGAACTTCAATCATACTGCAGAGCCTTTTGCTTTCTATGATATTCTGGGGTGGTGAAGTGGAAAATTCTGCAACAGATTTAGTTGAATTAAAAATGGATGGTTTTATTTACTCCTGTACAAACATGAATAATTTCTGACTTCTTCTTTCTGTTGTTTATTTTATATCAGGCTCTGTGTATTTTACACAGACCTTAAGGTCACTGCACTTTTGATTTTTACATTGGTAATGTGTAACACACAGTGCCAAAGATGAGAGGAGTGAGGAGGTGGAGGGTTAAGCTGCTGTTAGGAGGCAGTTGCTGCTGTACAACAGCTCTCTCTGTTGGGTGTCCAGAGCAGAAAGTCAGTGAAGCTGGAGGGAGAGAAGAGTAGTTGGTGGGCTGTACAAAACAAAGAACTTTTCTCATTAAAAAAATGTGGTCCTTTGAAGGCAGGAATCACCTTCCAAAAGAAGGCAAACACCTATTACATTATTATCACAAAACCCTACAAGCCAGAGATACAGACCACCTGCAGAAAAGCTGCGGCCTCTCTCAGTTCCTGTTTCATATTTTCAGCCCTACACATGTTTTGCATACACTTGGGGATTTTAAAAAAACCCAGTGAATAGTCTGTGGGAGATGGGCTGTCAAAGAGTGCTCAGCCTGCTGGTCAGGGTTTGCCTTTCCAAAACACAGAAATCTTGCCCTTTGAGGGGAGTGTAACAGCCATCTTCTGTCACAAGAAAGTCTCTCCTATTGCAGACAAAGTCTAAAAGTTTCAGTAGTTTCTCCCAAAGTAGAACATGCCAGGCCTTTCCACTGAGCAGCTCTTCGTTCTCCTCCAGCAAACACGTTTTTGTTATCAGATCTTCTGTTTCTATGTAAACCCTTCAGAACATGCTATCCCAGAATCTGGATCTGATAACTGAGTTCAAGTGGTGACTGAGAAAATTGCCTTTGCAGCCCTTTTTCCTGATAATTGGAAGAATAAACCAAGCTCTTCCTGGCTATTAAAGTGTAAGCTGTCCATTTCCAGTATTTCTACCTTCAATGCAGAACAAAAATCAAGTACTAGGCACTAGTGGTATTTCTATTGTTTATGTTATTATTGTTGTTGTTATTTTAAAGGCAATTCAGCAACAGAGCTCATCAGAAACTGAAGGAGAAGGAGGAAATACAGCAGATGCCAGCAGTGAGGAGGAAGGTGATCGGGTAGAAGAGGATGGAAAAGGAAAAAGAAAGAATGAAAAAGCCGGCTCAAAACGGAAAAAATCCTACACTTCAAAGGTTATCTTCTGAGTATTTCTATTGTTACCCATGTGCATTTATAATTGGAATACTGTACACCTCATGGAAATTTGTTCTTCCTCCTCTAGCATTTTGATTCCAGTGCCATAACAGTGGTGTTCAAATAGGCACAGGGAGGTGCTCTTACTTTGTAGACAGCCTTGGTGAGACAGCAGTGGAAATACTCTGCCCTGTTCTAGTGCCCACACACTGAGAAGAAGGTGAAACTATGGGAAGGAGATCAGAAGGGCTGGGAAGAAAACCCATGCAAAGATGGATTGATAGGTTTGATCATCTTAGATCGGTTTCTCCCCATGAAGAACAAAAAAAGCCTCAGGAGTGTGCCTCCTGAGAGTCATGAGTTCAGCTTTGGTTCCTGTCCAGGAGAATTCAAGCTTCCCTCTCCCATCTCCCAGAATACCCCAGATGCTGGAAGATCTGGTAGGGTCAGATGTGCTCTGCTGCTCCTCTTGTAGCTGAGTGTAAAACACTTTAGTCCAGGATACAGCATGGAATGGAGGAAGAACTAATTCATTAAGCAGGGAGTAGGGTGCTCAATTTGTAGATAAAAGACCTGCACTGTAGTTACCCACCAGCCCTGTTAATGTCTTAAGTAACAGTGTGGATCAGGAGGCTAAGAGTAATGTGTCTGTCTCACAATTGCTGGTGGACATAATCCCCTGAGAAGTGACACCTTTGGGTTCAGAGAGACTTCTCACTTGTCACCTGGGTGAAGGGGAGCAACATTATAGTCACTTCCTCTGGTGCTGTGTGTGCCTCCAGGACTGTACGTGCCTGAAAAAATGTGGCAAGTGTGGCAGAATCAATTTATTCACATTCACGTTATTCTTCTCTGAAAGTGAAAACTAACTGAAATGAGAAGAAGCAAGCAAACAATCTGATCCAGGCTCAGTTTGGGGGAAGAGTGTGAAATTTTGTGGTTGATCCACCGAACAAAATGTATTAAGTAATTTCACCCCCTTTGTGTGTTTTACATTAGAAATTCAGGTCTGGTCTACCATCTTCTTTCCAGAAGACTCTGGGCAAACAGAGGATTAGGAAAATGGTGGCTTAATGCCACAATTTATCCTTTTGTACTGTAGAATTGCATAACATAAAGGGAGCAGAAAAGATGTATTGGTTCCACATGGCTCTAGTGTTAATATATTAAAGCTGACAGCACTAAAAAAAAGTATGGAAAGCAGCTCTGCTAATGTTATTCTCATTTTACATCTCTGTGTTCAATCAAAACTTTTGTCAAGCTGGCACCATCTGTTTCATTAACTAACAAAACCTACAGGTGACCCAACACTAATACCCAGCTCCTATTACTGTGTCTGTCTTTCAGTCAATTGAGCTGCCAACCTGTGCTGAACACAGAATTTCACAGAAATTTCCTTCATTGGTGGCAGTAACTCCAGCTACTTCACTTGAAAAAAGCTATTCACCCCACATATCTTCCCCAATATTCACCTTGAACAGGGAACTGCATGATCAGACAGCATTCCACATGCATTTCAGAAGTGTGTTTCTATGGCTGAAGCTCAGGTTTTAATTTTAACTTCGTTGTTGATCATTTTAGAAATCCTCCAAGCAGTCACGGAAATCTCCTGGAGATGAAGATGATAAGGACTGCAAAGAGGAAGAAAATAAGAGCAGCTCTGATGCTGGGGATGCAGGCAATGACACAAGAAACACTTCTTCAGATTTGCAGAAAACCAGTGAAGGGGTAATCTCCTGTTGCTGTCATTCACTTCCCATGCAGTTTGCTCCCAGGGGGCTTTGGAGCCAGGGGTGACCTGTGTGTACCACGTGCCACCTTCTTGGGTTACATTTCAGTGCTCAGAATGTGTCTAGAACAGAAACATGGACTTAGTGCCTGCACTGGTACAAATTTTGCTCTAGAGAAACAACTGAAAGAGAAAAGAGCATTATTTTTGTTCCGACAGTTGCATAGATGTCAGCCGAGAGGAGCTGCTGAAAACCATGAGCTGGAATGATGCAAAATTGATGTGAGAGCAGAATCAGACTGTTTGCATAATGCATGTTGGCTCACTAACAGGGGGAGCCTGCTTACCCTTTCACACTTGCATAATTTGTGCAGTCCCACTGTCTTCTTGGGAGTTCATGAGGGTTCATGTGCACATTACAGGCTCTGCACACTGCAGGTCCCAGGGCAGATGCTGCCCCTGGCTATGACCTTCCCAGGATGGGATACACAGTCTGCTCCAGAGCAGCTTGGTACACACTTGTGTGTTTGTGTCAGTTGTGTGTTCATATCAATATGACTTTGTTGTGGCCACAACAACGAGACAGGGAGGCTGCTGAGCAGGGGGATTAGCATAGCAACTGGTTACTCAGCCACCCTCAACACCCCCTGCTATTTCGGAGCCTTTGGAGCAGCACAAGCCTCTCTGCTCCGACTCAGAGCCAGTCCTTGTGCAGTTCCCATGCCAAGGCCCTGCCACGTGGGCAGCAGCCGGGCTGGGCTGTTGCAGGAGCTGAGTGACACGAATCCCCAGGTGTGAGAGGAGGCCAGGCTCTCATCTGACACTGCTGAGGTGCCTTAGCACCCAGCTGCGTGCTCAGCCTCAGCCCTTCCTCACCAAACACAACCTCTGGGGAGCTGCTGTTGGCTCCTGCTAAAAGACTCCTCCCAGAGCTTCCTTTCCCTGTGCAGTGTATTTGTTTTGTGACTCTGCTTTATGAAGACTCAGATAGGTGGCTCATGGGGTCACGAGGAAAACGTGCCCTGAGTGTCTCCCATTCACTCTGAACAAGCTGCTGGCTCCAGCCAGAGACTGATGCAAGGAGACACGGCCTGGCTGTGCCCTCCCAGCCCCTCACCCACACAGTGTCAGAGGCTGGGGCTCAGGAATGTGGCCCACGTTCTGCCTAGTGAGCCCTGTGACACTTGCATGTCTTCAGTTAGATACTGGAGTGAGAAAACTGTTCATGAGATGCATCTGAGGTAGCAAGAGCTGCAGGAGGGCCTGCTGTGTTTCCCGTGTTTGTGGCGGTGACAGAGGATGTGCCTGTGAACTTCAGGCATGTTTTCCATGTAAGGACAAAACGCTTACTGAATTAGGTCAGTCACAGACTAAGTGGCTAAAAAGTCACGCAGGATGTTGGCTTTGTGGCTGTTGACATTCATATGGCTCTTTCTTCTGTGTGTGACATGCTTGTGACATGCTTGGGAGGTAGGATTGCAGATATTTCAGCCTCTCTGCTGAAATACTGAAATACTGTCAACAGTCTTGTCCTTCCTGCCAGCATCAACTCGAAGGAATATTCGCAGTCAACACTGTGGGGAGGTGGCTCTGTTCTGACTTCTGCAGCCCCAGCACTCAGCCTTGAACTCTGTCTGTTACTAGGTCTTGGATGCTTTTAACATTTTGGAAAAGGGAGTTTTAGTAATATGGATTAAAGAGACAAGGGGAATATGTTTTTAAGGGCAGCTTGAGATAAAAGCACTGATAAGTTTGGAAAAGTCCACATATTTCACCTTGGGCATTTCTGCTGCAGAATCATCATTTCACGCGTGAATCTCTTTGGCGTTTCATTGAGCTTTTGTCAGTAGTGCAATTCTCTTCGAGGACCAGGAGGGGACACTCCATCTCCTGCTGCTCCTCAGAGCCAGACCAAGTGTCTTTAGAAGGTCTGCCTTTAGAAGACACAGGGCACTTGGGCAAAGAGCAGCAGGTTCTTTATCAGATGGTGTTGAACAGCCAGTCCCATAACGTGTCCGGATGGGTGAGCTGGGGCCAGCTGTCCTGCTGGACACTGCAGCCACGTCCTCCTGGACACCCAGACCAGGGCTCTGCTGCAGGCCATTGAGCTCCTCTGCCCACACTCCTGGACTTCTCTGCTGCAGAAAGGAAGGTTGAAAGAGACCAACACGTTCCTGCAGAGTTGGGATGTGATCCTTCTGTTCACACACATGAATTCAGCAGAATTCTGCTAGAAGACACCACCATAGATGAGATAATGGTCTCTTTAGGACCAGTTGGCTCGTGAGAAGAGCACTGGGCCAGCAGTGCCAAGAGGCTGGGCTTCCTCCCCTGCGGGGTGCAGCACCCACGGCTCCACTGTCCACTCCAGGACATTGGTGTGGCCATGAGATGGCGCCAGGACCCTCTGGAACGGGCACGGAGTGCAAACCTGTGCTCAAAATAAGGCACAGAGGCAGATACCCTAAAGGCAGAGGCAAGCAAAACAAGGGTCCGGGGCCCTGATCTCCAGGGCAGGCGTTTCATGCTCACAGAGGCCTCTGGAAGGCACAGGTGGCTTGGCCACCCTACCCAAGGTGGTCCCCATGGGCTGGGAATGCCTTTGGCCCCCTCTGCTCTGCACCTCCCAGGCCTCAGAGTATGCAAGAGGTGCCTCAAGGAGGCAAGCAGCTTTTCTCTTAATAAGACTACTAATAATGAGGTAGTAATTACCTTTTGTAATACCTGGACTGCAGGCTGAAGACACATCTCCCCACCTCAGATCAGATGGGATCTCGCCTTTTAATCACACTCTTACCCTCAGCCTTATAGGGATCTTCTTGAAGGCCTAACAGCCGAAGTCAAATGATTGCAGGAGCACCTTCACCTATATTTTTTAATGAAAATTCTAACCTCCAGGTGGTAGAGGTAAGCTTGAAAATACGAAGTGATGGCTTCCTGAAGACTCAAACCCAGAGCAAATAAAAGTACTTTCAAAGCTATTATATTTTTTTCAGCCAATTTCATACTGTTCAAGGGCTCAACTTGTGATTTTCTTTTTATCCCTTGGGTAGACAAAGGTGCTTTCTTTTTTTTATCTCCATCCCTTAGTTTCTCAGCTATTCTTGAGTACTACAGGCACTCTCAACAAAGAGACATTTCCTCAGTCTCAGCCACAGTTGGTAATTGTGTCTTGTCACTACCTGTTTCTCAAGCTCCTTCCCTAACTGCTGTTCTTCGACTGATTCCTTCCCCAGAAAGATGCAGAGTCTGAACCTCAGGGGTTAATCATCCAGTTTTAATTAACTAATAGTATATTAGCTAAGACAGCCCATCCCAGAGTCACAGAATCTCCCCAAGACTGTTCTCTGCTGTTAAATACTAAATTGTTTTGGCTTTCTCAGAATACCTCATAGAGAGAATTTTCTGGTGGAAAGGTATTCATGGCTCTATGTTGTTTACTTTCATGGTATTAAATTAGCTCATAAGTCAGTGAATTCATGGCAGCAGATTTACATTCCACATTTAAATCTCTGGTGACTTGTGTCTTTAGCTCTTGGCTGGCATAACCCCAAATCTTTATAACTGAACACCTGAACTGCTTTTTACTTTTACTCTCTGGATGGCCACGTACTGATGTTTGGGAGCTGGCTGGGGTTCTGGCCTTATTAGAGAGTGTTTGAATGTCAGGGTCAGCACACAGGGTATATGGCAAGTTTTCCTTTTGGTATTCACTGTTTTAGTGACAGACCAGGAGTGAGTTGGGAAAGGAAGCATTTGCTTGGTGTGCAGGTGCAGGGGGCAAATGGTTTTACTGTCTTCAGAGAAGAATAAATTTGCTGGAAAGGAAATACATTTCCTTACTCCTGGTACAGCCTGAATATTAAAATGGAGTAAAGGACTGTGATCCTTTTACTCACACTGACAATCAGTTACCAACTGAGTCAGTGGATCTATTTGTGGAGGCAACTGCCAGCATGAATAAGGGGATCAAAATCTGGTCCAAAATTATTGCCATCTGACACCATTGCATTTGGGAGAACATATTTAAAACAGCCTGTGTCCAGGCTTTTTTGTTGTGATGTTCTTGTGGGGTAGCAACAATCCCAGTTACTGCTGTGAAGTACAAGTTTAATGGCCAAACTGGCCAGAGAAACACAGGTTCCCTGTGTCCTTCTCATGTGGTTTTGAGATGTTTCATTCCTTTGCTCTTCTTTACTTATCAAGAATAACATTGGTTAGGCTGCATGACAGGTTTGGGGGGTTATCAGCATTGAAAGCATAGTATTTAGGGTTCGGTTCAATGTAAAAGCATTTTTTACAAAATATGGAAAACAGAGTATGTTTTCCTGTCTGATTTTTTTTCTGCAATTAGAGGCAAGCTAAAATCTAGCTTTCAAAGCAAAAGATAACATTTGTAAGAATGTATCTAACTATTGCACAGTAAAAATTTCTGTGTAAAAATCAAGGAGTGGCATAGTATATGGTGTAAAGAGTTGTGTTGTCTGCTGCTTTCCAGTAGCTCAGGGTAACAGCACTGCTGGTTATGGGACATAACTCAGGAGAAATATAAATGTCTGAATGCAAGCTGAGATTAAAGCAGCCAGTATAGATGAAATATTTGCAGCTCTGTGTACATCGAATCCTGTAACCATTTTGACCTCAAACCAACATGAATAACGACTATTGTACAGAGCAAGTAAATAATTACCCTTCTGCCCATGCAGTTTTAAAGTACAGGATGGCTAAATTAGTTGCCAGACACTGTTAAAGAAGAAATTTTCAGTGCCAGAAAAAAAAAAAAAAAAAAAAGCAGTTTGTGGATTTAGTTTTGTTCCCTGCTCTGTTTTCTCTGTGTTGTCTGAAATACTGAAATAAGAGAAACTTTGCACTGGAATCAGTCAGATCCTGTGCTCTTTGCTTTGTGCGCAGCAGCGCTGGGCAGCACGGCACACGCTGTACCATAGCTTGCAGTTAAGCTGAGAGACTTGTTCAAACAAAGATGATGAGAGTTGATCTGTTTCTGAAGAGACGTGAAACCATGGAGACCACGGCCTGTGCTCGGCTCTGCTGCATCCCCACTCGGCGCCGGGAGCTGCAGGCCTCAGCAGCCTCAGCCTCGCTGCCCGTGGGGCTCTCTCTGCTGCTGGGGCACCTGGCAGTGCACCCAGGACACAAAAAACCTGTGCCATGCCAGAAGATGGCACTGGGAGCTGTGAAAACCCTAGAGGAAAGAGGAAAAACCCTGCGTTCGCTGTCTCTTTGTTGTCGCTCCCGTGCCACGCTGTGGCCCAGCAGCTGTATCTGTGAGGCAGTGTGGAGGAGGGGTAGGGATATTCCCAGCACTCCACGTAAGAATGATGCCTTCCCAATCTTCTGGGCATAGCCCAGAAGGGAATTGTGGTTAATAATTGCAAAGGTTTCGTACTCCAAAAGGACAGATTTCTGTAGTGGATCTGAGAGTTGCAGCCTAGGAAGCAACTGTGTCACCTCCCATCCTCCCTGTCAGGGCTGGGCTGCAGCTGCCAGGAGAGCCTTAGCAGAAGGCAGGGTTTGACTGACTGATCACTTGTTTTATTGGGTGTCTGTGTCTGAAGGGAAAGGAACAGCACTGAACCCCTCCAGCCACATCTCCAAAGCATCTCTAAGTATGATCTCACTGGCTCTGAAACAGGAGAGAGGTCTCTGGAGTGCGGCATGCTGGATGAGCAGCACATGGCTGCACCTTTTGGGGGAGTCAGGGCTCAGGCAGTTCCTGTAAACCATCACTGCATGCCTGAGCACTCGATAATAACCCCTGATTGTGTGTTGTTAGTCAGGATGTACCAGGGCCTCCCACACGGAAAGCACAGGTTTCCATTTTTACTGTTCACAAACCCCCTGTCACAGGAGAGAGCTGCACTGACCAAGCACAGGGAACATTCTGCAGCATTGTAGGAGAAGGGGTGCCTTGGGCAGCGATGGGTAGGCATGGTGCACTGCATGCTGTCACATTGCTGGCTAAAGTAATGTGTCCCAGGGCCATCAGATGAGTTTTGCCATCTCTGTTCAATTGGAGGAAACTGAGACTTGTAGACATTTGCCATGATCATGCCAGGACAGTCTGATCCTGATCCCACTAATGTCAGAGAAAGCAAGAGCTGACCTTGACTCAGCCATGGAAGTGGGAGTTCCTTCCTTTTCTGTCATCACCTTACACTGAACTGGAGCCAAACTCTTTCCTTTTCAGAAGCAGCCTTTGGATCCCTTAGTGATGAAAATGTTTATCTTTGCTCATGCTTGCTGAGCTTTCGTGTGTTTGAACAAGAGAGTGTTCTTGTGGCAGGACATCCAGGAATGCAGCAGTGCCTGAGCTGCTGCATGAAGCCCATCAGTGATTTAATGCAGTGGAAAAAAAGCAAAATTTGGCTGTGCCTGAAGTGTGCTACAAGATTTGTAATGGAGTGACTGGGGGGAAAAAAGCCACCCACATACATCACTGGGGCTGCTTACTGAATACAGCCCTAAATGTCTGCTTTTAATCTGTGCTCTTTAATATTTTGTAGTGATATGTTTAGTTGATGTAACAAAGCAGTTTTCTCTAGAAAAAAAATTGTTTGAACCAAGCAGGTGGTTACTTGTACCTGTGACTTTGAAGTGTGGAAATATGACACCACTTGTATAAAATTTGATGCAGCATGTTATTTCTTACATTAAATGTGGCTTTTTTCTCTTTCTCTTTCAGACTTAACCAACATAATGACTGCTGAATATTAAGGGAAAACACAAGAAGGTTACATGTTTGGTTGTCTAATATTCTTGGATTTGATATGAGTCACCACATCTGTTCATTAGTACCATCAACAGCATCCCAGTTTGTATGCACATTATTCACATTCCTATCTGTTGTGTTTGCAGAAATGACATTTTTACCCTTTTTTCTAAGGGTTACTTTTTGATTTTCATATTATTTGGTTGCATGAAGTTGCCCTTTTCCAGTGGCTGAGGTTTATGAAGATATCGCATACTTGAACATGTTTTAGATTCCTTTTCTAGACAGAAAAGGCATAACTCCAAATTATATCATTCTAAATCAACATTTTTTAAACACAACTAAATCTTAGAAATGAGTCCCCTCCATACGATGTTACAATATCTTCCACATACAAACATAATTTTAAATTTTCCTATATCCATACTCTCTTGGGTTTTGATCAGTTTACAACATAAAAGAAAAATTCTTCAGTTGAGATCACCGCCAAGTTCAATAATGTAATAAAATACCTTTCCTTATTAGAAGTACCTAGCTAGTTATACTCTTAATACTTCTCCAAACCATGATGTAATGTACACTATCTGACTTAGTTCCTATATGTGGAGTTAGTGAAAGTCTTTTTGTGTTTCTTTAGATTAATACAAGGATTTTTCCAATGCCAACACAATTTGAAATCATTCATTTGGATGCTTTCCATTTTTAAGCTTACTGTGATATACAGCCCTATGGGAAACCAAAACAAAACATCAATTTTAAATAACGAAAGGCTTAAAAAAGGATGCTGTCATTCTGGCTTTTTTTTTCCTTTTGGAAATAGAACTAGACTAGTAAGTAAGCATTCCAAATCCATTACTCTGTGTACATTATTGTTGCTATTGTGATAATAGAGATTTTTATTTATTTTTATGCCAGCTTTTATTGTGAAAACATATTTAGTCTGGTTTTATCAATCCTTGTTATGCTTGTCCTTGGAACATCTTTTGCGTATTCAAGGTTTGTAGTTGATGAGTTTACTGTAAAAAACTAAAAAAAAAAAAACCACGAGAAAAAAAAAAAACAAAAAAACACCAAAACAAAACAAAAAGGAAACAAAAAAAATGTATTGTTTTTACAGAATAAATTTATTGGAATGTGTATTGGGAGTAAGGTTTGAGGTTGTAAGCAACTAAGTTAGCGTCATATTTGGCTTCATACGTGTAATAATGTGAGGTATTAATGTAAGTCAAGTATTAAAGCAAAACATTCTGTTAACATGAGTTGACCATAATAGATAAAAGTGCAGGTGAGATCTTTATTTTTTCTGTACTTTGCCTTTTCGGGATAACAGGAGGTCATTAAATTCACCTTGAATGTATTCAAAAGTTTCTTTAAAGACATCAGAAGTGACATCAGAGGCTCAGACAGCTGTTTGTGAGCCAGCACGTCCTGCTTGGGTTTGTTTCCCTGGGAAGAGGCCCTGGATGGAGCTATCCCAAAGCCTAAGGAGCTGCACCAGGGATGCTGGGTGCCAGCAAGCATCGCCTGAGGTGTGCTGTGCTTGTTTTGGAGCTGCCCCTTTGGCTGGAGGTGTAAAACTTGAGGCCTCTCCTCTGATTGCTGCTAGAAACTGCACGGCAGCTTTCAGCAGGAGAGTGTTACAGCTTGAATTTCTCTGAAGGTCCCCTCATTCAGGGTGCAACACACAGGCACGTGAACTGCTTTCTTGTTACTGATTAGGCTTACAAATGAAATTCTTTCAATCAAAACACCAAGAAGTCAACATCCCCAAATAAAGTGTTTCCAGTTAAAATGTATCAGCTAGTTTCATCTGCGGGAAAGGCACCAGGTGTACTGCTTTTAATATAAATACACACAGAAGGCATAGAAATAGCTGTAACTGCAAACAGAAACATAAGCTGCCCAAACCAAGGTCGCTGTGTTTGCTGCTGCTGTTTCTGAGCCAGCAGCATTAGCAGAAGTAGCTGCAGAGACACAACCAAAACCCCTCCTCTCTGGAAATGCACAGATAGCCTGAGCCCAGCAGCTCACAGCCCTGAGCCCTCTGTGCCCAGCCCACAAGTGCTGGTGAGCACCTGCTCGGCCTCAAGCAGGTGAGCAGTCCTTGCAGAAGTGAATCCTTAAGAGAATTAACAAAACTATATGATTTGCTTATCATATATGGAGTCTTACCATAAGAGTTGATTGCTTCTTAAAAGATTTCTTGGGATTTTTAACAAGGCTGACCCACAAGACATACTTTTTTGACAAATAAAACATGTGCATGTGACAGAGTTATGTATGTTAATTTTTCATGCTTCACAATGCTGACCTTCATGTTGTGCAGTAGCTCTGTGCAGGGACTGCTAGCACTGCTATTCTTCAGAGTGCGGAGGCTAAACACTGACATCATTATTATTATTTAACTTCATGCAGTATTTCTAAAACTGTCAAAGCAGCTTACTTAAAAATAGCTGTGGGAACTGGCAATCCACTGCCACGCAAAGTCACAATGTTGAGAAGTGGTGCTAAAGGCAGTCGTCTTTATTTTCCCTTTTTCAGTAGGATAAACAAAACAGGCCGTGAGGCTTTACACAGTTGTGCAATTTTACACATCTTACACGCTTCGTTTGGGTTCCATTTGAGCAGTTCAGTTCCATCCCAACCCAATTATATACAGAGCCAAGGACAGGAGCTGGAAACAGTTCTGCTATTCTGTTTTTTCTTCTTGTTTTGGTTTCATAAAAAACTCTGGCTTGTTGACACACCTGTAAGCGAACAGCTGGGGGAGAATCCCATACATAATGTTCAATATCAGGAAAAACTCTTTTGCTTCTTCAGGGACTCTGTAGATGTAGGGAGTTCGAGCATGAAGAGAAGCACCAATATGGGAAAATTGAGCCTGTGGTGTGTATATAACACATATATTAAAAAAAGGTAAAGTTGATGTGTATTTTTGGAAAGATGGCATAATCTGCATGCAAGTCTGCATCTCCAGTGACATTTTCCAAGCCAGCCCTTATTCCAGAATTATCCATCATACTTTTGCACTGTGGTATAAAAATACAGTCTAAACTAAAATCATTAATATCTGGGTGTATGAGGCATAACTGGAAGCATCAGTGGCATGGTAAGAGGTTTGTTTTATGCACATGGCAGCACTGGTTATTCCATCAGGTACAGGATTCCACCCTGGCTTTCTGGGTCATAATTTGTGCAGGAGGGTCCACGATCCTCCCCCAGACAAGTGGCCACTGAAGGGCACATCCCTGCAGAGCCCAGAGGGGGGAGGGCTCTCATCCACCTGCCTGGGAGGGTTGTTGGGAGTTAGACATTGCTGGGAGCAGCCAGGCACTCACTCTGAATAAAGTTAGAAAGTAAAATCTAGGAACCTGTGTTATTTCTGGTTTGGATTTTTCAGTCTTAAACCCAGCTTGTTCCAGATTCTGATCCCAGAATTCGATGATTTCAGAAAATGTCTGCAATATTTGGGTTTTGTGCTGGCGCTGTTCAGAAGTATAAGTTGAGCATACAGTGAAGGTTATAGGCACAGACAAGCTTGCTGGCCTGAAGCATATTTTTAGCATAAACAAATATTTAAAGATAGAAGTGTCAGGATAGTCGGTGTCTTTTGTTTCCATCTGTTACCTGCTATTTCAAGCCACAGCTCATTCACATTAACTATTGTGTGTCCAATTTTTTTTTTTTTTTTGGTTATTCCGTTAGTTAGCAGTGGAGGAGATCTGAGAAGGTAAACATCAATTTGATCATAAGGAGAGCACTGGGACACCAGGATTTTAGGAACACAGAGGAGTACACTGTGGCCAAATTACATCCTCTGTTCTGGCTTCAGCAGGAGTCATTTTGGCCTCACTTAGAACACAGTTCTGGTCACAGCGAAGTAGAAAGGGAAATAAAGTGCAGGTGTTTCAATACACCGCCCTAGGAAAAGGTTAGGCTGAGACCATCCATCAAACAGAAAAGGAAATTGGTTTTCAGGTGATTCCAACCACCTCAACTGAATTGGGAGAGCTCATTGAGCAAACCTGAGCCAGGAAACAAAGTAATCAACAAAATCAAATACAAACACACTTCAGCAGAGTGCCACTTAGCGTGTTTCTGTAAATAGCTATTACACAGCAAACAGATGTTCAGGGGCACACTGTCAGCAGCCTTTTTATATCGGCCTGGTAATTCACTCTGTCTCTTGCAGCCCATTTGTTCTCACCTGCCTCAGGCAGGCCCTGCCTTTGGCACCTGGATGGGCTCACTCAAATCCTTGCTACCTCTCCTGGTGTGGGAGCCTTCTCAGCCCAGGCAGCTCAGCAGCAAAGCCCTGTTGTAGCACAGGGCAGCAGACCCCAGACAGATGGACAGACAGCCAGCAGCAGGCTGCAGGCAGGAGGTTTGGGCTGTCTGATGCTCACCTAGACACTGAGAGCCTCTGGGTTGCACTTTAGAGCCTTGTCTGGGGTGAATGAGCTGCCAAGCTGCTACTTCTGTGTGGGGGATTGTGGGGCCTGCCTGCCTGCAAGAATGGCCAGCTGTGCATCAGAGTTGATAGTAAATTCCTCATAATTCATAGTAAACCTTGTCAGAAGGAGCTGTAAGGGGAAGCTTCTGAGAGACCCAGAACTCCCAGAGCCTCCAAGATGCCTGAGTATCTAAGCCTTACTGTGTGGTCTTGTCTCTTACAAGAATTGTGGCACATTAGTGAGCTTTAATTGTTGCAAAACCAAAAAGCAGTAACATGATGTCCTGTCTGTAGCCTGCAAAGATTTTTTTGATAGCTAATGATGTACCATATAATGAAGTTATTGTTTATTAGACTTGTTTTTCACTGTAACACATGGCTTTTTCCTTCATTACCAGGGAGGATATTTAGATCTGTAAAGTCACTTCTTTTTTTTTTTTTTAAATTTATTTGATTTGCCTCTTTGAAAATTGTGTTATATCTTTAATCTTGTGTGTTTCTCTTCCATGACTGTTCTCTACTGCTACTTTTTTTTCTTTCTCCTCTTTTTTGTTTCCTTACTGGGGCAAGGGATATGTTTTAAAAGCAGATCTCTCACTCACCAGTAACCCAGTCCTGCTCTTCCTTCAAGTACCAGGCACCAAATCCCCAATTCTGAGCTGTCAGTCCCTGCAGAGCTCTGTGCTGGTGTGCAATAGGCTGGTGCTCAGTGAGAGAAACCTTGATTCTGTTGTGTTACCTCGCTGTGACTGGGGTCTCAGCAAATAAGCCATTCCTTGGTGTTTTCTCCTACTGAGCCCTCTCCAAGGGGAGAATTGTGAGGCTCCAACAAACCCCTGAGCCTTGGCTGAGAAATCAACCAAATGAGATGCTGCAGGTAGCCTTCTAAGGTAGCCTTAGGTGTCTAACACCCAGCCTTTGTTACCCCCAAGGCCTTGGCCCCTCTGCTCCTCGGGCATTCCCACAGCAGTTGGAAGCTGCCTGGTGCTGGATATGGCACTGCCCAGCTCGACAGCTGCAGTCTGTGTGTGCCTGCTTCTCATCAGCCTGCTTGTCTGGATGAAGTCGGATGGATTTGGACTTTTTATGATATTTTTTGCCTGGTTGCCTAATCACAGGCTGTATTTCAAGTATTTGTCACCCTGCAGTTAAGGACAGAGAAGGACCTAGAAAAAGGTTAGGAGTCCTTCTTCACTCTGTGCCTTCTCTCTAAGACTGACTAAAATTAGGCAAGGACTATATAACTTTGGAAGGGCTCGGACCTGGTCTCGTGAGCCTAAGAAAGCCATCAAATAGAGGGGGGAGAGAGTAACCTAGAAAGATACATTCCTTGGGTTTAGGGTCTCTGGTAGACAAGAAGCACTGCAGAAAGTAGCCACCAAAAATGGCAGAGTTACAGAAAACACTGAGAGGGAATAGAGGAAAACTTTCTACATTTGAGAAAAGAGAGAAATGGGCTGCAGAGAGCTGGTGAGACAGAATGGTTTTGGCTAGTAAGGTTGTGGCTCTTCATCCATTCTCATGTGGCTCACTTGCATAAGGAAATACCAATTTCATCAAGTTCAGAGGCTGGTCCAGCCCTTTTGTATAATCAAAGCTCCTGGTACTTCACTCTCATGAAATTCAAAGAGCTCCTCCTGAAGCTTCAGAAAGTCTAGTAATTATTGGGTCACAACTGGTTTTGGAGTCTGAATGTTAGTAATGGAGTCATTCAAGCTGAGAGTTTTATGTAATTCTGAAAAACAGTAAATGTGTGTCTGTGTGAAAGGCTAGTAGGCACTTTGGAGGTTTTTAGTTTAGATGCATCACATGGTTTTGTGACTTGTTTTTGTAAAAAGTACATCATAATGATAGAAATAAAAATAATTAAAATCTCCATGTTCCCCATCTGTAGGAGCAGTGTTCATTCCCTGGGAGCAGTGCCCACTGCTCCCACCATCAGATACTTACCTTTATTGGACCTTTTTGTGTGAGAGGAAGCAAAATGTGTTTCAGTAATTACATATGTTTTAATTATCAATTAGTGTTTTAACTTAAGATAACAGTAGACAAACCTGGAAATGTGTTTTGTGCCTGAAAATGACAAAACCCGCAAATAATCTAGAAAGAATCCTCAGTTCATTGTCACATGCATTTTACATCCCAGGTCAGTCACAGTTTACCAAGTCAAATCAATTAAATCATGTTCACTTGTGGATGGCTGAAGTTCATCCTGCAGTGCATTAAAGTTAAAATGACAAAAAAACCCCCTCCCAAATGTCAAGAAATGTTTTTTGAAGCAAGATAAAATATGGAGAGTGCACAGCAACATATAGTTCTCTTAATCAGTTTCTGTCAGCCCACAGCTTTTGCTGGTGCCAAGATGAGCTTTAAATAGTGAAATGGGAAATTTTGGGTGTTAGCCTAATGTGTAAATTGACATCCTGAGGCCGAACCACACAGAACAACAGAGGGGTTTAGACTTCAGCAACAAAGTGCAGCATTCACACATTTAAAAGGTATTAAGGGCTGTTTAAAAAGTGAGTATTTGTTGCAGGAAACATTTAAAAGGGGGAAAAAAAACCCCAAAGCCAACAAAAAAAAATCACCTCCAGACTGGGAGGCTGAGCTTTCTGGTCATTTTGCAAGGTTGTGATCGTTGTCAAGCTCTGACTTCTGATACACTTTTCCTTGTGTTAAAAAAGTCTTTGAAGGAGTGGTTTCTTTCCTGATTGTCTAGGCAATTCATGAAACCTGAGTAATCTGTCAGTAGAGGAAAGTTCCCAACACCCCCTTGCCTACTTAGCTAGCTTGTGCTTTTTTTTTTTTTTTTTTTTGAGATTTAGGCCAAACACTATTGTACAGTATTAACAATACATTTTGAGCATTTAAACTTCCTCATTAATGTTTGCCAAATTCTGTTTTTCTGTTTTAATACCACATGATAGTTCAAGATTCTCTATAAACTGATAGAGAGGAAAAAAGAAGTCCTACTCTCTGTGGTAACTGCTCCCAAATAGAAAATGCCTCTCCACCATTCTTATTGGGAAGTTAAAGTGGATTGTAGTTTGTACCCATGATTATCTCAGACCTGAGGAACAAAGTGTTGGTTTGTGTTTGTCTCATAGGGTATTTGAATTACACTCACTGCTGTGTCCCTGTGCTGTCACTGTTGTGGCAGGGTTGTTGTGCTTGTTTGCTGCTCTGTCTGCATGTCCTGAGCACACACATTTCATTTCCTATGTACAGAACAAACCAATTGTCCCCCTGTCTCATCTGTTTAATGCTCATCCGTCTGTCATAAGTCCTTTACTAGTTCCTGTTGAATTGTTTTGTTTTGGTCAGTCTTCTCATAAGTATCAGAACCATTTAGTAATTAACTACAGTTGTTTATTTAAGAGAACCAGAACAGAATGAGTAAAAGAAATATGATCACTGTCTGCCTTTGGCAACACAAACACATCTGGCTGTTACTGTGGTTTGTGGCCCAGGCGGTTCCCAGAGTTCTATCAACATCATCCACTGACACTGCACATTTTGTGTGACAAGGAGATACTTCTTCCATTTATAAATTTCAAACTACCTACTTGGCTGTCACCCCCAGACATTGGCCAACACATACTGTGGAAACAATGTACTGTGCTGTTGTGTTGTGTTTGGGTTTTGCTGGGTTTTTTAATGATTGACTGTCACAGCTTTAAGGTGGGCTTCCTTCATGATCTCAGCTAAAGAGTGCTTGGTGCTTAATAAGGTTTAAATGAGCCCAATAAAAACACTGTGTAGGAGGAGAGAAGTCTGCTAAAGCTGGAATGTGGTCATTAGAGACATGTAGTAGATGTGATTTTTCACTCCCTTAAATTAAGGGTTTTTTACAGATACAAAAGGTGATCTGAGTTACATCAGCACAAAACCTGCATGGGAAGATCAAGCCCTGGGCCCCTCATTGATTCCATAGGTCTCTACTTATTATTATGTAATTTAAAAGTGAACATTTGCAAAGAAATACCTGAGCTAGTCCTCCAGCATGTATGAGGGTCAAATCAGGCATCCAGGAGCAGCCAGGCACCAGCAGGCCATACAGAGCAATCACATAGTATGGCACTGAGTAGAACATGTATGCCAGCATCTGCATTTCAAACACAAATATCAGTTGCTTTGCAGTGTGAGGGAGATGCATTTAAAAATTAGTCAGCTCCTTGCTGAGGAGTTGAAACTACTCAAAACTACACTCCTGGCCTCAATGATTCCCAGGCCTTTTTGCAGCTCCAACTTCACACCTGGATACTACTGACTGGATCCAGCTGCCCTAAGGTCTCTCCTAATATTGGTGGCTGTTGTCTCCTTGCCCCATCCATATCCACTTCATCCAGGACACGTATTCCTGCCCCTTACTGTCCTGAGACCATGTCAAAAAGCATGGCTTGGCTTAACTCCTTGTCCACAGAACACAGGAGTCCCTTTGTCAGGCCGCACTGCACTCTCAGGTGGGAGCTGTGAGGCACAGCCCTGCCACCCTTTCCCAGTAAGAACTGGTCCACCAGAGACACTTGGTTTCCACTCATTTCCTCATCCCTGTGTCCTCTGACTGCTTTGGGCCCTGTCCCCACGCAGCAGCCAGGCTTGCAAAGGATTGTCAGCATCAAACACTGCAGAACTACAGCACAACATTCCCTCACCTGCAATGCTTTTTGTATTAACTGCCCTTTGCCAGGAGTGTGTCACTGGGGACAGAAGTGTAATGTGAGCTTTAGGAATCTAGTCCTATTATACCCCTTCTTGCTCCATAATTCCAGACTGAAAGTCTACTTTGCCTTTCTGAGGAAGGAGAATGAACATAAAAAGCATGGAGATCTGTTTCATGGGCTGCATTAAAAGAGCCCTGAGTAATTAGGATGTGTAACTCCATGTAACCAGTTTGAACCTAAGTTAAGCTTATCACAATAAGGAGTGGGTATCCTACAGTGGCTGTCCTGGAAAATACCCTTCAACTTGCCATGAATGATGATTCCCATATTGATCTCATCATCTCTGACACCCGTGGCTTCATCTTTGCACCAGTTTACAAACCACTCACTCCTTACCACTCAGTGCTCCATGCTCAGGGCTTTACCTGAAGCTTGGGATAGGCAGCAGGATCTTTTATGTAGGGCTCGTGCAGTTGAATGTACAGCCGGCAGAGCTCAGCAGGGCAGTCCAGGGCAATCTGAGAAGGAGTTTTAAAACTTCTTGTGATCAATTTGTTCCCATACCAGCCAACCCAACACGTGTCACCAGCCCTAGAGGTGCACTCATGGTCTGCAGCACAGCTACCCTGGAGCCTGCAAAGGTGATCCATGTGATCACCAGTTAAAAGGTGAAATGCAGCCTCCTCTCAGCTCCAGCTCAGTGGGTTTGTGAGGAAATGCTGGCAGCCTGCTTTGAAGATTTTGACTGGAGGAGAATTTGGTCAGTTGGCTATGCTGTAGTACAAGTATAATTGCTATTGATTTGTTCTCATTAATAGCCTTTGATCCCACCAAATGAACTTTCCAATGGAAAATTGCTCTAAGAGTGGAAACTTCAGGATAAGCACCCAGTTTTAGGATAGCAAGCTATGGATGTAGTCCAAGAAGAGAGCTGCACTGGGACAAGGTAGCAGTGAAGAGCAATGCATGAGACAGGTGTTACTTAAAGTAATAACTCCTGAGAGTAGTAAAGGAGCCATTACTGGATTTTACATTCCTATAGAAAAAACAAGTTCCAAATAAACATGGAGAGATTGCAAAAGTAGTTCCTTTTCATGGGAGGCCTTAAAACTCCTGCAGAAAGCCCTGCTCTAAACTGAGCTAGCAATCCCTGTGAGCAGCTGTCCCTGAGTGTGTCTGTGGCATTGTTAATGCCCAAGCTCCAGGGCTGACCAGTGAGTTTTGCACAGCTTGGTCTCATGTGCATTTGTTGTGCAACTCTGAGGGGCAATGCAAAACTTCACAAACAAGTCAATATGCCACCCTGCTCTTTTCCAACACAGCCCTCCAAGAGGCAGGTCTGAGTGAGCTGTAATGGGTTATGTTCTATGAACTTTTTCACAAACTTGTGGTTCCTGCAGCTTATACAGAGATGTTTGGTTGATCTCTGTATGTATAAGCAAGGCCAGTAAGCAGTTCCTGTGTGGTGAAGGAAATAAATAAGGAAATTACCAGGGTCTCAAAACCAACAAAAAAAATTCCTCTGAGAAACGAAGTGGGACTGCAGAACCAAGTTGGACTGTGAGACCAACATTTTGCACAGTGAAATCATAGGTAAACCAGCTGATTTAACCTGTATCAGTGGTGCTCTGAAGTAACATGATCTATAAGAAATAAAGCAGTCTGGCAAATTAGAAGAAAAAAATGTTTCTGAGAGGCAATTTTTAGGAGAAACAGGAGGTGAGAGAGGAATGTGAGCAGCACAACTACAAAAGGACAATCTGCTCTAGGTAAATAAAATGTTACTTGGGTATTTATCATCACCTCCTACTTGAATTATTCTAGAAAGGATCAAATCTACAAATCAAGCAAGCAGGCAGTTATCTGAGATGCCTAAACATTTGAGCTGTGCTCACTGAATGATACACAAGTTTCACTCTGCTTAAGACAGAAAATGCATTAGAGCTGACAAGGGAATAGATTTACCTACTGCTGGATTTAGTCCTGAAAGCATTTTCAGTACTGCTTCCTTCCCTCAGAAATTTTAATTCAATCAACTATGCTTAGAGAGCAGCAATTTTTAAAAATTGTCTCTTGGTAAGTAGAAACAATGTGTGTTGTTCAGGTAATGTGGATAATTTTTTTGTTTGCTTTTAGGTGGAAATGTTCTCCTCTATCTCATGCAGTGTGAGCTAATGTGGTTTTGTATATAATTTTAAATATGCATTACTGCTTAGAAAAACATGAATACAGAATTCCTTTAGTTGCTTTGTCTTGATGTTCCTGGCCATAAATGTAACAACAGACCAATGAAAACAGCTTTAGGTCGTGTTGATTTCCTCTTGGGATGCTATTTACTCTGATGATTGTGCACCTCCTTTTGAAAAACACACTGCACACAGCACAAAATGGAGAAGCAAAGCACCATTAGTTATCATATATAATTTATCCTTTTATATCTAAGGCCTATTTGAACCCAAATGTTACAGGATTTCCCCTGACCACAATGCACATGCTTTTTCATACAGATTCGAATTTAAAAGTTTGATTGAAAATTAGATTGAATTATTAAAATATGTTCAACTTACCATGCCCCTAAATATGCAAAACCCCGTGGCTAGAATGAGGTATGCAGCTAACATTAAATCAATTGGTCGTCTTAAGAGTCCTTTCTTCTGGACTTCCTGAACCACCTGCAACACAGAACGTGTTTAGTGGGTACATCCTGGTTCCATGTCACGTGTATTTAACTCCAGATCAGTCACTGCAGAGAAGGTGGAGTGGTGAAACATCATGAAACATCACATCTATCCATGGATTTCAGAGACAGAAAGATTTCCACTAAAAAGGTGACTTCAGACTTTATAGGATGCAGTGAGGAAAATTAATCTGAATAAACTCTAGAAATGGATGGATCCAACTGAAGCCATTTCAATACAGATTAGTGTCATTTCAAGCAACCTAAAATCAAATGAACACTAACTCCGCAATCACCTAAGGCTTTAAAGCAGCATGACTTCTTCAAAATTGTCTTTTTATAATTGGAAATAATTTGTTTTCCTGAATGTCCCTATGTAGAAAAGCCCTGGAAATGTAGGTTTGTCTCAAACGTTCGAAGTTGAATCTAGTATGCTTTGTAAAAGGACTGGGTCCATCTCATTACTGAATGCTGGTTTTCAGCAGCTTGTGACACTATTAAAATTAATGGACTATCACTGGCATAAAATAAAAGCTTTTCTGTGGCTGGTTGAGTCCTCTGCTGAGTTCAGTGAGCAAATATTGTATCTTAGTATGCAACGCAGAAATGGAGAATGAAATGTGTGTGCACCGAGTACGTGGAAACCCTTCCTTTCCTTCTATCCCTGAGGGCTGTGAATTCCTGGGATGGGCACTGAGGCTCTGCTCTTGTGCCTCCTTTCCCCAGCACAGGAATCCCCCTGCTGCAGGGACAGAGGGGAGGGGTTCACACTCTGCAGCAGCATTTCGATACCTAACGGGGAAGGTGGCCTGGGGGGACCAAAGGCATCTCTCTGCCTACACAGTAAAACCTACAAGACCCATGGAAATAATTTTAGCTACACTTTCTGCACTGTGTAGTCACGGACAAAATTATAAACACATCAGAGTATCTTTTTGTAGTTCAGAGGGAAAACTTCCCCATGTATATGGGTTACTCATTTCCTCTTCCTTTTTATTGGCCGTTTGTTGGCATGCAGACAGCAAAAGAAAAACCTGATTTCCTTCCTGTTATACACTTGTGGAATTGTCTCCAAAGTGCAAAACAAAAATTAGGATGCAGGGGCACAGTTAAAAGCACACAGGATCAAGGTACTCACAATAAAGTTATTGAAACGGGAGAACCAATCTTGTAAGGACAATTTCTGAGTAAATGCTACAAAGTCTGGATTACAGGTTTACAAAAATAAGGCTGTTGCAAACAGGTAGGACATCCCTTTCATAACAGTTTTTTTCTGGATCTTTCTTTCAAAGGATCTTTTTCAGACAAAAAAGTGACACCTTTGTTTGCTCCTCAAACACAAGTAACAGGTTTTGGCAGTATGGTGCCACTTCACAGTATTCACAGTACTAGTGTAGGAGTATTTTTAACATTACCTGCAAAGAATGCCTATATTCAAATATGTATTCCTATAATAAGATAAAGGTCTCTCATGGCTGAGTTACAAGTAAGTTTCAATTGTAGTCTACCTAGGATAATGGAAAGTGGATATATTTTCTTTCCCTTTTGGACTATGTGTGAATAGATATATATATATATGTATGTATCATTCCTCTTTTCAAATATTTCAGTATTCCTCTTCAAGTATTAAATGTAACCACAAAGCTGCAATAGAACTTTGTGCTTAGAGGGTTTGGAGACAAAGCCAGTATAAGTGGAAGCAGCCTTTGGTGCAGTACTTAGTTTGTGAAATTGCCAGGGTACAGAAAATTCACACCTTTTTTCTTTATACAGACATGCAAACAAAATGAAAATGCAAGGCTTTAAAAAAAAAAAAAAAACAAAAGCAGAAGCAAGAATTTGAAATACAGGATGCACTTTGCTGACAGGCCTCAGCTACAGAGTATTTTTCCTTATCTTTTACCCAGCAAAGCCCCATCACCCTGTGCTAAATTGAATTACATGTTACAAACACCAGCCAAGCAGAGCTGGCCTGCCACGGGTTTCCCATGAACTGCAAACAACACTGAACTCTGCTCAGATCTCTGCAGCCCCAGGGACTCCTTTGTGCAGCAAGGAAGTGGGTAGGCACACTTAGAAACTCCTCTCACTTCCAGGAAAAAGCTATTTTCCATAACTTCTGAGAGGCTTCTTTACATCATCGGTTTTAAGGAATAATTGTGTGTGCTGTCTGTAAAAGTCAGTCCCTTCAGAATTCATGTGCAAATCTGAATTTGTGTATTAATTCTGTTAAAGAATTTTAAAATATACTAAACTTTTCTGAGCTGATATACTTGTAGATAAATCTGTTGGGCTTGCTAAAGACTGCAGCACAGCTTGGTTTGATTCCAAATGAGGGCATAGCTCAATTCCACTCCCCTGCACCCCCCTCCATTAGAAAACACCCAAAACTTGAATACCTCTCCTCTGCCCCCACAGTGATTATTTTTTTTAGCTAACAGGTTTGTAATAATATTGTAGCAATGTATACCTTGGCCAACAGAATATACTGTGCTTCTGCTGCTTTCATGTAAGTTTTTTCCTATATACTAACAATTGTTAGTTTAAAACCATTGTTACATTTTCTTCCTAAATCTTTTAATGCCAACTCTGAATAATGATAACTATAAAAATTTAAATTTTACAGCTGATTCCAAATGATCTACTGATATGCTCAGGACTTACTATGATTAGCTCACTGATTAGTAGCATTAAACACAATTATTTCCTGGAAACAATTCTTAATTTGGGGCTGAAAGAGTCATATGAAAAATTTGTGAGTAGTCACGTTAGGATTTAAAGCCATGCTCAGATATGGAGCATAATTTATGGGTGGGGATTAAATACAACTTCTGAAAAACAAACAACTTGTGCTATGAGGTCGCAGTGAAAGGAATCAAGGCTTTTTCTATAACCTTCTGGGCAAGGAAGTTTAGGTTTACAAGAAAGAATTTACAAAGAAGGGCAGGGTTAAATTTTCAGATCACCAGCTTTTCATACACTCTCTTTTTGAAATAGAATTTTAGAACTAACTTTCTCTGAAATATATAATAAATTTAAATATCAAACCTAGGTAAGGAGTTTAGCTCCTGGTAAGCCCAGGAGACATGGCTGCATTTCAGCAAGTAATCAGCCCATCACATATTTTCTATCATATCTGTTTCTGTGGTATTCTTAATACCAGGAAAACACACTGAAACCTTCATCCATGCTGCACAGAAGAGCTGCTCTCACTAATGTGTGCAGTAAAAATTTCCATCACTACCTTTAACTACACTCGAGGAGTCTAAAGAATGTGCTTCTGGCCAGAATTAGTGACTCCTTCAAACAAATCAGCTCCAATGGCTTTGGGATGGGACATGGTTTCCTACAAAGCCGTGCAGGAGAGTGGCTTTAGCACCTGCAGATTCCCCAGTCTGCCTTCCATAGGGATTTGCCCTGAAAGCTGTGATTCAGTTGCTGTTCTTCAGCCCTGAGGAGATGTGAACATCTGCCTGTCCCTCTCTTCCCTGCTGAAGGATGGAGGGATGGATGGATGGATGGATGGATGGATGGATGGATGGATGGATGGATGGATGGATGGATGGATGGAGGGAGGGATGGAGGGATGGATGGATGGATGGATGATGGATGGATGGAGGGAGGGATGAATGGATGGACAATGGATGGATGGATGGATGGATGGATGGATGGATGGATGGATGGATGGATGGATGGACAATGGATGGATGGATGGATGGATGGATGGGTGGATGGATGGATGGATGGATGGATGGATGGATGGATGGATGGATGGATGGGTGGATGGATCAGGGATGGATGGATGGATGATGGATCATGGATGGATGGATGGATGGATGGATGGATGGATGGATGGATGGATGGATGGATGGAGGGAGGGAATGGATGGATGATGGATGGATGGATGGATGGATGGGTGGATGGGTGGATCCATGGATGGATGGATGGATCCATGGATGGATGGATGGATGGATGGATGGATCCATGGATGGGTGGATGCATCCATGGATAGATCCATGGATGGATCCATGGGTGGATGTTCTCTTCCACACCTCTCTGGGAAGGCCTGTCCTGCTCTGCCTGCTGGCTCTGAACAGCACCCAGTCCTTCACCTCTGTCCATGTTTGCAGACACAGAATGACCCTGACTGAGACTCAGGGGCTCTTGTGATGCAAAAATATTAATTGATAACATTGCTTACAACTGATAGGGAGTGCTGCAGCACTAAACTGGCTTGCTTACAGCAACTAAAAGATCTGCTCTGTGCTATGTACTGCAGGGACTTTTTAATTCTTTTTTTTTTTAATAAAACAGTGCATAAACTATTAATGCATTGTCTTGATTGCTCAGTTAATCTTATTGCAACCCAACTAGTAATTTCAAAGCCAAAAGTCTAAAAAGTTTCAAGTAAACATTTTTACAGATTTCTTAATAAGAAATGTGTCATATCAATTTATGTACAATGTCTCACCTGTAAAATCTAATATTACAGAAAGCACATACAAAAAATAATTACATGAAATCTGTAAGTCATCTGCAGAAGAGTGCTGTTCTGCAGTGTTTCTACAGGATTTTGTGGTGCTTTATGAAGCTAGTAAATGCCAGTGTTTTCATCAGCTAAGAAACTGAAACGGTCGGAAACTGAATAGATAGAGGTTAGAAACACAATTACACCTATGAACGGGCTCCTTACTCTAAACATGAGCTTCTTTTGCTTTTTCTTTAATCCACCATAATGAAATAGTCCTGCAGTATAGATATTTTTGCAGTGTCTTCACAGCCCGGCAGCAATTGTCATAAGAGTGAACAGTCACAGCACATCCCCTGCTTGCCAGGGGACCTATAAAACCCACCAGAAACAACCAGCATATTTCAGCTTCCCTAACAGTAGCCAGCACTGAAATACACTGAAATAACAAAATTACCTTGACTGGAGTGTCGTGAGTCACCGAAGGTTGGTTATAAATTCTGAACCCAGCCCATATGGGGAGGCAGATATATGGTATACTTAGGAAAATAGCAGGACACACTTTTGTTCCATATTTGCCTGTTAAAAAATTATTACAAGATTTATGAGAATTTGTAAGCTCTGTTGGAGAAGAACTAAAAAATATCCTATGTAACATCAAAGCTGAAACAAAAGTAAAACATTAGAAATCACTGTTAACACACAAATCTTGAAAATCACATGCTCAACAGAAGTAGAGACACAGGTAAAGGAGAGCCAATGAGACAGGAAGCCATTTCAGAGTTAAGGACTTTTTGAGAAGATGGGAAGCCACCTCTGTCACTCTGCATTGGGTAATCCTATAGGATGGGACAGCTTTCAAATCTCTCAGTGGAACCTGCTTCAAACAGAGACCTCGTTCTTTTAAAAATGGGAGGGGAAAATGTGTCCATTTTTCAAAATCTGATACTGCATTTGTTTTCCAAAGTGCTGATTTCTCCCACGGGCCTGTACTGAGGACAAAACTTTTCAGGGAGCTCTCCTCAGCCTCAGGTAAACCAGGAAAATGTGTCTTTGGCACTGGCTACTCTCTGTGTCAGGAAGGAAGGTGGCAGGGATGCTCCTGAGAGGCTTTCCAAGAGGAAAGAGGAAGGGACAGTCACACTGAATCTTCTGTTTTCTCTGTGGTGAGTGGATCTTCAGAGGAGGGAGCTGGGCTGGCCCCAGCCTGACCCTGAATATTCCTCTTCTGTCACAAAAAGCAGGACCAGAGCGACCGTCCCCAAAGCTGACTACAGGATTTGGATACATCAACATTTTTCTCAGCTGAGCATTTGTCAACTTTGAAACAGTTTCCTTAGCTAAAAAGGAAATCTTTTCTTGAGAAAGCTTTCACCCTTAATGGATCACCTGCCAGTAACAATGATGTAAATATTTTTATTGCAATCCTCCCCTCTAACAGCACAGCTATGCACGGATTTATGTTAGAAATCTAGGAATGTTAAATTTAGTTTGAAAATGGAATAGCTTCCAGATTTTACTTTTAAAGGTGATTTGGATGCCTCTTGTAAGCTGCTGGAAAGTCAGACTTCTAAGCAAATTGGAAATTTTATGCAAAGTAAGATTTATATTTTTATGATATTAAGAGACAGTATTGTCTCATTACGTAAACCTGGTTTATATGAAAGCCTAATAGATACAACAAAACACAATATTCCTTTTTTTTCCCCTTGAAAGCAAAGTCAATTTAAAGGGGTTTTTTACCCCTAGTCTCCATCTTTTCTTTCTCATATTTAAATTTTAGAATATCTTGCATCTCTTTACTGATATTCCTAAAATTCCTCTTTCATATTATTACAAAAATGAACCAACACTGCACTAAAATATAGATAGCACAATGCTGAATTTAGAAAATGTTTCACAGGATAAAGCTGGTCATATAAATTACTTCCTTACCCACAATATTTCCAGGCATAAAGACAATGATGCTCATGATAATGGAACCCAGCCAGTAGAGACCAATGGTTCTGTAGCTTTGTCTGTTTAAAAAAGAAAACAGGACATAATTATTGAACTGTTTCTAAAAATTCCCTACTCTAAATACTATATTCATTGCCGTGGTTGTATTTTAGTAAGTAGAGGTTTTTAAAATCTGTACCACAAGTCAACAGTGGATTGTTGCCTCTGAGAGGGGTCACAGAGAAATTCATGTGGGAGAAAGGTTATCACATGAACAGCACAGGCTTTGGGCATACTCAGTTATTTGCTGTCATGTGTCACTCCCCTGAAGGCTGACTGCATGAGTTTGCACATCACAGGCTGTACAAGACTATGAAAGAATTCATAATTAATTTCATACTGTTCATGCTACTATTACCAGCAGGTACATTTGCCTCTGAAATTTAAGTACTTCCTCTCTCGAACTCTTCCTTCAGCAGCAAGAAGCATAAGAATCTCTAGAAATAACCACTTTCTCTTAAACTTCATGACGCTCTCTAACAGGGAAGAGAGATCATCATGGTGCTAAGCAATACATTACTCCTATCATAAATTTTTTATTTGGAAAACAATTTTTTTTCACACATGCTTTTAACGCACATCATCTGTCAGCTTTTTGGCTACCACAAAGCCACGTAGATGTGCTCCACTCTGAAGACAGGCTGCACCTCCATGCATTTGCTGGGCTTAGTCAGCTGAGAGAAAGGGTAACTTGGCAAGGGTAGAACCCCTGGAAGTAACAAAATTTCAACGGCGCTGCTTTGGCTGAAATAACCCCGAAAGAAAAATGTAAATACTGCACAGAAAAGAAAGGCTTTTGTAGAGGATGTGAGGAGGCAAGCAAAGCAAAGAGTGCACAAATTGGAGAGACTCACTCCCATGCAATAGCTGCCACCATCAGCAGGTACATCAGGTAGTGAGCGGAGCCGTCCCAGTAGCAGATGACGTGGCCGTATGCCGTGTTCAGGTAGGGCTCGCCCTGGGAACGTCCACGTGGGAGAAGACTCAGTGCTCAGGGCAAGAACATCAATTAATAAAGAACAGCAAGTAACGAGTTGGGAAGAGTAACTGGCGTTCTTGCCAGCCAGTGGTACAGCCTTGAAGGAACAATGCATATTTCCAAGCACAGACCTGATCTAAGCAGGATCGGGAAGATTGCATGAGGTCTAGATTTGCAATAAAGGGTGTGAGATGGAAGGGGAAGTTCCCCTGTGAGACTGTCAGCATTACTCTGCCACGTTATGGAAATAGGACTTTTCCATGTTTTAGTGATTAAAAACTATGAAATAAAGATAGATTTAGCATAGAGCAAACACAGATATATTTAGCAACCTGGAGATGTGCAGCAGTACTGAATATATGGATGTCAATGTATAACCTTGTAGGGTCCAACTCATTTCACGCTTAAGTTCATGGAATCTTTTCAATGACTTCAGTGACTTTCCTGTCAAGCTCTTACTGAGCTATTTTTGGTGGATGTTGATATTCAGCAGCCAGCAGATTCTGCTGACTAGGTATCTGGCATCACCATTTTTAAACTCTACTTTAATTCCTTTCAGTAAAGTGATTAGGCAAAAATAAAGGAGCAATTTTGGTTTTTTTCTTGGTAACACATTTTGGTGTTGCAGTACTCATCCACTCCTGAGTGCTGCCTGTGGTTTTCTGCAATCATGTGCAGCCCATTCAATTTCCACAGAAGTTAACACAGAACAGTGCTACTGAAGTTAAATGTAACAACAATGGAGCTTGAAAGAGACATTATTTTTCCCAAATGAGTCTGTAGATTGCAAGTCAGTGAAGGTTTTATCCATAGCAATAATGAATCAGGCCAACTACAAAATTCAAGAAGACCCTTTCAAATGTGTAAGTGGCTATTTTTCTGTGACAAATACTACACCAAGCTATTTATAGTGAAGATTTTATTTACATTTGTAAGCCAAACTATTATTTACCTCTCTCAAGTAATGAGTCATGAATCCATCAATAATTCCATCCTGTTCCAGTCCAATTATCAGATTCACTACACTGGTAAATGCAAATACAGCATAAACTGTAACAAGACAAAGGGGAAAAAAATAAATTAATAAATACTTGGAATCATACAGCTGCTTCACAGTCCAATTAATTTGGTCAAGCAGAGATCTATTGAACTGGACGTGTCAGCTTTGAGGTCACAGACATTTAACACACAATAGGACTTTCCCACATAGCTCAGTCTATTTTAATTACTGGTTGGTCAACAGCGCTCTTAGGAAGCTTTTTCTGAGGAATGTGAAATTCTGTAGAGCTGTAGGCACAGCCCCCGTGGAAGGTCAGTGTCTGCAGACAGGACTATGCAGCCTTTCAGAAATCTTGGTCACATGAAGTTTACAGCAGGAGAAAGGACAACAGAAAGGAGGTGGAGAGGGAAATGTGACTTGCCATTTTTGTAGGTGAGCAAGGCAAAGTGCATGAGCCATGGCAGCCTAGAGCAAAGCTGTAGGTGAGCCAGGACATTCAGCTTTATCAGGACATACCATAAAACAGAGGGTCTTTTGGTGGCTTTCTCTTGACAAGAACACGAGCTAACAGAGCAATA
Organism: Monarcha castaneiventris obscurior; assembly: GCA_026261815.1. Lineage (NCBI taxonomy): Eukaryota > Metazoa > Chordata > Aves > Passeriformes > Monarchidae > Monarcha > Monarcha castaneiventris. The sequence continues at coordinate 3,376,824 of JAMPIT010000434.1, read as the reverse complement.
AGAACCAGAACCAGCAATCCAACTGCAACGATTACCCAGGGACTGTAACAGCAAAAAAAAGAGAAAAAGAGAAGAATTTAAAAGTAAAACAGATAGAATTTTGCTTCTTCAGACAGCTGTTCTCAAAGCCACATATTCATAAGGTGACTTTTAATACTTTAAAATACAGATTTTAAAGTTTATTGCATACTCTGCCATAGTATTCATCCTATAGTTTTGCAGAAGTTATGTGCCTCTCTTTTCACATGTGACCAGCTAAAAAAAGAAAATATGAAAATAGCTAGATAAACAACATATCCAGAAATCTAGATTAGTCTGACTAAAATCATACTGGTATCTGCAAAAATAAACAGAAACTATGGGAAAATTAAAGGCCAGTGAAAGATGAGGATCAAACCCACAGAGATTTCAAGGCCAAAAAGGATCATTGGGGACATTTTGTCTAACCTCAGCAATAAGTTATCTACTCAGGAAATTACAAATGCAAAAATAAAACATCAGTCCGTGGAACAGGAGTAGCAGTGTGGGGCACCTCTGATGGATTTGGGCTTACTGTTCATTTGTGGAAGTGCTACCAGAGGTCTCTCTGGCCCTACAAGGCAGGACCACTTGAGCAGGTTCAGTCAGTGATCAGCACAGGTGGGCTCAGGAAAAAGGATCTTCTCCCTGGAGATGGAGCTATAACGTTACTGCATGGAAAGTGGGAGTGGCACAAAGCACAAAAAAATCTTTGGCACAAAGCAAATTTGTCTCCTTCCCCAAGAAAATGCAAGCTAGGAAAATCAGCTTAAAATTGTTTCATAGGTCTAAGCACGTAAATTATACTGAGCTCTCTTTAAGGCAAGATTCTCCTCCTCAGTCTTCACTTTTGTCCTTGTACAAGGGGAAAAAATGGAGGGGAAAATTAGGTAAAGTCCAGAAGAATAAGCTAAAAATATCTGGTACATCATTTTATACATAGTATATATACCACTCTGTGTCAAGAAAACAGGTTGTATACAAACAAATTATATTATGGCAATATCAGCCTTAGTGAAACTTGACTTAAAATTATTGCAAAGAATGTGCAAGACCAAATATTTCAGAAAATATACACACATACTTTCTGAGTCAGGATGAGCTGTACTAGCTTGTTGATTTATTTTATGCTTTGAATCTTCTGATAGTCTGTTTTCCCAATGATGGATTTCTTCATACCGTTACAGCTGTTAATATTGCAGCGACTTTTCACTGCAGTCTATCAATTTGAAATAAATATTGGCAGTCAATCAAGCAAGTCACCATGTGTTATTCGACATTAGCAATGAAAAACAAAAAATTTAGTTATCGGCCAGAAGGAGGAAAATGAGGAAGAAACAGATGTAGCAAAGCCCTAGAAACAAGAAGCAAATATTTGTGCAGTAAAGTTGCAAAACACCCCGGGCTGTGGGATCACAAAATACCACACAGACCTTTAAGTGAAGTGGGTTTTGCCATGAGGAAAGACTTTCCTTTCCTAGTCCTGCGGTTTTTCCCTGGGATCCCGGTTTTTTGGCAGAGCGAGGGCACGCGGTCGTTCCCAGCCACACGCGCAGGCTGAGGGGTGCCCGCGGCTCGGGAGCGCTCCGGGGCTGCCGAGTTCTCGCACTCGCTTTTACACAGAACTGGGTTTTGTTCGCGAACGCCCGGGCAGGAGCCGGGGGGAGGCCGCCGGTGCCTGCACGGAGCGGGCGCTGCCCCCGGGGCCGGGCTGGAGCTCCGGGACACGCTCCGGGGGATGGCGACCGGCAGCGAGAGGGTCCCGGGGGTGTCTCCGCATCCCGGCTCGGCTCCTCCGAGGACACCCGGCAGCGAGAGGGTCCCGGGGGTGTCTCCGCATCCCGGCTCGGCTCCCCAGAGGACACGGGCAGCCCCCGGCGAGGCGAGGCCGCCCCGCTCCTCCCGCTCCGCCGCCCGTCCCGTCCCGTCCCGTCCCGTCCCGTCCCGTCCCGTCCCGTCCCGCGCCCCCGGTGCGAGCCCCCGGGCCCGTCCCGCCTCACCTGCCCGTGGCCGCCAGGCAGTTGAAGAGGTACGTGACGGGGATGGCGGTGAGCGAGAGCACGAACACGCCGGTGGCCGCCGAGGCGCTCATCCCCGCGGCGGGAGGCTGCGCGCCCCGGCCCAGGCACCGCCTCGCCTCGCCCCGGCCCCGGCCCCGGGCCCTGCCCGCCCCGCAAAGGTTAAATCCGCCTCGGAAACCGGAGCCGCCCGGCGCTGCTGCGGCGGCTCGGGCAGCGCCTCCGCCCGCCCCGGGGCTCGCCCCGCTCGCCCTCGCCCCTGCCCCGCGGTCCGGGGCTGCCCGGCGGGCGATGCCGCCCTCCCGGCACCGGTGCGGGTCCAGCCCCGCGGGGACGGACGCTCCTGCGGGGACAGACAGCGGCGATGTGCCGAGGGCTGCTGTGACACCGAGCTGAGCGCGTCGAGGGTTAACTGCGGGCGGCGGAGCGGCGAGGGACCGGCGTGGCCACCCCCCGAAGCGATCCGGGCTCGAGAGAGGTGGTGGATGGAGAGAGGGTCCCTTGGTCCGGCCAGTGCAGAACTCCCTGAGAAACCCGTGAAAAAAATGAAGCATCTCTTTTGCACCAGTATTTAGCTGGGTTGTTAAGAACAAGGACATTAGAGCTGTAAAAACGTCGGGGAAAAAGAAAAAAAAAAAAAGAGCGTTCACCTTTTCCATTTAAATGCTAAAAAATTTAGCAAAAACTAGGTATATGTTTGATCTTATCCATCAGCCTTTTCTTTCTGGCTTCAAACTTTGTTTATACCTCAGTATCAACACTGAAGTGTCAGTGGTGGAATGAGCCCTGTGCGCAAGGCAAACAGAAATGAAACCCGCTGTTCCTAGAAGTTACCGAGCGTTTAATTCCAGGACATTGGCAAGGGAGAATGTGTTGCCTGAAGAAAACAGCAAATGCACTTCTGGCGTGCCAGGCAAGCTCTTTCTGGAAGAATTAACGCCGTTGTAAAAGCACCCTCTGCAATAATGGGGGCGATTCAGATTCCCTCGTGTTGAAATGATACAAAGGAGGGCTGCTGAGGTGGCTGAGGAAACAGGGCACCTGTCTGTCAGGAACGGCTGAAGAGCTTGGCTGAGAGTGCTCCCTGTAAATACTTGAGGAGTTAACACCAGCGAGAGGAAAGAACTCTTTATTTGCAGGATAAAGCTGTGAAGAAACCGTCACTGGTTTTCAGAAACAGCTATGAGCAATAAAGGGTCTTTAAGTCTTTTACAGTAAATTTGGTCCGTTTAAGCAATAGACTAATTGATACAGTATCTCTCACAGAAAGGAACTTGATGACCCAGAATGTATCTACGTCCTGTGTATTGTACACAAACACATCCTTGTGTAGTTATTTCAAGTGGGAAAGATCTAGAATCTGGCCATAGGTTTACAAATGGGTTAAACCATGCTCAATCAAACTATCTGGTGAAAACATGATGCAACTCCTAAAAGTAATTTAGTCCACCCAAGTGTCAAAATTGCCATTGGATGAGTCAGGGCTAAATTTACCACCTCCAAATGCCTACCTTTCAATGCACAGCCGGTTTACTTCTCAGGCTTTCAAATGTATAGGCTGCTTATTTGTATGCAGCTGCCAGAGTGCAGTCTCAGGATTCACGTCTCAAGCTTCCCTTCTCAGTTCCTGTGTCTCTGAAGTCAAACACTCTATGGGAAACTTCTTCCTCACCACTCTGCCAGCATATTCCAGCTCTGATTTGCATCCAGCCTGCTCCTCAAGTCCTATTAAAACTTCTGAGCACAAAGTGTCAAGGCACATCCTGGGGTAATCACATAGCAACTCAATTGTACATGTGAATTATTTGAGTCTATTGTGTTGAGATCTATCCACTTTTGATTAGAAAAATAATTATGAGCATCTTGTAGCACAAGTGACCCCTGAAATGGGATATTTGAAGTTCAAATTTGTTCAAAAGGGCATGTTCTCCCCTTTCATTTTCATCTCTCACCCTATGAAAGAAACATTAGTGAGCCTTCCAGCTCCATCATTCTTTTCCATGTCCTGACAAAGGAGGCCCCCAAGTCCACCCATGATAGTGCTGACCATGTGGACTCTGGTATACCACACTTTCCATACCAGAAATCTTTTTTTTTTCTAGCTACAGTTCCTTCTAACTCTGGCCTTCCTGCTCTGTGCCAAAATATCCTGGCTTCTATTTCAGGCTTTAGGAAGAAAATAAAACCACCAGCATTCTTGCTGACTTTATTTTTACAGTTGAAACCAATTCTAGAGAAAAAGGAAAACTTGCTTGGTTGGCAGTCCAAAATCACTGACCAACTTCCCCAAAGGCAAATAATTCAAAATTAGGCTTAAGTCAGAAATTCAGTCAAAGAGCAAACAATCTCACTGATCAAACAACACCCTCACTTGAAAACCAGGAGTCCTCAAAAACTAACACATGCGTTTTTTGACAACTCTAAGTGTTCTTGTGGGGGAGGAAGGGGAAAGAAGAACTTCAACTTCAACTGCTTGTAACACCACCCTCTATTCACATGTACCAGAACAGTGATATAAAAATGAAGGTAGGAATAGGGTGTCTCTAACAACACAATTACTAATCAAAGTGTTATATGAAAGCACTGTTGATAAGCTGCTGTCACTAGAATAAATGTAACCTCCCAGCTCCCTGTCACATACTCAATTATATTCATTTCTTGATGTTGCAAAATCTTTTTTTTTCTTTTTTTCCCCCCTGAATTTTATAAATGGCAACATCATCATGAGACATGTGAATGCCCTAACTTGTAGGAAATCAAATAACTATTTAACTATTTTGCAATATCAGATGTCAGAATAAGATTGAAAAATACATATATGCTACACAAACTGCAGTGAAGCTTAGGACAGCAAAATGGAGTCATGAAAACGTGAAAATTGGGACCCCTTCCCATGAAAAAATTGTCAGAGGATCATATTGATTGACAAGTAGAGATTCTGAACTTATTTTTCATCTGAAGGATGGTACCTTCAGCAGCACAGTGCCAAAACTGGTGATCCTTGACCACACTGCAACATTCTCGTGTCAGAAGCCACATAATTTCTGTCTAAATAGTCATTTTAAAATAGGCAGCCCAACTCTCTGTCAAATCACAAGTAGCAGCCTTATGCCACAGGTCAGATTCCTCACTGGGACTCCTGACCACAGCAAGAAGCCTGTTCCACTTGGGCTGATGTTTGTTGGCTTCTCAATTAGAACATTAATCAGTTCTTGTAATACAGAAGTTGTTTCTCTCCAGTCTCTGTACTTAATGGTGGCAGATCAGTTCTCTTGTCAGATCTGAGAAGGCATTTGTAAGTGTGCCAGCAAAAGAATGTGGAAAATATAAAAATCAGTATTTATTAATGGTCAGCTACAAAGTAGATTCACTGGCCATTAGGTCTTTGTGTCTACTTTTAGCCTGAGAAACAGCTCTTATCTTTGGTAACTGCCCATTGAATCGTGACTACTTGTAGGGTTTAACATTACATTCAGACATAGTTGTCCTAATTTTAAATCAAAATCACAGTAATCTAAACAAACATAGGTAGCTGAACCTTAAGCAAGCTCATGAAGATCAATGCAAGGATTAAGAGGCACTATTTATATCTCTTGGAAGCACTGCTCATGTGTTCACACAGGGCTCTGCCAAGCAGCAAGCTTTCATTGCATTATGATGCCAGCTACAAAATGCCATCCTGGTACAAAACAACTTGTGTCATTCAATTTTTATGGAACCAAGCTGATACATTTTGGAGGGTCTACTTTCCTGTATATGCAAGTGAGTTTTTAAGGCAAGAGGAGTCGGTAACCAATAGTCCAGGTAAAGATAGTGGATTAAGAGGTGAATTAAGAGATGAATTAAAAGCTTCACGTTTGGGTCTTTTGTTAATGTGTTCATTTGCTGAGAGAGCAGCTTAGACCACACAAAACTGCAATCTTTTAACAGCTTTAAAGTCAACCTCTTCTGTTTCTGAATTTCCTGTTAGCTGAGGGTGCAACAGGTGATAAGTGATGCTGTATGGTAAATCTCAGACTGCATGGAGCATCAGAGCTCACATGGAATGAACTGGGGATCAGGAGGCCATGTGCTAATGATCTGCTGAGGATTTGGGGGGATTCCACAGCAGCAATCACAGCATCCAGGAAGAATCCAAGGAGGAATTAGTGATTTGTGACCATTCCACTCACAAAATTGAATATCAGTACCTTAAAAATAGAGCTGATTTTTGTGCTGCAACCTCTCTATTCAACAAACAGTGATCTTAAGAGGAAAAAAGACATGCGAGAGGAAAATTAAAAGGCATTATATTAAAAGGGAGCATGTCAATTGTACAATTTGTCTTGAACTGTAAATGGCAAGTGCAATTTCTCAGTAAGAATCCTGTTAATTATGTGGAAATTAAGCTGCTAGCTAATAGCCTGGTAGAAGTGTAGGAAATAAGGATTCTGTCTGGAACACTGCTGTGCCTCATCACATTTAGCAGGGATTGAAAGGTAAATAGCTTCACAAAATAGTCACTGGTCAGTCATAAAGACATGATGGTAATAACTTATAAAATAATTCCCTCTCCTTTGCTTCTCCAGCAATGGAGTAGCAGAATATTTTTAATGCTTTAAAATATATGTCAAATACAGGATTTTCCATAGAACCAGCCATGTCAGTATTTGAAATTATATGTAAAACAGGTGTGTGGTGAGTAGAATATTCCATAGCTTAAATAATTGGTTTTGTTTTGTAATTACTTTCAGAGAGAAGATGTGATGAATGTTGCTGTTGCTCCTTGCTGTATGTTTTTGAAATACATAAATGTGTCGAATGAGAAATGAAAGAGCTACTTCCACAACTGGAGTCCTCAAAAACTTCCATGTCATATCTGTAGCAGTTGAACAAATCTCTAAGCCACAATTCTGAAATTTTTCACAAAAATATTTTAATTAGAAGGAACGTTCATGGCAACAGTGTACTGTAAGTAATAATTGCTATACAGTAATAGAAAGTAAAGTAGAAATCATTTGTACTATCGCTAAAAATGAGAAAAGTATCAATATAATGGAGGGCACAAGACACATAATTACTTTAATACTCCAGGACAGCTAGCTAGCACAGCTGAAAATGTGCGATAAAATGCTCAGATACAAGAAATGATAGAGCAAAGAATTATGAATTTTTTAAACTCTGAGAAAGTTGCATATTTATCACGGTCACATTTAGAATACAGGTGAATTTATACCAGAGAAAAAAATACCAGTTGCTCTTATTATGTTTTTTTAAAAAACAATATTATATAGGCACTTTACAAGACATAAGAATAAAACTTAATCCCTGCCCTTAGCATTGCTCAGATCTAAGACTGTTTTCTGTGCCTGAGTGGATCCTGTGCTCCAAAAAACAGATCTGTTATCTGCAGACCCCACATCCCAACAGTACAGGCTAATGCAAGCCAGAGAGGAGATAACCATAACAACCACAAGAAAAAGCCCAAGGAGATAACGTTGTTTTTGTGGTTGTTATTAACCGTCGTTATTAAAAATTACACATTTGAGCAACGGTAATGCTACTGGAAATTCAGCGATGGGAGCAGTAATATGCATGTCTGTCACTCACAGCAGAGGCATGGATCAGAGGTAGGGGATTTTAAGAGTCTAATTGAGCATGGAAAGGAAAATGTGTCATCAAATGGCCCCAGCCAGGAAGCTTAATCAGAAACAAATCTGTGATTTACTCTGAATTATTCTCTTCCCTCCTGAAGCAGAGAAAGGATGCTAACTGCTTATGAGAACAATTGCTAATCACTGTGAAAATATGTGCCAGCTCAAAAACTCTGATCATAACAACAAACAGCTCCTTGGAGCATACACAAAGCCGAGTTCATGTGGGGAAAAGAAGGAAAGGGAAGAGAATTCAAACCATTTCAGCAACAAATGATTGAAAACAATACTCTCAGTAACCTGAACGTTTTTGATTGCTGAGAACTGGCCCCGTTTCAGGGGCAGGGAGGGCCAGGGCCACTGGGCAGGCATTCCTGTGTCTCTGGGACATCCCTGGCATCACAGGTATCTCAGCAATCCCTGCAGTTTCATCCTGGCATTCTCTGGTTCTTCTTCAGTAAAAACACTTTGTCCTCTCTCTCCCTGCTGACAGATAAAGGAACCTCAAGACTCAGAGAGCACCTCCTTCCCGAAAAAGGCAGAAAAAAGGCACCAGGTCAGCATGGGCTTGCTCAGGCTATTATCTAGACCTCGAAAATTAGCTGCTCAAAAGTGTAGACACTCCCTGACCTTCTGTTTTGCTGGCTAGAGATCAGGACAACCTCCACAGCTATATAATATAATACTGTTGAACTTTTGTTTGCAGCCCTTGATTTGTAACTGTTCTGATACATGAGATCAAACAAAAAACTTTTTTTCTGGAACTGCTTACATAAATATTTTTTTCCTATACTAATTTCTTCTGTATTTCCTAGACAAAACCTGAACACACTAAGAAAGCAAATAATGGGATGGCATTTTAGTGACATTCATGTGTAGCCCTTTTGGGAAAAGCATTGTGTATTATTTCTGATCCGGACTGGCAAATACAATCCCATGACATCACATTTAAAAATGGCTGTGATCCACCCACTGAGAATGCCAAAGAAAAGCTGTCTGGTTTGTTTTGGTTTTTTTTTTTCAAGGAAGCTAGCACAAAGATTACAAGGTGAAACAAATGTCTGTGGCTCATTGTCTGCATGAATAAAAGCCCAGTGTCAAAAGGAAATATTTTAATTTATATTTTCTTAGTTCTCACTTTGAAAACTGTTTAAATTAGTGCATTTGGCATTTAACTGAACAGACCAGATGGACATCCTGGTCAGATCTCTCCTTTTCTTTGTCTCCTTGCCTTTGTCTCTTTTCCTGGTTTTTGGGGGGTTTTGGGGTTTTTTGGGTTTTTTTAGGTTTTTGTTTTCTTCCATTTTATTTCTGGTTTTTTTCCCCCTCATTTTCACTCTCCATTTTCTTTCTCAGGCCATCATACAGGTCTTTCCATTATTTTCCTGTGTTGCATAGCTTTGCCTTCTTATGACTGATTTCTCATCCCTGAAGCTGTCTTGCACATTTTGCCCCAGCCTTTTAGCTCTCTGTGTACCTTTCCCTTTTTCCTCAGCCCTCTTCCAGCCCTGTTAACTTCCTCCAGAGTGTTACTGACACTTTTTGCAAACAAGGTTCTCTCTAAGCAGAGCAGTCATAGCTGCTGGCTCTCAGCTGACAGATTAACCTGTGAGTGAGCACAGAACGATAAAAGAAAAAAGACAGAAATGCTCATTAATACCCAGGTCATCCCATCACTGAAAAAAAAGGGTCCATTTAAATGAAAATTATCCATTTGTGCCAATGGTGTCAGTGTTTCACATCTCCGTCCCTAAGCAATCGAGGGAACGAGGGGCTCTCCTTCTCTCCCTTCTTTGCCCACCTTGGGACAAGAAAAGTGCAGAGATGATACTTTCATTCTTCTAAGTCAGCAGTATGATTATATTTTTAAATATAGCCTCCGTGCAAAGCTAGCTGCTGCTTTCTGGTTGGTACACTATATCTTCCCCTGCCCTTTTCCCACTATAGTTTACCCTGCTGAAATTGCATCCATCTTGCTTAAGGTTCTCAAAAACTTGTTCTGCGAAACGGACCACATTTGCTTGGTCTCAGTTTTGTCCTAATTATAAACCTGAACGCAGAGCGGTGACATGTTCTATTCCTCTTTTAGCCACACGTTTCCATAAATGCTGACGGGTCGGGAGCTATGACAAACAGCTCCCAGCGCCGCCGTGGAAATCGCCGCTGTGGTTACAGCACAGCCCCAGCAGATGGCAAAAGGAACCGCCTCGGTTCTGCACCGGCAGAGGTTTGACAGGGCTGGGAAAACGCCAGCACTCCTTGTTCCTCTCCCCTTGCTTTCCTAAAAGCCAGCATGACAGTGCACACCCCGTGAAGGTTAATTCACCCCCTGTGAGCGCTGCTGGGGCACAATCCCGCACTGCTGCCGCCAGCGCGGCCTCCTCTGCTCGGACTTTTCTCCTCAGAAGTTAAAACACGGAATGTCGAGACACTCTGTACGTGCATAAGGACTGTAAGGTGCATGTGCCAAAAGCCGCCGATGTTTCAGCGTTATTCAGGAAGAGTTAGAATAGGTCACCGGCCCTTGTTTTCCCTGTTACCACAGAGAAAAGGGCGTTATGGAAACTAACTTGCGTTTCACGTGCCTAAACACAATCGCCGCAGTTTATTCGCTCCCACGGGCAGCGTTATCAGCTCCGTGCCCGCCGCGGCGCTCTGTGCCCGGCACATCCGCTCGTCCCTTCTCCGCGGCTCTGCAAGCGCATTCCCTGTGCGCCGGCGGGCCCAGGGCCTTGACGGGCCTGGAGAGTGACCCAGTCCCGGGCACATCCCGGGCACATCCCGGGCACATCCCGGGTCACGGCACATCCCAGCGCACACCCCTGGGCACATCCCGGGGCGCATCCCGGGGCACATCCCGGAGTACATTCCTGGGCACGGCACATCCCCGGGGCGCATCCCGGAGCTCATCCCAGAGCACATCCCGGGCGCATCCCGGAGCGCATCCCTGGCACATCCCAGAGCACATCCCGGGGCACATCCCTGGGCGCATCCCGGGGCGCATCCCAGGGTACATCCCTGGGCACGTCCCGGGGCACGGCACATCCTGGGGCGCATCCCGGGACACATCCCGGGACACATCCCGGGCACATCCCGGGGCACATCCCAAGCACATCCCGGGCACATCCCGGGGCACATCCCAGGCACATCCCGGGCACATCCCGGGCACATCCCGGGCACATCCCGGGCACCTCCCGGGCACATCGCGGGCACATCCCGGGGCACGGCACATCCCGGGCACATCCCGGGGCACGGCACATCCCGGACACATCCCAGGCACATCCCGGGCACAACCCGGGACACATCCCGGACACAACCCAGGCACATCCCGGGCACATCCCAGAGCACATCCCTGGGCACATCCCTGGCACATCCCGGGCACATCCCAGAGCACACCCCTGGGCACATCCCAGAGCACACCCCGAGGCACATCCCAGGCACATCCCGGGCCCATCCCGGCTCCGGCGGGGCCTGCGCGGGCAGCGGCGCCTGCGCGGCGCGGGTGCGGCGGGCGGGGCGGGGCGGGCGCTGGGGCGGTGCTGAGGGAGCTGAGGGAGCGCCCGGCGCGGCCCGGCCCGGCGCGGCCCCGAGGGCGATGGCGGCGGCGGGGGGCGGCCCGGGGGTGCCCGCGGAGCCGCCGCCCGGCACCGCCGCGGGTGCCGCCGCCGCCGAGGCCGGCGCGGTGCTGCAGCGGGAGCCGCTGTACAACTGGCAGGCCACCAAGGGCTCGCTGCGGGAGCGCTTCGCCTTCCTCTTCTCCAACGAGCTCCTCAGCGACGTGCACTTCGTGGTGGGCAAGGGCAGCGCCCGCGGCGGGGCGGCGGCTCCCGGGCCCGGCCAGCAGCGCATCCCCGCCCACCGGTTCGTGCTGGCGGCCGGCAGCGCCGTGTTCGACGCGATGTTCAACGGCGGCATGGCCACCACCTCGGCCGAGATCGAGCTGCCCGACGTGGAGCCCGCCGCCTTCCTGGCGCTCCTCAGGTCAGCGCGGGGCGGGGGCGGCCGCGCTCGGAGGGGCCCCGCTGGGCCGCCGGTGCCTTTTGCTCGCTCCGCGCCCGCAGAGCCCGGCCTTTCCTTTTCCTGCCCCGCAGAGCCCGGCCTTTCCCTGCTGCCCGTCCCTGCAGGGAGATGCGGGGAAGGCGCGGAAATACCCTGTGGGCTCCCCGCAAATTGATACGTCCCCGCCAATATGGTTTGGTCTCTTCTTGCTCTTCAGCCTGCACTGTTTTCCCAAGAGAAGTGCCCTGATTCCATGGCAGCTGGCTGGCTGTTTAGGGAAGCACTCGGTGGGTGTCTGGTTGGGCTCTTGGGTTCAGTGTTTTGGTTCGTTTAAGTGAAATGATGGGAATTAGTGGGTCCCCTTGGTGTTGCAACTATCCAGCCATCTTCTAATAGTAACCAAGAAGGGACAGAGGCTGTTGTACCAAGCTTTTAGTTTCATTTCATACTTACCTTGAAATTCGATATTTACTGTGAAGTCTGAGTCATCTTCCTGTTCAGTTTTCTTTGTCAGTGATGGTAATAAGTTGTTATATATTTTTTCCATAATAGCACCCATTGTAATCATCCTCGGGCAGAGAGGGAACATGCAGCAGAAGGCAGTAACCAGCTGATTTTTACTCCCAGACCATCTGAGTGTGAGACTGGGAGTGCAATGGTAGCAAAAAGGATATAAAGTGTGTGTTAGTGATTTCTAATTTGGGATCTGCTAGTTCGCATGTTCACAAAACTGATGAGTTTACCTACCATTTCTCCCTACTCAGTGGCAAATAAAATTTATGGTGGTCATAGAAACAATTACTAATAGTTTATTTGTGCCTCGGGCTGTGGTGTGGTAACACGACTAAACTGCATAACCTTAAGGTTTTTATCAAAGAAACCACTCTGCTAGACAAAAGTAAAAAATATATAAAACAGTTCTCTGTGACGAACATTTGGGAAACAAGTAATATTATTGCCTGGAAATAAATATGTAGTGTCTCAAAGTTCTTTGTAATAGGAAAAACTCCAAAGTCTTGGCAACGTTTTTCTTTTGCTGAGGCCTAACAGATAGGAACAATTAAAAGAGTCACCTAGTCCTTTGGTAATCATGGACACGGAGTTGAAGCAAGTGATGTGCACAAAACCCAACAAACCCCCATGCAGCAGCAGTGTCTCTCTGTTGCTGTTAGCAAATGACCTGTTCTCTGTGGAATTTTAGCAAAGAGTGAGTGGATTTTTAGCAAAAGTGGAGAGTTTGTGCAGAGGAGCAAGAGCAAATTGGTTTCAAAGGTTAGAAGTAAATGGCAGTGCACATGTATGTGTTTGTCTATATGTGGAAAAGATGCTGGACAGTGAAAAGTGGGTATAATAAGAGAAGTTTGGGTAAAAATAGAAACACAGAAACAGAGATTTCTAAGTAAAGATAAGAAGCAGGGTATTTGAGAACCATAGAAGTGAATGAAGAGATGTTGTTAGAAGCAAACAAAAGCTGTCTTGTGTTGGTGGAGCTGCCAGTGCGTAATGGCCAGGGGACCTGCGTCAGTAAACTGATTATGCTCGTGTCTTGTCTGAGTATCAGCACTCTGCTGGACTGCTGAAACATCTCAGGTTTGCTGTCTGTGCCAGCCCTTCAGGACATTCTTCCATGTTATGTATATTTCTCTGAGTTTATATTGAAATAAATATACTTTGCAATACCTTGTTGAAAACATATCTAAGGAGAACTCCTTTAATACATGCCAGTACTGGACTTTTTCCATGCTGGAAACAACACGGGGTCTTTTCCTGGTGTTGACTGAAAGAGGCAGGAATGATACCTTGTACTGTTGGCCTCTTTTATCTATCATTAGTGAATTGGTCACATAATGATAGTTACCTTTCATAGGACATTTCTTTAATGTTTGCAAATACCAGTTTGAGGTATATTGGCTAGAAATCAAGTCAGCTTCTTTGAATACACATAGCAAATGAACATCAGCTCATGGAAATGTTTAAGTAATGCAAAACTTTAAAAGGATAATTTTCTAATTATTTAATGTTCCTCAGCTCATTTCCATTTTATTTACTTATGTGGTTTGTTAAGTCATGTCTATAGTTTATGTGTTTCATAAAGATCTACTGACAAAGGCTAGTTGTAAATTAAAGTCAAAGGAAATGATTTTTTGATGAAAAAAAGAAGCAGTTTGACAGATAAATCCTTAAGAGCTGAAATAATATCAAAGTCACAAAGTTTGGATCTGTTTCTGAAGGAAACAACTTCTTTTTTTCCTGTTTCTACCTACAAATTGAATAGCAATGATCAAAAAAATTCACGTTGTCTCAGTAGGGTTCTGCTTTAGGATTTCTTTTTGTTTGTTTTAATAGGATTTTTTTAAAATTTTCATTCATATTTTACAGTAAGCTAACTTGTCCTTTGATCATAGGATAAAGGAAAGTGATGACATGGCACAAATTAGCAGTCTGTCTTCCAAAAAATCTTCGCAGAGACTTCTGGCAAGCAGTAAATAGAGGGGTAATCATGACTAACAGGACAAAAAATATTCCTGTGTACTTTTATAAGGGTGAAAACATTTCAGCTACTGAGAGGATGCTCAAACCAGGGGAGAAGGAAGTGCTAACCCAAGAGTAGAGAAAAGCAGCATAAAATGTATGAGAAGCTTATGCAGACTGAATGATTGAATGGTCACTTGGAAAAATTGTTTGTTCTGGTTGTTAAAAATGTTCTTGCAGTTTGCACATACACCCCCAGCTTCCCATCCCCTCATCCTGAATGCCAATAAAATTAGGTTGTTTCTGTCTCAAAGGGAAAGAGAGGAGGGAATAAGGGTAAGTGATCTTCAGTGCCACTGGGTTAGGTGGAGAAGGAATAGTGGTGTAAACATGAAGCTGTGCTAGTTCAGGCCTGCCACAGAGGGGAGAGTTAACAGGGATTTTTAGAGGGAAGACACACCTAGAACTGCACCCTGTTTCTTTAGAAGGTATAGCAGAAAGTGATACACAGGCCAGATGAGCTCCTCTGGTGTGGCACTTCATTGGCTTCACATTGAATTCACTTAAGGAATGAAATCAAAGTCACGTTCCAAAACCAACTTGGGGTGGGTTTTTTTGTTTTGTTTTTGATTAGGTAAAATATAGACTGTAGTTTACATGGCAGTATTGCTTTTTTTACAGCCTGTTAATCAACTTACATGAGTTGGACTCTAAGCTCCTATAAAGTCATACAACGAAAGTTATGGCATATTAAACTCTTTGTTTTAAATCATAACCAAAATGTAAATGCACCGTTCTTGTGCTTTAATGAAGAATTTGTCAATTTAGTATGCAAAAGTACCTATGAAAATAAAAATAAATTTCTTAAAAATAAATTTGTCAGCAGTTCTGACTAGCAAGTCAGCCCATCATTTTCATCAACAGATAATAATACTTCATAGCTTTCATAAATCAGTCCCAATTGAGCTGTATGAAAATTTTGCTTTAAAAAAAAAGTTAGCATTTAATTAAATTATTCTTTCTAAATGCTATTCAATTTAAATCCAGTTTAAAAAGTTAATCTAGAGCACCATTCACACCTCCAAAGTGATGTGTGAGTATCCAAACTGGCTGTTTTAGTAGGGTGGAGTCTTGTAATGGTAAATATGTACCTGTATTGTGGCAGCAAATTTAATGTTGAACACCATATTTAGTTGTGTGTTAGCAACTACTGCCAATTAGAATTTTCTTGGAATATAAGAAATGTAAACAGTGAAGAACTTCAGTTGAAACTTTAATTTTAGGTTTGTATTACTTCGGTTTCTCCATGTTGCAAGGAAGTTTAACAAGTCTGTTACTTTCACAAGATTCTCTTGTTGGATACAAACTGCTTTTTGCTACATTTAAAAACCATTCTAAACACAACTTCTGTCTCCGTGTGTCATTCATTTGCAGGATGTTCTGAAGAACAAATATTAAGAAATGTAAAGGAAAGGCTTGGTTTTCATTGTGGAATTCTTGCATTTGCTAGTGTGCCTTGGTTAATTATGTTTGGTTACCTATGTGTTGGGGACAAATGTAGTTTTGTAAATCACAGACTATTCTTGATTGTTATCTGAAAGGCTGATAAAATTTTGCTAAAATTAACTTAAATGTCACCTGTAAGAAAAGTTATTTTTAAAAAGTCATAGTTTCCATACAGAACCTTAAAATAAATCTTATCTTGTCTAGTCTCAAATAACAACTGCTCAGGAAATGGGTTTTTTTCCTGGTATTGGTGGAAGCTCCTATCTTCTGGTTCAGAGCTTATGCTAAAATCTCAACCAATCCTCTTGCCTCAAGCAGTAGGGACAAGCCAGAATGTTTTGCTGAGGCAGGAATAGAAGAGTCAAGGTCATCTGCTAGAATGTGCTCCCTTTCCTCTTCTGAATACTACAGAGGGGTAACTTGGACATAAGATGTTCTCACAATCTAAGTCCTTGACACTATTCCCTCATGGAGGGGAAGCCAGTGTGCACTGTCAGTAAATGAATTTCAGGAATACAGCCATAGAGGGTTGTGCATTGATATTTTCCTGATGGACTGAGAGCATGCATTTGTAGGTTAAGTAACTCTGCAGCTCAGCTGTTGTTTACAGTTGGGGAGCTATGTATAACTAGCACAGCCAGATCAGTCCTAGGGAGTAATACATATTTAAAACAAATGTATGCCATTAGGTTATCATAATAGTCTTTCTTCAACCCTTTAACTTAGCTTCTTTATTTATAAGAATGCTATTAGGGCAACTGTTGCACTGTACCCAATGCAAATCTTTGGCCTGGTTTCTAAATGCAAAGAGACTGTTGTGTTTGTCTGCCCCTCTAAAGTATGTTTTTATGGTCTGTATTTGTGTATTTATTTACAGGTTTCTTTATTCAGATGAAGTTCAAATTGGTCCAGAAACAGTCATGACTACTTTATACACTGCTAAAAAGTATGCAGTCCCTGCCCTGGAAGCACACTGTGTGGATTTCCTAACAAAGCATCTCCGAGCAGATAATGCCTTTATGCTGCTTACTCAAGTAGGTAAATTTAAGTTTAGTTTTTGATTTACTAGGAAAATTGGTAATTGGGGGGAAATGATAAATTCTCCTTAATTATGTATTCCTTTGAGATTTTAAGTGTTCTTCAAGGTACATGCACAAAGAGTACATAGACAAATCAACCTGTTTTAATTTATGTCTATACCAGAGTATAAAGTTTGCTTTTTAAGATTAGCAGTTTGTCAGCTTTATGCTTAAGATGCATTTCTTTGTCTTTGCAGGCTCGTTTGTTTGATGAACCTCAGCTTGCTAGTCTTTGTCTGGACACAATAGACAAAAGCACTATGGATGCCATAAGTGCAGAAGGCTTTACAGATATCGACATAGGTAAGTCACTCTGAAATTACTGTGCCCCAGGATAGTTCCTTCCCCCATCTGAATGTGCAGAGTCCCAAACACTTCTTCCCTTCTTGGCTGTCCACTCTGCAGTGCTTGCCTTTGAGCTTCACTCCTGAGCTGGTTTCCACTGCACTGTGTCCTCACTGCAGCAGTGCTGGTGTCTCAGGGCTCCACACTTCACACTGAAGCGAAAGCTTTCACTTGCTGAGGGTTGTGCCTCATCCCTGAGGCATCCACGCCTGCTTTTCATGTGCAACGGGAGTCACACTGTTCTGCTGCCACGTGGTACTTATCTATTCAAAGTTGCATAGATCAGGTACAATTAATGAAACCTGCTTTAAAAAATGAGTACATAAACTGCTAGTTTCTCTGGTTAATCTTCTATCAAAAGCTAGCAGTTGTAAATTTGCTTGCTCGATTTCATTGCTACTATGTGTCTAAGGTTTTACTCCAATTCAGCTAGATTGTGGGAAAAATTCAGACTAAAGGAAGGTATTTCACTGCTGAAAGAAATTGTAAAGTCATTGTTTACTCATGTTCAGTGGGATTTGTACCCAGACTGTGAGTGACCTATAGTCTTGTTAAGTCTCAATCTGTTTTGGCTTTCTAATGCGCTATTTTCTATAACTGCAAACATGCCTTACTTAAATTCAAGGCAGAGAAAAATTCCCAAAGACAGAAGATTCAGAATATAAAAACCCATTTATTTTTTGGTCTTGTATTCTATGATAATTTGTGCATACCCGTTAATTCATAGAAGGCCAGAAGGAGTAACAAATACAGGATAAGTTGCTTTTGTAAAACATGTATCTTGCCTCAGATCTTGTGCTTCACCTTCAGGCTTTGTGGAGGGCAAATATGTCAATGCTTAAGATCACTTTCATATATCTTTAAACTGGTTTTGTGTGTACCACTGCTGCTTGTGGCTATAGTTGACCCAGATGGGCAGCTGGCTGCCCAGATGAGAGTATGACAGTGTCATCATGAGTAACTTGTTTTTTTAGTAGTGTGGATTCACTGCTTGGTCACTTCCAGTTTTGATCTTGCCCCAGCCATGGAAATTCTTCAGGATATTGGTTATCACTACAGAGCTTAGTTACACTCTTAGGAATCAAGAAGAAAGTTCATATCCTGTCTTCATAGCAGGAAAATTACATTTTAGTTTGAAGTCTTTGTGTCATTGAGAGATTACTTTTTATGTAAGGTAAATTATGTGTAATATGAATATATATACACACACATATAACAATAAGACAAAGCTAATAGTTTTATTATGAATGTTCTTAGTGTGTGCTCAGTATTTTAAGCTTACATAATGTAGCACTGTTACTGGCTTGGTTGAAAACTGATTTAAAGCTGCTAACTTTTTTTCTTTAGATACATTATGTGCAGTTCTAGAAAGGGACACTCTCAGTATTCGAGAAAGTAGGCTCTTTGGAGCTGTTGTTCGCTGGGCAGAAGCAGAATGTCAAAGACAGCAACTGCCTGTGACATTCGGGAACAAACAAAAAGTCCTTGGAAGAGCTCTTTCCTTAATCCGTTTCCCATTAATGACTATCGAAGAGTTTGCAGCAGGTGAGTTTTGGAGTTGTTTGTCTCACTGTTAGAGCATCTTTCAGTGCTGTTTAACTGTGTTTAGATGCTTAACACTCAAGTCTGTTATTAATGCTGTACTAATAAGGGTTGTGATGCACAAAGGAAAGCAAAACATTCTGCAGATTATGCTCTGGCCATTGGAAAATATTATTGTTGTCTTCAGTTTGTGAGTATGTGTGGTTTAAATACAACAGCTGGAGTAATCCTTCAGATCATCTTAGAAGTTTTATGTTTTCACAGGCCCTGCTCAATCTGGCATCTTGTCGGATCGGGAAGTAGTAAATCTCTTTCTGCACTTTACTGTCAATCCCAAACCTAAAGTAGATTATATTGACCGACCAAGGTGTTGCCTTAGAGGAAAAGAATGCAGCATTAATAGGTTCCAGCAGGTGGAGAGTCGCTGGGGCTACAGTGGGACAAGCGACCGGATTAGGTAGGACTTTAGAAACTATTTGAAGGAGTGACAGAAATGTGTGGGAAGAAAGGGAACAAATCATTCAACTTTGACATTTTGGTATCAGATACAGTTGCAAACATGCTGGCTCTGTTGCACACGTTTGATCTTTTCCTTTTTTGAATAACTTGGGCTATTACACGCATAAAATACAAACTAGCAAAGAATGAGGTTTGGGAGGATTGGGTGCATAGAATGATTGGGTGTTGTCTGTATAACACCTTTTTGAAATACCAAGTCTTGATCTGTATTTGTTTTGGAGATACTGAAAAAAATCTGGTTATGTCTCATTTAGGAATACCGAATATCTTGAGGAATTAGCAAAGCTTTTAACTAGCTGACAAAGTATTTTTCTTAGTATTGAAATCTAAATAAAAAATGCTATTTAAAAAAGAAATGCAATGCCATTCTCAGTTTACTTCCCTACTCTTCAGTGGGAGTCTTTTTCCTACTTGAAATAAGGTAATGCACTCACCACAGTTGTTTGAATTCCTTTCTTGGCTTGTGTCCTACCAGGTTCACAGTTAACAGAAGAATTTCCATAGTGGGATTTGGATTATATGGATCTATTCATGGACCCACAGACTATCAAGTTAATATACAGGTACAGCATGTTATGTTTAAATAGGCTTGTACAGGAACTACACTTGTAGCACTTGTAAAAGGTTTGCTCTATGTTTGGGAGGGAGCAATTGATAGGTCAGGAGTCTAAGCTGTGTTTTGTCACAAGTGGGAATAAGTGGGTGACTAGGCAAAAGGAAGAACACTATGAAACTCTGCTCCCTTTCTCCTGTGTTCTCCTGTCCTTCAACCATTTTCATTGTAGGTGTTTTCCAACATCCAGCTTTTCTCAAGCTTTTCCTAATAGGAGATATATATCAATACTGTACTTGGGTATGTTATGTCCTTCAGTGGCCTGCATGCTTCTTAAAAGGATTTGGTTTTCCTAATTGTTCCTTTTAGTTTCTTTTGAACAAGCTTCCTCATTTTCCTCTCTTTGAAATTGAGCACAGCTGTGGGGGATTTGCTTTTGTTGTTCATGTGGGAGTGTTGACTCTAAGTATATTATGGACACTGTTACATAGTGTTTCCATTATGAAATTTTGAATCTGATCCTGCTCATCACTCAGTACCAAATCAAGGGCTGTGTTTCTTCCTACTGAGCAATTGGTTAGCAGGCTCACAAAGTGGCCAGTGACAGCATCTAAAAATGTCCCCCTGCTTCGTGCCCTGATGTGACCCTTGCCTGGTCCCAGAGGGTAATTGAAGACACCACTAAAATTGTATTTCCTGCTCTTGTAGCCTATTAGATCCCTTAGCATGTTGTGGTCAGGATTGTCTTCTAGTAGTAGTGATCCAGCACTCTATTTTTTTTCCTTTTTAAGTGTGGAATTTCAGTCTATTTGAATTTTTTTTCTTGTAGAGATTAGTTTTGTTTTGATTCTAAGCTTTATAATAAGGTATTAGCATTCCATGACTGGCACAGTTTTACCCTGTGCTGTGTATTTCATAACCTGGTACTATCATGTCACATTGATTTATTAGGTGCATGAGAAATTTTGTGAAATAAACAGTCTGTGACTTTTAGGGGCAGAAATTCTATTGTCCCTATCTTTCTAGACTTCTAGTATGTGCTGGAACTGCTGTTTCAGTTCCTTAGTGGATATTCTGTTTAAATGACAATTTGTCTTCTGCTTCCTATGTGATGATTATTATTATCTGACTACTCTGTACTTAAGGATAGGGATTTCTGTCTCTTAAGGAAAAAATGTTGTGCCTTTCCTCTTAATGATGTTCCAAACGGAATGCATCTGGAATGAGATTTTGAAGGAATTTGGCTTTTCCACATTCCTCACTTTAAAAACTCACTTGCAAATTCCTCTATTTGAAGTTGCTTCAGTTTGGTTTTGTCAAACTATACCTCCATGTAAATGAGTAGCATAGTGCACTAGACAGGATCTTTAGAACAGAAAGAGTTGCTCTTGGGAACCTAGCAGCTATACTAAACATACCTGGGGATTTTTACTTCACATAAACCCTTTTTTGAACCTCTCAGCTGAATTCCTGTTAGCAGATGCAAGCATTCGGTGTGTTCCCTCAGGATGTTTGCTGGATTTATTTAATCTGAAAAGAATTTAGATTTTTTCAGAGCAAACGAATGCATATTAAGTGGGAATGCTCAGAAGATTCACTTGAAAAAGATCTTCCTGATTCAAACTGAAAGACTAAATAAACTTTCATGGTTCATATTAAGGCCATCCATCTTACATAGTTTCTCTTTATCCTGGAAGTATCCCTAAGAACTGATGAATCTGAAACTTTCTTGTCACAATCTTTTGTTATTTAAGTCTTGTGCCTCTAGCTTATTTCATGGCTCTGCATCAGTACTAGCAGAGCTTCAGAGAGTTAAAACTAGTCATAAAATAGTGATAATGTATCCTGCAAATACATCTTTTATGTGAAAAGGGCTTAGGACTTCAGCCTTATAATTGTTAATGTTTCTACTGATTGTGGCTGGGGAAAAATTAAAGTACATTTTGCCTAGAATAGAGCTTCATCTCATTTGTGTAATACTAAAAATTATATGGCAATTTAATAATAACCTATTCAAGCTGATAGGATTCTTCTTAGTGCAGTAATCACGAGAAGTGCTCTACTCTAAAGCTGTGATATCCAACTTCTGCAAGAGGTATTGGGCAGCATGGATCAGGACTGCAATCCAAAATGGGAAGGGTGGTATCTGCTATACTATATTGGAACTAGTGATTCCTATTTGCCACTGAAATTGAAGGCAAAATAAACATGGTGTATTCTGAGTGTAATTTTTATACTGAATCAAGATAAAAAATAAATTGTATAAAATGTAACAACACAAGTTCTTGTTTTCTTTTATGAAGGTGTCATTGACTGCCTACATTATCTGTAAGAACTTGTTTTCTAAACTAGCCACAGCCAGCGAATGAGCTTCCCTCACGTGGGCTGTGTAGGTGTGCAGAGATCAGCACATCTAAGCAGGGGATTAGACGTTGTGTATGAAGGTCAGGAGCTGAAGGTCTAAGAGCTGTTCTTCATGTGCCAAGCACAGACTTTAACCTGGCTGGAGCAGTGCCCACAGCCCGTGTGAAACTGGCGAGCCATCGTTCCGAGGGGCTGCGTCAGCTCCAGGGCTATCAGGAAATCACAGCTTCTCTCCAGCTGAGGTTGCACTGTCCTTGCACTTAGGCTGGGTGGGGTAGGCAAGTGTCTGCTTGTCATCTCCTCTTGTGCACACAATCAGAACCTTTGTCACGCCTGTAAACATAAAGACGCCATTCTCATGCTTTTGTCCAGATTATTGATTATGAGAAGAATCAGACGCTAGGACAGAACGACACCGGATTTAGCTGTGATGGAACAGCCAGCACCTTCAGAGTCATGTTCAAAGAGCCCATAGAGATCCTGCCCACCGTTTGCTACACAGCTTGTGCAACGCTGAAAGTAAGAATGTCTAACAGTACAGAATAAAGTGTTACTTTGATGCAAGAGTTGCTCTTTTATGAGTCTTCTGATGGGAAAGTGTCTTCTAGATCTTGAATTTATTTTAAGTTTAGGGCTAAAGAAGGACGTAGTTAAAACTCCACTGTAACTTGTAAGACTGTTACATCTCTTCTGTACTATTCATAAATGGATCCTTTGTGCCTTCCCACTTTTTCTTGCTTGATACAGGAGTTGGAATGAGTTCTAATGGAGCTGGTTCTGTGTGGGAAAAAAAGCACTATCTAGAATATGTAATCTGGCAGCTCTCTATCAAAAAATAAGTTTGATTTCTTTTATCAAGGATATTCTAACCACTAGCTAAAGTCAAGAAAGCAGCCTTTTTTTCATCACTTTTTATATACTGGTGCTGAAATAATAGGCAAGAATTTCTTGTTCTCAGAAAGTCTCCCCTTAGTGTTGTGGACAAATTTATCTCTCCAAAATTTTTTAATATTCTTCTAAATATAATTACCAATACAGAAATCAGAGTTGAGTGGGTTGGAAAAAGTATTGCACTTGAAAAGCAGCTGAGGCAGGGAACTAAGTGAGAATATAGACAACCTGTGTGATAAGGAGAAATACTAGAAAGTATTCATTACTACTTGGATAAAATCAACTGGTTTAAGTCTGCTGTCAGAGAAATATGTTTGTTATTTAGACATAGGGCCCTTGCTTCTGTTGTCTGTGATTTTGTACATAATGTATGTGATGTGGGTACAGAAATTTTATACTACTAATTAGCCCGGGTCAGTAGTGTTTGAACGTCAGCAATTTTTGGGTCTTGCCCACTTCTATTCTCTTGCTAATCTCTTGTGATGTTTTTCAGGGTCCTGATTCCCACTATGGAACAAAAGGTTTGAAGAAAGTGATCCACGAATCTCCTACTGCTAGCAAAACATGCTTTGTCTTTTATAGTTCACCAGGTAACAACAATGGTACATCAATAGAAGATGGACAGATACCAGAAATAATATTTTATACTTAGTTTTACATGATGATCTGCAATGTGTTGGTGTGTCAGTGGACTTCAGCTCACCTATTGGCAGCAGTTAAAAAATTCTGTGAAATTACATCAATGTGTAAAAACAAAACTAATTTGTTTGAGGGGTACCAGAAAAGCAATTTTTTTTTTCTGCATCATTATTGGTAGATTGTAATTTAGCTTTTCCTCTAAACAAAATGTCAAGTGGAATAAGTACTCTGTATATTGAAAAGTTTGTTTCAAATAGTACCTTGTGATTAATTACTTTGTGTTTTTACCCCTTTGTTTCTCATGTAGTAGAATTCATTTTTTGAACTGGAAAATTCTTATTTGTTATGAACAACTTGTGTATGTTTTTTCCAATCTGTCCTGAAAAGACAGTACAGCTGCTGCTGTAGTCCCGTCTTACACTTCTTTCCAAAATGACCTTGGATTGACCCTGTGGACATGGATTGCTACTGTATTTTTTTTAAGTACATCAGCAAAGCTGGATTCATGTTGCCATCATCTTGACTTCTTCCAAGAGCCATGGAGAATTAATGGACTTTGCACTGCAGAGGACATCTGCAGCTGCACTGAAGAAATAAATACTAAGTCAAATTCAGCAACAAACAGATCTTTCCAGAATCTCTCTTAATTCAGAAGGGCTGTTTTGGAATATAGAACTGGTTATGCAAATAGCCACTGTATATACATATGTGCCTATAAAAAATGTATAATGTGAAAATGAGAAGACGAGACTTGTAATGGTGTTATTTTATCATCAGATATTCTAGTACTAAAAAAAATTAGCATAAACCTAAGGATTATTTGTGTGCAACGTGTTTTACAGATTGCATACAATAATTTGATGCAATTGCTGTGTGTATATAGTATTCAGTGTCTTGCAGTATGTACCATGTAGCAACAGAATATCTTCGTGTACAAAGACCTGTACCCTCCCCCAAGTTACACTAAAGTAATAATTTGAGAATGCAGGAGAAAAAAATAAGAAAACTTCTTTCTTAAGGGGGAAGGCGAGGATTTCACGCAGGTTTGGGGTGTCCTAAGCCCGTGTGTAGAGCAAGTGTCTGTCAAACCCCCAGCTCTGTACACACTGCGCCAGCGCTCTCCTGGCCCTGGGCAGGGACGGGGGCCGGGGCCGGGCTGTGCCGGGGGAACCGCTGCGGGAACAGGGCTGGGCTGTGCCGGGGGAACCGCTGCGGGAACAGGGCTGGGCTGTGCCGGGGGAACCGCTGCGGGAACAGGGGAGGAACCGCTGCGGGAACAGGGGAGGAACCGCGGCGGGAACAGGGCCGGGCTGTGCCGGAGGAACCGCTGTGGGAACAGGGGAGGAACCGCTGCGGGAACAGGGCCGGGCTGTGCCGGAACAGCCGCTGCGGGAACAGGGCTAGGCCCGGCCCGGCTGTGCCGGAGGAACCGCTGTGGGGCCAGGGCCCGGCTGTGCCCGAGGAACCGCGGCGGGGCCGGGCCGTGCCGGAGGAGCCGCTGCGGGCCCAGGGTCAGGCCCGGCCGGGCTGTGCCGGAAGAACCGCTGCGGGGCCGGGCCTGAGTTGTGCCGGAGGAACCGCTGCGGACCCAGGGCCAGGCCCGGCCGCGCTGTACCGGAGCGCGCAGGCGTCCCGGGGCGGGCCCAGCGCGGCTGCCGGAAAGGGCCGCCCCGGCCATGCCGAGCCTCGCCCGGTTCCTGCGGGTGCGGGCGGCGCCGGTGCGGTGCGGCGGGGCCATGCCCGGGAAGGTGCGGGCAGGGCCGGGAGAGGGAACGGGGGCAGGGGCGGGTGGTGCCCGCGGTGACCGCGCCTGTTGCTCTGTTTCAGGGAAAAGCAGCCGCCAAGGACCCCGCGGAGCCGGGCGCCGCCGCGGGACCGGTGGTGGCGGCGGACGGCGGCTCCGTGAGGGTGGCGGTGCGAGCCAAGCCCGGCGCCCGCTGCAGCGCCGTCACAGGTGGGTCTGTGGGCCCGGGCACCCCGAGGAGCGGGGACGGAGGGAGGGAACGCACAAAATCCCACCCCAAAACTAAAGCGAGCGGTTCGGCTCTCCAGGAGTAGCTCGCTCGCGTCCCCCGTGTGCAGCGCTGGGTGGCGCGGTGAGCACGGGGTAAATCCTGATCCCGAAGCCTTCCGTTTGGCATGTGTGGTTTAGTGCGGCCTGTTTGTGTCCCGAGAGCCTGTTCGGTTTTATTAGAGCCATAAAAGTTCGCTCTAATTAACCGTGTTCTCCCTCTGCATCCCTGCGCTTGCGCCCACACGCACTGGAGCCGCTTTCACACCCCGCGTGTGTGTGAGGCCCGCGGGCTGTGGCCGTGTCCGAGCTCCGCTGGTAACACAGGGATCTCACTGCCACTGTCACTCTGAGCAGGCTGATTTAACAAGCGGCTTTTGGAGGAATAACCTGATTTGAGTCGCGTTACGTGGTGCCAAGCAGGACAGCACCTGCAGCGGAATGGGCAATTGAGAGGAGCTCAGAGCGGTGCCCCGTGTGAGAAGGCTGGTAACTCATGGCTGCGCTCTGCTACGGCATGAAGGCTTCGCTGCTTATACAGATAATAATGATTGGGTGCTGTACAGATAACACCCAGTCATTGTAGAATGCACCCGGTCCTCCCAAACCTCATCCAGGAGTTTATATTTGATTGTGCTGGCCGACAGTCAAGGGAATATATGAAACACGCAAATGTCATCACCTGCTAATCTATGCATTTATTTGGTTTTAAATTAAAATGCTTTTGAAAGCACGAGCATTCATTTTTAGGGAACAATGGCTAGCTGTTTTGAATATTTTGAGCATAAAATCCTCAAACTGTTTGTTACAGATGTGACGGCTGAGGCAGTAGGTGTAGCTATTGCTGCACCTCCATCAGAAGGGGAGGCAAATGCAGAGCTGTGTCGCTACCTCTCTAAGGTGCTTGAAGTGAAGAAGAGTGACGTTATTCTAGAGAAGGTACTTCCTTTTCTTCCTTTCAGTTTTGCCCTACTGCAATTGAAATTCAGGATTTTGAAACTTACACATTGAGTACAGGGAGCTACCCCAAGTTCAGTCTGAAAGACACTTTAAAAAGTTTAGTTGAGTTAATGGAATGATTCATTGAGAACAAACTTAGTGTAGGAAGAACTATGGCTGATCTTGAAAGATCTTTCAATCAAAAGAGTTATCATGATAATGTTTTGCTAATCTGTAATTCATGTTTTCTAAGGAGTAGTGGTAAAAAGTAAGATGACCAAGGAATTGAGCACTGTGTTGTGAAATGATAGAGATGAAAAGATTTGAGTCTTGTTCTTCCTGAATCGTGGGCAAACTGCCTGATTTGTTTATCAACATTTCATAAATAGTGCTGTTTTCTTAACTTAAAGGGTGATTCTCTAAAAGATGGGTTTTTTTCTGTGTTTGTCTGAACCAGGGGGGTAAATCACGTGACAAAGTGGTGAAGATTTTGGTATCAACAACACCAGATGAGATTTTAGAAAAACTGAAAAAAGAAGCTTCCAGTTGACCTAAAACAAGAGCAGGAAATGGGACAGTGCATCTTGGTATATGGACTGATATTGTTTTTTACTTAATGTAGGGCTGTTGGGAACGTGGGTACAGAAAGATACTTCTTCCCCCCTTGTTAATAGAGCTGCTGTAGAGTTGAAGTTTTTCTGTAGGTTTGGTTAGAAAACTGAGACACTGTATCTGCTTCTGTCACTACAGACTACTTCTGCTCTGAAGAGTTTCCTGTGGGTAAGAGTTGTCCTCTTTCCTGGTCCCTAAACAAATGGTTTAGGAAATGTTTTTCTCAGTGAAGAAAACATTGGCTAACAAAGTGAGAGGCTTGGGGTGACAACCTTCCATGTGAAAAGTGGTACAAAAGGACAAGTCTGGATGGCAGAGACATAAAGGAGACTGTTCTCTCTGATACCTTACAGCAGGTACTGTGTGCAGCTTTTCACTGGGGGCACTTACAGACTTTGAAAATAAATGTATTTCAAGGCAGTGTGCTGTTGGATCACACAGCTAAAAGTAGAACCACCTGAACAACTGAAAGAAAACCAGAGGTAATTGCACACCTGGGGTCACTTTGTAATAATCTGTAAATAGATTTCTTAAAGGTAGGGATATGATCATGTATATCTGTGCCAATTGTATGTCACCTGTAATGACTGTTTTTAATAAAAGTTGCAAAAAGTATTATCAAAGTTTGGTTTGTGTTTGTATTTTTAACAAAGAAAGAAGTTGTTTCCTACAAGTCACATAGTGGAATGCTACTCTTAAACAGCCTTTTGTTACAATCTTCCCATGGTCTAAAAATGAGTAGTAGTGCAGCCCCTAGAGAACTGAGCAGAGTCATTTGTACAACAGAACGAGAATTTTGAAACAAAATGGGCAACTATACTCCAGTTTCAGGGCTGGTGAAGAAGGCTGAGCTTCTCTCTTTATCATGTTTCAGAGGTCAGAGCAAGATTTAACTGGCATTTCCCAAAAAATGTGTGTGATATCACGCATTTCTGATAGGGGCTTGTTTTTGCATCACTGCTGATGTCTGCAGGTGTCCTGTATTTGTCCTGCAGTTGTCCTGTTAAAAAGAATGCAATGGCTAAGGAAAAAAGATAAACTGTTCTGAAAGTTTGCTTAAGGTTTGTCATGCATTCTCCTGGAAAACAATGTTATGAATGCATAAGCATTTATGCAGATGCATTACCAGATTGGTGCTGTACAGGCTTCATCACTCATAATTTGGCTTTTTCCTGGGCAAAACTTCTTTTGCTTTAGAGTTCTTTCAGTTTCCTGTTATCCTAAATATTGCAATGGTTGCTTTTGGAGTTAGAGAACTGGTGTTTGTCAAGATGACAGCTCCTCCAAGGTGACTCATTTTAAAGAAGTTATGAAAAATGTTACCTTCTGGAGAAATAAGTCTAAATTCTGAATTCTGTTTGTTTAATGGTTTGCACCTGAGCCCCTTATTTTCTCAGGCATTTGGGCAGCCATACATTGCCTCAGTCCTGTTTTCTTACTTTTCAGTTTGCACAGGCTGATTTTGTTTTATTGTTCCATGAGTTTTGGCTCACCCCTCCCTGCTGTTAGATCTGCTCTTGCCCAGCAGAGGGGTACCGTGTCTTGCAGAAAAATTAAATAAGCAAACCAAGGCTAAGTGTTAGTTGTTTGTTGTTGGGGGTTTTTCTCTTATTTCCTAAACTTCTCCTTATCATGAGTAGAAAACAACAATAAAAAGACTGAGGAATTCTGTATTTATAAATTACATTTGGAATTGGATGCTGCAACAGCCATTATAAAGTTTTCTTTGAAAGCTTATATACTCCTTTGAAATAATGTATTAAGCCTTCCCATGACTTCAGACACAGACTGAGGGAGGAGCTGTGTGGACAGATACAGTCTCTGAAGTGCATTGATCTTCAATGATGTTTATCTACAATAGCCAATTTAGTTTTTCAGTGCCCTCTCTGTCTTGTCAACATGTTCTGCCCAGGCTTTGCTGGCTTCTGCTTCGGCTTCTTCACCTTTCCTAAACACATTCAGCTGGCATTCTGCATCTGTTCTTCCTAATCAATAAAAATAACTTGAATTCTAATAGTGTGGCAAACGAATCCTTTACATGCTGGGAATGTACAATTTATTTAATATGAGTGGGAATGTACAGTTTATTTAATATGAGTAACCAAAATTCTTTTAGAATGGCAGTATAAGTAACACTGTGGTGTTGCCATGTAGAATCATGGAATCATATCTAATATCTGACAGCCTCTTATGTCAGTGTTTTTTGTGCTGTCTTCCAGTTATATCCCTAATATCTTGGTTGTGGATTTATGTAACCTGGTGAAATGCTTGGGAGGCAGGAACTGCTGGTCCTTTGTATATCAAAATAGAAGTAGAGAAGCGTTAAGCAACTTGTGTGACCAAACAGTGCCAAAACTGTGATTTAGACCTAGCTCCTACAAATCTTGCACTGAAATCCTAACCTGTCAACTGTCTCTTCATGAACACAGCAAAATGTCTTTCATTCTATTGAAAAAATTGTGGTAGCAAATATCCCTTACTCTAGCAGAATGTTTTTAATAGAGCAGAGCTCTGTGATATTGTAAGAAGCTTCTTCCAAGAATTTCAAAACACTTCACAAATCCCTGTTCAAAATAAATTCTTAATCCTGGACCAATTTAAAAACATTGTGATGCCAGTTGCTGCATAACTTTTACTTGTTGGTACCTGCTTTATCCATGTGCATTAAGCTACATGATTACTCAACTATTGAAATCAAACACTCTCCTCTTTCCCTAATGCATGGTCTGACCAATTTCAGTAAAATCTGGCTAATGGTGGTTTAATATCTTACTGCTTGCAGACCTGGGCATTCAGTGCAAATTTTAAGTATAATTAAGTTATTTAAACATTAGCAAAATAGAAGTTATCTGAATAAATTCTATGCCAGTCTTATGGCATAGAAGGGTCTTAGTCTTTCATCCACTCAGTTACATTTATTTTCTAAAATCCAGCTTTGAAAGTAGGTTTCATTGTAGTAGTGTAATATGCTAATTAAGGATATTTAATTATACCCTCTGAAACTGGCCTCTTTGCTCTTTTTCTTTCAATCCACTCCATTTATCTTCTGCAGCGCATTCCTATCTCTCCTTTTAGTCCCAAGTGTTTCTAAATCCTCATTTCTTCAGGTATCATCAGTCTAAATAATCCTGGATAATTGACAACTTTGTCAATAACTGGCAGCAGCAATTTAGCAGAAAGTACAGTTTAATATCTTCCTGCTTCCAGCTTCCAGGAAGATAGATACACCTGGTTTTCCTGCTCAGCTCTTCATATCTCATTCTTGTTTCCCCTCTCATAATGTTTATTTGCATGTGTAAAACTTGAACTGGCTGAGTTTTTAAAATTTTTTCTTCATTACTTCTGCCTACTGTATTCCCCTCTTAATGTTTTTAGTCTTTATCTTGGGAGGATGAATCATTGTGATATTGACTGTTTAAAAATGGGCTCCCTGTCTCCTTTGGGGAACACAAGTGCTTTATCCTCCTGTTAAACCTGCCCTGGTTGTTACTCTGTAGGAAGGGGCTGCACTTGAGGCAAAGTGCTCTTAATGCAACTGAGGCACAATAAACAGTCAAAAAACTGCTGAAGAAATTAAATGCTTGCCTGAAAAGAGGAGACTGGTGCTTCTCTGAGGTACTGGGAATTCATTTCTTCCTGGTGCCTTGTATATTGGCTTCTCAAGTAATTGTTACTGAGCTGTGATAAAGTTTCTTTCATCTATAAATGCTGCATTTATTTGTTCTTTCAAGAGCTGGGGAAGTTGGAGTGATGAAGTATCCACCGTGCCATCTTGCTACAGCCTGAGGGTAAGTTTTTGGAATATTGTTTAAATAACATTCTGAGTTTCCAAATCTGAAGTATGGCAGGTGAAAAGGGAAATATATTGAGTATCAGTTCAGCAGTTGGTCACTATAGAAACGTGCTGTAAAGAGAGCAGTTAGCTGTGGACCCAAGGAAAAAAGAACAAACAACAGAGGGTCAAAGCCTTATTTCTGCTCAGATAAAGCAGTTATCTGCCTTAAGAGAATAGCTGGGGTTACAAACTATGATTCTGGGGTGATTGTAATTAAGTTAGTTTTTTCTAATACCTACTAGGTGTGCAGTGCACGTGGGAAGGGCTGTTCCTTTGGCCAGCTTTTGTTGCTACAGTGCTTTGCAAACCAGGATGCACTGAGGCATAATTTTTAACAAATTTCAAAGCTTTCAGTATGTGCTAGGACATCCTTTGTGCCCAGCTGTCTGACAGGGGCATGGCCAAGTTGAATTTTATAAAACAAGCTATTTGTGTGGAACCCTTCTTTTTCCACCAGTGCTACTTTCTGTAGTTTGTCTGAAAATCTATGAAGTTTTTTGCTTCCTCTCTGATGTTCAGAAGGTCTGTGGGGTTACTTTTGATGGAGGTATCAGCACACAGCCCCAGCAGCCACCTTCCTACCCCATCTGGGCTCTCTTGCTGCCTCTCACCTTCGGTGCTGCTGCTGCTGCTCCAGGTAAGTTCCCTCCAGCAGGACCAGGCTCTCTGAGGCGGTTCCTGCTCTTTATTTGTCACATCAGCAATGTTGCTAATGCTTATCTCTGTAGATGCCACCACATTTCTTTTTGGTCTTTGGGCCTGACAGCCCTTAGAGATGCATTCATTGTGGAAGGAGGGAAAAGACCTTGTGATACAATCTTTGCAATCTGAGGGCAAACCTGTCCCTGCCAGTGAGGCCCTGTGGCAGCTCTTTGTAGCCTCCTGGCATCTGCCCTTTAATGAAATGTCTCCTTTCGTCTCCAGTGAATCTGGCAGCAATCAGCCAGCCCCTATGTGAGGTCATGTTCCTGCTATGAGGGAAGATTTCTGGTAGATACTCAGATACACTTCTGAACAGACAATTTTCTTCAGTTTCTTAACTGCCTTTTTACAATGGAAGTGCAAACTGTTACTAATAAACCTGATAGGTTTATGGGTTTTGAGGAGATTTTTCCTTTTTGTTCAAAAAACCTGATTAGACTCATCACTGACTGAATATAAATGCTAATACATAGAGGGAACCAGCCAGCCTAATTGCACTTGGCTAATTTTACTTAATGAGAATGTCTGATTCCGTTCAGTCACTTCCTCACTGAGTTCAGGTTCAGCTGCTAAAGCAGACCCAGGAGCTTTTTGTTAAATATTTTTAAAAGATGATCAGCTTATAATAATGTTCTCTAAGTCTATGACTTCTGTTTGCTGTGATGGCTGTCACGTATCAGGTAGAATAAATTTTTTTCTTTATTTAATACCTTGCCAGGTAATATTTCTGGCAGAAGATAAATGTGAAAATAGAACATCTGAAAACATTAATTTGACAATAGCTGTTGTTAAATTGTGGATACGAGGCAAGGCCTGTGTGTGTAAAAGCAGAGAATGTATAAGATCTAGTTAAACACCACTTTCAGTAGTCAGAAAAGTATATAAATCCTAAATATGCAAAACAAATCAGAGGAGGTGTTGACATGCATTTTATGTGCTTAAAGACAAAAAGAATGTGTAATACCAGAGCTTGCCATAAGCTGTTCTGCCGGCTTTGCCCTTGCAAATCTGAATTTGAAAATATTTTTGTTCACTGGTAGGCCTCTACAGGAAACCTATAGAAAACCTTTGGTTTCTCAGCTGCATATAATTCCTGCTCACTTCAGTGAACCAACTTGGTCTTTTTACCTGGGGAGGAATTTGGAGCAGGGCTCCAGATTTTACACACTTGGGCTTCCAAACTTAAATAAGCAATTCCTGTTAGCTCATTTTAAGGACTTAGCTATTTTCAGGCTGGGTTTTAGGCTTTGCCCTGTGATTATCCAATGTTACCTTGATGAGACTCTCTGAAGAAACAGACCTTGTTTATTTGATTCCTGAGTTTGCATAATAGGTTAACTTCTCAAATCAAAAAATAAAGAAAATAAAACATGAGGGGAGGATCAGAATAATTTTGTTAATCAAAGGTTAATTTATTGGGCTAGGAGCAATTTTGCTTGGCTTATGGGCTTTTCAGGTTTGTTCTGCATGTCCTTCCAAACCCTGCTGGGAAGGAAGATACACAGAACAGAGGGTGTAATAGACTCTAGATGTTTTATAGCACCTCCTCTGCTCTTTAGCACTCAAGTCAGAATGGGGAAAAAAGCTGTCAGGTTTTCAAAGACTGTAAATCTAATAATTTGTGATAAAAGTTTCACAGTTATTTCTTACTGGCAATCTGGGAATCTAGGTGGAAAAAGGGCAAACCTATTACCTATGGCCCTCTTAGTGTGACTCCTGAATCCTGCCAATCTGAAATTTTCAAACAGGGAAGATTCATCTTCTGAAATTATAGGTTCACGTGAGGGCCACTGGTGTGCAATATAAAAAGAGTGTCTAGTGATGTGGTTGTTGTTGAGAGTTGTGTGGGTTAAAATACAAATTCAGATGAAAAAGTTGGTGAACTGCTCCTAAGTAGTTCATCTATTCTGCCTTCCCATCTTATTTAAGTGAATTGATTCTACAAAGGCAGCTACATCTTGCCAATATTTTTTTGTGTTAGTGGCTGAACTATTACCCCTCACAGCAAGGCAGGGCTAACACTTTGTAATTGCTGTGAGGGGCTGGCACATCTCCAGGGTAGGCCAACTGCAGCTCCTGGGTCTTGTCTTGTCTGCAGGGCTTTGTCCAAAGTGTTGTGAGCTCTCCCACAGGTTCACCTGCTGCTGAATTGGCAGCCCTGGGAGCCCAGCCTCAGCCTTGGGCACCGGGAGGAGCTGCTCCAGAAATGCTCAGTCAGGTTAGAGGATATGGTGAGCTGGCTCTGCAGGGGAAGAGAGCTCTAGACTGTACTAAAAAATGTTTCAAAATATGAGACACGCTCCTCTGTGTCAGAAAAGCAAGTGTTGAGACGCTAATTAAAGATAAATTTGAACTTGGAGAAATTCATGCCCATCATTGGCACCTTTGATCTCTGAATTTCAGACCTAGCCCCTCTGCTGTATGGATCGTCACTGTTGGAAAAAGTGCAAATAGCAAAAGAGGATGACACTTCATGGTTTAAGTGAAATCACTTGAGAATGGTTAAATCAGGTTTTCTGATCAACTGACTCACTTGATAGTGTAGTATGTGAGAGAGAGAATCAAACACTTAATTTTCCTTTGCTCTGCTGTCTGTGAACAGCATCAAACCGAAGAGACACCCATCTGTCTGTCTCCCAGATTATGTGCTTTCTCCACAAAGGAGCCTTTGCTCTAATGCTACATGCTTGTTCAGTTTTAGAGGATAAATACGGCCCACAGCTTCAGAGGATAAATAAATCTGTGACTTCTTAGTTGCAGCAAAAAAGTGTGACTGGAGGCAGGTTTGGCAGCAGAGAATAAGCTACCGAGACTGTTGTGAACATTGGATTGGCAGCAGAGGAGATAACTATATTTAAGGGTTTTAGAGAAGAACTTGTCCTAAACAATAAGGTTTGAGCCAATTGTGGAGAGTAGGACTGCTGGTTATCCTATATGCCTTATTTTATATGTCCGTTTTCATGAAGGGCAGAATCTTTTCGAAAGAAAAAATATCAGACTTATAAAGTAAGAAAACAAGAGCATATAAACAAGGTGTAGAAACCTCTGGGTTTTGCCCCTTTTCTCCAGCCTTTTCTGCTTATAATGACCTACAAATTCTCATTCTAGATTAGGTGGGGGGTTCTTGGAGATGCATATTCCTCTGTTCCTTTGGTAAAGCTCATAATCTCTTGTTGCCCCTGTAATACAAATAATAACATGAGCATAATCAAGGTTGTATTTGTTTTGTGATTATTCTGAACACTGGAGACTAACAGTAATTATAATACCATTAAATAGTAATGGAAAAAGATTGAAGAGTAGATCATGAGACTCCTGGAAGGAGATGAAAATCTTGCTCAGTTTTCTTCAGTACTGCATTGCTTTCCTCTCTTTTATGGCAAAAAAGAGGAACCTAAAATGATTTCTGAATTGCTAGGGGTCAAGAGTGCCATGTGAAAGACAGGTTTGTGTGGGAAAAACTGAACAGAAATGAATTCAGTTTCGGTAATTAGTTTCCTGTAATTTTAGCAGTGCAGTAGTAGGGATAATCAGAGATAGTGCATTCAGAGCCCAGAGACAGGAATCTAAGTGTGAATTAAGCAATTCTTCCATATACCTCTATACCTCCCACCATGCAATCTGATTGCTTTATAAATCTATGCAGCCAGTGTTTTCTGGGAGTGTGTGGATGTGAAAGCAGTATGGGATATGGTTCTATGACCCAGACCTTTGCTCCATGAAACAATACTCAGTCCCTACATCATGATTTGTACAAGGCAGTGTAAAGTGGTATTTTTCTCCAGTCTTCTTTCATTGTGTGTTCACAGTGTAAAGCTCTTGTCACGTGCTTGAAACTTTGTGTAATGTGAGGGATAAGAGCACTGTCCATCTGGAAGCCAGGTACTAGAATTTTATGATAACACTTGGTGGCAGGATCCCTCAGGCCAGAGGTGTCTGTGTAGGCTCTGTGCTTTGCATGTGGGATAGAGCAGCTCCAAGGAGCCTTGCAGCAGCTATGAGGCCCCTGCCTTGCCCTTGCTTTGGGATGGATGTGTTTTAGGGAAAAACGGATTTCTTTTGTGCAGTTCAGTCTGTCTGCTTTGTCGTGTGTGAGCCACAATGTGTACATTGGGCCCTGATTGCACAGTGTCTCTGTGGCTGTTGCAGTGTTGACAGTGCTCATTTGTGAGGACAGATGATATACACGACCCTGGTTAATGATCCTCTAACACACAGTGCTTCCAGTCCAAACTGGAAGACAGCATCCAAGGAGGAGGACAGGCTATGCATGATAAATACCTCTCCCACTGCACAGTCAGAGTAGGCTCAGCACAAATGTGAGAAATGGAACTTAATTTTCCTCGAGCTTTTCAATTCCCTGTTGATACCTTTCACAGAGGAAAAAATGGTTTTTTGTCAAAATCATTATTTAAAGTCATATAAATTTGAAAGCTCTTAGTGACAAATGTGATTTGAAATACCCATTTTAATTGTTGCTTAAGTATATGATCTTTGGTTTATTCCTTTATTTACATTTGTGTATAGTGAACTTTCCTGATAAGGAGTAAATGAGGAAGATTTATAAACTGAGTTTAGTATAATCACATTCTGGCCTGTATCAGTATTCTAGATGTACTGCTTATCCTAATCTGAAGTGATGTGTTAATTTGACTTGGGAATGGAGTAAGATGTGGACACAGAGTAAACAGTTCAACGAATTAAATAAAATCATAACCACAGATCAGTGATTCTGCTGTAGTGTTTTGCTAGTTAAAACAGAAGGCCATGCTGTTACTGCATGGGAATGTGCAGTTTATCAGCTGCTGGCAGAGAACCAGCCCTGTTACCCAGCTGTGCAGGGCCCAGCTCTGCCTGCAGGCTGGCAGTGTCACGGGGCACGGGGAGCTGCAGAAGCAGCAGCCCCAGCGTGGCACTTCCCCAGCCCGGCTGCGATGCAGATGTTACACACACGAGGTCCTTCATGCCTTGTAACGTTTGTTTAGGTCCTCAGCATGCTGCAGTGAACTGACTGCTCCTATGTATTTATAGCTGTTATGCTCGTAGAAAAAAATGTGGTTTGTTTAGCAGCTTGATCCATAGGAATTCGAATCAGTTCTGCTCTTTGGACCCTTTTCTTTTTTGAAGGCTGTAGTGTTCTCCACCCTGCCTGTATCAACCCAGGCAACTCCCAGCGAGGTGTCAGTGATTTTTATTACCTACAGTAATTTTCTTTTGTTTAATAACCTCCTCTCAGCTTTTGAAACTGAGGCACTCTTGTGTAGTTTACTGAGATTGTCATATTAAACTCCTCTTGTCTCTTGCAAGCAATAGTAGGGGTGCTCCATAGAGATTTTGGTAGGTGCTGTAAGGATCCTGAACTCAGCTGGGATCTCTGAATAGGCTGCTTTTATCCCAAGTGGTGCAGACAAAAATACTACAAAGTCACTGCCTCACACTGTTCCACAATGAAGCTGTCCCAAAATAACCAATCCATAGCTGATGATAAACAGTGTAGTGGGTGAAGAGCTCTCAGGCTTAAGCTGTTGTTGAGAGAAGGAATTGGCAACGAGCCCCAGGGCTTCAAAGAATAGCTTTCAGAGGGAATCCTGAAAGTTTCTATACTGGTAGCAGAAAATGTGGAGAATCTGAGAATGTTTTCTGAGCCATGTCTTGGGGGGCACGGTCAGGGACAGGTTTCCACCTTTTCAAACGTGGTATGGGAGGTGTGATTGGAAGAGCCAGAAGCTGTTCATCAGCCCATGTTCCTGGCACTGCCGTGTGCATTCTGTGCAGCAAAAGCTGAGTTCAGCCAGAGAGCAGCTGAGTGCGTGGACAGCTTGGGATCCAAAGACACGACAGGACCTGCTGGGATGTCTAGGATCCTCCCCCAGAGCATTAATGAGAAATAGATGCCATATGGAGGAATTCTCTTGCCAACGGTCTGTGATGCCATTTCCAGTTCTCGTCAATCACAAAAGTCTTTTAAACAGATTTTTATTTTACCTTCAGTTATATGGTTTCATCTTCTCAGCTACTAAGGACACTGACCTTTCTGTAGACTTCTAGAATAAGACTTTATTTCTGATAAGAGACTTTTATTGTAATGGCTGATTTATCACTCTTTTCCTTCACCAGTACATCCCCCCTTCCATCATATCAGACTCACCCATTCCTCCCCTCACCACTGTATTTTATTTTCTTTTCTTTTCCTGTAGGTGCAAAGAACAACTTTACCTTTTATGTTTTTTGAAACGCAGATGTTTAAATATGTAATTTTAGTTGTTTGCATCATTTTTGCATCTACTTGTTTTTTTTTTTTTAAAAAGCAAACATTGTAATACTTCTAAGGCTGGAATTTTGCTCCCCCTTGCTGTGACTGTATGGTATGTATGAGAATGTTTATAAAATCAATTAAATATACATGAATAGCACATTCAATACAGTAACTCACAAGTTTTATTGATGTGGAATCTAGTTTGAGTAGATTGCCCCCTCGTTTCTAATTCACCTCTATATAATTCAGTATTAACTATCAAGTTGGACTACCCACACCTCTTAGCTATTATAAGGCTGTCTTTATGCTACTTAAATTTTTTAAGGCTTTTTCTGCTGTACCATAGGATTAGAATCACTTAGTGTTTACTGCAGGTCTAGCTTTGGGAGCTTTCTAGGCTACAGAATCCCATATATATATATACATATATATATCTACATATATATATATATATATATATACATATATATATGCTATATAACTATGGAGTGACATAAAGACACTGTTTAAAACAAGTCACTGCCTACACAGTACCTTTGGGTTTAGTTAAAAAAAATATTTTGAAATCAACAAATAAATTAATTTGCTCACCAGAATGTTTCTAATACATAGTGTTGGGACATACAGATCCCAGCTGAGATTTCTATACCATACCTATGTTTTGTATGGAGTGGCTGCTGCCTGGTAGGTTTTGTAGGCAAAATGCAGAGCACAGAAGAGGAAAACAGGGCAGAGAACCTCAGTTATACAGATGGAAGCTGAGACACAAAAGCATTAAATGTGATTTGTAGCTGAGCATGTAACACGCATGTCTGGTTCTATTTTTGAAAACATCATTTTCACTTTCTTTTTAGTTCTAGAAGAATGACTGGAACTGTGGCAAAATTGTCTTTTTAGAATTTTAAAGTAGCTTTAAGAGTTCTTGTCTTCAGAAGTGCTCAGAATATGAGAAACTACTAAAACAGCTATATCTGAAATAAGTGGCCTGGTGCCTGTGTAGTGATAGGAAGGCAAGAGTAAAAACAGTATCAGATTTAAAAAGCATTTCTAGGTCAGTAGTAAGAATATGTTTAATGCAGGTGTGCAAAGAAGTAAGATTAGGCTTAGCTTTTATTATCTAGCAATAAATCCATTTTGTCTCTAAAAACTAAAATCCTACTGGAGGGGTCTAAAGAGGTTCTTCAATTGGATTTACCCAGACTGCAGGATATGTAATAAACAGTGATTTGTCCGTTGTCCCTTGGATCTGTCCACCTTGCTTAAGGACTTAAGCTGTGCCAGTGTAATGAGCCAGCTGCTTAACTGCTTCCAGATTCTGCACTCTGCCAGCTTCTTCTGTTGTGGGGAGGTCCCTGGAGTCTGTGGGGCAAGGAATTTTGATTTGTTTTGTTTTGGGTTTTTTTGTTTTGTTTTGTTTTGTTTTGTTTGTGGGGTTTTTTTTGTTTGGTTGTTTTTTGTTTTCCATTTTTGTTTCCCTCCCCCCAGGCTGTGATGTGGCCATAAAGTCACTTTGACCAGCAGTCAAATCTCAACACTGACTTGCTCTCCTTTGCAGGATACGTGGGGAAACAGCCATGAAAGAATCCTTTAGCTCAGCCATGCTCCTTCCCATCATTGCCAGTGCTGTACCACCACCCCTCCACTCCCATTTTTGCTTAGAACAGAAAAGAAATAAATTAATCCTTCTGATGGAAGTATCCTCTGAGCTGCAGGGCTGGAGAAATAGGATTTTCCCGTGTTGGCAATTTAAGGTAAAGCTCCTTTACATTCTTACAGGAGTTCAGCTGGGTTTAGAGGAGCATATGTGTACCCCAGGCCTGATGCTCCCTCAGCTCACTTCAGAGCGGGTGTTTCAAGTGTGTGGCGTGGAAATGAGTAATGTGAGCTCGATCTGAGAAGAATGTGTATCCCCACACAGCTCTTGCACTAAGCTGATCTAAACTCCAGAGGTTTTGTATGCTGTATTTAAATGCTCGTGCCATTAAAACCACTGGAGCAGTATTCTTAAATGTGCTTTGGTTTAGGTCTCAGTGGCCTTCATAAATCAAGATGACATGATGACTGAAAACCAGGCCTTTGCTGCGGAAAAAATAATTTTCTTGTTACGTAAAAAGAACGTGTAATCATTTGAGGCTGGTTGCTTTTGACAATTATTACTGTAATTTTATTTTTCTTGAGCACATTTTCAATAGAAAAATGTATAATTTGAAGCATTTCTTCAGAAACAAACTTCAGACATGGCTTTGGACAAAAAGCATCCACTTTCTGATCATGCTAAACCTGGCCAAAAGCTGTGTGAAATGTCTTACAATATAGTTGGGCTTTTAACTTTTACCTCAGCAGTACTGATTATAATCTTAAGTGTTTGATTTATGTGGATATATAGATACCATATTGTCTTTCCTCACACAGAATAAGAGCATTGAAAAAGCTTAGTCTTAATCATTCTTTTAACATGTAGCATGTTTCAGTTTGAAGATTCTGCTCGAATCCTTGAAGATTGTTTTTTTCATGGATGAGATTGAGCATTAATTATTTTTGTAGTTCTTTAACAAATAACGAAGTTATTTTCATGAGTTTAACTCATTTCTTGAATAGATAAGGTTTTTTCTTCAAGCAATGAGCAGAAGCAGTTTTGATCCTTGTTATTGAGACATCTTTTATTAATGAAACAAAGTTTGAATTCTACAGTATACAACAACAGCCCCCAAAATAAAAGGGACCCCATACCTGGGTGGGGGGGGGGGGAAGCCAGCTGCTGAAGTATTATTTGATTTTTAAAAAAAGCATCTCTGTGTTAGGATAAAGACAGCATTCATTTGTTTTCATGCTAGCCAAAAATAACCCAAGTTATGCAGTGAGGATGGTGATATGATTTATCCTGGTGTGTGTTTATCAGACTTGGAGTAAAACGTAGATATTAGGAACTTCCACCAGCTCTTGTAAGAAATGTGCATTTTAACAGGGCAGGGTACTTAGTCAGGGGCGAGCTGTACAGAAATAACACTTTGGCATGGCTGTTTCACACAAGCAAATGAGGACTGACAACCACTAAGTGCAGTCCAGGCTTTCTGAAGAAAAATATAGGCCATGGTAAACACAAAAATACATTCCAGCCTGCAGGGCCTAATCAAAAAATAAGCCTCTTGAGAGGCAAGATCATTGTGCACCACCACAGCATGGTTGCCATCGACTCTCCTGGAGTGCTGGAGCTGCCGGACTCAGTTTTGATCTCTAGATTTACCTCTGTGTGTTTTGAAACAGGCTGAATTTTTCCTAGGTGCTTTCAGGGAAACCTGATCTGCCCTATAATCTTGCTTAGCTCCTGGGCATTAGAGTATCAGCGCTGTGCATAGTTCAGGCAGGGCTATGGAGCTCTCTTCTAACATCCAGGGACAGGGAGGCAGATTATAGCAATTTTTCCTGATTGGCAAGTGAAAGGCAAAGGAGATGCAGTTTTGCCAAATTGCTCCCAAGGTGCTCAGTAGCTGCTGCAAGGTGCAGTCCTGTTTTCCCTTCCTCCTTGCTTCATGTTCATACTCCTGTTTGTCAGCCTTAGAGAAGGGGTGACAGCACAGTTGGACCAGCCAGAAAAATTCCTCAGAGTCGTGTAATTCAGAGATTTTTGTTTTACTTAAGGAATAGGGATGGTGGCAGATAAAACCTTCTTTTTAATTTGATACAAAAAGCTTTTCCTTTCCAACATCTCAGTATAAGAAGCAAATGTGGATGTTTCTTGGTTAAGCAGAACACTTACTGGCAAATTAACAGTATGAGTTTAAAT
Organism: Monarcha castaneiventris obscurior; assembly: GCA_026261815.1. Taxonomy (NCBI): domain Eukaryota; kingdom Metazoa; phylum Chordata; class Aves; order Passeriformes; family Monarchidae; genus Monarcha; species Monarcha castaneiventris. The sequence continues at coordinate 3,335,107 of JAMPIT010000434.1, read as the reverse complement.
ATATTCCAATATATAACTGCTGCAATATATTAAAATATATTTAAACAGCAGATTAAATATCTTTCTTGTTCCAGGAGTTGAATGTTGATTTTATTTATATCTCAAATGACATTTGTCTGCCTGGTCTGCAATCTCTACTAGAGAGCTTCTTGAAAGTACTTGAGCTTCTAACTAACCTTTCAAAGCACATCTGCACATTTCTGTTCCCAGCTGCACAGACAGAATAAAATAGAGGTTGAATAGCAGTGAAAACTTGTAAGACTGGATCTCACAAATCACAGTGAGATTGTTTTTTACTGTGCACGTTTTTTTGCATTCAAGTTTCTAGGGGCTTAGCTGTGATTTGAAAGCCTTTAGCATTTTTTAAAATGCTAGTTAAGAAATTGTATAAAAGCTATTGATTTTTCTTAGTTATTTGCCATAGTACCTGTAATTTAGCACGATTATTCTTCAGTATCAATTAACAACCCATGCAAAATTGCTGTATGTGTTCAGGAATGGATTTAGAACTGCTGCAAAGCCCTGTTCAGAACTCTGTGTTCACACTCTTGGTAACATGGCAGTCATTTTTTAATACATAACACTTATCTTTGTTTTATTCATGGTAATAATGATGTCTGAGCAAATGTCAGATGGAAGAGATCTCTTAAAGTCAGATTCCAGACACTGAATTTTAATGTTTACCCTGCAATCTCCAGCACAGGTAAAGCAAACAATTTCTATAGTGCCTGAAGTTGCAAATATTAAAGTTGCCCAGCTTCAGTTTTATCATCTGTAACACAGTGTAATGCCCAAACTGTAATTGCAATACTTAACTGGTTTTATTTAGCTTGACAGAGACAGTAAACTGGACTTCATAAATACTAATTCATCTAAATGGAAACTGAGGTAATATATTTTGAATTTTATGTATTTTTCTATCTGGTGCAAGGCATGAATTTATTTAGCAATGTACTCCTCTCCCCCACATCCCAAATTAGACTTTTGCTATAATTGTTCTAAGGAAAAGTTTTGTAAATTATACAAGCCCTTGAATTGAGAGCTCTACTGGTGTGGCATATGGGAATGATGAATATAAAAACACAAACTGGGAAGCTGCACTGGCCTGTCTCTCTCCTGTGGTCTCAGTCAAGTGATTCAAAATAAGACAGCCAAGACCATGAAATGTGTGATTCTAATTCATAGCTTCCACCTAGACCATCCTGATCTATCTGCTTCTGCAGTCCACCCACAATGCTGAAGATTGGATTTGCCATTTTCTGGCATACTACACCACCTGGCCTTTTTTTGGGATGCTTTGCTGCACAGCCAGCCAAGTGGGATTCACAACACCGTCATGAAGATGGAAAGAGCTGGAGAAGAACCTGAGGAGACCTTAGAGCACCTTCCAGTAACTGGAGAGCCCCAGGAGAGCTGGAGAGGGACTTTAACAAGGACATGTAGTGGACATGTAGTGACAGAGCAAGGGAGAACGGCTTCAAACTGAAAGGAGGCAGCTTTAGATGATATTAGGAAGAAATTCTTTTCCTGTAAGGGTGGTGAGACACTGGCACAGGTTGCCCAGGGAAGTTGTGGATCCCTGGATCCCCATCCCTGGAAGTGTTCAAGGCCAGGCTGGATGGGGCTTTGAGCAACCTGGCCTTGTGGAAGGTATGGCAGGGGGGTGGAACTAAATGATCTTTGAGGTCCCTTCCAGCCCAAACCCTTTTAGGGCTCTTTCTACACTAGCTGAAAGATAATCAAAATAATAAAATAGTTATTGAGCTCAAGGAAAGGCAACATATGAAACAGATCCGTGCCTTCTGCTGGGTTTCATTTCAACCTGAGATGCTCCTCCAGATGGAGAGGAAGAAGAACATCCTGGCACAGCCTGACTTCCGTGGCATTTTGGCAGTGTCAGGCTCTTTGCAGGAAGAGATGCAGTCCCTTCTTGGAGGCAGCAACCTGGGGTGTTTGGCATTTTGCACAGGATTCTGCATTAAAACAGAATCCCACCAAGGGCACCAACTTGCAGGCTCTCCACAGAGCAGGGGTAAGAACTTTGTATGGTCTTGCATCTCCCTTTGTAAAGGCTCCACTGTATTAATGAGGGCTCAAAGCAGTGCATTTCATCCAGCAGAACTTCTTAGAGGAAAAACAAACCTCTTGTGAAAAGATTTCTAACTGAATTTGAGGCAAATACTTGAGGGAGCAGGCTATTAAAACCTGTATCAGTGCTAAGAGTATTACATGAAAAGCAGAAAACAAATACTTAGCAGGTCAGTGAAGACACTTGTGTATCACAGCCTATGTAAGAGCTACATCCAGTGACTCTTTCTGTGTAAATACTGCCTTTAGCTCTTAAAAGCATCTGATGAGCTGGGGGACTCTGCTTTTGACTCCTGCACTTTATCTTCAAATCAAGATGCACTAATTTGCGCTCCTTATCGCATAATGCCATGACTTTTACAGCAGTCAGCAGGGATGGGGCCCTGCTTCTGCACAGCAGCTGAAGAAAATGTCAAGTACAAAGACATGCACTGCTCCCTTGATACAAATTAGCTGATCACGTAAATGGGGAAACAGAGAACTCTGACCCTATTAGAGCAGAATGTGGATAGTGGATTAACACTCCAGACTTCTAATTAATTACAATGTGTCTCATCCTTCTGATTGCTGTTGAGTAGGCCATTTTTCTAACTTAAGCCCACAGCTGTCCAGTATTAGCACTTCTCTGTCAGTGCAGCTCCTTCTTCAGCTGTTGGCTGACAAGAAAATGCTGCAATCCTGAATGACTCAAAAGCAGGTTTCAGAAATACTCAGAAACATCCTTACATGTGAACTCTACTTTTATTGTGTGAATACTTAAAAAACCCCATAAATCTTAAATTCTAAGAACTGAGCAACACTCTGCACTGTTTATGCTACTTTCCCATACAGAAAAAAGTACAGACCAGTACTGATCATAGTTCTTTTCTTCTATAACATGCACAAAGTTATTTCATACAAACTACAGTAGCGTTGAAGTTTTACAGCTTTACTGAAATGGGAATTTCAAAATTTGTTACGCACACACCAAATTTATTTGAAGATGACACAGATTAATCTAAGTTTGCTATTACTTCTCAGGTAAAAGTTATGTACCACTGAACTGCTACAAGAAGATATATATCTAATTACTTATTTTTTATCCAACTTTTAGACCACTTTTGAAAAGGAACACTGCAAATGCATTCAAGCCATTGAGTCAACAGACACTGTGCCAACCCCATAAAATATTTCAGTAATAGGATCTCCCTTCTCAGTTTTAAGGCATCTGAAATTCAAACCAAACTGAGTTTTTCTCACTGTCAAAAGCCAAACGAAGGAACTCTGAAATTCTCTCCACAGAAAGACATAGTATGTTATTTTCAAAAAGAACTATCCTAAGGCAATGTGCCACTGCTACAGGCTGCATACAAACCACAGCTACCCTCCCCTCACCTGTTTTGGTTTCTAAAATGTAACAGAGAGAAATCTCAGTGATGGAAGAAAAGACATGTACTAGTACATATTCAGACAAAAGAATGAGACAGAAATTTCATCTAAAATCTACAGACTCTGAACAAACTCCACATAATATGCTTTTATTATTCATAAAAGGAGTTCCCTTTTTCATTTCACACTACAGAAAAACAGCAATGGACTGTTACACTGATTCTTCAGTTATCTACGAAACTGTGGAAAAAATAAGAGAACTAAAAGCTAACTGAACTTGTTACATAGCATCACTGGACATTCAACCCACAAGGATATCAGTAGGGATGGTAACGAGGCCCTGGGTTGTAGGAGTTGTAGCCATATTGTCCGTAGTGGGATGAGTAGGATTGTCCTTGCCTGTGCTGCTGGTAGTTGTTACCCCAGCCTCTTTCTGGCCTCTGATTAGATCTGTAGTCAGCTTGCCAGTTGTATCTGTCCCCTCTAAAATACCTGCCATCTTGAAACCTGCAGTGAGGAGATAAATCAAAGTCTGACATAAATTACCAAGTCTAAAAAGATGAATGATAACAAATTGTTGCATTTGGCAGTTTTCATGAAAACGGTCATGTAACTCTTAATACTCTCAAATATTTATATGTTTGTGTGACAAACTCATGAAAACCTATCTACAGAACATCTGAGATCACTCATGAACTTCTTACCCAACACACCATTTGCTAAGCTATGAAGGACAGTCTGTTTCCTAACACAAACTATTCCCAGGCATTAGGTGAAATGCTGGAAGTTTGAACAGAGACTCCAACAGACCATAAATCTAAAAAACAGCCCCAAGGCACATCTGCAGTGCATGGAAGCCAGGTTCCATCCAGGAGCTTCGTGGTTGAAAGCTTTGGCAGAGCAGGCTTAGGTACAGTTACAGCTACCTAACAGCACTGAGTCCCAGAATTTGTATATTCCCTAAAATGCATACTGCCAGTAAAATACTGCACCCACAGTCTCCTGCAGATTCCCACTCTCAAGACACTGTACCTTATCAGTGGTATTTAGCCATTGTTCAGTCCAAATTTTGTCTTTTCAGCTCTGTCTCAATTCCTATCAACGCTTCAGCTGCCTCATAGTCATTTTGTTTGCAAATGGTGTGGTGTAGACAAACAACATTTGCATAAAGTTCATTTTGTGACCATAGTGTTCATCAGTTCAAAGAGCCACAGAGCTTTTAAGAACATCTTAAATGATCACCTTATTTTAATCTATGATCCTGTGTTTAACTTAATGACAAGCTTCTAAAGTGAGAAAAAGTTAGAATGTTGTTCTCCTTTTCTTCAGATAAAGCACAAATCCTATTTAGATACTTAGCTAATGAGTCTTCCCCATTATTGGCTGGTCTGAGTTTAACTACTTTATATTAAAGGCTGGTATTAGTATTCCCAAATGTACTATATGCTGTAATTGTTGTTTTTCAGTCACTCAAAAACCTGTCCAAAATTCAGTAAAAAGCTGCAATTACATCTTAAAGAAATAATTCAAAGTAATTTGCTCTGGCAGGTAACACTGTACTTGCCAGACAGATGGGATGATTGATTTTACAGTCACTTCTACTGAATAAAAGAAATATAGCCTTATCTTAAAAAGTATGGCAAATATTTAGCTTATAAATGAAATGTTTTCTGGACAGCTAGAGCAGACAATCACACTATTATCTTGTTCCTTTGCACTCCTTCCTGCAGTTAAGCCAGGGTGCTTAGTTTGGGAGAAATCTCATCTTTCCCCTCTGGACAAATGGTCCTGGCTGAGCAGGAACAAACCCCAGGGCAATGGATTCAGTGGTTCCAGCTCATTCTTCACTAAAAAGCAAGTGATTTAGTACTTTTATACACAATGCAAAAGCTTTGCCAGTCAATACACAGAAAATGTAAAACCTCATGACTTTTCAGAGAAGACTGTATTTCTCTTAAACATAGTTACCTATGAAGTAACAAGGAAATACTTCTATGAACAGAACATATATTTCTTCTGAAATAAATGATCATTTAACTGTATTTGTGAAATCACCACAATTAAAAAGAAAAATCAGTACCGATCTCTGTTTCTCTGGTTGCCACCAGATCTGTTTCTCCATTCTTCAACTATAGGAGGGGGATCTGCAGGGCGTTTTAGATATTCTTGGTATTCTTCATCATCCGATGTGAATCGATGAGCAAACATCGTTTCATAATTTGGGGGCGTGTCAGCCACGGAAGTCATTCTGAAAGCTTTAAACATGAACACAACAAAAGTGGCTTTAGCAATGTATGAAGTCTCTCATTGTAATAGCCACCAAAATCCATGTAGTGAAAATGAAGGACAAAGAAAAGTTACACTCAGATTAAAATTGGGTTTGGGGAAGACAGCATAGATGCCTCACAGAAAAAAGTACTTCAGAACATGCTCCCCATGTACTCCTGATCCACTTTTAGCAGGAAAAACATTCCTACAACGCACTTGAAAAGTTTGCTAAGGTAGAACATCACACAAAGCCTACAGATACACATAACCAGCAAGACAGGCAAAATAATCAGATTTATTCACAGTAATGTGTGTGTTAATAACTTGATTCAGGGAAAGGTCAGCACCTAAGAGGATGCTAAATTACCTCGTAATATGCCTGTCTGATGGGATTTGTGTTTAAGGCTTCAGTTTCCTTATTTTTGTATATATGCATTTCCCATTCAGATGTTGGGGTTATCTGGGACTGTCCATCAGCAAAATCCGGTTTTAACATCAAGTTAGAAAGGCTCTAAGCCCCACGTAATTTAGAGCATTTATGGTATCTGGCTCTGGACTTTCAAAATAAGCTCTTCTTACTGTCTCCCAAAGATTTGCCGGCAGGAGCCAAGAGCTAAAATATACACCCTCAATGGCCAAGCCCAGTTTGGGGGTTCTGTCCGCTGCACCCATGGGCAGCCCGGGCCGAAGGGAGGTGGGGAATTCCCGGGGAATCAGTGCAGCGGTCCTGCGGCCCCAATTCCCCTTCAGCAGCCCCAGACGTGCAGTGTCTGCTGCCTGCAGAGCCCCTGGGCAGCCTTTCCCCCGCCAGTGACGCAGCGCACACCTCCCTGAGGCAGGAATAACTCATCCTCCTTTCCTCTGCCCGCAGCTAACCTCGTTAGTTTTTATTACGAGCTATCTCCAAGGAACTTTGCTCCTCAAGTCTATGGCAGTCGGCGTGAGGGCGGCGGGGGTAGCACTGCCCCGGGGACCAGCCGCTGCGGCTTCTCCCGAGCAGCCGGAGCTGCTCCCCTCACGGTCTATCCCGTTAATATCGCATCCATCCCGCGGGGCCGGCACCGGGAACACGCTCCGGCACCCAAGGCCAAGCGGGGAGCGACGGAAGGGGCTGGCTCCCCCAGGAGGGCTCCGCCGGAGCCCCCTGCCCTCACGGCGGGCCGGGCAGAGCTGAGGGGGCCGCGGGGGCCGCTCCCGCTCCCTCCTCCCTCACAGCCTCTCTCCCTTCCTCCCCCACAACCGCCCCACCGCCCCTCACCGCGCCTCAGCCGCCGGAGCCGCCGCTGCGATCCCGCCTCTTCCGGGCCGGGCCCCGCCGCTTCCCGCGCCGGGGCGGGACGGGGCACACCGGGGCGGGACGGGGCACACCGGGGCGGGACAGGGAACACCGGGGCGGGACAGGGAACACCGGGACAGGGAACACCGGGACAGGGCACACCGGGGCGGGACGGGGGACACCGGGACAGGGAACACCGGGACAGGGCACACGGGGGCGGGACACCGGAAAAGGGAGCACCGGGACAGGGCACGGGACACCGGGGCGGGACGGGGCACAGCGGGGCGGGACAGAGCACACCGGGACTGGACATGGGATACCGGGGCGGGACGGGACACACCGGGACAGGGCACACCGGGGCACACCGGGGCGGGGCACGGCACGGCACACCGGGACAGGGCACACCGGGACGGGACACAGCACACCGGGGAGGGTCACACCGGGATGGACACGGCACACCGGAGTGGGATACAGCACGCCGGGATGGGGCACAGCGGGATGGGCAGGGGTGGAACCGGCGATTCCCCCAGCTTAGGGTTGGATACAAAGCAGTATTGAGGCTGGTGTGCGGCGCTTTCCCTCGCTGCCACGCGGGCTCTGAGGAGGCGACACCTGGAATGTTTGGGTTTTAACAGAAAGGGGCACATGGAAAAGGTGAAGCGAGTGTGGCGCCTGCGGCTGCCTGTAATGCCATTTAAGTGTATTTCTGGTATTAAAAAAAAGCTTAGGGATGTGTTGGCTGCTACGTGAGGAAGGTAAAATGACGTGAAGCTTTTTGGCAGGTAAAGAATTCCGTGAAAACCAAAATAATTCTGTGTTGGCGCCCGCTCCAGCGACACGTTTGCGCTCCCAGCTGGTGCTGTAGATAGCGGTCAGTGTTGTCACCCTTAATACAGGTGAAATTATGTGTGAGCCTCAGGACTTTAGGCTTGTCTCCTGTAGTACGGGTGAGGTTAGGACTGGTGGCATCGAGACCTCGAGCAGAAATGGTGTCGGTGTCCCTGGTCCCCGGTTTGCCTTGCTCCCACAGCGCCGATGTCTTTGCAGTGCTGACTAATTTCCACAACACTTAAGCCAATGTTTTTTAAACTGTCTCTTGTGCTGTGTATAAGAAATGGGGTTTTTATAGGACCCTCTCAGAAAGCAATGGTTTTTTTGCAAGCTCTGCAAGAGATTCTATCGCTCGCAGGCACTCGCAAAGCATAGAGACTGATAATCAGGTAGATCACTTGAAACAAAATACCCCAGCAACAGCAACAGCGGCATCCAATTCTCCAAAAATATTAGAACAGAATACGTGCCCTTTGTTTGACATAAACAGCAATAATTACAATCTGCTCTCCTGTGTGACCTACAGCAGGTGTGTATTGTCACTTGCAGAATAGGGAACGATGACCTCAATCCAAACAGCGTAATGCAAACACCTTAGTCTGGGTAGCTAGTTCTAAGCCAAACAAATTGTCATTGAGGCTAAAAAATAATATCTTTTCGCTTAAGTTTTCCCCATATAATCCCTCTCCTACTGACTGCCCTTTGGAAATGGGCAGAAGTAAGTGGGATTTTATTTTATTCTTCTCCAGACATGTTTCATTTTGATCACTGGATATTGCAGTTTCAGGTGTGTCTACAGAGGATTTCATGCATAAAGTTAATGAGATGATTCTTAATAAAAGGCACACCTTTATTTTTGAGGCTCTAGTCTGCTGTTTCATGGGTGGCAGTTTTCATTAAAAGATCAAACTTAATATTAAACCTTTAATTATAGACTCAAGACATCCATACAGTTAAGCATGTACATAATTTAGACATATATAGTTCTGTTGAAGGCATGGGCTCCCTGTAATCCTTATAAGCAGCATCCTTCAGAAATTACAGTTTTGGTAAGGTGCTCTCATCAGCATATTTTGCATTGAAAAACACTTGCAGGGAATGGCAAACAATTACATAAATACATATGTATATATGATGCTTTTGCTTTGGTTCTTTTTTGTTACGTGTCTTTATGCCTGCTTTGGGTTATAACATCAAGAAGGAGATCATGATCCAGACAATATCCTAGGATCTCTCACAGATGTTATTCTGAAATTCAAGCTGCATATAAAAATCCCAAAGTGACAGATGATTTTTAAAGGAATAAAGGCACTCAAAAATTAGTATTGTCACCAGGTAGAACTTTCAACACCCACTAAATGCCTCACATAGCACATACCTACAGACTAGGTGCCTGAATACTTAAAAGGTCAAGCTCCAAGTGTTGTCAAGACAGACAAATTGATAATCCATTCTTGCAATCTTTCTGCTCACTTCAAGGCTCTCTGGGTAATTAATGTGTTGTTTTTGTGTGAACACGATCTCATAATCAGCATCTCTGAAGTCTACTGCAGTGTGATAAAGCCTCAAAGGGTTTGCTTTTTTTCCTGTGGATTTCATTATGTTAAATAACGTGCTGTTAGATGAAGTCTTATCTTCTAAATTTTAAACTAAGACTTTTTCCTTGTAGCCTATTGGAAATTAATTAAGCTTTTGTAGAATGGATCTTCCTAACTGAACAAAGGAGTATGTGCTAAAACTAGCGAAGTCTTGTTTGCCTTGAAACAATGGAAAATGATGGGGGTTTTTATAGCTATTTAGCCTTGATAACGCTTGCTGTTCTGTCACAGGACTTTGATATTTTGCCTAAACCCCCAGCTTCTGGACTCATGTATTTTCATTATACTCAATTTTCATTTGAAAATTAATTTCTAGCCCTTCTTATTACAGATAGTTAATGGGAAAGGAGGTAAGTCTGCTCTACAGAATAACCAGCCTGTACCAAGGAGCAAAAGGAAAACATCGTTCAAATTTCATTTGTTTAAAATCTCATATATTGTGCAATTTTCTGTTTCTTTAAGACTGTGTTCTTTTTCTCAGTAGAACTTGACAGCTGTGACACTTTAAATGAAAAGTCAGCATGTGTCTATCTCAGTAGCAAGAGAAAAGGAGAACTGCATATTTTTTTGTGCATTTCTGTATCTTTAAACAGGAGGGATTCTTTTTCTTTGGTGTTAATATCTACTTTGAGAAATCAACTAATAAACTAACATCACTTGTAATTGGGGCCTGTCTGATTGAAGGAATATTTGTCTATAAATGAATAAGCACCAAAACCTCCACAAATGGTTATGGATCCTGCTGGGGATTTTTAATAACAAAGTAATATATCAGAAAATATTTTGGTCAAAATTTCTCTTGGAAACTCTGATTTTTTCCTTAGCTTGCTGAAACTGCTCAATGGTTTCCTGCCAGCCAATTTCCCTCTCCTCCCGTTCTTTTTTTAATGTCTCAGTTACTGTGTAACTGAAAGCTTGGTTTGTTTGTACAACGAAACCTGATTTCCCCAGGTAATTTATTCTAGGAAATGGTGATGTCTGGCACAGCTAGGGAGAGCAAGACTTCGTGTTCTGGCTACAGCAGGTACAAAGGGCATGCGTGGCAGCCTTGTTATTGATCACACACAAAGGAAAGCTGTGTTTCTGTGGGCACGGGAGGCTGTAAGACCACCAGGGGACATCTGAGCAATAATGAGCGCCAAGTGCTTGCTCGATCGTTCATTGCACTGAGGGATAGGTAAGCAGAGATTTAGCCAATCTGCAGAAATGTTGGGGGTTGTGCTCTTTCTCTAGGACCTCCTGTGCTCAGAAGATGAGTTGTCATCATGGGGTTTTATTCCTCTGGTTGGAAAGGATTATTGCCTAGATGAACCTCACTTAACTAACGAGTAAGACGGAGCTACAGCAGCTGCTGCTGACAAATGCCTCTGAAGCCCATGCAGCTCTTCTGTCAGATCTCTGCTTTGCCTTTGCTGTTGTACTGTACAGTATCACTGAGCTTCAGAGTGCCTTTCACACACCTCCATATGGTGTTGAAAAGTGAAGTCCATAAAGGAACAGACTGCGTGTTTCTAACAACTTCGCTAAACTAATACAAGAAATGTTTCCTTCCCATAACAATGACCTTTAAATGTTAACTGGCTAAAAAAATAACATTGTCCTTTTTTAAAAAGGGGAAAATGCAATTCCTGCTGCTCGATTGTGTTACAGAATAACAATTTTGGTGCTATGGGGCCCAATTCCTTTGCATTAAGCTTACAACAGTGTAATGCTTGATTAGAAGGAATTTATTCCTAATTTATGCCAGTATGGAAGAAGGCCTTTAATTTTCCTAAGAGCTACTTCTGTTGTCTGTCTTTTAAAACCCACAGTCTCATTAAATTATATTTCTAGCATATTGTTCTTAAAATCTGACTGTCATTTATACATATTTATATACATATATACAAATTTAAAATCACTACATTCTAGCTGCCTTCTTTTATTTTCACCTTTAAAACTGACTAAGCCAGCTGTGCCCTTTGGGGTCTATAAGAATGAATCATTTTTATTATTTTTTTTTTCTCTTAGACAGTAATTACAGGGTAGTATGCTGTCTCTGGTTTTTAATATTATGGTGCCATTTTAATCCAAGGTGCAACACCATTAACTTCAGCAGAGTTACACTAGCAATGAATTTGTCCCCAGGAGGCTTTTCTGAATGTTTGGTTCTTTCCTCGTGATTACCCAGAGGAATGGAGAAGAAGAAGGCAAGACAGAGGACCCTTTGATTGGAGGAATGTAGTTCAAAGCCAAGTCTTGTTTCTGCCATTCCTGGTGCTCCATCTGTTCCTCATTTGGGGTGGAGGTGGGTTAGACCCCGTGGGGCACACATGCTGGGGCTGGGGGGCAGGCAGAGGTTTTACAAAGCACATCTGGTGCACAGGTTATGTTCTTTCCTGGATGTAGGTACTGTACAAATGGGAAGGAAAAAAAAAAAAAAAAAAGAAGAAGAGAAAAAGTGGGAGGAATATTCAGACACTTCAAGTGTACTTCTGTGGAACTGCTTGAAAGTCAGAACATGGAATAGCCAAACGCTTAGATATCAAACTCATTGTGAGCGTCAGGCTGTCTCAACTCCAACTCAGATGCTTTTTAGATGTCAAGTAATTCTGCAAGTAGGGATGTGTGAATCAGTGCTACCATGGATTACCTATTGTTAAGATAGCTGCAAAATATAAAGAAGGTACCTGCAGAAATTTCTAGCTCTAGATTTTGTTAATACTCAATTTTCTTTTACAGTTGGCTATTTAATTTTAGTTTTGTCTCATTTCTCTTGTCCATATCCAGTCTAAAACATTCAAATCCTCTGCAGTGTGGAAACACCAACCTGTAAGTTAAATACAAGTTAGTAGCACCCAGCTGAGTTTGGAAGGGGAATTTAGAGCATTTCCTCTTTGCTGTCAGGGAGCACAGAGGAACAGAAGCCAACAGAATGGCTGGCAGGGCAGGGGCCCATCCCACAGCCCCCGAGCAGGGCTGGCCAGGCCTGGCAGCCAACACAGCTCAGAGGGGCAAACAAGTTCATGGGGATGAGACAAGTCCAAGGCAAGGCAGAAATTCAGGTCAGCATGTGGGTCACTGCCCAGATGAGCAGGCACAGCAGGGCTGGATCTGCAGCCCAGCAGAGCTGGGCAGGGACTGAGGGCCCCCACGCCTGGGGCAGGGGGCCCTGGGCTGGCCGTGGCAATTAAGTGCTGTCAGTACATTCAGGGCCCTGACATGCACATCTGGTAGCAATTGCTGCTGTGTTTAAATCAGAAACTCAGATCCTTGCAAAGCCCAGGATCTAGCAGGGGGAAGTGGTTATGCCTTTCAGCGAAGGTCTAGCATTTCTCCCGGGTTGAACACTTGATGCAGTTTGCCTGTTGCACTCCAATCAGTTGCCTCGGATACAAAGTCAAATATTCAACCTCTAAAGAGGATACCAAGGTCTCCTGTTTTACTCCCAGAGCCTTCCTTCTCAGAAGGGTGCCATGCCCTGGGCACTGCAGCATTGCCCTGAGGCTCCCATGTTTGCTCTGAGTCCCAGGTGTGAAACCTGCTTGTAGGTGTGCCACAAAGCCCCTGCTCCCTCCTATCCTCCTGTGTCTGTGTGCAGTGTGGAGCACATGCTCAGGTTCTGCTAAAGGCACTGAAATAGAGCAGCGTTTCAGGGTCTTGTTCCCTCTCCAGACTGAGGTCAGTGGAACTGATCTAAGCAATGCTCACTCCATCAGATATTAAACATGGCTCTTCCTAGATGGCTTTACCAAGAAGCTGTTAGCACAGGAATTGTTCTCCCTTCCTTCTCTTGTCTCTGCATGTAAGGAGAGCTCCTGAAAGTTTCTTGCAGTTCCTCTTAAGTTTAGGGGCCATTAGAGAAAGCAAGGGCTGAACCATAGGCCAGCTTTGTACTAATTCAAATTTAGTGTGTCTTTTTAGTGTTGTGTAACTGCTTTTAAAAGTTGCAAACCAGAATTTTCCAGATACACCAATCGGCACTGAGACCACACTGCTTCAGTGAAATAAAGTATAAGTGAATTAGCTGAGCTGCACAGAAGCCTGCAGGATTTTGCAAAGCTGGACTGAGCAGTCTGCTCCCTGTTGGGAGCACTCCTCTGTGCATCCCTGCGTTGTGCCGTGCCCTACGCAAACCCTGGAAACTCTTTGGACAGGGACAATCTTTCCACTTTATGACTGTGCTGTGTGGTGGTTGGTGCTTTTCTGGGGGTCTGGGTCAGCACTGCTCCGAGCAGTAATAATCCTCCCTCCTGTTACTAAATTAGGACTTGAGATCATTCTTTCCAGCAAACAAGGGTTCCTAATCTTTCAGGAGATTATGTATTGGCTGCCACTCCTCTGCACCCCCATCTGCCCTCCCAGGGGGAGGCCTCAGATGTCGAGGCACAGCATCCTTGCCTCCCTTAGTTCTGCTGTAATCCCTTCTCTGTCTCTGCCCCAGACTCCTGCAGCAGTTTCCTCTCCTGGAACCTTTCCACAGTGCTGCTCTTCCTGCAGCCCTGCTCACCCTCCCCATTTCAGGTCTCCCTTTCCTCCTTTCTTGAGTTGTAGCTGTTTCTTCCCCATCCCCACTCCACCTGCAGAGCTGTGCTGTGAGGGCAATCAGGTGCTTAGCATGGCAGTGCTCAGCTGAACTTTCTGATTCTGGCAGGGATCTAGTGCAGATCTTGCTGACTACTCAACAGACTAAACTTAAAAAAATAGAGATATTATCATGGAAAATTCATATTTCTGATGGAGCTTCTGATGGCGGCTCATTAAAAACAAGCTCAGAAAATCTCACATATAAATGAAAACCACAGAGTAGTTCTTGGTGATATGCTGAATATGATTGTTTCTTATTATGCTATGGCTGCCCATTTTAAGAATAATACACAGTTATTTTCTTGGTCTTAAATGGTAGTGTGGGGATATAACAAACCTCCCAAGTAAAAACTTTAATTAAAAAGCAAGCAGTAGCATCTGCAGCATATTGCAAGATAAGACTTCACTAACCTGAAAAACTAAGCACGATTCTAATTAAATCAGGGGAAAAAACGATGAACTAGATATACGTTTTATTTAAGGATAGCAGTTATATAAGATATCAAAGATCTCATGGTTGCTATCTGATGGGAAATGTTGCTGCCAGATCTCACAGACTATTTCCAGGGAGTGAAATCCTTGTTCCGCTGGTTCCAAGTACTGTTGTGATTTTGCATTCCGCGGGGTCAGGACTTTGCAGGGGCTCTCTGTGGGACATGGGAGCCCCATTGGTCCTGTTGAAAGCTGCAGATGATCCAGCCAGGAAGCAATGTGCTCCCATGGCACAAGGAACCCCCACACTGCGTGTGCTGCCACTCTTCCAGAGAGGCACCGATACAAACTCCTGACTATTTATGGTTATTTAAGGTCCCAGCACACCTTTTGAAAATTAAGTCTCTTAATCCCTCTATGCTGGCCAAAACCTATTTTAAGTGATGCCACTCAGCATTTCCTGTATTGTTCCAGATGGAGATAGTGTTGGCTATTGCATCTTGTTTCAAACTGCATGCTGGGCTCCTCTGTTTTGGAACAGCTGATATTTTGCAGAAGCACGGTTATGCACTGATGTGTGAAGTGATCTCTGTGTATCCCTCCTTGTGTCACAGGAATGGAATGAGGATTAATCAATTATGACCGAATCATGATCCCAGTGAAGCCAAAAGAAGGGTTTCTTTCCATTGGTATTATGGGGGCCAGGGCTGGCTTCTGTGTGGATGCTATTGCTTTGAGATGCCTGCATGTAAAAACAAAGGAAAATGCAAAGCATCACCTTGTTGAAGGTGTCTGTGTAGTGAGAATTCCTTTAGCTGGAGAGGAAAATGCACTTTAACAGCTGTTTCCTCAAGAGTTTAGTTACTTGTCACAGCAGGCGTTGTTGTGCTCGAGGAAATTCTGGTTTGTTGAATGTGGCTTTAAGCATGTGGTGCTGGCTGGCATCTGTGGCTTTGCATGTCCTGTGCATTCAGAACATGCTTTGTTATGCTTCCAGGGCTGGCTCCTGCTCTTTTTCGCAGAACAGCTTATGCTGTGGAATTGTATCTCAAAAGCCATGTTCTTAAATCCAGCCACACTTCAGCTTTAAATGCTGGAAGAACATTGAATACTGAACAACAATAGCTGCAGGTTATTCTCTATGACCAAGTGTTAATTATTTTGGTCAAACAAACAGGACCTGAAAAAGAGCAGTTCTGGCTAGATTCCTCAGAGACTGCAAAATATTTCTTGGTTAGATCTTCTGTCACATGCCACTTATGTCACGTTTAAAACTGTAAATCCATTTACAAGTTGGACAAATGATATCACTGAAAAACATTTTTGCAGGATCACCTAACTTCTTCCATGCAAATATAATAATAGTACATCTCTCGTGCAAATATAGGAAAGAGTGGTCATGAACTATTTTGGGAAAAGGGTACTCACCAGATGGACATAGAGAGAGTATTCAGTCAGACACAGAGGAGCAGAAGAACAGCAATAAATATTATTAAAGGTGGGTATGGATGAAGATTAGCCTATTCCTGCAGGAAAACTATCAAATTAAACTTAGAAAAATGTTGGTACATTCACAACACAAATCATGTGCTCTTCTGCAAAGAAACAGTAAATGAAGAATAGAGGATATGTGTCATCCATACTTTGTAGTGTTGGCTTCATTTTCTCAAGTACTTAGAAAAGGTTTTGATGTGTGTATATTAATATTTCTCTGTTGGCTAAAGACTAAATTAAAACAAAACACAGCTTGAAAGGTGAAAAGCTCAACTTTTTTTTTCAGACAATGGTGAAAAATATAGCTTTTGTGGTGACAGATAGTTTTCTTCACAAATGAAAGTTACCCCTGTCTGTGATAAACACCCATAGCTGATGTACTGGGCCCTGCCAACTTCTCTGAGCCAGGTCTGGCTTCCCTGAAGTCAGGGTATTTTCCATGACTGGAGGAGAAAAACCTTGTGTTGTGGGGCCACTTGTGTCTTTATGAACTCCAGTGAATTGTTTGGGGTAGTCACCCCTACACCTCAACCATCAGGTTTTGTAAATAGGCCTGAAATCCCACGTGGCTTCATTCCCACCTGGCACTGTTGGTGCTGCTCAGTCCTTTGGGAACTCATCCAGGAAAAGGATCCCAGTACCTCAGCCCACAAGGAAATACCTAAGCCTTTGGGCACTCATGTAAATGAATCAGACCTCTGATGTGCCCAGGGAAATGCCTTCCCTTTCCAGTCGGGCAAGCAAGGAGCTGATTACAGGTTAAAGTCCACCAGTGAAACACCAAAGAAACACAAAGAATGAGGTCTTTTGCACCAGCCTGAGGTACAAATTCCCACAAGCAGCCAAGGCAAACACTTCTGGAAAACTAAAATGCTCTGAAAAGGCTGGCCCCAGCCTCTCTATCTCTCTAGTGCTTCCTTGAGAGAGAGACAGTGGGGACACAGTGACGAGAGACCCTTTGAGAGGTAGCTGGGGGACAAAGAGCTCCTTACTGGCACACACGGGGCCCTGGGAGAAGGGCAGGGGGGAAACAGAGCAACTTGGAAAAGGACAGGCTGAAAAAAGAAAAAAAACCACATTTCTCATTACAGTCTCCAGGAACATCCCACATTGCCTCCTCATTCCCTCCCCTGGCTCCTGCTGCTCTGCCCTCCAGAGCAGCTCCAATGAGCCTGGGGGGATCTTTTCCACCTCCCCTCCTCTTTCTGCCCCCGTGCAGCAGGACCCCCTTGCCCAGCTCACGACCCCCACCAGACACTGCTGGTGTCCTGGAGAGCCTGACAGCCAGCACAGAGCAGTGGGCTGATTAGGAAGGCAGCCTTGAAAATGCCACTCTGTGGTTGCTTGGAAATGAAATCCAACTTTAGTATTATTTTTGAGCTTAGATTTTTTGAATCCAAAATTCCATGTGACGGAAGAGATGGGTATTTAAACAGATGTCTGCAATTTCTTTAAAAAATAGAGATTGAGTTACAGATGGTAGAAAGGGCCTGAGAATTAAAAACTCCCAAGCTACAAGAAAATTTACATGTGAGCAAAATGTTTTGCTGAAGTGTATGGTCATACAATTCTGCATGTTTGAAAATGAAGCTTTTTTCACCAAAAATGTGAATATCTTTTCCCTTCCCTATTATCTGCTTCTCTGCTGCAGCCTTGGCTGTCACTATCATTGTGACAGCCAAGTCGCAATATGAGGGTCCTGTTTCTAACAGACAAGACATACAGTTCTTTCCTTCTCCTTTCTCTTGTATAATTTGGCCTGCCAGGACCAACAATTTTGATCTGAATTAGTTTAAAAGAAAACTAATCTTCCCTATTTGCATAATCGGTGCCTGATTGCTCTAACTTCCATTTTATAAAATGTGAATAAAAAGAATTTTATGATATAAGCCTGGAAGGAAACCAGAGTCAAAATCTGTATTTGCAGATGAAATTGAACCTTTTTTTCTTCTTTGGGGATTTAAAAAGAAAACTCCCAAAATAAATTCTGAGTGGAAAAGCTGATAACTTCTAAAGTGCCATATGAAATGCAAAGCACTGCATATTGGAAAGGAAAAATTGAACGTATTTGGTACAGTTTTGAGGAGCAAGTCAGGATCCATCTCATCATCTGGGAGACCTGTGTATGCCTGTGAGCAGCTTTACAAAGACTCATGCATGTGTGCTCAAAAAAGCAGTATTTGTGTGCATACAAAACAAGCCCAGACTCAGATACAAGCTGTAAGGACACTTACAGGCAGCACTCCTCACCTACTCTGCAGAGTCCCAGTCTGCCCACTGCCAAACCAGTTCAAATTAACAGAGCAGCAAGACCCACTACATACAGAAAAAAAGCTGTCAGGTGACCAACTTTATTTCCTTTACAGTGGAGTGGACATAATCAAAGTGTCTACGTCAGTGAAAACATGAAGAAGGAGAATTGGGATTATCTGTTTGTCTCACCCAGTAAGTGCAAAGAAATAGGTCTGGTAAGGGAACAAGGTTTGCTCCAAGTGTGGGACCACCTCTACAAGTGTTCAGGATCAGTGTGCACTCCCAGCTGTGCCCCAAACTGGATTTCTAGCAGACCAAAGCACAAAGGATGCCTAGAGGATCTGTCCTGTTGTGTATTAATGCTGACAGATGCTCTCCAACTATGCCAGTGGTCAGCATCTGACACTCCATCAGCTTCTTAAAATTTTGTAGCCTTCAACACCTTGCTGGGCACTCACATTCAGGCTGGAGTCCTGTGGTGACTGTAGGGCATTGTTCTGCTTTTGATGGCTTTCTTTATGTGTCCATGTCTTGTGTCTCTAAGATCTTATTTGAAATTATTTTTGGTTGGCTGCATTTGTCTTTATTGAGAAGGCAACATATACCACAGTGTGACAACACAGCTCTTTGCATTTACATAAACATCTGCTTTGATCTGGTGCTTGCATATTTCACAGGACAACTCTTAAAAAAGGGAGGTAGAAACTGGGCTTGAACCTTCTATGACTCCAGTTAGACAGGTGCTTCCTGGAACTAAGTAATTATAAGAAGAAACTGCAAAGAGTAATAAGAGAACGTACAATTTATTTTAAAGTAGATTGACAAATTGCTTTTAAATTACTTTCTCCCTTTTTTTTTGCTTTTAAAGACAGAAATTCATCCTATTATTTTGGCTTATTTCTGAAGGAGACTGGAGAGGAAAACTGTTTTTTTCTTCTAAATCAGATGTCTTGCTGGAGGACTTGTTGAAGGTCTCATGTTTATTGTGAGCTCTGACATTTTAATTGAAAGGACAAGAGTGTTCATTACTTTAAGCAAATAAATCTTTTGTCCTAATTATTTATTAGGTATCAGATTATGTAGGTTTTAAAAACAAATACTGTAAATCAGAGTGGTTTCCACAAAATTACTTTAAATCCTTTCTTTTCTCAGTTTCTCACCTTTAACATTTTATATCCAATGATATTATAATTACATTAGTTCTCCACTTGTCAGGAGATTTAAAAAACTAATTCTCTGCTTCAAATGTAAAAATCGAGAATTCCCCCAAGCTTATTTTGGTTAAACTCCTGGATAACATTTAAAGCTAGAAAATGGTTGGTTATTTGTCAAAGGGTTAAAAAAAAAGGAAATGGCACAGTTCTATTGGAGTTAAAAAAATGCAGATTTCATCAGTCTAGTTGGAAAAAAGAGAAAATCACAGTACTGAATATTTTATTTAATACTATCTGCCATGGGAAATAGGGAGAAAACTACCTTGAAGTATAATAGTTTAAAAAGACCGAACAGCAGGTTTTCTGCAATAAAATTATATCTAAAATGAAATAGAGTGGCAGAAGACAACAATAGTGAAAGCCAAACAAAAGGAGAGAACAGAAATACTGAGAGAGAGGAAGAGCCCAGCGAGCTCTTTGCTTTTCAGAATGCTGGGTACATACTCCCAATTGTTAGATCAGCTTGCTGAAAAGGATATTCACCCTGTATCTAGGAATCAAAAAATTATATCTTTAGGAGGCCTGTGGGAATAGGAGGAATTTCTCATCTAAAGAAGTTAGATCCATTTACAGAATGTGGATATTTTTATTGCTCAGCTTGAATCCTACCAAGGGATCCTGTGCCTTCAGTATTTTGAGTGCTCCTGAGCGTGCCACAGCAATGAGGGCACACTTGTGAATACTAAATGAGGACTGAGTTACCACCCTGCACACATCCTGCATCTGAGCCAGCTCGGAAATGAAAGATCATGTCACATATGAAGCTTGAGAACTGATTAATTTTGATAGCATATTTATAGTTCTCATTTACAGAGAACTGAAAATACCTTAAACAACTGGAATACTAAATTACACAAAAATAATGTAAATCGATGGGAACTATACACAAAATAGGACACACAGTGATGGTGGAGAGGTCCAAGATGGAACTGTCTGTAGAGAAATTGCTTAATTCAATATTGATAGTGTTAAATGGTTTGCATGAGATCTGGGCCTTACTCAAATCCATGGGACTTTCACCTTTGACTTAAAGTGAGGACAGGGCTTCATCCTCTTTTTGGCAGAGAAAGGAGGACCACAACAGTGTGCCAGGCTTCAGAAAGAGGGGTATCTCCTCCATTTGGAAGAATAGTGGGAATTTCAGACAAAGGGACTGCACTTACAGAAACCCAAATATGAGCAGAAAACTGGGTTAACTTGCTGTCTTCTGGGGAAAATGTCTCAGGGTACTGCACAAATGGGACTGAAACCCTGACTCTCCTAGAAGACGGTTCTGCAAAGAGCATGAATGAAGTGGGAAGACCTTACAAACAAAAGCAATATACAAAATTTTGTTTCATGTGAATTTCACAGCCAATTATGCTTCCATAAACTTAAGCTTTATTTTTATAACTGGGGCTGAAAACACAGTCTTGAATGCAAGATTGGAAAAGATTAGAAAATTAGAAAATGCTAAGGCAACTGCAGTTCCAATTTCCAATTCTCATCTAATCCTGACACACATAGTGAGTGCATTACCCCATTTTGATCCAATTCCATTAGATACTTGTTAGTCACATGCAGCACTGGTTCATAAAACACAGCTCTTGGATACTCACCAAAATGAGCTAATTAATCAGAGAGGACCAAGACAATTTCTCTCTGATGAATGGAGTATGTAATTTAACAAAATGAGGTAAATGGTGTAAAAACAGTGTTATAAAATGCTCAGATTCATGGTGAGAGTTTTTTCCACATGATTGCTAGGCTGCTGTTTTTCCCCTCAGAGAATATTACCCCTCACTGTTTCCCCTAGAGGAGGGGAATGGTCACCTCAAAGCAATATTCAAGGTTGCAGGTCATCATGAACACGAAAGCATTGTCACTTTTGCCGTGGCTATCTAAGAGGAAATGGAACCTCACCTTCAGCTGGCAGAACAGGACATGGGAACTTTTGACATCAGTGATTAGGTAAGGAGTTAAGTCTCCTTCCAACACCCCCAGTAACCATCAGACCATGGTAAAGAGAGCAGGTACATGGGAGAGGTGTCATCCCACAGCCTCGTGAAAACGTCTGTGTAATTCACCCTGCTCCTTTTCCCCCCGCAGTGACATGGACTTTATTGGAGTGTATGGGATTGAAATTCTATTTTGGTGTTCCAGACATAAGGAAAGAGTTGTCTGTCAGAAAGGGAGACAGTTCCATTGTCCATAGCTGGAAGGTGTTTGGTTGCTGGTTAAGTTTTCCTTTGAAGATTCCCATGAGGTCCCGAGGTAATAGCGGGGACACCCCCAGTCATTACACACAAAGTTAAAGCAGGCAAACATCATGCCTTTCCCACAACTTCTAAACTTTCTTGGAAAGAAAGGATAAATCAACGTGAGATTTAAAAAAAAAAAAAAAGGATTAAAAAGAATCACTCTTGATGGCAGAGTATTAATTATAACTTTGTGTGGGTGAAGTTAAAAGCCTGTCTTATGTGTGAATCGGGCGTCTTTTCTCCACGAAAGACTGTGTGTCTGTGTACACAGTCCTATGAACACCCGCACGGGCAGGTCCACGGCGCTGCTATGGATTTGTGTCCTGTGATTGCCGGTCAGATGGCAGTGTCACCCTCGTGGTTGGGTAGCCACGACACGGCTCTTCCACACTAATCCGATTTTCCCTTCCCGGGTTAGGAATCGTCCCTCTTTTTATTTTCACGAAACCCACATCATTTTGGGACCCTGTGTGGCACAGATTTGCCGCGGGGCTGGGAAGGGCCAAAGGAGATTCAGCGCTCCCGACGGGACTCACACTCCTGGGCAGAGCAGCCGGGGGCTGGCTGGGTGCAGCCCCCGACCTGGGCTGCGGGGCTGGGTCTGCCAGGGCCAGTGGCCAAACAGGGCTGGCACAGCCCCGTGGCTCGCAGGCTCCGCGCCCCCGGCGGCAACGCGGATTCGGAGCGTGCAAAGACGCGGGCAGGGCGTGACAGTGGGAGAGAATCGCCCGCTCGTGTTTCCCCGGTGTCTTGGGTGCCAAAACCGGCACACCCGGGCATCCCTCGGCGTGGCGGGGCCTCCAGTCGGAGGCGCATCCCCGGGATGCGCGCTCGGAGCGGGGGCTGCCGGCGGGGCGCTCCCGGTGCGGGACAGCGGGTCCCGGGCAGCCGGTGCGGGACAGCCGGTCCCGGACAGCCGATCCCCGGGATGTGCTCGCCCCCCTCGCCCTTCAGGCTCCCCGGCCGCGGGCGGGGCCGCGTGGGGACACCCCCACAACTTCACCCGAAGTTTTCTCGCCGCCCCCCGAGGAGGGCACGGCGGGGAAGAGCTCCCGCATCCTCCCGCCGGGGCACAGTCCGCCCATCACCGGCGGCGGCCCCGGGCCCGGGGCGGGGAGCGGGGAGCGGAGGGGCCCCGGGGCGCGCCCACCGCCCCGCCCCGGCCGCCGCCCCCGCGCTGCCGCCTGGCAGGAGGGCGGCGGTGCCGCGGGAGCTGCTCGGTGCCGCCGCCGCCCGGGAGGGAGGTTATGTAAGGGGGGAGGGAGGCGGCGGGAGGAGGAGCAGGACGGCTCTCGCCGCCGTGCAGCCGCCGTGCAGCCGCAGCCAGGGCCGGGGCGGCCGCATGTGCGAAGTGGGGACGCGGCCGCCGCTGGCCGCCGAGCGCGGGGAGCCGCCCGGGGGTGCCGCCGCCGCCGCCGAAAGGTGCCGAGACATGGGGTGAGTCCGCCCGGCCCCGCGTGGGCTCCGCGTCCCGCCCCGGCCCCGCGTGGGCGCCGCCTCCGCCCCGGCCCCGCCGCAGGTGCGGAGCGGAGCGGGCAGAGCGCGGGCGCTCCCCAGAACCGGAGCTTTTATCGCGCAATTCATCACCGCCCGCTCGGGAGCCGCTCCCCCCGAGCCGCCGGCGGAGCGGGCACGCCGCGGGGGAAGAGCAGCGGCGGCAAAATCCCCGCTGGAAGGAGCCGGGAGGAGCTCGGGATGTGGCCGAGCGGGGCCGGTGCGGGGCCGGGGTCCGCTCCTTGGCCGGGCGGCTGCGGGATGGACACCGAGTTCGTGGTCAGATGTTTGACGCGCTGCTTCAGCGAGAGCTCGGGCTGCTGGAGGCACACGGTGAACTTGCCTGGATTGTGCCGGCTGGTCCCTAA
Organism: Monarcha castaneiventris obscurior; assembly: GCA_026261815.1. Taxonomy (NCBI): domain Eukaryota; kingdom Metazoa; phylum Chordata; class Aves; order Passeriformes; family Monarchidae; genus Monarcha; species Monarcha castaneiventris. The sequence continues at coordinate 3,311,617 of JAMPIT010000434.1, read as the reverse complement.
TTTGTGTAAATATTTTCCCCTTTTAAAATTATTTTTTTTTAACACGCCAGAAGTCACTGACCGCATGTGATGGCCTCTTGGAGAATTCATCTTGGTCTTTCCAAAAATTAGTCCTGCATTTTTGCTATCCTCTAACTTACATGAGGGGACAAAAGCCAAATACTGGCATTAGGGCAATTTGTGAACTAAATATCGGGAAACTGAGGTTAAGGTTGTGCCTTTGGCTTGAACTATATATAGGTTTGAGATCCTCTCGGCCAGAATGTCTTGGGGGATTCCAAACCCACACGTTTAATTTACTTTATTTTTATCCTATTATGTTCTCTTACACCTTTTCCTTGCCTCTCCTCACCCCCATGTGGCAAGGAACCGTTCTCTAGTTTCTGAGCTTCCTCATGCTGCTTTCAAATGTCCAAATTCCCGCTACGAATTTGTTGATTGTTGTCAAAGTGATAAAATTCTAGACTATCTGGATAAATAATGAATTAAAATGACATGCATGTGTCTGAATTTGATACCCTGGCATACTGACTGGAAGTACAGGGGCAGAGGGAGAAATAGGATCTAAGTGAGTATCTCCACACGTTTCCCTTCAGGATTACAAAGGGCTCATCTGCTTCTTAATTATGCAAAGTTTCACTGGAAAATAAAAGAGAAACTGTCCTCGGGGTTGGAGAAAGGAGTATCAAAACCTGTCTGGAGCAGCACTGCCCCGCAGAGTCCAGGATGGTCAGAAACATCTATCCACGGGAAACTTGGTTCTGTTGCTCTACCTGGGTGTCTCTAAAAGCAAATATTTTTGTTGTCGTCTATTTTAACCATTTCCATACTGGTAGGTCACTTCAGCTGTGGCTTGGACCGAACTGAGTGGAAGATCCCAGTGGTCCCCCATCCTTTCTGTCAGTCAATTGTAGTTCTGGGCTCGGTGTGGTCCTGCTCTGCCTCCAGAGCTGCTCAAGCTGCAAAGGACTTGAAGGCTTTTGAGGGCTCTGGTTGTACTCCTGTCTGTGCTGCTACAGGCACTGTCAGGTCATGCAGACTGGTACAGGGAGCAGGCACATTCACTAGTCTAGCTCAATATCCCGATTTAATGTGTTTCTCAGTTATTTCAGGCTTACACTGGTGCACGTGAGCTCCAGCTCCCAGTGTCATTCATTCCCCGGGTTTCAGCGTGGGTTGTACCAACTCCTGCACTCTGTACAGAGTTCAGGCAAGGTGTTTGGTGAATATGCATTTTTCCAGTGTCTCACTTCATTATCTTGCCATTCACCTTTCTGATCCAGAGAACTTGGAAGTATCACGTTAGTGATAGCATTGCTGCAGTTGTGGCTTAGCACACATGACACAGGAGCAACCTCTGGGTTTTCTTCCAGTTCCATCTGTGCTGCAAATCCTTCACCTCTGCATGCTCTAGCTTTTCCTTCTGTGAAATGGGCACCTCTATACTCACGTGTCTCTGTGAAGCAGGTTGTGGTCAGAACACACAGCTCAGTTGTTTGTACTTGGACAAGTACATTTTGGCCCAAGCATTTGAGTAGGATTTGCTTCCTGGGCACATTTTGGTGTCACATATGGGCCATGTACTCATAGAAATTGTGACAGTGACTTGATTCTTAGCTCTTAAAATGTTTTTTTTCTTTTATTTTCCTCTTTTCTTTTTCCTGGGGGTGACCATTGCTAATGATTCATTTAAGTGCTGCCTATGGATTTGGCAGTGACTGATGGTGCTATGAAACCTGATACAGCTACTTGAGCTCAGCAAAGCAAAGCTATTTAAATTGCTTATTAGCTGTGAGCTGAGCTATTTAAACTGTTGGTTTAGTTCAACTTACTAGGCAGCAAGGTAGTGTCAAGTTTTACAAAAGCAATTTACATGTTTTTAAAAAAACCTAATGCCTGTAATACAGGGGATATGAAAACAATGCTGTAAAAAAAGTGGCCCAGAAAAAAAAATCTGCTCCAGTGTCCATAAAAGTCAATGAAAAGTTGCTGCTGACTGAAAACCACTGTGTTTTGGTCAAGCCACTGTTAAGAATCTCACTGGTAACATGTCTACTTTAAAGAGAATGAATCTTTTCCCAGGTCACCTCTTTCTTCTACCCAGCATATCTGATAGCTGCTGTTATCTCAGGCTCTCAGAGCTTAAACTTCAGCTATTTGAAAGCCACAATGTAACACATTTCCAGCTGTAGAAATCTGTCTGAAAATACCACCTGCTTTGTCTCTTGCTGTTGCAGGCCAAGGGCTGACACAATCAAGGAAGTGTCTCTGATGTTAGTGGGCTGTACCTACTCATCTAATAGCTGTGGTCTGATTCACTGTGACCTCAGTTTAATCAGTCTAAGTTAAATTTACAGTTTATAAAGATGCTTGAGGTTTAGGTATTAGCTGATTTAAGGTGGTGTTGTATAGCTGTTTCATCTGTGCTTAAATTGTTTTATTATTTTCATTTCTTTAGTATCTTTGTATTTCCTTATCTATCCATTACAAATAATTTCTGTTATGAGGTGTGTGACAAGTATCTGGTTTAGATTAGACCTTTAAATCTCTTCACTGCTGCTGAAGCTGTTATTTATATTATCTGTTGGATTAGCACTCAACCGATTTAAATACCCTCTAGCATTTAAATTGTATTTTAATTCTGTTTTATAAATCATATCAAAATGACAATCAGGCCTCTGAGTGTTAGAAATTATTGCAGAAAGCTGCACAGCCATGTAGGAATGTGTGCTGTGCAGGTCAGTGGTGAACTAGCTCACAGCACACCTTTCTTCTGGTCAGCGTGAGATGTCTTCTCTTTGCTGCTTCCTCAGGGTGGGGTAATTTCGTCCCCTCTAGCTGAGATCTGTCCATTCCTCTCCAGGTGAGCTTTGTGCCAGGCACCAGGAACTTTGGAAAAGGCAAGTTTCCGAGCCTGGATCAGGTGATGGAGTAACCTCATCTTAAGGAGATTGGTCTCTTGAACAAAACTGTGTTCCCCCTGTGACACAAGGGAAAGGTGCAGTTGGGGCTGTGTTACTGAGGGCAGCCATATGTTATGTTTTTATTATGCACTGACATTTAAGAGATCAGGAAACTCTGCCTTGCTCTCCTCCCTGCTGCTGTCAGCAGTACTAATATCAGTCAGCCAACACGTGGCTTTATTTGGGGAGTAAAAGGCAAAAACTAATGTGAGGGCGAGGAAAGAGGGAGATAAACAAAGCAGATGATGTGATGAAGCTCATGTTATAGGAAGACAGTAATTTTGGAGGGGGTTCACTTTGTGGTACCAGCAGTACTTCAGAAACCATGGTGATAAGCTTTGCCTGGAATTGTGTTGTTGCAGACGAAATTCACCTTGGCTTTCATCCAGCTCCCGCTGAAATCTATGGGAGTCTCACACCAGCTCCCTCCAAAGTTTGCCCAGGCCATCTTCCTAGGAAGGAAGGGGGGACCTGGGAGTGGCAGGCAGAGGATGGCACCTGGCTGTCACTGCCCTCTGGGGTCCCTCAAAGCAGGGCTGGGATGAGAGCGTGCCTGGGGACAGCTGAGTTGGTACTGAGAGCTCAGGGACTCCTTTGAGATTTTAAGGTCAGCAGCTTCAGTTTGGTCCCCAGCATAGCTCAGGGGGGCAGATTATACCCAGCTGGTGGGGGTTTGGTGTTCAAGGAAAGGGACTGAGATCTGATAGATGCTGAGGCTGTTCATCTCATGGTTTTTGAAGCAGCTGGCCGGGGGTGCTTGGTTCTTCACAGCCTTGGTTCCTGACATAGCTATTTCCATTTTGCAAGGTAGATATAAATGGGTGGTGTTGTGACTTGGAGAATTCTGTCTCTGTACCGATACTGGTGCCTGTACAAAAGCCAGTGGAGAAGTCAGGTCCAGAGAACTTTGTGTTCAGGAGCAGTATTTGGGTTCACTGAAATGATGGGGAAGCTCCACTGACCTCAATAGTACGTAGCCTCTTGCTAATGTTGAACTCATTTATGTCAAGTTAGAGAGGCTTGGTGAGGGGAAAGAGAGGGAAGAAAAGACCAGACAGCTGGATCCTTGTAATGATTTGTGTGTGCTTAGAGTTTTGGTGTGGTTGTATTCAGGTGAGTGAACAAACCTGTAACAGTGTTTTGTCCGAGTGACTTCAGCTCTCTCAACTAGCGAGGAGTTCACAGCACTGCAGACAGATGCACAGAGCTGAATTTATAGGGTCTGCTACAGATAAGCTCACCAAATTATGAGAGGAGGAATCTGCCAGTACCACAGCTAGTTTGAGTTTGCTGCTGCAAGTTTCTCGGACATTTGCTCATGTAGCCTATGCTGCAGAAAGAGTGAACAGAAAGACGACTTAACGCCAAGAGTCATCACAGTCAAGTTGCTTTCAGCTGCTAACCTAATTAATTACCACTGTTAATTTGATTATCACTTGAGAAAAATCTTACAAATAAAATATCCTCCACAAAGTTGGGATGTCCCTCAAGCCCTTCTTTCTATTTGTAAAGAGAATGGTGAGTAGGTCTCCTGATAACAAAAGCATAATTTGAAATGTTAAAAAGAATTATTTGATGTTCAGTTCCTTTAAACTGAAACTTTTTTAACTGATTCAAGATCTGATGAAGTGTCTCAAACTCTTCAAACATATTCCCAGCATGATCGAAACAGGCAGAGAAGGACAGTGAGTTTACTGAGAACCCAGGAGCAAGGGCATCAGCCTGGTTTTGCATCTAGATTTTCTGCAGTGCTGTGTATTCATTTTACTCGTTCATTTGGCTCTGTTGTTGCAGTGCCTAAGATAAATAGCCTCACCCATGAACGTATGCTCAGGGACGCGTGAGCGTTCTGAATGAGCTGTTGGTTTTCCTGTTGACTTTGTGATAGGGTGTGTGCAGAGTGGGAAGGTCCTCATTCCTCAAGGTTGCTACATGGTCAGACCTCTGTCTGCTTTCACCTTGAATGCTCTTCATCGCCTTTTGCACTCTGTGCACTGCAAATACAGCGTGTGAGTTGTTTATCCTGTGATTTGGTCGTGGTTCTTGAGGATGTAACTGTGCTCAGAGGAACGTATTTCAACTGTGTTTCTCTGTTAATTCAGCTGTACACTGTAAATAGCTGATGATCCTGTTCTTAAACCTCAGAATGTGACAAGGGCGCTGCCTTCAAACAAAGACAGGAAGTGTTTAAGCTTGAGCCTTAAAGAAGCCCTTTTAATGGCAAGAGCAATTAGGCAGGGAGCAGACAATTAGTGTCTGGGAAGGTTGCTGCTGCGCCACAGCCACGCACCACCCAGCACAGGTTGGGGATGGTGTGAGTAGGGCTTGTGTAATACACACTCATGCAAAATGTACAAGATGAGACTGGATGATGCAGTTGATCTTTGATTGTATTTTTGGTGACACATCCTAGCTGCTCTCTGCCTGTTTGTGGGAGAAATCTGCCCGCTGCTGCCGGCTCGGGTGCTCTGTGCTGAGCTCATGTGTGACACGAGGAGCTGGCTGCTTACTCCTCACTGACGTAGCAACTATTAGAGGCTGCTGGACCCTATGCATCACTTGGAATTGCTTCGTAATGGTAATTTTGCCACTGGGGTCAGGATTAAAATGAAGATAATATTTTAAATAATTGATGCTCGAGGCGTTTTAGGATTTGTTTAAAAAAAAAATGGATGTTGCTGGCTGACATCAGCAAGCGGGACAGGCTGCTTAATGACTCATAGGGGAGCAGGAGCTCTGCTGTGTAGGTGTTCTAGGATTTGTGGGCTTCATGTATGGAGGCTAGCAAGAGCTTCAGCTGCAAAACAACAGTGGCTTTATCGTGGAGCAAGAGCATGCAGATTTGAGACAGGGGAACGAGGGAAAAGAGGGCAATGGAGGTGTGAGCAGCAGTGAGTGCTGCTTACTGTGCAAACCTGTTCCCTTCAGTGGCACCACATCCTCCTTTCCTGCCTCCTCCGTGCACTGATGTGATTTTATTTATTTGACGTGGCCTATCAAAATGCAAGATTGTAAGAATTCCTGAAGGGACAAACTGTTTCCTTTCCATCTGGGAGTTTCACTGCAGCCTACAGGATTTAGAAACTCAAACCCTTCTGCGATTCAAAAAGAAAATTTCTGTAGAAGTTGCACTTTTCTGCCTGTGCATCAAGAGGCCTGGGAGAGCCCTCCAGAGCTGCCAGCGTTGTTCTCCATTAGCATTTTCATTATAATAATAATAATCCTGCAACTGCATTCTTATCAGGCAACGTTTAGTACCTCAGTGTAGCAAGACAGCAAAGGCCCCTGTGGAATACATTTAAAAATATGTAGCCAGCTTGTAAAATATTTTTTACTAAAGCTGCTTCTGCCTGTACTGAGGATCCTTCCTTGTGGAACTGTGAAATGGTGCTGTATGACTGAATAAATACTTGTTGTTTGCTTAACGCTTTGCAGTAGATTCTCCTCAGATATGGAACCACTGTATTTCTTGGGGGGGAGAAAAAAATACAGAATTTTAATCTTGCTTGGCTCTGAAGGGAAATCTTGATTTCTATATGTGGAGGTGTGAGCATCTTATTTTTAGTATTCAATTACTTATTGTTTCATCCCTGGAAGAAGGACAGTGTAGCCAGGGCTGGGGAGTATTCAGAGCTTTTCCTTTCAAAAGGTAGTAAGTACTTCAAGGTGCACACTGTTTCCCCTCGTGTTAATTGTGTAGCAATGACTGAATCAAGTTCTTCACTGTTGGTGAGTTGCTCTGCAATCTGTAACAGCAACACTTCCTTGTTGCCTTTGTTTCCTTCCCTGTTTTTTTCAGGTTTTTGTATTCCAGCTTCCCACTATGAATCTGTGGCACACATCTGAAATGTCTCTCTGCAGTTGTTTATGGGAACATATGATGTGTTTTGTGATCCTGAAAATGTTCAGTTAGAGCATTTGGAAAAAGCTGGAGAAGCTCTCTGAGATGAGAAGTGCAGAGTGTCCCCAGCCAGCACTCAGGGCTGTGTTGGGGCACCGAGCTGCTTGGAGGATGCGTGGAAATGTGGGGAGAGTCTGACATGTTTTTATCATTTATTTCAGAGATGGTTGTGTCTAAAGACGAGGCAGGAGCTCTATTCTGGTGGCTAGTTCAGACAGTGGAGCAGAGATGGCAACAGCATAGCTGTCCCTGTGTCCCCCAACCACCCCAAGTCCTACAAATCACATAGATAAGTTTGTATGAATTACAGACTTAAAACTTGTTCCATGCCTCCAAGTGGCAGATTTGGCTTGCAGAGAGTTGATGACAATTGCCCATGGAGGATCCCACCTTTTGGGATGCAGCAGCTTCTGGCATGCAGGACGATGTGATGCCAATCCTGAAAGTGATGTCATCAGTCCCTATTAGTCCCTGTTACTAACTTTTTCCCAGAGCTGTCAGTTTGGATTATTCTGGTGTCCCTCCATAAGCACACTTCCACTATGTAGCATGTCCTGACGTGGGATTTCACAACTTACAAGCCACAAGGTGGTCAGTTTAATCTCATTCCACCTTTGTACAAAAGAGGAGGTCTACCCACTTCACCCTCTCTCTTAAACCCTTGTATAGCATGTATGCACTTCCCTTTTTGCACTTTTGTTTTTTTCTCTCTTAGTGTTACTTGTGATGAGCCTCCATCTTGTGTGGTCTGTACATAGGATGTACCTAAGTACTGCCCCTCCAGGTAAAGTCCCTACTTCTTACACCTTCATGTGGTCCAAACCCGTGATAGAAAAATCCCAAAGCTAAAATACTCCTCCCTGACCTGCCAGGAGGTTTCTGCCTCCTGGTTTTCTTTCAGGACAGAAAGTGGGCAGTGCTCGTGGGCACAGTGCACAGCAAGGGCACAACTGTCACCCTTGGGTGTACAAGGAGGAGATAAAACAATCTTTGCACTCAGTTCATGTTCATGTTAAATTCAGTGATTGTTATAATAATCCCTTCTCCTCCAGCTGCAATAGGGACAAATTTATTCTTTTATGAAAGAATAAAGGAGATTTAGTTGCCTAAAACCTTACAGTGCACAGGTGAATGAGAGCTCTCTCTTTTCATGATCGTTCTGTGCTTGACAGCTGTTTGTCACCTAGTCCATTACAGGAGATAGCTAATTTTCTGTTGCCTGTTGTTTGTAGAGTTGTTCCTCATAAACTTGTATTTAAAGTGTCTTCTAAAAATGCCCATTCATAAAAAACCACTCTAATTTGGTTTATGGTCCTTTTCGGGAAGAACAGAAACTGGCTTGACTGAGAAACAGGGCTCTCACTGTCACTTCACTACACCCACCCAAATTCAAGGGAATGGAGTTAAAAGCTTGAGTCTGTAATCTCAGTTACAATGAAACACAATAGCTGTGAAGCAGGGACCAGATCCCACGCTCTGGTGAGGGAATTGTTGGTTTAGGAGTTATTTGGGGTAGATGGGGAGGCTGCTCATCTCCCAGGCAGATCCAGGAGTGTGCATGCACCCATGCTTCCCTGGGGAACTTTTCTTACCCCTCTGTGCCTCTTTCACCTTCCTGTGTGCTTTGGAGCAGGGGAATGGGTATTTGTGCACAATGTGAAATTCCACTTTGCCTTTTGAGAGCTCCGAAGGACAAATAATGTCTTTAAAGTTTCCATGTGATCCTCCAAGGCTTTCCCCAGACAGAAGGTTCTGAGCATGTGTTTTCTGAGACCTTCAAAATTGAGTATAATGGGAGATGCATCATCTTTCAAGGACGTGGTTGTGTGCAGCCTGATGCTCCCAGCAATCTCTCTCGCCCTGCTTTGCCTCCCCAGACTTCTCTGCAAAGCCTGTGGTTTTGCAGAGGGCTGTAGGGACAAATTCCTTCATCAGCTGGACCTAAGCCTGGGGTAGACACCTCTCCTGTGGTTGTGGTTACCTGCTTTTCCCTCTACAGGGAAGGTCTGTTCTGAATTTTTCAGCCGCAGAGTAATAACCCTGCATACGTATTGTTCAGATCTTTGCAAGAACTTTTCTCCATTGAGTTAGAAATTAGCATTTCAAATTCTATGGGGGAGAAGTTGCCAAAGTTTTTTATATTTTAAGCTTAGAGTTTGGAATGGAATCAAAATATCTAATCCACTTTGCATTCCCTGCTTGGTCTTTCCTCCCTGCCTTATGAATTGGCATCCTTGTCCCTTGGAGGGAGAGCAATATTGTGCAACTCTGTACGGCTTCTCTTGTGAAATACCAAAGTAATATTGCAGTGATTCCCAACACCCTTCCCAATAACTGTTAAATTAGCACAAGCGACATGAGGTTGTACTGGAAAGAGTTTATGCTCATCAGCTGCTTTACAGGATGACCTCTGAATTATTGGCCAGAAGACAAAACAGACACGCAGTGGCTGGGAACGATTTGGGGTGGTTCAGTGCTGTCTGTTATTCCATAGAAGAACAGCTGATTTCCATGAGTTAAACAGGTGGTCCAAACTTTGCACCTTGGAGTTGAGTTACTTTTCCCCTCTTTCTTTTCTATTTCCATCTCCTTTTTGGCACTTCTCCTTCCCCGGCAGTGAGGTTGGAGCGGCTGCTGCTGCCTGGGGGGACAGCCTGGCCTGAGCCCAGGGTGGCAGCAGCTCCAGACCCGGGTCAGTGCTGGCTGGGAGGCACATGGAAAAACACAGGGCTAGTCTGCCTTGTCTAGGGAGAAGTGGGCAACTGAAATGCTCTTCTGCTGCCTTTCAGGGCTAGTAAAGCTGCCTCAAAAAACCCCTGTGTTTAGGGAGACCTGCAAAAGAGGCCTTACAAATCAAATCCATTTAATTCTTTGGCTGAGAAAGTGTGAATGTGTGAAAAGCATAGTAAGAATTTCTCACCAGTTGGCACCTTGTCCTCAGTGGCTGAGCAAGTACTTGATCCATTCTGCATACCAACACCAGGCATTAATTTTAGATCAGAGGGACTATGAAGAGTGCAGTTTCCAGCTCCTGACTTGGTGTATTTTACTTACAGCAAATAGGGGAAACTGATACATGAACTTTTTTATCCCCCAGCAAGGGAGGTGGCTGTTTCCACTAGCAAGGACTTTCCTATCATGAAAGTGCATGCAAAGCAAGACAGAATGCAAAATGTTATTTTCAATCCTATTTCAAAACAAATAAATGCTCAGAATTCTGTTCTGAAAGTGAAGCAAAAAAAATCATTTAACTTGTGTAATATGGGTTTATTATTCTAGCATAACCATCTGTGGAGAATTTGAGCTGATTTTGCTCTCATTTGTTTGGTATAAATAAGCAGTAACTTAGAGCAGAAGAGGATCGGGTCTCCTGCGTGTGTTCTCCCATTGTTCTGAAGGGTGAATTCACTGCTGCAGAAATCTCACAGAAGGTTCAAAGCCCCACAGCCAAGGGATGCAGCCACAGGGGTGTTGTGCCATCTGGGGTGGGTACCAGCCCCATGTGTTTGGGTGCAGCTGGAGAGCACTGAGCCACCCACTCGGTGCCAAAGCAGCGCTGCAGAGGTTACAGGGCTGGCAGTGAGCAGGGTGAGCCTCCGGTCACTGTTCAGCTCATTTGATTTGTTTCACAGGATTGCTGGGGCGTAGTTCTGTCCCCTCCCAGCTGGTTCCTCTTTGGGGAGCAGACATGGGGGTAGCAAAATGCATTTAGTGCATGTAGAGTCATAGAATGGTGTGGTTGGAAGGCACTTGAGAGACCATATAGTTCTAACCTCTCTGTGACAGGCAGGGATGCCTTCCACCAGACAAGGCTGCTCAAAGCCTCATCCAACCTGGCCATGAACACTTTCAGGGATGGGGCATCCACAACCTCTCTGGGCGGCCTGTTCCAGTGCCTCACCAACCTCACAGGGAAGAATTTCTTCCTATTATCTAATCTAAACTTGCCATTTCAGTTTAAAGCCATTCCCGCTTGTTCTTTCACTACATGTCCTTGTACAAAATCCTTCTCCAGCTCTCCTGTAGCCCATTTAGGTACTGGGAGGCTGAAAACCCCAACTCTCTCAGCCTGTCTGCAGATGAGAGGTGCTCCATCCCTCTAATCATCTGTGTGTTCTCCTCTGGACTCGCTCCAACAGATTCATGTCCTTCTTACATCGGGGGACCCTGACCTGGATGCAGTACTCCAGGTGGGTCTCACCAGAGCAGGTTAGAGCTGTTGTTGGGATGCAGCCCAGAGTGTGCTTGGCTTTTTGGGCTGCAGGTGCACGTTGCTGAGTCAGTCCTACTCCAGAGGTCCTGTGTCCATCACAGTTTGGGCAGTCCTCTGCTGGATTTGCAGGGGGCAGAGCTGGGTATGTGGCTGACTTTAAAAGTAGGACAATAACTTCAGCATCGTTTCCACCGGAGAGAAGAGAAGGAATGAGAAGTACCAGGAGAAGGAAGTGTGTGTCTCAGTGCCGCCAGCTCCTCAGGCAGCTGGCAGAGAGTGGCACTGAACAGGGGCCGTGCAGAAGAGCTGAAATGAGGCACAGTGTGGCTGCCCTGAGCTCTCAGAGCCCTGAGCTGCAGCTGAGGGCCCGGCACACAGCTGGCTCCATCAATAACCGCGATACCCGCGGGCTCTGGAGCCTGCACGGAGCCCAGCCCCCTGTGCTACCCCAGCCCAGCCCATTGTTTTTATCTCCGTTCCTGGAAAAATTACTTCAGATCATCTCATCATTTTAAACATTTGGTAAGTGTTAATATACTTTCAGCTCAGTGGAAATAATCACCATATGGCCGTAAGATTTGCCATCTGTCCAGAGACGCTGGAATACAATTAGTCCGTGTAGTCCATTTATCAATCTATAAGTGACAATATTCACAGTCCTGGCAACTTGGGCCGCTGACAGAATCAGCACTTGCATAGGCCTACCTGTCTGCCCTTATTACATCAATATATAAATGAGATGGAAAAAATCCCATCATTCAGCTGTGTCCTTCACCCTTGACAGAGAGGGGAAAAAAAGTCTGTATTAGTGTAAATGAGACTGAGGAAATGGTATGCCTTAATTTTTGTAGCACTAATTGGATTTTTTAATGTCTAGTAGACCTTAATTTCATAAGGCAAAGCCAGATTTATGTGTAGTCTTTCAATCAAGAAATACCAGCAGGACAGAGTATATCACAGACAAAAAAAAAAAAAAAATTATGTCCTCTCCTGTTGTATTAATTCCCAAGGCACAAAAAGCTAAGTACTACAAACATGAGAAAAGTCATCATTAGCATCATACAGGTAAGAATTTATTTCCAAGGCTTCTTGTTTGACTTCAGAAAAGTGAGAAGAGAATTTTTCTGCAGAGTGAATATATATTTTTTTAAAAGGTCAAGGCCTTTTGGTTTTAAAGCTGTTAATGATCTGACATTATAAGGGTTCTGACTTCTGACTGCTCCTGCCAATCTCTCCCCTGGTCTGTGTCCTAGCATGGCCCTTCGGGACTGTCACCTCCTTAAAACTGGGGTTAGATTTGGAATAGCTAATGCATATCCAGAAAATAATTTGAATGTTTTATTTGGTTTTGCATATTACCCAAACTTGTCTTGCATAATAAGTTTATAAAAAGCATGTGTGCTATGTTTTGTTTATTCTACAAATTTTCAGCCAGCCCACACTAATTTTTGAGACTCTGCTGACAGGGAAATGTAATTTTTTGGGCATATTTGCATTATAGCTGTAGTTATGGAACCTGCATAGCTTGAAAAATGGTGATACTTGAAATTAAATCCTTCCATACCCCACACTTGTGTGTAACCTACTATGTTGGAGGCATGGACATGCAGAAATGAGAAGTGCCACTGGAACAGGTCTACAGGGATCAGAAACAGGTGGCTATTGAGGTTCAGGAATTTCTGTGGTAAGTTTCTCCCAACATTACCTGCAGATATGTACCCTTTGCAGTGTTAGCAGGTTGCAGGGGTTTAGTTTTGTGGGGTTTGTGGCAAGGGAAGTGGTGTTTTTTTTGTTTTGTAGATACTGTGTTGCTCATGAATAACCTGTTGGTTAAGTTTTTCAGGTTAGTAGTTCTCCTCTCTGAAACTCAGGAGATTGCCAGAGGAGCTTTGCGCTGGGGCTGCTGACAGCTTTTTACACCAACAAATAATGTACATATCTGAGATCTGTACTGTAAATCTGACGGCTACAGATGGTGTTATATTTTTAAAGATCAAAGTGAATAATGTTGGCTTCTAAATGTTTGAAATTTCCTTTGTATTTTTAACTTGAAGCAGAAGAAATGTGTCACTCCGTTATCTCATTGGCTCCCAGCAGCTACGCGGGTGCCAGGAGCTGTGTCCCCCCATTCCTGACAGAGCTGCTGCCTGTGTGCAAGCAGCAGCCAAGGCACTCTGCCTGTTGGTTCTATTAGTCTAGTAAAACCACCAGAAAATGGGAATCTGCTTCTTTTCAGATGGTCGAATATAAACTGCATAGAGTGGGGGCTGAGGCTGGCTTGTAGCCATGCCCTCGTTGTGCCCAGCACCTTGCCTTTGCCTCACTGCAGCTCTGGGGTCCCTGGCTGGGAGCACGGGGGCTGTTCTTGCACTGGAACCTCTCTTTCCTATTTTTAATACACTGCCTTTGGTGCTCTTGACTACATTTGGTGATTTTTGTCCTCTAGCTGGTTTGCTCTAGCAGGAGGCTGGTAGGATCAAATCAATTCAAACATGGCAGTGCTGTTGCCAGCCTGGTGCTGCTCTCAGCACGGGCAAGCCAACACGTGCACTGACAACCCAGTGTGGGCATTGCTTTGCATCTTCCTAATCTCTTACGGAGCAAATTGCTTATCCTTTAATTGCTTTTAATTTTTGCATCCTGAAGTTTCATTAAAGACATGTGGCCTTGCATTAAACCATCTGTTGGAACCCTTTGTCTTGCAGTCTTGTGGAGTGCTCAGACCCAAGGGTGTTGCTATCCCAGGTGCTGTGGCACAGGGCACAGCCGAGTCCTGCCCGTGGTGGTGGCCACCAGGGCAAGCAAAGCCCTATCCTTTGCTTCTGACCTGGTAGAATTCCTTATTTGATCCTTCAGGCAGTAGATCAAAAAGAGTTATACAACTTGTTCTTTAAACTGAACTGATTGGCTTCTTTTTTTTTTCTTTTTTTTCTCCCCCAGTGTAAGTGGAAGAAAAGCCTCAGGGGAGAGCATTTGAATAGGGCATGGGAAAGCATATCGATAATTACATGCATGGATTAGTGCACAAAAGTACTCCCCTCCAAGGATCTGCTTAGTGCTGTGGCGTTTGAAATAATGGAGTGTTTAATCATATTATTTTGCAATAGTGAGGCTTTGATTACGCCACTGATTGAAATCAACTTTTCAGATTGCTTTGTGTGAAGATATCCTCATCAGCCATGCAAATTCCTATAGCATGGGAGGAGAAAAAGTCATAAAGATGCTGCCCTGGTGGTGTCAGTGGGTTTTACATGCATACACATGGTCTTTGACTCCAGTCTTCTGTTTGTAGGTACCATGGGTTTTGATCATATATCCTCTGACATTTAGTCTCTTCATTTTGTAAACAGACACCAAATAGCCCATGCAGCCTCAAAGTAACCTCAAGCCCTCTGCCACGCAGAAGTACAAAGGATTTAAAGTAGTAATAAAGACTCCACTACTGCATTAAAGGAATTTTCTGCTCGTTTATAAATGCAAAATAAATTCCTTCCCAAGGTCAGCTGCATGGGGTAGACTTTGGTCCATGCAGGCATGTCCATGATGCAGAGCTGGGGATCTGGGACATGGTCTGTGCCAGGGTGGAGACTGCAGGGAAGGCGCCAGGAGGGAATGTGCTCTTGCTCCTGCAGACCTGCTCTCTCCATTCCAGGGTTTACACTTTCAATTTACAGTGGCATCTCTCCCTGAAATATTACAATGCAAACATTGTGCCACAGAGGAGGCTGTGCTGAAAGCATTAACTCCACTGGAGCTGGGGTGAACAAAGAGGATGTGATTTTTAACCAGTCCAGAGCAGTAGAACGACTCTGGGGGGCTGCTCGAGTGCTGATCCAGCTTCATTTGTCACGAGGGTAGGAGAGGTGCTGGGTGGTAACAGAGTACAAATGTTTTTTCCAATTTGTGGAGTTTGAATTCAGGCCTTTGCAAATGGGAGGCTGTGGTACCATTACTGAGGTGCAGATTTATGGATCCCCTTTCAATGTCTTCTCAGAAAAAATCTCTGACATGATCAGTTACACAACCAGTTTCATACACTGTGCCTCAACTTGGTTTTTTCTGATAAGTAACCTTACCTATGGAGGATTAGTTCAGGGTCCCCTCAGCTCCTGTCGCTTGTGTATGAGTGTTTATTCACAGTGTCTTGAAAGGTTAATAGACCTCTGGAGATGGCCCCAAAATAAAGTGTGAGCTTTCTCAGTGCCCAAGTTAAGCCTTTTAATTTGGGTATTGGCTTCATAAAGGCACAGTGGTGTTGTGAGACCTCACAGACATTAAAATGATTTTCATGCTGAGAGCTTTTGTCCTCAAGATTTATTCTTTTGGATTTACTTAGCCGCAAATAAAAAATGAGTTTAATTGATGTCTGTGCTTTTAACAGACAATTCTTTAGCTAGCTAGTTTTATTATAATTTTTTTCTGTCTAAGTAACTGGAACTATTATGTTTCCTACAAACGCAAGAAGCACTTTTGCTAATTTATTCTGTTGAAATAATAATGCCTGTAAATGAAGGCAGCTAAAAAGATGGATTTTTTGCACGAATTTCATCTATTTCTGCAGGTGAGTTGATATCAAATCTAATATCAAGTGGGCACCAGAGAATCATGACTGGATATTTGAACAAGTTTCATGACCTTGCTCTTGATTAACACTGCTGCCAGATCAGCACTTCAGCCTCATCGTGAGGAGATTGGTCTGCCTGTAAAACAGGAATTTCAAGACTGAAAAGAAGGACTTTGAGTAAATTCTGTTTTTGAAATAGCTGTTTGCTCTCATTCTCTCTCTCTTAGGGGCAGTGTAATTTTTGTCCTAGCAGCCTGGGTTTTCCAGCAGTCACTCCCTGTTCCTTGCACCCTTTTGGAAGGGAATGCCACCTGGGAGTGCAGGGCTTCACCACCTAGTACCAACAATGGCACTTTCAGGGGTGCCTGCATGCTTTTTTTCTTGACAGAGAGAATAAAGAGCAGCAAAACCGGGGTGCAGTTGCCCCCTGCTAGCCCAGCCCATCGCTCTGGGCCAGTTCTCCCACCCCTGTTTATAGCTGGTAGTAAAGCCTTCCTCTCTCTCAGCCCTGTATTGCTCGGGGTTATGTCTCCATCCTTACCAGTGATTTTTGCTGTGGAAATAACTGTGAGGAGGAAGGGCTGTTTGCACTGCAGGACCAGTGAGAGCTGCAGGGGGGTGGTTTGCAGGCACCCCATCCCACCTTCCCTCCACAGTGTGGAGGAGCAGCTGTCAAATGCACTGAGAGCCTCTCTCTGCTCCGTGCAGACTATTAATTCTTATAATCATCTATTTCATCCAGTGGTGAATATTCAGCTGTTGATTTCACCTTTTGAATTCACATAGTTAAAAACTTGACTGGGTAGATGTGGTACAAAACTGCCCTGCAATGGTAGTGATAGCAAAGCTGCAGAGAGGATATGAGGTGATTAATTTTATTTCCAGGCTTGCTAGTGGCTCTGTTATCCTGGGATGCCATCTCGCTCTCCCTGGCTGTTTCCTCAGGTGTAAAATGGAGCCATTACCCACCTGTGCTCCTCATGCTGAGTTTTGCACCCTTGCAAGTTGAAACAGGCTCTCATTTGCTCCTGCTGGTTGTGTGCACTGGCAGCCGGCTCCAGAACCTGCCTGTGGCAGCTGACGAGATCTGAGTGACCTGGATTAATTAGCATATGGCAATTTGGGAAGGGAATAAATTGCCTGCTCTCGTAATGCCAGTTCGTTGCTACCACATCCAAAAAATGCACAGATTTAGTGTCTGCCTCTCCCCAGCTCTGCATATTGCCTGTGCTGAGTGGGCCCAGGCTGCTGTCCTGGTCCCTGACCCCCAGCCATGAGCTGGGCAGTGATGGGTGTTGATGTGACAGCATCTCAGGCAGTGGGCTGAGACAGCTGAATTTGCTGTGTTTGTGGCGCAGGGGATGCACTTGTTTTGACTGGAGTGTGTGCAGTGAGGTCAGGAGGGGTCCTCTGAATTCATCCTCGGTCATTGTTAAGAAGCTAATTTGTGTGGTTCTCTTTTTGTCTGAAAAGATTTGATCCAAGATGGCAGAAGTGTTGAATGCATAGAGGTAACATAGAGGTTGGAGGATAATGAACTCCTAATTTTTGCTTGGAGCAAAGATTAATATTGTGTATAAACTGCAACTGCTGTGCCCAGTGCTGTGTGTGATGCCATGAACTGCAACTTCTCCCCACAGCAGTTTTGTCTTCCTCAGAGGCCTGCCTTTACTTCCATTCTGGCATTTTGGGGAGAGTGGTTAGTTGTTTTCTAAACTTTGAGATGAGCATGTACACACAATGTGAGTAGAGTTACAAGTAGATAAAACAATTTTCACAGGTAACTTTTAGGCATCATGACTTGCGTGGACTTTCATGGAGATGAGTATTTCAAATAGGAGAAAAATCTCCATCCATGGGCTCGGGGGCCATCATGCAGCAGTAGGATCTAGAAAGATGGGTCAGCAGCAGCCTGGCAGGGCAGGGGCCTGGGGACCCCAGGGCTGGCACTGCTGCAGCCAAAGGGGGACATTGGTGACTTCTGGCATCTTGGAGAGTGACTGGAGAGCTTGCAGCTTTCAGGGGCAGGGTGTAGGTGTTTGATGCTGTTTGGGATCCAAGGCAGGAGTTTTCCTCACTGATGTGCTCACAGCCTTTGGAGCTGTGTGTGCTTTTGGGGCAGCAGTGATGCTGGGTGGCTTTGGGATCTGGTGGTGTCACCATCCCCTTTCTACTCAGGAGTTGAGGGCAGCTCTTGGGGGGCCTGGTGGGAAAGCCATGCCCGGGCAGGGGTGCTGTTCCCACACCACTCTTTTTTTTTAGCAATGTTGCTTGTTTTTGAATGGTCATAAATAAATACAAATGGCACTCCAAACTGCAATATATGTACATAGGGGATTAATTTGTTTGATTGCACCATCAGGCAGTAGTAGCAATGTTCAATCCAAACAACTATTGTCACCGATTTTATCATGTTGTGTTTAGCAAATACAGTTTTTTGTATCGTGACCAGTGATGGGGGATGTGTCACAAAGCAGGATTTTGCATTTGCATCTACTCTTCTTTCTCAAGATATCCTCATTATCTAGTACTTGTTACAGCACATCACTGCAGATCTGCTGGCACTGTCAGGTAGTATAAACTCAGCGTGTGCACGATGCGGGTCTGTAGCAGGAAGCACCACGTTCCAAAATCTCTGCACTGATGTCTGCAGGCATGTGCATCCTCCACCAAATGGCAGATATATGAGGACATGTGCTTTTAAAAAATATTCTCATTTTAATTGATAAATTAGACAGTTAATGCAGAGTTGTCTACAGTTAGTGTGGGGAGAGCACAGATAATCCTGTGCTGTAAACTAGGAATCCTTGTCCTAGAAATTTTAAGCGATCTGCTAGTGAAAGTTTATAAAAATGTCTAATTAGTGGTTTTGCCTCTGGTGGAGTACCAGAGCTCTTGTCACAAATATACTTGATGTTCCAGATCCTACAAAAATTATTTTGTCCCAGTTACTTCATGGTCAGTGCATCCACCCGATGTGCACTGGGCACTTTGTGCCTTTAAACGTGTTTGGGTGCTGATCCCACAGGCACCCACCTGAGGCACCATGCTGTGTTCACTGCCAAGAAGGATTCAGGACAGAAGTGTTCACTCATCAGTGCCTTGTCCAGAGCTGGAGCTGGCTCCACGTGGCCCCACACACATCCAGGATCCGTGGCTCTCCAGATGCCGCCCAGCTGGAGCTCGCTGTGTCCCAGCTCTGTTGGCCACCATCATCCCACAGCCCATAGGATGCTGGCTGCCAGTCAGCAAGGACTCTCACAGCTGAAGTGATTTAAATCACTGGTTGTGCTCATGATTCGAGTGACAAAAAAGGAAATTTGAATTAAATAATTTGAACTTTTCCTAAGTGAGAGCTCATTCCCGTTGATTAGGAAGAGTAATACAAACACATGGCTTGCAGCTAGTCACACACTTGTAAAATTTGGCATGGTTGTATATTAACCAGAAAGTGATACTGTGTCTCACACAGCTGTGGAGATCTTAGTTAGCTCCAGAATCTTGTGATTTGCTTTTTAAATTCTTCAGAAAAGGTTAATTACATTAAGGAAGAGTAGTTGTTTTTTTACTTGAGATTCGGCTCATGTGAAGCAAGGACGCAAATTAAAGGTCGACTAAAATGTGTAAAGCCATGACTTGAAAATTGCAATTATATTTATAAAACATGCTTCCCATATTTAATAAAAAAAAGCATCTTCTGTCTTAAGTTGTATTACTGAATAAAGAATTATTAGGTGTGATTTTCTACTTTTCATGTTTTACTTTTCAAGCTGCTTTACTCTGAGCAGTGGATGTTACTGCCAAATTGATTTTTAAACAGTTGGGGTTTTTTTAAGAGTATTTAATCAATCATTAACGACTTTGTTTAAAATTAATGAGATTTTAAGCATTCATAAATTCTCTTTGCCTTCATGTGCGGGTCCAAGCCCGGCTGGCAGTGCTGCTGCTCCTCCTTCCCTGGGCAAACCAGGAGCCTCACGGAAGGAGCAGCTCACAGGGCTCAAACCATGCAGCCTGTGCTGCAGGAGTTTCAAGTTAGCATCGCTGGTTTTTTATCCTAAAAGCTGATAAATCTCTGATAAAATGGAAAGGAAAGGAACCCTGGGAGATTGAGTCATTCCTCTACCAGTAAAGTGCTTTCTTGAGCGTCAGAAGTTACAAGTGAGACAGAAGAGTTGTTCTCAATTGGGAGCTCTGTAGGGCCACGGTAAAGAGTTTTAAAAGTACCTAATTAAGCGTTTCACTTGAAAATTGAGTGCTGTGGTTTCATGGTTGCCTGTGTGTGCTTCAGTGGTCAGAGGAGGTCGGGATGCAGTGTGCATTCCCCCCGTGTTGGAGCTGTGGGGATGGAGTTTGTAGGTGCTGTTGGCTTTGCCATCCCGCTGTGGTGTGTGGGAATGTGCTGGCACCAGCTCCTGAATCGTGGGCTCTGCCCAAATACCCAGGGGTTTGGGCTCCTCGGGGCCAGAGCTGAGCACAGAGCTGCAGCAGGGCGGACACAGCCACAGAAATGCATCTTCTTTTCTTAATTATTATACAGCAACACCGGGAAATCCAGGAGGTTGTGTTCTGGGGGCCCTTCCTCTTCTTCAGGGAGGCAAAAATCAGTCCAAGGCCTCTGCTGACCTGTAGAGACACCTATGGCAGAAAGGCCAGACCACGTGGAGCTTCCAACTGGCCCTTCCAAATCTGAGTCCCAACTAAAGGTCAACAGATCAGCTACCTCAAACGATTTAAAATGTTTATGTTTACATGTTGCATTTCCTTATTTTTAGTGATTTATCAATGAACATGCTATCACTGTGAGACAGAAAGACAAAATGCAGGTGGGCTTTTTTGTTGTTGATAATCATGGGATTAGAAACAGAGGTTTTACCTTTACTTCTTAATGAAAGAATGAATGGATAGATGGATATTTTCAGCTCTGAGCTTCACTATCCATTGATTTATCCACTTGGATCTATGTATACAGCTCCTGTTTCAACAGCAGCAGCTTCAAAACTCCTGAACAAATGGAGATGGATGTGGGGTCTTTTCCTTCATTCTGCTTCTGTTATCTCCAGATTTACTTTATATGCTTACTGCCCCTGCTGCAGAGTGGCTAGGCACAGTTTTAAGAGTGTTTTCTGGTGTAGTTAAGATAATGTAATAGAGTTAAAATTGTTTGTGGAATAGGTTTGCATAGAGGAAACTTCCTAAAATTTAGACTGCAATATTTGGGTCAAATTACCATATTTTTAGTAGAGTCAACTGAAAATATAGAACTATGTAAAAGGCTAAATAAATTTCAAAATTCTTTTTCACTCAGGGAATGTACATTTCTTAAAAGAGTAAATAGCTTGGAAACTTCCCCTCCCTGAATTTGTTATTGCAGACAAAACTCCATGACTTCTGTAGGTGTTACACTGCTAATCCTGTGTAATGGATAATGGAAGTATTTTAAAATGTTGAGGAAACCTGGCCCTTCTTTCCACCCAGCTGTGGATGGCATCTACAATGGTCTGTGAAATGAGGGCTGAGTTCAGCAAGTTACTGGTAAGAACTGAAGCAAATGCTGCTCTTTGACAGCTGTAATATGACAGTCCTGTTGTCATTTCAGTGTATTTCCAATAAGTATTTTACATGGTTCAGCACAGCTGTCCATCCAGAAACCTGCATGGCAGCCCCTGGAAAAATGTAGAATTTTGCATCAGTTTTGCAAGGAGAAAACCACTGTTTCATTTTCCCCCTCCTGAGGCCTCGCTGGGCTTTGCAAGTTCACTCCATCTCTTCTGAGCTAATTGTAATCTTAAATCACTTCACCTGTTTGATATTTGCAAATTTACTCCCCTCAATTTTAATTTAAATTTCTGGGTGGTAACTCTATTGTAGTACCATTGGTTTTGAATCCTGCCGTAATTCTGTCAATTACCTATTCATGGTGTAATATTTTGTATGGGACAAGAATATACTGAGCAGTACACTAAATATAAAACATTATATATTGTAGCTTCTTAAGAACCAAAAGCATAAAAATGCATATAAAAACTCAGTAGAGCTTGATTTGCAGTTTGCTTCTACTGCTGAACTTGGGTTAAAGGTATAGTTGGTGGTGAATTTAGTTTTATGGCATTTAAGAAAGCCTTAAGAAAGCCTTCTGATCTTTAACCTATTTTGGTTCTTTTGGTCCTGTGCCTTGTCTGCTTTTCTGTGTCGTTTGCATGATCACACGTTGAAGGTAAAACAAAAGCCCTCCATTGTGTGCACAATGTTCTTGAGGAGAAAAAGCATCTGAGGAAGGCTGGAGTTTGGGAAGGGAATGTCAGGGGTGCTACATCACCCACTGAGAGCCAAACAGAAAGGCAGTATCTGTATCAACACTGGGGTTTGGTTGTGTTTCTTTTCCCCCTCACTTCCCAGGATGATTGACTGGTTTGCATCTAATGAAATTTTCATGCACATCCACAGAACAGTGAGATTCTGAGGAGAGAGATTAATATTTCAGTAATTATACCGTGCCTGTGTGTCAGAGGAGTCCTTGGTGCACCCACAGAGGAGCCCTGGCTGTAGGCAGCAGTTCACAGCAATGTCAGGAGGAGGAATTCCAGCTATGGGGGGCTTGTTGCTTTTGGCAAAATACGTGGATGGGGAAAGAAGGAAAGAATGCATGTGAATGTCCTTTCCTGGAAATGAATACCTTGAGGAAAAGATGGGTACTGAGGTAGTACAACATGGGGAGAAAAAAGCCAGTTGTTTCTTGGGCTATGGCAGTATCTTCAGGGTGCTGAATGTCACTTAGTGATGCCAAGGAAGGGTGCTCGAGGCTGGAATGTGGCTCAGCAGTGTCTCTGCTCTGTCTTTTCATTTGGGGGATTGCCAGGTGCTCTCTGCCTTGTGCTTTCAACGTGCCTGGTCAAGGCTGGGCTGCCGGGACATTTCACCTTCCGCAGACTCATGCATCCATTTCTCCTGTCCCTCCCTATTCCAGAGAACAGCCCATCTTCACCACCAGAGCCCATGTCTTCCAAATTGACCCCAGCACGAAGAAGAACTGGGTTCCTGCAAGCAAGCAGGCTGTAACTGTTTCCTACTTCTATGACAGCACGAGAAACAGCTATCGGATTATCAGTGTGGATGGAGCCAAGGTAGGAGGCTGCAGGTACCCGGCGTGTTTCTGTGTGGAGAGGTGTGGGACTGTCAGCCCTGGCTGGACACATTTATGTCATAAATACTCCAGGGCTGCGTTCAATATGTCATAAACACTCCATTTTTTACGTAATCATATTATGCAGACTTGTAGTGATAATTGGAAAAACACAGGGCACCCTAAAAGTGATTTTGCCTGGCTTAGTTGGTTTTCTCTCTGACGAATTCGACTTCATGATCAGTGAGCCAAGAACTTTTAAGTGTCCAAATTGAGTCAGTAGCACGGTATCTGAAACAGCCACCTATATTAGGGTAGATAAGACTGAGGCCTTTTTGGTGATAAAAATGTTCTTTCTAAAAGGAACGAGCAGACAGATACATGCAGACTGTAGCTTTTAATGTAAATGCCAGCTGCATATTCACTTTTGCCTGGCTGAACTATTTACAGTTTAGTACTTAATTTTCTTCAGCTTTCACACTGGAGTTCATCAGCCTTAGGTGACAAGTTAAGCATGAAAGCTCTTCCCCCAACCTTTTTTCTTAATTTGTTTTGCATTACCAGAGAGTGTGCTGAAATATTTGCTGCAAGAATCCAAATCAGTCGGACTGAATAGGTTGCTTAGACAACTGTTTTTATTACAAACTACATTTATCCTGCTGATTAGTCCCTCCAAAGTCACTTGATGGGTGACCACTTTCCCCTAGCAGACCCCAGTCAGAGGTATAAATGAAAACATTTTGCTCATGTACAAAAATCATCGGTCATTTCTGTCAGAGCACAAGCCACAGGGTAACAAGATGAGTTTACAGCCTGTTTATCTGTGTTCCTGTTTGGATAAGGGTGTTAAAATATCACTGTTCTGGGAGATAGAGATCACAGGAATCATCCCTTAATAAAGCTTTTCTATTTGTCATGCCTGCTTCACATACTTGTTTTTCCAAACATCTCCTGTGCTATATTTGGTTATATATTGGCTTATAAATCAGCCATACTGCCTGCTTTAATTGATGGTAATGTTTCATTGACACCAGTGCAGCATTAATATCTCCCCATCACGATGCTGTTTGTGCTGGGGTGCTCGTTCCCAGGAATGCTGTGGTTTGCAGCTGGCTCACACAGCCCCTGTGACCTGCTGGGGGAAGCTGAGCCCCCAAACTTGCTCACACCCCATGGATGCTTGTGCTGGGGCTGCTGTTGGTGGGCTCCTGGCTCCACAAACCCGGGCAAGTGCCACTTCCAAGCCAAAACTGCTGCGCTCACAGCAGCAGCTCGCCTGATTTGTGGGTGTGCATGCATGCATTAAGGCCAATTAATGAAAACAAAGTAATTACTGTATGTGGCAGGGGAAGTTGCAGGGGCAGGGTATGGCCACAGCCAGAGGTCCTGCCCAGAACTGCAAAGTGTGTGCAGGGAACAAGCTGGGCACCCAAGCTTTGCTTTGTCACCTGCTCAAAAGACACTAGGAAGGAACATTCTCCCCCTCACCCCCCATTCATGTCCCAGAAGAAGGTGAGCTTGCCATGATTAGAATTCTCCCCTGGGGCTTCCCAAGCACAAATCAATTGCTGGCCACATAAATTATTCCTCTTGTATTGAATCTTTGCTGATTAAGGAACAGGTCAAGAATAGATGCTACCTTCATGCTCACCTCTGGAGAGTCCCATGACCCTGCCTGTCCATTTTAAGAGCGCTAATTTGGAAAAAAAAACCCCGTGTTTATGCCAAAATAAGTTAAAAGTTGCATTTTTCCCTTCAAACAAGTATTGTTTAGTGTTCTGACCTACTTTTGCAGGCAAAAATGAAACTGGGTAGAACTGTAAGGAAGAATATAGGCAGCTTCAGATGATGGTGTCCTGCTTTCTGTACATCTCATTAGAATAAAGTCTTCCGTGTGTTGGCAAATACCAGATGGATTAATGTGACAGCATCACTGTGGGCATAAGTTATGTCTGTTTTAAGGACAAAAAAGCTGAAGCTCAAGTAAGTGAAGGGACTTGGCCCTAGAAGGAAGGCAGGCAGTGATGAAGGATGTGTATCTCTTACAACTCTCCATCCTTGCCTGCTCTGCAAAGGGGCTGTTCTGACAGTTTATTTTAGACAAATATATGTGGTTCACATTGGATTGCAGAGAAATTTCAGGTAAATCCAACTTGTGTGCAGATGTTGGATTAATTTTGAGGGGCTTTTTTACCTTGTGTTGACATTACATACTAAGAACAAAAATACTTGGAAGCAATCAAGAATAGGGGGCACTTCCCTTATAAATGGCTCATCACCTGGTTGCATAAGCTTGATTTTACTTGTGGCATTCAACGTGTGCCCCTGGGCGGTGTTGAACTGTTGAATTGCCCGTGTGAGGAGGAGCTCAGAGCTGCTGGAGCCCGGGAGCGCCGCTGAGGCAGAGCACGGGGCAGGCTGAGCAGTGTCACCCTGATGAGTCCTTTCCTCCTGATGCAGCACTGACCTGATGGGCTGTGATCCTCGCAGGAGAGGCCTCCTCAGGCAGCTGCTGCTGTCCTCAAAGGTCCAGACCCATCCTGCTGTCCTTCAGTCCCATCCTTTCCTCCCAGCAGGCATAGCCTGTCCCCATCTCCTCCTGGTCCCTTGTCCCCACGCACCCATCATGCAGGGCAGAGGGGAGCAGCAGGATTTAGCACTGGGCTTAAGGCAGGGATTAAGGGAACTGCTGAGCCCGTGTGTTTAAAGGTGTAAATATTGATAACTCGTTTGTGAGCCAGGCTGGCAGAGGAGCTGCTTGGCTCTGCTGCCCAGTTCAGTGCAGCACTGCCTTTGCTTTACCCCCTGGGGAAGGAGAGGAGAGTCAGGATGCTACAGATGGAGGTGGTGAGAAAAATGGAATAGAAAGGGAGCAGGGTAAAGATAGGAAGCAGAGTGAAGTCTAGGGAGCTTAACTCTTCCCTTGCAGAGGGATGTGCAGGAATCTTATGCTGAAAATGAGGAGTCCAGTATGCAGGCCAGCCAGGAGAGAGCATACACCTGCAGGTGCCAGGTTCCTTCCAAATCCTCCCATCCCAGTGGCAAATAAACCCATTAAAATGCCTGGGGAATGAAGCACTGCAGAGAGGAGACCCTGGATTCAAAACAGCTTGTACCACTTTAATTCCTCGTGTTTGCAAAGCTGAAGACAACAGCTCTTCTAATTCCTGTGTCTTTCACAGGGAAACAGGTGCTGTGGACAGGAGCTTACAATTTATAGCAGAGGATTTCACAGATACCATATGAGAATTTGCTGGATGATCTTAACCAAGATACCATGACCAAACAAGGGAATAGATTAGTGTATCTTCTAATTACGTTATAATTGACTTGTATGTTGTCAAGCAAGTAATTTCATCATGTTTTAAGAAGTTTCTAGCCAGAGGCTAACTGCAGCATAATGAATGCTGGAGGAAATGATACAGTAAAATGCAAGGGCACACTCTGATTCAGAGTTAATGAGGCAGCCAAGAGACTTCACCGTGTGAAAGTGCCCAGTGTTGTGGACAGAAGTCAACCCTGTTGAAAAAAGACAAAATACGGTGATGATGCAGTGAGAACATGAATTTGTAAGGGTCCAATTGTGGGGAAAGCCACACCCAGGGCTCATCATTATAAGTGACCTACACTGGCCTGCCTTTTGGAGGCAAAAAAAAAGTTTGGCAGTATGAAAATTATGCAGACCAGTAGCCTCTGTCATCCTCAGGAATAATGCATGGTAGTACCCTGGTTGGTGGGTTTATTTATTTTTTATAAACTGAAAATACGTGTTATCCAAACGGTAAAGAGAAGAGGGAAAGGAATTTGAGATGGAAATATAATCCCTCAGAAACAAGCCTCTGCCCTCTTTTCAGATGTTCGTGTTGTATTTCTGCAAAACTTGTGATCGCAACAACATCAATTTTCTCTTCTGAGAAATGAGCTCTTAATAAGGAACATAAAGCTAGCTTAAAAATTAATAGCCAGCAATAAAGTGCATAGTGAGACATACTGAGTTGGCAGCAGCAAAGAAAAGTGACGCAGCAAGAGTCATCACAGATGCCAGTCCCCAGTTGTCTCTGAGAGAAGCTTAAACATGGCTAGAAAAAAATTAAAATCAGGGTTTAAAAGATGACTACATTGCAGGAGTAATCGTGGTAAATACATGATACAGAAGTAAGGACTGTGTTCCTGAGGCTGACACTCATTCCCAGTTAGTTACTAGTTCATTTAAGAGTTTATTACCTGATAATTACCTCGAATATTGGAGATCAGCAGATAAGTTGGGCATAAGTGTGTGAAAATATTGAAGAGAGAACCAGGAAAATTGCTGTGCTGGGAAAGCAAAATCAGTGGGTCTGTTTCTGAAGTAAATTGCAATTAGTGATGATAAGAATATGGGCCAAATTTTGCCAGTCAATATTCACACAGTGTTCCCCAAAGTGAATACAGTACTTTATTTGGTGTGATGAAGCTGTTGGATCAAGTGGCATCTCTGCAGGGGACAGTGTGATTTACAGAGCACAACGAAGCTGGCAGGGACAGAGCCCCAGCAGCCTGCGGCAGCAGATATTTAGGGAGGTAAGAAGGGGTGCTATGTAAATCTGCTGATGCTTGATGTATTCCTGGCTCTCTCAGTTCCTGTACCAGTCCTAATTGCTACCTAATTTAATAGCTGCCCACCTCTTCATGACCAGGCTTCTCTTGTTGTCACGACTGGAGGCAGGTGTCCTCAGCACACAAAGAGAAAATTGAGTTCTCCAGTGGTGTGTTCAGAGGCTCAAAACAGATCTTTTTCTTTGCCCATGGAAAAGGAATTATTTTAAGACATAGTTGTTAAAAATATCCTAGAGTATTTTGCCAAAAGGTGACTCTTAGATTTGAGAATCTTTTCTTTCAGAGGAAAACAATTGCAGGGTATGGTAGCACAGATGAAATTCCTTCATCTGGCTGGATATTTTCATTCTTTTTTTTTCCTTCCATTGACGTAAATTCAGCCATTAAACCAATAGCAGCTCTTTTCTCAGGAAAAAACCTACCAAGTAATTTATACATTACAAAATTTTTGGCACTGAATTATAGAAGGCTTCTGGCAGCGTGTACCTCACCAGGGGTCTGCGTTGGTGTGGCAGCATTTAACTCTGCCTCTAGGACCTCATGGGTATGATTTGTGATAATGTGTGGCAGCAACAATCAAAATATTGGCTTCTCACTTGGCATTCAGGGTGTCAGTGTGTGCTCACCGGACCCCGCACCCGATGGATTAGGTGCAGGCTGTTTTATTTTTTAAATGCCTCCCTTTTCTTAAATACCTGAGGTTTTTAACTACCTAATTTTTCAGGTTTAATAGTTCTGTAGTGAAAGTACAGAGGATGTTTTACAGCCTTGGGTAGCCAAAGATAAAGGGGATGTGAAAGCACACGAAAAGTGACCTTACCAAAGTGGTGTGTTGGCTTCTCTTTTAATGTGTGTAGATAAATCCTGAATTAAGTGCTACGGTTTTGAAAGGTGTGGGTGAGAGTATTTGTGTGTTTTGTCAAAGGGAGGGAGATTCTTTGATTTCTAGTGTTGCCTGCCCTAGTTTTATTTCTGGCCCCTGCTTGTCAGGAGCACTGAGTGCTGTATCCCTGAGGTGCTGCTGGGGTCCCAGCCAGCTGCCCTTTGCCTGCCCAAATGCCAAGAGGCCCCACTCCTCACCCTGAAGATTATTTTGCTGCCTGCAGCCCTGGCAGGACTATGTTTTTCAGAGAGTCCCTGCTAGTAAAAATCTGTTTAAATTAAAAGGAAATATTTTTTTATTCCATCTTCTCAAAGCCTTTTTTTTTCACCAATGGGTAACTGAGACAGATATTCCTTTTTTTTTTTCCTAAAATTTCTTCTGCCATGCTGTTTTTGCCCTCGGTGCAGTTTTCTTCCAGGCTGGGTGGGAAATCTTTTCTGGTGGCAGCCATAAAACGTGGATGGGGTCGGGATGGGGGAGTGTGAGCTCATTATTTCTTTAATGTCTGACACTGAGAAGCAGCATGGAAAGGACCTTTCACCTGAAGGCAGCATGTGACACTGTGCTGACCTTTCCTCAAAAGGCAGCCTGTGACACCGTGCCCAGAAGCCACATCCAGATTAAGGGTGACACTGCATTAGGGCAAACCAGTGCAAAGGAATCCAGGTTTTGGCCTCTGAAGGTCTGATTTCACTGATCCAGTGTTTGTGCCTTCTTGTCTGTACCTGTCCATGAAATAAACCTTCATGTGTTATAAAAGAAGATTTCCAATACTGCTCTGGCTGATTACAGTAGTACAGAAATTTCAGCATATTTGATGGCCTTCGTCCCCTCTTTATCGTAGTGTGTCATTTAATGAACTATTTGGGCTAATTTCAACATGACTGTTAGCACTGTAGATGATACCAGAGTCAACAAATGGAACTAATTAATGCCCCTTATAAAAATTATGCTGTATCTTTTGGGATACAAAATGTGGTATAAAATATAATTTTAATGCATAGTCCTGTCTTCCAGCGTGCACAGTTTGTGTGCATGTTACAATAAACACCTCGTTGCTTTTATGCTGCTGAGATGACTTTGGAGTAAAAACATTAGTTGTGGGTTTATGATTTCCTATATACATTATGTAATCACAGAATCACAAAATATCCTGTGTTGGAAAGGACCCACAAGGCTCATCAATTTTAACTCCTGGCTCTGCACAGGACCACCCCAAATAGATAATGGAATATATGAGAATAGAGAAGATAAATGCTTTGCTGTAGAGACAGAACAACTACAATAGCATCAGTGTGTTAATCAGACTGTTAATCCACACTAAAGCCTTTCAAATAATTTGGTGTCATTCCATCAGTCTCATCAGGTGTGTTTTGCACTTCTCCTGGTTCAGATCTCCCAGCTGGAGAGTGATGCTCGTCTGCTGGAGACATGTCCTAATACCAGTAGTGCTAACAAAA
Source organism: Monarcha castaneiventris obscurior (assembly GCA_026261815.1). Lineage (NCBI taxonomy): Eukaryota > Metazoa > Chordata > Aves > Passeriformes > Monarchidae > Monarcha > Monarcha castaneiventris. The sequence continues at coordinate 3,281,914 of JAMPIT010000434.1, read as the reverse complement.
GGCTTTGTAAAACATGCTTGAAGAATCTCCAGCTGCTTTTTGTGGTGCCTTTTGGCCTTGTTGTTTCATTGTAACGAATGAAACTGCATCGAGCTGCTCTGTGAGATGCAGCTGCTCCTTTTGTAGAGTTCTCCTTCGTTTTGTACAGTGGTCATCAGATTGAGATCAGAACATTGTCCTGGCCTGAGTCAAAGCCCACCAGCCTCACCTAAGGTGGAACCTTTCACTCAGACAGTGAAACTACTTGCAGTAAATAATTAATATTTTTAATAGGTATTTCCTGATTTCATTTAAAGGTATTAGAGTTGTGGTGATGCTGCTTCCAGGTTTTTTAGCGTCCGTTGGAATGATTCAGAGAGAACTCCCAGTTTAAGGAGAAATTGCCATCAGTGAGTGATGCTGGTGTGTCCTAGGCAGGGGCTGCTTCTCTGGGGCAGGCTGAGGGGCAGTGCTGGGGCAGCAGCAGCCCTGCAGCTGGGGTGCAAGGCAGGAGGGTCTGCATGGGCTGCAGGGTTGGGCACCTCAAAGGTGTGAGGTGTGCCCCAGGTGTAATGCTCCAAAGGGGTCCTGGGCAGTACCAAAGAGAAATGTGGGTGTTGGGGTTAGGGGAGGTTGGAGCAGGACAGACTCAAATAGGAAATGAAATGGACATTTCACCACAAGGGTCAGGATCTGGGTTGGGCACACTGAGGTGTGTGCTGGAACCTTCTGCTTCATAGACGAGGACTTCACATTCCTCTTAAAGACATCTTTGAAATAGGAGTGAATGAAATTAAGGAAAACAGCAGTCTCTGATGATCTTAAAATATTAGTGGTGTCTGTGCTAAGGGTGTACTTGGCTTGATTAAAGTTGCTTGAGTTTTGGTTTCTCTCTAAACATTCAAATAACTGGAGAACATTTTCTTTGGAATTTGGTGAGGGAGAAATACAGCATAAAGGAGAAGCAGAGCTGTCAGCCAAGGATGAGACTACTCACTTGCATCATCCTTTATTTGCTTAAGGTGATACCAGGTATTCAGAAATCCAGGCTGAGGGGAGGTGCAGAATTTAATAACTGGGAGGATGGTACATTGCCTGGAGTTGTGTCTGCAGGAGAATTGTCAACAGCTCCTAAGAGAGGTTTAGATAGGCAGAGCTGGTTATATTGGGTGCACTTGTGTGAACAGGTCTTTGAGTATTCAGAGGATGAGAAAAAAAATGTTTAGGGCTTAACTGCAGTAGGAATTTCAGAACTGCTAATACTAGTGGAGATGAGCCAAGAATAGAAGGAAAAGTTAAAAGTGTTTGCACAGAAAAAGGCCTGGGACTCCAGGTGAAAAAGAGAGCTTGTCAAAAGCTGAGAGAGGGAGCAAAGTAAGTGCCAGAAATTTTGGTGGGTCACTTGACATTGAATCAACCAGAAATCATGATCATCTGCTGAGGTTGTGTTCTGGTGTGGAAAAAATTTAAAGTCTAGAGCTGTAGAACTCATATCACTTTAAACATTTCTATATTAATCTCTTTCCAAGTTATTAACTTTGAAATGTGAAAAATCCTCTGTTCATTTCCTGGATTATTTCTGGAAGTAAATCCTTTAGAAGCTGGTTAGTAGGCTTAGGAGAAAACACACCAGAGTGCTGTCAACAGCTGTATCCTTGACAGAAGAGCAGGAGCACATCTGCCACTGTTTGTTCCTATCTGGCTCATTTTTCTGCTTGTGTGTGTGTTGTACATGTGTGTGTCACTGGCTCTGGAAAGACCACACACAGCTGAATCCAGGAGATTGCAAAAACCTTTCCAGAAATGAAATTTGTTACTCTCTAAAAAGAAAAGATAAAAATCCATGCTAAGGATTTCTTAATGCACCACTTACCAGCAAGTAGGGAAACTTTGGTCTGGGTAGATTTTTCCTTTTTAAAACCCCTCTAAAATTACTCAGAAAAGCTCTGTCAAAACAAGTGTTCCAGTAACTCCCCACACAGGTCTGGTGATCAGACTTGAGGAGGACCTGCACATGGCAGAGAGGTTAATGAAACCCTGTGATGTTGCTGCAGAGAAACCTGGACATGCTGTTACCTCCTAAAAATAATGCACCTGTCCTTCATGGCCATTGCTCGTGCCGGGGGACAGTTTTCCCAGATTTTGGAGAGGAACTAAGCTATCCTGTTGCTGACCACTCCCAGGGTGTGCAGGTTGTTAAAGGGTAGAGGAGTCTTTAATGATGCTGTGTGGTTGTGCCATTCCTGCCTTTCAAAAGGGGCCTTCAGGCTTTAATGAGGCTGTTGTCATAAGCTTGAAGAACACAGAAAATTATCAGTGCTTAAGTAATTAATTTAGGGATGTGGTTATACCCTACACAAAGACAATATGCTTTTATTAAATTTCCCAAAACATAAATATGATATGTCTATGGGAAGTTTTATAATTTTTTTTCTAATTGTTGTTAAAGCAGCCTTCTCCCTCAACCCAGTATTAGTCACTAGGAAAAAAAACAGAGTCTCCACTGTATCCTTCTCAATTTCTGTGATAAATTAGGAATCTTATTTCTCATATGAAAATAATACACGAGCATCTTGATTTATATATTTTGTAAATTGTTGCATGAAATTCCTGGGTAACAATTTGTTCCAGAGGGTTTGAAAACCCTCGCTGTAGATTTTCTTCATGAAACAGCTGCTGGTGCTTTGAATCGTGTGGGTGGGTGGATGTGTGTGCTGTGCCTAAAAGGAAAAAAAATTCTAGTCAGATGTCAAAGCAAAAATAGGAGATTTTAGAGATTTAGACTGGGTGGAGGAGGTGGGAAGCCAACTCTGCAGAGATGTTAATTACCTTGGGAAGAAAAAGAGAGCAATGGAGTAGGTGTAGCAGGAGGTTTACTTAATAGAATTCACACAATCATGAACCCACTTTTGTTGCATTTAGACAGGTTCTTAGTGAGGGCTTTAAAACAGAGGTATTTTATCAGAGGAAAAACAGTTATTAGTCTTTTTTTGGGGGGGCTATTTTTACATCTCTTTTTATGAAGGAGGACAAGAATCGTATGGGATTTTTTTTTTTTATTTGTTGGCTTTTGCAGTTAAAAATGAACCTCATCATTCATGGAATTATCCTGGGGATGCAAGACAATTTAAGAGAAAAAAAGCACTAAGTGCAGCTGTGGAAATGGCCCTTTTCCCCACAAAGCAGCAGCACCATGAGAGACTTCACCCATACAAGGAGAGTCTCCTCTCTCAGAGGGAGCTCAGGTTGGGAGGTAAATGCCAAGGGTCACACCCTGTGTGCCTTGCAGGGTATCCTGGCATCTTCCTCCATGCAGGAACTGCTGCAGTTCCCCTTCTGCCTCCTGCAGAAATACCTGGAAGCTTTTGGAGTCCAGTGATGGGTGTGGTAGCTGCTGTCCTGGTTAACTGTGTAGAGCAGAAATTCCTGGAAAGCAGCAGCATCACTGCACCACAGGGGTGGATGAAGGGTAACCAGAGCAAGAGCCTGGTAGAGGCTCCTGCTGGCTGCTGCCTGCCCTGGGCTTGTTCCCCCATCGTGCACCCTTGGGGGAGTGCAGCAGGAGGAAGAGCAAGGTGGAGAAACCCAGTGCTCTTCTTAATGTACCCTTAGAGTGCTCCCAGTCTCGTTATTCCATGCCCTCAGCCTGTCCCAGGGAAGGTGCCACGTACGTGTCAGGTGCAGCAGGTAAAGCAGGGCTAAGTGCCATTGCTGTTTTCAGGTTTGTGTGTCTTTGTGCTTCCCTGGCTTTATTCTGTTTGGTGGCCTCAGCAAGGGACTCTCTTTTTTCCCTTTATTACCTCTGTCTTGATTGACAATGTGTGTGTGTGTGTGTGTGTATGTGTGTGTGTGTTTGTGCACACTGGCTGCCCAGGACTAGAAATGAGATAAGCAGTTTATCACCTGTGACATAATTGTGAAAAGGTGTTACATCCTGTCTAGAAGCAGAGGTAGGAAGGATGGGAGATAGTGCAAAGGATAATAGAGATCATGGAAATGTAGGTGGGCTGATTCCACAAAAGTGTTGCTGAACATTTGGGATAAAGGAAGAATTTCTCTGTAAATCCACCTCTGACTCCTCATCTTCACATCCTGTCTCACAAGCCCTTCTGATTCATGTCGACTTGATGAGCTGGAAGAACCTGCTGAGCCTGTGATAGCTATGGCCAGAGGATTAGCAGCTTCTTTCCTTCTGCAATTCTGTTTTTAGACTGGGATACATCTTTACTGAAGATTAGCAGCCTGGTGGGTTGAGGAAATTAAATTTCACAAGGGCTGCAAACTGGAAGCACAAATTCAGAGGTGTGAAAATGAAATGGGGAGGTTTTAATATAGTCTTAAGGAGTAGATCCTATGGCTTGGAGCCTTGGGGCTTTTCTGGAGGTGTGGTTTTTTCAGAGTAACAGGTGATGTGAATTTAAAGGGGAAATTCCAGAATAATTCCTAATCTGGCACTCTTCTCCCACAATAAGGTACCTTTTTCTGATTTAATTTAACACAGTTCCAAAATATATTGGCCAATGCATTTATTAGCTCTTTCATGGCTGTTATTTCAGTCTTTTCCTAGGCAGAGAAGCTGCTGGCAGGGCTGGCTGACATGGCTCATCACCCCTTGGGTGAGTGTCCTGGCAGATTCCTGCCGGTGTGTTCATCCTCCTCCTCCTCCTCCTCGGGGCTGTGCCAGTGGCTCTGCCAAATGCACCCTGCAATCTCTGCTCTCCTCTCTGCCTTTCCCTCCTGTGAACCTGGCAAGCCGAGGCTGATTTGGATCAGGGTGTGCACTGGGAGCCAAGCTGGCAGAGCCCGTGAGCTGCTCCAGCCCCGCTCCCTCTGCGCTCCAGCTGCCAGCACGCCTGTTCACCTCGTGCTAACACCTTGGGAAAAGGCATTTCCATCGGCTTCTGCCCTTCAGTGCACTGTTGTGGTGCCCTTTGAACCCTGGAAGTGTCCCCCAAAAAGGAGCAGCAGCTGCATTTGCGGGCTCTGCTCATGCATCACCAGCAGCAGGAGCTGCCAATGCCTTTTTCTCCTTCTACGCACTCAGCTCGTCTTGTGACCCCTTCCTTCTTGATTTATTTGGCAGTTTCTCCCCGTGGGAAGGCAGCAGGATGGGTGTGTTTGAGCCGGTGAATGTTCTGCTCTACACCAGCCCATTTGCATTCGCTTTTATCTGATGAATGTGCCCGGTGTGTTCCTAAACGTCTGGAGTCGTTTCTGGGTGATGCAGCGCTACCTTGTACTCTGAACATACTTCTGTGTCATCTTCAGATAAGAATTTAGATCTCTCAGGTTTGATTTTCTCCCAAAGGAAGGGAGATTAGTGTGAGGTTTTGTTTGGCTCCTGCAGGTGTATCAGGGAATGTTTACCACCTGATATATTTGCTTGTAGGCGAGTGCAAAGGCCAGGTTTTTTTTTTTAAACACGTGTAGACAACTGGGTATGATGAATGGGTTTATTATTCTGTAAGGTGCTTATTATATTATGCTTCTCTTTGCCTTTGTCTTTAGGGAGAACTCTTTAACCACTTCAGGGGTTGATTGCATTTGATTAGAGAGTACTTTGTCTTCTGAATCCATTATCCCGCATGAAAGTCCACAAGTTTATTGCATTTTATGATGCAGCTGGAACTGCACTGTGTGTGTATTATACAAATGAGGACCAAATGCAGAGTATTTCATAAGGGCTCATTTGAATTGATGAGTGGCCTTTTCTTACAGAATTATCATGCTGGATTGCAGGTAGGGATGGAAAAGAGCCTGGGGGCTCATCCTGCCTGCAGCAAAATAATGCCCTTCTCTCCTGCTTTTGAAATTTGAAAAGTCTGGCTCATACTTTCACCAAAAAAAAAAAAAAAAGGAAAGAAAAAAAAAAAGGAAAAGAAAAAATTCCCGGTTTATTTGGCCTTTCCTGTTGTGGTGGTCACAAATGCTTCCCCGCACCTCCTGCCCCAGCTGAGTCCATCTGCCCAGAGGATGGAGGAGTGGTGGGAGCACTTTATTTCTGGTCTCAGGTAGCCCAGGGTGAGCCAGCCCCAGGAGTGGGGATAAGCTGGCTTACCTGGCAGGTAACCTGCAAGCCTCAGTTTTCATTGTTCTTTGAAATCATAGCACCCTTTCTTTCTTTTAAACACAGCCAGCGTGGCTGTTCCTGTGCCAGTGGAGTGGCACTGCTCTGAAATGATGGCCAGATTTGTGGGGAAGTGAATTTACAGGCAGATGGGGTGAGTGAGGATGGGCAGGAAGAGCGGGTGAATGAGCACAGTGTACCCACAGCATCCATCTCCTCTGAACTCACAGAAACTCTGATTTAATCTCCTAAGCTTCTACTTAGGTTTTCACTTCTCTGTAGGAATGAGCATTTCTGAAGTGCCTGACTGACAGAGGAGGATTTAAAGGGAAAGGTAGAGCTGGCTTCCAGGCAGTTTCACTAATAGCTGCTCATTATAAATTTAACAGATGAATTGTCAGTTTCTGGGAGGTGTGTGCTCACCACAGCCTTTCCTTCAGTTCTCCACTGGCCATAGAAAAAAATTAACTTCAAAGGTGCTCAGCTAATGTAGTTCATTTCATTGCTCAATAAAGTGTTCCTTGGTTTACAGTTTGCAGCCTTCATTATTCCTTTCATCACATCTGATAATATTGAACTCTGTTGTAAAAGATAACTTTAGTGTGGGTTTTTTATATGTTTGTATTTTCTCGATGATTACTGTAGGAGGTATGGAGGAATTTTATTCTTCTGAGGGTCAGCTATCAGTGAGTGAAGTTTTTGCCTTTCAGTCAAACTGGTCATTTTATTATTTTTTTTCCCCCAGATGTCTAAGTTGATAGGCACAGCAGGACTGAAATAATACTTTTATCACTTGGAATTTCTGGGAATTTCATAGTTTTTTAAAAAAATTCTGTAACTTGAGACACCAGACATTTGTAAGCGGTTCATCTGTCTGATGTAAGATTTTTTTAAACAGAAATATACATAAAGCACGTTCTTTAAAGTTTCTGGAAAGCACCCTGATTTTTGGGGTTGGTAGCTTTTCCTCCTGTTCTTTTGACTCTCTGTATCATGCAATCCTTGTATTACCATAAATCCCTTTGCATTGTCAAACCCCTACCTAAAACCTCTGATTTTCTTCTCATTTACATTACTGAAATGACACTTAGATTTCATGTTGGCCATTTCTGTGGCATGACTTAGCTGGAGGAGAGCACATCTGGGCAGCTTTGCTCACACCTCTGCCTGGGCACCAGCCACTCAAGAGGTGTTGACCCTGAAAACAGAACCACAGAGACCTCAAAAATCAGTTCCCAGGTGCCTGCCATGGGCAGGGACACCTTCCACCAGCCCAGTTTGCTCAGAGCCCCATCCAGTCTGGCCTTGGATGGTCCAGGTTTGGAGCAGCCACAGCTTCTGTGTTGGCCTGTGCTGGTTGCAGGGTCACCTCTGCCCCTTGCCCTCTTTTTTCCCCTTTTCAAAGGGCACTTTCAAGGGTACCACTCACTCTGTCTTGATCCTTCTGGTGAAACTTCCAGTGGTGGGGAATGGCAGAAAATCATAGGTTTATTTGAAAGTGATGATACAAAAAGAGGGAAATAAGTTGAGTAGTCTCTAAGGAAGCAAATGGCAGCATCAGCACAGAGGTCCCAAGTCAGGGAGAGGATGGAAGCAAGTGAGGATCTTCCTCTGGTAAATTTAATTCACACTTTTTGCTAAATGTAAATGATAGCTTAGGAAAAAACTGCTTGGAATACATAGTAAATGATGTTGCCAAGATACTTCCTGATCATGTTAATTAAACTGTCCCACAGATTGGGCTTAATTACTGCATAATTTGCATTTTGGAAATGATGGTACGCATTACTAAAGAAAGCCCTTATTCTCTTAGCAGAAAGAACATTGTACATGAATTAATTTCCAGGGGAAGAAGTCGCTAGACTCATATAATGAAGTATCTTGAAATTAAAGTTAAGATTTTTGATAATGATCTCACATATATCTCATTCCTTTTAGCAAGATTACATTTTGTGTTTGTTCCACTGAGTTCCTTAGAGACTTCATCCACCAGCCTTCCTCTTTTTGGCTATTTCTTAAATTAAAAGAACCACTGTTGCTTTCAGGTTTGCTGGTGATGAAGCAGATGTTAGTTAACGTGTAAAGGGGCAAAATATTTCTTCCAAGGCCCAAATTTGCTACTGCATGTGCATTGCTGGTGGTGGTCTTCACCACCCTCCCAAGTTAAACTCACTAGTAAGTTATCAGCTTCTCCTTGCCTTGTTTTTTGTTGTCTGTTCTGGTTTTTTTTTAACTTCTGATGGGTCTCTGGCATCCTACCTGTGGGGGCCTGAGGACAAATGGAAAAATGCAGATATCTCTCTCTCTGTCCTTCAGGTCTGAGTTCAGGTGTTACTGGTGGATGCTCTGCTCGGAGGCCTCAGGGCCTGTTGGGGCAGTGGCTGTGTGGCTTCCTAATGCAAAAAAAAAAAAGAGAATTTTGCATCTGCATTGCTGCCAGGGTAGTTTTGTAGCTCCTGACCCTGCTTTGAGTTCAGTGACGTTCCTGCAGCCGTGTTTAACTGCAGGGCTGTGATGGTACTTTGAAAAACAAGACAAAGCATCAGAACTCCTGCAAGAACTAAGACAAGAAAAAAAAAGCTGTTTTGTTTTGGGGCGGGGGAAAAAAAAATCTTCTGAACACAGCAATTTCCCAATTTAGACTGCTAATTGCTTTGGATGATACCGTTGCTAGGATATGCATTTCCGATGTGACTTGTGCCTTTTAATTCTTTTTTTTGCTCTGTTTGTGACCAGGTGATCATAAACAGCACCATCACCCCCAACATGACCTTCACCAAAACGTCGCAGAAGTTCGGGCAGTGGGCAGACAGCAGAGCCAACACCGTGTTTGGGCTGGGCTTCCCCTCTGAGCAGCAGCTGACCAAGGTAACCGGGCTGCCTGGGTTGCTGCAAAGGCTCTCGTGCCTCCTGTTAATGCAGGTTTGCCCTTCTCCAGCCCCTGTGTTCATGCAGCTCCTCTCCAGCAGCGCCAGTCGCTGTCTCCTGGAGCTGCCCACTGCCTGTGGGTGGCAGTGAGTGCTGCTGGGGGCAGCCCATGGGCAGCCAGGGAGGGCTGATGTCAGGCTTGCTGGCAAAACTGCCTCTGCATCAACACCAGACCCCTCACCGTGAGTTTGGTGCTAATGAAACACTTCCCTGGATCAGTGCATTAACAGGCTTGTGAAGTCTAGAGCAGCCTCTTGTTCTGAACAACCAGCACCTGAAAATACTCCTCTGTCGTTAGAGCAGTGGTCTTGACAAGTGCTTATCAAGCAGCTGAGATGATTGTTCATGCAGTAAAAAGCCCTGCTTATCTAACACATACTTGACTCCTGAAGCATTGGCTGCTTGGCACTGGGCTTCAGAAGTGACCTCAGCACGGTGTCCTTGGGCATGCCACAGCCTCTTATGTTGCTGCCCTCTCTTGTGCTTTAATAAGGAAAGGATCAGGAGAACAAGGTGTTTCTTGTGCTGTCTGAAGCAGCAAAGGCACAGCACTGCACTAGAAGGACTTCCCCATCAAGCAAGTTGTTATAGGAATTTATTTTAGTAAGTCTGTCTTACTAACTTTGCACAATTTCTAGAGAATTGCATTTTTGCAAGTGTTTCTTAAAGGTAAAAGGTATTTTACTTTTCATGTGTTAAATTATTCTTGGACTTGGAATGCCCATACAAGTGCCATGGCATTACTCTGTTCTTCAGGGATGATAAAGGCATGATGTGCAAAGCTCGTTTAAAAATGAGTTGCTGGAGATGGGTATGTTTTATGATGCTTCCTCAGGTGTACAGCACTGCTTGTTTCACCTATGCATATTCTTCACTCCTGGGACAAAGAGGTGTTCATAGTAGCTAATAAATTGTGTAGGAATAGAGGAGAATTAAAATGGACCCAGGGGAATAATTTGTTTTGAGTAACAGATAAACGTGATACAGTGCCACCTTTGGACACTGAATGAGAGAATTAGCACCTCTGGATAGTAATTTTTAATCCTGGATTACTGAAGTTACACCTCTGCAAGATGAGTATGTGGTGCCTCAGTGCAGGCTGGGGCTAAACATGCTCCAGGTGCCACGTGGAGCAGCTGGTGCCCAGTTTGGCTCAGCACAAGAGAGGCAAATAACAAAACAAGGCACTGGGCACACTATAGTGAGGCAGGAGGTGCATTTGGAGGGCCTTGCAGCCTAATCAGAGAAATTTTACCACGTTCTGCAAAGCTGTTCAAACACATTCTGAGAAGAAATGCATTGCTGGTATCAGAAAGCAGCTTGTCAGTGTGCACGTGGCCAGACTGGAGCCAATCTGAGTAACACCTCGTGTGGGCACAGGGGCACCAGCACCAGCTGTGTTTCTTTCCAGGTCATTTTGCACGTTTGTTTGCACTGCATGATCTGCTGAAGAGCCCACTGCCCAAAATACAACCTTCTACTTGCATGAAAGCCTTTCCAAATCAGCAGAAAGACTTTTTCTGGTCATAATATCGAGAGGGAGCTTAAGCAGAGCACTTCTGAAAATAGCTTGAGATGATCTTTTAGAAAAGAAAAAAGCTCAAAACTCTGACAGTTATCTAGCTGAAAAATAGAAGAAAACCTGGTTTATTACTGCCATGTAAAGCAATGGGACAAAGATACTCCTTTATTGCCTATGCTTCTCAGTTTAATTATTGAGCCATTAGTGAGAAAGATCAGAGTTGAGAGTGAGATTACAGCTCTGTAAGTGTATTGGGAATAGTAAAATCAAGTTTCATTTTATATTAATATCATTATACTCTTATAAAAGATATAAATTAAAGCTTGCCTATTTTACGGGAAATAATTGAAGTGCTTAGTCAGGAATTGGAAGGGCACACTAAAACTCCACTAAACCAGAGATCAATAGCCCTGGCTTAAAATAAATATAAATAAATAAAGCTGAAAAATGTCTCCTGGAAACAATGGATAATAATGAGGCAGGAGAAGAGGTTAGCATGCCTAAAAATGCCTGCATTTTTAAGTATATTGCTTGGCCTAATAAAAGATACTGCCTCATTCTAATGCCTTGCTTCTCTTGAGATACTTAAAGCATTAATCCATACCTATAGGGAAAAGCAGTTCAAATTAAACATGAGCCATTAATGAAAACTGCATTCCGTGACCCAGTAACCTAATTACCATTCACATTGATTGGGAGAATCCCAGGGCTTAAAGTTGATGTCCTACTCAGGGTCCTTTTCCCCTTTTGCAGGGCTCGCTGGCCCCTCCTTCGCCCCCTTCCTGCCCTGTCCCTCAGAAGGGTCTCAAGGCATTGTTCAAACATCACTGCAGCCAAACTGGGGCAGGAATCACAGAAGCTGACGGGGTGTGGCTGTGCAGAGGCAGGGCTGGTGCTGCATTTTGCACACGAAGTGGTTAAGGAAGATTCCTGCTGTCGCTCAGGGTGCTTTGAGGCAGCCGTGCTGTGTGAGGAGCTGCAGGTAGTCAAGGGCATGGGGACAGAGATTTATACAGGTGAGAAACCCACTAAAGCCAGACTTTGCACATCATAAAGCAGCTGCCTCTGGGCCCTGGGAAGCGCTGGACTTTATTTCTCTGCACTCTTGCATGTTATGTGTGCCAGTCACTGCGTTGCAGGGCAGCGAGCTGGGGGCACAGCCTGCCCCTGCCCCAGCACAGGGCACAGCCCCTGGGCCAGCTGGCATCAGAGCTGGATGCACCCTGGCTGGGACAGAGCTAACTGCTGGCCACTTTCTGGGGTAAATAGTCCTGTTGGGTGCCCATCTGCCCCGTGCTGAGGGCTCATCCTGGGTGAGGCACAGGAAAAGCACCTGTGTGTCGTGGGTCACAGCACAGCGGTGCCACCCCAGGGCTGGCACATCACCCAGCCTTCTGCAAAGCCAGAGGGAGATGAAGTATTTATAAGCCTGCTTTGGGTGGGAGCAGCTGTTTCATCCGATACTGGCGCAATTTGTCAGCGGGAGACATAAAATATAATGCCAGACCAGGAGCTTAAAATTTATGCGTACAAAATCATGCTTTTTAATGTACAAAATGCTAAGGAGGTCTATTTGAATATATATATATATATTTCTCCTGGTGACAAACTGGCTGCAGATTTGAACAGCCTTTAAATAATTTGTGAAATGCACTGTAGCATCCTCAAGTCCCCATTAAATTTCAGTGGCCAAGGCTCCTAATCGAGCAGTGCTTGTGGGCTGCAGCTGCCTGACCAAAAGGCTTCACAAGTGTTGGTAGCAGCAAATCTTCTCCATATTGCAGCTTAGTCACACATGGTCCTATAATCCATGCTGGACTTCTGGGGTGGTATTCAGCCAGCATCTCTCCTACTCGAGTCTTTTTGTTTTTTTAATTTTTTTTTTTGCTGATTTTGGGGGACTTTGCCAGAGGGCAAGCGTGGGGGTAAGTAGAAGAAACATTATGAATTTTTTTAGTTGGTTTTGTGTATTTAGATTTTCGTTGCCCCTTGAGACCACACTTACCAAGTTTTCATTTACTGAACAGAAGATTATTTCACGTTTTCACTAGGAATTTGACATTCAGAAAGCACTCCCTTTTGTGGTAATGGTTTGAAGGCTCAAAGTCTGCTTGGAATTTGGAGGTGAGGCATGATTTTGCGGTACCCATGGCCTGTCAATTATTTGTGTTTGGAGCAGAAGCAGTTGGTTACTAGAGAGAAATCAGCTCTGATTTCTCCTGGAGATTTGTCCCTGTGGCTGTGGCACACTCTCAGACAGCCTCGGGCTCTGGGTGCCTCCAGAACGTCCTGCTCTGCTCCTGTGCAGTGGCTGTTGCAGTGCTGCAGGGCTGGGGCTGGCACTGCCCCACTCAGAGCAGCAATTGCTGTCTAAATGCAAATGTGTTTAATACACGTGTTGGTGAACTAGAGACATGACTGAAATCTGTTATGCAATGAGGTCACTATTGGGTTAGTATTGAAGATTAGCGTTGCTCAATCATACGCAATTTTTTATTATGGAAATGTGGAAAAATGTCCTTTTCTTCCCAGCTCACATAATTTTTCACAGCAGTCTCCTGTGTGCTTTAGGAATATAGCTGCAAAATAAAATTTGATAGATGACTTCCAATTCTTTTTGTCTGTTCATATTTCGTATCGTCCATGAAGAACCCTCATAAATTTTTCATACATAAGATGAAGAGATTTATTGTAAAAGAGAAAGATTTATTATAAAAGACAGGCTCAAGACAGCCTTACACTACCCGCAAGAAGCACAAACGTAGAACTCACTGTTGATACAATATTTTAGAAATAATCAGCTGGTTGTAGCTGCTCTGTCACAGCGGGAGAGATGCTTTGTGTAAAGTTAGAGTTAAATCACTAAAGGCACAAATGTAATGTGGTTGTTCTTAACGATCTGTGGAGTGCTACAGAGGTAATCAAGTCATTTGTGCGTGCAGTGACTGCAGTGCCATCAGATGGCAACTGCTGCCATCCAAGGGCACGCGCCTTGCATGTGCAATGTCAGCTGCTGCAAGGGAGCAGCTGCATCCCAGAGCTCCATCCTCACCCACCAGCATGGCCACAGATCCTAGGGTACACCCACAATGTCCCTCAGCTTCCAGAGCGTGCTCGTCCGTGGGATTTAACCGTGGTGTGAGTGTGTGGTTGTTGGAAATTGCCGTTTGTGTGCCTCCATGTGTAAATCCAGATTTCTTTTAGACCAAACGGAGAAGATTTGTTTAATCAGTCTCTACAGCCCCAGCATTTTACTGAGAGAGCCCGTGCTAAATACCTGCTGTATATCTAAAGTTAGAAGGCAAGATTACGAAGTGCATAATGATTGTTCCTATTGTTCCACTGTAAAATTGGATGGGTTTTTTCATGCTTTTATTTACAGTATTTTCGTAAGTGTTCTGAATTATGCAAGGGTATAATGGCAATCCTTTAGTTCACAAACTGTGCAATAAATACATCTGTTTGTATTTTTACTTTTAAAATGTCTTGCCTTTCTAGCATTTCCAGTTTCTCAAAACACAGGCAAGCAAGACCAAGCAGTTTTAGCTGAAAGATAAACTTACCTGTTCTTATAGTGTATGCCTCCTAATTTTAAAAATAAATTGTGTATTATACCTTTTTTCCCATCTTTGTAATCCTCCTTTTAAAATTTTAAACACTCTTTAAAGGGTTTGAAGCCCTGCAACCCCAACTGGCTCTGATAATACTTGTATTTCAAAAATGCCAGGCTGGCTTTGGAGCAGATGTCCCGAAGCAGCTCGTAGAGGTTGGGATTGTTACTGTCCACCTTTATCTTTCCTTCCCCTCACCTCCCCCAGTTTGATATAACCCTCTTGCAGGAAGCATTCAAGCCTTTGTCTGAAGTCTTCTACCTTTATTTTTGAAAGCAATAAGACAATTAGACCAGAAAAGCTGTGTTTTCATGTGACTCCATTACACATTCAGATCCTCCTTCTTCTCCTTTTTCCTATGTCTTGGTAATCCCTTGCTTACCTCCTGCAGATGAACTTATTTGCATTCTTTAATTGAATTCACTTGCTCTTAGGAATAGAAGACATTGATGATATTTTTATCCAAACGTGTTAAATACTTTTGTCTTTAATACTCTGCCAACACCAAGTGAAAAAGAGAAGGGGGAGGAAATAAACAGAACCAAATCACACCAGGAGACACCAACAGCTCCTTTTCCTCCATGGGTTTTTGCTGTGGTTGGCCAGAGTTACAGGGATGTCCCTCTTTTAGAAACACCACCATTTCTTTTGGAAGAATAATCCTGCTAAAGAATTAAAATGTTTTTTCTTGCCAAAAATTTTAAATTAATAAAATTAGTTGTTCACTTTTGGAGATCTAGGCCATATAAAGGTAGCAATCTTAATGGTTCAATAGATGATAAATCATGTTGATAAATATCTTTCATGGCTTTTTCTAGTTTGCAGAGAAGTTCCAAGAAGTAAAAGAAGCTGCCAAACTTGCAAGAGACAGATCTCAAGAGAAAATTGAGACCTCAAGCAATCATTCACAGGTTTGTAATTTAGCTTTAATACCTGTACACATACAGGATAAATAATTTAAAGTTAAATTTTCAAATGGACTGTGCCAGCTTCTGGCAGCCAGCCTAAAGTGTATAAAATGGAGATTGCTGAAAGTAATTGCCAGCTGCTGGACACTAGCATTGTCAGAGGACTATTTTTCATCCCTCCATGCGCTTTACTTTCATTTAAATCTAATTTTTTTCAGCAGTCCTTGAGTTGTTATAACTTTTTTAATAACAGGGAAAGCGATGCATCCTTTGATTTGTACTGTTAAACACAGTTTGAGTCACTGGGAAGTAAGTCAGGGTAGTGCTTCAGCAGACAGTAAATGAGATTTGTCAATATCCTTCTTTTTGTCACTTCTGTGGGCATTTCTTTTACCCATGGAGAGCCTGGCTTTGTGTCCAGTGTTCCCTTGCCAAGGGGTGACTGGTGGGAGGCTGTGGGGTGGGAACAGGGGCAGTGCTTTAGGGGAAGAAGCTTGTGTTGTGTATCTGCACAGTGAACTCTCCTAGGCAGCACACCTTGTACCACTGAGTGTCCAGGGAGATCTGGGGTTCCTACAAAGTGAATAAATTGAGGGTTGTTCCAGTCTCTCTGCATGGTCAGCTGTATTTTCATGTGCATTGCTGTAGGGGAGAGTGAACCGTGCTCAGCAAGTGTTCCTGGCCTGAGCTGATGTTTGGAGGAAAAGGAAGATAGATTTTGATCAGAGAGGAATTCAGATGAATGATCAGGAAAAGCTGCTGAAGGGTTTTAGTCTTGCAGCCACCCCCGTTTGTGGGGCCCTCAAATATCGATCTGAGTGGCTGACTTTGGAAATTCATTTGGTAAAGACTTTGGTCATGGTCTTTGTGGTTCACTTTGTTTGTTCTCTGGTGGTGGTCAGCACCAAGCAGTGTGTGAATAGCATCTCTTTGGAGGAGCAGTATTATTTTTGTTTGTTTGTTTGTGCTTTGTGTGTTCCATTGTTTATTTTAAAAAACTCAACCAACCTTTAGAAAACACAAGCCTTATCAGGGAAAAAGCTTTTAAAAACTTTTGAACCCTTTAAACTTCCATTTGTGTGTCATTATAATTTTTTCATTCTCTTTGAACAGACCAGCTTTGCAGCCAAGATGAAAAGGGTATGTGTGTGTTACCACTGCTCTGCCAGGAGAGCCGAGGTCTCAGCCAAGTGGTGTGGGATCAAGATTACAAAGAAATTGGTGTTGTGGTCTTGCAGGAGATGCAGGAGACACCCAGTGTTCGTTTGTGTGTTGTGCTGCAGGAGTCTGGACGTGAAACACCATCTTCCACTCGAGCTTCAAGTGTGAATGGCACAGACGACGAGAAGGCATCACATGGTGGCCCTGCTGAGGCACATCTCAAATCTGAGAATGATAAACTAAAAATTGCTCTAGCCCAAAGGTGAAGTTCCTGTAGAACGTAAATTGCATTGGAAAAGTTTGCTGTGATTATCTGAGGGACAATGATATTAACAGAAATGATTCGAATTGTAATTAATTTAAAATGGTGCAGCAGAATGGATGAATGAACAGATTTTAGCAAGCACCTCCTGGTATCCAGTTGAGAGATATTTACCATTTCATTTATTCCTGATGTAGTTTGTGAAGAAATAAGTTCTCTTTTATTCTGCTGATGCCAACTATTATAACCATCTTCTTTCGTGAAGTTTTAGAACTACAGAAATAACATTAAAGCCATAGGGGAGCAATTGCTGCTGATAACATGTGAAGCCAATCTTTCCTCCTCTTTGAGTTTGCTACACTTACTTTGATGAAAATAGATATGGATATTTAAAATTATGAAAGGGAATGAACTCAACCATAAAAAGTTGAAGTGAGAAATATAATTTCATCAGACTGCTTGGAAGTCTTAGGGGATATTTCTAAATTGTGGACAGAGCCCCTTGAAATCACATTTTTTGCTATTTGCTTTGATAAATAATTTGAAAATGCTGAGAAGAGTAATTTGCAGCTGTAGTGAAAATACAGGCGTTGCAATATGCAAAGTTACGACATTAAAATAGAATAACTCTCCATTGGGATCTTGCCCGGTCTGCCTCTTGCATGTGAATGTGTATCCGTGAATGGAAAGAAAATCCAACAAGATCAAGCTACTCTTAAAAAGGTATTTAAAAAACAAAGCATCAGTGTAAGCAGCGTTACCCAGCGAGCAATTCCAAGGTTGTGTATATTAGGTCTGAAGTACATCATCTCTCTTTATTGACATTTCAGTAGCTTAACCTGTTTCAGACCACAATGTTAGCTCATTCCTCTTGCTGAAGACACCTCCACAGGCAGGCAGCAAGTAGCACACAGGGAGTTTCAAAGCTTTCCTCCCTTTCACCCTCTAATCTTGTGCTCTGTGCTGCAGCTCGAAGCTTTGGGGAATGACTAGTTTAATTCTGCAGCATTATGTAACACTTTCATAGTTAAGACTCAGCATTAAAAGAAATTCAAATATAGATCATGTCAACCCCCTGAAATCTTCCATTTGGAGTGGCTGGGCCATCTGCAGATGTGCAGAGTGGGTTTGTTGCAGGGCTGCCAGGTGCCCAGCCCCAGCTGCTGCAGCCACAGGGCTCGGGAGGTGACAGGGACCGTGCACTGCCAGGGAGGGACCCCATGTGCAAATGGGCAGCTGGGACCCCACAGCCTGCTCTGGCAGCAGGGCTCTTGTTCCAGACACAGGCCACTGCTGCTGGAGTTGGTAGATCCCTTTGTTTTAACAGAGACAGTCAAATGAAGGCTTTTGCTCTCCGTAGGTGTGTAATGGCTAAAGGCAATTACACACATCTGAGTGCTCTTTGTGTTAATGCAACAAATTAATGGTAAGCACGCCGAGCTGGGGGAGCTGGCAGGCAGGTAGAGAATAATGACTGGCAGGAATGCAAGGTGAAACCACCTCGTGGTGTCCTGTTCCCCTCAGTTCATCCAACGTGAAGAAGTGGGAGACGGAGCTGCAGTCGCTGCGGGAGAGCAACGCGCGGCTGTCCACAGCCCTGCAGGAGTCAGCAGCCAGCATCGAGCACTGGAAGAAGCAGTTCTCAGCCTGCAAGGAGGAGAACGACCAGCTGAGGAGCAAGGTAGCAGAGCACACCCCCAGGAGGCTGCCCCTGCAGTCAGCTGCTCCCACCGTGGCTCTTTCTGTCGGATCTCTGCAGCTTTCTCGCCGTGTGTGTTAGGAGATGGGTTTGGTCTTGGAGGTGGATGGGGAGTTCCCTCAGGCTTCCCCCTGCACACAGCAGGCAGGGAGGGATCAGAGGAGCTGCCACATCACGTGAAGTTCCCTACCTCAGGATTTGGGAGACTTGGTGTCAGCAGGGCTTGCTGGCTGGGGTGAGAACCCAGAAAGGTTCTAAAAGTGGGGCTGCTGTTGCATATCCCTTTCAAAGCTCACTTAAATACTGCCAGATGTGGATGAGCAGAGGGCATGGTTATGGCCTGGTTGCCCACAGGAACCACTCAGTATCAGAAGCAAATCCCAACAGCATGCAGGGGAATGAGTTATTTCCTCAGCACTGCGGGCTGTGAGCTGGGTCCTCCAGCACTAACATCTGGCACATCTCATCCAGAAACCTGCCCACAGGCATCATCAAAAGCCTCTTCCCCTTCATTACTGAGCACATTTCTCAGTTGTGCAAGATGCAGGGTTAGCAAGGGCTGCAGCAGAGAGAACAACTCAGAAGTTTAAATTTGTGCAGTCTCAGTTTGGAGTTGTCACTAGTACTGTCACTCAGATAATAGTGTTCTGTCTGCAACAGCCCCACACAGGGCTGGCACCAGCCTGTGGGCACAGGGGGATCCTGGTTTCCATGAGCACTGCTTGCAGGGAAAATTTCACCCTGTTCATCCTAAATGGTTTTGAAAAAGCTGGATCCTTTTCCTGCTTGCTTAGGTGGATCACTGGGACATTTGACGTAGAGATCAGATTGTATCTGTCTGGTGAGGATATTTTTTTGTTTAGTATTTGCTTTTGAAGAGGGTAGGAATTTAATGTCTTTTTGTGTGTCAGTAGGCTGCAAGTAGTATTTCAGTGTTGGAGGTGGTTTGGGTTGTCTGTTGGCACTGAAAATCCTTTTGGAACAACCTTTTTTCTGAGGCAGATGCTCACTGTTTATTCACTCGTGTTTTATGAGTGCTCAGTGGTAACACACAGATCAAACCAGAGCTGTATTAACTGATGTTACATTAACAAATTTATATTAGTTGTTACATGATTTGAGTTCCTATATCCAGTCTCTTGTGGCTAGGGAAGAAGGGAGAGACTAGAACAGTATGTTACAGGAAATATCATAATTTGGAGGGTATTTATTTCCTTTTCTGTACTGTTGCAGAGAAAAGTTGTTCTCATCAACACTTCCCAGTAGCTGTACTAGAGATGGAGAAATTATTTAAACACCACCTTGCTGCAGCTTCAAAGCCACCACGTTGGTGGCCAGCCAGGCTGTGCAGCAATGCTGTCTGTATAATGTGCTTTCTCTGTGCAGGGAGGTTTTCTGAGGTTTTGTCCCAAGCAGGTTCCTTGCTCAGTGCTCACACTGCACCACTGCAGTGCCCTGGGAAGTTCCTTCTCCTTTATTAATTGGGTCAGAATTTTTTGCATATTGCTCTACCTTCAGATGAGGGAAGTTATAATCCCAAAGCAACTCGAAGCTGAGAATTAAAGTACATACTTTAATGAGCTGGTCCACTGGCCTGTGGGAAGTGCATCTCCTGGGAGCTGAGTGCAGGGCTGGCAGCAGGAGGTTTGGAGAGAACAAAGCAGCAGATGTTGCTCTGAGCTGCTTCTCCCTCCAAAGTTTTGAAGTTGTGTCCCTCACGCACCAGCTAGAATAATAAGCAACCCCCGAGAGATTTCTTCTCCTTGTTGTGTTAAGAAAACCCATTCCTTGTAGTCTTGTGTTGGCTTCATGGGAGTGAAGTGCAGATTTTATCCCCAGTTCCACTTATTTTAGCAGCTCAGTGTTTTGTGCATTCCTGAGTACCTATAAGACAGACTGTAAGAGAGAATAAATACAGACCCAGGGCTTCCTAGTGGATGTGAAAATTGGCTCTTTTGAAGGAAAGAAGCATTAATTTGGTTGCAGTGAATCAAATGCTATGATTTAGGAAACAGACCCCGTGTCCATTTCATCAGCTGTGTTCTGCCCCAGATTTTCAGAAATTTGAAAAATTTCACCTAATGTCTGACATTTCTTAAAGATTGAAGAACTAGAGGAACAGTGCAATGAAATAAATAAGGAAAAGGAAAGAAATGCACAGTTGAGTAGACGTCTCCAGGAGCTGGAAACAGAACTTCAGGACAAAGAGCTGGTGAGTGCCCTGAACACGGAAATGGCATTTTCATGTTTGAGTGGGACTGTCTGCTTCTCTCTTGGGATGTAGATTTATGGAGTGGCTCACCATCAGAAGCAGCCTGATGTCTTGGGATGTTGCCTCTTTCTAGGTTTTCCACGTACAGTCCCTTGTTTGGTAGTGTTTCTCCATCCAGGTTTCATGGTGTGCTGTGTGCTGTGACTGCACTGTAATTTGGCAGGGGTTAAGAACAATACTTTTATGTGCACAACACTTGTCCTTATAGAAGAGCCAGAGTGGTGAAACTTGGTGCCCAGTGCCAGGCAGATGTGTGCTGAGAACAGACTCATTTGACACTCCCCATGCTGGAAATTCCCATAGATATCAGGACTGGCATTAAAAAGACATCATTTGCAAACTAATTTGGTGTTTGTGTAACAAGTCCTGTTTCTTTCTCTGGGTGGCTCATAGTGAGCAGCTTTGCTGGTTTATGGTCTCCCTCTGATCTTAGGACTAATGCCAAGAGTGAGAAATTCAGATTCATCTAGAGTACCCCAGTTTGTAATTTTTGACGTTACAGGGTGTTAATTTTTCTGAGGAGGATGATGGCTTGGGACCCCTGAACAGTGGGGAAAATAATGGGAAGCTCTTTTTTTTCCGTTGTCACAGTGACCAAATGCTCTGTGCTGGCTGAAGAGAAAAAGCAGTGCAGTAAAGTTTGCCATGTGCCATTACAGCATCTCTGCTGGTGCTCTTAAAAGCAGTGCTGTTCAGGGGTTTTATGGTGGCTCAAGGAAGCAGTTTAGGGAGATGGATTTTGATGCACTGTCATAAATATAATGGTTTTCAGCCCTGTCTTTCAAAGGAAAATGTAATGCTGTCTTCCCAGCATTTCTTTCTGTGGCCATAGCATATATAACAATCCTTATTCTCTCCTAGCATTCTCCTCAAGATTCACATTTTTACTGTACCAAATGAACCAGAAAATTGATTGACTTGTGAATATTACACACCTGTCTCCCATTTACACTGGAAATACACTAACTTGTTTTAAAAATCCATGCTTACATTAGCAGGTTCTTGATTAGCTCTAAACTACCCATAGGTAATCTTTCATGTTCTGGAATCCAAACACACATGAAGCCTGCTTGTGGCATGGCCATGCAAGAGAAGCTGCTGATGCCCTCCTCATGGAGGAGATGCTTTTCCACCAGGTGGTTCCTCCACCAAATCCACGTGTCTCTGGTTTCTAGACCAGGATCTTGTGTGGAACAGTGTCAAATGCTTTGCACAAGTCCAGGTAGTCCAGGGATATACACCTGCTGTCTCTGAAGGTCATCACCCACATGGGCAGTTTCTGGAGGAGGATCTTGCACTTTTTTTCAAGTTGTCTTAATTTCCAGCAGAGATTCCCACAGTTGCTCTTTAAATTAACTCCCTTCACCAAGTCTGCTCAATTTGGGTAGTGAGGCCAGAACCAAATAGAGATTTTGGGGGAGGCTCCTCAGATCTGTGCCATGGAGGAAAGCCCATTACACCTGTGTTCTGTAGTGATGTCTCTGTATGTGCAGCTGGTAATGCCACTGGCCTTTTTTTTTGCTGTCATACATCACTGAAATTGTCTAATTTGCTCTTTGCTACCATCTATAAATTGCTTGTAGCATTACAGCCCTTCAGATCTTTCTGTTATTTAATATACCCTTTGCATAGGTATATGGTTTAGGTTAAGATCCTATTAATATAATTCATGGAATTCATGCTGGAGATTGGATTACATTGCCTGTTTTAGAAATGCAAAGTAAAAAATTAAGTGAAAAAATATATTCTTGTAGAAACTCAGCAATTTTGGAGTGCAGGCAGGTTATTTTGATTATTTTCCATCCAAATACTGTGCAGAATACAATAAAATATGCAAAGCCATTTCATCTTTTCAGATTTTCATTATGTTTTAAATTGAAGCTTGCACTAATATTTTTTCTTTTATGTTTTCAAAGGAACTGGAAGAGCTCCGAAAGCAGGGTGAAATTATACCAGAGCTAATGTCAGAATGTGAATCTGTATCTGAACAATTACAGGTAAGGTTTAGCAGTGAAATTCGTTTCAAAACAGTTGGTACCTTTCCTTTTTTTCTCGTAGCTGTATGCATTTCTCTGTTCAGACTTCAGTGTTTCAAGGCAAAAGAGCTCCAGTTTGTAGAAACAAAAAATGCTAAGTACATGCAAAATACACAGTGCCATTCCCAGCACAGGAGCGATTAAATAGCTCCACTGCAGAAATTGGTTTGCCTGGGATCATGTAGCATCCATCTCCTGCAGTTCCAGGCTATCCTGTATCCTGATTTTCTGCTGCTCTGGGCTCGTGGAGCTGCACCACAGCCACGTGTGTGGAGCAGCTCCCCAGGACCTGGGGCTGATTTCTGCAGTGGCAGCAGGGCAGGCTTTTGGGAAAGGAGCAGATGAGCAGAGCTGCTCACCACCAGGGGTAAAAGTTCACCTGAGGATGTGTTCCTGTGCTGTGCCATCCCTTTCCAGCAGCTCTGGGATGTGCCCATGGCAGGCACTTGGGAGCCCTGCCCCAGCCAGCAGCTGGACTTTGGGCATCGCCTCCTCCAGTCAGGTCTTGTGGAAATGCAATAAATTAATGCATGAAAAGAGAACAACAATGAGCAGTCTCATCAATGAGGTAAAACCCAATCAATAAATAAGCCATCACGCAAATTAGAACTTAAAAAAAATACCAATAAATCCCAAAGTGCTGAATAAAGCGATTTTATTCCTCAGATGGTATTTTTAAAGTTTGTTTTTCAAGGTTAAACCATCATAGATAATTCTGTATGTAATTGATGGCATGGTGTCTAATTCTGCAGCTGTAGCAATGACAGAAATGTATGCACAGTGCATGATTTAAATCCAGCTGAATTTGAAGATATCAACCAAATTACAAAGTCTGATGCAAAGCATCTTTTCCAGTTAATCTGTGTCCTTTCCTGCGTGGGCTTTTAATCAGACAAGCTCATGTCAGTTGCTCTCAGAGGTGCTTGTGTTAATCAGTTTACGGAAGTTCAAGCAAACTCTCACAGCCCAGCTGCCATTTGTTGCTTTAATCTGTGAAATGCTGTTCATCCTTCTTCTCTATGATTCGTCTTATTGTCTCTTTTGTCTTTAAGGCTGCTGAGAAAAAGAACAAAGATCTTGAAGAGAAAGTCAGAACGCTAAGGACAGAAGTCGAAGAGAGCAAACATAGGCAGACCAACCTTAAAACTGAATTAAAGAATTTTTTAGATGTACTAGATGGGAAGATAGATGAATTACATGATTTCCGACAAGGACTGTCTAAACTTGGGGTTGACAATTAGATGGCAATAGATCTTTTTTGTAATCTAGGGTCTGGATGTTTGATGTTTTGTTGATCCCAAACGTGTGTTTTACAAAATATAACTAGAATGTTCCACTTGTTTGCATTGATTTTGTACATAGAAGCTGAAAATTTGCTGTGGGTTTTTTTTGGTGGGTTTCTTTTTTTTTTTTTTGTTTGTTTATTTACCAAACCAATCGTGCTGCTCACTGAATTCTGTTGAGGTTAGAAATTTTCTATATTGCTGCTCTGGCTTTGTGGGGTTGGGAACAGGTAGAGGGTTCTGTCTCAGGAATCTGGAACTAGATCTACCTTAAAATGAATATGCAGTTAGTTGTTGCAGGGAAATTTTTATCTTTCTTAAGGGCTGTTGCAACCATAGAAACAGAAAAGAAGTCTTTTTCTTGTGTGGACTATCAGCACTCTTAGCAGCATTGACTTTATTCCTTGGTGGAGCAGAGAGATTAGCTGGAGCCCCTGCAGTTTGTAAAATGTGCCTGTGATGAGCTGCAGTCAGGAGAACCACTTCACACAGACACCAGTACCTTTAGGGACCATGTCTATGAGGCCTGATTCACCCAAAAAAATGCAGTGGATTTCAGATAACCTCTGATAGAGGTTGCATGTGCTTGCCTGGACCCATACAGCACGAAGTCAGCAAAGCAGAAATGAGTTTCAGCTCTTGAAATCGTGTCTTAGCCATTCAGTGAGGACAGCTTCTCTTGCCTAGCAGCATCACCTCTCTCTGGCCTTCAGTTTTGAACCCGTACAGTTCCATCATTATGTGCATCTCTGAAAAATGCCCTCCTGAGTCTGGGGACCAGGTATTTATTTTTAAAAGTGATGTGTTGCTGGTTTGTACAGGACTCATGCCCCTCTGCGTGCAACTTGATTGTTGTTGATAACTTCTGCAGCAGTGAGGAAGGAGACATTGATCTGAAAAGCATCATAAGGTTACTGGAAAATGTTGCTCAGAAGCAGATTTCTGCCCAGGAGACTGGCAGGATGAAATCAAGGTCCTTTCCTATGATTTCTGCATTTGCTGGCAGTAGGGTAGGAATTGGTCACCAAGTTAGATTGTACCAAAAAAAACCCCTCAACCCAAGAGGCAGAAATGCTCTTTTTTTCTTGAACTGGTTATTCAGCAGCTCTAAGAGTGTGTTGAGAAATGCAACCCTGGCCTTCAGTGAGAAGGAAGTTCAGTTCATCACAGACAGGGATGTGAAAAGGGCCAGAGAGGAGAATCCAGCCCAAGCTTTGCTCTTTCCCTTGGACTTCCTTCAGCTTCTTTCTCTTCTTTCTCCATAACCTGTTTTGAGAGTGTTTTCATGGCATCTGAATTAATTCAGAAAGTACTTTTGTGTACATGACATTGTTATTTGCTTGGTTCAGATGGCAGCTTGGGCAAGCACTGTGTTAGTGCTTTCCAGCAGTGACTAATATAAAATGGCCATGCTTTTCTTGGAATTTCGGGGCCTTTTTTTGGCACATCTTGATTATTGAAGTGGCCTTTAAAAGAAAGGTGGGTTGCAGGTGAAACGTGCATTGAATACTTTTTTGCAGATAAATATATAATCCTTATGGTAGAGATAGGATCTGTCTGCAATTGTCCCTTGAATTTTCATTTCATCTGTTACTGTTACGTTCTCTTCATTGTCTGTTTTTTAGAATGGACTTTGAGCATTTTTGCTTTTACTCCTTTGAAACAATGGATGTAAAGCTAGGACCTTTCATAACCATTATGACCATTTGAGTCTCTTTTAAAAAAATTGTTGTAGGCTGCTGATATTTAAAAATAAAAATAAAAATCAGGTACATAGCATGTAGGCGTGTGAAAATTAGACTTTGCCAGCATGGAAGATTCAACAGTTGCATAATGTGGGGTTAGATCAGACTTCTCAAAATTGAAAATGACGTCAGAAACTGTGTGGTTGTGCACAAGTAGTCTCCATTTTTAGTCTTTTTATTTGATAGAAAGTCAGATATACACCATAATTTAGCAGGCAGCTCATCCTGCTTCTCCTCTCCTCCCATGCTGCCTTTTGGTCCCTGCATCAGCTGGGAACCACAGGATAACACAAATAAGAGCTGCAAGCAGTGCTGGCAGTCAGGGCCCTACTCCTCACAGTGGTTCATTGCTTTTGCACCAAGGACCCTGCTCTATCTTCTTTTTCCTGTTGAGTAATCTTAGGGCTTCTCTCTTTGTTTTAATATAAATTATGTTTTTAACATGATGCTGGGTAAAAGGATGCAAAAGACTCTGTGAAAAAATTATATTATTTGGGTTAATCCGGATCTTTGTTTTCCGCTTTAGTCGGGTCTGTCTCCGATCCAGTTCATTAGGAATGTATTAAGCCACTCTTAAATTGCAAGAGAAGTGTTTCCATGGGATTGCATCGATTAAACAGATGGAGTTTGATGCTGGCACATTAAGCCAGTGCATAGCATTGGCACAGGCAGTTATTTCTGGGTGCTTAGTGCCCAGCAGAGGAACAATGAGTGTCCTTAAAGAAATCCGTGCCCTGTCTCTTCTGCCTTGCCCCAGATGTGGGTATCACGGATCTGCTGTTGCTCTGATGTTGAGTTGTTAGGGATGCCTGTCCACAGCTTTATGCTGTGGGGAACTCCATCCTTCAAGCATCCAAGGGCTTGTTATTATTGCCTTCTTTCTTTTTCCTTCCCAACAGCAGTGAGTTGAGAGCTTCTATGGATAATCACCTAAACCCCCAAATGCCATCTCTTTTAACCTTTCCCTCTCTTTCATTGGAGTTTTCCTCTTCAAGAGTAAGAAGAGGCAGTGCAAGCTCTCAGGAGTGTTTGGCACCAACTGCAGCTGCCCTCTCTGGCCTGTCCCTGCCCCAGCACACTGAAGGTGTCACACACACTTATTCCTTGATGCTCTCTGGTGGCCCAGCTCTAACCTGTGTGCCAAACTGAGAGCCTCACACTGCTCCTCTGAGACTCATCCCAGCTCTGAAATGCCTCCTCTGTCCTGATGGGAGCACCAGAGCAGGCAGCCTTCCCCCACCACAATGCACACACATCCTGGGGATGCACTGCCCCTCCTTTTGTGCACAGTCGGAATTTCGCCTGTCCCTGTGGGCACCACGAGTTCAGCTGGCAGACACCTGCCTAGGGATGGCCCTAAACACTGCCAGGGCCAAGAAATACTCATCCCTGCCCAAGAGAGGATCTGTGGAGTTTGGATTTTTTGTGACAGTGCTGGGCAATTCCTGTTTTCCCTGTGCCGTCAGCAATGCCTTGGTCAGTGCTCCACTTCCACCCAGCCTGAGCAGAGGCTTGTAGGCAGCTGTACCTCACCCTGGGCAACCATGAGCTCCCTTCCTGGGCACAGGTTTCTCCCTCTGGGTGGTTTTTATGGCAGGATCTCTCCTACCTCACTTGCATGGTGTTTCCTTATCAAAGGACACGTGCCTGGCACTTCCCATGTGGGTTCCTGTCGGCTGCAGCAGCCCCACTGCCCATCCTGCCCCAATGGTCCTCGTGGCATCAGCAACCTGAGAGCTTTAGGATGAAAAAAATCTGTGCTGGCCTCCTGTGACACCAGGGCAGAAAGTCTTACCTCTGAGGGAGATGCTTCTCTGAGGTGAGGTTAGAGCTGCTGAATAATGGTGGGGTTTGAGGGTTTTGGACAAAGTGAGAAATAAACAGGTCTACCCTGTGTTACATAAAAACAAAAGTGGCATAAAAATGCTCTTGTTTTCGAGGGGAATGTTCCATGGGATATTTTATGTCCCATTTTGGAAAAATACCTTAGTCTCATTAGGAGTAAGTTATTTCAAAATAAAAGAATGGAATTTTGTTGCACACCTCGGAATAACATAGGTTAACCATTTTGGGTTTTTATCATTTGGCTGAATCATTTTTTGCCAATTTTGACTCAACTTCACAAGTAGTTCTGTTTGGCCTAGAAGTGCATTTTCAGCAAATGCAGTACTTTGTAGTGTTCTGTCTACACCTAATTGGTGTCTCCTTTGCTAAGTGAGCTCACTGGAAGAAAACTGTCTTTTCTTTAAGAAATTGAATTCCACCTGTTATTTTCTGTATCTGAGTATTCAGAAGATGCACTTTCTAAACACAGTTGTACACTGGGTGCATCTGCGGCCAGAAAACAAACATTATTTAGACAATATCTTTTTTTCTGGACAAACACCTGCCTTGGTTTTTATGTGAGCGATTTAGGGAGAACAATTTTTTAAAGCTGCTCCATGAATTAAGGTGAGCAGGAAGGGTTTCTGCTGTTCTGCCTTGCTGTCCCTGCCACTGGCATTGTCTTACAAGGGTACCAACCAAAGCACTTGTGGTGCTAAGGCAGTGCTCACCTGCCCTGTGCAGCATTTGCTTGGTGGCTTGTTGGGCACAGGAAATGCATGTCCCACTGGCAGCAGGGCACAAATTGTCCATAGACTTCTGGTCTCTTCTCTGTGCTGTTTAATTCTTTCCCCAAGTGTTTATGTTTCCTTTCTTTATTATTTTTTTGCCACCTTTGGCTGAGTCGTAAGTGACAGAAGGAAAATTCCCTGTCACTGTCACCACCTTGCAGAGGTGGGAGTTTCTCAGCTACAAGACCATGCTCTTCCTTAGGCTCTTCCAAAGAGTTATCATGGCAAAACTCTTCAAAGCATCAATGGCTTGCAAAGAATGTAGTTCTGTCTTCCTGAGCCTGTGGACTAACAAAGATAAAACCCCTGGCAGGGTGAAAAGCCTCGCTCAACTTAGTGTGTGCCCAATGCTGAATCTGAAGGGACGAGGTGTAAGGGGAGGCAGCAGCAGCAGCAGCAATTTTTTTTTTACTATTGTTTCAGCAGAAGTTTCAGTGAAAGCTGTGCTCTGCCCACAAGCTGTGGATGTGCCAAAGGTCTGGATGGCCACACCAACCCACCAGCTCGCAGTTCTGGGCTTGCCAAGCCTGTAAATATCAGAAAGTCCTCAGCATATCACACAGGGGGTGGTGTGAGGGGTGGACACATGCAGAGCTGGGAGAGCATTGCAGCCATGGCTCTGGCTATGGTCAGACACTTCCAGTCAAAATTAGGAAAAGCTGTTTCTGTCCCACAGGGCCTCAGCAGTACCAGGGGCCTTGCAGAAGGACAGGTCCAGCTTTCGGGAGGCTGAGGGGCAGCAAGGAGTCCCAGGCTGGGCTGGCAGGGTCTGGTTGTGGGCACGATTTAGCAATGGTAAGACAGAAAGCTACCCTAAGGTAATTTTTCTTTCTGTGGATCGTGTTCAACAAGCACCTGTGTGTCAGGCAAAGCAATACACAGCCACAGGACAAAGCCAGTCACATCTGCAGCCAGAGAGCCCCAGCTGCCCACACAGCCTGGCCTGGGATGCTGTGCCTGGAGTCCTGGGAGCCCAGCAGGGCTTTGGGCTCACCATGGGAATGTAAACCTGACATGAAGTTTGCACATCTTAAATGCCATTCTCTGTGGTAAATGATAAGGTATCTGAAGTGAAATAGACAGGAGGTGAATGATAAATGTGACGAAAGTGCTTCCCAAAGGAGGGGTCTCCTGCAGGCTGTGGGCAGAGCTGGTCCTGGCCAGGAGGGCTTTGCTTGCATCCCTGGGGGATGTTGGATGTCCAGGCTTTGATTTTCTACTGTGTTTTGTGTTAGCTCTTCTTTTTTCTTCTTTTTTCTTCTTTTTTCTTCTTTTTTCTTCTTTTTTCTTCTTTTTTTTTCTTTTTTTTTTCTCTTATTATTTTTTTTAAGCAGGTAGCCTGAACATACAGTCTTCAGATGAAGGTGCCTATACCTCCAAAAATTTTATATGCACATTTTGAAATTTAGTTACCACATAAGAATGGTACATACAAGAGAGGCACTTGAGAAAAGTCTGTCTGCTATTGTATTTTTGTTTGGGTTGGGTTTGTTTGGTTTTTTTAACACTGGTCAGCAATAATTATTTTAGCCATATACTAGCTAAAAAGACTGATATGTAAGATTTGTGAACTAAGCTTCTAAGTTTGCAGGATTTTGATTAACTTGGGTACGTGATGAGGAAGCTATGCTCAATAAAAGAGTATTTTGCAGCATTTAGATGTTTTCATTGAAATGCCTAATAGTGATCATGAACATGATATTCTATAAAGCTCATCATGAATGACAAACAAAGCACATCATTTTTAACATGAATATATCCCTTGTAGTTGAAAGTTCTGAGAGTGTACTAGTGTGGTCTGCTATACCAAAATATTTAGATTATTATGAGATTTTAGTACTGAACATACACCCTGTTTTTACTGTTTCAAGTAAAGTTTAGTGAATGACTGACAGTTTGTTGATATACAACTGTGGGAAAACACTGCAGTGCTCTAAATGTATATTTTTATTTGGGTTTATTATATTTAGTATATGTTTTAATGAAAACTGAAGTGTTTACTACAGTTGGATCATTGTAAAAACATCTCTTACCTCATCATTTTGTCTGCTGTAAAAAAGTACTATCCTTTTTTTTTTCTTTTTTCAAATTGACCATAGACAGTCAATGTTAATATTTAGACTCCTAGTAGCAGTAAATGCTGGGTTTTATATCTATAAAATGAAGACTTGATTTTTTTCTTTATGAACTTATTATATAACTTTGTGATTTTTATCTGATTTTATTGTAACATAAAGTTGTTTTATGTAAAAATATATAGTTTAAGTAAAATCTCTTGTCTCACTGTCTTCATTGGCTTCAGAAAATGAATATCTTTGTGGCTGCAAGTCTGAACTCAATGGAATGCTGTCCTTTGATCAGAAGAATGTGATTTTGATCTATACATATGGTATAGAGACTTGGTAATCTCAAGAACTCTTTTTTTCAGGAGGTGGAGCTTTCAAATGTTTGTCTTGCTTTACTTTGTTCCATTAGCCCAGTCAGAGGGAGTGCAGGATTAGTGGTACTTACATGACTGGAAAAGTAGAATTTATAAATATTTGGACATGAAAATTTTGGATTTCTTGTGTGCTGAGAGAGGCCTGTGGTTTGGGAGCAGCTTTTTGTTGCCCTGCTTGGGGCATGCTCGGGACTGAAAACCCTCTTGTGACTCCTGTAACTGATGCCACAGCCCCTGGTGGCAGCTGAAGATGGTGTTGTCTCTGGAGAAATTGCCTAGGACTCAGGATTAGTGTTGAAATGAGGGGTGTTTTGACACCCATCTCCTGCACCAGCACAGAGCAGTCAGGGGGATGGGGCTGCTCTCCAAGGCCCCGCTGGAGCCTGGTGACCCCATCCAGGCAGCAGCACATCCCTGAGAGGGAGCAGCACTGAAACCCCTCTGCAGACAGCGCATAAAAATGCTCTCAGCACTGCTGCACTCATCATACAGAAGCAGGGTTTGCTGTCTCTGCACCAGGCCAGCCTTCCCCAAAGGAAATAAGAGGGTTTGAGGACTGTGAAGTGGCTGTGGCTCATGGTGCCTTTGTTACTCTGGGCTACAAGGCTGCAAATGTCAGCTTTGGGGTGAGCAAGAAACTCATCTGCCCCTGACCTTTAGTCAGAGCTTTTCTACCAGGAGCCATCAATAGCTCTGACAAGCAGTGCAGCAAATTCTTGGAGTGTCTGAATAGCCAGGGACTACAAAGCAGGAGCTACAAAACCAGTTTATGTGCATTGCAGTAAAATGCGAGTAACAGTCTCTAATTCTTAGGGAAAAACCCCATTTATCTATTTGGATTTGCATAATTATGAATGTTAGTACAACAGAAGTATCTGTGAGTACATCCCATCACCCACAGCTACCAGAAGCAAGCCCCATTCTGTTCCTAGCAAGCTGCTGGTCCCTCAGTGGGCATTCCCACTCATCCAGCCACGGGGCAGTGCCTCTGCTGGGCACGGAGGTACCTGTTTGGTACAGCCACACCTGGCACTTCTGTAGCCTTTTTGCCTCATTAAGCCCAGGGTACATTTTTAGCATCAAGAAATTCTCTGGTGTGTGTAAAAGGCTGCTCCTTGCCAGCTGCTCATAGTCCCAGTGACCAGTGGTTCCAAAAGAAACAGCCTGGGCTGGGAGCTGGGGTGAGGGATGCTGCCAGCAGGGATATCTACTGCTGCTGCTGCTGTCTGTGATCCCTTAATTTTCATGCTTGACTGGATTCCTGTCAGAAAACTCGGGAGCATCTTCAACAGGATGTGTCCTTCCACAGTCACACATTAAGAAGTGTTTTACCTGGCTGGGGGCTGCTGAGCTGTGATGTGCCACCTCGGGATGTCTGATGGCAACATGAGGTGAAATTTAAATCAAATGTTTGACTCTAAGTGGATGAAATACCCTCTAATATGTACTCCTTTTGGACACCTTGAATTCCTTCAACAGCATAGATGGGCCATAATTTCCTTCCTTTGGGGGGAAAACCCCCAGCATGGAACCATGGGGGATGCCTGTGTAGAGGCAGTACAGGATGAGATCCCTGAGCAGGAGCAGGCTTGCTCTCTCCATAACACATGTAGCTGGTGACAAGGTTGAACTTACATAAAATTCAACATTATTCAGTCCCACACACTTTTAATTTTCCATGCTTTTCATCTAAAGGCATGTCTGCAACAACAAGGGAAGAAAGGAAGATATGTTAATTATATATTATTAACTGTCTCCCCACTTCCTAGAAGACTTAAAGACTTGAGCATTTTTTCAAATTCACTGCATACATTTTCTATTTTTTCTTTTTTACTCCTAAAATTAGCCAAAAGCTTGTAAAAGATTTTAATTATTTACAACATTAAATATCCTTTACATAATCAGCAGTGCCAACCAGAGCAGAAGAGCAGCATCAGTGAGACTAACGCATAATGGGCTGTTCTTCTCCTGAGAACAACAGAAATGTTAATGTCAGACATAAAAATGTGTCAGAAGCAGCTGAAAAAGCACAGCCAGGTGACAGCAGGGGCTCAGCCTGACCTGCAGTGGTGGTGCAGCTGTGCTTCAGCCACTGAACCCACTGGAGCAAAGTCCAACCATCCTTCAAAAACGGGAAAAAAATGCCCTGCCAGGTGCAGTGCCAGGTTTGATTTCAGCCAGCAAGGCTAAAAATGGCCCTCCAAAGGCTCGTGAGGCAGCTCTGCAAGGCCCGTGCCAGGCCCTGCTTTCCACTGTGTCATGAACAACGACAGGGCAGCGCTGCCACGGAGCTGTTCAGGCTGAGGAGATCTGAGAGCTGGTGAATTTGAAAAGCTCAGCTAACCTTTGCAAGTCAAACATTCCTATCCTATTGCAATAATGCATGGCTGGGAGCATGAAACAGATCGCTGCAGCCGAGTGGGGCTTAACTCCAACCTCTGCCTCTTCAAACACAGAGCTCCGTGCTATGAAATTCCCTTTGGGTCTCAAAACTTTTCCTGAACATTGAATATATTTCAATAACTTCAGGAATGTTAGATCTTCTCAGAAGCACTGTCTGAAATGAAATGATCTCTAGATGGAAAACTGCACGTTGAAAAATGGAGATTTTTGTGAGCCAGCTTCTGGTTTGGAGGCTGTATTCCAATTGTACAGGCACAGCAGCAAGACACATCTTACTGAACCAGTCCTGCTCTAGCAGAGCTTTGGACACCTACTATTATCCACCACAGAATGGATCTCTTCATAATTACCTGCCCTCCTGTGTCTGTGTGTAGCAGTGGTTGTATCCAGGATCCCAGAGCTAAACCCCATACAGCTTTCCAGGACCATACTTCCACACCCATGGCCAGATGCTGCAGTCAGAGTGAGGGCTAAAACCCCTGGACAACGTTACTTGACAACGGTTTGCATTTAATTAATCAAGTTTATGAGCAGATACATCTATTGGCACATAAGGCATGCTGATTTGAGTATTTTTGTTTTCCTTCCATGTCCTCTCCATTCATTAGTACTGGCAGTCCGTGAAAAAGAAATCTGTGGCTGCTGAAATCAAGAGGGATTGAGCTCTTGCTTTTCTCCTGACTTTTCATCATTGAATATGATTTGTTGCATATGCCCTGGATTGTGCTTAATGTATGCTGGCTGGAGGGAATTCAGATGTTTGGGGAATTATAAATAATAGCAGTACTGGCAACCTTTTTGCATTATCATGTCACACTGAGATGTATCAGTTTTCAAAGCTATTTACATTTAGTCTTTTGCCACTTATTTCGTTGCTACCATTAGCCGTGGCTTTAATTTTCCTCTGGACGCAGGTTTGTACTGTTCCTTAGCCTGAAGATGAAAGTTGCAAAAAAGGATGCTGGAGTTCCCTGAAGAACAGAGACCTTTCCAATCCTGTTCATCTATAGCAGTGTTGGGTGCATTTATAAAGATAATCCCTGGCTCTGAAACCTGAGAAATTGCAGTGGTTCGCTAATCACTCCCCAATGCTGTGGAGGTCCTGTGGTCACTGGCACAGTCATTTCAGTGGGTGGGGAATGGCTTCAGGAGAGGGATGAGAGATACAGGAATGATGTTTAAAGACCAGAAGGGAAAGAGCAGCCCTTTTCCCTGCAGTAGGTATTTCCTGGGGTGTTCACTCAGGCAAAGGGCTCCTTTTGGCAGAGCAGCCAGGATGCACTGCTGGCTCCTCACCCCATGTGCCTGCACACCCCTGCACACTTCTCAGGACTTCCATTCCAGCCCAGCAGGCTCGGCAGGAGGGGATGAGCTCCCCACGTAGGCTGGGGAAGTGTAGGCACTGGATCTCATTTCGCTGTCACCTCTGCTTCGCAGGAAGAGGCTGTGGGAAGGGCAGTGACTCACTTGCTGATGAATAAGTGATTCAAGCGTGTCTCCAGGAGTGGGACAGACTCATTTCCTCACCCCCAGTGTCTGCTGTGCCCACTGCCATGGAGCCCAGACACACGGATGAGGCGCTGCTGCTGTCGGAGCTGGCACATTTCCACTCCTTCTGGGTGAGAAGAGGATGGGAACCAGGGGTGGAGCAGAGGCTCAGAGAAACATCTTTGCCAAGGTTCTGCAAAGACACCCGTGGGATGGTGTTTAGACTATTGCCTTGGGATAGAAGGGAGCTGCAAACGTCTTGGTGACACTAGGAGGGATTAAATGATGCTCAGGTGGGGCAACCCCAGTCTCCAAGGAGAACATGGAGTTTCCCTCCCAAGCTGCAGCCTGGCCAGCCTTTCCCCAGGCTGCTCACCCTGGCAGGGCCATGCTGGGTGCTGCTGTGGGTCGGGGCTGCTTGTGGCCCCTTTCTGCTCAGGCCTGGCCCCAAGCCACAGCCACATGACCCTGATCACCTGCAGGCAGCTGTCCTGGCAGGATGCTGTCCCCCCATCCTCAGCAATTCAGTGGGGATTTGGGGCAGGAGGGCGTTCTAGTGGAAAATGAACAAACAGAGTTTTGCTAAATATGTTTTCTTAGTTTGTGGCTCACTGCAAGAGCAAAGGCTTGCTAAAGATGGCTTGTTTTACAAAGCATTTTCACAAGTAGCCGAGCTGTTAATGTCACTGTTACCTGAGCAGATTTAATTGTGTTGCTTCTTGCTCTCAGCTTAGTGTGACATGCTGAGAATGAAAATCACATACCTTTTTGCCAGGAAAAAAATGCCATGTTCTGGAGCAGTTTTGAGTGTTTCCTCCAGGGATACATTCACATATTGTTCTGAGCGGTTTTTGCTGCCAAGGTTTGCTGTGGCATTTATTAAAAAATGCTTTCAATACCATTCACCTTTTATCATCACCATGGGTTTAGTGGAAATGATGTTTCCCCCTTTCCTACCAATATCACGTTATTATGGCGTGTAGAGCACAGATGTGCTCTCAGATGCAAATACAGGAGCTTTTGGAATTAAATCCATTGGTTTTGAGTGAGGGCATGCATAGCCTTAAGTCTCATTTTCTCCAAAGGGTGCACACTCTTATCTACCAACAGCTTCATAGAGGAAGACTGAAAAGAGAAGCATTTCCCAGCTTGTTGTTAGTCCTAATGAATGCCTTCATACTCATCCTCTTTGTCCATCTTCCTCCTGATGTCCTTCTTCCATATGCTTCTTTGTATTTTAAGGGATAAAAGAAGGAAGTGATTGAAGGATGGATCATGGGTGCTGCCCTGAAAACCTTCAGTGCTTCAAGCCCTTATATTCAGGCCTTATATTCCACAGTCCCCACGGGTGCACGATGTGACACACTTGCTCAAGGCCCTGTAAGTCTGGGTCACTTCAAAGGGTTCACACTCAGACATGATTTGCTTGATTCAGTGCCATTTTTCAGAAAAAAAAAAAGAAGTCAGTATTCGGCTTGTGGGCCAGCCCTGTGCACTGAACTGGGGGGTTGCCTATGGAGAAGCTTTATAAATCCCAAAAAGCAGCATGTTGACAGAAATGCTGACAAATCCACAGCTGCACTGGCACCACCAGCTATGGCCACGGTGCTCTGTGCCCCAGCCCTGCTGCCACGACTCTTCTCTTGCTGTGATCAAAGCACTGGTGTTTCAAAGTGAAGTTCTTTTAGTCAGACCAAGTAGTCTTTGAATACATTAACTTCAAACCTCCCTAAAAATACTGGCAGCTGCTGTCTGGACTGCCCTCATCATAAAGATCACAAGCCACAGTGATACTGATTTATAGAAATTGATCTCTTTACCTCATGACCAGGATTTCCAGCAAATCTGTGCATTATTAACTCTTTAAAGCCGGACAACTGGGTTTTTTCAGTTTAAAAAAATCAATTTCTGCAGATGGACAATTAGGGCAGACCATTCCCACCGGGGGATTCATTTACTAGCCCAGAGTGAGGTGGTTTGAGAAGGGTATTTAACGTGAAAAAGGTGTCCCAGCATTTTTACAGATTAATATTAATCTGGTCTGGTAGAGCTGGTCATCACAGAGCCAACCCACCAGTCCAGTTGCTCCCATTTTGTCCATCAGCCCTTGCACTTTGCTGTCAGTGCATGGCTCCAGCAGCTGCACCAAACATACTGAGGTGAGAAGGCATCTGCTGAAGCCTGGGCTCAAATCCAGATTAAGGCCTCTCTCCTTTGGGCATTTGCTGGTTGTTTTCTTGAGTGCCCCATCAACCTGTGGCACTGGGGCTATTTCCCACCCACCCTCCCCTCCACAGCCCAGTGTGGTCTGGACATGGAGAGACAGAAGAAAAATCTGAGGGCAGATTAGAAGGGTTTTTTTGAGCGTTCTTACATTTGGGCATCTCTCAGAAAACAAGCTATGGCATCCCCTGCAGAGCAAACTGAGCCTCAAGGCAGCAGGACACCGAGCTCACCTGGCTCAGCTGGGCACAGGCTGCAAACCTCTCCCTGCCACAGCAGTCAGCAATACCAGCAGCGCCCCGGGGTGTTTATCTGACCTGCTTACAAAGATTTTCAGTGACAGAAACTCCACCACCTTTCCAAGCAATCTGTCCCTGCACCTCTCTGCTCCCACTGTTTGTTAGAAAGGCTTTCCTGCCATCACCCTGAATCATTTCAGCTGTAATTTAAGCCCCTTATCTCTCTGTGAACACGCAGAATAAATTACTTCCCTCCTTTTTGCAGCAGCCTCTTATGTATTTGAAAACTGCTCTCTCACCTTCTTCTCTTTAGGCTAATGCCAGTGATTTTAGTGTTTACCTTGGCCGTGCTTCCAACATCCAGGAGAATTGGTCATCCAGCAGCTTCTCTGCTGAGTAGGATCCATTAAATTTTGGTAGTGAACCAGGCAGTGAGGATTACTTGATAGAGGTGAAATCTTCTATGCCAACCAGAAAATTGCAGCAGCACATTTTCCACAGAGCAGGCCTGTTGGCTGTCCAGCAAACGAAGTGGGCTTCAAAAAACAGGTGCATTCAGCGGTTTCTGAGTGGGTTTTAAGGAATTTTTCATCCTGGGGTGTAGAGCTCTGTTGGACACATGAGATCAGACCCAGATAAGCTTCAGACATGGTTACAAAAGAAACTCTAAAGCAGAAGAAATCACTGTCAAGTGGTGCTGATCCTCAGATGGCCTCTCCTGACTAGAAGTGCTGCTGTTAAACACACAAAAGCCATAAGATTTGCTGGAGAAATTGCATCTCACTTAATTCTCTGCATACTTTATGCTGTGTTCAACTTCCTAGCACTGTAGTTAGCAACAGCACAAACCAGTGAAGGGCTCTGTGCTGCCATTTGGCAGGAGCTACCAGCCAGGGGGAGGCAGCCAAGCCTCTGCACCCTTTATTCAGCTTTAAATAACTGCACCACTAAAGGGCAGGGCAGGGAGAGCTCTCAGCCCCAGCACCACCCCTTGGGCTGAGCACCCCTTCTGCCCAGGGGATCCTTGGGGAAGAAATCTTTGCTTTCACAGGACCAAGAGTTTGTCTCAGGGCAGT
Organism: Monarcha castaneiventris obscurior; assembly: GCA_026261815.1. Lineage (NCBI taxonomy): Eukaryota > Metazoa > Chordata > Aves > Passeriformes > Monarchidae > Monarcha > Monarcha castaneiventris. The sequence goes on along the minus strand of JAMPIT010000434.1, from coordinate 3,243,957 downwards.
GCTCAGTGTCTGGGGTGGATCCTGCCCTTGTCCCCCATGCCCAGCCCAGCTCAGGGGGCAGCAGGGTGCTGTGGGCACAGCTCCCCTCCACAGGGATCTCCTTGGGAGAGTTAAGACCTGACTTGTGCTGATGCTCCTTTTGTCTCTGCTTGGCTTGATAGCAGTGGACAAAAAAAAGTTGTTTTTTCTCACATCCAAACAGCAGTAGGTGCTTGAATAGTAAAAAATGAACCCCCAGCTGCTGCTTCTCGCATGAAAACTGCTGCATACATATTTACTGTGCTGATTAAACAGATCTGCTGCTCTGCAGTAAAACAGGGAATTAAAGCACTGTATTTTCTATTTTGTTACTAAATTACAATCCATAAATATTTGAGAAAATAAGGGCATTTACATATACCATTAGTGAGAGTGCAGTTGCTACATGGCTGCCACTTACTATCAAAACCCAGGGTACATGGTATAAATAATGCTCAGTTCACAGCAGCATCCTAAAATGACAGCACGCTGAATCCACTTCTGTCAAGATATATTTTTATTAAGGGTCAGTATAAACTTCAAAAAAATAACTTGAATCATTTTTGTCATTATCTACCCAAAATAGCAACAGTCTCTAAACTGAATGTAGCTGAATTTTGAAATAGTCAGCTTCCAGCCACAATGTAAATACCTGCCATTTTTAAGGCCATCAGGTAATTTAAATTCATGAGAGTAGCTAAAAACATGTATTGAAGTTCTCAGTGGAGAAAGGCAGCCCTGCATTACAGGACTAAATCCTGAAAAATATTGTAGAAATATTTTGGCTCTTTCTTTCAGGTCTTTGTAAATGTAGATTTAGAAAAACATCTAAAAGTTCTCTATACTTAATCTTTCAGCTAAAACAGTAAACTTTTCAGTAATTACTGCAGTAGTGTCTATTTCAAACTTGAAACTGATTTTCCCAATTGGCATTATCAAGCCATCCATAAGTGCACACTTTCTAACATGATGATAAATGAAGTATCCACGTAGTTATTTGAGAATGAGCTGTATTAGACAAGCAAAATGTTTAAGAATTTTCTGGACAATGGACGTAGGAATGAAAGATTTCAGATTATGCTAAATTTTCTGGTCTGCCTCTGTCACCACAGATTTGCTTCTACTTTTATCTGACAAACGAGATTTTCAGTTATTTTTTCACTCCTTCAACATTGTTGTGATAGCATTACGTACTGTGTAGTAACAATCTAAATAAAGTATTTTCAATCCAGCATTTCAGCTGTCTTCAGATGTGGTGAAAACACTACACGGTTGAGCCAGAAACACCTATTAGTGCAAGCATAATTTGGAGTATGATTTCTCATGCAAAAATATGAATCTGTAGCTCCTATAGAAAATCAACAGGATTCTTTTACTTTACAAGACATTTTAGACTATGGGAACACCACACACAATCACACAGTTCTTTCATTTTGAAAGGGACAGTCTCCTCCAACGTGCAAAATGAGGCACACACTGTTCCAGTCAGTAAGTCTGTTATGCTGGTTAGCTGTCCCACTCTCCATTATTCTGATCATTCTCCTCCTCTTCTTCAGAATCAGCAGACACTTTCTTAATTCGCTGCATGGCTGCCTTAATGCTTCTCTCTAGCTCATTAGGGGATGCTTTAGTGACATCTCTCTCAGCATCTCGATTGACTTTCCTCAGTTTAACTCCTTGCCTTATGGCAGAGAGGATGTTGTCCTTCACAGAGGTGTAGGGGTTGGGCTGCTCCACCTTGCGAAGGTGAACTTCACTGCGCTTCAGAGAAGCCAGAACTTCATCCATGGAACCTGCAACAGACACATCTACTGTCAGCAGAAGAATGAGTGAGACAACCACACTTAGGAGGTATGAAGCCCTACCCAAGCGTTCAGGAAAAAGAATGGTCTGTTCTGGCACATTCCTTTCAAGCTCTGCAACAGCAGGCTCTGGCACTGCTTTTAAAAAGCAGTTAAAGCTTTTATATCTTGAACTGAGAATCCAGTGCCTCTTCATCATTATACAAGGTTGTGCTCTAAGGAAAAAATTATACACAAAGGACAATGCTCTTCTTCATTACGACTTTATGGGCTTTCAAAAAAATTTCACTGAACCAAAAAAATCTCTTGCATTCTGTGTTATAAACAATCCACCATCCCTCCTAGCTTGCCCAGAAGCCTGCTGAGACCATCAATTGCATTTTTGCTCAGCCAAGAGAAAAATGAAAGGATTTGAGTAGAAGGGCTTGAAAGTGCACCACTGAAGTCATTGGGAGCCAGATCAGGCCCCACACAGGCAGCTTTTTTCTGTATGGACTTAGAAAACAATTCCTATTTCAAAACATGATTTAGATCTCAGGTGTATGTTTCTGAACTTCAGACCATGAAGGACACCATACTGAGAGCTTCCACTAGTCCTCCTGATACACACTAATTTGTGTTTTACTCCTGCTGGATTCTTTGCTGCATGCTCCAGACTGCCAGACAGGGAGGCTGTTTCCCTGGACAGCAATAGGCCCAGACCATCTGTGCCTCACAGCCAGAAACATTTTTGCCATGCGCAGCGCACACGAGGTTATGTGATTAGCATCAACCCCTTGAAATGTAACATTCTGCTAAATCCTGTGGTACCTTCAGAGAATAAAAAGGATCAAGCAAAGATCCACCAGATTGCCTTACAAAGCCTACAAGTAAGAGAGTCTTAAGGCTACTAATTAAATGGGCTGCCTGGGAAAAGATTAGTCAGACAAACAAATTATAAAAGAAGCCTCTCCTGGCTTTTCACGTGCAAAGACATGAGCAGCCCATAACTAACACCAACATGTTTATGAAGCTGTTCCAGTAAGTTCCTGTGGCAGTAATTTAGCAATTACTATTATGGCTACTGACACTATGGCTTTCTTCAAGAAACAGGTGTAAACAACTAATCAGTTCTCTCCAATAAACAAAAAATAACTTTTTTTATCCAAAAATAATGAAAAGACATCAATGTTAGGCTGTGAATGACAGCAAATATTAGCTACCAGCAAGGCTGCTCCAACAGCAATCAGACTACTCTGGTGTACAACTCCTGTTGCTAATCAAGGCTTCTTAAGAATATCTGTGGTAGAGTTATCCCACGGATATCCCACACTAAAGTCTGCACTGCATGCACCGTAGTTTGCCATGGTAACTCAACTGTGTCTCAGCTCTTCAGCTGCTTGTACTTCCCCACAGCTTGGAAGAACTAAAAATGCTGAACTTCCCCTGGTATTTCTGCCTCTGGTTGGCCTCTTAGCTGATAGGATACAAAGGCTACTTGGATGTATTGTGAAGAGTGGAAAAGGAAGAGGAATGTACCACGTTTAAAGATATTCTTCATTCTAGCATAAGCTCCACTGTGAAAAACAACAAAAAAAATTGCTGCCTTCCAACTTAGATCAATCTCTCTGACATAGTCAAAATATCCAATTGCCTTAGAGACAAAAATAAGCCTGTTAGCAGGATGCAACCAGTGCAGCCTTGGGAGGCTGCTGAGCTCTATTCTCATTCAAACTACTCTTTCAGTTGCCAAGTTCAGCCTTCAATTACACCTGCATGATCCTGCTAACACAGCAAAGGTGTAACAGAGAGGAATTTCTTCCCTAGGGATGTACGCCAAAGCTATTCACCTGCCTTTCAAATCCTGCTTGAATTCTGCATGAATTCTCTTAGGAAACCTTTATTTAGAAACCAAGCAAATTGTAAGTGGACACAGGCTGTGCACACCTTAGAAGCACAAGCAGCCCAACTGCCAGCTCTGTAGTACATAAATCATAAATGCTGAAGTGTAGCCTTAGTACAGCTACAAATCTGCCCACATTGGTCTTCTGATTGGAGCATCAGCATCCTGTGAAGTGTCTCAAACAGGACACACAAATCATTGTTACTCATTTAACATCCTGAGCTACAGTCAGGGTTATTGTACATAGGTTCTTAGACTAAGCTTTCCAAGAGCCTCATTCTCTTGATCAAAACTACACATTATTCCTGTCCAGAAGCAGAGGGAGGGAGGCCACAAAAATACAGGAAATGCATTAAAAAAGCACCAGTTGATGTGAGCCTACTTACCTATGCAATTATTTATAGACCTCCTGGATGAATCATCCTGTTTGTGCAGTGCAGGGCTTTCAGAGGGGCTATCAGAGCTGAGGGGAAGTGGTTTATCCTCTCTTGCTGATGGTGTTTTTAACTGGAGAGGTAGAGGGGGAGGTGGGGGAGGAGGGGGCAAGGGAGGAGGGGGTGGAGGAGGAGGTGGTGAGCACGGTGAGACCACCAATTCCTCACTGTGCTTTTGTTCCTCTGCGTCACCATCAGTAACAAAAATCTGGACAGGGATATCTGCTGGGGTATCCTGACATAAAGCTTTTGGTTCTTTGTCTTCTACAAGCAGAATGCTCTGTGGCTGCTCGAGAGCTGCCCTCGTTCTCGGTGAGGGTGCAGGGCACAGAACTGCTGGGGCTGTCCCTGAGCTCGATGCAGGGGGAGGAGACAGCACCACAGCCTGCTGAGGGATTCCTCGTGGCAGCTTGGGACTGAGGGGCTGGGGACGAGATGTTTTCAAAACAACATGAGCTGGACACTTCTGAAAAAGAAACCACAAGGCAGGAGGTCACATCTCCATTGGACTGGCCAAAACATCAATCCCAATGAGATAAAAAGTCACAGAGCACAGACCTGTCCCACTCACCCATTCGAGCAGAAAATTCAACCCTGAATTAATTTAAATGACAAAGTATTTCTTTCAAAGCCATTTCCTCACCTGCATTCTTTGCAACAGATTCCACAACTGGAAGCTGCATCTTTAGCAGATGTAATACTCATTATTTATTACATATAATCCTATTTTAGGCTATCCAAATGGTTGTCTCTGATTTGGATCATGCTCACATGTGAGCTATGGCTACTTTCTGACGTGTTTTGACAACACTTAGGACTACTGTCATTCACAGTACTTACCTCCCTGAATGCTTTCAGCCTCTCCAGTGTTTTCTGACGTTCCTGGCTTATCCAAGCTTTTTTCTTTTTCTCCTCCTCTTTTTGTTTGTCTCTCTTCTGCATTGAAACACAAGTAAGTGAGCCTTAGTGTGTTAAACAAGCAGCTACCAGATTCCCCAAGGCTGCTGTTTGGTACTCACTATCTGTATGCTGTGATGCTGCTGGAAGCGTTTTCTGCTCTCCTCTGCCTGTTGCAGTCTCTGCCGATGGCTCGCTTCACATTGATCCTGGGAGAAGAGCAGAATTCATGCAACTCTCAGTCACTCACATTTCCTGTGCACCAGCTGTGCCATCAGCTCCTGTGCACAGGCCACTAAATAGCAACCACAGTTGAGTGCTTGGCAGCAACAAGAGAGAGGGCTAAGCTCAACTAGTGTCAGATGTGAGACCCTGATGGTGAACTCTATGGGACTCCTTCATGGCTAAAGCCAATGTTCTCCTCACCAGCCGTATTTTTGTTCATTCTGTAGCAAAAATGTATCCAGATGTGACCCAATCCCTCTGTCTTACAGTTGGTTAAAAAAAAGAAAGAAAAAAAGAGAAGAAAGGGAGACGAAAAGAAAAGAAGGAACAAGCTCATGCAAAGACATGAGGAAGAAGGCAAGAAGGAAGCTAGCAGGGCACTAAAAAAATACAAAGCTACTTTTCCCCCCTCTCCCTCATTTGCCATAGCTCCCAAGTACAAAAGTCAGGGAAGCAAAGGTATGGGAAGCACAATGAATGCCTAGCAAGGGTACTTTCTGTTAGCAACAAGTGCCACAGAGAAGCTGCAGGCTTCAATATTTTCTCTGGGAGTCGCTTTTTGTCTCTGTACAGAGGGGAATTATCCACATGGCTGGACAGGCATTTGCAAATCATGTGGCATTTGGCTTCAGTGTTATACAACCAATAGACAGCAATTAAGTGAATGAAAACAGAAGCAAAAGAAGTGTCTGCCAAGGAAGTAGTTGCAAGCAAGAGACAATGATGGCTCACAAACCATTTCCAATGTAACTCCCAGTTTGCCCAGGCTACTGAGGGATAAAAGGTCAGACAGACTGGAACCTAAACTCGGCTCCCTGCCCCAGCAGAACTGCAGGTGTAAGGTAGACTCATCTCACTGAGAAGGTTCGTGAGAGTCAACTTGCGTCTTCCTAGTGTTCTGCTCTGAATGGGAAACCAAGCAAAAACTGCCCTTTGCACAGAACTGAGAGGCTGGAGAGAGAACTGCAGCTCTTAAAAGCTTCCCCTTCCTTCTGTTCAAAGATAAAGTATCAGTGTGTGGGTTGTCCTATCACTGCAGCTTCCTCAACAGAAGGCCAGTTTCCTCCTGTACTGCAGCTGCTTTGGAAAAGGCAGCTATGGCAAAGCTCCAGCTGGCCCCAAAGGGCTCTGGTAAGGTCTAGCTGATAGGGGAACCCCTGGCTCACCCAGGTAAGTCTGCAGTCTCTTTCTAAGCCAGAGACAAACCTGCACCACACCACGGAGTGTAAAGCTGGCTTAAAATCATATTGCCTCTCTTTGTGCTTGCAGGCCTTGGCACCGAGCCATGAATCATCTCATACGCGCCACCCAAACTTCCCTAATGGTTTCCTGTGCATCCCTTGTGAGTCAAGCCATCAGCTGAAGAAAATGCACATCTCCAGGACTGCATTTACTTTTTTGTTCCTGAGGTAGGCTCTCCTCGCACAGACAGTCCCACGCTTTGTCTCCAACTGCTTAGTCTTCTGCCTCAGCACCGTCATTGCTGACAAGTTAGCGTAATGTTGTCCCATGCTCTGTTCAATGACCTTGAGCTCCTCAGGATTTTCACATGTATCATAGTAAACAACTTCATCCTGTTTCTCTAAAAAGGCATTTGGCATTTTTTAAGAAACCAAAAATTGCCACAGTTATTTAAACATTTAAAGAGCTAATGACATTTTAAAAGCCGTTGAAGGCAGTGAGTTAGTTATGAGTAAGTGTAATGCTCCAGAGCCAAGCTGGGTCCTTCACAGTCTTATGCAAACATGTCACCTTACTCACAGGGGTGCTTTGCAGGATCAAATTTATGCTGTTAGCATTTGTTATTTAGCTTCCTCTTTCAAATGTCTCCCTGTGTTTTAACTCCTACCTCCACCAACTGGAGTTTTCCTGGAAAACGGAAGACAGTTCTGATCAACACTGGGTGTCTTATTTTACTATTTTACCACGCTTCAGTTATGTAACAAGCAGCAGCAATGTTTACTTCATGGTGTACATGGTAACAGAGAATTCATAAGCACAAGTAAGAACAGGACTGGAGCCAAATTTGGTATAAATATGTCACAAAGAGACACTTAAACTGGAAGATAGTAGTATTCAGGTACCATTCCAGCTATAACCACCTCTATTTCTCATTACAGGATGTATTTTGTAATTTCTACATGTTAGATTAGAACAGATTATGGCGAATTATGGGACCTATTTCAGCAGGTTCACAATATCCACTGTTTCTGTGCACAGCCATTAGAGCAGTTAAGCACTGACAACATAAATTATTCCATGCTAAACCAGGGCATGCACATACCACAGCTGCTGGCAAGATGAGCAACCAGTGTGGCTTTTTTTTAAAAACTTGTGTTATCAAATTAGGGTCTAATAATAAAAAGACAAAATATCAGATGGTGCCACAGCATTAATGTTTTCCAACAGTGCTTTCTACTAGCAAGACCCAAGTAGTGATATCCTTTTTCTTTTTTAATTGAAAACACAGCAAGCTATGTCAATCCCGTGTTCTGAATATGTGCTTAAATAATACTTCATTCTCACCTTTAATCTGTCTCTTTATAGTGTCCAACTGTACAATAAGCAGCATCTCTTCATGTTTCAATACTTCAAGCTGTACATTATATAATTCCAGCTGTGTTTCATAATACTGTATTTCCAGCTCCTCCACTACACTCAAGTTCTCTTCTTGTTCACCAAGATTCTCCATCTGTAACAGAAAATAAAAAGCATTAGTACCAAAAAATGCACACATGAAACATGTCTGGATGCACAAATGCCTGTAAGCAGCCTGGTCTAACTGGCAGCTGCTCTGGTATGGAAACAACAAAGCATTAGAAATGGCCTGGAGCAGAAACTCAGAGGAACAGAGGGCCTTATTAACCTAAATAAAAATTTACCTTAATTTACCTAAATTTACCTTAAGTTTACCAGGAGAGACTTCATTATAATCTGCACAAATGATACTGCTCCTGAAAACAATTATATATGGTACAGTACATTACTCCTGGAAAATAAGTATCAGGTACTCCTAGCAGCAGTTAGATGGCATCAAAGATTAATAGCAAATAAGCATCTTTATTTTTCAGTGTCCTCTGAAAATAGTATCTGGTCTTTATTACCCTAAAACTAACAATTTCAGAGGTTAATATCCCAAATGCTCAAATGATACTTGAACTGTAAAAGCATATATCTTAGGCTTTGCTGAGTGTCCTCAAACATGCAGGAGCAATTAAAAAACTGCAGACATGCATTTTCCACAAGTTAAAACCATGCTGAAAACCTAAATTGTTTCATGGACAAAGACCTCAAAAGCCTACTCCCATGACCATTTTGGTAGATTTTGATCAGCCCTTCAAAGAACAGTGACAGAAAAGGAGGCTTTGTAAGGTCTTACAAGTTTCTGAATGCCAGTTCTCTTCTGTTTCAGGCACAACTCTCTTGCTCTCAGATGCTGAAGGGTTTCTTTTGCTAACATATATTTCAGGTTTTCTAGTCGTGGCAAAGCTGATGCCCAGGTGGTTTTACCAAACCTCTCCTCATCTTGTTCCATCTGTTTGTGCATTGCTGTAGATTAAAACATGGCAGTAAAACATGAGAAATGCAGCATACTAATAGCCCTTGTGTGTTTCTGAAGTATTAAAAATGTTAATCTTATTAAACGATTTCTGAAGCTTTAGAAATTACGAGATTACAAGGTTGAATTTGTGATCTTATACATGTAAGTAAAAATATTTCACTGTACCATGGAAACATGCCCTAACAGTTGCACAGCAACATACTCTGTTCACATGCTGAAATTCTTGAGGCTTGCACATGAAGCATTAAAAGCACCCATGGATTTTGTGCAGAGGTTTGCAGCCACAGGTCTCAGGCAAGCCAAATCCAAGTTGTAAACCAAATTGGTTAAAAGATATAAATCTTAAGTGAATCAAGTACTTCTTTCTTAAGCTGGACACTCACCCAAACCTCAGGTTCTGCACAGAGGTAAGAAGAGCTCTCAGTCACCTAAGTAAAGTATTTACACAACCTTTTGAGTAAATCATTCTGATTACCTGACAGAGCCTTTACAGTTTCCTTGAAGTAGTTCACAGTGATATCCTGGATGGAGCACACAGCACTCTCAGCTCGCTTAGTCCATTCTTCAGCATCCTTCTGCAAAGCTGCTACTCTTCTAGGCCCCAAATTATCGTACTGCAAAGACTTCTGCAAGGACACAAAATTCTCAGTTACCACCTGGTTTCCACACAAGTGCAGCCACACTAAGCTACACGTTTCAAGCATGGTGGCAAACGTGACCTTCCCCTCACCTGTCACAAAGTGAATCACTGCTCATGCCTATTTCTCATTCTCTAGGCTAATTCAGAACCTTTGTCTCCCTATCCTGACCTCACATTTGGAATAATTTACTTCTTAAAATAATTTTAAACTTTAAAATCTTACGTTAACGATTTTAATCTTAAAAATCACGTCCAACACAAGTGTTTTTAGTTGTTACTAAAAGTAACTCAAACCCACTCTTCTATGTGCAATGTTCCCTTCTATTTTTCCCCACGTGTTGACAGCACATTGCACCAGCAGGTTCTCCAGTTTGGCAGTTCTTTCACCCAGGGACAGGGATACAGAAAAAAAACATAAGAGAATGTTTTCAAGTCCACAAAGGAGACAGGGGTACAAGCCTAGTATTCAAACGTATTTTTAGAAGTATTATATTTCAAATGAGCCTAAATATCCCTTAGAGGGTTTTTTTAAATACAAACTTTGTCTCATTCTTTCCAATTTCCACTTTAACTTTTAGAACAGTAAGTACATTGAGCATTTTATTGTCACAGGTTTAGACCTTCAGTATCCAAGCACCTTAATCTAAACTTAAAACTGTTCTACTCTTTTTCAGAACATTAACAGCTCACTTTAATTTTAACACACTATTTAAGGAAAATCAAAATAGTAAATGGCTGTCATTTCCAGGAGCATCATAACTTTCAGGATGTGCTTCCAGTTTAGGATGCACATAAAACAAAGTGAACACAGTGACAACTGATATGTTTTAATCTGCAGTTCTAGCAGGTTGTAGCAGTAATAGAAAACTCCTTTGAGTGGGAAGGTCTCGTCTGTCTTCTGTTCTATCACCACAACTGAGTTAATCTGGTGCATCAGCATTCCTGGGGGATGACATTCTCAATGTCACAAACTAATCCCACAGAAGGTGGCACAACAAAGGCTACTCAGATCACTGCAAATTCAGCCTCCCAGAGAGTAAACCCCAGGGAGGTAGAGCCTGGGGATATTCTCCTTTTAAGTGGGACACTAGTGGGAAGACAGCTGCAGTTCTAGTCAAGCCATTATCATGGGCTCCAAGATCCTGAGTGGCTCTGCCCTAACTCTTAAATTTGTCAGTTGTGTTTGGTGACAGACACATTTGGCAGAGGGGAAAAAAAGCAGGTACAGACAGAAGCAGGGAATGTTATGTGATTTGAGCCTAAACTGCTCCAAGAGCAGCTGAAGCCCCACTATGTAGCTTGGCCTTTCACTTTGTAAAGGCAGACTTACCAGGATTTCCAGTTTGTACAGTGTCGCCAGCTCTCGCATATCTCTGAAGGGCTGCAGTAAATACTGGTAGAATTGTGTTGCCATGGTGACCAAATCCTGATAAGCTTCATCTTCTTCTTCATAAACCTTCATCAAAGCCACCATTGTGTCAGCACTTTTATGCTGCTGCAGAACCTAGTGGGAGAAAAGGTAAATCAGACACGGCTGCTTTGCATTGGTGTGTGCTGGATGCTGCTGCCAGGCTCTGGTGGGAAGGACCTGTCCTTCCACAGCCAAAACTTCCCACTGCACAGGAGGCCTGTGCCAAGTGTTCTGCAGCCACCCCAGATGAAAACACCTCCACCACCACACTGTTAAAAGCACTAATTGCTGCACATTCCATCAGGAGCCTGCAAGGAGCATCCTGCCTAGGGCATCCACCAGAAACATTCTAATAACTGTGGGCAGATGATTTGGTTGCTGCTTTTTATAAACATAAATGGGAATCTTGGGAAGTCTGTGTACTGGAAGGACAAGCAAGGTATTCTTAAACTAGCTGTGGCATTGCTTCCACAATTACTAAATGACCACTAATGACTTTTTGGATCCAGAATTTCTGACTTCAGGCACAGAAAAAAACCAGATTGGCATTTACTTCTGATACAACCTGCAGTTAAATTCCTTTAACATTTGTGTAATTTGTAATAGCTTATTCTAACCTCAGTTCTAGTGGTATTACACTTTGTAAGTCATAATTCCTCCACAGAATTACTGCCTTTCTGATACACTAGGCCCTATTTATTTCCTTCTATGAAATAATAAAAAGTTGGGCATTTCCCCTCAATTGCATTTGTTTACTGGCCCCAATCAAAGCTTCAAATATTTTTCTTTTACATCAGCTGGCAGAGACCACGGCATGCTCTACATGCCAGGAAAGAGTGAGCTGGCTAAGAGAACACAGCTAAGTTCCACTGACAAACAGACCTTCCTGGAAGGACAGTGTGTGCTCTGCAGCTCCGTCAAGAGGGAAGGGGATGGGAGGGGTGTGTGTGCTACCAGCAGTGAGAAAAACCATTCAAAGAATAGGTTTGGTTGTGTTTCAACTGAAAGCACTGAAATTAAAGCATCACCTTTGCTCTTGCCAGCTGAGTCTGGGTAAGACAGCAGAGTTCCCATGTATGGAGGAAATTCCCCAGAAAAAAATCAGTGGAAGTCAGTTCAAGGGCATTTTCCACCCACCCTGTCTGCAGGCCTGGCACAGGCATGACAGGGAAACAAGAGAATCTTAACTTATAATATAACTATTCTTATAATCCCACAAGTGTGGCAGCCTCTTAGGGCTCTCCAGGAGCTTATGGTAGCTCACACAGAGTCCTAGGGCCCACCTGCAGCAATTTCACAGTCTGCTTTTGGCCCACTATGGAAGCCAAATACAAATGCAACAGCTGACTTTCTGATTTCCATTCTAAAAGCAAGTACTGAGGCTCATGCTGCTCCTGGAGAATGCTTAGAGTGAGCAAAGAGGAAGTATTAGTGAACAATATGAATGTAAAAAGGAAAAAAGGATGCACTGGAACTTCAAGTTGGTTTAATGTCTATTTCTTGAATGTCCCATAACTTGGTCTAGACTGCAGTATAATGAATTTATGTCCCTTTCAGGCCTGCAAGTACACCACCACTCTGCAGCATGTTTAGCCATATCTAAAATACAGCTGGAAATTGCAGAGTAACTACCAGAGGCACCAAGCTGTACTTCACCACCAAGCCTCAAAAGCCACACAGCCGAGCATGCTCGTGCTGCTTCCAAAAGAAGGTGGTGGCTAAAATGTGCTTCTAACTGGGCCGTGAACTGTTCCAGTCAGTGACAGACACTGACTTTTGTATACAACAAGGTACATGTTCATGTAAACTGAAGCTGTGTTTTTAAATACAGTGTCTTCCTGAAAAAGTAGTGTTGTTACAGCTGTTAAATACTGCAATAGGAAACAGAAGGCTGAAGTCAACTGTCATAACTTTCCTCCAAAGCATGATCACTTTCATAAAACACCTTTCAGCTTACTTTGCCAGAAAAAAAAGACTGTAAACAGGTACTGCAAGAAAAAGCAGCAACACACTGGTGAGCCTGAAGTATCTGTAACTCCTCAACATTCCGATGTCCTAACTGCAACTCTGTTACTACACACCACCCTTTGAATTCATGCTTACAAGAAGGGGAAAAAATCCAAGAGCACACCTACGGCAAGAAGAAACTTAAAGTACCAAAGGAAGAAAGTGCTAACGTTATCATTACTTCATACAATCATTAGGGCTGAATTAAAAAATTAAAAAAAAAAAAAACCAACAACAAACGCACACACAATTTCTTTGAATACAAACCACTTATTTGTTATAGGACCAGGGCTAAGTTTGGTCTTAATAAAGGACTGAGAATCCCCCAGTTGCAAGCATTACTGCAAACGTGTAGTCTGAGACCTTCACAGGGAGGTTAGAAAATTAGCACATGATTGTATTCTCCTCTTCGGTTACTGTTCCACGCATTGCCCAACACTGCTGGATGTTTTTAGCAATGTGTTTTTCTAGGAGCGTCTGTAGCTTAAGTAAGAGCCCCAGTGCCTTACAGTGACTGCCCACCCGGAGGTGGCTTATTCCCCACTAATAAAGGCGCACTTACAAGACTGGTAACACTTAGTGCTTCAAAAAGGTGACTTGGTGGCTTCCAGACAATAAAAAAGTGTTTGTGTAAGCACAAATCTGGACACTGGACAACACCACGAGCAAGTTGTTATCAGTGACTTGGTCACCCTTGCTCTGGCGAGTCTGCCTTGATGGATGAAGGTCCCGCAGCTGCAGTGGCTGCCACGCTTCTGGTGCAACTCCAGGGTGAGCGAGGGGTGCCAAGCTGGGGCTCAGACAGGTGCGGGGTGGGACCCAACACTGAAGACGGTCCTACACCGAGGGGCCCCTTCTCCTGCCCGCGTCCCCGGGCCCCTCCGCCCCCTGCCCGGCCCCGGGGCCCGTACCCGCCGCAGGGCCTCCTTGGCCCGGGCCAGGTGGCCGCGCAGGGCCTTCCCGCGGAGCTCCTGCAGGCTCTCGAAGTACTCGTCGTCGCAGCGGCGGTCGGCGGCGAAGAGCGCGTCCAGCACCACGCGGCCGCCGCAGAGCTCCAGGGCCCAGCCCAGGTAGAGCTCCAGCGCCCGGCACAGCTCCTGCAGCTCGGCCTCATCCGGCGCGGCGCCGCCGGGGAACAGCACGGCCCAGAGCCCGCCGGCGGCCGCGCCGGGCAGCGCGGGCGGCAGCTCGGGGAAGGCGGGCTCCAGGCGCGGGCACACGGCCGACAGCTGCCGGTGGACGCCGCGCAGGGCCGGCGCCGAGAAGAGCCCGGCCCAGCTCTGCGGGGCCTGCGCCGCCGCCTCCGCCCGCCCGTGGCAGGTCACCGCGAAGGCGCCCTCCGCGCCGTTCCAACCCACGAGGAAGCGGAGCCGCGGCGGCGGCTGGGGCTCGGCGAAGGCGGTGTCGCGCACGGCCACCCACCCCTCCAGGCTGTCGGGCTGCGGCTCCATCGCGGCACCGGCAGCGGCGGCGGCGGGCCCGGAGCGAAACAGAAACCGAGCGCCGGGCGGGGCGGGGCCGCGCGCGCGTCACCGGCAGCGCCAGCGCCCATTGGCGGGAGCGGCGGGGGCGTGGCCACGGCACAGGGGGCGTGGCAAAATGGGGCGGGGCGGGGAAGGGGCGGGGCCAGGACGGCCCTCAGGGCGGGTGTGCGTAATAAAACAGTGTGGCAGTAAAAGGGAAATAAACAGTGCGGCAGTAAAAGTAAAATAAACAGTGCGGCAGTGAAAGGAGCCAGAGGGGCGGCCCCGGGAAAGGCCTTTTTTCACAGGATCGTGAAATGGGTTGGGTTGGGTTGGGTTGGGTTGGGTTGGGTTGGGTTGGGTTGGGTTGGGTTGGGTTGGGTTGGGTTGGGTTGGGTTGGGTTGGGTTGGGACGGGACTCTGAAGAGCGTCGAGTTCCAGCCTTTCTGCAATGGGTGTGGACGCTTTCCAACAGGCCGGGTTGCCCAGAGCTCCAACCAGCCTGGCCTTGAGCACCTTCAAGGATGGGGCAACCACAGCTTTCCTGGGCAACCTGTGCCAGGGCCTCGCCACCCTCACCGCCCAGTAAAGAATTTCTTCCCCTTATGTAATCTAAAACTACTCTCAATTTGAGCCCATTCCCCTTTGTCCTGTCAGTTCATGCTCTTGCTAATAGCCTTGCCCCATCTTTCCTGTGTGTCTCCTTCAGGTACTGGAAGGGCAGAGCTTTGTGAAATAAGCCGCTGTTTGTGTGAGGAGCGGTGGGCAGGGAGCAGTGAGCACAGCCCTGCGTATGTGCCGCTGCCTGAGGGGCAGCTTTCCTCCCATCCATCATTCCTGTGGGCCTTGCAAAAGCCCACGAGTTGCTGCTTTCTCCAAAGCCAGGCAAACCCCCTCATTGCTTCTCCACGCTGCCTTGAACCAGCAGCTGAACCCTGGGGACAAACAGCCAAAGGGTGCTTGTCCTGACACCCAGCTCAGCCCCAAGGTCATCGTGCTTGGTGTAAATGCCACCCAAACGCTGCCTCATGGGCACTGAGGGGAGCAAAGAGCAGCAGCGTGAGTGAATAAGAGCAGTGTCACTGCTCTCTTGTTCAGGCCTGTGTCCAAGGCAGAATAATTCACTGTCCACCAAATGTTATATTCCAGTCTTCGGCAGCAAAGCTGACGCTGCTTATTTTTCGAGAAATTAAGGCCTACGAGGTGGAGTAGCTTAACACAAAGCAAAAATAATCTCTCGTTTGAAAAATTAATCAAATCTGTCAGACAGCATAAATGTTAACGTTTCAGCAAGGGCTGCATCACTTTTGTGAAAACACTTCTACTCTAATCTCACAGATGATAGAAGCACTGTTAGCGGTAATGAGATCGTGCCTACATGGGCAATTAACTTGTGATTCCTCACCAAACAGCAAACAATTGCACAGCTAGAAAAGTGAGGAGATGACACCAAGATAATTGGAAAAGGAGGAAAAAGCAGAGCTGTGTCAAGATCTAATAGACATTGTCCCTTGTGGTATCCCCTGAGCTCAAGCCATGTATAATACGACATTCTCAAACGTGCTTAGAAAGCTGCTGCCAGCAAGGCTGGCTTGGTAGTGTGTTCACAAGCAGCAGCCTGCGGGTGCTGGGCGGCTCTGGGTTTGAGCAGATATGGAAAGCTCAAGTGCTACAGCAGTCACAATATCACAATAGTCAGTGGTTTTTACCACTGACTGGTTTTTATCAGGTGTGCCCCTACTGAGCACAGACTGAAGGGATATGTTCCTATGAAAACCTGCCTAACAGAGCCACCGGCCACTTTCTTCACTAAAATTAGCTTTCCAGAGGTCTGGCTTACACACACAGGGTGGGGATGTATGCATATGTATAATAAGCATATGCAACAGTATGGTTGTTTTTTTATAAATTCTAAATTTTAATTTTTTTTTCTAATATATGGTCATGATTCCCACTCAGCCCCATGGAAAAGCTCCTGCTAATGTGAGAGAGAGGAGACTTTACCAGTAAGTGCTTGCAAAGAACAGAACAGATACTTCCATTAAGTTGTGCAACTCTGTAAGCACATGTCCAGCCACGCGAGTTGTTTGCACGTTTTGTGTATCCCACACGATACTCTGCCTAACACCCCAGCCTTGGAAATCACACCCAAAGGCAATGACTGAGCTCTGCAGGGTTTATTTATACCACCTCCAAAAGTGAGAGGGTACTCTGGGCTTTAGTGAGGACTCTGTAACTGTTCTGAGTACTTCAGATCCAGGAATCAACATCCAGAGGCTTTTCTCGGTGTGTGACATTCATCCTGGTGACACTCAAGTAGCAGGCTGCTGAAGGACAGCCGGGACACATCTATATTTGTGCCATTGCTCATTGCTGGCATGTCCCTGTCTGAGCAAAGAGGCAGGGTAGGGTTACCGCAATGAGTCTTCCAACTGCAGTCGTAGGAAAGTGGAAAGGAATTGCTTTCGTGTGAATTAATTTTTACTAGGGGGAATAGAAGTTAACTTTGATGCCATCTGAGCTATCAGAAGAATTTATGACGTCTTAAGATAGAAGGCAAGTTTTTAGGTAGTAACATTCTTTGTTATTTATTTATGATAATTGACGGTCACGGACTTAAACGTGCTTCATGTAATTTTATCTGTGCCTGCAAAGCAAGCAAACACTGAGCAATCATCTGAAAATCTTATTTAGGCAGCAGGATTGCAGACAAGCTTAATTATGCTTATTTTAATATATTTTATTTCATTTTGGTAGGAAAACTACATGTTAATTCACTTTTCTAATTAGTAGAAGCTTCTAAAGCAAGCCTTGTTGTTATAATTATGGGGAAAAAATTCTTTGCGGGAGCCAGACAACATTTTCTGGTATGTGTCAAGACCTCTTCTCTGTTTAAAATGTTAAAATTTGCATGACTTATTTTATTGCCTTTAGCATAAATAATATTTCTGCCTAACTTCAGCGTTTTTGCCTATAGTAGGGTATTGCTAGCTGTAGAATCCACACCCATGTCTGCAGTGCCAGAAGACAAATGATGAACTTCTGTGTGGGTTTTCTTACAGATCCGTAAGGCTGGACTCAGCCAGGGATATAAAACCAGAGAGTGCAAAATGTCTCAGTATTTTTCACTGGTTTGGGAAGTTGCTTTCTAATAAGTCACTGATTGTGTTGACTCTGTTAGCTAAGCAATTCTCAGGAAAATTAATAAAATATTGCTGAAATAATTTAGAGGTAATAGCAACTAAAAAGACCATAAATAGTAGTTTGAAAGCAAACTTCTGTGAAAGCTTATCTGGAAGCTCTGATAACACTGATGTCTGACCAATCTTTTGGCTTTTATTTTCTGTAAGAAAGTGGTTTTAAAGCTTTCATATGCTTTACTTACCTAGGACTAGATGTAACTACAGGTTAATTGATATTCAGCTGAAATCTTTCCATGACCTCTTTTGCTTGTGGTATTAAACTGCTGATAAAATTGATCTGAGTAGTTTTGTAGCCATGGTTCCATTCATGCTGGTGAGCAGTGGAGGGCTGCAGGGAGGTTTCAGCTCAGAGAGATCTCTGACTCTGTACTGGCATTATTTCACTGCTGTTAATACAGGCTGGTTGGAAAGAGTGGGCTTGGGGAATCAGCATTAAAATTGCCTTTGCACTTTTAATGTTGTCCCACGTGCATCTGCTTTATCGTGCAGCTTTGCATGTCACCTGCACATGCTCTTTTCACACCTCCCTCCTTGCACAAAATGGACAAAGTGTGCAAGGTTTGGGTCAAAGCAGGTGTCTCTCAGTGCAGAGGTCAATGCCCTGCCTTGCTCCCTAGTTACTGTATGCTTTATGTGTTAAAATACGGACTTTTCACAGCCCATGAGAAGCCCCAAAGGGCAGTATGTTTTCTCTGCAGTGTTTTTTTTAGAAAGGACCCAAGACCTGGACTCAAGTTTCAGTATTAAGAACGGCAACTTGAACAATCCAGAACAGGACTTTTCAGGGCATTTACTAGTGTGTTCTGTGGCATCAGTGGTCACAACAGAGGACATTCTACGTTATGCCTGAATGACAGTTCAGAAAACACGCTTGACAGCAGCTGAAGGGTGAGCAGACTTCAAACCAGGCCATTTCCAATTGCACAGAGCAGCACTAACTGTGCCTGAAGCACAGTCACAGTGTTGAGCTGAGGACAGGACTACTCCACAGTTTGGAAATCAGGCATCAGGGTCACAGATGAGCCACTCAGAAAAGAGGATGCACACCAGAGACAGCTCTCTCTGTTGTGCTTTGCACTGAGGTGAGAAGAAAACAAGCTTTCTGTGGCTTCCTTTCAGAAGCTTCACTTACAGAGTGAAGGTACTGACTTTGGTCTTTCCCACACCTACCTCCAGGACCTGAGCAGTCCTCAGCCAAATCTATTCCATCTATATACTTTTAAGCAAGAAAAACTCGTGCTTGATATCTAAGTATGTAGCTAAAGATCTTTCTTATCTTTTACAAGCTTGAGACTCACCATCTCAGAAGCCTCGCTGAGGATACCAATGTCATCCAGATCTGGCAGCACGAGAGACTATGAGACCAGTGGCAATCATTCAGCTTCCCCACCAGTCCCAGAGTCTAGTGACACTGAGAGTGGAGGTTTGATATTTTATCACATGGATCTTTATGGATCAAAGGAGAGGTTTGATATCTTTCCTGAAGAGCTCTCTGGCCGAGGAGACAGATCCCGGGGGGATACGAGAAGGAAATCTGCACTGAGTAGTGAAAAAGTTCAGCGCCCGCAAGAAGTTGGCTATGACTTGGAAAAGGAGGTTGCAGAGTTGGCTAAAATGTATGGACTTGATGAGGATAGAGAAAAAGATCTTGAGCTTCTTGAAGGACATCTGGAGAAGGTGGAGAGCAGAAGGCCACCTGCTCGCACAGAAAAAGCAGGGTCACAAGGCTCCATTTATAACTCATCAAAAAGCAGCTCTTCAGTGAAAGATCCAAGTCAAAGCACAAAGCAACAAGGGCTTCCTGATGAGGCTTCTCAAGGTGAAAATCAGAGCAAAGCCAGAGCAGATGATGAGGCTGAGGGCAACACGTGGTCCAGAGGGGGGCCAGGCAGTGGTGGCATGTCAGATGAGTGGAACAGTCAGGCTATCAGTGAGGAGGAGGAGGAGGAGGAGGAGGAAGAGGAAGAAGCAGCAGATGTTTTTTGTTCTACCTGCAAGATACCAATCCGAGCTTTCGACAAACTATTTGGTGAGCACAAGGATCACGAGGTTGCTCAGCTCCCCAGTGCTGTGGAAAGTGAAAAGGTGAGAGTAACACAGGTGTACTGTGGTGCCTCTAAAACAGTTTTCAGACATAGTAAGAATCACACTGGGTGTTTTGTAGGAGGAGATCCATAAAAACATGTGCAAGTTGGAAGAACAGATTGCTCAGATGGAAAATGTTGCCAGCCATTTGGAGGAAATCTTCATCACTGTAGAGGTAAGGCATTTTTTCTTGGGCTAACTTTATTGTAGTGGGGTTAAACAGTTTTGACAGTCATACTGACATTCATAGTTATGTTATGTTAATGTTATGTTAATGTTATGTTAATGTTATGTTAATGTTATGTTAATGAGGTGAGTACTTAAAGTAACAGAGCACAGAGTTATCTTGGGATTTGCCTGGACTCAAGTACTCAGGAAAACTCGTCCTAATGATTTTTTCAAGTGAGCTAGTAAAACCACATTTATAATTTGCACAGAAATTTGCATTCAGAAATAAAGTGCCCACCACTCACATCATCTTAGTTTTAAATGGCCAAAGAGCTGGGATCTAACTATCCATCCAGAGTGCAGCCCTTGTGTTCCCTCAGCTTCATTCACAGAAGTGCCAGATCCAGACAAATCTTCAGACCAGCTGCTTCAAGCTGATGACTTCAAGAACTGTGCTCCTTCTCGGCTGCTGTCAACTTGGCCCCAGGGGAAGGAGGTCAGCTGGCAGCAAGCTCAAACTGAAGCAATAACTCAAGGCACTACGGTCTTTTCTCTGCTGCATGTGGCACAGGAGGACATCAGTGCCTGAGCAGTGGCAGTAAAGCCTTGCTGCTCCTTAAATCTTCCTTCCTAATGCTTTTTCCAGCTGTGAGTGAGGATACCAGCTGCTCAGCTCCCTCAGCACAAATCCATGGACCCCACTGAGTTGCCATGGTTTCTTTCATGGAAGGATGTGCTTGACTGTGTTGGTGGAAATGCTTGTGAGATTATGGCTAGGATATATCCTAGTTGTGCTCCCTGGGTTTAGGTTGCCTTACATCATTGTTCTTGTTGTAATTTCTGTTGCTCTTATGCCTGGAACAAAATCCAGCACTTCTGTGCCTCGGTGGGGGTGACTGATCAGAGTAAACCCCTAAAAATGCACATTAGTCAAATTACAGCTTCTGTGTACTGCTACTGTGTCCTAGTTTGGGAATTAAATCATGACACGTTACCTCTCTGGTAAGGAGAATTTTAGAAAGACCAGAGTAAGATTTTCCTCTGGATGACCTATGGATCAGGCTTGATGCCAAGCTACAAACCCTCAAATGCCTTGCAGGAAAATTTTGGGAGGCAGGAGCAGAACTTTGAGGTGCATTACAATGATGCAGTGCAAGTGCTTGCTCAGAAGTACGAAGAACAGCTGGAAGCACTGGGAGAAGAGAAGAGGCAGAAGCTGGAAGCTCTGTATGAGCAGCTGGTCAATTGTGGGAAACATCTTGACACCTGCAAGGAGCTGACAGATGAAACCCAGGAGCTTTTCCTGGAAAATGACAAAGCTGAATTTATGAAGGTAAAGAGCTTTAATTGTCAAAGCCCCTTCTCAGTGCTTTTTGCTGCTTGCAAGTAGTCCCCCATCTGAGAAGTCTCAAGCAGCTTTATTGCTAGGGAGAATTTGGGATGCTCAGTCCATGGTGCTGTCACTGCTGCAGGTGCTTGGCTTGGTGGCATTGACTTAGTAGGGCAACACAATGGGGACAAAAAGCAGAAGCAGAAGTTTGTAATTTGGAGGCTCATTGATTTGTGAGTCACTCTGGGGTTCAGAGAGAAGATATCTTGCTGAAATGCTCATCTGGGGGAACTCTGGAAGCACTTAGTGTTCTTGCCTTGTGCAGGCTCAGCTCTCTTGCTCTATTCTGGGCTCACAGCAGGCTGATGCAATCACTTAGGAAGATGTTTCCTTTTCTTGCTCATTTTGGAGGAAAGTTCAGCTGAACAGGAGGCTCCAAACTAATCAAGAGCTCCTGCAAAGTGATGGATGAAATCCCACACTTGAGGTAGTGTCAAGAAGGTATTTTTCTTTGGCAGGTAGAAAAATAATTGGGAAAAAATGAGAATTTTCACTGATGATGAGTGATTGCTCTAACCTGAGCTGTCCTGTGACTCAGGTGGGTGGGAGCATTTCTGTAGCACAGTGACAGTAACTTCTGAACTGGACAACAAACAAATCTCATAACACCTCCAGTCTGCTCCAGTGGGTTGGTTTGCTGTGTGACTCCAACCCGCCGAGTTCTTCACATGAGCTGACTTTTCCCATTCCTCTGCACCTCTGAAATGCAGAGATTTTCTGCAGTATTTTCTCCTTAGCTTGTAAACAGTTTTACATCACCCCTAAGAACCATTATTCATCAAGAAGTGAATACCTGCTGGTCATGAGCTCTCAGCTGCTTAGATTTCTCCAGGGACTGTACATCTGTCTTCCAGTTACATGCACTGCTCAGACTCCCTCCAGTGCCCACCATTTCACTGAGTTCTTCTGCCCAGCTGATTTTGGGGGTTTTTTGTGAGGGATCTGTTGGCACTTTGGACAACCAAGGGAGGAATTGGTCTAGAGTCTAGATGGGCAGACACTGATGACTACCTGATAGTGCTCCTTATCTTGCTGTAAATTCAGCCAAGATCTGTCCATTTGAATAGACAGGGCTGGCTTTGTTCTCAGAGCTGGGTGAGAGCCAATTACTTCACTCCAAGGGCTGCATTTGGGGCAATTTATGTCAGACAAGTCAACAGCATGATGTAGTCTGACTCTGGACTTTTCTATCTTTAACACTCTCTTTTTTTTCCAACAGGCAGCAGTAACCATGGTTGACAGGTAGTATCACAGTCTGGGATTTTGTGTCACATTTCTTCCTGCTAATTGGATGGGTTACTGGAGACGCTTGCATGTTCTGGACTTTGTTCAGGCACACAAATGTTGTCTAAGCCACTAAAGCTACTGAAATATTTAGTATTTTTGTTTTAAAGTGCATCAGAAAAAGTTGCTCTAAGAAACTTAACACTCAACACTTGTTTGGATCCAATTTCAAGAAATCCAAAAGGAGAGTTAGAGCCTGAATAAATCAGTGTTTTCAGTTTAGTAGTAAGGAACTAATTTCACTGAGAAACAGGATTGCGAAAGCTCTTGAAAGAAACGCTCTGGATACAGATGAGACTAAAACTGAGCTCCCTAAATGTACTGTAACAGGTTTATGTATGCATTAATCTAGTGGGGTAGAAAGTCAAGCTGTGGGAGCTCACAACAGATACCAAAAAATCTTGGAGCAACTGGAAGAAGTTTTAGGGCAAACTAAATCATATGCAAGAATCACCCTCTTAGTTGACTGTTGTTGTTCATGAAAACACATGGAAAAGATACCCCTTTTTTTCAAATTTACACCTAGAGCCACGAGGTCCTGAATTAGGAATAGTGCAAATTCAAAATAAGGGAAGTGATGGTGCTAATAGGGTGCTTCCCACAGCGAGGTGCTGGGCACCCCTCACTCCCCTGCTCCCTGGGGGCACGGTGTGTGCAGCCAGCTCGCTGCAGGAGCAGGGCACACAAGGGTGGCTGGCCCTCAGTGCCAGCAGCAGCCAGCTCTCTTTGG
The DNA here is from genome assembly GCA_026261815.1 of Monarcha castaneiventris obscurior. Taxonomy (NCBI): domain Eukaryota; kingdom Metazoa; phylum Chordata; class Aves; order Passeriformes; family Monarchidae; genus Monarcha; species Monarcha castaneiventris. The sequence continues at coordinate 3,220,756 of JAMPIT010000434.1, read as the reverse complement.
CATCTTGGAGCACTGATGGCCACGTATCTCCAAGCTGTAGGCATGGGGAGGCTGAGTTGGTATAGCTGTGAAAACGGTGGAAATTCTATTTTAGGAAATAAATGTTACTTTGAAGTCTGCTGTTCTTTTTCTGTTACCAATAAGTATCATAGACAGGCATCTCCAGCACTATGGTACTTCCAATTACTCATTATTTCTTTCCCCCTACAATTACAGACTGGAAGAATTCTTAAAGAAAGAAGTAGATTTAGAGCTTTCAACGCTGCCAGACTTTGAAGAGCGGTTCATAGATGTCTCTGAAGTTGAACAACTCATGAACTCCATTAATGCTATTCCAGGTACTCTTCCTAACTGGTCATTATTTCAGAGCTCTTTACATTTAAGTAAGGATATGCATTAAACATTACTTCTTTTAAAGAAGATCTGCAAAGGCAGAATTAAGTTCTCCCTAGTTTTCCTTCTAGTATTGTTTTTTGTTTGCCTATATATACAGAGACACTGGAAGATGTTTTTGGATATTTTTTTCCAGTTGTTTTCAATATGAAATTACCAGAATTACTGCTAAATTGGGACTTCCTTGCTTTTGCTGCATGATTTTCTAGAAGGCTCATGAAGACTACCACCTTCTGTTGAGGGGTCAGGCATGCTTAGTTGGTAATAACTTGTCTTACGTTGTAGTTGCTTGAACAAAATAGAGAGGAACCCCAGACTGCTTTAAATAACTTACACAGCTTCTTTTGATAAACAGATTTCAGTGACTTATTCCTCTGCTATTTAGCAAGTATTTTTTCCCCATAATCCACAGGAAACAGCACAACTTAAACAAAATTTGAATAACTAAAAATAACCCCTAAATTTTAAATCTTTTCTGGTGCATCACAAATGGTCAGAAAGAACAATATTCCTTTTTTTACACCCGATGCTGTGTTTTCTTAACATAAAACAGCATTTGGTACTTGTTTGCTTGTGCTGCTGACCCCCTGTTGTAGAGCTTTTCCCTGATCCCCAGGGTGGCTGGCAGCAGTGGCAGATGCTGGGCTCAGTGGAACAGCCCTCAGAGCAGGGGAGGCCAAGTTTACAGAGAAGGGGTAGGCTGAGACTTATTTATTTTGTTGTTTTGACTTTGATTTGAAGCTAGACTAGTTCTCACACACCAGTGCCCTGATTATTATCTGCAACTGTTTACAGAGTCAGCTCCTGACTTTTCTCCATGTGGGAGGAACATGACCCTGTGTGGTGCCAAGGCTTTGTGCAAACACCTTTGTGAGAGGAGAGGTACAACATACCATGATTACACAATCAAAAACTCACCTGTTTTTCCCTCTGCAGCTCCTTGTGCCCCTGTGATCAATCCACAGGCTCCCAATGCAGCAACTGGCACCTCACTGAGAGTTTGCTGGGGCCTCTTCTCAGATGACACTGTGGAGTGCTACCAACTGTGCTACAAACCAGTGAGCAACGAGAGGCACAGTGATGAGCAAGCAGGTAAGGAGGCCTGGGCCCGAGGGGACACCTCAGCCCTCCACTGGCAAAACCAGCTGATTCCAAAGTGCCTCTGCATGCCTTGTGCACTCTCTCTGCCACCAAAACTTGTATCTGCCACCACCATCTGCTTTGTCCCTCTTCCCCTGCTGGGTCTGCCATGCTGCCAGCTGCAGCAGGACCCCTCACAGGAGCACAGACAGGACATGGCAGCAGCAAGGATGGGAAGGGGACAGAGGATGGAGTCAGGAGGATTTCTGGAGGGTGGGCACTGCGTTAGACACACACGTGCTGCATCCACAGCAAAGCACAGTATTTTTAAAGAGCAAATCATCATATCACCAGCACACCCACTGAAACCCCCAGATGATTTTACAGCTTATCTTAGTGCTAATAAAGGGCTGTAACTCCCTAAGATGCACAGGCATACAAAGAACCATAGAACCATCATAAAATGTCCCAGCCTTGTGACAAAACTGCCTTTGCTAGTACTGTTCTTGCAGAACCTTCAAAAGTGGAAGCCAGTAGAGTGCCAATGGCCAGCTGAGAAAGAAAAGCAGAAGCTATCCAAATTTTATAAGATGAAGAATGAGAAATGAGTAGTAAAATAGCTTCAGCTTGTGTCCCATCTGATTTATGCTGCTGTAGAGGAAGGCATCCTGAAACTGCCTGACAGCTGATCAAAGGGTGTGGAGCACGAGGAGCTCTCCTGAGCTCAGCACACAAAACAATGCACCCCAACTCCACAATGTGATGCAGCTTTGGGGAAGAGTGGGCAACTGTGTGAAGGCACTGTAAATGCTGTGTTGTTGTCATTTCAGACCATACACTAAAAGTCAAAGAAACATACTGCACCATCACTGGTCTGGTGCCAAATACACAGTATGAATTCTGGGTCAGTGCTTTAAATGCCTCCGGGATCAGTCCACCCAGTGAACGAGCAGTTTATGTAACAGGTAAAAATATTTTATTCATATGACTTTGTGACCTTTATAGTGAAATTCAAAATCATCTCTGAATTTTATGCCAGTAATGCTTTCTGGGCACTTTCTTTCTTCTGATGTAAGCCTGCATGTATGACTGCATGGGAATTCCCTACTTTTCTTTGGAGAGCCTGTCATGCCAACTGTCCCTGTTTTAGAGTGGAAGAAACAGAAGCAGACAGACAAAATAACTTATTTAAATGCAAGCATGTAGACCAGCTGTGAATAAGGTTCAAGTTTCCTGGTTCTGCCAGATGAATGCCAGCTCTTCTTTTATTGGCCTATAGGTATTTTGTGGATTCACCTGTTATGCTGTTCTTTCTAACTGCAGTTCAAGTCAAGGACATTGTGTCAAATCCTGACATCAGATTGAGCAAGTCAGTGTGAGACCTTCAAGTACTTGTTCCAGATATCTTTGACATCTCAGAGCCGAGAAGAGATGCACCTTTATGACAAAGATAAAACTAATGATAGAAAACAGCTGTGTAATCAGTCTTTATGTTACTTCTCTGTTTAATTCTCTTGGGACCTTTATAGTCCAAATTAAGTCTTTAACTAGTACTGTTAATCACCCTACTTGCTGTTTATTGTCCATTGGGGAGGCAGGTTTCTTTAACTATACACTATTAGTAAACAACAGTTTTCTATTTTTTTAAGTCTTCAAAGCATGTTGGTTGCAAACATCTTCAAGCAACAGCTTAGAATTGTTCCTTTGCCTGCTTTTTAGCTCCTTCACCACCTACCATAAAGAGTAAAAAGATCCAAAGCTGTGAAAATGCAGCACTGGTGTGCTGGGAATCCAGAGATGTTAACCCTGTTGATTCCTACACGGTTGAATTGTCCAAGCTGACAGATGAAGAAAATGATGATGTTATTACTGAGTGAGTTACTCTTCTACTGAGCTTATGACCTGTAGAGATGAAACCATTTCAGTCATGTGGCATCAGATAGGACTAAGAAAGGACCCATGACCTTCTGGTGAATTGACATTTATAAATAATCCTCTTAGTAAAATTAGTTGTATAAATGTTAATCAAAAATTACTATATAAAAATTATGGGTATGGGAAAAGTGCGGAAACAAATGTAAAATGTAAAAATCTGCAGTCTGTCACAGACTCTCTTTTGCCCTGCTACTGACAACTCTACCAGGTAAAATGTTGTTGATGGGTTACAAGAGAAGTGTCATTTCTTCTTTGTTGCTCAGAAAAATAATCTCAAAGGTCTACCTTTGTTCTCTGCCCTGTCATTTTCCGTGGATTTATTTTCTGTAGATCCATTGTTGGGATCCCTAACTGTGAAGTCCTAATTCACCTCCAGCCAACTCAAAAGTATCACATCTGTGTCAGAGCCCAGAACCTGGGTGGCTCCAGTGAAAGAAGTGAACCTGTCCTGATACACACCACAGGTACTGTACAGCTTGGAACAACTCCAGCAGCCAATTGTAGCATCTATTACCTCAACAGAAAAATTCATCCTGGTTTCAATGGCCTCTGGATCAGGTCCTAATCTCTTTTATCTAATTACACACCTGGTAACCTTTTAAGAATGAAAAAACCAACTTGTAAAAATAAGCTAAATACAGCTTTAGCTCTGTAATTTATATTATTGCTGTCTGGTACATTTGATACTTGAAAGTTACTAATTTCTAAACATTTTAAAAGACAGTATCAACCCAACGCTCACATATTGCCAGCCTGCAAAGCACTGACACACCAGTGAGGAAAGTTGTGCTGTGATTTTACTTCAGAGATTACCATGTAACAAAGCTGCTGCTGGAAAGTGTGGCTGAGACAGCACTTTCTGGAGCCATTTAGCAGACACCAGTGCTCACCTTCATCACTGCTGCAATGACACTGAAACTTCACTGGCTCGTCTCAAATCTCCCACACCACTCACAGATACGTTCACACTTTACCTGTGGCTCTTCTGCCCTCACCTTCTGTGAGAGATTTGCAAATTGTATTTCTGCAGCAAGATGACCACACATGGTTATGTTTCAGTAAAACTGTCTGCCACACAGCAGTGACACCACAGAAAAGAAATGCTCATCCTCCAGTCCCTGGAGAGGAAGACTGTCATTGTGTTACCATCATTTGTGTGTATTCCAACTGCTTAAATCAAACTCAATATTTGAAATTGCCCATTCTGTTTGCACAGCATGTGTTTGTTTTCAGCAGCACATGCCTGTAATTGCCCTGTCATTGTTTGTATTGTATTTGCAGTGAAGTAACTTGCAGTTTGATTAGAATGATTTCATTTGGGATTACCATGGGGAGATTTATCTTCTCGGAGTCTCCATTATGCAAACAGCTGATGCAAATTGATCTGTGGGCTGCAAGAACCCACCTCCAACACCAGGAATGGCCTTTGATCCTTTCTGGGGTGGATAAACAAGCACCAAATACACACAGCAGCTGTGCCACTCGTGGCTGCTCCTCGGGGCTCAGTGTGTCAGACCTGCTCTGTGAAGTCTCTGTAGGGAGAAAGGCAGAACTTTTATCCTCAGCTGGACTTTACCTCTCTGAGGGCTGATCTGACAAGGGAGGTGCTGAAGCATGAGGGATCCTTTCTCTTCAAACTGTGCCCAGCATTTATGTGGATGAGTGAGGCCATGGAGAGTCCTTTAAGCCCCCTTTCTCATTTCAGTGATTAAAAATAGATTGCTTGAAACCAGACAGCCCATTGCAGGGATGACCCCTCGTCTCCGAACAGCTACTTCCTGCACAATGCCTGCAGTTTTGAGCCCTGGTGGGATTCAAAGCCAGGCTAAGTCCCCTGCTTTTCACAAGGCTGAAACTCAACAGTGTTAAGCTGTAAAACACCCATTTATTAGAATAACTTTAAAATTATCTTGTCCTCTCAATGTCAAGCACAGATTCTTTCTAGAGCGTTGGTGAATTTTTGTGGACCCAAACATTTCAACATACCTCTGCTGCAAATCCTAATGCTATAAGGAATTACTGGAGTTATCCTCAGGCATTTTCTCTTGCAGGCACCTGCTTCTACCTTAATGAGGACACAGCCCATCCTTTACTGGCAATTCTAGATGATGGATTTACCATTTCATGTGATGAACTGGAAAACCCAGAGTGTGATCTGCCTGTCTATGATAACAGTTTTACAAGGTATACAGAAACACTTCAGTTTCTTTGGTTTTTTTAACAGGTGCCAGGAAATGTCTAATGGGGCTTTCAGCAGCTCTGATTAATTTTTTGAGTTGAAATCTCTCTCTCCAGCTGCTCTTTGGAACTTGGAAGATAATGCAAGTTCTTAAAGAGGATTACAGATGCAGCAGCCACAATTATGTACAAGCCTACTTACATGTCTGGCACACTGAGCTAAATTTGAACAGGTATTTTAGGTGCCATAATAAATGCTAAGGAAAGGAGAGGGATCTGAAAACTTACCTCTTGCTGAAAGATATAACTGATAGTATTTGGACCAACAGGTATTACTTTCAAAAAAGAATTAGGCCCTTTGCCATTGAAGTGAGAGACTAAGCTTGCCAAAATGCCTGTTTCCAGTCAAAACCACAGAAACACCATATAACCAGGCATCTGCATCCCAGGATAATAGTCCACAGATTATTATCTGTAGACTTATTATCCCAGATAATAAGTCTACAACTCAGTCCCTCTAAGCTCTCTCTCAGCATTGCCTAGAAGAGCTGACTGTCTGCCAGCAACATCCTTTTCCTTTGTAACTTACAACTTCAGACACTACCATAGAAACATAAAAGTTGTGTGTGTTTGAAACCTGCTGTCCCCCTTGACAATGACAGCTAATACACCATGTACTTTTCCTGAGAAAAAGCTGAGGTGTAATCTTACAGGACTCATGTTGCCCTCTTAGAGTGTTTCAGAAGCATTTGGAATGGGTTATTTTGCCCAATTTTCTTGCTTCAGAACCTGTGTTTTTGCAGACTTGCATCTTCAAAGCACCCAGTTCCTTTGACTCCAAGACTGTGCCAGTAAATCAAGCTGAAGGGTCTCTCTGTAGCACATTGTCTTTGTCTGTCTCCATTACACAACTTTCAAAAGAGTTATTTTCTGCATGGTTCCTATCATACATTTCATGGCCCAGGTACCCAGCATATTACAAGTTCTCCTACCGTGTTCAATTCTTCAAACACAGCATAGACAGGTTCCCTCCTCCCCAGCTGCCCCAGGAACTTCATGCTGTTACAGTGCTCAGTTCCTAATGGTGAGTAACATTCAAAACCCTGAGCTGTTTGGAAAGAAAATGAAAAATCTGTAGACTTTTTTCCCCCTGCTATGCTGGGGTTCACCAGAGCACTCTCTTTTTTAGCAAGTAATAACTTTCCTACAAAACCCAGGCAGTACAGGATGCTATTCTCCCTCTTCCTGGAAGTGCCCAGGACACTCATTTATACAAAGCTACCCACAAGTGAAAACAGGGCAGGTGTCACAAAGAAACCTGCAAGGCTGGGTGTCAGCTCCTCAGCGTGAGGAATTCACTGGAGTCAAAAATCCACACTGCACTGCTAAGGAGACAGCAAAAATGGCTTTTGATTATTAATATGTAATACATACCTGAACATACCTAAACACTGTGGAGGGCATTCTAGAGGCCCTGCCAGAACACATATTCCTGTCTCCCACAGGTGTATTGCAATCCTGGGCAGCCTGATCCCATTTCCAGGAAAGCACTACTGGGAGGTGGAAGTTGAGGAAGATACAGAGTACAGAACTGGTGTGGCTTTTGAGAACACTCCAAGACACAGTCACCTGGGGGCAAACAACTCATCGTGGTGCATGAGGCACATCATCACACCCTCAAGGTAAGGGCTGTGGAGGCTGAGGGTCTCTGACAGGAACACCTCTTACACCTGCAGGCAGGGAAGCAGAGAAGCCAGAGATTTTCTATCAGCTCAGACCAGGCACCAGGGGCCTCTGACATTCCACCGTTGTCACTGTAAACTGGTGTTGGAAGGATACTGGAATGCTTAAGCAAATCCTCCTGCTCTTTTAGGGAGTTTCAGAAGCATTTGGCATGGGTTATTTTGCCCAACTTCCTTGCTTCAGAGCTTGTGTTTTTGCAGATTTGCATCTTCGAAGCACCCAGTTCCTTTGACTCTGAGACAGTGCTAGTGAATCAAGCTAAGGGTCTCTCTGTGGTACATTGTGTCATTGAAACAAGATGTGGTCACATTGAAACAGGCAGTTCCAGGAACAAATCAGAATAAAATCTGTGATGCAGAATTTAACTGTAAATGTTACCAAAACCTCAGTGGGAAGACAGAGGGTAAAAGATCCATGTAACCCAGAAACTACATATTTGGCTAAAGCCAGCTAAACCCAGTTACCTCTGTCCTACCTATGGCAGTATGCCATACCTGCCTGCAGAAATGCCAGCTCCCCTCATGCCTCAGCTGCACTGCTGGCTCTGCCCTGGACACTGGCACATTAACATCACTGCCTTTGACTCTCGTGAGCAACCTGGGCACCTGTGTGCAGCAAGTGCTTCCCTTTGACAGCAGCCAGGATGCCTTCAGCTCCTTTGTGTTTCTTGCCTACAGGCACAAGTATGAATTCCTGCACAGTGGGATGACACCTGACATCAGAATTACAGTTCCCCCCAGAAGGATTGGCATCCTGTTGGACTATGAGAACTGCAGACTGTCATTTTTCAACGCAGATATTGCCCAGCACCTTCACACATTCAATTCCCACTTCCAGCATTATGTACACCCCTGCTTTGCACTGGAAACACCTGGTATCTTAAGGATACATACTGGAATTACAACACCCCCATGGACTGCCCTCCCATAACCTGTGTTCTGCAGCTACCACACCTACGTGGAACCTGCACTGAGCAATGCTCTCTTTCAGCATTAACTGCTCCATCACACTCCATATAAACCAGCTGTTTCCCAATAGTAAGAGCAAAGCAACCCTGACCCAAACCAGCTGCCAGGCCTGAGCCCTTAGGAGTTTACATCCTCTTGGGAAGGATCTTAGCTAAAAGCCACTGTGGTCACAAGCTCCACTGGCATCCCAGAATTTTTGTTAGAAATGGACACCATCCTTCTCAGAGGTGCCACTGCTACCATGCAGCAGTGGCAGCTGGATCACAGCTCCCCCAACACCCACCTGAAGCCTGGGGAACTCCCCAGTTCCAAAGCAATAGTTAATTCCACTCCTGAATCTACTCAAGAGCTAAAAACTTGAAGAACAAAAATAGCAAAAGGCACAATCACTGTACAGCTGCTGGAGCTGAACACTCCAGCCATGAAGCTGATCTCCCCATCAAGTGCTCCTGTTGCTACATGAAGTTTGTAACACCAGGTAGTCAAATGCACCTCTCCCGTGTGTGAGCTGTGTCTTCATACCCACTGAGGCTTTCTGCAATACCCAAGTCTGCACTTGTCTCAAATGTAAGCCATTTTTACACAATGCCCATGCTTCTCATGCATTCATCCCGGGGCTTTTTGCAGTACTTGACTGCCCTTACAGAGCAACCTAAAGCAACATTTTTAGCTGCTTCTTTTTGGCTATGCTCACCTCCACTTGGCTGTAAGATCCCTCCACGCTCACAGATCTGTTCTCCTCCTCAGCACTGAAGAATTCCACTCCAATGCTTGAAGCTTTGGGTGTCCAGTGGGGCTGGAAGGACTCTGGCCCAGCACGCAGTTGAGACATCCTTGTTTGGGTTTCATTCCCAGGCACCAATTAAGACAGGCCCTGCCTGTCAAGCAGGCTTGGCCAGCTCTAAACAGCCTCATCTGTGTATGTCAAAACTACCTGAACTCAGTGAAGAGTCACAAACAGAGACACTTTACCACAGATTTATTGCACATTCATTACAAAAATCATTGGTTCAAGTTTCCATTCTAAGGAATAGCCAGGAACAGGCAGTGGCCTCTATAATATGCAGGGTCTCTACAAATAAACGCCGTTGGCAAAACTGAAGAGATTTTACATAGAACTGTGTGTCAAAAGCTTGTCTGTTCTTCCTCAAATAGCTTTAAAAAAGTCTTGCCAAAACAGGCCTTTAGAAACCACAAAAACAGGAGCTGAATGTGTCACTACAGCAATGATTAGTACCATCTGCTCTTGGATATCTGCTTCACAAGCCTCAAAAGAAGATGGGTTTACCAATGCTGAGCTATACCAGCACAGGGTCACTTCCTAACCTAGCAGGAATTAAGGTATTTTCAGGGCAGAAAAGGCTGTTATGGTCACTTTGTCAGAGCTGCTGTAAGCAGCCCAGAGACTTTCAGTTGCTATGTCTGCCAGTGAGCAGAGCAGCTTGGGACCACCAGGAACAGGGGGCTCAGCCAGCAACCACTGCCAGTGCAGGGGGCAGGAGGTGGCCACGTGTGCCCTGCTGATGCTGGCACAGCCATCCCAGAAAGCAGCAGCTCTGGGGTACAGCTCCTGTGCAGGGCACTGAAGTGGTGAGAAAGCACCATTCTTTGCTTAAAAACGTACTCCTTGACTCTGGGTCCAACTTCTACCCACTGAAACATGTTTTACCCCTATCAGTCAAAAACTGAGAGCCTCCACTCTTATTTTCAAGTAGATACCTGAAAGAATGTAACACACAAGTATCAGAGCAGAGGTACAAAGACATCTGAACCTCCAACCCGAGCCTTTAATGCAGAAAGGCTGCTGGTGAACCCACAACTCCACTCCCCACCGCCAGCTTTCACCTCAGGTGTTTAAACCATAGCCGTAACCTGGCAAAATACTTTCCAATCAGTGAACTGAACCAGCAGTCCCCAGGACTTCACAACCCTCTTGCTGGACTGTGCAAGGGCAGATTTTCTGAGCCAAGTGTGAGGTGCTCAGACACCCTTGCAGTGGGACTCCAAGGTACCAAAACAGCTCCATTGTTATGTTGCCAGCTTGGAGAATCTACTGGAGAAGGCAGGTGGCTGAGTACAGAGCAGTCTGCTCAGGAGAATGACCCCATGGTCATCACCAGGCATGGTACAGGACAGCTAAGGCAGTGACACAACTACCTGAAAAGAAGAACAAAAAAGCAGTAACTGGCCTCTAGGTTAAAAACAGAAAGGGAAATGAGTTTGTATGTTTCTGTTTAATAAAAGCTTCACCTGTTGGCACTAACCCAAGCTTTTCCTCCCTCAGGAATCCCAACCCAGTCACTTAAATATTTATTCAACAAAGGAAACTTGACAATTTGTGTTTCTTAAAACCAGCTGTTGCTCTGAACAATCTCTACATAAATCCTTTCCAGGGAGGCCACCACTTCCACCAGAGAGGTCTACTAAGTTCACACCAACCCTGTACCTCTCTGTATTGTTTATTCACCAAGTGTATTCAGGTTATTGGAATCCGGGGTACAGCACTCAGCTTGGAGAACTGTGTTGAGCTGTTCATCTGAGACCTATTTCTCCACATTGAAAGGTATCTCAGATGAGGCAAAACCAGTTCTTACCTCTGGCCTCTATATGGGAACTCTGCCTGAACTACATCATGTGGAAGGGCAACAGTCAGTTAAAAATGAAGTGTGCTTGTCTCTAACACTATGTGCTGCAAGATGCATTTTTCCTGGCACCTACTGGGTCTTTTTCTTCCTGTTCCTTTTCCTTGTGTGCATTTACTGGCACACAGCAAAATCCATTCTCTGCAAAGGACAGAAGCTCATGCCTAAGGCTCTGGTTTTGGCCAGCTGAAGCCCAGAGGCAATCCTCATGTGGAGCAGTGATCCATGCATCCCTGCCCAACCTGCAGTATCAGGAACTGCCAAAGGACAGGACACCCCCAACCATGCTTCCCCCAGCAGCTAACTGAGGACTTTGCCAGGGCTGCCCAAACCCCTTCAGGGCAGGCCAGAAGGATCCCTTTTTCCAACCCCCTGTGATTTCAAATACACGTTGTTGCCACTGGAGGGCATCACGTGAAGCCCTTTCAGAAGGCCACACTGGTGTCACACAGGTTTTCTGTGGCTGAAAACAGTTTTCAAACCGGTTACCGTAATAGTAGGCACGTGCAGTGTCCCTCCTCACCCAGTGCTGGAGCCGGGAACAAAGGGACCCAAGGGCCTGTGAGCAAACCACACAAGTGAGACATGTCAAAAGCACAAATGCAAGAAACACAATAGTCCTGAAATACAATTTAACGTAGATTCAAATCAAACACACCCAACCTTTTACTACTGAAACACACGACTTTTAACTCGCTCCCTCTCACGGCCATTAAAATTTAAACATTGTTGGCAGATCAAGTAGGTCCTGACTTTATCTCACAGGCAGGCCTTGTTCTTCCACCATTTAATTTAGGAGGATAGTATCAGTGGAGTCAATATCATGCCACTGGCTCCACTTTCTTAGTCCTCCAGATGAATCTCTGCAAGAAACTCCTGAAAAGTCTCAGAACAGACTGAGCTGTCCTAAAGCAGACTGCAGAGCCCAACCACTCAGCCAGGAAGGCAATTCCCTATTCTTCAAACTCAACTGAACGTTTCCCAACAATAACCAGTATCGCTCATTAGCAGCACACAGCAAAGCAGCCAGGGACCACGCAAAGGGGAGGCTTCACTTTCCTGTTCACTCTACTGCAGTCCTGGGCCAGTCCAAGACACAACACTGCCTTTTTGTTGAATTTTCTCTCCATCACGTTTGTGGTGGTGTGCTCAGTTGCCAATATATACTGGGATTCACTTGTCCTAGCCTCATCACCCCCCCTTACTTACACCTTTTCCAAACAGGCTTATTTTTTAAGCTTTATTTGCTGTGATGGAAGCGATACTGAAACCTAAACTGCTTCATAAAGTGGCTGTAAAGGGCTGCACCCTCTGCCGAAAGGATGCCAATCCCACAGCAGGAGCTAAATAAAAGCAGGTTTCTCCAGACGCAAAGCTGTGGCCTGAACAGCCCTACAAAGGCTGCAGCCGCGGGTCTCGGGTCCCGAAACCCACGCCACGGGCAGCAGCGAGCCCGGCGGGCAGCGCTTACCTGGGCCCCGGGCGGGAGCGCCTCTTCACGGGCCCCGGCCCGGCGGCGGCCGCGGGGCTCCCACACGGGACGGGCATCACGGCGGCAGCTCCTGCAAGGGACACGCGGGTCAGGGGCACAGCCGCGGGCACCGGAGCCGCTCCGGCCGCACGGCCACGGGGCCTTTCCGCCTGCGAGCGAGCGCGGGAGGCCGCGCCCGAGTTCCGCCGCTCTCCCGCTGCCTGCGGCCGCTGCCCGGCACCTCAGCCCGCCGCGAGAGGAGAGGAGCGGGGCCGGGTCCCCTCCGCCCTGAGATCCCCCCGCCCCGGGATCCCCCTGCCTCACCTCGTGGCACCGCCATTTGCCGCGGCGGGCGGGGCCGGTGCGCCCTGACAGAGGGCGGGGAGAGGGCGGGCGCTGCCTTCCCGCCTGCCTTCCTTCCTTTCCTCTTTCCTTCATTCCCTCCTTCCCTCCTTCCTTCCCTCCCTGTGCCGGGACAGCGCCTCGGAGGGGGAGAGACCGCCCGAGGTACCCCCGCGGTGGGAGCTCTATCCCCGCAGCCCCGGCCTCACTAACACAGCCTTTTCCCGAAAAATTACTGAGCAAGCCGGGCTCACCACGCTCGGCACCCACCTGAGCCCTGCCTGCCCTCGGCTGGGCCATGGAGCGGCTTCTCCAGTGATGGCTCCATCCGCACGCAGCCGGCCTGGTGCCTCCAGCAGCCACCATCCTGGGCAGCACCTGCGGCGCTTGTCCATCTCCAGTCCTTCCCATAGGATGTGGTTGGTCCTGCAGACCGAAGCACGAGAGTAACACCCGCTGCTGGCACAGCCCTGGGAGACTGAGGGAGAGCCGCCAGCTCTCAGCAGCTCCTGGGTCTCCACCAGCCAATGCTGCTATTTCTCACCCCTGAGATGGGTGTTCCACAGCTCCCAAATCCACCTGCACGGGCGCCTGCATCCAGGCTGGGCTGGGCTGGGCCAAAAGTAGCAGGTGACCTCCCTTTCCTTGGAGGCATTTTGCAGCCAGTTGAACACACTCAAGTTTTCTCTCAACCTCTGAACAAAATTCCTTTACGTTCCATCTCTGGTATTGGAAAGTGCATCATCAGGTGATGCCTGGGGCCACACCAACACCTCCTGCCTTGTGTCCCTGTGCTGATGTGAAAGCAGCACAGCCAGGCTGCTGTAGTGGAACTACGTATTGTGCCTGTGCAGTGAGAGTCAGATGTATTTCATGGTCTGGGTAATAAAATGCTTGATGAAATAAACATTTTGCTTCTCATACATTTCCATGTAGTTTACAGTGAGGATTTATTAAGCCCAACATTTCTGAGCATGCCCAAAGAGATGGCTCATATTGACATACAGGAAAGGACACTTAGGAATCAGTCCAACTTCTTATAGCCTGTCAAACAGAAAAAGCAGCCTTTGTTTCTGATGGAGAATTTCAAATTCAGCATCATCACTGTTACAGCCTATTCTCTTGCTTTGCATTCCTCTGTGCATTAACCTTAGAGTTCATATTTGGCTCTTAAAAGAGTTAAACCAAACGGTCAAAGGACAGACAGACAACAATACAAACACCCATAATAAACAGCTGTGTGCTTTCTGACCTTGGCTTGTCAGAGATCTGTCCTAACAGGGGACAGCACATTGGCACTGAGTCTGCCAGCATGGATTTTCAGGGGCTAGGAGAGGCTGCTCGCTTTTAGGGCTTGGTTGTCAGGTGAGGATTACTTCACTCTGCTCTCACAATATCCTGAAAACTGTCTGTATTCAAGCAATTGGAGTCTTTCTCCCTCACTAACCCCCAAAGCCGTGTCTGATGTTAAGCACCCAGTCCCGGAGGGGTGGCTGGGCATCTTGCCTGTTCCTGAGCACTCACATTCCCGCTGGATCCTTGCTGTCTGCCTTCCTTACGGTAAGCAGAGTCTGACACAGCCGGCACCACAGCGCTGGCACTCCCTGTGCCCCACCGATGGCACCCAGCTCTCCTGGAGCCTCACCCAGCTCAGCACACAGTGGGGTGTGAGGACGGAGCTCTGCCACTGACCGATATCTCTGAAAAATACCAGAGACAAACCCTTATGAAAGCACCTGCTTTCTACGTTTCTCTTCCCATTTTTTGGCAGTCAGCAGGATCCCTGCCAGAGCTCTCAGGACGAGGCCAGGGTTTGCCACGCAGTGGATGCCCACAAGCCCCTGTGCTTCCCTGCAGCTTGTTTCACCCGCCTGTGAAAGGGCTCTGTGGGTTTGCTTGTAAAGCTTAGGGATCTGTGAAATAAAAATTTCATTTTCTGTATAGAATAATATTACAAGCGAAGTAACTTTTTTTTTTTTTTGGCAAAAAGGGACAGTTCTTGTTGGAGGTACAAGGCAATATTCCTCACACATTTTGCACAGCAAATACCAAGAAAACCTTACCAAACATATTCCATTTCATCTTTAGGCTGAAGACAAAGCCATACCTCCTCCCCCGAGCTGGGGAGCTGCAGGATCACCAGGTTGACGTCATTCTCCTTGGTTATAAAACATGCCACATGCTGAACTTGGCACTCAGCATGCTCAGGTTGAGCTAAAAGCTAATGTAATGAACTCTGGGGAAGGATTTACATCAAATACCACTCTGGAGTATTAAATACAGGCAGGACCAACTTCTCACTTGAATAATTACACACTGGCTAAATTCCTTCTTCTGTTTCAAAGACAGGAATCACCTTTCTCACTTCCTCTTGAAAACTGTATGCATCGGTGTGCTATTTCACTACCTATGTGATAAAAGGATGAAGTAATTTCTGTTAATTACCATGGGCTGAACTAAGATGAGTTTCAGCTCTAGCAATGACTCTTGCCACTCGAGGGGGGGAGCAAGCAAACCAAGAAAAGGCAGATTCAAATTTCAACAAGTGTCCCCAACTGCTTGAGCTTGGTAACGTAACCTCAAAGGCAGAGGTGCCTGGGAACGCTCCTGAACTTCGCTTTGCGTGTGGGAGCACAGTACCAAAGACCTTGCACACATATTCCCACTGCTCCAGCAGCACTGCAGTGCTCACAAGCTGTTTCAGTTAACTGTGTTTGGATTCTCCTTCTGCCTGTGGATACCAGTGGAAGGCTTTCAGCCATTATAGGGTATTTTTTCCAGGCTCACTTTAACTCGAGTCAGAAAGAAAAAAGATTTTCTTGTGGTAAAAGCTGTGGTAAGCAGCGAGAGTCAGTTTGAAAGGCAGAGTTTAGTCCCAGTGTTATGGCTGTGTTAGAGGGAGATGTTCAGCCAGTGGAAGTTAAGGCAGAGACTCCTAGCAAATGAACTAAAAAGAAAAATGGAAGCAGAGAAGCTGGAAGAGGGGGCGGGAAAGTGGAACATGAGAAGACCAGAAGACTGTTTCCTGGCCTAATATTTACTATTAAAACCACAGGCACAGCTTGAAGGTCCAGGACTTCAAAGATATTTAGAAGCCTCAAAGTTATCTTGCTTAGTGGCTCTGGGTCCTCTGACCTTTCCTGTCTCAGCTGCCTTGCTTGCTAAAGAGGACAGTTATGATGCCATTGCTTCACAGGGCTTGCAGAGCTCAGTCCACTGAGGTTTGCATGGGACATGTGGGAGGAGAGTCTTAAAGATGTTAAACAAGGGGAATAAAGGAAAACATGAGGTACTTTACCCATGCAACATTCAAAGCAGGCACCGAGAGAAAGCATTCAGTGGAGTTAAGCCACAGCCCTTTGCCCACAGAGCCAAAGCTTCAGCAGAACAGAAAACAGCTGCAACACCTGGACGTCCCCTTTGTTCTGAACCCGCAGCACAGGCTGCACAGGGACATGGCAGCAATTTAAAAGCTTGTTTTCTGCATCCAGACATCATGTCAGGACAAACTGCACTCCATCCTGCTATCATTTAACAGCACCCCTGGGACCCCTGTACCTCGGAGGCATGATGTCACACATCAGCAGAGAGATTATTTGTTTTGAAGCTTGTGAATAGCTCTGAGACTTCGTTTCAAAGCACTCCTTGCAGAGTCATGACTCAAACCCTTCTGGTCTCACTGAAGGGCACAACTGACTACTGTTGCCCTGTGCTGTTTCTCAGCACCCAGTAAGAGATTAGTAGATATCTATTATCCTTTCTTTCTTCTCTTTTATGCAGGAATGGCTTTGCCATTGCTCAATTCCTTCATGTTCAAGACAAATTTTCTTAAATATTTTATCAATGACGTTTCTACTGAGACAAGCAGAAATACCCACAGCAAAAAGTGCTGCAATAAAAAACAAGGCATTCATTCAATTTTGGATGGTTTTTAATTTATATATAGCCACTGGGTAAACTGCAGTATGAAAACCATCTTCAGACCTGTGACAAGGTAGCTATGCATAGCACATCTGGTTTCTCCTTTTGTCAGAATAAGCAGTTATTACTCAGAATTTTATACAAGGAACCAAGATATTCATCTAGGACAATTCACTACAAAGCCAACATTTCTTTTTACCAGATCATAATAGTTCAGACTCACTTGGAAGCATCTACAGTGATACCCAGGTTTAGAAGCAGTATTACCTGACAAAATATGCAGCATGGAAAATAGAGCCAGTCATTTAATGCTGAATTGTTGAGCCTTACGAAGTTTTAAAACACAGAGCTTTAAGACTAAAGCCCTGGAGGTGCATAAAGGACCTTTCCTTCATCATGTCTACACTGGGATTTACTCTTGTATTAGCATTAAAGCAAGAACAAATGAAAAGTGCAGACACTGCATAAGACTGCCAGCCTAACTGAAACTGGGAACAATTCAATCACACTCAGTTTATTCCAGTGTTCTCTTTTCCATGGTGAAGGACCATCAGTAAAGCCATTTCTGTCCCCAGGAAGTTCCATCACTGAGTGAGAGTTCAAAAAGCTGGAAAGGGTTCAGAGCACAGGGCATGAGATGTTGCTGTGCAATCTTGGGAGAATAAAGGAAGGGGATCTGGAATGGCTGAAGCATTTGCAGTGGGATATCCTAAGACATCTGCATCCTGGAGCAATGAATACCAGGTTAGAGCTATTACTGCTCCACAGCAAGGCCCTTCATGCTGCATGGGCAGCAGCCTGGAATCACCCCAGGGAATGGGCACAGCCTCACAGTGCACAGAAGGCTTCAGAGGTGTAGCTTGGAGAGAGAAGCTCAGTGAGGAGAAATCTTAAGTGCAGATCAGGAATCATGGCTCCAGATTTTAATTATAATCTGTCCTTGGCAAATTTAGATGGACAGGAGAGAGAACAAAGTTGCAGTGGCTGAAAATCAGTGTTAAGTGAAATTATTGCACACCAATATGGACATAAATCTGGCTGCTACAGAGGGTTAATTAGCACAGCTCTACAGTCCAAGTAATGGAAATAAAGATGCAGTGTGAATTTCAGGGAATTAATTATATTGATCACATCCTTTCAGTGATGATGCATCAGGCATTTTTATAGCAGATTAAATTAACTGCTTTTTACCATTTATTAATATAACCCAGAATATTAACTATGAAGAAATTAAGAAGAAATACCTTTTCTGGCCAGTTCTGTTTAATATCTTTATTGAGGATCTGCATGAGGGGATCAAGTGCACCCTCAACTCAGTTTGCAGATGACACTAAGTTGGATGGGAGCTGCTGGAGGGTAGGAAGGCTCTGCAGAGGGATCTGGACAGGCTGGATCCATGGGATGAGGCCAGTGGTAGGAGGTCTGACAAGGCCAAGGGCCGGGTGCTGCCCTTGGGTCACAACAACCCCACAGAGTGTAACAGGCTGGGGCAGAGGGCTGGGAAGTGCCCGTGGGGAAAGGAGCCGGGAGCTGGGCAGCAGCAGCTGAACAGGAGCCAGCGTGTGCCAGGGAGGGCTCCAGGCCTGTGCCAGAAACACCCTGTACTCAGCACTGGCGAAGCCACACCTTGAATCCTGTGTCCAGTTTGGGCCCCTCACGACCAGAAGGACATTGAGGTGCTGGAGTGTGTCCAGAGAAGGGCAACAGAGCTGGGGAAGTCTGGAGCACAAGTCTTGTGAGGAGCCCCTGAGGGAACCAGGTGTGTTTAGCCTGGAGAAAAGGAGGCTCAGAGGAGACCTTGTCACTGTCTAGAACTACCTGAAAGGACCCTGAAGCCCGGTGGGAGTCAGTCTCTCCTCCCAAGAAACAAGCAATAGGACAAGAGGAAACTGCCTCAAGTTGCACCAGGGGAAGTTTAGATTGAATATTAGGAAATTTTTTTCATTTGAAGGGTTGTCAAGCATTGGAACAGGCTGGCCAGGGCAGTGGTGGAGTCACCATCCCTGAAGGGATTTAAAACATCTGTAGATGTGGCATTGGGGACATGGTTTAGGGGTGGATTTGGCAGTGCTGGAGGATCAGTTGGACTCCCTAATCTTAAAGGTCTTTTTCAGCCTAAATGATTCCACAGTTCCATGATTTTTACCTGCTGACAGTTTCTGGGCCCACATGGTCCTGCCCACATGGCCACATTTCCTCTCCCATCCTCATTGCAGCAGATAAGCTGAGGAGATCCTGACGGTGTGATGCAGTTTCCCTCTAATGGACACACAGGAGCCTGCAAGGAACAGAAGAGATTAACACCAGGTACCAAACTACAGCTGATTACAATAGATGCAGCAAAGAGAAATACAATATAATACTGCCAGGAAAACTTGGTGTCAGCCAACTCTCCCTCTCCTTGCATGTTCCCTGTGAAAACAGGATACTTGTTGTATTGAGCCTTCAGTGGAAATACAGCTGCTCCTTCAGCACTGATTGTAGTACCTCTAGAAGACTGACCAGAGACTGTAGTACCTCTGGAAGACTGACCAGAGAAGCCTCTGTCCTACAGAGTGAGACAGTGGCATGGTCTGGGCACCCCTCGCAGGATCTGAGCCCCCTGGCTTAGGCAATATACTCACAACAATGAACTAAATGAAATTACGAAAGGGAATTCCCTGTCCCAACAGCACAAAAATGAATTCTGAGTGGGGAAGGAGGGCACACTAACAGGAACAAATGGTAGCTCATCAGTCTCACTGACTTGGAGAGGAAACACAGAAGCAGGTAACTCCTGGAGAGGTCACCTCTTGCTTTCTTACCTCCTTTAAGGCTGCTACTGCTGCAGTCCCAGAACTGCTCCATTGTCCACCTCTCCCCAGCTTCTGCTTCTTCAGGAATGGTTCAAAACGCCTCTAAAGTCAATTGTCTCTGCAGTAATGACAGTCAGTAATTCTCTCAGTGCCTTTGGATGCCTTTCTGTGGACTGGGAAGACTGACAGGATGCTCCTTGAGTCCTTCAGTGGAACAGAGTGTGACACTGCCCGTAGCTGTGAAGAGACTTGTCCAAGGGCACACAAGGGTCTGATGGGCTTGCCCAGGGCAGGCCACAAACACAGGGACCTGCCAGCTACACAGCACCTTTCACCACCCTTGTGCCAGTTCAACCCCTCAACTTTTCCCTTCCCCAGACAAAAAGTATCTTAGTTATTTTTAAAAGAATTTCACGTGTTTGTTAGTCTGCAAACTACAAAGTGAATATACATTTCAAATGAAATGGGTAGGACTTGACACTTCTTAAAATATACATTTTATTATTTTCTCGAAGTTGCTATGAAGGTTTCATTCAAACTGTGAAGGTACACAGCCTTTACAAACTTCTTGAGTTAAAGGTTTTTGTTGGTGGATTTATGGTCTTTTTCTTTTACGGCAGAGGAAAATACATTGGCTATAAAATGTTGAAATTCATTAGATGCTTAGTATCACCTCTTCATATATGCTGTGGAATGCTTTGTAGAAATACTGTATAAAATAAGGCAGACTTTAACAGGGAATTCAGTCATAAAATGTCATGGGAGAAAACAAAGAGTTCCAACACATTATTATTTTTGTAGCCAAGAGAAGATCAGGTGGTCCTCACTGGTTTGTGGGAGAACTACTGCAGTTCTGGTGCTCAGAGAGTATACAGTTCTTGTTTATTCCACTATTCTCAAGTGAGACCTTTTTAATAAAACTTATTTTAATTAACATAAATCAGACAATATTTAAACATACACATCTATCCTTACAGTGCAATAAAAATGTATCATTGTATAGTATTTTGTATTTGCATTATGAAAATAAAAGGTCTGTACATCAATTAAATGTATATTAATGAGTATGAATCATGTAAATTTATAATGCATCTAAAGTTGGCTTTGGCTTTTAAGTATTTATAAATTCATAGAAAATATTGAACATCTAACAAAATAAATAAAACATAACATTTTAATCATAGATGCTAACAATCAACCTCAAAAATTCTTGTGTTATTTTTTACATTTGCTACTAAATTTCTTAAGGAGAACTCACTTTCAGTAGTGCTCAGAAGTGAATGATTGCACCTTCTGTGATGTGAAAAAATACAGTACATCTATTTTTCATAGATCAAAAATTCTTTCATAGACAGTCGCATTTTAAATGTCTGATTGTTCTACACAACTGTCTTAAGTGCTTATAAAAAGCATGTAGCTTTCTCATAAAAGCTGTGAGTCTCTAGTAAGAGATAAACTTCTAGTGAATGTCCTTTTTATGAGGATTCTTCAAGGTCTTCCAGCTTCACGTGCTGGTATGAAGATGTCGCAGGAGTATGTTCACAAATAAACCCTCTTCAGTACAAGTACTGCAGCAATCCAGTGTAATTCCACTTGGTGGGCTTATTTCATCCGAGTCCACACATGGTGCTTTGTGGAAGTCAACTGCTGACCTCGTGTTCTCTTGAACGTGAAAGTTCCCCAAGTGCGTGGGCTAGCTTTACTGTTAATACTGAAGAGACCAAAACAAATCTGAATTCACATGGATAAAAGTGAGCTTGAATAAATATGCATCTGGCTAGTAAATGACACACCGTGGTCTAACTGCTATTCTGGTGGTGGTCGAAGGACTCGCAGGTTCCTTCCATCTAGTCCTTTCCAGTATTTAATGTTATTATTCAGATGCTCCATCAGATTTGGCAGGTCTGCAAATGCTAGGGAAAAAAGGGCAGAGAGTATTGAGTTTGCAGAACTGAAACAGTCACAGATTCTGTCTGCTTAAGGATCACTTGAAATGTCTGGGCAACTGTGTTAAGTAGAAAAGCTTCAATCTGTCATGCTGATGCTCGAATTGGTTTTGGCTCTGTAGCTCTCAGCACTCGTGCAGCACTCGGGCCACTGAGAACTGTTCTGTAAATCTACTTAATACTGGTACTGCAAGTCCCAGCAAAGGAACACAGTTTTCCAGGAGGGGTGTAGCTAATTATGGTTGTAATTATCCTGCCCCATCAAACCTCAGTCACATGTCATGATCTGGCATTCAGGAGAGTCACATTTCTGACCACTTTTACCACGGAGGCAGCACTTGGAAGGAAACAGCTGCTCCCCCAAGCAGTTTCCAGATTGTAGAAATTTGCTTTGAAGAATAACCAATATTAACAAGGATGAAATGACCATGCTCAAAGAGCTATCAAAGTGAATGTGTTCTGTTCTGCGTTCACAGAGAAGCAAGTTTAAAAAGTTAAAGGTTGCCTGAATCTACTATTTTAAAGACAAGCCATGAGAATTGCTTGTAGCAATACTTAAAAGCAATAATGAAGTTATTAATCTTACTTGAACTGCAGGAATCTTCCCTTTTCTCTCCCTTTATTTAGGAGCCATAAAAAAGAAATTTTATATCACAGCAGTTTCAAATGTTCACAAAATGTTTACATCAGGAAACAGCAGAGTTTTGCTTACCATCCCAGGCATCAAACATATCAATAATGAAGTAATCAATGAATGATAATTGGGATTTGGGGATGCTGCAAGTATTTCTGTCAAAAACTGGCATCACAACAGGTAAACCTTGCCTCCTTTCTTCATCAGTCTGCAAAAAACATTTGTGATTATTCATCTGAGACACATTCTGTTAATGGGCTTCTTTTAGCAGCAGATTGTTTGGCACTGACTAGAGCGTGCATCTGCTAAATCAAAGGAGGAACCTGAACAAATCTGAAGCAGCAGCAACTTAAGCACCTCGTTGTTCAGTTCCAGCAAAACAGCAGACAAATAGTGCCTTCCAGTGCTTCCCACAAAGAGATGCAGTTACCTTCTGTACCTGCACACGAGCTGACCCCAAGTAACTTCACTTATTACCAAGTTACGACTGCTTTGGACCTAAGAGCTGCTCAACCATTCTCAATCTCTGATGAAAGCCATGATCTGTCCCACTCAGAGATGGCAAAATACCTTTTTTATTCCCTCGGCCCTTGCTTGGGGTGCCAAGTTCCAACTGCAGTGCTTGGTCTATCATCTGTGATGATGACTGCCCTCTCCTTTTCCCCATCTCCCTAAAACCTTTCCTCAGCACAGTGTGCTAAGGGCTTACAGCCTTTCTTGGAGCAAGTGCTGTTCCCATGCAAACACTAGAACCTGATGATCCTATTCCTGAGGCAAAGCCAGCATGTGGGTACAGAAGACATCCTTGCTCTGTCTCATGTGATGGGAGTGCATTTGCAGGCAAGGCTCAAAAAGCCCAGTGCCAAACTGAACAACTTGAAACCTTAAATTTTTCAGAAACTGCACAATAGAAGTTGTCAACTTTCATCTCTCTGCAGGCATCTAGTCTTGTATCAGCATGAGTAATACCCATCACTTAAAATAAAAAGGTTGTTATTTTTCACGTTACATAATGCAGCCTGAGACATTCTGTGACACTGGCACCCTTCTCCTCCCTTTGAAAGAGATGCTCACCTGCAGTTTCAGCCTGTTTCAGCTGCCTTACCTGTGCAAAGTACTCCTCAGAGATGCGTCCAGCCCACTCTATGCACTGTTCTCTGGGCCTGCATGGGTTGGAAATGTCAGCACACTTTATCAGCATGCGTTTGATGAGGATACGGTTTTCAGGAGACCTGAGAACAGTTTTGATTGACTCTCCATCACCATTATTCTGTAACATTTAAGAATGAAAAACAATCCATTAGCAAGGTCTCCATGCACTAACTCAAAAGCTTTCGTGCCTTGGGAATGCTTTCAGCAAATCCTACAGGGATCAGTCCTGTACTGGCTACCAGATTCGATGTCTAACTGAATTTATAGGTGGACTATGAAAGTTAGCCACAGCTCTGAGCTAGCACTGAACTCCAGTTTCTGGATTCAGTCACTGTCTTTGTGACAGATCTCTTGGGCAGGTCATCTAATCCCTCTATGCCTTATCTGCCTTCTCCAAAGTGTGGAGAGGATCAATTCATCACTACACACAGAGTGATGAGGACTGTGTAGGCAGAGAAACGTAACTCTCTGCTGAAATCCAAGGATTAATGGACTTGCACATTAGGAGTGGAACAGTTGGTTTAAAAAGAGGGACTGACCTGAGATGCAGTCACCCTTGGCACACAAACCCCATCAGTGTATCAGTCATTCTGACAGCACTGCTACTATGCAGAGACAGATCCCACACTGACTCCCAGGCATGCTCCTCATTCCCTTCCCTTGTTGCTGGACTCTTTAAGGATGGATAGGTACAGGAATTTACAACTCTGTCTACTCAGAATAGAAACTCTTTGAAGCAAGGAACATACAAGACTCCTCTAACACCTAACAAAGTCTTGCTCTACAGTCAGAGCAGGGAAGAAGTAACTAACAATAATGATAATAATAATGTGCTACCAGATCCTGCAGTGTTTTGTACAAAGAGGGAGATACAAAGCAGCAGAAACATTCTGACCTTTTATTAGGTCAGAATAACCATGACATTTTTCAGAAGAAAATTCTTGTGGGGAAGGAATTTCTTCCTAAAGGAAGAAACTGACAGTAATAAAAAAAATATTTGGTAGTACAGAAGTGGCTCAGAAATACCAGCTCCACATTCTTGTCCCTCATTTTAAGGTACGTGGAACAGAAAACAGAAGAAACAAAGTGAGATGTATACACCTCCAAATGCAAGGAAAATTTTTATATGAGAAAGCCAACACAAAGTGATGAAAGCTCCAGAAACACAAGCATGGAAATTAAGTATAGAAAATTAGAGATTGTTCACTTATGGATAGTAGAGAACACCCTAGTAGGTAAACCAGCAGGAACCACAAAAGGATGTTCACATCTGTGATCTGTTCAAACCAAAGGCACAGTTCTACTTGCTGGACATAGATGCCTTGGGAGTAAAATGTGTTAACTGTGCTTAGTCCCAGCATCCTGCTCAGAGTGCAGAGGTGTCTCTGCATGTCAAATGTTGGCTTCCTGTCATAGCTTAGGTGACATCATGAAGGGAAATGGGAGGATAAAGGATGCTGGAGCTGGAAAGGATTTTTTTTCAGTTTATGAAACAAAAGCAGAAAGGAAACAAACAGAGCAGCTTCTCAGCATGGCTCTTTGAACAAATTTATATAAAAATAATAAATAAATAAAAAAAAGAAGTGGAACTGTCCCATTTGGAACAGGCAGTTGGCAGCTCAGCCTGCAAACACTACACTGAGTCACAACCACGACTGGAAACCAGGCCAGAAAACACAACGCTGCTGCTGCAGCCAGAGGGACAACAGACTTGAAACAGGGGCTGACAGTGTTGTTCTGCTCAGCACAGTAAATAATTTGCTTTACCCACTCACACATTACAGGCCTTTTAATAGGAACTTGCCGAACTGAAACTCCCAGCTGAAAGAAGGGAAACATTTTGCTTCTTGTTTTCTATAGAAATTGTATATTCTTTGTCTTTCTTCCCATCCTTGGGCACAGTTTGCTGTGAATCACAAATGCCTTGTGGGGCAGATTATTTCCCTGCAGTCTCTGGGGCTTAAGGGTAGAAATAAACTTTTGTTGCATTTTTCTATGTCCCTGTATGTGCTTTTACTCTCTGATTGTACAGGTCCAAGCCCTGTTCTTCAGCAGCACCAGCTGTTTAGATCTCTTTATTAGGCAAGAGTTTGGATGGATGCTGCTGCTCAAGCAACTGCTGCATCCCAATCCTTGGGGCTGGGAGAAGGGGCTCTGCACACCACGCCAGGCCAGTGCAGAGCCCTTCAGCAGGAGCAGGAGCCCCAGAGAGTTACACACCCCACAGGGCCAGGGCAGTGCACTACACCCAGCAGCAGCAGCTCCCTTGTTCTCCTCCTGCACTGATGCTGCCATGCTCATCCAGAGAGGCTGCCCAGCTGGGAACTTAACATCCTTTCTTCTAATTTATTCAGTACAACCAGTGTCCTACTGGGACTTTGGCTTCACATTCACAGAGTTCCCATTAGCATCGCCAGGTGCCAAGAACAAAGCTAATTCTAGCATATACTCCTGTGGACAAAGGTACAATTCTCCAATTAAGCTCCAGTCTGCTTCCCATGGGTGAAGGAACAAGACCTGTTTCTCTCCCACTCTCAGATAACAAAAAGACTGCCTTCCCCCATTACACACAACAGTCATAAATGTGGCTTTCTAAAAAAACATGGTAAGAGAATACAGAAAACCATTATGGCTCCTACATGATGCTGCCACCGATGCAAACTTTATCATAACCATTTCTGCAAGTCTTCTCTTTGCAAAAGCAATTCCAACAAAATTATACACTGCTCTTACTGGCAACAAAACTGCTGGTTGAAGCTGTTATTGAAACTGGTGTGGTTTTTCAGAGAGAGTTCTTAACAGGCGATTTCTTTGTGTCCATGGGGTTCCAGATGGCTATTGATTATGTCTATATGATACATAATGTCACCATCATCTGTTTTAAAGATTAAAAAAGAAAGCAGACAGAAACCCCATGAATGCTGCCAGGCAGCACTGGAGGCTGAGGGCCCTTATTCCCAGATAATGCACCACATGCCAGCCCACAGACCTGCCCTCATGCTGCACCCCCAGCACGTCCCCTTGGGAGGGAGGGAGGGAGGAAGGGAGGAATTCAGCCTCTGTTTGGAAGGAAACCTTGCCTCCTTTGCAGAAATGGCCAGCAACAACGCCTGGTCTTGCCACTCTGTCCACAGGAGTGCCGGGGTTCATCAGAATGGCATTTTTACATGAAAATGTATAGCCCAAAGCTCTGGTTCCAGGTATGACATCAGAGCACTGTGATATTAACAGGGTCCCAGTGAGTCCCAGTTACTCAAAATGAGTAACAGCCATGTCAAGCAGAGGGGCATTCAAACCCAGAGGTGAAAGATAAATCTCCAGTCTCTCTTTCTCCACGTTTCTGATGGACTTTCTCAGAACACCATGTGGGAATCTCCTACTGCCAAGGGTTCCCAGTCCCTGCCTAGGCATTTTAAGGAGGACTTGCAGTGTTGCTTACCCCATTTTCTTCTAGCGCTGCCAAGGGTTTATTAATGCTGTTGACAAACTTGTTGACATGCTCAAAGTGCTTTGTCATTTCTGTTGCTAAGACCATGTCAATAATGACTTGGCGAAGGGTTCGATACTCATTCCTGTTCAAAGAAGGAAACAATTAAGAATGCTGGCTGGTTCACAAAGGGCTGGTTGCTAAAACAAGTCTAACAAAAATGCTACAGACCATTCCTGTTGGAGAGAGGTGCTGGGGAAAGAAAGAACAGTAATAAAGGCTTGGGCAGCTGCATCTGTGTTAGATGGAGTACCTTGGGTGTGTAGAGACATATGTGCTCCAGGCATGACTGGATCTCTAGGAGTAACAGTGCCAGGGCTGGGCAGAAGCAGAGGCATCAGCTGCTTAGGAGGCTGCCAGGACATGCCACACCCACGTGTTCCCAAGGCCTTTAGCACACACACTCAGCAGTGGCTCATTCTTCAGTCAAGTTTTAAATATTTTCAATATTCAAGCAGTATTTTTCTGATGTTATCTTGAGAGGCCCAAGGCAATGGCCACATCCTTGCCCTAAATGCTTCTCTGAGGCTGCAAGAGCAACAGGTCCTTCATTATCCTGACCACTGCAACAAGGTATTTAATGTTTGACTGATGCTCTGTGACTCTTTCTCACCTTGTTCTCTACCCACCCAGCCATAGCTTGTTCTCTATGTTCAATGGCACAAAGCAACTCTTCTAGACTTGCTCACATTAAGATTTACACTAAGTTTCTTAGGGTCTGCCTTTTTATCTACAGGAGAAACTGACACTGGGGAATTACTCAGAAGATTTTTCAGGAGAGGCCGAAGCACTCTTCTCTTTCAGAAGCAAATTTCACAAGGAGCATGGACAGTTATCCACAAGGCTCCACCACAATGCTTGCCTGCCTTATGTTATGTTACACAGAGGGAAGTGAGAGGTGTTAGTGGGCAGACAAGGACCCTGGCGGTTAAGCTCACCTCTCCATGTTTTTAAATATATTGCATTTGCCATCCCGGGTGGTGAGCTGGAAAGCCAGGGCAGCGTGGTGGCTCTCCAGCACCGCCGTGTCGTTGTAGAGAATGGCGAGCTCGCTGCCAGCATTGCACAGGAAGGAATTTGTTCTTCCTGGGTGATCCACGTCGTGGACTGTGGCAGCAATGAGCGCGGCAACCTCATCAATCGGATCCAGAGTTTGCTGAAAATAGAAGGGCGCTTAGTTTTCCTGGCAGACTCATTAGAAACCCTGTCCTGTCCATAAGATGAAGCCAAGTTGCTGAGGAATAAAAGCCAAAACTCTGGAGATCAGTAAGGGTCATATGTTCTACACAGAGCAGTGGAAAATGCATTATAAACTTCATTGAACATTGCGTGACTTTTTTGGCCATTGTGTACCTCTTAATTTTTGCCTTAACCACACCTTTGTCCCAGCACATCAAATTAAACAAATGTAAAGTAATAAATTAATTTTTGTTTTCTAGCAACATTGAAGCCACCTTCACTTGGAGTTAAGGTACTTTGCTTGGAAAAAAGACCAATACTGCTAAAAATTATTTTATTACCACCAGACCCCTTAATTTCCTTTGGCCATTTAGTGTGTCCTAATCATGTTGCACTTACGTGCTGGCTAGGTTTACAATTTGAAAGGAATGTTATCCATACATCCAGTTTTTCAGTAACAGTGTCCCGGGGTCACAGCTAATGCATATTCTAGGAAGAATATTTGATGGTTTGCATCCATGGATAAATTACATGACACATGTTCTATACTTTCTGTATCCCATTCTGATTCTGGTAGCATGCTGCACTCCATGCTTCATGTCTGCTTGCAATGGGCATTGCTTTATGTCTATTTTTATCCCTCCTGTCATGAAATACAAAATTATTTTGATTCTTAAAGTTTTGTACTTAAGTTTTAATACTTTATTAATAGCATAAAGGAGAAAAAGAACTAAGCATCTCAGAAGTATTTTGTATACATTTGGAAACTAGCCTTTGTGCTGTGTTTATACTGGCATTTGTGAAGGCCCACAGATACAAAACAATTATATTAAAAATTTTAATAAAATGAAAGAGATACAAGAGCAGAAATATTCCCATTTGAATCTGGGATCAGGGCAGATAATTTTCATTCCAATTAGCTTTAATTTGAGGTCCAAATTCTCTACGGGCACTCTACTACCATTCAGAATAGTTACACTTGGTAGGTGAAAAGACAAACCCTACCCTACTTTACACCTCCTGAAATGATGCAATGACTTGACTTTGCAGGAGTAGGGATATTATTCATTGAGACTGTCAAGAGAGTCTTGTGGAGAACAAGAGAAGGCAAATAATTATTTCTGCTCTAGTTCACAGCTAGTGCTATCTGAAATACTCTCTGCTGTGTGTTAGCTTCTTCCTTCTTTCTTCCAGCTGCTGCTCATGGGATTCTGCTTTTGTGGTATGAACTTAGGAGAGAGAGATTTGAGAACAGGCTCCCCTCAGAGGGGCACACTGACCAGTGGTCAGTCTGGCTGAGAAAGACCTGTGCAGATGGGAAATGGCCAGAAACTGGAGAATACCCAACCTGCAGGACCACAGCACTCTACCTGATGCTTATTTCACAGGGATTTACAGCACTTTAACACCCAACATCAAGTCAAGGATTCTAACTATGTTATCTTAGCTCCCATGGCACAGAAGTGGAAATCATTCTGAGAATATGGCTTCAATTTGGGAGGCAGAAAATTTTCCTAGGCAAGTTAGAACTGAGTTCAAATTATCAAAAAAAAAAAAAAAAATCTCAGCATGAATTTCAGTGGCAGAATTGGGCTTTCTGTGTTTAGATTAAGTTGAACTCTGCAAAACACAAAAGCAGCTGGGCTATAACTCTGAAAAGAGAGAATTTTGAACTTTGATTCTGCTCCTTCTGTTGCAACATTTTTTTCTCTTTCTATGCCTACAGAGTAACAGAAATAACATTCTGGAAAAAGAGGAGGCAGTCATGCTTCTGTGGCATTGAAATGGATCCAGATCTTGTCTGTTTTTCATAGATATTCTTGGGAAGACCAGCTAAACCTCTGGCAAATCAGGGGCTGAAAAATCCAGTGACGTTCTATCCCCACTTGGCATATAGTGTTTGTAAATTAGCCTCTGGAGAGCACACTAATGAGCTGCAGCTCCAAGTTAAGGGAATTACTACAGTTTAATGAGCTGTCAGAAGCTTGTTTACAGTCACAAATTTCTCAGCCAGGTGCCCATCACTGGCACTATCCTTAGGCAGGCCAGTTCAGAGTTTCTACCCAAGAACATGACTCAGAAGCAGCATGTCCTACCACTCCAGTGCACACACCAAGCACTGCTTCACTCCCCTTCTCCAGTCTGGGCAACTGAGAGCAAAAGTTGCTCTGATTTATTCTGGTTGTCAGTGGCTCTAATACCCCAGTGGGTGTTACAGTACTGACAAGTAATTTTTTTCAATACTCTCCTCCAATGCAGTCTCTACAAGCCTCAGGGCATCTTGTCCAGTGGGTGATATACCCTACTTTATGGCCTATATTGTCCTGGGAGTCCTTTGCAAAATGACCACCACAAGGCATAGGAGATGGTGATTTATCACATTAAATCTGTATCTGGCAGGCACCAGCACAAAAGTAATGGTGTCATTAGCTCACCTGCCCAAGAAGGTTTAACTGTATGAAGAAGTTTTACTTGAAAAGAAGGTTTTCTTATTCTCCCATCAAGATTTCTTCAATTCTGTAATATGAGTATCTATCCTTCTACATACACTGTAAGAGAGATCCCAGAATTCATGTAAAGCAGCCCAGTTCTTTGACCTCAGAGCTACCAAACTGGTTGGCACTAGACAGACATTTGGCTTTTGAATCTGTTTCTGAGGGATCCTTCTTTGATTGCATCTGTACTTCCCACCCACACTGTTTCCTATAAATGTGGACTCACCTTTACTCTTTCTTTAGACAAGAAGTAAGCAGTGGCGTGTAGCACATCTGCTGAATGAGTAGAATTATGGTAGGAGTTGGAGGAATGGTAGTTAGCCTCAATAACTTGTAACCATGACCTCAGAGTGGATTCTGAACAGTTTAGGAATTCACAGATTCCAAAGCGAGCAAATATTTTGAGACCCAGATAAACCAAAGGCCTGTGGAGAAAAATAAACAGAAAGTTTTAAAATGAATGCAGCTGAAAGAATATTACATAGCATAAACAGTGTGAATCCATGCAGCATTTTTAGCTAATGACATGTAAAATGATGTATAAGGACTCCTTACAGCATCACTGTGTCATATACTAGAACTGTAACATATATAAAGTCAACTTCCCCTAATCCCCCCCAGTGTCAGACAAAGGTGTCTCCAGCTTTCTCTGTCAGGGAGCTGTAATGCACTAAAATTTAATTAATTATCCTGGCTTTATTACCATATGTCTGCTTGGACTTAAGGCAATACTAATAATATATTCATATTTGTGACTCACTGAAAATCACTTTAGTTCTCTTAACAAATGAACTGCCATTATTTAAGCACAGTAGGAAGCAATCATAATTATACTACTTTCAGTAAGAGTACAGGCAACAAAGTACCTCCTTTGTCCCTCTGTGGTCCCTCCAGATCAGTAAGAACAGAGCAGCTCACCTGGTGATCTCATGTATGTTGGCTGGGATAATTAATTAAGTTATTGCAATGTACCCATTAAATGTTGTAAACCACACAGACTGACTGTACTTCTACATTTTTGGTTTTAATTACTTATCTGTATCACTTCATTAGAAATCAAAATGCAGCAAAGAAAGAAAACCAGCAAGTGGATGTAAATACCTTCAGTTAAAATAAAATCATTTTAAAGAAGAATAAAACCCTAGGGGGTTTTGCACCTTTTTGGCTCATAAAACCATGGCATAAAAATGAAGTGTATGTATGTTAGCTAAGTGCCTGACATCTTTCTTAGGCTTTGGTTTTGAATACCTTTCAAAGCTCTTACAGATCTGGGATTTTGACAAAGGGTTTAAGATCATCAATTCATTGCAGGATCTGGCCTCCAAATTAGTGTCTCACAAAAGCTTTTACCTAAGACAAAGCATGATACATGAAACTAGACCCAAAAGGGGAACTTCTGATAAGCATCAGAAAACAAAACCAAGGACTTAAACAGAAAGATCAATTTACAGTCTTGGGGGAGCCTTTGCTGCTAATGAAGTACAGTCTATCAAAGCTGCTGATTGCTTTTGGAAACTTCTGTGATGGAAATTGGTATGCCCTGCTTTTTACCAGTAAATATTCTTCAGTTAAGCTTATGCATATAACATAGCCTGCCAAGATTTTAGAATAAAGACCTTCCTCTAACCCCAGAGAAAGGCAATGGGAATTCTGCTGAAAAGCTGTATTGGAACTGTTCAGGAATAAAACCTACCCAATCAAATGGAAAGAAAATAAAAACTGATCTGTATCAACTGATCAAATCAAGACCAGCATGTTGACCCTGTGTGTAGTTTGCCATAATAGGAATTTGAATCCCCACAAGAAAATAATTTGATTTGTACAATTTTTCTATTACGGCGTAAAGGAAGGCTTTAAAAAATACGTTGTATTGTCATTATATCATACCAAAGATATAATCTTCACTTACATCCACTGGGAATTTGCAGGAAATAGTGTATGATGAAACAGAAGATATTTAAGATGCATACACAACTAGAAATGACCATGAGAAAATTTCAAACATCTGACACTGAAAATAAAATCAATTCCATTCCAAAAGCACAGGTAGAGAACTTAAGGATCTGATTACAGGATGACATTTAAGTCACTTTTCAGCAACTTCAGTTTGTGAGCTCTTGCGTTTACTGACCTTTTATGGGTGGCAGCCTCAAGTTCAAAGATATCAAAATCCCACTGCTCCTCATTTTCCATTGCCTGTGTTATCCGTGGGGGAATGTCATTGAGGGAGATTGGAGAGCTCAGACTGCCAGCGACCTGGTGAGTCTCTTTTGAGGAATACAGTTATTACTATATGTATTAATTAACAGTGTATTAAGTAGCACATATAATAGTGAGATACAATTTTACTGAATGATCATGCTTTCTCTCCTGTAGTAACACCCAGCAACTCTCGTTTCTATAAAGCTCAGTAATGCTGCAGAAAAACGCTTACAGATTAAAAAAAAAACCCCAAACAAAAATTACTCATAGAAAAGAACATCTAATCACATTTCCCCTGTTTCTTAAATTTCTGCACATGCTCTAGTATCTCAGTAGCTGCCAAATTAAAACTTACGTTTTGCTGACAATATGTATTCGTTCCCTGATAATCTTCGTAAACCATCCTGTTAAATAAAAGTTGCAAGTTAAATGCAAGGTACTGCACAAAAGGTCTAGGAGATGATGACCCCAAATAGCAGCACAACAACTTCAGAGAAGCCTGACTGCAACCTGTCACAGCCATCAGAGCTCTCCCTTGCTTGTCTGTACTGTTAAGATTGGCCTGTTTTACCTAGAGCTCATAACAGATGAGAAACTGCAGGCTAGAGGATACAATATGGACTCAGGTAAAAACTCAAGTTTCTCAGGTGCAGATGGAGGTCTGGAATTGCAGCCTCACATCTGTCCTTGTCTGGACAGCATGCACACAAGTTGTGGGTCTTGGTGTGCCATGAAGCAGACACGGTGTGTCCATGCACTTCCCACCAGCCAGCAAAGGTGGGCACTGGGAGGGAGTGGATGGAGACATTGCCCTGCTCTCCTGCCCTGGTACTGGCAGATCCAGTCACCTCAGCAGCATAAGAATCTCATGACTGCAGAGGAAGAAATTACTCTGAGGCTTCCTTTCTATCACACGGAACGTATGCTTGTTTGCTCTTCAGTTCAGTGCCTCCTAGGCTTAGTTCTGGCATGATGCCTAAATGTGAACACTGAGATGATGGATTAAAACTAACAGAATGATGTGTTTAATATTTACTTTTTGTTTTATAATTCTAAATGCTGTGGCTCAAATCCTGCTTGCTCTTTTGAGGTTACAGCTGTTAGCTCCTGTTTAGCCCATGATGTAAAAAAATTGTGTTTAAAAAAAGTATTTCTGGACACACAAAAAATGTTATTAACACCAAGTATAGCAGAAGTCAATGTGGATCCTGTATCTGAACATGGAATATCTGCTCTTATAAGAACTGTTATATCGAATTTTTATTTTCACATTTGTAAGTAAACGAGCCTGGAGTTTTGTGATTTAAAAGGAAAGGGAGTACAACAGTGGCTGCTCAGTAGAACTGCTATGACACGAATATTTAGGACACCAGATGCTGCCTATGATTTAGAATCAAAGATTAGTTTTTTAAGAGTTGAAATAGCAGGTGTAATTGTATCTGGTAAATCTCTCTTTGAACTCTAAATGCCCTTCCCGCTTGAGAGTTCAAATCCAATAATGCATTACTTGTTCCCTTCTCAGACATAACTTCTGGACACAAATGGAACAATATGATTCTGTTTTCTGCAGACCATTTGATGGAAAAATGTTTCTTTCCAATGACTTTAAAACTCATACCATGCCATATGCTCTGAAATGAATTTTCTCAGCTTTTCTTATTGTTCCATAAAAAAGCCTTTGGTTTATTTTTGGTAAGGATTTTATATTTTGCAACATTGTTATCTTCATGTTTGGGGACCAAATACAATCGGAATACAAATGCATGTAAGAGTCAACAATCCATAAAAAGGAGAAAACAGTTGAGTTTATGGACTCTTATGTATCCGGCAGGAGAAAAAATTCACTTTGAGACTAATGACTGTATGTATCAATATCCTTCCTATATTTTTATAGTTAAGGTAACGATAAATTTTGTCTACTCAGTTAGTAAATACAACCCAATATGAACCATTCAGGTCTTCTCCTGGAATTCCTGGAGTCTTCCATATGTTTCTCCCCATTAGATATTTGCTGTGGTATTTTAAAAGGCAAAAACACACATAAACTCTTTGAAGATTCTGATAGACACTACGAAGGCATCATAGCAGTTCCAACATGAAATTATAATAGCCCAGAGACATCTCTGAAAAGCTCACATCTTGTGAGCCATTTTGCATCCAACACTCTGTAGAATTTTTTTCCTGATGTGGCCTTTCACATGCAACCTACAGACTAATGAGAACACATATCCTTAAGGCACAGGTAACATTCATCTAAACTCACCTTGGGTTCAGCTCTTGCTTTGTTTTGTGCCCTTTGTTCAGCTTTGGGTACCGTGATACAGGTACAAATTCAATCCAAGAAACAGCAACAAAAATATGTATTTTGCATCCTTTTGAAAACACATTATTTTGATAGACTGAAAGGCCCCCCCCAAACATGTCATTCTAATTAATAAATGCAAGTATCTGGTTGTCTTTCTTTCTTCCTCTCCCATCTATACCTTACTCCAATGAATCATACTGGGAAAAAAAAGAACTGTTTTTACTTTCTATTTCTAGCTAAACTGATGTTTTAACGGGGCTGGTCAATTTTCTTCCCATTTTCACAGCTACATTATTCAGGTAGAGAGGGGAAAGCCTACAAAGAGAGGTGTGCATTTTTTCCTGAAAATTTGGCAGTGTAGAGGCAGAGCACATGGCAGATGATAAAGTAACTGGGAAAATCAGGCAGAGAACATTAATCCAGAGCTGTTTGAGGCAGTAAGTACTTACTGTCATTAACCCTCCAACCAGGTCACTTGTATGTGGATCCTCATCTTTTGTCCCCAGTTGTGGAGAGTACAATTCAGTGGTTCTTAAAATCTCCAAAGCCCGGTCTAAAGCTTCTGCAACTGGCATGGGACTGCTCTCTTGTGCAGCATTGATGATGTTTATTACCTAATGTAGCATTGGACATATTGTGAACTTAGAAGTGATTTTAAAAAAACAGACACACTCATTCATTACTATGGAAGACTCAGGAAAATAACAAGATCTAAAACTTTAATCCACATGAGGGAAAATCAAAATGAAAGGGATATTACTGAAACACTGATGTTTGCTACTGACTCTGGGAATAAGCTCGTGGCCTTAAAGACAGCAATCTTATTAATGAGTTTCCCCTCCAAGGCACAGCCTCAAAATGTCTCTGAATGGATTTAATGTAACTTTCTCCCATTTGCCTCTCTCAAGGATTTTTGACAAATCCTTGAACAGTTTCAGAAAGCAGTTGACAATCCATGAGTGAGAAGGAGGAACTCCAGTCCCTCCTTCTTAGAAAGGATCACGGGATGGCTGACCCCATGGATGGCACTCTACCAAGCAGGTTTGGGAGATCTTTGCTCAGAGTTTTCTGGCTTTTTGGAGCTACAGCAGTGGGCAGGTGGAACAGGGGAGGGTTTTGCAGCAGAGGCTGTCCTGGAGCCTCGTGCCCCAGTGCTGCAGCACAGCTGTGCCCTTACCTTGGTGATGGGTGCCTCGATGGTCATGGAGTGGACCCTGGCCATGGAGGAGCGGCGCCGCTGGGAGCTGCCTGTGTGCAAAGCAGAGCACAATTTGTACAAGGCCAGGAACTCCTGAGGCCTTTTCTGCACTGCTTACCCTGCTGTGCCTTTCAGAGGCAATCTACTGCAGAATGCACTCCCATGCTTGGGATGCTGGGGACACACAAGTGCAAAGAGATGCTGGCTGAACCACTGACGTCCCTGATTAGAGGTAAGTGGCTGTGACAGCCTGGCAAAATCAAGGCTTTGCTATTTTTATTTAAATTAATTAAAATATTCAGTTACAAACTCAGTTAAAAGACCATACAGATGTGTGTGTATAAGCTGGCAGGCACAGGCAGGTAACCACTGAATTCAGATTATTACAGGATGTATCTACTCTTGCTGCCTGATGCAGTATGACAAGTCATAATGAGTCAGCTTCCAAGCTGAGGTAAATCACTGGAGCTCTTTTGAAGTGGGTACCTATGCCAAATAAAACCAGCAGAGGTTCTAGCCTATTATTCATTGGAAATTTAAAAACAAATGTTTTATATTGGTTAGCAATTTTGGTCCTGCAGAGGAAAGGGCAAGATGAGACTTTTCTGGATGTTATGCTACCTGTAAAATGCAGACACATCTCTGTTACTCATTGTGCTGAGCAGCTCTTAAGAGGAAGAATCAATGCTATTTTTGCTATACTGGAGCATGGCTGTATTCTCACTGCCACGGACATGCTTCACTAGTGCATGCCACCTAGACTGTGATGTGGTATGGCTGAACAAAAGCATGTAAGTATCAGCAACAGTTTTGAGTATTTGACTCATCTGTCAAGTTTGGGGTGATCTAACAGAGCAAAATACAACACGGTGAAAGAAAACAAAATTAAGAAAAAAAAGTCTTAATGTATTTATCAAGAGAAGAGGTAAGAAATGTAATAATTTTTGTACTGGGTTTGCATGACAACTTCAACTCAGCCAGACCCAACACAATGAGTTGTTTTACATACCATCACTCCCTCGTGATGTTGTGGATCTGACATCCAGGGATCCCTTCCTCATGTCTTTGTGTCTGCAAGTCTGAGTATCTGTGAAGAAAAGGATATTGCATAATGACACAAAGTTTTGCCTAAGATGTTTGTTAAGGGAACTGAAGCTCAGAAAAGCCTGGCAGCAGCTGAGTGACACTGACCTCAATGCTTCAGCAGATGAGAGCAGATGAAAGTGCCTTTTAAAGCTCTTTCCCTACTACACTGTCCTGAACCCAGCCAAGCTCTCAGGCAGAACGTGCCTAAATGTCTGTGCAGAAGGAAACAGTGTGGAGGGAAAAGCTCTTCTCTTGCCACCAGGACACAACTGCAGTTGTGAACACAACTTGTGCAGCACACCAGGGCTCACTCAAGTAACCACTGCCACCAAGAACTGGTGGGCCAAAGCAGAGCAGAGGCCAGCAAACGAGGCAGTGAATCCCAGCTTCCTTAGGGACTCCAAGATTCAGCCTGTGCTGACTGCAGTTAACAAGCACCTACAGCGTGGATGCCAAGGATGTCCTGATTGAAGTGTTGATACGTGGGATGAGGGGGAATGGCAGTGTTGGTCATCCTCATTTCCACCCACATGCAAATTCCCCACAATGCAGCTCAAAGCAGGGCAGACACAGGTGCCACGAGCTAGAGAGCAGCCACAGCAACACGATGGCATGACAGCATCCTTCTCGTTTCTAATTCTGCCCCAGGGATCCACCACCTGCAGTTGAATTGTGGCACTGACTCCAGCAACACCACCATACCAGCTTGGAGCCCTGGCACTGTGTTTTCAAAGGTGGGTTGCTTTATGTCACCTCTAAAATAAATGAGGCAGGTAGACAGGGAGCTTGTATTTACTCTCCTGCCTTTTGGGCTGGATTCCCAGGTTATCATGAGGCAAACAGGACTGTTCTGTGAAACGGTTATCAGTCAAATCACTAACAGTGACCTTTATTCTCTCCCCAGGTGTGTTCTCCACTTATTGGGACAGAAGACACGTGTCATACCTGTTTGAGATTCAGCCTGAATACATTCACATGTCTTCTCCACCTGCAATTCAGTATGAGAAATCCAGTTAGTCAGAACTTTGCCATTATTTTGGAATACTTAGGGCTCAAACTAAAGTGAGCATAGCACTGTTTTCACTTACCTTATTGTTGTCATTGCACAGTCTACTAATTGACACATAGTGTCTAATCCTTCTGTAGGCAAAAAACAGTGTTGTTAATTCCCATCCAAACCTCAGCTCTCATTCAGTGCTGACACTTGGGCGCTCCAAAGGCTCGATTTGGGGACTAAGTGGAAGTTGCATAAAAACCTAGACATGCTTGAATTTCTGCCCGTGACCAAAGCTCACAGTGACCTCATCATGTAGCAACCTCTGGCAACAGCCATGAAAGGAGCATGGAAAAGTGAGCATGGAAGGACTCAGTGCAGGTGCCCAGTGAAACAGGACATGGGTGCTGCTGGTACCAACGTGATGCACAGAAAGACAGGAGGGTGCACTTGCACTTCAGGGAGAATTAGAAAGTCAGAGCCACAAGTGAGCACATCTGCATCTTTGGCTCCTTTTGGGGGAGAATTAGGAGAATTTCACTTTCCCTGCACTCAGCATGTAAAGCTGATTTTGCCCCAAGGAATTAAGTGCAGAGGTCTGAGGCACCCTTTCTTGCATAAGCTTCCATTATACTCAGTAGCAGGATAACCCAATTATCTGCTTAAAGCAACTGAACTCTAAACTGAGCCTTCATTCAGACACAAATCATGGCTTTAGCTCTCATACTTACCCTCCCTGTCCAATGACAGGTAGTATCTTCACATTTTGTTGTATGCTATCTCCATTTTTCTTTTTCGCATAGTACATTCCTTGCCATTCCTGAAAACATAATTCGAGTGGAAGGAAGTTCAGATAAAACACAAAGAGAAGCTGTAGCTTCAAACCTTCTTTCACTGAAAGCTGGCTCACAATACAAAACCAGGCAGGACTGGCTAAACTGTGCTCAAACCCTCACATTTCTCCCCTGTAAGTAACATAGTGCATATCTTGAGCTGGGCCTTTACTAAATACCAAGTGATTAATGAATAATTGAATTCATCTTGCACATTCACTTAACACAAACTGCTCAGGCTAATTGCTGTATTTCAGCTGAGTTCAACAAACTTTAGATCAGATCTTACATATTGTGTTATTTATGAGAGACTGACAGATTTCACAGTCAGGCAGGCCAGAGCACAGGTACAGAGAGAATAGTTTTACATTTATGTAGATGGAGCCAGCAAATAAAGACTCCAGCCCACAGAGAACTGCATGGTGACAAGCTGTACAGAAAAAAATATGAAAGGCTTTTCTGAGGATCTGTCAGAAGAGAATTGTTCATAACAAACTGTGTAGTGAGCATAATGTCTTCTGTGAGCTGCTTGAGGAATACAAATGAAGATAAAGCAAGCACCACAAAATTCAATGCTCTCATAATTAAAACTATGCATATCAATAGTTTCCTGACAACCAGGATGAGGTAGAGATGAGTAATTGATCTCTAACCCAGGTAATAAACCCAGGATGTGCACAAAGGGGTGAAGTCATAAGCTACAGATTGGATAATTCCCTCATTGAAAGCACATCCTTTTCAAGGCAGGTTATTCACTAATGTGTTCTTCTTAGTCAACAGATCAAATTTTCAACTTGTGAATTTCTAAAACCTGTGAAACTGTGGCAGGAAATGTGTGAGGGAAAAGGTCAGCACAATTCTGAGAAACAGGAGGTCCAAGCCAAACTCCTGCTGGTAGGTAAAGTTCTCCCAGGGATGTTACTTAAATGTATTTTAAGAACACCATATGCTCTCTCCCAGAGCCTCTGTCAGCAATCCAACAGAGAAGAGCTATTCCCAAGACGTGCTGTCAGTCAAGCCCATGGTTATGTCTGCACTGGAGCCACACAAGCACCGTGACCAGTCCCTGCTGTGGGCAGTGCTGGGATCAAACAGGAGCAGACACCCCACACAGCAAACCCCAGAGTGTCACCCCCTACACAGTGAATCAGTGCTGAGGTTTCAAACTCCGTGAAGAAGGCCAGGGCACACATCTCTCCACTGAGCCCTCACACAGGCACGGTAAGGAACCCCCCAGTTCAGCCTTCCTTTCAGACTGGGGCTTCTTGCACTAGACAGCAAAGTTCAGCAAACTGCTTGTGGAAAGCAGAGCAAAGCAAAATAAACACGAGACCTCATGAGCACGATCTCACAGAACCAAAGGCTGAGTTAGGAAGGTGCTGCCACAGACCTTTCTCACAGAGTGTGATTGCTCTGCCACCCGCCCTGGAAAGACCTTGCAAACAGTTCCCAAGGAGCAGGAGGAACTGCATGTCTTGTCTGCTTTATCAGTAGCTATTCATCTCACTGCAGAAAAAAGCAAACTAAGAGCTTAGTGTCAAACTGCAGAGATCAGAGGCAGCAAGAATTCTAGTCAGAACTGCACATTTCATCTTAATGGATGCAATTTGAATCATGAAACAGAAGAATGAAGACAAGCACAACTTTTTTTTAACTCCTCAAGTACGGATGGATGAACATTTCAGTAACATTGGCTTCTGGCAAATTACAGCCAGCTGGAGTAACTAAAAATTAACTTCCAGAGATATGGTTTTTACTAAGAGAAACAACATCCTGACCCAAGA
The DNA here is from genome assembly GCA_026261815.1 of Monarcha castaneiventris obscurior. Taxonomy (NCBI): domain Eukaryota; kingdom Metazoa; phylum Chordata; class Aves; order Passeriformes; family Monarchidae; genus Monarcha; species Monarcha castaneiventris. The sequence goes on along the minus strand of JAMPIT010000434.1, from coordinate 3,179,993 downwards.
ACTCCTATGTATCATGCAATTACCAATTTTTTGAGTGTAACACCTATGAAGTTCTGTTTGAGTATACTGAACTTCCTCATAGCACTAGAGGTGCTAAAACCTAAACCTAAAACAGCTTAAGCTGTTCCAGAAAGAGAGGTTTAAGTAGGGAGTATTTCATTAGCCCTCACTGTTGAAGTCACACAGTCAGGAGTAAAATTAGTACAAGGAAGGAGTTGAATAAGATTTAGATTTCTATCATTCACAGAGTAAAATATATTTCTGTTACTAATGAAATTTTTATCAGGCCCACTAAAATATTTGAAAATTTATCACTTCGTATCTTGAGAATTGATGGTGGGGGCCTGACACATCGAATGTATTTGAATTAGAACTTAATAAATACTCCCTCCTAACATCAGCTTTGTATTGCACACATTTACTGAAACAACTTCAGTCAGGCAACAGAGGTGTGAAGCACCATAATCCAAACTATTGTCTGTCGCTGGGATCTCTTCCAGCCAGCCAACACATGTGGAAATGAGCAACAGATTCTCCTTGAAATGCACATGGAATCTGCACCCAGCTTTTGTCACTGTGTCAGTGACACTTTCCATGCCTTAATTAGACCTCCCTGGATGGGGGAGATTTTTTAGAGTCTTTGCGAGGAGTCCAAGAGACAAACGGGACCTTCAGCATTCTCTGCTTTCAGATAGTTGTTTATTAAACCTTATCATAGAGTCACTGACGTGACCCAGACACAGCACAAAGCAGAGAATGCAAGAGAAAGCCAAATTATCAAGATTACACAGTCTTTTTAAAGGTAAATCACCCAATGAAAACTTAAAACGAAAGATATTTTCACTTTTCCACCAATGTTCAATAAATCACTTTGTCACATAGACAGGAACTGCAGAATTCTTTATCCAGTCACCCCAAACTACTTCTACTGCAGAATATGGAGTAATAGAAGAAGAAGAAGGCCTGGAGAACAACAACAATCCTCTATTTTGAAGTTTTTAATCTATTTACTATATTAACAAACCCAAAACCTCTAAATTTTTCACCTTGTGACAATCTTACATAATATTCTATCCCCTAGCTCACACCAGTGTAGATTCTAATTCTTCCCAGAGCATAGACAATTTTCTCCACGGACAAAGGTCAAAAACAGAGTTGTCCAGGGGGGGCAGAACCCTTCGAAACAGGCAGAGAAATATTCTCTGCACTCTGGATTCCCACATGTCAGCACCCTGGCCTACAGAGCACAACTCACCACCACTCTGCATCTGTGCTCCTGCATCCCTGTGTGCCACCATCCACTGGGGCACCTCCCTGCTCTGTGCAGGGTCGTGCTGCTTCCCAAGGAGAGTCCCTGTGACCCGAGCAGCTCTCCTGACCCCCAGTCTGGGCCTTGGCACATCATCAAACACACCCTTTCCCAAAGCTCTCTGTGCAACCTCCACCATCTCTTCCTACAGGGCACTGTGTCACAGTGACCTCAGAAACCAGCTCACCTCGGTGCAAAAAACATTTCTAATGGAAATCCATTAGACAGCTCCCATGTCATTAGGGAATTAAACAGATTGGCAGCTGGCAGCTGACACTGCCTATCACTTTCAAGTGATATTGCAAATGTCTCCTTGGTATTTTTACAGCCTGAACTTGCAAATCAGCTTCCACATTTCATGGTGAAATACTTCAATATGGTACTTTTCTCATTTACATGGCACCAGATAATGTGCATCCATCTCATTTTTCTTTGGCACTCCCACACCATTTGCTACAAACAGCATAAATTATAAAGAAATGCAGCAAGTCACTTATTTTTGTAAAACAAGTACCTCTACCAAGCAAGAAAAGAGAAAGAAGCTCTGAAAAAAGTGAACATTTTTTTAGTTCCTGTTCTCGTTTTAAGTGAGTTGCAAATGCCACGTGTCTGTGAAGCTGCAAGTCACAATGGGTGTCACTGCTGGGCCACAATAACCTTTACAGGTAGCAAATAAAAATGATACAATGCCATTACTCACCTTTCCTATCTTTATGCAGGAATTAATAGTATCTAGGAAATCAGCTTTTTTTTCATTTATAGGCACTTCTGTTAATTCCTTTTCTATTAGTTCACCTATTTGATAGCCCATCATTGTTTCAAAAGCAGGATTGACGTACTGTGAAATAAAAACAAACAAATACCCATTCAACAGTACACTTAGAGCACAACAGAATCCCTTTTTTTTGTTTAACCAGGAGGTCCCTTTCCCAGCCTGAAATAAATGTCTGCATGTACTATTCCTGAGAGAGACACTCACATTTTTTCCTTTGTGAGGCAAACCAGGAAATTTCCATGCTAGAACAGTTGTGCAGAGTGTGTGCATGTCAGCAAAGAGAGGGAAATTATGCAAACAGCTGAGTATCACATATCCACAGAGTTTAGACAGACAACATCAATTCCTGAAAAATGGGCTCTGTCAGTTCCCAAACCAATAAACCTCAAATCTGCCTCAGTGTTCCTAAAAATCACAAACTGGATGGTGGGATACCAGAGGAATATTAGCCATATCTCTTGGCAAATCCATCATCTTATTCTAAGGGCCAACCATCACTGCTCCCCTGTCCAGGCAAAGCCCAGCCAAGCAGAGTGGAAGAAGTGGAATTAAATAAAGCAGTTTCTCCCTAAAGTGAATGTTGCCTCTCACTGCAGTTTTTGTGTCAGTTCTCTCATACTCTGGGGCTGTCAGCAGAGGGGCAAAATTGGGTCTGAAAAAAGCATATTCAAAACAACTTCAGGATGTGTTCTGTTATTTTTGTAAAAGGGATGAAGAAGGCACATCCTTCAATGAAGTTGCCATTGTCAAGATTTGGGTCAAGAAGGTACAATTTTTATGCATGTTATAATTCCCAGAGGCTTAGACACAAGCTCTTTACTGATAATAAAATCACTCCTCACTGCTTCATAGCTAGGGATGGAACTAACTCCTTTAAAAAGATGATGGTTTTCAGAACTGCAAACCTAAGCACAATTTCTTTTCCCTGTTTTAAAAAACTTTCTAAGAGAGGATTACATTCAAAAACAGTTGGCCCAAAAATTCAGATACATCAAGCAGTATCAGATTTTAGAAAAGAAAAAGTAAAATTATTTAAATACAGCATCCATTAGACTTTAAAGAGCATCAAATTAACATACAATATTTTTGGAAAAGAATGCATATAAGCTAGTGGCTGCATTCATTCTTGATATAGAGAAAAAATGAATAATAGAGGTAAAGAATCAAAACAAAAAATAAGAGAGTAAATCCTTATTCATTCAGAAACAACAATCTCCCTTAAAATTTATTTGATTTATGCAAGACACTTTGAATTCTGAGAAAATTCTACTCTACAGCTAAACCCACTTCAATCTTTTAGAACCATTAAGTTAGATTAGATTCTTGTGCTGTAAGAAAGAGTAAGTGCAATCATAGACGAAATAAAATACGGAGCAATTTTCTGTACTTATGACTGGAACAAACCTGTATTACATGGTCTTCACTTGTGATCTCAATGGCTTCTTGACTTTTCTCTAATGCTGTAAATAATGAATTACATGCCCTGGAGAAAAAAGAAAAAGGCATCAAAAAAATTTTATCCATTTAATTCTTCTCATATATGATAATAAAGTATTACAACTCCATACTGAATAATGCTGTAGTTTAACAATTAATGTCTTTTCTTCAGGGAACTGACATTCTATAATTAACTACTGCACATTAAAATAAATACTCTATTAAGGATGTGGCTGAATTGGAACTTTTTTGTTGATAAGGTTTTTGGTAAAATTACCTTAGTTTGAACTGTGCCTGCACCTGTCCAAATTCCAGCTGAATCAACTCATTGTAACAGGCCATTCTACTAGAATTTTCTATATATCTCTGCAAATGAAAGGTTAGAAATATTTCATTAATAAACATTCCTGTCTGCAAGGACTTGAAGCTCTGTTTTCTTTTGCTTGCTAAAGAACCAAAAAAGGAGTAGATATGCCAAAAATGAACATGCTGGGACATGAGCAATGGGAGAAGATTATTTTTTGGTACTAGCAAAACTTTTCAGGTTACTGCATTTTGAAAAGGTGACAGATCCTCATGGCAATGAGATTCAACCAACCTGTTTATTCCCTGTGATTGTCAGCAGGATCAATGTATTTTTTAAAAATCTAATTTTGGCTTTCATGCTACTTATTTAAAATAACAGCAAAAAAATTGTTTGGTCTCAAGTAATTAAAAATTTGAAATTATTATGAGTTTCCAATTGCTAATACCCCAAACTGTCTCTACAGATGAAAGCAAAATCTCCTGTCAAGTATACCTTTATTGACTTTGGGGCTTTTATAGCAATGCTCTCAGTATCTTTCACTTTTTAAAAACCATTTCATATTTACCAGGTATGAGCCTGAACATTAAATCTTTGTTCACACTAAACTGCCATGGACATGGATAGTTTGGGAGGGAAGACTGATTATCCTCCACAATCAAAGCTGCTAAACAAAATTTTCTATGCTTTGCCATTAGCCCCATCTCCAAGGCTCTGTTCCATAAATAATTCAGAACCTGTGCTGAATTACTTATGTGCCCACTGGAACGACTCTGTTCATATAAATGCCATTATCTTCAGGCTGTAGTATTTCCTGGATTGGGACCTTACTAGAAATAAGCAGATGGGTGCAAATGGAATGTGATGGGACAGCAAAAATCTGGTGAGCATGCAACCAAATATTCTGAATTGCACTCTGAATCAGGCCCCTTCTTGTTCCATTGTCAGCTGAAGGCAATAAGGAACCCACTGAACTGACACTCTAATAAGCACCTTTTCTGCTTAGCTGGAATAGTTGCCAAGGAACAGATTCAATGCAACACTTTTCAGGTGCCTCCAAACAATAGCTAATGGCACTTGACAGCATCTGAAGCCTGTTTACAGATGGGAATTGGCATCTGATAGAAGACATTTCCCAGGGCAGAATTCTGTTGCTCACTGCAAGCTGCTCTCTGGCTCTGCCACAGCCACTGATCAATTCTGTCAATGTCAACTTTTCAAGGAAAGGACCACGTATTTTATCTGAAATAAATGTATGAAGCAGGAAAGTCTCAGACCCACTTCTGACAGTCCCAAGAGTGTCATGCTGATGTTCAGAACTGGGACACAGAAGAATGAGCAGCACGAAAAACATCTACAGGTGGCATCACTGACACAAATGGTGACTGACAGCCAAACTCCTGGAGAGTTTCTTGCATGACAGTTTGGAAATGTCAGAGTATAGCACATACCCTTGTGAAGCCAGCAGAGATCAGGGGCAATATTGATGACTCTTCACGATCTGTGTGCCTTTGAAATAAGGAGGATAAATCAGATTATTTTTGTAATCAACTCAGACCAAATTTCACAATCTGTTGATCTACTTGTACCCCAGCTGTCACACTGAGGCTAATGCTGCCAGATCCTTACAGGACCTAGGAATAAAACATATTTTTGTATTTTTTGTAAGCTTTCCTCTTTGGCATGGATAAGCCAAAACGTTCTTTTCCTTCATGCATGTAATGAGCTGCTTACATCAAAAAAAACCCTAATGCTTCAAGGAAACCAATTAATGAGTTAGGTCGTTGGACTATTCCTACTTTTTCTGTACTGGATCCTTGTTGTTTATGCTGTCATTAGTCAGAAATGCACTTGAAAGTCTACACAGCCCAAGTTTTAAGAAATCTCTTGTTGCCTGAATGTACCAAATCTCAGATGGGCAACTCAAGGTGCCTGAATGAAGATGGATTTTCTAGTGCTGCCTACCCACTGCCTTCTAGTAAGTCACATTATTTGGGACACATTCCCAGATGAAGTATGTGAATAATCTGGCCATACTAACTGTTAAAAGACACTTCAGCATATGTGAATGTATGGCTGGAATCTGGAAGAAAGGCCATTATGTGAAGTTTCTGTCAATAAGCAGATTGAAGCTGGTCGTGTTTAGCAGATGGCACAATAGCTTTTATTTATGCATGAAGTTTCGGATCTTGAAATGTTTAATTAGGGTCCTTTTTTTGGTAGAGATGATGGTATATTTTAAATGGGAAATTTCAACACCTCAGAATTAATGTTTTCTGAGAAATAGCCACCCCCAAATTATCCTTTAAGGAAATTATCTTTCAGTATTTCATTCCATTAAATACACTGGGTTTGGTTTTGGTTTTTTTTTTTTAGTTTTACATTATTTTATGACATATTAGTAATGTTTTCAAAGGAGGAGGAGGGGAACAGCATATGTAGTTCTCTACTGAGTTGTCATAATCTCATTTGCTTTTAAAACTCCTGTGGTCAGATGATATTTTGTACTGACCGAATTGTTCTATGTCGTTTTTCACACTCAGCAGATCTCTGGTTTTTGCTGAGATTAATCGTAGTAAAAGGCAGATCAAGAAAGGTTCAAAACACAGATCTGTGTGAGTTTAGTACAGGATGTTGCAGAAGTTGTTTGAAATATACTCTAAAAGCCTGCAGTGATGGGGGGAGTGGGAGGAGGAGCTCAAAACAAAACCCAAGAATCTTCTGTAAAGAAGAATCTTTACAGAGATTCTCTTTACTGAGATTCTTCAGTAAAAAACAGAAATTAAAAAACTATTTCTGTCCCAATCCTATGGTTAAAAATAGTAAAAACTATGGTGCAACACATTATTATTAGCACAGTAAGAAGTTCTAATTCAGGTTTTTTAATGTAGTATTTACTTTTACCATGATAAGATTTATGGTTTTGATCACAGGTGAAAGTAAAGATATGAGTATTTACCTTTGTACTACACAAATAATGACTGTATTTTCTGAGGCTTTCGTTGTTTTGATAGACCTTTAAATAAAAAAGCAAACCATTTAAATGTTTTTTAAGTTCACATTTCAGAAAACATGACTTTACAGAATCTTCACACAGCTGTTTTCTTAAAATACCTCTTTTAAATCATTTAACAACAAACCAAAAGTCAAATCCCGAGCCTGCTGCTAAGAAAAGAGGATAAATTATGTCTGAAACTCCATGAACATAGATTAATCTACAACTCAGATACTCATAGTGGGGAAGGGCAAAAAACATCCTCTCTGAAACAGCATCTAATGGACTTGTTTGAAGGGCTTGGCCTCACTGATTTAAGGTGCATTTTGCTGAATTTTGGGACAGATTGGTGAAAATGGAACAAGGGGAACAGTGCTGCTACCTAGTCTTGGCCTGACAAAGATCTCATCTACTTCCTTCAGCCCAGCAAGAAGAGCCTTTGCCCCACCACAGTCCCCAGGGCACAGCCTCTGACCCTGCCACCCCACCCCACAGACTAATTCAGTCTAGACACATTCCCAAGGGCCATTTCACTGCAAAGCCACTGGAGCAAGGCACTGCTGCCTGTCCTGGCTCTGTGGAGACTCACAAAGGCAAAGCCTTTTCTCCTTTTTTCATACTTTACAGCGGTTTCCGAAATTATTTTTGGAATCTGTTTGCAATTTTGCTCTGCTTAACATATTTTCAAATGTTGTAGATATGGAAACGTGCACACCAAACATTGCCTGTTTGCATTGGGAGTTATTCAACAGCAAGTGGCATTGCAAAATAACTAGAACATAAATGAAGTGAATGAATTAATTGAAGTGCTTGGTGGCACATGCTATCTTTGCAGTTGATTTAGTCTGAAAACAAGGAACCAGGTATTTGTAAAAAAATAAACAAACAACCAAACAACAAAAGAAAACCAAAAAACCCCCAACAGTTCACTACAGCAACAAATTTGTATGCTGTGGCTCCAAGCCAGATTGAGCTTGAGAGACCCTAGCACACAACCAAAAATGCTGCTGCTATCAGATTTAAGCACTGAGGTAACACTCTTTGATGCTGCCAGTGCACATCTGTCCAAAACCAAAAAAATCGAGGATGGATAGAGTTTATAAAAAGTCATATAAAACCAAAAAACACCCTTTGATGATGTGTTAACTGTATTGTCAAGCATTAATTCCACTGAAGCAGTGCTTACCTGCATAACGCTTCTGCATCGAAGTATCTGGAATGTCTATGGTCAATAATGATAATGTCATGGTGTTTATCTAGAAAACATTCTAGTGCAGACTGAGGTGTCCTGGCAATGTTACATCGAAATCCAGCCTTGTCACACGCCCAGCGGAACCCGTTACTCTGGTCGTCCTCCTCAGCAAACACTAAAAGTACCTGAGGCAAACACAGGCAGTGCATCATCACCAACAAATCTTACAGTAGATTCTGTGACTTGTCCCTCTTCTTAACCTGCTTTTTAAAGCCACTTTTATGCTTAATCCATTGTTTTTAACAGAACTGCTTTCCACAGACCACTGCTTTTTTATAGTTGTCCTTATGCAGAGGTGTTTCAAGTGGGTGAAACAGTCAGCCAGAGCCATGCATTTCCACATGGGAAAAACAAGTTTTGGAACAGTCTCTCTTGTCATTATCTACAAAGAGAGCTTAGGCAACCAGCTGAGACAAGATGCCTGTGTTTCAGACAGTGTGCCTGAACCAACAGTGAGTCCACTTCACTGAAACCGTCTCACATGCAAACTCTTTCTTGGGGTTTATTTTTCTTTCCAGGATCATATTCCAGAAAAGGGAAAACAAAAAAAGCACCACAGTTCATCTCGTGTGAATCAGCATTTAATGCTGCTCCAATGGCACGATGAAAAATGTGCTTTCCTTTCCATCTCATCCTAATTCCCCAAAGCACTGGGTGCTGCCCACTCTGTGGGGTTTCTGGATATCCCAGACAGGCTGGTCAGAAGGGACTCGAGCCAGACTGAAACCATAAGCAGTACCTCTGTATATGGAGTATGTCCCCATGTGACTCCTACACAAAGCCTGCCATGGGATTTATATCACAGAAGGAGATTATCATAGCTGAAATCCAGAACTGGAGGTCAGACCTATGAGCCAGTATTTGCTCTGTCCTAACTTGCCGTGTAATTGCCAGTAACTAATCTCCCTGAGCCTTTTTAAAATCAACACAATGCCTACAGACTAAAAGTATGATAAGGCCCAATTCCTTTAAAATGCATTTCCAATTCTAGGATTTAATACAGTACAGAAGATGAACAAAGTCTGCTAAGGAAGACTCCCACTGATGTGATTGTGCTTTGCATCAGGGTAATGTTTGCAGAAGAAAACTTCTCTTGCCTGAAAGAATGCAGCATGGCAGACTACAGATCTATGTTGTGTCCATTTTGGGGATGGCTCAGCACATGCAGCCTTTTGGGAAAATGGATAACTAAGCCAGCATTTGGCCTGTTGTCCCAAGGCACCGATCTTTCAGTAGTTTAATCAAAGCACACCCAGATTTAGGCTTGGTCAGGCAAACTGAAGCATGTGTAAATCACATCACATCCCATCCCACTGCTGTTTATCCTCTGTGTGATTTTAGGAACTCCAGTGCTGTTACACTTTGGACCAGGCTGGTGGAATGCCTACCACTAAAATCTTAACATTTCCATGTACTGCATATTTTTGTAAGAATGAAGGACTTTGCACACATTCAGTTCAGGTTCCTTTTATAGCAACCTGCAAAACTGTTTGCAGAAACATGTCATAGTTTGGGCTAAATTTAGTGAAGTTGATCGATAACACTCCTTAAGAGGGGAAGAATGGGTTTCAGCAACAGCACAGAAAGTCAGCAGACCTGAGTTGTATGATTGACTCTGGCAAAAATGTGATGTTGCCTACCTTCTTCCCTCACACATTACCAGGATAAATCACGAGCATTTCAGAGTGGTCCGTGACTGGACAAAAGTGGTTCAATCATTAATAACAATACAGGGGGCAGAAATACTCAAGGACTATTCTGATTTTACTGGGAGAACAGCTGAATGAGGCTGTCCTAAGATCTGATTTTTGATGATATTGCTGTTCTGACAACAGCTCAGGAAGATGTTGAGTAGTTCTTAAGACAGACATGTTCAAATTATTAGGTCCAGGCTGCCTCTGCTGAGAAATTTTGCAATTACTGACTGAGGAACATCTTGGATGATTAGTGGTTCAATGTGCCTTGGGATATGGGAGAATTTCCAAAGGAAGTCTACAGGAGTCAAATATCTCCAAACCTCATGTCCCTCCCAGGCAAAATTAGGGGGAAAATGACATTATCCCTTTATTAATAAAGGGATAAAAGAGGATTAATTATTGTCAGTCAGTAATGAATAGCAAAAAAATAAAATTTGCCAAGCTCACTTCATATCTTTTGTAATGATATTGCAAGTTGGGTTGGCTTAGTACTAGTTTGATGAGATTTTGATTAGGAATTTGACTACCAGTAAAATACAAAATGAGGCACAAACTAAATTGATTACAAGGTAACTAGCAGAAAGAACAGACAGCTCTATGAGCTGAGAGATGGTTGGAGAAAACAGGCAGAGATTTTAGGATACCACATAGAATGTCATGATAAGAATCTGTTACGTGCACATTATCTCTTGAGCAAAATACTCTGTGAAGATCTCTGTAATCCGAAAAACTCCAGCCATAAACTTTAAGCTAACATCTGTGATATTTTAGAAATCAAGACTTCAGTTTGAACTGCTGTGTTACCTGAAGTTGATCTTGATGAAGTCTCATAGGGCCAAACTGCACATCTGTTACCGGTGCCTGGAAGAAATAAGAAGGGAACTTATTAATGCATTATACCTAAGGAAGAAGAAAAATTATCTCTGTTATCTCTCTTATCTACCACTGTCTGGGGGATATACTGCTACCATTATGAGGCTGCTTCTTCATGAGGGTCCTATTCTGGGTTTGTAAATTTATAAGCTGCATTAACAGTTAGGAATAATAAGCCAGCCTTCAAATCATTTTTATTGTTATTTTAAATGTAAACTAACAGATTAGTCATGAAAGTCTGGGAGACAGATTGTTATTTTTCTGTATCCTCTCTATCACTCCAGCTGTTCTGCAAAACATGGAAGTGTTTAAAAATTGCTTCTTTTAAAGTCCAGAAGAGCTTTAAAGCTCTGGGAGAAATGCAAAAATACGTAAATCTTAGAATTTCACATGTAACAGGTGCCATGGGGTGCTACAGAAACACACTGATTTGATTTCTCCAAGAGCATTTTGCTGCATTCCCTGCTGCCCGCCCAACCCCTCTAGGGAAGGCTGCAGAACTCAGGGATTTGTTGGGATGAAGCAGTGTTCAGCATGCAGCTTTGCTTCGAAAAACCCTGCAAAAATGGTGTCACACAGCACACGGCTGTGGCATGTGGCTGATCCCCACACTGGGCTCTGTTCAGGTAACACAGCTCGGTTTAGGATGCAGGAACTGAGCCAGGATCCTTCCCCCTCACTTGTCCCTCCCTGGGAAGGAGGGCAATGACCTCAAGTGCTGTTTATCACAACTGCTTCTCTTTTATATCATTAATCATTAATCAAACTTCAACATGAATGACTCTTCAGCTGGTATGAGACTACTTCTGAAGGAGTTAAACACATAAATACAGAGGGAGACTCTAACAGGATTATATAGGTTCAGTTCTTTGGGAATTCCCACCAGGCAAGTACCAGCACTTCCAATGTACTTAAATATTCTTCACCTCTTGTCCCAGAAATACAAACTAAAAAGCAGGAATAACAATGTTCCCAATTAAAAATAGGAAACAAAGTACAACCAATGGTCCTTGGAGTCTACATAGACTCTTCAAAAGTAACTGGAGTAAGAAACTAGAAGAAAATAATCTTTGTCAATGCAGTAAATGTAAGGCATCTCTGGACTGAAATGTTAAAAAAACCAAAAGGGCTGTTGAGCACAAAGGTGGCATTTTTACATTGTTCTTTTTCAAAATTAAAACCACACCTGAAGATCAGATTTATTGCTTTGCAGCCTGTAATTTTGCCAATAAGTAGTCTTAAAGAATCCTCAGCACATCCCACAGAAAAATCTTTTAGAATTGCATGCTCCACTCCTTCTATGACCTTAATGCTTCGTTGCTCAGCCCTAAGAGGATGTCATTTGTGATTTTATTTATTTATCAACTTGGAAGTCATCACTGCAACATTAAATAAGCAAGAAGCGCAAGTCAAGGAAAAATGGCAACATAGTGCCTAAAAAGCACACCAGGAACCAGTGTTTGCCTGTCTTGCTTAAGTGGGCCTTTAAGAGCTGATGTTAAAATCACGTGGAGGGGTTTCAGATTGATTCAGTCATTTTGGTCAGATCGGCTTAGTTTAAATACTCCCCAGTCTCTTTTCTTCTTTTTTTTATCCTTCTTTTTTCCTGATTTTGAGACCAAAAAATCTCTCTTCAGTTGGAAAACTCAATCTGCTTTACTCTCCCCTGTGGTATATCATCCAATTATTCAAAATCTGCACTACAAACCACCAAAGACTCTTGCTGGTAATGCACACAGCAGGAGGGAATCCAGCTCTTTGCACCAATGCTACTGCTCTGGCAGCACTGACAGGAGCAACTACTGGTCCTGAATCAGTAAGATCAGCAGAAGTGCCTGAAGGACATGGAGAGGAGCATGCCAGTTGAGTAAAAGATACCTTTTTACAGCCACTTCTGTGACCAGAACTGTATTTCAAATCAAACCTTGTACTTTTTTTTGTACACTCCACCTGCCAGCATAAAACAGGGAGTGCTCTGTGACACAGGGAAATGGCCTGAGCTGGGAGGTTCAGATCCAGAGCTGAACTTCACTGGCATCTGGGGGGATGCAAAACCCCATCTACCAGGCCAGTGTACCCTTGGATTATCAGTCCCAGCCCAAGGGGAATTTTAACCAATGAGATAAACACAGTATTGCCAGTTACTGCTTTTCAGATGCTTTAAGAAGTTTGTAAATGAAGAGTCATTGAAGTATTAGAAGGAGTGAGCCTGAAAAACACTTTTCTGCCAGAAATCTGTGGCCTTTGCTTATTTGGAAAATACCTATGTACCATTTAAGCCTAAATCACAAGAAGTGACCAAATGAGATAACCTGTCTTGTTACACATTAACTCGCTGTCCCGAGTAGAATCAAAGCCTTGGTCCACATCTCAGCTGGAAAATTTTGGTGAACTCCAGTTAATTCTTAATCCTGTTGAAATCTGTTCAAATAACTTGATTAACCATTTAAACTTTTTGTGACTGCAGGTAGCATTGAGAAGTAACACGCTAATTAAGTATTGTGTCAGAAATCAAGGCTTCAGCAAGGATTAGCAGAAACTCTCAACTGTGGCTGAACTAAATGAGCTTTAAAAATACCTCTAATGCTGCAAGCTGACAACAAAACCTAACACAGCCAAAGCTCTCATGTATAGTAACTGCACGAACACATCTTTATCCACTCACACCTTTTTCTACTTCTTCCTTGGAATTCCTTTCCTGGTTGGAAAGCCCAAGTACATTTTCAGATTGGCAGACACGACTTAGGCATGTGACAGCCTTCCAGGCAGGCACAGATTGGGAAGAGTGTCTGAGAAGACAGAGGTAGAGCTAGTTGTGGGTTCCTGGAACTGACTGTGATAGAGCTGGGTCCCTTGCCAAGGAGCTGCTGACGCAGAGTCCGTAAGCACAGCGCGTGTGACTGCGGCTCTTCAAATGCACACACAGCAACTGCAGCCATTTTACATTCTCTGACCCCTGAACTGCTGCTGGTAGCGCTCGTTTCCCTTCAAATCTGCCTTTCTTATTTGAACACTGTGTTTTCTGTCCTGTGGAACCTGGCACAGAGTGGGCTTCGTCCCAAGGCAGTGGCTTTAGCCATGAGTGATTGGCAGCTGTCAGAGGGGAAGGTCATCCCCTGACCACTGTGAGCAGCTCAGCACTCCCAGAAATGATCTCTGTGTTGTAGCAGCTACACTGCAAACTCTGACATTGCTGATAGAAACAGTTCATGTTTCCAGTGCCCTGAGAAAAGCGAATGTCGGGTAAATAAAAACAAGTGAAATAAGCTTTAAAAACACAGACCTACACAACTGTGACTGATCTGATTAAAGTACAACAAACTCAGTGCTGACCCGACATAACCTGGTAAGTACTTCTTTCTGTGAGTCATTTTTCATATTTTACTGGAACAGAATCTACAGGAATGGTCTGTTCATCACTGCTGGATTGTTTTTGCTTTCTTCCTACAGCTAGAAAAACTTGAAATGAACTTGCTCCATGAATAAATGCGGAAAGGAACAAAGGGTGGACATAAAGCCAGCTTGATTCACATGCTCCCTTTGGTGATAAATTGCCTGCCTGGTTAGAGGGACAGATCTTTGCAGCCCATAATGTCCTATTTGCTAGAAGTGGTGTATCCTGGCTTTCTCCAAGATGTCTCTTACCATTGGAGAGGAGAGCACACCTAAAATTTTGGGCAGACTCAGCTCCCCAAAAATCCTTTGGCTGTTAACTTCCACGCAATACTCCTGCTGTGGAGGCACAAATGTATTCCTTCTGGAGGCTGATTTCCTTAAGACACCTCTTTGCTGAAGTTCTTGTGGGATGTTTTAAAGCAGAGCCCTGTGCAGCCCAAGGCAACCCTCGGCAGAGCAGCTGCTGCAGCACTGCCCAACCATCAGAGGGGCTGGTGGGGAGCTGCTGGTGCCCTGGGGAGCAGGAATGCTCCCCTGACATCCACAGGGCTCCATCCCTTCCTCTCTGCCACAGCAGGAGCTGTGCTGGTCACAGGAATGACTCCTGCCCTGACCATGGCCTGCTGATAGCAGCCCTCCCTAAAGGGAGCACTTCTGCTCCTGCTGCTCTTCTTGCCTTTCCCAGGTGAGCACAGCTTCTTTTTCCTACAACTCACATGAACAAAAGAGGTGCCATGAACTTTTGCTGAATGGATTGCAGGTGGAAGCTGCTGCTGGAGGGCAGCATCTGCATTCAGTGGGCAGACAGTCAGAATCTCTGACTCACTGTAATGTATGACAAATAGCTACAATGATTAGACATATGACTTCATTGCTGGTCCTCATGGAATACAGCCAGCAAAATTCATCATTTTCCTCAGATCAATGTTTTAAGACATCACAAAAAATTTTTTTATCTTATTTTAAAACACATACTTAAAATTTCTACATATACTAGGTACATGATATGAATCTGCATGGGTTGACTCATCACAATAGGATTTAACAGTCTTTATTATCAAGATATGCTGGAAGCCATAGAACTCTTGACATAAACTGAATTTTTATAATTCTAAGAAAAACAGAGATTCATTTTACAAAGGAAAGAAAATCCTTTCTCTTAACCTACCATTTTAAGCATAGATTTACGACCCCAGAAAACAGAAGCTCAAATGAACTCATAGATTTATACCACACCTTAAACTTTTACTGATTCAGGTTCTATTTGCTGCAGAAATTTGAATTCTGCATGATAATATACTTTCTCAGAGACCTTAGCCAAATCCTCCTGGATGCTGAAGGCTGGGAAATAAACAATTTCCTATGAACTGGCGTGACAAGGTGCAGGATATTGTCCAGCCAGGTCATAGCGGCATGGTGCCTCCTTCTCAACAGAGAGGGGCTTTGTGACTCATTGCAGCTCATACTTCTGGGCAAGAAAGTCTCCATGTTCAGGATCACAATTCACATTTTTCTTTGCTTATAATAACCTTTATCACTTTCTGAAGTGCATGAATACTAATCCAATCCATGTTCTTTTACCTATTTCTTTCTCCAGTGAAATGCACCTAAGCAGATGACCTAAGGCTCAGCTTCCCATTTTCCATGCCCTTTCTGCTAGAAACTGAACATCACTGATCATGTCTGCCTTGCAGACTTTGACAGCACTCTTTTGTAACCAGCTCAACATCAGTACAAGTAACGTAAAATGCTGTCTGAGCAGATCTTCCTAACAGGAACAACTGTTCAGAGCATAAAATGAATTTTACAGTCCACGGCCTGAACTACCACCTGGTTAGCAACACTGAAATCCAGAGCAATTCCACCAAACACAAGGAAAATATGCTGGATTTACTTCAGTGTAAATGAAGTGGGGGTCTGGCTCTGTGCAGCTCCTTCTTTTGCTGTTTGGAGGCCACAACAGTTTGAATAAAGAATAATGGAGAACAAAGTGTCCAAGGTTTCTGCCTTTGCTCAACAGATTCAAGGACAAAGGTAAACCTGGCCTTCAAAAGACCCTGTGCTGTACAGAGTCAACATTATTTTCTGAAATACAAAGACAGGAGTTCTGAAAGGCGATTAAAATTTACCAAAATTGCTCTTCAACCTAGATGATACCTGTTAATTCCAGCCCTTGACATTTTTTCCTATTTCTGCTTCATACAAGATGTAGATAAATGTCACAGACTCTGAACTCATAATGCAGCATTCTGACTCAGTGCTTTGATAAAATCTAGCATTCAGATTAATCTAAATCGTGTTCTCACTGATGCATCTCTCTGAATGAAACAATACAGATTTATATCTGTGTCACAAGGCCTGCAGATCAGCCGATGTTTTGTGCCTGTACAGTTTTCCTTTTATCTATTTCCTGTTTTAAACTGATTCCTAGAAGAATTATCTGCACTGCTGCCATGTAACAATACAGCAGTTAGTGATGGGTAACACACCCTCTGTTTTCTTAACCTGTTTTTAAGTTCTGGTGCGCATTTTTGAAGCAGTTGTAACATAAATGAGCTCTTGAGAGCCAAACTCTGGCCTCCAATTCACATCATTAGCAACACACAGTTTTGACAGCTTGCAGTTTTTGTGAGAAGGAAAGCTTTATTGAGTGTAATGAGTCGCCAGAGCTCTCACCTCAGGCTGCTGGCCCTTCTCTCTGGGCATGTAACCAGCCACGGGACTCACTTTCTTATTCCCAATGAACTGACAATGCCTTTACTGCTCCAAAATCCAGCCCCTCTTTCATTACTCAGCCTGTAATGGGGCAATTTTTGTGTTAACTGAGGTCCTGAGGAAGCCTCCCAGGAAATTTACACTCTGGTGGGACTGGGGCTGCTTTACAGGAGTGCCAGCACACAATGCTGAACACAAGGACTATCTGAGCTCCACCAGGGTTCTCCCAGGCTGGTTTTTGGCTGTATGTTCAGCTTGCCACACGTGCCAACCACTATTATAAATGTTTGTTTGTTTGTTTGTTTTTGTTTTGGGCCTGGTTCCCTCCTGCATTTCCTCAGTGCAGTAAGTGAAGCCAAGTTAGAACAGAACTGCAGCAATGCTGTTGGGAAATCACACTTGCTGCCTTCTTGCACACTTCAGACATAACCCAGAACTCCCACTTCCTACTGTTTATAAGTTCTCCCCTTATTCTTTACAGGAAACTTTGGTTATCAAACTGCAAGCGTAGCACATGCAAAAGTGAATCATTCTGTTTGGTTGGGAATAATTAACGACACTGTCCCAAAATGACTCGTATTATCATCTCACTGTGGTAAGGCCTGGATGGCCTCTAGCCCACATGAGTGGCCCACTGTGGTCACGTTGTACAATGACAGCAGAAAAAGCCAGTCAGCACTCCCTGCCACTGGTAAAGGTCTGAACTTTTACACAGAACATGATGACAAATTGGGGGAGTTTTTCTTAGCTCCCGATACGGTATTGAAGTGATAAAATAAATGTCATTATCACTTAGCGTGCCTATGGAGCAATTGCACAGATCTCCAAACATGAAGAGGGAGGTTGCTGGTTTCGTTTTGACATTCAGAGGAACTGAGGCACCAAGGGAGAGAGGCAGCCCCAGCCCTCCTCGTGCTGAGCCCTGGCACCCCTGGGCAGGGTATCCAGTGCCCCTACAGCAGCAGGCACTGGTAATACTGGGTATTATCAATCAATTAGGCTGATACCTGCGAAACACCCACTTATTTCTGAAATTCCAAATTATGCTGGTGATAACTCAAACAAGTTCTATCACATCTTGGTAACCATGGCAGTCCTGTAGGTTTCTAAGCTAAGCAGATACAACTCCAGCAAAGCATCTCTGCAAATCTCGCACTACATACTTACACAAGAGTCCTCACTCTCATGGAATCACACAGCAAAAAGGGATGGAATGTATCAGCCAAGTCACAAAAAGAGAGCTAGTTACTCATTAATCCACACTGACTTTTCTGTCCAATGAGAATAAAGTTGAACAGAAACCAGTCCTCATATCAAAAACCATTCAAATCATGCACGTTGTGTTTGCTGCAGCATCTACCTGATTCAAAGACCCCTTTTAGACCTGCATGCTATGCACAAGTACACTGGGCTTGAAACGTCATCTATTTGTCTGTTTGGAAGAGGAAAAAAAATGTGAATCATACACTCCACAACAACAAATGTGAATAACCTTAATGTTGGTCTGTGCCTCTTCGTTGTCCTTTTGCCAAATGCTATTCTGACCAACCAGAACAGAATTTAAAGTGTTTTAAGTCTTCACAATCTTAAGATTTGAGATGGCTCACTGAGGTCTTCATTAAGGTCCCACTTTCTGACTGAAGGTGCTGGCAAGAATTTTTCCATTCAGGCCAAATGTGCACAGAACTTTGTCTGGAGGCTGTGAGGTCGCCCCACATTGAATCCCTGGGCTGCTCACTAAACTACAGTCAAATATTTCTGTGTGGTGAGGGCATGCTGTGGAGCATCTGTAGTTATATCCTGCACTAAGAGAAAAACAGCAGCTTAAATGATCTGGCCTGTACTTTAGAAGAGTTTTTTAAACCCTATAATAATGGTTTGCTATACATAGGTTGCAGAAATGGATGCCTTTATCAATGCAACAGAAAAAAAAAAGTAGTATGAACATTTTCAGCTGTTCAAACAGGAACAGAATGTGCAACATGCAGAAACTGAATTGCTTCAGATGCAGAAAAAAAAAAAGAGGTCATTTTTAAGGCATTAGCACCTAATTCCATGTTTTATTTGTTTCTGCCAAAATTCAAGTGTCAGATAGAATACTCTGCACCTCAGAGCAAGTGTCCTGCAAAGTCAGGCATCCCTGGGCAGCTGAACAGCACATCTGGGTGGATATTGCAACCTGCTGAGCTTCAGCAGCTCTTCCCTTGGACTCCAACAACTCTGAGACTGCTCTGTTTTCCCTTTGCAACCAGGACCAGCCACACTCTATCTCACAAAATGCTGTAAAGGCAGCCACATAAAAACAATGTGCCTAGCAGCTCCCAGGAGGCTGAGGGACTTGTTTCCTCTCCCCTTTCCCCCTCGGCTGACACGAGTCTGGTTATTGCACTGGCTGGCAGAGCTGTAACTGAGCTCTGGGGACCAACTCACTCCTCGTACACCAGCACTGCTGTACGAGCTGCAGTGTGCTGTCCTCTCTCAGCTGCTGGCAGCAGTAACTTTCACCCACATGCAAAGCCTAGCCAAGTCAGCAGAGAAGAAACTGGTCTGTAAGTCTTGCAGGTCATCAGTCAAGATGTGTTCAAAATCAGACCAGTAAATATATCGCGGTTCTCATAACTCCAAACAAATAAGGGCAGCGTTGGCTTTGCCAACATCTTTGTCTAATGGGAAAGGAACTTCTCACTCTGCTGCTGCCTCAGGTGTATTAATTTCGCAGGCAGGCTGTGGCTGACTTTCCATCCCCCCCACTTGAGCAGACACTTCAGTACAAATACTACATTCTTCTGGCCCAGAGGGAAATTCTTCCTGCCTGCATTTTAACAGTTGAGCTGCACGGCACTCTGGGAGACTTAAATATGGCACAGTAGTTCTATTGTTACATATTATTAAAACTGCTTGCTCTCTTGTGATTCTGCAAGATCCTGAAGTATAGCAGGAAGTGCTAATCTGTTTCCTATCTACCAGCTAGTTCTCTTGTTTCTGGTGGATATCACTTACTACTTTCATTTTAAAGATGATTACAGATGTATCAGAATGCAACAGAACTCTATTATCAACTTTCATTTTTTTCCTTATGAATATGAATTTCAGCAACAGTTTTCTTTGAACCATCTGGATTCAAACAGACTCATCTGACTAAAAGGAAGTTCCAGTCTACCAGGAAGTTTTCCAACTACTTTATGCCAGACAAACTTTTCATGGCTTGATCTACCAACACTGCAATCGTCACAAACAGACCAAGCAAAGCAAGAGAGTATAGCCCAAAACCAGAATAATTCTGTCAGTGGATCTGCTAGGCTTCCTAGAAGATCTCTGTTTTGTCCTAAACCTCCATTTGTTAAGGAATACACGTGCTTTTTCACTGTCACTAGTAACACATCTTTTGTGCTGACACGGTTCAGGCTCTACTGACCACAGTAATTTTAAATTTAAATTAAATACCTGCTGCCATCTGTTATCTTTATCTTACAAATCTCCAGCCTCTGTGTAGAGTGAGCATCCTGGACGTGCCAGTTTCGTCCTCCAAAACTGGATGGTGACAGTATGCAGCTGCCTTCACACAGCTCACTCAGGTGCCTGTGAGCCTGCTGGACATCACTAGAATTATTTAGGGTCCAAGAGGTGTGCTCTGCCCACCTTCAGGATGCACAGACTCCCTCGTGCTCTATCCAGTACCCTGCCTGGGAACTGCTCTCAGCCAAGGTGCTGTCTCTGAGATGGGAATTTGCAGGTAGAATAAATGCAAAGTCAGTGGGACACCAGCCAGTACGGCAAAGGAGAAATGTTCAGTACTGATAATAAACACTACTGCATTTTTGTCTATTGAATACATGTTTCTCAGACTGAGAGGAATTCTCAAATGATACTTGAGAAAACCAAGAGGAGTTCTTGGCAGTCAAACCTTTTCTAAATAGGGAACTTTGTCTCCAACAAATGATGACTTGAGACTGCAGGCATATTCAAGATGTCTTTTTTAAAAAACTTGAGGAAATTCACAGTAGTACATACTTTTTTTTCACTGTGAACTTTAGCATGAATTTTTCTTGTTCACAGCTATAACCAAGCCAACAGACTAACTTCAGGTTTTATGATAAGGAGGAAAACAGACAAAGAGATTTAAGAGTCCTGGGAATCGCTCCCTTTCTTTTGACCACTAGGAACTCCAGTGGCTGAGGGGATGAGTGACTGGCTTCCTCTAATACAGACGCCTCTTCATTCCTGAGGACCTACAGGGTAGTTTGAAACCTGACACTGGTTTTCTGCCTGACTCTGGTTCAGTAACACACAGTGCTTCTGCCAGCCCACAGGCTCGTTAAATATCACACGCCTGGGATGGGATCACGTTTTTTTCCCCTTAAGTAGAGTAGAACCTTTTTACTTGTATGCCAGTTTATCCCCCTAACTCTGCCTGTCTTTAATAAAGTGGGATTTTCATTATAATCAGAACTGCAATTAAGTAGAATTTATTGCAACAAAGCAGTTTTTCATTCTGGTTTTCTTGTAAACATAATTTCACTCTATCTGGATTTGTGGTAGGCATACTCCATTTTATTTCATTTAAATGAAAGAATCTGTGTAATTATACTATTATCTTTGATACAAAGCAATCTCTGCATCTTCTGCCTACGGGTAGCATTTCCTTTACAAAAGAACTGCTGGATATGCCAAAGAAGATGCTGCTAGTATAAAATAAATTATTATTTTATACCAGCAGCACGATTTTCTCCCTAGAAACGCACAAGCAATCAATATGTTACCAACTGCTGGTAGAGTTTCACAGGATTAAAGCTGTGGCAGCTGAGGCCTGGGCAGAGGAGTGTCCCACAAGGCAGCTCTTTAATAAACAACCCATCATCAAGGAAGCCCATAAAGCACTCTGACACTGTAGTCCTTAACTGGGAAACAAATCCAGCTGGGTATCAAATATCCACTTAAGATGAAATCCTGCCCTACTGTCCAAATTTACTCTCTGCAGGTACCATGTTTGCATTTCTCAAATAAAGTACACAGGCTGTAATTACCCAGATAATAATCTATAGATGTTGAATAGCCTCATATAAATTATTTAACCTTGAGATTTCCAGGAAAGAGAGACATTATCTGGAGATACCTGCATCAAATACTTTCACAAGTTGCATGGCGTCAGTGAAGCTTTGTCACAGAGATCTGCTGCAGCCACAAAGTTTGAAAGATTTGGAAAGATCTGGAACATGTGAGGGGTGGGGGGTAAGAAGAGAAGATGCAAAAACACTGAATAAATCTTTAATGTAAACACAGGTTCACCTGCAAACTGCACAGCATAAGTGCTGAATAAACCACGGACACTTATGAGCACCCAGCCAGCAGTGGCTGAAGGGTGCACCAGTTTGAGCAGATGTGGACTTTTCATGTGTCATTTGAACAGACATTTTAAATAACAGTGCTTGTCTTCCCTAGAATGAGAGTGGGTGTCAGAAAATTTTTTTCTCAGAAGCTTTATCAGACTCCTCAGGTTACCAGTCCTCAGACCCCTGAGTGGGCCCTTCCACAGGGGATGTCTGAACACCAGCACCACGTGCTGCCTCTGAAATGAGCAGGTTTTCTGCTCCTCCCAGCAAGGACTCCAAAATTTGAGCAGAGCCGAGCCAAGACTAGAGCAGCAAAAACAACTTCTCAAATATTTGGATCACCAGGTGCCTACCATCTTCTGCACAATTGTATTGACACCTAAATTTATCTGGCCCATCTAAAATGGTCTGGTGTTGCAACTGAGAGAGGCACAAGTGTTTTACAACAGGAACCAGTGCTGGAGCTGTGCACAGGTGGCTCTTCTGTCACATGGAACAGAGCTTCATATGGCACCTTTCAGCCAGGCAGCAACATCCTCATCCCACTTGGATAACAAGGAACTAAAAGAAGGAGCAATATGAAAGAAATAGGCTCCACTTACTCATTATGTAACTAAACAGTGTCCACCTATGCAAAACCCCCACGAGTAGCTGCAAGGAAAACTGGCCTCTATCCAAAATCAATCTCCCTCGAGATGCAAATCCTGGCATCAAACAAGCCTGTTTAATCTGTTTTGCAGCTATCCAGAATATGTTTCTCACTCTGCTGATTCTCCTAAGGAAAGGATGCAGTGGGCCTGGGCCTTCTGTTGAGAGCGTGAAAGCTTTATGCCAAAGAACAAACAAGAGAAAATAGACATTAAAGTCCTGTCTGGCGACACCATTAATAAGTTCACAGTCACCATTTCCTTCTTCCTCCCCTGCACCAAGTGTTTCTTCCCAGACAGTGATCCAGACTGCTGATAGCTCTGGCTGGGAGCTTTTACCAGAAATTTTAGCAGGAAATGTTAATTTGCAAGCCTCAGTGTCCTCCCTTGGGGAGGATGGACGCTGTATCTGCATGACCAAACTGTGGGGACTTAGAGCTCCTCAGAGCTGCCTGCAACAGGCAGAAGAGAAACTCCTCTGTATCTCCAGCAACGCTGAGTAAAAAACCAACTGTACTCATTTATTTTCTTTTGCCTTTTCCCCCAAGCTACGAAATACTAGGAAGAACGTCCAAAGCAAACAGAAAAATTCTATTAATGAAATATGCAATTTAGTGTAGTTTCATGGCCTGACTCTGAGCTCAGCCAGACTTCTAGGACACAAAACCTAGCTGGAAATTCATAGAACTAGAATAAAGCAAAACTATGGCTTGGTGTAAAAATTATGCTGCATTTCTATGAACCAGTTTAATGGGAAAGACAGCCTGTGTGAATCAGTAAATGGAACGCATTACAAATAAAAGATAAATAGGTTTTTAGTATAAAGTCTAATGTCTCATGTAAGAAAGGAAAAACCAGACTCACTTTATTTACAGTTCCAATAAAGCTACAGTAAAACTATAGGTCACTTTGAGAATTAAAAAATAAACCTATAAACTCATTGAAGAATGATGTAGATCTGACTCTTTAAAAGTTTATTACTCAGATACATCACCTAATTTCTTTTTCTTCCTCTACGAACTTTGAGCATTAGGCTGTAATTACTTACTACAGATGCAGGAGAGAACAGTGTCCTTGATTATGGAAACTTTTTTCAATCCTGGGAAATTTCATTTGACTTGTTTTATGTGTTTGCTTGTTCCTTTAAGCCAGGACAAATGTTCTTACCGCATTCATATTTGTGTGGTTAGCAGCTTTTTCTGCATCTCTTTTGTCCTCATCCTCTAAAGACAAAACAAATGGTGTGCTGCTTAGTGTTGAACTTTATAATTTTAGTAATAGGTTGCAGCAGGAATATATTTTGACTAACTCTGTGAGCCACTACCATGTACAGTCTAAGCACCTACCATGGAACACCACAGTTCTAATTGCTTTCTTCATGGCTTAATTCAAACCAACATGTTGTACTCTGAATGACTCCAGAATATACTATGAGACACATAATTTAATCCAGCTATATTCTGTAATCTAATTTTGCTAAGAACCTTCAAATATATTCCAACAAAAAACTCCCTTATGTGAAACAGCAGGAACACATTAGAGGTGGCATCAAACCACCACTCCATTAGATGTAAATTACTCACAGTATGTTCCCCACCAAAACAGAATAACAAAATTTGCAGGCCACAGCATGAGGTTGTACCCAGAAATACTTTCCAGATGAAGCAAGCAAGATTTGCAGTGGTTTTGTGACACAACTGACAATTTCCTGCGAGTGGAAGGGGTTATCTGGTGCGTTCACTGCACGGGTTCTGTGTCCTTGCACATCTCCTTCTCTGAGTTCCACACAAAGAAGGCTAAAGGGGGCACTTGTACAAACCAAGGTCCATCGTGACTCTCAGTGTCCTTCCCTCCCTGCCCAGCTGGCCCTGAATGCTGGGTAATTGATCACCTGGGAGTTCCTTTGTCAGACAAATCCAACAAATCCATTGCCAACCAACTGTGTGTGGTATCCCAGCCTCGTGCCCTTCTTCATTCTTAAACACAGCCCTGCCATTGCTATCCCTGTGCTCTCTGGGAAGGAAGTGAAGCATGGCTTGTTTGTACCATAAATTAATACTACTTACAACATCTAAGACTAATTTAAATTTTTCACAAGAGAAACATGCCCATGTTGGGAAAAATATTTTTCTGATACTGTAAATATGCAGCCATGGGTGTTGCAACTCACACTGCACATATTACATTTCTGCTCCAGACCAAGTTTCAAGACAGAATTTTACAGTGCTCATGACAATTTAATAGCT
Source organism: Monarcha castaneiventris obscurior (assembly GCA_026261815.1). Lineage (NCBI taxonomy): Eukaryota > Metazoa > Chordata > Aves > Passeriformes > Monarchidae > Monarcha > Monarcha castaneiventris. Next base: position 3,155,017 of record JAMPIT010000434.1, on the reverse strand, counting down.
TAACTGATGATTTTGCTTTGCAATTCTGCTCTGTATTTTAAGCCCATTCTATTTTTTTCCAATCTGCATGGCACATAGGGCATATAGAATTACCAGGACTACCACTGGACTGCCTTGCTATTTTTTCTAGAGTAAGAATAATCTCTTGGCTCTGCCAGTCAAGGAAAAACACTTCTTCCCCCAAGTTTGACTTTGAGAATTAAGCTACAGCCTTTGCAAGCAGCACTATGCAAATCAATGTTTCCCACATAAGAAGCTTTTCACAGAGTCTGCAGCAAGAAACACCTTATGATAAGTACAGACCTATTTTTTGCAGTACATGATAGCATACTTTCTTTCTGAAATGTTCCATTATTTCCAGCATTTCTGTCATACAAGATTATTTTTATTTTCTTTTAAATCTAGTTACTACTGTTCCATCACTGCAGTGCCAGCCAGCTGTTTTCTCAACACAACCCTCCCAGTCTCATCTGGAACTCTCTGAGTTTCATATTGTCAGAAAAACTTGTGTCCCTTTGACTGCAAACCACTGGCAATGGTGTGCATTCATTTCACTCTCTGTTCTGTCATCCAACACAAGACTGAACAACTGGAGCTCCAAGCTGATCATATCAGCACTCCGGGAGTTAGAGGCAAACATCTGGGATTTATTTGTTAGAAAGAAAATGAATGACATCTTTTCAGGAGTTTTAGCTTGCACCTGTACTTACAAATCTCCATGAGGGCCAGTTATGAATAAATTTAACCAGGAGCAGAAGGCAGAAGGCTCTATTTTGAGCCCTTTGGCTCAGTCCCTGTCAAGGGCCCCAGGAAGAAGGTTGGCACTAGGATGCCCTGGAGACAAAATATTTTGAGCTCTCCTCTTGCACTGCAGGATAAGGAATAAGGAACAGAGTGAATTAGGCTTGCTGGGCCCCCCATGCTGGCAGTGCCCACCTGCAGACAGCTGTGCAGAGAGGATGAGGAGCACAGCTCCCCTGGTGCCCCCTCCCCAGTGATGCCGAGGTCTCTCCAGCCTTACAGCACACACAAGCAACTGGGAGCTTTGTCCAGCTTTGCCACAGAGGAAATGTAACCCTGAAGGTTATTTTTGTTGGCTGTAACACCATTAGAGGTTCAAACTTCAGCTGAAGCTGTGAAGAGGAATGAAAAAGAGCACAGGAGAAATTTCAGGGGACAGTTCTGCAAAGGGGGGCAGAGGTCAAAAGAATCAAACACCACCAGTGTTATCTGATGGGAAGGCACAAAGATACAGGATGAACCTCAGAAAACATGGAGAGGAGGGAACAGGGAATACACAGAGAGGAAGAAGGGCAAGGGAGAAACAAAGAGATAGAAGCCCCTGCCAATTGTTTGGATGAAGTGTTACCTTTGCCTAGGCACTGAGCTCATTGTCTGCAGCCGTCTCCTTTCCTGCTTCTTTCCTGAGCCTCCCTCAGCACAGACAGGGCTTGTTCCAAATCGGAAGGTGACTGATGTGGGTCCTGCACTGTGGGCAGGTCTGTACCAGGGACCAGATCAACTTCTTCATTTTCACTTGTGCAGACTGCAAGGTTTGCACTGCAAGCGTTTAACTGACTGAAGTGCAAGTCGACCACATCTTACCCAACTTGGCAGCCTGTCTTGGAAAATGTTCCTGTTTGGGCATTGGTGTGATTTTATTGAGACAAGCCCATTCAAAATGCAAGCACACACCTGGAGATGGAAGGCAGACCCACACAGGTACCCATAGCTGGGTACTGCATCCCATCCATTTCTCCATATATTGACCATGGAGGCAGGATGCTGCAAGAACAAGAACTTGGTATTTCATTCTTCTTACATTCCTCTCTGATTATAACGGAAGACACTCTGAGGCAAACAGCATTTTTGTCTCTGCAGAAATCCAGGCATGAAGATGCCAGAAATGATGACAAGAACTCAGCATTTCAATGAGGTGACAGCCCACATGCTCCCCACTCAGGGCTTCACACACTCAGACTATTTCCAGTTACTGCAAGCACCAGAGCGAGACACTGCAACAAAACTGAATTTAGTAGAGAAAGGCGGTAGGCAAAATGTTCTGGCTGTACCTTGACAAAAACCTTTAAAAAATAAAGACAAACTCAATGCCCCCAATGGTGGGACAGTTCCTATAATCCATTGCAGCATAACCTGTAGTTCTGTCTGTCATCAGATACTCCTGGATTTTTTCAGTGCTCTGCAGGTCAATTCCAAATGTTCTATGATGTGGGATTTTTTTTTTTCTGGTGTTTGGTGGGGGTTTTTTAAATTTTGGGGGGCCTTTAATAAAGGGCCTTAGGAAAATCCTTACAAGAATTGTTTTCATTCAGTGATCAAATGCTCTTGGCCAAGTATACAAGCTCTTTGGAGAAAGGAAAATTTGGATTCAGGGACAGAGTAACACTAAACTGGGGGAAACCACTTGGAGCATGACAGACCTACAGAAGAGAGGGGAGCACAAGACTCGGGTACCATAAAGCACACAGCATGCCCTATTTTTACAAAGGTTAGGTGGGTTTCAGGAGGCCAATATGACAATGTTGGTGTTACCAATGAAAGCTCCCCAAGCTCTGCCTGGAAGACCTGTTGAACTTACTAAGGTCTGCTCTGCTTATTGCTGGTGCTTGTCCAAGTGGAAGTTAATGACCCTGTGGCACTGGCCAGAACACAAGCAAACCAAAAACGTAAGGGGATCAGCCCCCTGGCAGAGTGTCAGCACTCCTGAGCTCAGTGCCAGACTTCTGCTCTGGCAGCAGAGGAGCTATTGATGAACACATTGCTGGCAGCTCCTCTGCCTGCAGAGCTACAGCACCAGCAGCAGAATGCTGTGAATACCTGACAGAGGTGTTTTCACACATACATCACACAGCACCACGTTATAAACTATTTCAGGCTGCTCCAGGAAGCTGCTAACATAAACTCATGGGAAAAGAAACTCAAAAGCCATTAAAAAACCCCCACAACCTGAAACAAGTATTTTATCACTGCTCAATGTTTGAACTGTCAGCTTCATCCCCCGGGCAAGTAGGCAGCTCTAGTTCACAACTGAACACCTACTTTATTTATTTAGCTCTGCTGCATTTAACCTTACATCCTGTCTGCTGGGTGCATCCGGCTCCACGGATCTCCACACACCAAAGCCTGAGCAAAAGGTGGGGGAGCTGCTTTCCACAAGCCAAAAAACAGGAAATTTGATGACATTGTTCAGTGAGCAGACGTCAGCAGAGAGTGATACAAAAGAGTAAACAACTTCCTAGCAGCAGCAGACAAATGGGCCGGAACTACTGGAATCCTGTGATGTCTGGTGCGTTTTGCATGAAAAGTAATGAAATTGGGAGAGATATTTGGCTGATGCAAATTGGAGCTGCTCCCTAGAAATCTAGGAACTACACCGATTTTGTCTGTTTAATATCTGACTCCAAGGTCTTTACCTGTCTGATCCTGAACACATAGTTTTTGAGACTTCATATTGTTGACATTCTACATGTTTTGCAAATATTCTCATAATTTTAAAACATACAAAAAGATGATTTGAGTAGAAAGGGTGAACTTCAGTGAAAGTACAGAGGGCCGTACCAATAATGCAGGTGCCACTTCATTATGATCCTATCTATGCAATGGAAATATAGACATATGACCTATAATAATCTTGTTTAAATATTCTGATATGAAGGAAGCACTTTGCTGGTGGAACCACACAGTAAGTACAACATCTCCTTTTTGGATTTCAGTGTTTGCTTTGTGGAATCTGCTCTCCTATTTTCTAGCTTCAGGCAAATGTCAAATGTGATCTGAAAAATTAACCTCTCAGGTAAGCATACAATGACTCAAAGCCAGGTTACAGCAGGTAGGAAGGAAATGTAAGGGAGGATATTTTTGCTCCAACAGAATGCCATTCTGCCCATCTCTGTCCAGTCTAAAGGTCTCTTAACTGCCAGAAGTAATATTTGAGCAGTGACTACAAACATGGAGCTTCATTAATGAATTCCAATCAACTGTGTCAAGAAGGATGGCAACCCCTGGAAAAACTCTCTTGCCTACACATCTACGTGTAAAGAGACCACCAAGACATGTAATTTTGCCTTTTGTACCATCACTTTCAAAGGGATATAGATAATTAAGTCCTACTCTGAACAAGTTAGTCCTTAAACTGTTGACAAACAAGTCAGACCAGGACTTAGCTGGGGCTTTATGACCTGGAAACATGTGGGGACCTTACAGAAAATACACAGGGATGTTCCCCAGGGGGATGCAGTTCTGTAGGTGCCAAACCCAGGACTCACATCTCACCCAGGTATCCCCTCTAGCCAAAATCTAAGCAGAACTGACTCCTAAGATGAAAATGAGCAGCTAAATTTAGAGCTGTCTGTAAGACTGCCCTACTCCCAGTAACAGAGAGAGAGAACAACAGGAAAGAGCCAGATGCTTCTTGGCTCTCCTTGCCAAATTCTCCTCTCTTTGGAGACAAAAATGTACTGCGTAATCCTGGGGAGGAAGACACACCAATAACCATGTCAACGCTGCAGTCAAATGACAAGGCAAACACACCAGGCCAAACCTCTCTGCAATACAACCAGTGCTTTGAGCAAACTTTGTTCTTCCTAAGTCCTGGCAAGTAGCTACAGGCTAACAAATGGCTAGGCAAAAATAAATAAATGCATGCACCCAAAGAGCAACAAATGCCAATAAAACCCAGCAGGTCTATAAACAAAACAAAACTGCTTTTCACTCGTCACTCTACCTACATCAGAATCTTCCTGGCTTCAATTAATTTGTTCTTTCAGCAGAGTATGAGTTTGCACCAGTTCTGTCATTCTTCCCCGACTCCTCGGTTTGAATGGAGGAATTAAGGGCTTAGAAGACAAACTCCCCTCTGAAGCTAATCGTTCTCAATCCTCTTCTATCTTCACTTACATGGTGAAATTAGAAGCATATACATCACTAGCAAAACCTTCCAAGAATAAGCAAATCAGCCTGGAGGAACTCCAAAGTGTTTTATCAGAGAATGATACTCACCTGGGTGTGCCAATAAATGTCAAAAAGTCAGTCGTGTCAGAAGACAGGTTTTCTGCAAACCCCCCATGGCTTCAGGATGAAATCATTGGAAAGGAACTCCCTTTCCAACGTTTCATTGCACTGAGGTTTATGGCTAATGCCATAATGAGTGTACACTCCTGTCATCCACATGGCCCACCTATTTAGGGCCTTCCATTGCTAGGTTCTGATTTATACCACTAGAGGTGACCAAAGGCAGTCAGTGTTTGGTTTTAAACATAAACAAAACCACGGATTCCCCTTGGGTGCGGGCACAGAAGCCAGCACAGCACAGGAAGGGTGGGTGGCTGTGCTGAGCTCTCTGAGGATAGGGGTTAGTTACCATCTCTTCTCGATAGGATCTGGCAGAAAGGACAGCAATTTCTACAGGAACTCCTTCCCCCTTTTAATGCTGTGAGGTGCCAGACTACCAGGTATGCCACGAAACACAAAATGTTTTCCAGTTATCTCTACAATGCCATGCTGCTAAGATTGATGCAGCAGCCAGGCCACTGTTCCCTGCTTTTTCCCGTGCACCGAAGCTGAGAACTCCTTTTGACTTTCTGTGCCTGGGATCTGTCATTATCACCCATGTTCAGTTAAATTTATACATACGATTTTATTTAATGGAGGTGTGCTTTGAAATTTTATTGCTTCAGCGTAATGTAAAAGCAGCTTTTAATAAGATTAAATAAGTAATAAAAACCCAGCCTAGGTTTAGAGGGGAGTGAGCCTGAAGACCACTAACTACGGTATTTCCTCAATTTTACACCCATTTTGGGTCACTTTACATTAAATTAGCAAATTGACTAAACTGAAATATGTTCTGATATAAAAAGAATACTTGTCAGGAAAAACGAGGGCTCCAGGGGTTTGATGCACCTACCATGTGCCCATCCACAAAGGGGAATGTGTTTCTTACAGGATCACTGCACAGTGGTAAGCTTTGTTTCTGAAGAGATTTTGACATATGGCTGAAGTTAAGACTTAAATTAGAATATTCCTCTTTGAATTGAGAAGTGATCTTTCTGTGCAAATGAATGGTGTATTCAGTGTGAATAAAGCTTCTGCTATTGCACAGTTCATCTTATCTACTGATGTAATTTCCTCTTAGCTGCTTCTGTAATATTAATAATCACCATACAGCCAAAGAGGTCATACACTAGGAATGTATACTTTAAAATTCTTCGACATCGCAGCAGAGTTGGAACAAGAAAATCTATGTTTCTGGCTACATGAACACCCTGAATGACTTGCAAGAATGTGACATTACATCATTTAAAGGTGGGGATAAAGAAACCTGTCTGCTCAGGGGAAAAAGACTCCAGACTGCAAGAGAAATAAATGCAACAACTGAACTTAGGAAAATCACGAATGAACAGTGAGCCTAAGCTTCCTTCATAAGCATAAACAAGTGCCATAAATAAAGTAATTATGCTGATACAGCTAAAGCATCACATACATTAAAAAAATCATTATTTGATTTATGGGTTCAGGACATTTCTTATGTGATCCTTGATAAGGTAATTCTTGTTCTAAAACTGATTTTCAGCAGTGACTTCTCTTTCCCTGAACACAAGAGAAGCAGCATCCTGAACACATTTTCTGCACTTAATTCCTTGATGCACAGACATTCCAAGGATCCCCATTTACCCACCCAGCTGAAGAGCAGAAAAGGGAAAACATGCAGGTGCAGAAAAACTGATGTTTTTCAGGACACTGGTACCTTTTAAGGTAAAAAGCTGGAGTATTTTTTTTTGCCATGAGTGCTCTGCTTGGTGGGACTGTGGCTATCTCCTGGTGTTAGGGAGTTCAGCTCCACGTACATGAAGAGGGGCAGAAGAGGATAATGAACCTATACTGTGTCACACTCACACAGGTAAGATGCCAGCACTAAAAACCTGGAAATCCTCATCACCTCTCTGGTGGGATTTGGGAGGGTTTGCCCCTTGAGCTTCAACAGGATGCCCACACTAACATGCCAAGGGAAATGAGTGTATGTGAAAAATGGAGTTAATGCTTAAAAAAGAGAATTCAGACGTTCTTTAACATCTTTGATATGTAAAAGCCCTTCATGTCACCATACACAATTTTGAATGAAGCATTTCTTATCCTTGAAAACAATGAAAATTACTTTCTAGTAAAAAGCAACCATTCCTACATGGAAAATTTAAAAACTAGATCAAATGCTACATTAAAAATGTACATTTAAGAAGGAGACAAGGTCTAGGGCATTTGGTGTGAGGAGACATTAGAGCCAAATCATTAACCCTCAAGAAATAGCCTCAGAACACAGTAATTGGCAGCTTTCAAGATGGGCTGATGAAAAAATCCTGAGGGTATGATCTAGTAAAAATAGCAGTGATTCCTCAGAATATTACAGAAGAAATGATATCTCACAAATATGTTCTTTTTATTTTTTCACTTTGGGTGAATATAGGTCTATGACAGACACTGTGCTCTTTCATGTACTGGAAATCATTCTTTTAAGTAATTTGAAGCTTCCTGTTCTGAAAAACTTATTATTCCCTCCTCAGACTTGTAGGCTGGTTAGTTCATAAAGGTAAAGGACTTGTTTTTTTCCTTTAAGTCAAAGCATTTAAAAACATTTCAAAAGCCACAAAGAAAAGTTGTAAACACTGTATAAGCTACAACTTCTGAGCAATGGCCCAGAACAGTTTGAGCAGAACTTAGGGGAGGGATTGCAGAGGGATGCAGGCACACACAGATAAGCAGCTAGACACAGAAGGTGTGTCTGACAATCAGCTAAATCCCAGTTTGTAGGAAATGCCATGGGACAGCACAGGCACTGACTTCCATGGAATCTATTTTGTTGAAAACCCAGGCTCTGCTTGTCCAGCACACAAACCTATCTCACTACAATGAAGGGAATTTTAAGTGCTTGCTGAAACACAGCTTGGTGTTGTACACCAGAAAGTTTGTAATACACATTCATTTTCAATCAGACAACCTAGACATCGTAGGAATTACATCTTGCTCTTAGGATTGCACTTGGACTGATTTTGTCAGTCCCCACAGAGAGAATTGCACTGTTTATTACAAGAGCTGGGATTAACTATGTACTCTAGTAAAGACACTAGAAATCCTAGCAGGATGTAACTGTATAATTATACTTCTCACAGATATCTCAGAACAAAATATGAATCCCCCCCCCCCCCCCCAAAGCATATAAACTCATAAATGAAGTTTTTGTAGATTTATAAACAGATAGAGAAAAGCTCATTGGAAAACAACAGACTAGCCACACTTATCACACTTAATTTCAATGAGGTTCTGGCAAACTAGAAAATATAAGGGAAATAGTTGTGTAATGCCTAATGACTGCTTAAAATGGAAAAAATGTTTCTTTTATCTTGGCTTGTTCTAAGGGAATGGTCAGAGAGTGCAACACTGCTTAAATATGAAATTATGCCTATGATCAACTGAAGCTTTTAAAAGCTGTGTGCATGTATTGTACACTACCAGGTTAGCTTTGAACTGTGTTGAAAACAGAATTATTTCTATTTACTAGGATGCTGTGGTTTTAAGTTTATAGCACAAAAGCAATACATTGACTTTCTTGCAACTAAGCCAAGGAGAATGGATTAAGTATTCTCATAAGATTAGGAAATAAATCTATAAATACATTTATATCTATAAATCTATTCAATACTGATAAATCTATATTCCATTTCTTTGTTCTCTCACTCTCTATACATTAAACAGCTATTGCAAATTACCATGAAACTGTCATTATTGTATACTTCCAAAGCTTCCCACTTTCATATTTCCCAGCTTCTGGAAGGTGCTATCATTGGAGCACACCAAGAAGGCAATGAACAAGGTCTGTGTTTCTCCAGGTGGAATCTTGGTGGAGAACACTCCGTGGAATTGGCCCTGCTCAGGAGATTTGAGACAGGAGCTGCTCCTCAGCACAGCTTCCCTGAGAGCTACAGGGCACCTGTTTCAACAGATGCATCAGAAACCAAGAGGTAAATCTGGTCCTGGCCTACACAGGCACAGCTCTCGCAGTCCTGTCTTTGAGCTGTCCCAGCAGAAATCAATGTTTCATACCATACAGACAAGCTTTGAGTGTTTAGAAACGATAAATTCATTTATTTCATTGCAATATTATGTCTTATACTGCATATGTCAAGCAAAATTCAGGCTAACGTATACCAAGATTTTCAACTTTCATGCTAAGAACACCTCCAGTGCTTCTGGTCTTGAACCTTGCATTTCTTGTTGACTTCATGTCTTCTGAGGCAGAAGTGCTTTTAATGCACCAACAGTTTATTGCTGTTACCATCACCAAACAGACCTTATTAAGGGGCATCAGAATATTACATTAATGAATATGAGTACTGGTAGGAGCAAAGATGCCCCCAGGTGAGGATCTGACCCTTCTGACTAGTATTTTGGAAGTTGCACTTTTCACAGTTGCAATGAACTGTATTTCATGGCCAACAGCTGTCTACACGTACTACAAAGCTCAAGACTCCCTAACAGATGATATTAAAATTAACAGGCCTTAAAAATAAGAAAGGCAACAATGGCAACACACAGGTTCAGCATCCATCTTGGTATCTGTTCAGAGTGGAAAGCTATAAAGTCATTATTTCACTGTTTTTGCAATTATTAATCCCTAGATTCCAAATCAGTTTTAACATGGATGGTAAGTTTTTGGTACTTTAGCTCCTGCTGTGCAGCAGTTTACTCCTTGAAAAGTCTGGGCAAAATAAAAGTGTTGGCACACCTGATCTGAACTTGAAACCAACTTGAAAGATTAATTCTGAGTGCAACTGTCATAGAAATCCTTCACACATCACTCTACACTCCCTGCAGCATTTCTAACAGATATGAATGAGGAGTTAGCAAATAAGCTGCTTGAGGGATGCAGGAAAGCATCAGCAGCTGTCACTGCAGCAGACTCCAGAGAGCTGCAGAGATTCACATCTGCAAGGGGTCGTGCTTTGAACCTAACTTCCAGTACTTGTGTGAGGGAACTGTTATTTTTTCCTTACAAACTCCACACATGACTTAGCAATTACATTTTCTGGAGTGCCCCCAGACCAGCAGGTTGCAGTTCATCGGGTTGGGACTGTGCAAACCTGTGGCAAAGGCTGTGCTGCAAAGCCCTCGCCCAGCAGGGTCCCTGGGGATGTGTGAGATCCCAGAGGCCCCATGTCACATCCAATCCTCCAGCAGGTCCAGTGGCACTGCCCTTCCTCCTGCTGAGCTGAGCTGCTGGGAGCTGGCATCTCTCAGGAGGTGAAAAAATGTGGAGAGTTGAATCCAACCAGCACTTTACAGATGGCAATTAATTCCTACAGCAGCAGAGTTGCAGGGCAGTGTAACAGACATGCCTGACCACAGGCTGTACTTTGGTTCATGCTGGTGAAGGTGCAACAAGCCCCAATCTCTGCACGGGGCTGGAGGCTGGGAATCCTGGCTCATGCACAGGGGAATGAAGATGCCTCAGAAACTTGTTTTGAAAGGTGGTCTCAAAGCCCAAAAATGCAAGATAACCAAAGTACAGAACGTGACATCAGAGCTAAATGAAAAACACATATCCTGTCTGTACTATTGACCAACAGCCAACTACTTCACTCTATAAATATTAGCACCAGCATCAGCCAAATCTGAGTGCTCCCTCAGCTGCAGCTGAACTGCAGCACCCATGACTCTCCCCTTGTGCAGAGATGCCTTTCCAGGCTTGAGATTCCTTACCTGAGACTAAGGGAGCCTTCCCTGCCCAAGGCAGAGAGATCCCCTCAGTGAGTGACTGATAGCACACTCAATTAATACTAATGAAACATTATTAATCTATGTAGCTACTCAATATTAATTAGCATAAACTTCACAGAGAAAATTTCATTAGATTTATACTGTTGTCCAAGTCTGAGACTAAGATTGGCCTAACTGCACCAGGGCTCCATAAGGAGCTTAGAAAGCAAGGGGGTCCACTGTGGACCTCGTGACTCCCCAGGAAGGTCTGTGGTCATACTAACCAAATTCTAATCCAATTTCCCTTTGTATGTTTCTTCCACGCAGTAATTAATAAGGTGAACCTTGCCATCAAACTTACTGACCCGTAACAAACCCCTGTAAAATTTTATTAAATACCATCAAATTTATTCAACTCTGTCGAATTATTATTTCACCTTAATTAAACATACTACTGCTTCTGTCTTTTGAATGAGGTGCATTCTACACATCCCCAACAGCCAGAACAGCTCACATTCCAGGACAGAATAAGAGCAGCTAATTCTGGGTCTTCGTTACAACACTTCTGGACACCTTTTTGGGCCCCATAGCTTTGTCACAGGTACCAAAGGTCTGAGGCTGTCCTGGGGTTAATGCACCCCTTCTCAATTCAGCATATTCTCCACCTGGATGCTGTCCCTGTGACAGATGAAATCCATCCCTTTCCTTTGTTGTTTGTCCTCAGACTACAAAGAAATCTCACAAAGGGTCAAAATGTATCATCTCTGTTGCCAGCTAACAATTCCTTATCGCCATTACTCATTTATTCTGTTTATGTTTTCTTATTGCCATAGCAACAACACAGCTACAAAGGGCTTGCACGAAATAAATCAATGGAGTCTGCAGACGTGAAAGCTGCTCAGTTAAACAATGGTTCATCTCGAGGAGAGAAGGTGAGGCACAAAACCTGCAACACATCAGTGCTGGGCAGTTTTTTATCACACACTGGTAACTGACAAACAGTGTGTAAAGAAAACTTTTTTAAAATTAAAATCTAATAGGGAATGTAATACAAGGAGGAAGACTTGAATGAGATGGTCATGAGTATTCATCATTGTTGTAACATACTAATTAAGTGTTGATATGACATGCACACGTCAGAAATTTGGCCTCTAGTCTAATGACCCTGCAGTCTACAAGAAAGAGCCCTCAATTCTTCCTTACACCTTCCTTATTCTACATGAGCAGCCTCACCACATGAGATGCAAGACTTCCACAATCAAAACTTCACAACAGACAACACCTTCTCCAAAAAATAATCTATTAATGGTGATCTGCTAAATACTTTAGGGAGAGCATGGAGAGAGGCTGTTGTATAAAGGGCATGTAGGCAAGTTCTGGTCAGTTTATTTTTGGTTTTTACCTGCTCTCTCTCCTTGGTTTTCCCTTTACTACAAGTCTCAAAATATATTCACTGTTAGTCTCTTGTACTTACAATTGAGTGCATCACAATGCTGATACACCAACAAAGATGCCCAGAAAGAGAACTTTCAAGATCCACAGACATTTTCATCTAAACACAGGCATTTTGCCCCATTTGAGATGTCCTGGTACCTCACACACGACCTTCCCTACTGGTCCAGAAGGCTGTTTGTCAGTGGTGTGCTCTGAGCACTGTGTGGCAGCCTAGGAGGATCCATCGAGGTACAGCAGGGCCAAGTGGCTGAAGAATCACAGTCTCAGATGAGGAGATCTAAATCAAGTCTCTCTTTGCTGAATTTTCTCCTTATAACACTCTTTACCACTGCTCTTGCCACAGGAAAGCCTCAAGTGCCTTTTCAGCTCTGCAGTCCCATCAGCTCCACTGTTTCTGTTTATTTCTATCACCAGCATATCCAGCATCCCCGGGATGCTGCTTTGCTGGATCAACTAAACACAGAGATGGGCAACATCATACAGATCAAGTACATGACACAGAGGGAACAATGGGGACAGGTGGATGTGGCATAACACAGGGAGAAACAGCACTTCCAGACTGGAAGGCAGTGCTTTCCACAGACTGGAGGCACAGCCACAGGTACCTGCCTCTGGCATGGCTGCTGCTCTCAGCAACACTGGCAAGCCTGCAGAGCAGCAAAGAAACCCAAGCAGGTATCAACTCACCATAAATAAGTTTAGGCTTGAAATAAGAAGGATTAGAAACTCTCAGAAAGAACAACCTTCTAATAGAAACAGGGAAAGGCTGGAGAGTAATTAGTTTTGAGATGCATTTATGAAGGACATTTAATGCTGTGGCTGCCCATAACAGTAGAGGACTGACCTTCATGACCCAGGTCATCCTCCTACTCCAGTAACTACATGTGTCCCCAGAACACAGAAAAGGCCAAAAGCCTTTGTTCAAAGACCTTTTGCCTCTATGTGCTTGTTGTGTGCTTAATCCACTTCTACAGTGGGCAGTGAAATAGTGAACAAGTGGTATGAAAAAAGATTTTTAAATCCAAGAAAATGCATTAGGCGGAAACAGAGTAAGTCACTATATCAAAACACCAAATGTGTTCTATTTGAAATTCAACTTTTAAATCTTCCATCCCCAACTCCAAAGCACAAGAGCACAAAAGTGATTGGGGAACCAAATCTCCTGGTTTTATGGTTGTCATTAAACAGGTCATAAAAATTACTGACTCTGGCTCTTTACGCCTTTAATACATTAAACATAATTACAACCATGCCCTGACTGAAAAGTAATCTCACAATTCAGCATGTGATTTTAGGGTTTTGAAGAAAAGCAACTGCTCAGCAGCACACAGAGCTCACTCAACCCAGAGAAGGGGAGCAGGCAGCTGCACAGCCACGTGATGGTGAGTGCATCATACAACACAGCTTGTGTAGTCCTCTGGCCTGGGCTGAACTCCTTCATTACTGTCATTACCTCAACAGGTAGCTACTCCTGGAAACTACAAGAGAGTTGCTTGAATTCTAAAGAAAAAGGGAAGAAAGAAGGTTTTTTAAGCCAGTTGGGAGGGAAAGTCCCAGAGACACCACACAGAGTATAAAGAAAAGCTGAACTTCCTTCAAGAAGTACATTTACAGCATGCTGAAAGTGATTTATTCATTCCTGCTCCGTACAGAATTCCCAAAGGTACTGAAGGGGAATGGGACTGAGTCAAGACATTAAGACAAAACCTGAGAAATTACTACCAGTTCTGGGTGCCTTCCATTTTGAGAACCTCAGGTGACACTCCTACAGCTGATACTCAAAATTCACTGTTTGTTTTCTTACCTAGCCAGGCAGTTTGGCTGCTCCACACACAGTGAGTCTGTTAGATCTGCTCTGGCAAAGTAAAGCAAAATTCAGAGACCTCGAGTTCCCTTTCCACACGAGAGGCTGCCTTACATCTGTTCAACTCAGCTAACTCTTCTTAACACTACAGTGACTACAAACAAAATTTATCTTAATTACCTTAAAAAAGCAAAGAATTTAGCATCAATCCTCAGAACGAGAAGCTTTATATTTTTCTGTTTACAAGTGCTGTAAAGCTCAGTTCAAAGCCAGCTTCCAAATTCATTGAATGGCACCCAAATGACATTTCAAAACTATAGCACAGACAGCCCTTGGTGCAGTCAGCATGCTCAGTGAGAATGGGATAACTCGGCATCTATATAAACCTTAAGAGTATCCCTAAGCTAGAAAAAAAACCCCCAAAACATTAATCTTTAAGTCCCTCTTCAAAATCACATCATCCACTCTTGGAGTTAATGCCACATGAAAGTCTTCTCTTATTTCCTCCTAACATTTCATTCAAACTGCCTAACTGCAGGTTTAAAAGCTCTTCCATCAACACTTAGTTTTGAAAATTGTAGTAATTTACTTTGAGCTGAGATCATATATAGTAATCTGCTTGTTACCTCTTTGTTACACTGTCCCACTGTGAATGCATCAGCTGCATGAGGTACTGCTTCTCTCCTTCTCATTTCTGGCATTTGCAATTTTATCAGCTTTTGAAGAAGCTGGGCTGGGCTTTGGCAGTGAAGCAGGAAAGAAACTGACTTTCAAGGACACACAGTGTGAAAACCTCAGCAACTTTTTAATCATAAAAGTCTATTCAGGGATGTGGATATTTAAGGTCTTCAAAAGATGTAGTTACAAAACCTCTCTGTTCACTTTTAGGTTCTTGTGGGGTATTTTTTCCACATGGTTCAGTATCTGGACCATAAAGCAAATAGGACTATTTGGCAAGAATATTCATCAATACTAAGCCTTTTCTGTAAGTACATTGCTATTATCATATTAACCTTATCAAACAGTGCTACCACAACAAAGGCTTACATTTGCTCATAGCATAAAATTACCTATGTCTCATTTTACCGTGGAATGAAGATGTCAGTACTATAAGCAGTACAAACATTCTTCTTCACTTGTCAGTCAAGGCTAAAGGGGGATCCCCATGGCATTTGCATCACTTAAGTCATGGCCAGTTAAGAGAGGAGACTTTCTCTTCCTCATCCTCATTTTCTGGCTGCAGATGCTTCCAAGACTGAAGCAGCAGGAGGCCCAGAAGCAGCACTCATCTCCATGGGACATGTCATCTGCCACAGTCTCTGTGGGCCACTTTCAGCCCCACAGCTGAGCAGCACCAGACCCCACTCCACCAGAACCTCAGCACCTTCTTCCTGCCCTTGCTCTGGACAGAAAAGTGTCTCCAACTACACAGATGGGAACTCCTGCCCTTAGCTCTTCAATCCACCTCAGCATTTCCCGGTTACTCATTCTTTTGTTCTTTGAAAAATGATTGCCTACCAGCTCCTGTAACCGGGTCATAACTTCCCATCTGGCAGAAAAGCAAAGAGGCTTTCCGGCACGAGTCTAGGTAGTGCTGCTAGTGACTTCCCTGAAAATCAGTCTGCCTGCTTAGCCTCAGTCTCTCTATTGCACTAGAGAAATATTTCTTCCCATTTGTTCCAGCCTCAAGCAGCATATTATCCACATGGCATGGTCCCTTCTGCACATAAAACAGGTCTTCCACTTAAAGGCTGAAAACTAAATTAGAGAAGAAGATAAAAATTCACACATATGCAATTAATGATCTTTGGCAAAGTATTGCTTGAACACCATGATGGGGTTTTACAAGATTATTGTTATTGTTTGGCAAAGCTTTTAACTGACTGTTACATTATTTTTAATGAGTAGTAATTAAGGGGGAGTTTGCTACTGAATTTTAATTTGAAAGACATTTTTCTTAACACATTGGTGTATTTAATTGGCACACGGCACTCCATGTGAATGCATGCACACAGCAACGCACACCTTTCCCACCAACAGTTATCCCAGTGCATATGGCCATAAATTTCCAGGGGGGAAAAAAAAAGGAGACAAGCAGAACAGGAAGGAGACAGTCACAAGACACAGGGCCCAGCTCTGAGACTAGGCAGTGAGATCCATGGCTTAGTGAGGTCTGCCAAGAACAGGAAAGCAGCAAGTAATGAATCACAAGCAGCTGGGGGCAGGGGGGAGTTTTGGACTGGTTCCTTTCTAACCCAGTCACAACCAAAGCAAAGTCCACATTGCCAGGCCAGGGGAGCAACAGGAGGAGTCTGACGCTACTTCAAGGCAGGAGCTCAAACGTCCCTGGACCTTGGAGTGACTTGCAAAATCCTTTAGTGCTGCAAACCGTATTTACCATACTGAGAAACACAAACTTTGAACCCATTCTCACCTTGTCTCACCACAAGCAGTGGTGCCTCAGTGTTAAACAGTGAGACATCTGCTAGCACGGATGTCTCCCTTCCCCTCCCTCTGCCTGTACTGTATCAGCTCAGCTTGAACTGATCACACTAGGAAACAGCAAAGACACAACCCTAAACTTCCCTTGAGGAGATGCCTTTTTGTCTTCCTAAGGAGACCTGAGTAGGAAACAGAAGGCACTGATGCCATGAAGGATCAGTCCCTTCAGAATGCAGCGGGAGAGGCAGACCTGGAGGGCTGCTTACCCCACTCCTGCAGACCTTGCCCTCTGCAAGGTAGGTGAGGGTCAGGCTCTGCTGTAGAACAGGGAACAACTGGGCACTGTGCAGCTCACGGGGAGGTGAAGTGGATGCTTCAGGAGAGCTGGGTCAGCAGGGTCAGGGCAGCCAGGGAAGCAAGCACTCCTCCTGCTCACTGTTTGCCATACTCTTGTTTCCCTTTTTCCTCACTGTCCGCCTTTTCCCTCCTCCCTACCTAATTGGTAAAATGGAATTTTCCATTTTAATTGCAAAAACCACCATTTCAGTGGTTTTTCTGTTTTCTCCCTGCCTCACTCTCACTATCTCCCCCTTTCAGTCCCATTTATTTGCTCCCCTTCTCAAGCATCCATTTGCCCTCTTGTTTCCATTAACCAGAGATGGATGGAGGTCCCAGCCAGAGCAGTAAGAGCCTCAGCAGTCAGTGGCAGAGAGCTGCAAGCCCGTCCTGTGGCCACCCACAGCCTGTGCCACACAAGCCCCACCAGGCAGTGCACCCAGCAGTGCAGCAGGGAAGCAGCTGCTCTCACATAAACCTGTTGCATTTCACTATTTTAACATTTTGAATGCCTTTTCTTCTCAGCTCCATCGCTATAGCCAGGGATCATCCTCAGTCACGCCCTTTTCCTTTACAGGGAACTTTTGCTACTCTGGGCAGAGCCCAGGAAAGAGGATCTACCACAGGCGATTAAGCTGGGATTTCCCTCCCTTTTCAGCAGAGCCTGCTGACCCACAGCTGGTGATGCTGGCAGACATGTCAGAGACTGTCACCCCTGCAGCTCCTAATCCCTGTCCCTGACTGCACACAAAGCCTCCATCTCTGGCAGGAGCCCCAGTGCTGGGTCAGTGGCATGCACAGACCAGTCTAACACTTACAGTCTCTCTGTCAGTAGCTGCAGTGGACTGTGATGCCTTTAAGCTATAAAAAACCATCATATCTGTGCCCAACTGAAGTCTCCCTCCATGGATACTCCACAGCTTGTTATCAAGATGAAGGTTTGATTTGTAGAAAAGTATTTTTTACTTATTCCCAGACAACGCCAAAATCCTGAAAGACTTGACTCTGAAGAAATCTCCCTCTGGGAAACATGACCTTTGGATAGGGCAGAACAAAGACTTTCAGTTTCCTCCATGTGTACAAGGCATCTGCCCCGCTGGACATCAAAGAAAGCCACCATGATGATAGGAATCTTTACTTTGGCAGAAAATGGCATGTAGCAGATAAACAACATGCAGACCAAGATGAGAGCTGGCCTGCTGGGGCTGTGTGTGCTGTCTGTGACTCCTGTACATGGCTGTGTGCTGGCTTAATTTTGATTTAGTACCTTTGCCTCATCTGTGTGGATTTATTTAGAAAATTCTATAAAGCAATAAATAACTAAATAGCTAAGGGACCTGAAGCTAACTGGACAAAGAGTGCCTCATTTACACCACATATTCACATTCCTGCTGACTACTATATATGATTTGTTGCTAAACCATAGAGATTCAGCAACCTTCTGATCATATTTAATTTGTCTGACAGTGCCTGTTTTGCTGACCCCTGGGGCTCCCTGCAAGGCCTGTTTTCCCAGACTCCCAGAGGGGTGGACTGAGCTGGCCTGAATGAGGAGCGTCACATTTACTGCAGGCTGGGGAAAGATGAGGGCTTTGCTTATGGCTGACATGTGTCAACTTTAAACCTGCAATAAGGGCATTTTTAGAAACAGAAGTGTCTGGGTGCTTTTGTCTGGAGCTGTGTCACCTGGACAGAGGAGGCACACGAGGAGGGCGAGGCCACATAAAACTCGTTTATGACAGTGAGTCTGTGGGGTATTAGGAATCGGCTAATTAGAAAGGAAGAATCTGCACGTGCACACACATCTTGCTAATTGGTGATTATGGGAAAGGAAGGATCAAGGAAATACACGGCAGCTAAACAGGATTTTAAGATGATACCAAAGAGGCAGAAAGACTCTTCCCTCAAGGCCCAGTAAGCATAAAAGTGGCAGATATGCTTGACAAGAGCAGCCCTCTGTGCTGCAGTTGCCCTTCCATGAACAGAATGGTGAAGTTCATCTGGAGCTCAGGGGAGAGGGTGGACCTCAGTCACCTCAAACCCCAGGAACAGCCAACAGCATGGCAAGAGCCCTCAAAAATATGCTGATTTCTGTTTCAAGTCCCACCAGAGGACAATGCCCCACTGTGCAGATGTGACTTCACATTCACATGGGATAACCATTGGGGAGAGTTAGGGATCCATCAAAAGCCCCAGAGAGCCACTGGCACCGTGAATTCCTGTGTGGACCATGCTGACATAGTAAAGACAAAGAGGAAATGGATTACAACTCTGCACAAATACCCCAGTCAGGGAGCTCCACTCAGATTTCTCTTAGAGTCTTCTGACTTCCATGGTGTTTATACACTGACTGTGGCTTTTTTCCACAAGGCTACCAAGTTCTCCCTCCCTCAGGCAGACAATGTCTTTGAAGCAGTGCACAATAAACTGTGTAAAATTGTCCACCTTTTTCATTTTTTAATCAAGGAGGACAACAGATCCTTAAAATACAGTATTAGACTTTTAAAAAAGAATTGTTCCATGCTACAAAAGGAAGCTTTTTAGCATGCAGACCAGCTCCAATACTCTGTTCCTGCACACAAAACCTGAAGCACAAGTAAAAAAGACAAAGCTAAGATGCCAAATAATTAAGCAACAGCAAAATGCAGCACAGGTGAAAGCAGCAGAAACTTTTAAGTTGACATCTAAGACTAAGCAGCTGAAGCTCCCTCCCCAGGCTGAGTGTCGAAGCGTCCAGGGCTCGTAGAGCAATAACAAGAATTGTCCCCAGAGAAGATGCAGAGCCCTGGCTTTGCACCATTCACAACCCACTTGTGCTGCTCACGGCGTCAGCCAGGACCCAGGAGCACCCTCACCCCAGGGGCCATCTGTTATCCTCTGCTCAACAACCACCATTAACTCACTGTCACTGGGAAAACGTTTACTTATTAATGCATTGAGTTGGCTGTTCTTCCTGCTAAAGAAAGCTGTTCCATAAACATAAAGATTTATTTCCAAATCTCAGCTTGCTTTCCTCCCTATTGCAGATTCTTCATTTTTAAAATCTCTTCTTGTGATACAGACTTTTAGGAAGAAACAATTTATTCAATAGTTTGCTTCTGGTCTTGTATAGCCCTGATTAATAAAAAGATCCAATTTGTGTTCCCTAAGCTACTTGTCAAAGTGGAAGAGGAAAATTAAAAACGTTTCCATTCTGTGCCAGTGTCTGGGTAGAACTGCCTTCATGTTAGTAGTGGCAGAGATTTATTCCTCACCTCCCTCTCCATAAGGTTATTCACTCATGGTATGTTTTTTCACAGACTGGGACCCTTGCTCATGTGAGCACTCATGCACAAGTAGCACGCTTTATCTCAGTGGGGTTCATTCAGAATTCATGCAGAAATCAGGGCCAGAGCTGCATTTCTGAATGCTGCTGCAGTATAAAGGCTGCAAAACCAAAAAGACACAGTGTCAACAAAACCTCCAGGTAGAGCAGCTCCCCGGCTGTTGACTGAAATGTGTATCTCTAAAGGACTGCAAATGATGCAATCGTGGCATTTCCAATGCTTTACAGCAGCACTTAGAACTGGAAGGGCACTGGCAAAACTAGATTTAAGGTAAGTCATGTTCCCCAGCACCCCTTTAAAAAACAAAACAAAGACAAATAAACAATTTGAGACAAAATAATAATCTGAGCTGACTTTGCAGTATTTGACATGCTTTCAAAACCATTTTGTGTTTTCAGAAAATACTGCGGGTTCTGCACTCTGTGGTGTTTCCAGCGGACACAGCTCTTCCTGTGGTATTAGACCTGGCACTGCCACAAGAACTTTGCCCCTGATTGTCTCAATGAAAACACCACAAAAAGGAACACTTTCCACCACTGACTGAAAACATCTAAAATGCCCATCTGTACAGGGCTACGTTTATATAATCAGGCAGGAAGAAAAAGGAGAAATCTGGGAAATGGACGCAAATGCAATGAATGATTTTACTAAAATCAAGTAAAAAGACAACAAGGATTTGGGGAAGGATTTTTGTTTGTTTGTTTGTTTTTGAGAGATTCCAGTCAGGCTCAAAAGCTTTGCTCATTTTTAGCTGGTGGATTTGAGCCAGAGCCTTTCCTTGGCTCTGACTCAACTCTATGGCTTTGATTCACTGAAATCTCGGCTGCAGCTGGGGGAAGGGAGACAAGCTGGTGCTGCTCCTGCCAGAGGCAGGCAGGAATTGGAGGGAGCAACTCATCCACCACTGTCCCTCTCCCTCCAGCGTGGCATGGGGGTCCCTTGCTCCTGGAACCCACTCAGCAATCCCTTCCAGACAGAGCTGCTGGGTCATCCAGCCTCACCAGGTCCTTTCTGATGTGTGAAAGCAGAGCCAAAGGGAATCAACCCCATCACAGACAGATCACATGGGGTTCAGAGAGGTTCCAGTAATGTCACACACCTCTGGGAGCTGGTGAGAACACCCTGCAGCCACAAGACAGGTACCTTGCACACACACTGGCAGGGAGCAGGATACTCACACACGTGTCCAGGCTAGAGCTTGGCTTTTTCTGTCAAGTACAAAACACTGTTTGGCAGCACCAGGTCCCCAGCACAGCCTGCCAAAATGCCCCAGCCCTCCCCAGGAGGGGCCAGCTCCATGGATGAGTGTGTTTCTTCATCTCATGTTTACATATTTGGTTGTGGCCTTCTCCACCGAGGCTCCCAGCACAAGGCCAGCAGGGTGGTGGTGGGTAACCTGCAGTCTAAGATCTGCTCTGAGCCCACTGCTCATCACACATCAACAAGCCTGGAGAGGACAGGGGCTGTGCAGCACAGCCAGGTCTAAACCAACTGATACAAAATCTGCAGCTTTCATTCAACTGTTTAGCCATCCAAGTCACACATCTCCCTCTGTGAGCTCAAAAAAACACATCATAGAGAAAGAAAACGGTAAAGGGAAGCAGGTCAGGCTTAGACACACACACACGCTCTGGGGCATGTGGCAGGGAGGCAAGGAGAGACACAGCTAATTGCAAATTGCTGCCATTGCCATATTAGTCATGCAACATAAATGCTGTCAAGTAACAAGCTTTATGGGAACAGACTCCGATTTCTCTAACAATGCCAGAAAGTGGCATTGTGGCTAAAGGCTGTAAATTAAGCATTGTCAGGGTTGACAGAAATCTGCCAAGATCTGTTGACTAGCAGGGGAAATGGGCTGTATTTAAGGCCAGGCTCCTTCTGCAAGCATGGCTGACTGCTGCTTGGGATGCCATGGAGGGGAAAAAGCAGAAGGCAAAGAGAGACCCAAAGCACACACGTAGTCTCAGACTGATTCTGCATGCAGGAGCCCTGGAGAACTCTCTCTCCAGGTGAAGTAACCAAAATCTAACACTGCTTGGCCAAGTACTTTCCTCACTTTGGTGCAAACACAATACCCAGTCTTTAACCACATTTTACTCTTCATTCAGCAAACCTCTTCACTTCCCTCATCAAAATGGTAAAGGTACAGCTGTGAGCATTAGGCACGTCTTGCTTCCTTCAAAAGAAATAATTTAGAGATTTTTTCAGATTCGTTTTTGACTGCAGAAACAGTTGAGCTTGCTCCATTTTGCTGTGCTCTGCATTAATTAGTATCATGACTCCAAAATGCCAATTTACAGCTTCTCACTCAGGAAGTCTTGAAGAGGATAGGAATCAGATATTTTGCTTTCTGGCATTTATCCTCATCCAAAATGAATCTATTCTTAACACAGAGCCATGTGGTAATGGCAAAGAAGAACAGACCCTTTCACCCCAAGTGGGCGATTGCATCAGAATTAGTATCTCTGAACCTACAGCAAACTCATTTTTTGTGGGTTTCCTGGTTGTGGGACCTTTCCCAGACTCCCCAGCCAGGCTCCCTTCTGTAGTTTTAAGACAGCAGTACCCAACCATCCCACTCCAGCAGATGAAGAAGTTCCAGAAGTGTCTGTAAAACACCAGCCAGTAAAAATAGATTCTAACAAGTGAAAAATGCAACATTGAGATTAGAGAGTTGCAAAATGGTGAGAGACCATCACTCCAGAGGGGTAGCTAAGCAACAACTGCTTTGTTTTGTTTTGTAATCTATATGAGGAATAAAAATACCACCAAGCACAGAGTCAGCCCAGAGAAAATATTCTCTGTTCTGAAGAGCTGGGGCAATGTCAACCAGTCCAGCTGTCTGCAGTGCATGAAAAAGTGTCATCTGCTTCAAACCTGCCATCTCAGAGCTGCTGTTGGCAACCTTGCAGTTGCTCAATGGGTCACATAATGATGGGATGGCTTTATTGAAGCTTTTGTTGGTGATTTTTTTTTTTAAACATTGTATTTAAGTTAGGTGTGCTATTCTCGAAAAACCTGAGATAAGTCTGATAGCCTAGACTGGGTTTACTGATGGAAATAAAGCCTCCTTTAGAAATGGCATAAGCTTATATGCCTTGGGTGGGTTAATTAACCTAATGAGCACGACATTAAAACCCTATTAAACCAGGAAGTTCCAAAAACCCATCAGAGGAAACACTGTTCGTTCCAAAGTCAAATGTACTCTTTGGTTCGTTAAAAGCCCATTTTTAATGCCAAAAACGTCAGTAACCAGCTAAATTCTGCTGGATGAACTCTAAAGCTCAGGCTGAGATAGGGCAAGACACCATACACAACAAAGAAATGGAAAGTGCTGTATGACTGCTTCAGACAGCACTGAAACTTTCACCATTTCAAAGGACAAACTCTTCCCCACCGTTTAGCAAGTCCAAGATAAGGCATCAGAGCAACACTCCTCACTCCTTAGGGCTTGGGAATGGCCACTTGGCCACCTAGGAGCTGCAAGCACATCTGCTGTCATGCAGCAGGGAGCTCTCTTACAGAGGAGAAAAACACTGAGAAGAAGATAACAAAAGAAGAAGGTGGGGTTTTGCCTACTAAACTGACATTCCTAAATCTTAGATGAACTACACAGCTGATATCAAGGCAGCTTCCTAATTAAATCTTTACGAGGTTGAAATTTTCTTAGCGAACAAACACAGGGATAATCTTTATGGGTGTTTGAGCATATAGAGAGGAGACTCATAACTTCTTAAAGCATCCAAGAGAATTGCTCCTTCGTAAGATGAGTATTGCTGAAAATCCTACTTGGTGCTCATGTGCATTTCAGGAACCCATCAAAGCTTGTCCTTTAACCCCTTAATAAATAATCATAGAATGGTTTGGGTTTGAAAGGAACCTTAAAGACCATGTAGTTCCAATGTTGGCTTTCAGGCATTTACTAAAATCCTTTTTACTGCTGGACCATTTTGAATATCTGGATATCTGAAAGGATAAGGATATCTGAAAACTGAAAGAGCTTCTCTCACTTTTTTGACCACTTACATGGATGTAACTCTGTCAATACTACTCAAAGAAAAGAACTTGCCCCAACATTTACAGTCTTCTCCCTTTGCCATAGAAGCAGAAAAATACTATCACATATTCTTTTAACATTTAGAAACACACTTTGTCTGAATCACAGGGTTGCCCAATCCCTGCTAAGTCCTGAGGTGTCCACGACACACTTCCTGACACACCAGGACAGGCAGAGGTAGGGAACTCTCCAGTGAATGTGCTCTAGGGGCCAGGAGGGAAATGTCACTGAGGAGGAGATTCTGAACATTCTGCTTCTGAGGAGAGCTCCTGGGGAGGCTGCACAGCCCTCTCCACACTGAAGCCCCTGGTAATAACATACAGGGTGTAGTTTGGGTGAAGTAGGATAGAAACTTCTCCTGTTTCTAAGGCCCAGGTCTGTTTCTTACTGAAGTCAGACAGGGATCCTAAGTAATTTATATCCCAAGTATTTCTAAGTACTTCAGCCTGTCTTTAAGGAGGCAGGATCCATGTTTGAGCACCTTAGGAGGTCTTGCCACCATTGTTATTCTCCAGTGAAGACAAACTTTCTGCCTCCATGGCAAAGCAGACCATCAAGTCACTGCTGTTGCTGATGTAGGTTAAACTGGACATAGTGGAAAAAGACAGTAAAATAAAATTACAGTTTCCATGTGATGAGCCCAAACAAGTAGCCATTGGGGCTATGCCCTTCTCATTCCAACAGATGGAGACAGAGACCTTTGGGTTAAAGCACCATGCCTAAATCTCAAAATCTACAAACTTAGATATCATCCTAATTTATCCATGCACTCTGCCAAAAGCTTTGGATTCTCATTAACTTTCTACCGAAGGAACAACAACAATAAGGAAAAAAATCAGTTTACAGAAATATGTATAGAAATAAAATGGAGGCATAAACTAAAAAAAAGAAAAATTTATCTTTCTTTCCCCCTCCTATACTACATTACACCCAGCCATAGTCCAAAAAGCAGTGTTAGGATGAGAAGTAATAGGTTTGCTTAAATTGTATTTAACTAACTTAACTAAAAATATTCTCGAGTTCTGGGAAACGGTCTCATAGTTGGAGGAAAAAACACAAGTCAAACATTTTCCCTGTTTATTGTACTTTAAAGGTTTGGGTACTCTTTGTGCTTCATAGCTGCTGTTTAAGCAACTGAAGCCAGTGAGGGCTCTGAGGTGCTCAGTGCTTCAGGAGACCATGTCACACCCCCACAATATTCTGGGTTCCCAAAAATAACCTCGGGAAGCTGTTGGAAATGGAAATGTTGCAGTAGGCCCTGTTGACAGTGCCTTCTCATGGACTCCAAGGAGCCTGCCTTTCTCAGCAATGCAGAACTCAGAAGAAACTCCTTGTCTGGGCTACATAAAGTTACTGAACTCAAGATACCTTTCAAAAAATATATTTATCTGATCTATTTTGTTCATGTAGCTCCCTCTGCTTTTTCTGAGAGTAGTAGTGAATGTACTGCCATTTGAACCATGACATCTCCCTCCTTTCTAAAGTCATCTGTGTAAGCATTTTCGGAGATGTTGCAACTGGCTGTTATTGCAACATGCACTTCCCCCCCTCAGTATTCTCTATTGCTTCCAGGTTGTGACATTCCCTAGCAGCTTGTGCCCTTTCCTCCCTCCAAGCTCAAGTGTTTCACCTTCAGGAAACGTCCCAGCTCCTCTGGCCAATAGGAGGGAGAACTCGAGTTGGTTTCTGTGCTTGGTTTTCATGAAACAATCGGCAACACTGCCAAGTTTCCAGGCTGACCATTTGCAAATCAATCTCGTACTGTATATGCCATGTACTTCTGACCTGTGCAACCACCCATGCCATGAAGAAGCAAACAGTAGAGACAGTTCTCCTTTGATACATGTATTACTCCACTTTCTGAACATTTGCTGGATTTCACCTAAAAATGGCAGTGTTGATTAAAACACAGAAAAACTTGTTTTGACTATTCAAGGCAGGAGGACCCTGCTTGAGGATTTTTGCCTTGAAGCTAAAAGAAAAACTTACAGTTGTTTACCATATCAGCTTTACAAACAGTTTGCAAGGCTAGATAATAAATTCAGTCCCTACATATGCCCTGTGTTTCTTCTCTCCAGTAGCTCCAAGCTCTGCACTTTCCTTACTGCTAAAACTCTTTGTTACTGGCTCACCATCTTGACTGTTCAGCTTTTATTTGTCCAGCTTCCCGATCTCTAGACTCCTGACTCTGCCTTAAACTGAGCAGCTAAAATCTCTGAATTTCTCCAGTGGTTTCCTGTTACTGTTGCAAACTAAAGAAGCCTCTTCCTCCCTTGCAGTACTGTCGGTACTGTAGATATTTTTCACACCATCTACATCTTTGCTCCCCTCCAGCTCCTCCCACACCATTGTCCCCACTAGTATTTTCTCAGCTTTCTACCTTTCTCTCCAGAGCAGCTTTTCTCTTCCCTTCAGCCAGTTTATGCAAGACCTTTTTTCTTTTTTGCTCTTTACTCATTAACCACCAACACTCAGATTGTCCCCTGAAGTGTTTCTCCATGGCTTGATTTTGCCTCTCCCTACATTAACTCCTAACCTCTTCAACACAAGAATCCCATCCTGAGCACAATTTCAGCATTTCTTCACAGGGAAGAAAAGGCTGGAACAAATAACCACAATGCTGTAGGAGTTTCTTGAAGATAAATGTATTGAATCCAATTGGGAGTTCAAGTTTTACATTAGAACACAGAAGCAGCTCAAAATTAAAAATACTCCATAAAGGCAATCACTAATGCAGTTACACAGTTACAGGAGGAAATTGTGGGGGGGGGGAGGGAGATTTTACTTAATGTAAGCAAATCAGAGTTGCACATCTCATATATTTATTAGTCACCATGACTGTACTTCTATTTTTTTGCTCAGGTGGAAATGGCACAGCTCTAGATGGACCTACAAGACAGCTCCCCTTCCTGAAGTGCTGCCCCCCCTTGAAAAGGTGACCATATCCCAGGGGAAAGAAAGAATATACTTGAATAGCTTCAGAGTAAAAGTAGTTCCTTCTTTTTGATTTCTGACACTGAAGTGATTTTTTCACTTGGCAAATGTTAACCAATTTGATGCTCTTTTTTATGCAGTGACCACAGAAAGCCAAAACAATGGAAAATGACTTGAGCAAGATTCATCAGTCACAAAGAATGATACTTATTCTGGAAGCTCACTCTATTGTCTTTCTTCAGCAACCAGACTATGATTTCACTTGTAAATCTTCCTTATTTCTGAAGGCACAGATGAAAACTGAAGCTGAAGGAGTTAGTAAAAAGCAAGTTCTGTGCTTCACTAGGGACACTTTCAGCTGGTCTAAATCTGCACTTGTTATAGCACAGCTGATGGAGCAGTGACCATTCACCAAGGAAGGCTTTTGCCCTCAAAGATGTATATGGCCTTTCTGGTTTGCACTTTATTTCCTTCCAGAGGTGCTGATTTGGGCAAATCATCCAAAGCATTGTTGTCCCCTTTTAAAATTCAGGTAGAATGCTGAAAAGAGAGGTCCAACAGGGAAACAATCAATGCTGAGACTCAAACCCTATGACCAACTCCCTGCCAAACAGAGCCAACAAAGATGATGCACAGCAATGTAAAACGTGCAAGGTAATAAGTGTGACACAGCTGGCTGAAAACTGCTGCAATGCACAAATAGGATGTAATGTGACATCTTCAAATACCCCTCTAGAAGAATGAATCACAATTGGTTCCAGGCAATCATTCACTGAGAGACTGCAGCAGCATTAAGCTTTCAAAACCCCTTTGGTTATATCCAGAAAGCAACTCAGGCAATATTTAAGTAAGGCTACAAAATGTGGGATTGGTAAGTACAACCAAGGTGTCACACATGCACAATAAAGGCTCTGAAAACACACTCAGAGACAACTTTCTAAAAAGATAACAGTGATCAAAACCAGCACTTTGTCTTTTACTCCAGTGAAAGACAGATATCAAATTGTATACATTAGGAACACAGATGTCCAAATCTGCCTTCTTTTCTAGCCATAAAATACCACACTGTTTGTGCACAGGAGAGAATAGATGGAAACAGCCTCACACATGTCTAGAGGTCGAATGCTGAAAAATGAAAGAGGAACCTCCACCCCTTCACTGCTCACCCAACAGCCTGTCAGCCCCTGGCTTCTGGACAAACTTCAGAGAGATGGCAAATACAGAGACAACCTGCCCCCCGTGCTGAAACACGTGCTGAGTCCCAGCCAGGCTGTGACGTGGGCACTGTCTAACATCACACCACGGGCTCAAAGCACCAGGAGGAGGTGAGGGCAGCTGAGCCCTGGGCAGAGCCTGACTGTCATGGCCCTGGATGCACCTTCAGCTTCCAAAGTGATGACAGAGGTGTCCCACGGACACCAGGGGTGCAGAACAGACCTCAGGTCTGTATGGGACACACAGCCCATGACAACGACTAAGCAGGCATGAAGTGAAGCAGGTTTGATTTTTGTGGCAAGAAAAGTGAGCATAAAAAAGTAAGAGAAAGAGTTGGTGGGCAGCTGAGGAAGGCAGGGTTCAAGTTCCTGGTCTACTACAGAGTTTTTGTGTGACCCCAGTGGAGCTGTTTAATCCCTGCATGCCTCAGCAATAGCTCTGTGGGTGGTTCAGAGGAGAAATGCATTAAAAACCGGGATGTATCTGAATACAGGAGTACCCAAGAGCTCTAGGACTGGCCTATTTATATGTACAGAAAACATTCAGAGACAATTACTCAGAAAGCATAAATGCATTAATATTGACAGCAAATTTTAAAGCAAGCATACACAGAGGATACTACAAGGGGACACAAGAACAGCAATGATTTCCCTCAGCTAATTACATGGCCCTAGAACTCAAGAGAAGGTCTCTTCTTACAAATCTAACTTTGGGTTTCTTTGTGAGGGATTACAGCTGCCCATAAAACTGATGAGCAGAGGCACACCTGTGTTCTGTGTCCTGTCTGACCTGGAACGACTGCAAGAGGCTGCAGAGTAAATCATGGTCACTCTGCAGCTGCAGCCAGCTTTGTGCAGACCATCAAATGCCATTGTAAAGCCAGAGAGTTTAATTCTCTTCCTAGAGGAAACAGGGGCTGCCTCCTGTAGCCTCTGCCCAGCAGCTAAGAAACCCTCATTAATCAGAGAGAATACAGCTCTCACCCAAGAGCTCACTAGCATTTCTTGGGACACTTCAGCTGAAAAGGCAAGAGAAATATATTTTACAAACACCTACCAAGGGTTTTAATTTTTGACAGCTTTTCTCTTAAATGAACGAAATATTTAACAATTACTTTTTAAGTGCAAGAGGGATTTTGAGTTCAAATGTTGTAACGTGCCATACCACAAGCAAACCATAACTAACTTGTTTAAAAAGAGAATTCTAATTGAAAAGGGGAACATTTGTTTTTCAAAGTGCATTTCTTTTCATTCCTCATTGATAGTGCAGTTTTAAAAGGAAAATCACAACAGAGAAAAATAGCACATGACTACTTTTTTGCACCTTACAAAACAGCTTTAGGTTTTTCTGTGGAAATGTATATCGTGGTGTTAAAGGAAGGGTTATTTTCCCAGTATCTTCATCTTTGTTTTCAAGCCAAAGGAACATGATGTTAAATTCTGTGCAAATATAGCACAAACCACAGTCCTTTGTGCATGTTCTTGAACTGTTTCAAGGAGCCCTAGAGATATCACACATTATCCCATGATTCAAACCTTTAACCTTGAGGGAAAATACACAAAGCAGCTTCAAATTTTTTCCAACTCAATGCAGCATTGAAAGTACTGTAACAGCTATTTGATAAACACAATGGAAGGACTTTTAAAGTGAATACATCTCATTTGCCATGTTTATAGTAAATGTCTCAGTAAAGACATGTTTTAAAACACAAAACATAATTAACTAGTCCAGTATTTTCACTGTACTGATTTGTCTGCTTTAAGAGAAATCCAGGCATGTCTCCAGTTTGAGGAATGCAGTATCACTCCTTTACTAAAAAGGTGATTGATGATTTTTAAAAGTAAATAAACTTGGGTTTGATCATCTTCGCCTGATATAAAGAATAATATAAACAAAAAAAATTTGTCCCAAGTACTTGAAATGATTCTAAGGAGTAATAGAGTGGAAAATCTCCTACAGCATGAAGAGGAGGGTACACAAATGCACCCCCTCTGGGCTCATGCAGCTTGTACTGGATGGTATGGATTTAAAATATTAGCAAACATTCCATAACTCACAACCTCTTACCAATGTTTGTTTGCATTTAGCAAAATATCTGTTAGAGTAACAAAGTTTTCAGGCTAAAACTATACTGGATTACTTGCAAGCAGAATATTGAAGTATTTCTAGTCATGGTGGCTCACTTCCTTATAAATGTGAGTCTTTAAAATTGAAAAAAGTCCATACCTCCCCTACTATTATACTGCTTCTCACTGCACTTCTATTGCTTAGGAAATATGTCTGATTCTTCAGGAATGTTAAGGAACTTGAATTTGTTAATTTTCATTTCATCATCATTCACTCAGGCCAGAAACAGCAAAATAGCAAATTCCCTTTTCCTCCCTTATTCTGAAAATTGCCTTCCAAATGAAGTATAGAAGTTATGGTAAAGTCACAACCATCATACATTTGAAAAAAATTAAAAAGAAATCAGCGGCAGTCTGAAATTATCATTGCCATCATATTTCTGTGGAACGGTGAATTTTATTGGATTACTGACATAGAAAGACACCTTTGTAAGACATTTTTAGATGTCAGTTATGTAAATGTCGAAAATCAACCTAAAGTTTTAGGCTTTTTTTTTTATTTTGGCATGAGATAGGGGGGCCAAAATATTGTAGCATGACAATAACTTCTAAGAAACTCTTCCTTCTGCATCATTTTTTCACTACGCCAAATAAACATCTGTGATCCACATGAAGAGAAGCTGGTGGTCTCAAAGAAAAATAAAAAAGCTTCTGTGAGTCCACAGCCTGTCACTGCCAGCATAAAACCAGAGCCTTTTGCATCCCCAGAGCACAGAGCCCACCCTCCATCCACACTTAACCTGTGTCCAGGCTGGGACAGGAGCATTTGGTTTTTTGTAAATCTCCACCAGGTAAGAGATTCTCCTGCATGAGATCCAGACCCTCCACTGCCAAGGAAGGGTGGCTGACTACAGAATTGTTCCTCCTGCCACAACCAGTGCCCCACACCAGTGACATTCCAGCAAAACAAGGAAGCTGCCAGCCCCTGTGTCAGGGAGCTGTGTCCTGGGGGCACACAAGTAACTCAGGAGCACAGCTCTGCTGTAACAACTCGGGCTCAACAGGACCAGGGAAGAAAGCTGCATAAATATATCACATTTTAGAGCAAGCCAGACATTGCAGAACAACTGCTGTGTTTATTTCCTCCTAGAGGCATTAATAATTTACCATCTTTTTTTAAAAAGCAGCACTGGAGCTGCATCACTGCCTTCTGAGCAAATTCTAGGTGTTCATAGAGTTGTTTGTTTTCCTTTGTCTTTTAGTTCAGTCCTGCACTTCAGCCCCACTAGCCTTTTGTAAGTCCCTGAAGATAGCTAGATGGAATGAAACCCAAGGTTTTATTAAGCTACAAAAGAAAATAAATTATGCTGAAGCTCATGTGAATATTTAGAATTTTTTCCAAACACGAGGATAAATGTGCAGGACTTGTGATGAGATACAGGAAAAAACAATTCCATTAAAGGGCCACTTATGCCCAGAGAGAACATTCAGAAAGTTGATGGGGAAAAAAAAAATAAAGCAGATGACAATGTCAGGGCCTTAAATACTCTCTTGCCTGTCCACCAGGGACAGGACAGAGCTGTCCTGGGAAGCGCTCTCACCTTTTCCACAAACTGAAGTATTTCTGTCTCTGTCAGTCCCAGGCTATGTGCTTGTGGGTTTTCAGCTGACCCAACCCTGGGGCACAAGCAGCCCCCAGAAGCAGTGCTGGCTTCTCAGAGAAGCCTCCCTAGGGCTGCTGCTCTGAGCTGGGCATGGGGAGGGCTCTGTGCAGGCTGCCCGAATCATCCTCACCATGGCCCTGCTGCTCCCTGGAAAGGCTCTTTGCAGCAGGAGAGGCACCTGCCCAGAGCTGAGGGTGCAGGGGCATGGGAGGGTGAGAGGCAGAAGGAGCTGTCAGTGCGAGGAAGCAGCAGCCAGAAAATGCTGCTTTCTGTCCCAGTGCAGCCCAGGAAACTGGAGGAAAATGAAGGTGGGGAGGGAGGAGACCTTAAAACATTTTATAGCCCAGGAATGCTTTTTTAAAAGGTGCTGCTAGAAGGACACAGCCATCAGCTTAGCAATTATCTATACAGCCTTCTGACCACAGACACTGAAGGTCCCTCTTACACCTCACCTCAGGCTCCCTTTTCCATTCAGCCCAGCAGGCACTAATGCACCTCTTGTGATTAAAAGCCAGGAGATCTCGTGTGGGGCTTTACAATCCTGATGTTTCCTCTCCACTGCTTTACCAGGATTCCAGACCTTGGTGAAAAAAACGGAAAGCTCCCATTGGGCTCTACTGGGGACACAACCAGACCCTTCCAGCCCGGCAGGTGAAGGGGCCAGAGGAAATGTGTGCACCTCACTGCTCTCTCCCCACTGGCTGTGGGCACGAGAGGGTGTCTGCAAGGC
This sequence comes from Monarcha castaneiventris obscurior, assembly GCA_026261815.1. NCBI lineage: Eukaryota > Metazoa > Chordata > Aves > Passeriformes > Monarchidae > Monarcha > Monarcha castaneiventris. Next base: position 3,122,221 of record JAMPIT010000434.1, on the reverse strand, counting down.
TGGGAACACAGCACAAAGCTTCTCTAGTGCAGACAGTGATTAAAAGTCTCAGCTGTGGAGGAGAGATTCTTCCAAACAAATCCTTTCCTGTTGTGAGGTTTTTGTTTTTTTTTCTTAGCAGACATCAGAACTCTCTCATTTGCAAATGCATGTACAAGTCTCCAGAGAGAAGTTTGAACTTATCCTTAAATTACTGAAAGTTTATTATTATTATTTTCTCATGGAAAAAGTCACGGATGTCTTGTAATCCCTCATGTTCCCATCTTTTATAATTGAATGCATCTTGACCCAGAGAAAAGCTTGGGAGCCCATTAGAATAGGAGGTGAAAAACAATTCTGAAACAATTTACAAGATGTTCTTTCCTGCCAGACTTCAATGTTATGACTCACAACTGGGTGCTGAAAGTCCCACAAGAGTAGCCAGGAATCTATACATTCAGTTAGATGTTCAGTACATCTCAGTGGAGCAGCAATGAGCTTTTTCTGTGTTTTGGTGCAAAATACTTTGTGTCAACAGAGCCAATCTGCCCAGTATCTTGGTATGGGCTGCTCAGTCTGGGCTACAGACTCTGACAGCATACATTTGTATTTCAGAATCAGAGTATCTCTGTATTTTTAGGGGATGGAGAGAGAAATGGTAGAGGTTGGAAGGCAAGTGCCAAAAAGCTTAGTCTCTTCTGTAGAATGTCCTATGTGTTTTCTTAGGGCCTTATCCAATGCCTGTTGAAACCAACAGGAACCCCTCCAGGCCCAGGCTTTCACCCTTCCACTAATGTACACATCCTTTATCACTTACTGCAATTATATTCCTGTAACATCTGTGGGCCAAATGGCCGTGAGATGCTCTGATACATAAAATACATCTATGGCAGCTCTGCCACAGGGGTTTGCTTTCAATGCCATGGTTAAGAAAGCAAAGGAAATTCTTGCTTCCTGTCTCTTAAAAAGATTTGAGGGAGAAATTATAAAACAGTGAGCGACAGGATTAAAATAATCACCAAATATGCTCATGTCAATGATATTCTGTGCCTGGATGGCAAATGATTTTGCTCACTTCAGCATGAAACTACCATAAAAATACTCTCAGTCCCATCAGCTGCACTGGTACCCTACAGCTATTGCACTGCTCTGGAATGTCAGGGCTGGACACACTGCCCTGCCCAAGTGAGTGGGATGGCTGGCAAGAGGTATCACGAGTCCAGATCCTGACAGAAAACAGGCAAAAACACCCAAGAACACAGGCTGCTCTACTCCAGTGGTCAAGGAACACCCTCCTCTTGGGGCAAGCCACCAACCAGAACGTCATGCTAAGAAAGATTACCTCATCCTGTACACTGATTTAACAAAAAATGCATGATTTCATTATTTTGGAAATGCATGATAGAGTCGTGTAAGCTGGGTGTTTGGGATCTCAGTTGGTACAGCCTGTGGAAGACCTAAATATGGGGCTACCACTGACCAGGTTCCAGCGAGTTCCACCAGTGCTACAGCAAACATTCCTGCATTTGTTTGGGTTTGCTGTGGTTAAAGAAGCCAATGCAGAGGCTCAGGATTGGCATCAGAGATTATGGGTACTGTAGGTAGGTGAGATCCTATCTTAGTGATACTACATCTTGTGGAAAATATGTAAATATATCAAGTTACAAACACATACAAAAGTGTTTCATAATTACACGAGATATTTAGACAGTTGATCCCTCATACAACAAATGCAAGTGATACAAGCTCTTAAAACTGCATGAAACAAGACTCTGCTTTTTTTTGCCAAATTAGCTGGCAAACTAACACAACAAGCTTTATCTTGTTCTTATTAGCCCACCTGTCTTTGCCCCTTTAATGTCAAACTTTAAAGAGGAAATGAGTACTTAACTGATAGTGTCTCTTCAAAGGAAATATTTGCTTCAGTTACCTTGCCTTTTTAATGAGATTGTTTAGTCACAGCTTGGCATCAGTTCATAGTATGCACCATATCAAAGCTTTCAGGTTTTCAAAGCACAAAAACACATCAAGTAGTTTGAGCCAGCAAAAGTGAAATTCTTCCTGGTTGGCATAAAATCATGGAGATGTTTAACTCCCGTCCTTGGTCAGGGCAGAGACAGAATTAACAGGAAAAAGTTATTCCTTTAAATGCAATCTCTGTGCCATTTTCCGGGACCTGTTTACAGAAAATTCTCTGCAATTCAGATTCAGCTGAGGCATCACCCAACCAACCACAATTTGCTCACGTTTAGGATGAGGGTAAGAGCTGCTGAAGTGGCCTCAGCACACCTAAGAGCTTTAATTTACTATTATGTCATGCTAGTAAACACTTAATAATAATGTACCCCTGAGGTTGGGTGGCCTCTTCTGTTAAAGGGGACCATGAAAGACACTATATTTTATTTGCTCTTTGTTTTCTCATAGGCCCCAAATCAAACATTTCACTTTGTGTGGCTCTGACTCATGACACAACACATCTTTGACAAGTGGGGCATCTATTGTACACAAAGACAACAGCCCAGAGAACATTTACTGACTTAAACCAAAAGTACAGCTCCAACCACCACCTCAAACCCTCCCACAGTGCACATGTAAGCAGGTGACCTGCAGCTGAAATGTGAAGCCTTGCACTCAAACTTTTGGGTTTTTTTTTTAAAGAAACCACTCATGAATATTTTACATCAATAACCATGTTCAAAACACATTTCTTCTAAGTTTTGCACCTTCAGTGAACACCAGTATGGTTTTATAAGAAAAATCACACAAATTACTGGAAGCTTTACAGAATGACAAAAGCACCCCCATGCCTTTACACCCCTGCCATGCAAAGAGCAAAAGCCACATCAGCAGCTGAAGAGGAGACCCTCCCTAGTAAGAAGCATTTTCCATTTTTTTACCCAACTTCTGTATACGGTTTCTGTGGCAAACACACACCCATGTCCAAGAGCCACCCCCAGCCTCAATTCCTCTGGAGCAACACTTAGCAATGTTCTTCCTTCACTGACTGAATGGGCTCATCCATCTGAATGGGGTGTGGAACAAGCAGCATTGAAGAGGGAACTGCTAAAGGAGCTTTCAAAGACAAAATGAGTGTACAGGTAGAAAAGCAAACAAGACTCCCACTTGGCCCCCCACTTCAGCAATAACCACCAGAGAGTGTCCTGAGGGGTGCATCCACCCTAAATTGGACTTTTGGCAACTCAGTAGCCATAGGCTGTCTGGAACAGCAACCCAGACGTTTTGCTGGTGTGTAAATATGACTATAAGTCAATTATCTCACTCTATAAACAGTGGCCAGCCCAGGGCCCGTGGGGCTCTCCTGCATGGTGGCAGCCCCATGCCAGGCTCTCCCCTTGAGCAGGGACATCTCCCAAGGTTACTCCTCCAGGCTGAGATTCCTTCCTGCCACAGATCCCCAGTGAGTGGCCAAAAGCCTGCTAAACTTCACTGAGATTACATCTTAGATGGATTGTGCACACACAATCCTTGAGACATAAACTGTTGGCCAAGTCTGCGCCTAAGACTGGATCCAGCTGCACCTGGACTCCTCTGCATAGGAGGAGTCTGAACCTCACAGCTCAGTGGAAGGGTCTCCCTGACAAATGTGATTTATCTTGTTCTCTATGCACTAAATAATCAAGTGTCCCTTGCCATCAAATCTTGTTAAACCACTGTCACATTTACCACTGAACTTTGTTGACTCACTGTATCAATAAAAGATATTGTTCCTCTTGCAAATGAAGTGCCTCACTCCATCTGTGACAGTAGACAACCCCAAGGGTCTTAGAGAAAAATAAAAAGCAAGCACAAAAGGTACAGAAAATGTTTTGCCCTGATTTAAAAATGCAGGCTCAGATTTCTAATCCATTCAGTGGTAATTTAGGCAGCATTTTTAACTTCCAAAGCCAGCTCTTAGAAACACTCATGTGTGTCTGTAGCCTCAGGAGGATCCCAGCCTTATGTGTTGTAAAAAACTGAAAAAACTCCTTCAGGCAAACAGAAGTATTTCATTTTGAGGCTGAAATTCCAGAATATATGTCTGCAGAAGAGGAGTTAAGATCTCCCAGGGAAGGCAACCAATACAACTGCCTTAATTACTGTTATTCATTACTGCTGGATTACTCATTCTGCAATAGAGCCCAAGGACCCCAGCCCTGTGCCAGAGCTCATTCTGCTGGGGGCTGTACAAACTCACAAGCAAGAGTCTTTATCCTGAGCAGCTCACAATCTAATGGTTTGTTAGTAAAATCACTCAACCATAGACACCCCTGTGTCATCTTCCTCAACCATAAACTCACCTCTTAACTCACTCTGTAACTACTAAAATAAGTGACTTCTGGATTGCAGTGTGGGGAAAGAGAAAGTTAAAGCCTTGCCAAGTCACCCAAACCCAAATGTCTGTACACCTGTAAGCACAAAAGAGGTACCACCTCAAAAAGCATTTCCATAGATCAGCTCTTGCAAAATCCTGTTCCCTGTCTGTCCTTGGGTTGCTCTCCTTTTTGAAAAACACTTAAATTAGCAGCAAGCAGGAGACAGTAGGCATTACTCAGGCCTCTAATTCTTGGTGACATCCTTAATGATACATCAGATGGTTATAATTCTTCTTAAGGCTCTGTTCACATTAAATCATTCAGCAATCACATTTTTGCAGTGCTGCTGCATTTCTGGTAACACTAAATTCACTTCAGTCCTCCCCCGTCAGACCACAGCACACAAATTACATTTATTTGAACTTTTTTGAAAATACTTTTCTTACCAGATAATTCATCTCTTCAGCTTGAAAAATTGTTTTCAACCCTCAACAACATTTTTATCTCTACATTGAAGAGTTTATTCTACTGGTTTGCTATGCAAGCAGATTTAGAACTAAAAAAAAATTCAAAAAGCAGTCACATTTCTTAAAGTTTTGATCTGTTTTTAAATGTATCTCCATAGCTGCCAGTCCACAAAGAGGAAAAAAGGTTACCCATGGCAAATATTCAGAAAAAGTGTGTGCACTCTGCAGTGTTCAAAGGAGACAGAGCTTGAGGTCTCCTGCCAGTCAAAGCTGAGACAGAAATTTTCAGATTTTTTTCCTTCAGCAACTTCCAAACCTCTGGTTTGTTATTCCTCATGTGGGGTGTACTGCACATTCCATACCCTCCAGTTTTCTCCCTCCTCTCTATCTACTTCCCATAGCATTTCTGTTAATTTTCTGGTCTTCATTTTCTCCAGCCTCACTTTCCTGTTTTTGTTTCCCACAGATTCCTTCTCATCCTTCAGAATACTCTGTCTGTTTGGGTTTCTTTCCTTTCTATAACCACAGAGTCCTTCCTTCACTGTCCCTGCCCACATCAGGAACTCTGCCTGGCACAGGAGCCCTGGGAGATCCAAGCATCTTCCAAAGGCAAGAGGTGACAGTGTTTTGCTGACCGAGCTGTGTTGTGTCACTCCAGACATGAGCTGACAGTGTCTGAACTGGCTTCCCATTTTCACAGCAGGCCACTTTCCCTTTGCACTGGTAGGCCTCCTGCAAAGCTGAAATCTGCCTCTTTTAGGGTTGTATAGACTGAAAAACCTCAAATATTTTCTGTGGGATAGAGCCCTAACTAAGGGCTCTATTCACCAGAAATGTGATGCCATGGACTTCCACAACCCAGCATGGAGGCAGACTGCACTTGATAAATATGTGTTTACCATAGCTGCCAAACTCAGCTCTGCTTTTCCAACCTCCTTTTCCCTTAAGATTAGGAAGATAAAGGTCACACTTTAAAAAGTCAGGTCTTTAAAGCTATTTTTTAAGTGCTAGCAGCTAAACTCTTCGTGTGAAAATATCCCATCTTTTTCTATTAAATCAGACTGCCTTAAATCAACATGTGCTTTCAAGAACTGGTACGTTACTGACAATGGCTTAAGAACTATTTGGTTACATTGATACACAGAGGGTAAAAGAAAACCTTTGCTACTGAAAAAGGAAGCCCCAAAATACTGAACTGGAAATTCCAACATGGGTATGCATTCAGATCATATTCCAACCAAAATTCCTGTACTAATTAGAGATTGATTTTTACAAGGCTTCAAATCCTCTGTGCCTCAGGGCTAGGGTACAGAACTCCCAGTTTTCTCTCTCTTACTCTTTAGAGAAGGATTCATTTTCTGCCCAAATCAATACAAAGAATCTGTTGCGCTCCAGCCAACTCTACAACTTTTAATACACAATGTGAAATACATAATACACAATACACAATCATACTCCATTTTAAAGATACACAAACGTCCTCAGCAGCACCTTTTTCATTTCAGCAAAGGCAGCACTTTGGAGCGTCACAGAGCAGAGGCAAAGCCATGCTCACCCTTGGGGGATGGAGCAGAACTCATGTGTTCCCCCCTCTGTACCAGGAGGATTTGGCTTCCCTTCACGATCTATGCTGCCCCTTCTACTAACACAAGGTGTGTTTCTTCTCAGCATGTAAAATATGCTCAGATATTTCCTTATTCTTTACTTATTCCAAGATCTCAAAGAGCGAAAATGCTACCATTAGGCAAGAGCTAAATTTTTAGTTTCTTCAGGGAACATTTGCACAGTTAGAATGCCATCCTAATCTGCTATCCCTCTTTGTTCCACTGGATCTCTCCTGACTTTCCAGGCAAGGAATACATGGCCAGTAACTCTATTCTGACTGTGCCTCAGGCTCTGGCAAAGAGCAGCTGAGAAGAAAGACGTTTTACATATTCATGATTAAAAGATAACCGATAACCAGGATCCAGATGTTGGTCTCTGCTGGCCAGCACACAGTGCAATTATTATTCCATTTATAGAAGGAAATGTTGTCCTGCCTTTTCCAGCCAACCAAAAGGTCTTCCATAAAATGCTCAAATACTCTGAAGAGAGGCATTCAAAACAAGGAATGAAGAGGGAACGAACCGTATTTGCTCCACAATTATTGCATTATAAAAATTGAACGTGGCCTCAGCCCTAGAGCACTATCCATTCCCACAAACTCCCAGGTTCACCGTGTCAGGGTGAGCTGGGATTTCCCTCTGAGACCCAGCACTGGCTCCCACACAGGTGCCTGTGGACAGCACTGCAGCACCCAAGTGAAAAGCAAGCAAAATGTGGGCTAGAGGAGAGGTGAGAGCAGCCCCTTCACACCCACAGCCCAGAGGTCAGCGGGAACAGGCACAAATTGTTTAAGCCAAATGAAGTCCAATAGTGTTATTAAAGCTCTTCTCTCTCTGAGCCTGACCCTGGAAAAACTTCTGAATTTGTTTAAAGAACTGAATAGTATTCTAATTCCCTGCGTTCCTGACAAAGAGCAATCCAGCCCAAGCATAGGCTCTCTTTTGGGGATTTTTGGTTGGTGAGATTCTGGGCTGAAGGAAAGGGAGGGAATAGAAGTAAATAAACCTGAAAGGCAGAAGGTTTTCAGAACAGTGACTGTATAAAAGTTATAGTTACAGGCTGAAGAATGGCCCACAGCTTTAACAAACGTATTACAGCAATTTTAACTGTTTGACATCTGGCTGACTATAATATTTTCATGATTTATCTTCATAAATTGTCAGTTTAGGAAGTTCAGTCACAAATTATACCAGTAAGCAATACATTTTGGCTAAAAGCATCCACCATTCCATAAGGGAAAAACAAGTTAGAGAGGTTAGAAATACCTGAAAAATTCTGACAATCACTACGAATAAGAGCCTGTGAAGTGTAAAACTTTACACCAGTTACTCAGACTCTGCACACCAATACAATATTAATCTTATTTTTCAGCTGTGGACAGGAAGATGTATAAACTGTTAATCCATTATATACACCCTTTTTCCCTTGGGTATTTCTAAACAATGGAAAAACAGAACTTACTGAAGTTTAAAAATAACTTTTTGTGTACCAACATTTCAGTTTACTTTGAAGACATGCTTCTTACAGCCACAGAAGCACTATGTGTGTGGTGGTCATTTGTTTACTTACTGTCATAAAAAGTAATAAAGATGAAGGTTTTTGGTTTTATCACAGTTTTATAATTATACTGTGCATGCCATTTCAAGCACATGGGGAACTTTACACCGATGTTATTTCTTCCAATTCTTTTGCATTTTCTCCCTTCTCTGTCAACTGTTTATTTCCTAAAATTTACAATGTGCAGCAATTTCTGCCTTGATTAATATGATTTTAATATTCTCCTCCTATTATAAACACTGCTTGTTCCCATATAACATCAATATCATTTATATGACAGAAAAATATTTATAGTCAGATCATTCAAACAAAACCTCAAAATTAATATAGGCAGCTACCCATCAAGTTGTTCCTCCTTAAAGCCCATCAAGTTGTTCCTCCTTAAAGTGTTTTTCTTCTATAAAGCCTCAAATCAGACTGAATCCTTAAGGACACCACAGATCCACCCAATTTCAGATAATTATCAAGCTCCTGGTCCCAAGCTATCACAGATTTTAACAGAGAACATTTCCAGGAGTTTTGCATGGCCCGAATTCATATTTTTACGACACCACTAATCAGAAGCAATGGCACTATTTTGCCTGAAGATTTTGCACACAACCAGACAGAAACACACACTACCCCTGAGGCAGATCCCAGACAAATTAAAGGCAGTGCTTGAAATCTGATGAAATGACAATAAAACAACAAAAAAACCCCACCAACCCAGAGCTTACTGGTGTACTGTGTCAGGAAACATTTACAGCAGTGACTCTACACACCCCACCACAAAATAAATTCCTACCCAATTACGTTTGCTTTGGCCTCTGTTAATTTAATGCAATTTCAGTTGGATCTTGGTGGATTCAGCTCAGTCAGCTCTATCAGGCCTTCACAGCAGGGCAGGAAACCAGGCTGATTTGGATGTACAGGGAAAGCAGTGGCTGCCAACCCATCATCCCTTCCACTGTCCCACTGTGCTTCCCACACTGCAGAAGCAAAACTGTCTTGGTCCAGAGAAAACCCTCAGCCAAGTATGTGTGATACTTAGATAGAAAGACTGTAGGGAAAAAAGCAAGGATGTCACCCTTCCATTGTTTCAATTAAAAAAAAAAATAATAAAGGAAAGGAATAAAGAAACATAAAAGGATAAAAATCACTATCCACATCACAGTTCTCTAACGGAGAGGAAGCTTCTGGTACTGCAAAAATACCTCAGAAATTATAGTTTAAGAAATAAAGCTCATTCATTAACTCATTTCCTAAAGGCAGTATTTTCTGAATATCTCCCTTTTCCCCCTTTCACTAACATGGCATTATATAACTACTTTATTACTGGTTTTATTTAAAACTTAGAAAGTGGAGTTCTGGACAGCAATGCAGTCACCATTAGCTAATTTAATGGCAAACTGTTCCACGAGTTGTAATTGAATTTCAGCCATTTTCCGAATTTGCTGCTTTGTTATTGTCTGTATTTGAAGAATTAAAATTTTACAAATTATTATAAAAATATTAATATGAACAATTATGCAATATCCCTTAATTTTAAATATGGATTTTTTAATTTTTGTTTTTTAACTCAGAAAGCTCATCCAGATATCCAAACCATTTTCTTTTAATAGCAAATTACGAAATAGCTCTAAGGTCTCTACAATAAACAGAATAGTTCAAAACATCAGAAGGAAAAATTTAATCATTTAAAAATAGATGCCGTAAGTAGCACTTCTATTAAAAATTACAGCTTGGTTGTCTATGCAACCAAGAACATCACAAACTACTATAAATCTCAGAGTTTTGTATATTAAGAAGTTATATTGCCAGTCTCAAACACGCTCTGTGTAAAAGAGGGAAATAAATAGTCTGTGAATTTGTTACAAAGCACCAGCAAGTCTTACATTACGTACACAACTGGGTAGCTGAAATGTTTACAGAAAGTCATTTAAACCTCCTCTGAAAGTTCTTAAATCTTCGTTGCTGACAGTTCAGAAGACAAGGAGGAAAAGGCTTTTTCCAGAATCTGCTGTTTTAAGAAAGGAAGACATTCCATTTTTGCTAAAACACTGACTGAGCTTGTGTAGAAATATTTATGATTATCAACAGAAAACATGCAACGAAAGGTGGGGATGATTACAGAAACAGAAAATTAATTCAGGAACGGTCTTCTCAGCCAGGTATCATTAGCTTCTGTTTCTGATTTCATACTCCCTAAAGAAACATTCCATTTCCTAAATAAAAACAACACTGGGCTTAAGGATATACCACGAACACTGCAACATGAAAAAAATTAGTTCCCCAGGATTCCACTAAATTGCTAAAAGTACAATAATTTGTACTCTCCTGAGGATTTCACCTCTTTTTATCTTTCAGTGCACACGTTGCTGCACAGGGTACAATCACCTATCAGCCTCTCGTGCTTAGCTGCAGACAGCTCCTCTTTGCCAGGAGCAGCTCCTGTTTCACCCAAACACGTAAGGAGCAGTCCTGTTCCAATTCCTGCCTGGCACTGCCCAGTGCCCACCACCTCCTTTGTGTCCCGGAGCACTTCCACCTCTGCAGACACCGCAGGGCAGCAGCTCGCTCCGACACCGGCGCCAGGGGTGTGCTCCGGGAGGGAGGGAGGGAGGGACCAGCAGGGTGAGGATGCTCCGGGATGCAGGGAGGGACCAGCAGGGTGAGGATGCTCCGGGAGGGAGGGAGGGAGGGAGGGACCAGCAGGGTGAGGATGCTCCGGGATGCAGGGAGGGAGGGACCAGCAGGGTGAGGATGCTCCGGGATGCAGGGAGGGAGGGACCAGCAGGGTGAGGATGCTCTGGGATGCAGGGAGGGAGGGACCAGCAGGGTGAGGATGCTCCGGGATGCAGGGAGGGAGGGACCAGCAGGGTGAGGATGCTCCGGGATGCAGGCAGGGAGGGACCAGCAGGGTGAGGATGCTCCGGGACACAGGAAGGGAGGGACCAGCAGGGTGAGGATGCTCTGGGATGCAGGGAAGTGCCTGTGGGGTGTGAGCCCCGCACTCAGGGTCACCCGTGGCAGCCACAGGACTGGGGCACTGTTGGTGGGTGACACAGGGGAGCTCACACCCAGCTCCAACTCCCCGGGTTCTGCCTCACCCCACAGCCCCTTTCCTTCCTCCTCCTCCCTGACCCGCTCCTGCTCTCTGCTTTCTGAAAGTTCTCTGAATGTAGAGATCATCATCTAGAGACTTTTCCCTCCCCAAATAATCAGTATTTTTAAACTGCAGATTATCTGCAGTGCAGCTTATGTGCATGAAAACTGACATGCTGTTGTTTAAAATCCCTTTTTCAATAAGATGCATTAGCAAACAAATGTCTATCCGTGTAAAGAAATGATGAGCATTCTTATTTTGGACATAAACCCAGTATTTTATCAAGTATAGTTTCGTTTAAATCTTAGTAATGCTGAATGATGGTGAAAAAAATTGTGGGGTTTTTTTAAGCCTTAGAGATTTATGTCCTTATAAAACTATTTTGCTTTAAATCACAGGCCTGGCATAGAATAAATTTCTACTCAATTACAACAGGTATCAGTTTACCAATTCTTCTTCTGGGTACAATAATTTCAAGACAAAATTAGGTTTACTTAACGTAAAGACTCAAATTACTTTAAAAAGACAAGAAAAGGGACATACTTCACAGCCTTGTGTAATCTTTTTTTACTATGAGTTCACTTTCTTCTTAAACCGATTTCTTACTAAACAAGACACTGACATTTTGCATCTCTTCAAACATTACTTTGTTATGAAGCACATAAGAACTTCACCCAACTGGATACAGTTACAAAATGCTGCCTTTTCTTAGTGACATTTCCTTAAAGCGATAATTTTTCATGGCATGCTCTTAAAAAGCAATCATATAATCTAGAAAACATGCCGTATTTGCAAACCCTTTTGCTCCACTTGCTTCATGGAAAGGAAAAGAGCCCTGTTTTCCACCAGAGGCTGTGGTTTCCATGTCACTGAGGGGCACAGAGCTTGGCTGTGCACCCAGCCCGCTGAGTCATCAGAACTGGCCTTGGCTGCAGAATGCCATTTTTTGTTACATCCACATGTGATTGACACCGACCAACAATCTTGGGTACAGGGCTCATGCTAATCAGCCACATACACAAACAAGAGTGCTCAACCCACACAAGTTTATCCAATCTGCATGGCCCAGAAAATAGCTTTTCATATGCAGAATGTTGATTTTTAGGACTACTAACTATTTCTTCTCTGTTTTGGGGTTTTTTTTTTCCTCACAGTGGCTCAAGAGCCACGTTTATTTCCCTGCCATGAAACACCAAGGAAGTTTTCATTTTACAAACCCATCTTCTTTAATACCCAGACTCCAGCACCATTTGATCAAAGGAGGTTTTGCTCCCCAAAGCAGCTAAGACACCAGCAGCCTTCTTCCACTCTGCTGCAGATGACCCTAATTCTGACAGAAAAGCATCTCATTAGCAACGTGTAGATGCCTGAAGTTACCTAAGACTGTAGAGCAAATTTTTCAAAATCTATCTGTTGTTCATTTCCTGAACTTCTCTGTATTTGAATAGCAGTGAAAGCATCAATGTGTCAGCTGAAAGGTTAATGCCTCATCAAAAGGAAGAGCATTTGTCACACTGAGGTGGATCATCAAAAGCAGCACTTTGCTGCTGTTTTATCCAGAAAATGTTATCTCCTAAATCAGGATTGTGCACACGTTTTAATTCAGTAAGAGAAAGAGAATTAGCTAATCTTGAATAGAAAGAAGAGATACATATCACTATGCACATTAAAAAGTTAAAGATCTTTTCAACACAGTAAGTTGTGGTACTCTACAGAGCTTCTCCAGTATTTTATAATGATTTAGGACATGGTTAAGAGGTATCCACTCTCTCAGCTACCAAAAATTTTTCAAATAGTGTTCATTTTCCAAAGGAAGGGTATCAGTAAATTGAGTGTCATGAAGGAATAGCTTGCACTGAAGCATTGAAGCAGCCTGAGCCAGAAAGTTTGACTGAACTCTCAGCTTTAGTTAAACTATGCCAGAAATAAATGGGAATAAACAAACAGATTAGGAAAAGAAGGAAGAAGAAAGTAGTAGGAGTCGTTAACGTAATCTTCACTTGAGGAATGGGGCAAATGTAAACTGAAAGGGTCTCTGTGTGTAACAGAGACTATAAAAGGAAGACTGTTTGGTACTAAAACTGGTTTTTGTAGGCTTCTGAAGAAAAAATATATCCTGCTAGCCATCCAAAAACTTTACACTTGGCCTGTGAACTCGTTTGGTCCAATGAAGAGAAATAAAGAAACCCCTAAACCTCCCCTTGAGCTTGGGAACTGGGGCCTTTAGAGCTGCTAACTTTGCAGGAAAACTGAACAATGGTAGAAAGATCAGAGCAAACACCATTTTCCCTGCCAGACTCTCAGCCATGGCCTCAGGAACTCAGCCTTTGCCATGGGATAGGAGATTGCTGTGGCAGCACAGTCGCCTCCTTTCACAGCTTGAGCCCAGGAACCACAAGGGCCCCGCAGAGGGGGAAACCTCAAACTGGCAGCGTCTAATTTGGTTTTGTTTATGTTCCTATGTTCCCTATTGATCTGCACAGGGCTTAGAATCAACTGCAAAGACCAGCAACCCCCTCCCCCCCACCCCCAGTACAAACTGCAGAGGCAAAATTATCTCAGAATAATTCTTCCTGCACCAAATCAGAAGAGACAATCGGATCCAGCAGCCAGCACTGCTGGAAGTGGCCCCAAAGTCCACTTGTTGCAAGGCTCTGCACAGAGATCAGAGTGAGTTTCAGTTTGGTGCTGCAGGCTGGGATCTCTGTCACTCACAGCTGAGGGTCTTTTAGTCTTTGGAATAAAGTGGAACAGGCAGCATCCACGAAGGCAGCACATCAATCCCACACTGAGGTGAAACAGGTTCTCAGTAGAACAAATGTAATGGGGAGGAGAGAGAGCAGAAGAAAAACAATGTTGAAAATAATCCTTTGGGAACAGTTCAACCCTCAAGTGACTACTACCAGAACCTCTAATTAACAGATGCACTGACTCCAAAACAAGACATGGATGTCTATCCTTTAACAAGACCAGGGACTGAATAGCTTGGACATGCCACATGAGAAATATCCAACAGTCACTGAGACATGCCCCACTAGAGAAGCCTTCACAAGCTCCTCAGGAGACTACAAAACACACAGTATCTGCATGACAAAACATAATCCTGCTCTCACCACATCATCTCATTTTTTCCACATATCTTAGACCCTCACCAGCTTTCTGTAAATTCCAATACAGAAGGCACAGCACATCCAGTGGTTAGAAAAGCCCCTTTGTATTTGCTTAAAAGGAAAACAAGTTAGTTAAGAAAGGCAAACCAAAATATCCTGCTTGCTGGTTTTCCATTAGGCACTTGTGGGACTACCCCACATCTGTGAGCAGGCAGCGTGTGCACCAAAAAACTCATTACATTTTGGAAGATCTTTCCTTTCTAAATAAGGATACTGCACATTTCAATGCTGTCAGCTTAATTTACAGCATACAGGTGTTAGTTATTCTTTAAAACAAGAGCCCTTCATACACACGGTACCCCACCGTGTTTCAGCTTACACAGAAATCAGACTAAGAAATCTTTCTAGTGGTACAGATCACACTGCCTATATGGAGCCCCTGGAAGGTCGTATTTCTTCTCCTGTCACCTAGGAAGAAAATAATTCATCACTGAGCAAAACACCAGCACCAGATAATGTGATTTTCAAGCCCATAGTCTGTGCATCTCCAGCCAGCACGTCCCTGTGCACCAAAGTGTGACCACCATTAACAGATGAATGCCCAGTAGGGGCACATGAACCAGGACACTCCACACTGTGGAATAACAAATGGACTTGAGCCCCTTTAGAAAAGAGAGCAATGAAATACTAGAATGATTTCACAAGTCCATGGTTTGCTGCCTGTGGGTATCCAAGACCCATGAAAGTGTGGACACGTGATGCTGCAGCCTTGCTCCAAGCCAGTTCCACGTTGTATATTCAGGACTCAGAGGCACTGATTTATAGTATCCTAATCTTTTCTATTTGTTCTTTTTCCATTAAAGTTTGTTCTCAATGTGAGCAGCAATTTATTTTCAAGACAGTGGCAGTCAGTTTAGGGTAGCTTGCACAGTGCATGGGTTGGCACAACCAATTCCTACACTTTCAGCACTGCCAGGAACAAGTGCCATGGCTGAAGAGCCAGGAGAGATCTCTGTCAGCAGCTGGAAAAACCTACCACACACAACTACTCTCCAATAAAAGATCAAGGCAGCAATCAAAGAAGGACTGCACCACTTTATTGCAGCAACAGCCTTTTCCATAACTGATGTTTCATCCATACCTTCAAAGGACACTCTGAAATCATGAATTTTATTGTACTACAAAATACTTGCCTTGTTCATTCCTAGAAGTTAGGAGGGAAAGGAAAGAATAAAACAGACCAATGACTTCAGAATTACATTCTGACTTCAAAGGGGCATTTGTATGGTGGTAGCTTCTGTAACAGCAAGAAAAACTAAGAACAGCAGGAGGCTGGGAAGACAGATAATTCTGGTGACAGACTGCAGAGTAAACAAATAAAAATTAAGCAAATATATTTTTCATGTTTCTTTAAACCACAGATCCATCTTTTCTTGTTGTCACCTCTGTGAAGGGTTAATCATAACAGAAATTGTCTGCTGTCATTGAAGTAAGGAAATAATAGAAGTGAGAGGACACACCAGACAAACAGAGGCCATCAGCATTTTAATAGAGCTTTAAAAATTCTATGAGGAAAAAAGTTCTGGTTGATAACATATGGTTTCACTTCAGAGATTCAAATATTGGCATTAAAACCAAGAGAGTAGAGGAAGTATGTCCTGTAACATGGAGTATTTTTGTTGGAATAGTCAGTAATACATGGCAAGTGGCATAAGCTTCATTAGTACTTCCACAGCAAGAATCTCTTCTTTACCTATGCAAGGCAGTGCACAGAGGCTGGGGATGGTAAAAGAGGCACTCAGTTGTTTGAGTAGAGTTTGGTTCAAGCTAAGTCACCAATAAAAAAAACCCAGATTTTTCTATACATCCGTTGTCTGGGTGATGTTTCTCTGAGACCTAATCTACTAATTTTGTGGACAAAAACAAGCTTTTACTACGGTTAGCTCTGCAAAACCAATATAACCATGGCTGAGCAAGCTGGAATTTTTATTACTGGCAATGAAGTAAGATTCAGACAGAAAACAGCTTGATTGTCAAACCCAAACGTGTGAGTTAGAAATACTGGCTGTTAGAAAAATCACCTTCTGACATGTGAACTAAGCAAAGTTTTATCAGAAAGAGACGGACGGAGAACAAGCGCAGAGTCTCCTGCTGTCATTTTCACAGTTACTTCTGGAAACAATTCTGCTGGAGGGTCACAACTCTGCTCTCTTCCCTTTCTGCCAGCCCTCATCCACCACTCACACACACAACTGCAGGAGCAGGCTGCAGAGTGCTGCAGAGCTCCAAGTATTCCTCAGGTATGCCAAAATCACACTGGAATACTCGGAGATGTAAGAGGTGTAGGAGAAAAGGTGCAGCTTCCTGAGAGACAGACTTTCCCATCCTCACAAGAGCAAAAAGTGCAAGCCTAGAAAAACCCCCTTACAGTCCTGCTGACCTCCTGTAAGATCCCTGCACACTGAACTCCCCAGCCCTTGGGATTTAGTCTGCTCCTGACAGAACTGGAGTCCTTACTGCAGTGCTGGGGACCCACTGCCCCATCCTCTGCCACAGGCAATCCTCCATAAAGTTGAGATGAGCAAGAAAGGCAGCCTTGGGCTCCCTCCTCATCTCATTAAAGGCTCAATCCCCTCAGCTTTTTGTGAGGGGAGCTACCCAGCAGCATGCAGGGTGGTGAGCATCAAAGGCAGCTCTGACTGAGTTTGCTCGAGGACTGGAAGCACTGGAGCTGCACCACCACAGCACCCAGCACACATCAGGGCTGATGCTCACACAGCTCTGCTGCTGCTGCCTGGGCTGGCCTGGGCATTCTAAACTACTTCATGTCTTTCTGGGTATTAGTGCTCCACCTCTGCCCTCTACATACACCGAGAGATTTCTTTACTGGTTCAGATGAGGAAGAATCAAATTGGAAAAAGCAAACCCCATGAATACAATCCTCTATACCTGGATATTAGGTATCTCCTGCCTCTCTAAAAACAAAAGAAATTTGCCACTTGGCCCATATAAAAACCTACTTCTATATCCAGGAAACAGTTATTTAATCTCTGTGCAGCATGAGATTGAGCCAAGAACGTGAGTTACACAGCAATCTTTTACGTATCTGACTTAATCCCAATTTAATAATTTAAACCCTAAATAAATAACCTTTTTTCCCCCAGGGCATTGAGCCACTCTAAGGTCAGCATTCTGTTCCAGGAAGAGCTGCCAGCCCCCTTACCCATCCTTTAGGGACTCTTTTCTCAGAATATATATGGACATTGCCCATTCCAGCAGGGAAGAAAAAATTGTTATGAGGAAATGAAGTCCCAATTTAGTCCCAATATTGCTTGAGACCATGCCTTTGGGTATCTTCCTATCAAGACACACTTCAGGTCATTCCAGCACTTGCCTTAGGATCCAAGATCTTATCAAAGAAACACCAAGTTTTTAAATTTTTAACTGTTGTTTATTTTCTAGCTACCAGACCTAGCATCTCAAGTACTGAGGCTACCCTGGGATTCAGCAGTGCCAGGGCTCCCAACCCACATCCAGTGGCCAGCAGAGCCCCCAGAGAGGAGGGCAGAAGCAGGAAGGAAGCACAGAGGGCTGTTCCAGCCAGCACCACACAGGAGCACTGGGAATGCTGTGGTTAACTGGTTGCCTGGTTTTGTTTCTGAAGGAATATTAGCCAGTGATCTTTTTGTCGAGCTTTTTTTCCCCATCAGTTGATAACTTCAGTTTGATGGCCTTATTGTTAATTTCCTTTTTTTTTTACTGTAAATATCTGGGACACTGGATGCCAGTGCTATCATTAATTGCACCAGCAGACAAACAAGTCATCTATTTCTGAACTAAATTACTTCTAATTGCACATGCAACTCTTGCACTCTCCTTATGCATAAAGGAGTTTATGTCTCTTTTTAAAAAGTGCATGTCATTACAGGGAGTGAATTGACAGAGAGTTCACTTCCTGACATCATCAGCACTGGTTTTATTTTATTTTCTGTGTAAGCACTGAAGTGTACAACAGCCCTATAAACAGACAGGAAAATATGATCCCTGTCCCAGTGAGTTTGCATTCCAAGATGGGATTTCTTGTTAGCACTAATTCTTTCCACTTTCTTGGACTGATTATCAAAAACAATTACACAGACCTGTACAAATGATGTGTGCTGCCGCCTGTTAACACAAATAGGATGTATCATTACTTGGGATTTTTCCTAAATCCATTTTCCACACTATGACCCTCTCCTCGCTGCCCTCCCCAGCAACACACTTGGAACACAAGTTACCCAAATGAGCTTAATACACTGAACTCCCAAGCACAGCCAGTCATTGCTGAACATTAGCAACAGCATCTGAAATGCTCAAACTATTGGAATGAGAAACAGTTTTTAGATATTTTATATATATTTCCACTTCTTTTTTTTTAATATCACATTGATTAAGCTTTTGAGTAGCATGTTGCTTCAGCAAGATTTGGTATCGTTTGTATCCAGGAGAAAAAGAAAACCAACAACCAACAACAAAAACAAACAAACATCACCCAGAAAAATAAATAACCACAGCTCAAGTCACAGCAAAAAGAAAGCTCCTATAATTTAGACAAAGCTAAACAGCTAAATGAGAATTTTTAATCTAAAAACCATGTGTAGTCCTTGCACCACAGTTGCTTATCTGTCACAAAGCAGACGAGCTACACGACGGCCTTGACTGACCATTATACATCATTCAAAGTTAACATTTTTCTATTTGACCATCTTATCTTCCTTTATCTCCCTGCCTGAGTGAGGAGACCCACGAGTCACTAAGTAAAATACCATTCTAGGTCCCAAAAGTCTTTGCCAAGGCACAACGTGATCAGTCTCAAGGATTTTTGGTAAAGGAATCTGGTGGGTTTAAAATGATGGCTGGAAATACTGAAGGCCTTTCCCAGACAACTCTCTTTGTTTCTCTGTGCTAGATTTGCTGCTGCTGACTAAATTTCTTTGGGGTAATTTCTAATTCTGTGACGCTAACCTTTGCTGGGAAAGGATTGTAAAGTTTAGAAAGACCTAGTTAGTAGCCCTAAAAATCTGCTATTTTACTAACAGCAGTCAGAATCAAACAACTGCTTCCTTTAAAGAGAGGGGTATTTTCAAAAAGTGAGGAAGTGCTGACCCCAAGATGTAACTTCCAAGTGTGAAACAACATCATGTGAGTGACGTGAGAACAGGCAAAGGACTCCTGATCCCAGGGCATGTGAGGACAGTGTGGACCACAAAGACTGAGCTTGCTTAGTTTCTGGTTGGAGGGTGTTTACCCTGAAAATGCCAGCAAATGCATGGTCTGTGGAACAACACTGTCATGAGCTTCAAAATTTTAATAGCCTCATGTTTATAGAGGGAGACACATTTTGGAAGGTTGCTATAAAAAAGGCGAAGAAAATTTAAAGAACAAAAAATAAAACAGGCACAGTAATTAGAGTTTAGGTTTATTTTCCATGGACTGAACTGGAAGATGATGAAGGGTAAAAGAAACAACTGCTGAGGTTCAACAGAGCTTCCCCACAACACACAAACCTATCTCCAGCCTGAATAAAAATACTGCACCAATAGAGGCTAGCACATTTTTTGTGCTAAGACAAACTTCACATGTTTTTGGGTTGTTTTTTTTTTTTTTTTTTTGCAAAATTACAAATTTACGTGGATTGCTTCATTTCAGTGTATTTTTTCTGTCATATCTGCACTTGGCTGTTTGTTACATTAATGAAGGCCATTACCATTCCAGTCACCCCCATACAGGTGACTTCACACAGGTTACAAAGTCTTGTCTGGCACCAGATTTTCCACATCTGCAGGGCTCACTCAGCTGTGCTCTGCTGTGCTCATAACTGGATGTGGCACCAGGAGACCCCACGAGGCTAAGGCAGCATGGATTACCAGCTGGATTTTGGTTGTGATGGATCAGACAGGTAAAGAGTAGCCAAAAGCAGCTAAAAACAAAACAGTTCTGAGAAAACAGCCTTTCCATTAACACTTCGGGCTTCATACATCAGCCTGGCTCCACAGTGTGGGTACAGAGACAGGAGCAAGAGGCTTCAACTCCGAGTCCTGCACATGGCTCTGGTTTACTTGCAGAATCACAGAATCACAGAATTACCTTCTTCACAGAATCACAGAGCATCACCCAAATGAAACCTCACCCCACCCTCAATGCAAGCAAGATGAAAGCCAGGTCTCTCAGTCTACTCACACTACTCAAAAGGAAAAAAAAAAAAAAAACCAGGACCAGTTTGTGGCCCCAAATCAAAGCAGGGAGCTCCTGGGTGAAGCTCCATAAGCAAAACAGAGCAGTTGTGGGCCACCTTTCAGTAATGGTCACCAACTCTGCAAGTGCATGAAAGAATGGATAGTAAACATAGAAAAGAACAGTAAATTACATTAGAGACACAATGAACGTGATCCCATGAAAAAGCAGGAATTATGGCAGTTGTTGGAAGTGTTTCTGGAGGAAAAGTAACCATTTCTTTCACTCAGTCCGTGTCAAAAGGAAAGCTGTCACAAAACTAGCTTGAGCTTCAACACTTTGGGAAGACATGGTAAAATTCCTAGTACGGAGAAAAATCAATTTCCATTTCAGATCAAAGTTCAGTTTGATCAGAACTTTTCGTGCAGATATTCCCTTTACACAGCAAGTATCTGAACTAACATGGTTACAAAAATAGACGAAAAATGTCTAATTTTTATTATGAAATTATGTCAGCACCAGCTGAATCATATAAGACTAGGAGTCCATGATTAGTGTCATTTATGACAGTCTCTATTCACAGTTAAATAACTAAAATTCATGTCCACAAACTACAATCAAGCAATTTACACATCAACTTATTATTTATGTTTTGTGCTGAAAAACAAAGCCATTTTCCCCCCACAATTTTCTACTACTTTCTGTTAAGCAACACAAGAACACACCTACAATTTAAAATGTCAGTAGCGAAAACATCTTAAGCATAGGACAGCACTGCAGTTTTGAAAGCTTTCTGAAAGATGAAAAAATAATTTTCCTAGTACAGCAGACTAGAAATAAGTGTACTGCATTTTAGCTGAAGTTAGAGAAAAAAAATTACTGGTTTGTTTATTTGTGTTTGTGTACACATCTATGAAAGTACTCCTCTAATATCAGATTGATTTATAATAATGGCCTTTTAAGGGCTATTGACCTTGGTGCAAATGATTAAGAGTACACTCTGTGTACTAAATAAAGATTTTCAGAGAGACATCTGTTTACTAGCTATGCCTCTTTGTAAGCAAGATTCTGTCATTTCCAGGATAGTGTCCTATGCCAGAGGGTGGGAAGAAGCTAGACCTTCCTCAAAGACCTTCACCCAACAAAAGTACTTGATGAAAAAAAAGCACTGAGAGGAGCTGGCATCAGTTTTGTCAGTGAGAGGACACATACTATTTGTAACCCCCCAAAATTATAGATACATGCATTTATGAGCATTAGAAACATGAAAATGGCAGTCAAAGGTAGGACACAGTGGCAAAAAGAAGAAAAGGGGCTGGAGGAAGAAACCTCTGCTATGTGTGACTGAACAAGTTAAAGAAAAACTACAGACCACCATGGATGAGAAAGTAAGAAGGTTAAGCAGAACAGGCAGTAAAATGGGGGTTGTGCCACAGAGGCAGCTGTGGTGTGACAACATTTCTATCACAAATTGCCACAATTTGGCAGTACAATCAAATTGTCAACAAATCACACTTGGTAATTCAGTATCTTCCACATGTAGTGTATGTATTATTATATGTGCTTGTCCCATACTCAAACATAAATCTGGAATCGTTTCATGAGATGGTTATTAAGTTGGTTTTAAACAATGCAATTAATAAACTGAGACTTCAACTTTCCCTTAATAACCTGAAGTCAGAGAATGCAGAGCCACTTACAGCCTGTTCTGAAGAGCAGTGTCCTATAGCAAAAGGCAAACAAACAGCCACAGAGGACAAAGGCCATTAACAATCATTTATTTGTCCTAATTCAAGGACTGTTCCCCCCTCTGTTTGTTCTACTGCCTGGTCTAGCCTACAAAGTCTTGCTGACAAAAAAAATACCTTTTCTTCCCAAAGGTTTGCAAATATTCACATTATGATTTCACACCTTGGCCAAACTATTTCCTGTTAAATCTGTCTGTCCAAAAGAGGAAAAATTCCAAAAAAGGGCCAGTGTGGTGGCAGCACTCAGAGTGCCTGCAGAGTTCCTTGGAGCTTTCACTGCTACCAATTCTGGCTGTAAAGGCATCATAAAAGCAGGCAAGTGGCTCATAGGCATCAGCTGCCAGAACCTATTACAGTCCAAAGGCTCAACAAGGAGCAAAAGGCTCCCTGTGCTCTCACTTCACTTCCATTTCACTCACACAGTCCCAAATTCCTGGCACAGGTATAACACAAATGTCCTGGGAAACCTTATTGCAAATGGAGCTAACATTAGCAAAACTGGTTTTGCTGGTGTGCTTTATACCAGCTGCTCAGCTGAAACAAGCTATCCTAACAAAAGTATGCTTCCCCCATCCACTATCACTGTATCCATAACAGAGATTTTTTTTCCAATATAAAATATAATTAAAAACCCTCACTGATATTTCTAATCTAGGTAACATTCCTCATACAGTCCTGGCCCTGATTGCATTAAGACTTCACCTAAATGTGCCCTATGTATAGTTCCGCAAGTCAAGAAATGCAGGAAAGCTTTCTGTTGTGGAAAAAGCTACACCACTGCATTTGTACTCTCAAATGGCATAAACCACGCTGCAACAAGCACAGTAGTATCAGTATTGCTGTAATTAGAAGAGGACTTTACCCTACTTATGTCAGTAAGAAATCACCAACGTGAAGAACAGACCATTGCAACACTGGGATTTGAGGTGAGGGGTGATGCCTCAGCACCTAAGACCCTAAACACTTGTTTCTGTAACATCTGATGGGTCCCTTCAAGGTCATGGGCAGAAGAAGTTTGCAAATGTCTGCAAGAGTATTTATTTACTCCTTCTCCAAGGACAAAGTGAAGAAACCCAGCTCACTGAACTGCAGTCTCCACTGCCTTCAGCAGGTGTTTTAGTAGTGCTCAGACTAAATTTTCTATACTATCAGGAGAGAAAGGGACTCAGGACAAAGCTCAAAAATAAATAGCCATTATTTTATAAAGAATCAGATAACAATTAAAAGAATTGCACATGTATGATCACTTTAAAAAAAAGTGAAAAAAAATACAGTAGACCTTCAATCAGTATCACACAGGAGCTGCAATCCACTGTTTTAGACTGCTTATGCTTTTTAACTGTGTAAAAATGGAAATAACGATGAAGCTCCCCAACATGCTGGGACAGCCAGGGGCTTTCTTTAAACACCTTGCAAAATAGCACTCTCTCTTATCACATGAGTTGTTAATTTCTCGGTTCAGAAAAGCACACAGCACTTTCCTACAGTGCATAGCTGGGCAGTTCCAGAGCCTGCCTCTTCACACAAAATCTTTGAAAGATGACTGTTAACTAAACTTGGCTTAATTAAGTTGACAATTTCACAGCTACTTTGAACAGCTCATTAACTGCAGGCTACAGCTGCTCTGCAGCGAAGGCTCCACAATACATCATACAGTGAACCTGCTGACAGGAGCTACGACTTCCAACTCATGTTTCAAGAGATCAGATTTATTACTGAAGACCTGCTTCTTCTAGAACCAGTTCGGGCCTCCTGTAAGAGACACTGAAAATGCTTTGCTCAGCAGTACAGTGCTACACATCACTGCAGACAAAGTCTGCATGCTAAAGGCAATGCTGCTTTACATGGGCTGCCAGGCTGAGAGTGGTGCTGGCCTGAGGTGCCTGTGGCTGAGCTGCCACTGCTGAAAGTTTACTGAGTCAAGGGGTTGTATTCTACTTAAATTAACCACAAGCTAATTGGCAAACATCCTGTGCATATGGATATAGCCCTTGGACAGTCTGCTCGTGTCTATTCTAGGACAAAAGTATCTGTAGCTATAGCAATCAATTAATCTTCATTTAAGAACTTGTGTTTAAACAAATTACTACTGCTGGCCTCAGACCATTCCTCAGTACAGAGGTCAAGGTTTCCCCAACCTAACTCAGACTCTTAAGGATATGAAGACCTCTTGCAGCACCCAGCAAAAGCACAGTGCTGCAAACCATCATCCTTTTACCCTGGAAATCCTCTGCCATGCTTTTTTTCTCTGCATAATTGTTTTATTGGTTTGCCTTAAAAAATCATTACATTATTTTAGGATGGGCTAAAGGACCCTCCTTTAGAAGAATCTCTTAGAAATTCTACCTGCTGCTTGGGAGCCCCTGATGCTGGGAAAGATGATGAAAAACAATGCCAAGCCCTTCACCCACATCCCTCTCTCTGCAAAATGGAGGGGGAAAAAAGAAAAAAAAGAAGTAGGTACTGTACAAATCCTTGTACCTCTTACAAAGTGGCAGGAAGCAACAGCAGTGGGGCATTTAAAGATTCCCAGGTAATATTTCACATGAGTGTTTACTGAGTGTACTGTTACAGGGGTAAGTGGAAACCAGATCCCAAAGTGGTCAAAGGGATTGGCCACAGCCAGGGAAGCACTGCTTGGCTTTCAGGTGAGCTCAACACAACTCACTTCCTTGGTACCTTTGTCCTGGAATGGAGCAGCCCTGGCACAGCAAATCCCAACAAGTGGATGCAGCCGGGTGCTCCTCTGATCAGTCAGCTGGAATACCAGTCAGCTGGGGAAAAAATGTAAGGGGCCATTGAGCAAAAGTATCGGGTTTCCTGGAGGGGGTTGATGGTTCTTCTTTGCAGGTCATCCGTGGAGAAAGGGCAAGAGACTACATGGCCTCACTGCTAAACACACACTTGAGAAAACAACAGACTGAGGAAGACTGTGTCCTTGTTCCAGCTGATGATGGGAGAATTTATGAGGTTTCTCAACATTTTAGAACAAATCACTTTTCCATAACTAGGTAAATATCCCTGTGGAGACAACTGTGACTTCTGCAACTAAACCATACCTCATAGAGACCTCTGAGCCTTGCAAGTGCTGGACCCCCTCACTCACACTCTCCACTGGCCTCTGGTGTTGGTTTAATTTCAGAGGACTGACAGAGCAGTGCATTACATCAGGGAGGCACCTCCTAACCCACAGAAATCCTGGGCACCCAATACCAGGGTGAAAATCACAGCTACCTCTTAACACCCACAGCCTGCACTTCCTAGCACAGCTCAAAGGCTCTCAGAAGAAATTGAGGAAAAGATTGCTATTCCCTGATCCTGCAGCAGGCCCATTTCATTTCCACAGTCCTTAAAAACTTGTTTGCTTACACTTTGTACAACAACCAAACAAGGTTGCCCCCCAAAGCAAAGACTACCCCATGAAGAGTGTCCCACAAACTTAGCAGAGCACAGCAGGACAGAGTTTATATTGCCCAAAGAGCACAAGAGAGCCTTGTAAGAGCTCTTAGCAATCAGAACAGCCAAGATAAAGTTAGGAGAAAACTTCAGAGCTATGTAACCTCCAAAAAGAAGCTGCTTTTAGTTTAATTGGCAAAATAGGAGATCACAATTTCAGCTCGCTTTTTTTGACAGTCCAGCTATGAATCTCACTGTAAGTAATTCATAAGAGAGCTCAGCTTTTTAGAAAATGCGAACTCCAGTCACGCTTCTCTGGAAATTTGGTGCTTGGCAATGTTCCCGTGGTCACACTGTGACCAGAGGCTAAGTCTGAGGATGTGACAAACCTCAGCACTTCCCACACCTCCCGCCAGCCACCGGCAGGGCTTTCTCCCTCTACCCCACTCCCACTCTAACTCTGAGGCTCTGCACTGATACAAACAAACAAGAAAAAAAACCCTTCCAGCTTACAAACAGTGACAGCAGAATTATGTTTCTCAGAAGACTATCATAAGCTGACACATCAGTATTTAGCTCTCGGAACCAACAGTATAGAATGCCCAAGAAAATTTCTTTTTTTATTACTTGCTATCAAACCAGCAGGCTGCCACTCCTGCCTGTCCTTCAGGGACAGACAGAAACTACCTCTGCACTTCTCACCAAAGCCAAGGGGGAGAAAGATGGGCCAGCTTCCTCACTGAGCAGCTTCATTAGTTCAATGAGTTTTTAGTAGAATGAACAAGGATCATAAAAGCTAAATCTCTCTTATCTCCAAGAATCTGTTTTTTCCTACTAGGTACCACTGCCAGAGACAAGTTGTCTTTGGATAAAACTTGGCTCCCAACAAGCTACTGCTCTAATGCATTCATTTTAAAGAGCTGTAACTTGAAATAATATTTCAGAAAACATAAAACTCTCCTAAAAAGTAAGCAGCTGCATATGCATATTGCATACTTTGGAAAAGGTACAATGTGAGATTATTTGCTGAGGGAAGAAGTGGCATTGGTAGGCTTAGGAGCTGTGACTGACAGCACTGCCACAGAATTTGAGCTGCCTGTTCTCCTGACAGATCTCAGCTCCATGGCACTGCACAGCAAGGAACAAGACCACCAGCTCCAGAACTGAGGATATGAAATAACATCACTAATTGACAGTACAAGCAGAACAGCCCTTTCGTCTGAAATTCTGCAGAAAGCACATCCACTCCTGCCAAAGACAAAAGAAACCCACCCAAATATTAAGTAAGTGAAGAGTCCCAGCAGCATCAATGGCAGCATGAAGCAGTGTCTGTCACAGGACTTACTCTTCCTTTTGTTAACAAAAAGCTGTTTCATTTTGCAAAACTCCCTTTGCCTGGCTTTGAAATGTTTCATTCCTCTAAAATATCAATTTTACCCTCAGGTTTTTTCATCTGCAGGACACTGACCTATGTACGAAAAAAACTAGCTGCCCTGGTAATGAAGTCCTCTTCAGAATGCAAACCCGTATTTAGTTACAATTCCTGTCCTTTGCTTTCTTTTAAACTCTTTCATGGGTTGTTCTTGGTCTCTGCAACAGTATCTGCAGAAACAAATACATCAACCACTCACACCGGTGGTGTTGCAGCGATAAGTATGTGCTAACACTGGTTTGGACATTAATTCTCCATTCACAAATTCCACTCCAGAGTACAGATTTTTTATTGCACTCATCAACCAAGTTTTAAGGACATAAAACTAAAATATCAGTATCGTATTACGTGCCAGAATGATGAAAAATGAAAAGTAAATCAGTATGTTCAGACTAAAGCCAGAAGAGGAACATGAAGAACTCCTCTCAGTTTAGAACCTTTAAATAGATCCCTTGCATCTTTCTCCAAAGCAGACTCTGCTGACGCTGCTGGAGACAAAGCACTGCACACACGGCCACAGCTGGGTCTGAGGGCAGCTCTGTGTTCCTGGGTACGTGGTGGCCCTGATGCTGTGTGACACAGAATTAACTGCAGGCATTCAAGTGGGAACAGACAGCAAGGGAGCCACACACCCACCAGGAGAAGTCTGGGTCACTGCTGCATCACTGCTTCACTCCTCAGACCCGAGTGAAGAACTACACAGGTGCAAATACAGGGGGAAAAATCCTCTTGAGTGCTTAGAAATTCCAAGTTTGAGCTTTGAGAGTCACCGCTCTCAAAGTTACCTAAAGCCACAGCAACAACCCTTGAGCCCACAGATCTCAGCAGGGTTGAAAGAGCATCATTTCAGTAAGAATTTGGCACACTGATAAATGTCTTTGGTATTTGAAAATAATACTTTGCCTTGGTTTGAAAAATAAAAAGCCAGAAATCCCAGTGCCATCCACACTTCAGGACAAGCTCTGGATTCCAGCATTTACAGACGTACGTTCTGATACTCATCCTATGCTGAAATACTTATCTTTGAGTTACAGCTCATGGAAAAAAGTGCAATCTTTACCACGCAGTTAAACAGTGTACAGGACACATCACTTCTGCTTCAAGTTAGCAGAGTAATAGGTGTGGCTGTCCTCAAACATTTGTGGAATTTCTCACCAAACTTATGAAAAGTTATGAAGGAAGGAAAAAAAAAAAAAAACCAAAATTCAAAATTGGAAGGAAGAGCAGGCAGTTTTCCAAAAGAACACACATCTACAAACTAATCATCTCAGCTCAAGGCTGATCTTGACCTACCTACATATCACATAGCTATGTCTGTGCATTTAAACCTGGAATTAAAACCTCTGCTGTAAAAGAGTTCTACACCTCAAGAAGAGCTGCAGCCCTGATAACTCAGTGTGAACGAGGAACATCTTTCTGATGATGCAAAAGTGTAGCTACACCTAAATACAGGAGGACTGCATTCAGTGAGGATCAAGGTTTCTTCCATTGTGCTTTAATTAACAAATTAGCATAGGTTTTTTTCAAACAAGATTCTTATAAAGAAGGTTTACTTTGCTGAGCACTTACTGAGGTTGTTTTTCTGATTAAATTTTATCAGAGATAACAGAACCTCAGACTCAAAGACAGAACAGGATAGTAAATGTGTAACTTTAAAAATAAGTTGTCTTTTAGTGGCAAGTAAGATGGGGCCTCGTAAAGTTTCCACCACATCCCAGCAGGGAGCTAAAGGTCACTGCTAACTCAAAATGAAAACAATGGGAAATAGAGGATGCCATTCTTTCATATGTGTCCAGTGATTCTGTGTTTTCTTAGTATGGATTTACTTAGGAAACTGGGAAATCTAAAACACAATGAAAAGATTTCCATGTCACCATTTTCCCTATAACAAGACCAGTAATCTGTTCATGTCACTGTATAAAATGTTTGATTTACAAAGCAAAATACATCTTTCTTGAAAAAGACATATAAAATGTTTGGTTTCCTATGCAGCTTTAAAATTAACATGCAAAATAAATCTGCTCTTGCCAAAAAAGTGAGTTCTCATTTCCAACAAAGAAACAGACACATCTTAAATCTGTTAAAATATTATTTAACAAACAGATTAATATGTATCCTGACTTTAAAAAATCCTGATTTAGTATCAGTTTAGTTTGCTCAGAAATGAAAGGCCCATCTGGCCAACAAAGTGATTTTCTTTACACCAACAAAAATATGTTATCCCAGTTTCTCAGGATCTAGTGCTCAAAAATTGTCTATCATGTAATAAAGTGGCAGAACCAAAAGCCACATTTCCTCCCACTCCAAGCAAGGATGGGAATACTAATTTGAGTCCCTCATGCTGGAATCAGTCTTTTTCATGAGCAACATTTTATTCCCAAAACTGCTTTTAAATCTTGAATATTCCTTTTTCATTCCAAGTTCTTCTGCTATGCAAGGACATTAACTCTCCACATGTATCTGCAGACTACCTTTGAACATTTAAAGCACTATCAAAACCCATCTCAAATTACCTTGTCTACCACTTTCAAAACAGCTATAACCTAATTTATGTCAACACATTTCCATGTCAAAAAGCAGGTTCTAGCTCTCTTCCTTTCTCCTGGAACAAAGCCATCCATGTGGGAGCTGGCTTACAGAATGCTAAGCCTTTTTCTTTATGTAGAGTGACAGAGTTACAGATTTTACAAGAAAGAGAAGAAAAGGGCCTGAGAGTTTGATTTGAGGCCAACAGTATAACCCATAGCAAAAGAGAAGGGTCTGGAAGACTGCACAAATTAGAGACTCTGCTATTTAATTTCACAGCATGTGTAACAACATCATTTATTACACTTTGGACCCAAAAAGGGGTGTCAAGAAAGAACCTAAAAGAGGCTGAATGCCGAAATCTTTTTGCAAAGCAGAGGACTTTAACATCACTCCTTGATGCCTTTGAAAACTTAAAAATCTGACTCCAGGCAATAAAACTATTTAGTATGTCATGCACATTAAAGCTATTCCATTTGTATCTTGTCATCCTGTGCCAATTTAAATTACAGTTAAATTATGATACCTAATTATTTACCCAACAAACAGATAACAATGTGTAGAATGCCACAGGATCAAGCAATTTCCCACTGAACCTCCACTGGATGAATGGGCCTGACCTATAAAAACACTGAAATTCACACGGAAGTCTGAGCTTGGGACATAAAATCACACTCTGTGTGCAACCTCGGAAACATTGCTAACAATGTTTTAATTCCATCCATGGCTGGTAAAGCAGTTTACAGTGTGGGCATATTATATCCATCCACACCACCAAAACAGAACACAAAGCTAAATTGTTCTCCTACGTGTGCAGGTGCTTCTCTGGCCCCCTGGTAAAATGACAACTTATGTAAGTCTTGTATTAAAATTATTTCACCTTGAGGCCAGTCTGCTCATTATCATATTTGCTTTAAGTTTCTTTCACTTTTTGCTGAGAGCTAATAAAAGCTTCAGCTGTCCATATCTCAAAATACTTATTTCTTCTTTGAGGACTCATTTGAAAGTCAGTTGACATGCCAGCTGCTCAAAAAGTGGAATATTTTCAGCGTATGGTTACTACTGGTTAAGTAACTCGATTCTGGAGTCCTTTCTCAATGTGACAGCCAAGAGAGGTGAACAAACGTTCATATAATAACTAAAACAAAACAGCAATTTATCACTGTTGGTAGTGGCGACTGCTGGATATAACAATTTCAGTGGATGTTAAAAATAATTCTCATTCAAATACCTCTCCCTTTCTTGACATGGACATTTACTTGAACATGAGGAACAAATATTAAAGCATGCAAAATGGAAAGCAAAACAGTTTCCAAACAGTATTTTTTCTTAGTTTCAAATGAACCATGAACAACTTTCTTAATAAGACATTCTTCCTTGTCACAGATTGTAAGCATCCTCTAATCTACAGTTCACTGAGTGAGAAGTATTTGCAAGTGTGTGTAACCATCCCATATCTTTATATTTAAACTTAACATTTTGGATGTAAAATTTGAATTGCTGGCACCTTAAACAGCAAGGCAAATATTGGGAATGGTAGAAACTCATTAGTACATCACCTCCCATGATTCTGCCTGGATTATAACTGGAAAATTTCTCACTGTGGATGTACTTACACTTCAATCTGAGCCATATAATTAGGAATACAAAAGGTAAAACACAGTAAGAAAAATATCTAGAACTGCAGAAATAAAGGCTTGGTTTTAATACTTCCTCTATTGACATATTCAGGTGGCAGAAAAGGAAAAGCTTAGTACTTTACATAAAATGGCCAGGGAAGAGATACAAAGCAAGCTCAGACAGCAGCAGTGAAGAACAATGGAAAGGGCAGAAGAATTTTCAGCTGAAAGGAGTTTCAGTGAAGTTTGTACCAACAGTAAATACTCCAAAACTTCAGCATCTAACCTTGCTCATCTGAGTCACACAAGGAATTGCCCTCGGATGCAGTGACACATTTTGCATGACAAGAAGAAGTACCAATAATGATGCTTTAAAAATTGAAAGCACAGTTTATGCAGTCTTAGTAGTGTAGCCACCTATACACTACTATACATCTATACACTGTGAGTGATTTACAGTTTGGGTTTTTTCCAATTTACATAACAAACAACAGGAAATTTAAACAGATAAAAATTAGGCTTAAATATGAACCCAGTTCAGATGTTACTACACCACTTCTCTCTGTACAATTTAAAAATTAGACTCTCATCCCCTGGAGAAAGTGTTCATGCCTTACAACAACAGCATAAAAAGTATCAGCCTGAAAGTCTGGAGCCCTGAAGACTGGGAAAAGTTCATGTATCTCAGCGTGGGAAGGATCCTCTCAGTGGAAGCAAGGATCTCTGTACAGGAGAGCTGACGTCAGTCAGTGGAAGTGGGAGGGAGATGGTGATGGGAGGTTTGTCGGGGAAATGATTGAGGACAGTTTCAGTGGGAACAGGGAGGATTCAAGCGAGGGTGGACGGCCTCAGTGGAAGCACGGACAGAAAGTGTGGGAGTATCAAAGGGAGGCAGCGCTCATGTGCTCCAAGGGAAAGGAATTACCAGACAGGGAGGAAAAGAGCAGACAGCTTAATGGACTAAATAACGTGCTGTTAACTGCAGAAATGAGATCCACTTCAGCTCTGCAGGTGCCATATAGCACACAGCCTATGCAGAATTATGCAACACTCGTTTGCAGTGACTGCAAAATTCACAGGCAATTTCAGGGTTTGAATGCAGAAAGCTTACTGGCTGTAGGGGCAAGGATTTAATCTGGCTGCCCACATCAGCTGATAAATCGAAAGACTATTTCATATTTGTCTTAGGAGTAATTTTAATTTAAAACAAAGGAAGTTTGGATTTACTCTCTGATCCCCTTGCACCCAAATGCACATATTTCTGCATTAAATGTACCCAACAGGGAGAGTTACACAAGGAAAGAGGAAGGAAATCTTACATACGTAAAAGAATGACAGAGCAAAATCAAGGTGCTACAGTGTATATTAATGCACTGGAGAAGAGCCACACACACACAGGATGTTGGGACAGCATATGATTATGAATATCCAAGCCAATTTTAAATAAACGCCCATGAAGTCCTTAAGGCTTTCAGCATTTACTCCGCTTATGTTATAGATTAAACAGTAATTATTCTAACGCTGTTTAAGCAGGTTTCTATAAATCCAAGTACCTTTACCACAAATTCAACTACAAAGATATCTGAAAGTCATAACTAATATATATGAAAAAAACAGACTGCCACAATTTTGAGTCCACTTTCTTGAGGTTTTTTACAGTTAAAAATCAGGGCAACTCTTCTTTGCAACAGTGCTGGGTAAGTGTAATTTGATATTCTTTATGTAGCACTGGATAATCAAACCCCAGTCCCTCCATCCAAGTACTGCTTATCTTTCACTAATAAAGGGTTTAGTCTGTGGAGTCAACACACTGAAAATTAAGGAAAGAGTTTTCATGGCTGGTTCACTGTTTAAATGTAGCACTTATTCCAAGATGCTCATAATTTTCAAATAAAAGCCACATATGAAAATACTAATTAAGGAGGGAGATACAAGTGCCATGACCTAAAAGGGGTCTTCCATTCCTCACAGACTGTCACCATACTCATACAAAACAAAAATAGGTATTGCAGCGTTTACCTCTGCACACACACACTTTCAGGATTATTCTGCAAATTTGGGTGGATTAATTTAGGGGTTCCCATACTAGGAAAGAACAGGTAACTTTTTAGCTACCGTTTATATATTGATGCAAATCACAAAATACGGTATGCTCACACCACCCATCCAGAAAAATGATTCTCTGCTATTTGACCAGGAAAAAGATATAACAAGACATGGACACAAATCCAGAGTAAGTCAGGGGTTAATTAGCAATAGATGTAATGGCATTTTATAATCAACATGGAGCTTTTTTTGTTTTTATTATATTTTCTGACTTGAACAATGTGCACTATAGCTAGCAAACTGCTTCAATAAATATTATAGCACTATGTATTATACATGTTTTAATAAACTTAACCCTCATGCCAGCCAAAGTGAAAATATGAAATTTACACACAGGCCAAGTTTTGTTCTTAGCTCTGACATAGCACTGGCTTTAATCTGAGAGCATACAACAACTTAAAGTGCCCTGAAACAAAGTGAAAATGTCATTCAGGCAGGTTACTGGCGATTCACACAAATTCTGGGAGACACCACCAGTGCCCAAAGCACACCAGGTTTGCAGCATTTTGTGTTTGTGTGAAGGAATCCCTGGGGCCATAAAGGGTGTGCTACACTCTCTGAGAAAGAGCAATGGTTCCTAGTAGCACCCTAACTCTTACAGTTCTTCCTCAAATCAAAAATCCTTTTAATTACAGAACAGCACAGCATCCTGCCCAATGCTCCCTTTGCCTTCAGGAATTTCAGGCTCCTGCACGTTGTTTTCAGTTGTCTCACACTTTCTTTCTTTCTTTCCACACAACTTCACTGTGCTGTGAAAACTGCTCTCCAGTGATCCTTCACTCAGGCACATCCTCTGAGGCAGCACAGTTACCTAGCACTCTAAGAACTGCAAATCTGATGGTACTACGCACACGAGTGATAAAAGCAGAGAATGAAATACAGTGCTGCCTGACAGCCCTAAAGACTGTTACAGGATTTTGCACATGAAAATAATGTAATGTGCTGTGTCCAACAGATTTTATATTCAACTGATCACAAACAGAACTCCATTTTCATTTCTCAAAACCCATCTTTCACAGAACTGTGCTAAAGAGTGATGACAGGGGCAGAAAATGTCACTGAGTGATAAAAATCTGAGTGACTGTCAATGAGATGACAGCATGCAAACCAATAGCAACCTATAGTGTCTGGCTGAATTATCCAAACCCAGTAACAAGAATTTGTCCAGAGTTCTTGAAGGTGAACAACAAAATTTAATGAAATTAAGACTGCTTCCCACACATGCTTCTGGAAACAGATTTGGAGGGATTTTTTTTCCCCTTAAACAATCACACAGAAGAAAAATTCACAGAACAAAAATTTTAAAAGACTATTTTTGATTTCGGTTTTGTAACATGCAGTTATCATCACTATTAAAAATTCAGCTAGCAAAACAACTGTCAGGACTCTGATGACAACTTAAGCTTCCTTAGTGTGGTTGCTGTGTTAAACATGCCACGAGCACGTCTATCGTGTGTGAACAGGGCCGTAAAGTTCATTTCCTGTGCAGTGCTGTTAACACAAAAATTTACTTTAGTACACCACGATTCAGCTTCACGTTCTAAGTATTAATTCCTCCCCCAGCTCACTACTCGCAAAGTGCCTGCTAATTTTCTAGGCACGTTTTAAACTATGAAACTTATTAAACTATGAACAAAGATTACTAAATCTGAAGGAAAACAATCGAAGAAAATCACCCACAACTTGAAGTAAATTATTCCAGGTCAATACTCTAGAAGTTGTCTTAATAAGCAAGTAAAAACCCTAAGAAAACAACGTATCATTAGAGTTTCTGTTAGTCTGCAAAACACTTGATATTCAGCTAGATCTCACTTGCATCTCAAGCCTGTATCTTATATTTACAGCATGTGCATCTCAGTTCTTATCACAGCAACCAGATCAGCCATGTTATATAATATCCCCTGGGCTGCTACAACGTGATTTTTCTTACATTTGCAACTACTCTTTTTTACAAAATAAAAATAGTTTCCAAAAAAATAGCAAAGACATAACCCAAACCTGTAACATTAGGAGCTGAAGTACAACCATAAATAAACAGTCCATCGATAAAAAGCAAACAGACAAGCAAGCACTCCACACACTGTCCCGCTTCCAAGAACATAATCACAAATCACAATTTTTTTTCAGTATGTGTCTGCCAACTTCATACAGTCCTGTGTCGCACCTCTACTCAAAAGTACGGGCACAAACACACGGGAAAAAAACCGCAAAAAAACCCCCTATTTGCAGCAACAGACAAGGTCAACAAGTTGTTAATGTAAATCAGTACCCAGGGCAAAACACGCTGCCGCTCTCCCTTCAACTTTCCGAATGGAAGAGGCATGCAAAGGGATCAGCCCAGCTCGCAGACCGCCTCAGACCGCGCTCTGCCCCTGCTTCCAAAGGGGGCCAGGGAGCAGCAGCCAGGCGGGACCCCCCAGCACAGAGGGGCTCAGCGCATCCCCCGGCCCCGCGGGGCCCCCCCGGGGCACAACCAAGACCCGTGCCCCCGGCTCGAACGACGGACGAGGACAATGAACGTCGCTCTCCTTCCCAGAATTGGGAAAACTCATTTTGTGGAATGAAGAAAGAGGCTCGGGTACCTCCACAAAGTCGCCAAGACACTGATTAGTTTATAAACGAAAGTCAGAGCCCAAGCCAGGAAAAGCTCCCCCACAGCGGCAGGGAGGCTCCTTGGGCTCCAGCGCTACAGACAACTCCTGTTCTGAGAGAAACAGTGCTCATGTTTAGCACCCTTTTTACCTTAACACTGGATCTGCCGGTCTGGGCCTCTGCCTCCATGCTCTGGCTGTTCTCCCTCTTGTCTTTCTTAGAGGAATTAGTCCTCGCCTCATAAGTGGATGTGTTGTAGCATTTAATGAATAATCCTGGGACGGGGTTGCCTTGCTGCTGTTGAGACATGGTTGTGTTGGTCTGGTGAGGGAAATTGTACTCCTCAGACTCATTGCTACTGTGACAGATCACTCTGCTGTCAGAGAGGTTGGTGCTTGGAACACAGCCCATGCTTTGTGGCCACCTGGGGAATACTTCTAAATTGTATATATACACGCGTATATATATATGTATATATATCTTTCCTTCCCGTTGATATTTTCCCCCTGCTTAATTTTTTTTTTGTTAACAGGTTGAATCTCTCTCCTGCGTCTCCGCTACACTCTGAAGCATTGCCATCGGTCCCTTCTACACCACCAGAAACGTGTCTGTTCTCCTCGTCCTCCAGGAAACAGGTCCTTTAATCTCAATCTCAGCAGTGGGCTGGGGAGCTGGAGGG
This sequence comes from Monarcha castaneiventris obscurior, assembly GCA_026261815.1. Taxonomy (NCBI): domain Eukaryota; kingdom Metazoa; phylum Chordata; class Aves; order Passeriformes; family Monarchidae; genus Monarcha; species Monarcha castaneiventris. The sequence goes on along the minus strand of JAMPIT010000434.1, from coordinate 3,085,794 downwards.
GAGGGAAGGGGGGAAATCAAGAACCGGTCGACTTCGTATTTTCACAGATTATTATTAATTTGTCTAAGCCATCTGAGAATCTTGGTAAGGTTTTCTTTCCTTCTGGAAAAAGCGGGGGAAAAAAAAAAAAAAAACCACGGAAAAAAAAGAGCTCCAAAAGCAAAAATAACAAAAAAACCCCAAGCCCCAAACCACACACACCCCGGCGTCGGCTCGGCGCTCAGAGCGGCCGGGGGCACGGCACCATCTCCTCCCCTGAGCCCGGAGCACGGCGCATTTTCCACCCGGGCTGGCTCCGCGTTACCGATTAACCCGGGACCGGGCCGGGGGCCGCTCCCCACCTCCGCGTCCGCGCTCCCGCCGAGCAGCGCTCACTCCTCGCGGTCCCGCTCGGCGCTGCGCTGTGCCGGGGGTGCGCGTTGGGGTGTGCTTTGGGACCAAAAAAAAAAAAAAAAAATCAGCGATTTATTAAAAACGAGCAGCGAGGACCGAAAGCCGGCCGGCCGGCCCGAGGAGCCGGCTGCGCTCCTCACGCCGCGCTGGGCACGTCCCGCGCCGCCTCGGTCGCGGGCGGGCGGGCGGCCGCGGCGGGGGTGACATTCAGGTTCCCGTGGTCGGAAGGAAGGAAGAGCCCCCCGTCAGGCGGCAGCGGGGCTCTCCGGCCGCCGCAGCGGCATCCCGGCTCAGCGCCGCGGGGCAGGGGCGGGCCGGGCCGCGGGGAGCCCCCTCGGGGGATCGGGCACGGCCCGCAGGGCTTCCCTCAGCCGCGGGGGCAGCCGGCGCGGCGAGCGGACGCATCAAAGGGCCTCCATGATGCGGTTGATTTTTTGGGCAGAGAAGTGATGCGAAACGGCGAGAGGGGAAAAATTAAAAATTGGAAGGAAAAAAAAAAAAAAAAAAAAAAAGAGGGCAGGAAAAAATTAAAAAGAGCGAGAAGTAGAAGGAAAACGATCCTAGCGTCCCATCCCGGCGGCAAGGGCTGCAGCGGCGAGAGCTCTGGTTCCCGGGGCCGTGGTGTCTGCATCCCTCAGCAGGGAAATGCCTGGCTCCCCGCAGCCGCCGTCCCTCGCGCCGCGCTCACCTCGTTATTATTGATGTTCCTCGGCGGCGGCGGCGGCGGCCGCGGCCCCTCCGCCGCCCCGCCCGGCCCCGCCCCGGCCCGCGGCTCCCCCCGCGCTGCCCCCGCTCCCGGCGGAGCCAATGCAGCGCCCGGCGGCGCTGACCTCCGGCCCGCGCTGGCGTCAATGCAGAGAGCAGCGGCCGCGGCCAATGCCGCGCCGGCCCCGCCCGAGCCGCGGCCCCGCACCGCGCCCGCACCGCGCCGCAGCCGCTCAGGGCGCGGGGCAGCCCCGGGACGCCGCCCCGGGCAGGCAGCGAGCGGCTGCCCCCTGTGCCGGGTGCCCTTCTGCGGAAAGCGAACGGCGGGCTGGGTTGTTGCTCCCCATCGTTTTCCTTTTCCACTCTACCCGCGCCAGTTTCTTTGGGAGTATTTTTGAAAGCGAAGCCTGTGAAAAGGGAAGATGGTGCTATGGGTGGAGCCAGGCCCCGGGGCTTGGGAAATCAGCTGCAGGCAGACTTTTCCTGGAATAAGTATGTAAAATAAACCTCTTCTGTTTCTGTATCATATGGAAGTCACTATGTTTCCTTATCCTATAGATGCGGTGGGAGACTAGACGTCTGTAGGTACTTTAAGAGAGAACACGCTGTATTTAAAGCCCTTTAAACACCATGCCCAGGGCGAGACGAGTTACTGCCACAGACAATTCGTGTTCCAGAAGTACCAGCTCAAGTGCAGCCCAGGTTCAACAACAGACATACAACACCGTACTCTAAAACACACCCAACGGGATCTTCACGTGCCCTTCACCTTTTTCTCTATGTCATTTGTAGCTTCTGCTACCTTTATTCTCAATGACTCACAGAGGTGCTTCTCCAAGGTCCTGCCTGTTTTCACTAGTGAGGAACAGCAGTTTAGGGAAGGCCCAACCAAACTTTAGATTTAGGAACATGGTGCAAACCAAATACCAGAGACATAACTTTTATCAATAAGCTCCAGCATCTGAAGAGGGAAAAAGGATGTGTTACAGGAGGAAACTGTTTAAATTACTCCAGTTTTGTACCATGAACACTTCTGTGCTCCCCTGGCAGAATCAGTGTGTTTCAGAAGAATCCAATTCAGCAGCAGCACTTCTGTGCATTCAGGACAGCCAGACTTTAACACAGTACCTTAACTACATGACAAATGCCATCAGGTCATAATTAAAAGCAGAACATGCAGATAAGTGATGATTGTGGACAACAAGAATGGCAAGAAGCAGCTCTTCATTCATGTATGTTACAGCATCACTTGATCCGGATGAGAGCACCATGTAAAGTTGAGAGATGCAAAGCCAAAAGTCAGTGCTTTTGAGAAATGTGGTTTTTCAGGATAACCACAGTACTTGCAATGCAGAAATGCTTTTATTTACTTCTCATAATTGCTAGCATTAAAGGCTGGAAAATCAAGTCTTTCCTTCCTCGATGTTTCTGCTACTGTGCAGTTTCAAGTATAAGCAATAGTCCCATAAACTTCATCCACCCCATTAATTTAGCTGATCTCTACAGCCTGCTGGAACCAGAAAAAGAAGTCAGCTTCCTGTGCCCTCTCATCACTTTGGACACCCACTTAATATAAGCATTTAACAATAAATGAAGGGAAAGGCTTAACATAGCCATTTGAAACAGTGGGCACTGTTTGGGGATGGATCTTGTCCTCACTCTTCCCTTTACATTAAACATTATTTACTAGATCCCATTAATAAGAACACACTTAAGTGCAGCTAGAAAAAGACTGTGTAAGAAGTCAATGCTACAATTCCTACTTGTGCCATTAACCATAAATGTGGGCTCCCTTCCTCTGCCCTAATGGATCTGTCAGCAAAACTGCTATTGCACTTTATTTCTGGTGGCACTGGAGGAGTCAGAGACAGCAAAACTTCATTTTCAGAGCTGCACATTCAGCTTGCAGTGCTGACACCTAGAGTTAAGCTTCCTACTTTGTAAAATAAATGGGTCTGGTGTGCAGGTACATAGAGATGAAATGTACAATCCATGGTGTCATTTCAAAAAAATTGACAGTATTGGAAAAATCTCTGCTTTCCACTTTGAAGGCAAACAAATTCCCACTCAACTAATACAAAATGTATGCAAATGAAAGGCAAATACCGGGGGCAGGGGGGATGCTTTGTTTGATAACAGCATGACAAAACAAGGAAATGTACATCAGATATGATGTGCACAACCACTTTGCTCTATTTAAAAGTTTTTTCATGACTGTTCATTGTCAGGTTATTACTGATTATTTCTACAGCCTAACTTCATGAAAACAAAACAAAACAAAACAAAACAAAACAAAAAAAGTCTCCATTTGCAAGGTTTTCAGATGAGAACTCTCATTGCCTTGACTGGGAGGATGAGATGAGCCTGAATAATCCCTTAGCAGTTCAATAAAAGCCATTGAGAAATCACTGGAGTTGTTGTCACACTGATAAAAATTCAACTAAAGACAAAAATTGCTCTTTGAACAAGACACTAGCACTGGAATTGTCTTGTTTCTCTACAATTTGGAAAACACTGGTGCTGGGTTTTATTGCCAATAGGAAAATACAGTTGAAAGTATAGATTTACCCAGAGCCTGGAATCAGAGACAAGGGGTGAAAACATCAATGGTAGTAATTTGTCACTACACTGTATGAGGTGCATGGATAAAGGGCCTTGTTCACGCTTATTGCTGAAGTGCAGCTCAGGAAATGGTGAGCCCAATTATTATTAAAAAAAAAAAAATTTTGAAATCATGCAAAACAGCAGAGGAAGACCAGGAGTGTAGACACTGGCAGATTAGAGCTGTGGGGGAAGTGCAAGGTCAGTACAGAGTCAGTAAGGGAGAGGTCAGAAGAGAACGAGCTCTAGGAGACAGCTGGGGGAAGGAGAAAGGTTATTTATGGAGAATAAGGTTGAATTTCATTCAGGACTGCAGAATAAGAAAGAATGCTAGGAAAGAGCTTGGAATGATTGTTATCAGCTTGATGTGCAGACAAGTGGGTGCTGGGGAAGATCAAAGTGTTTAGAGGACAAATACATAAGCGTCAAAATTGAAAAGGATTGAAAATACACTATTCAACCACATCCTCATCCTTCTCACAGAGAAATTACATTGGACCCTGCATGTTTTTGACAAAAGACTGAACAACACACTGCCCCCCAGATATCCCCTGCTATTCCTCATATCTGCTGTGTCCCACCAAACTTCCATAAGCAAAACCACTTCCCTTGATGTATCAGCAGTATCCATCCATTTCATACTTGACCAATTCCCACTGCACATTGTAAGAGTTTGTGCATGAGCACTGGGACAGCTCACTCCTGTCCAGTTACACAAAAATGCATGTGAAAGCCCAGAGCAAAAGTTTGTTGCCAAAATCCAGTTCTGATAGTACTTCAGTACCCGAGACACTGGCAGGCAGAGTTATGCAGAAGAAACGATGGACTGACATCTGCATGAACAACAAATATCAGCGTCCTTTGAAAAAATGTTTGTCCAACAAAGGCAGAGCGAGCATGACTGCAGTCCTGTGAGCACAGGCACCAGTCTTGGGAAAAGATTACTCTATGTGGTTTTAATTGCTTCTCCCCTCAAGTTAGCTGTGAGTTCCAATTGTGTCTTTCGGCCTTCTGAAAAGTTAGGCAATCCTGCTGGTCTCTAGACCAGTGAAGGAGGCAGTGGGGAGAAGGAGGAGGAGGAGGAACTGTGGAAAATGTGCCAGCATGCAAACAGCTGAATGGACTCTACAACACTAACTACTGACACGTGCAAGCTGTGACAGAGTGTCTCTCTCCATCCCAAGATATTCTAGAAGAGGAAACAAGGACCATATGCTGCCTTAGCCACAAGTGAGTATCAGCATTACACCCCACGAGGGTACATCTGCTTGTTTGTGTATGAGCATCAGGTATCTCGGAACGGGGCATTTTCAGGTGACTCAAGAGTAAAATTTGTCCTGAGACAGCTCATCTCCAGCTCCTGGAATGTACCATGAGTTTGTTTTCTGCACCACTTTCCTGATGTCCTGAAAAACCCCGAAGCAGCTGAGAGCAGGGCTGCCCTGATGTCCTGGCAGGCTGTCGGGCTGCTGCAGTTGTGTAATTGCAATTGCAGAACACAGACAGTTGTCTGTACCACTTGGAAATCAGAGCCTTCAAGGCAGTCTAAGTCAGCAACTTTTTCAACTCTAGCACTAAAGACATTCAAGTCTAAAGCTCAGATACTTCATGTACGTAATACAAGTTTCACCATCATCACTGATGTCAGAACAGCTTTGGCAGCTGTTTACACATCACACCCAGCACTGCTCAGCGATCAGCAGGACAGACACACTATTTCCAGGAGAAAAATGTACTCCCTTCTCCACTGTACCTTCTTTCCACTTTGACTACCTCCTTTGCTGTCCATCTGTCCAATGTTTCTCAAGTTTCTGTCAGCATTTTACTTTCTCTACTCTGTTTTGGGTAGGCTCTCCCCAGATTGCCCAGGAGCAGCGCCTGCTCCCACAGCAGATGCAGAGAGAAGGTGAGCAGATCTCTGCCACCCAACTTTAATGACCGGGCATGGGCCTTCAGATGCTGCTCTCCCTCCCAGTCCTCTCTTCCCCAGCATCTCATGCTCACCCCCTAACCCCTGTCTTTCCAATGCTTGAGCCCGGGAGCCCCACACAGCCCAGGGAGTGCAGCGCCTGCGGGATGCGGGAGGCTGCGCTGTGTCACCCGGCAGCTCCAGCTCTAGCTCTGCCCAGCGCAGAGCCCAGCGGGAAGGAGGAGCAGCAGGAGGGGGACCTGCTGCCAAAGCAGCCTCCAACAGCTCCAGCTGCCTGGCCTCGCCTTGAGGTGACCAAAAATTTGCGGGGAAGGGAGGAACAAAGCGCTGTTGTCCCCACCCACTCCCCTATAATTATCCTACAAGCAGTATTATCTGTCTGCATGCACGGTGCCATGCAGCCAGCTGTGACCATAGAGAATTAGCTGTTCCCCTCTTGGAGAATTTTCCCTTCTCTCTTCCTAAGTATTTTTAAGCCAACTTACATTTATTTAGCATGAAACCCTTTCAGTTTGTGATTTACTAAACCAAGGATGACAATTGGTCCTTTAACGTGGAGTAGTATATCCAATTCTTGCACCCTACAAGTGCCTGAGGTCCCTCTGCTTCCTAGGAGTATTGGATCCTAGCCAGCCTCAGCCCAAAAGTGACCACAGCCTCAGGACCCTTCAGATTCCTGAAGTGGTTCCCAATGCCACAACCCCTTATATTACGTTGTGGCCTGCCAGGATCCAATAAGAGAAAACAAAAGAAAATCAGTAAAAGAAACAAGCAACTTGTCTCCTCCATCAGTTTTCTTTGGTCATCAGAGCTAGAAGGACAAGGTCTTAGTCTTTATTGCCTACCCCAGCAACTAAAAGATCTGTTCAGGCTAATGAGGGAACACTCAAGACTAAAGACAGGCTCTCAAATCCACAGGCTCCTTGCCCCTGAGTCTCTCCCAGGACCTCACTGCCTCCTGCCCAGCAGCCACTTTCTTGTTTGCTCCTGGTTAACCAGCAGTGCTAGTGGCCAGCAGCCTGCCTTCCTGGGCCAGCATCCTTAACCCTTCCCAAAGGCAGACAGAGTCAGAATGGTAAAGAGAACAATAGAATATGGAGCTAGAGACTCATCCCTGCTGTATGGCAGCAGCAGAAGCTGAAAAACTCTCTAAAATTACTCTTTAAGACTAGACTGTACACCTGCAAAACAGATGGCTGTCATGGTTGCTGAATTTATTATTTAAGGAACAGATTCATCATCCATGGTCATACTGAGCAATGATTTATTATATATTCACAATAGCAAAAAATCCCATGTCCTGGCTGTGAGATTTATGCTCCTTGATCACCCAAACATCTGAAGAATTTATCCTACAAACTTGTCTGAATATAAGACAGGGAACTGGACCTCATCTGAATACTTAACAACTCCTTGCTGTGTTCTCAAGTACATTTCCTTTCTTTGAGTCAAAACGATACCTTTAAATACACTCAGTCATATCCAGCTGTGTACAGTCCTTCCCTGATGCTAAGTCTTTCTGTGGAGCAAGGCAGTGTCCTTACCTGTGCAAGAAGCTGAACCCTTCATTACCAGAGAGGATCATACCCTACCACCAACAGGTAACCCAGAGATGGCTGTGCTTTTGAATATATCCCTTTTCCCAGGAACGTTTCACAGCCAGTTCTTTCATTGCAAGCAGGCTGTGGTTGTCCAGCAATGGCAGAGCATTTTTCCAACACTATTCTTTCCAGCTCTTTTTCCAACTGTATTCTTATTTCTGTAAGATCCCACCAGGGAAGCTGCAGTCCTTGAGCCCTGCCTAAATGCAGTTCTGCATGCAGAATGTTGCAAGGAGGAATGTACCAGAATGTCTGTGGTGCCATGGCACAGCACCCAGAGATCATGGCTCTTGTAAACTCCATTTTACAGCTGTCTGCCCATCCAGCTGAGCAGCAGCAAGAGCAACACCACAACAATTGCAAGAGGAGATGACAACTTGGGGGAGAGATAAGGAGAAACCACACTGAGGGAGAAACCAAGCCATGTAAGTTTTCTGGGGATAGCTATTTAGAAAAGAGAGAAACAGACTCAGGATGCGTCGGGGAGATAAATCTTCTGAGTTTTTGAAAAGGGGAAGGCAGCGCTTGCAGGCTCACTCACCACAGCCCTAACAAACATAAATCTTATTCACATGGGCACTGTCCTTCCCAACACATTCACCAGGGCTGGCTGTAGCACAGCTATCACGGAAGGATCTGTCATATTAAGCAGAACAGCACTTGGCAGTTTGTGTGAATTATGGTTACAGCCAGCACAGCTGGGTGCTGCAGGGGTTGACAGGCTCTATAACACAAGCACAATAGCAAGCACTAAAAAAAAAAAAAAGAAAAAAAATCTCAAAAATGTTTTGGGAAGAGAGTTGAAAAATAGTTTTAAAACACATCCTTTAAATTCGTAAGAGACTTCCAAACAGATGGGGTGGGGATTGATCTGATGAACTGAGGGGGCTGATCTCATGGTTTATATCTGCCTTGGCAAGATCTCCTGGGTCTGCACTTTCTGTGCCCAAGTGGGTGGCTTCCTAGTGCTACATCAAGAAGCTTTTTAATCCCCACTCACTTGAAATAAGCTGTGGTGCCATCTCTGTCTCCCTGAAATATCTCTAGGCACAGTTTCCCCACATCCTATCCCTTCACACAAAGGCCTCTCTCCCTGGTAGCCACAGGTAGCCAGGAGCAGCCCTTATCTCTCACATGGCCCAAGTGCCAAACACACCTTTCCCCACAACCCTCATCTGGTTTACACTTCTGCTTTTGGGGACTTTCTGAGCAAACTCTTCCCCATGTTACCTTTACAATGAATTGATGTAACCAAGTCAAAACAATCATTCTTAAATTCACTACCACAACAAGTATACCAATCTGGACAAAGCAACTGAAGATTTATTCATCTCCTTGCACTCTTGGAAGTTCATTAGGCAAGTGCCAGAGTCGTTTGAGAAGGTCAGGATTGTACCATGCACGTGACATCTCTTCAGACCCCCTACAGACTGATCTCTCTTGCTCAGTGATATAAACAACTAAAAATTACATCTTCCTTTTGACAGTCTTGGGCACCAAAAGAAATAACCACTTTTTTTAAAAAAAACCACTAGTCTTTAGGACTGCAAAAATCTGATCTAAATTGATTATACTTTTGAAAGGAAACCAAGTTAGTAACTCTGCATTTCACAGATCCCACCTTTATCCCAGTGTAGCATTTTGAGTTAGATCTTTGTATTTACAAGGCACTGGCAGCACTGGGCTCCCCAGAAGCTCTGGGGACAAAATATATCAGCCTTGCTCTCCTTTCCAGCTGGATTTTCTGAATCTGCAGTGTCTGCTCCCATGCAATGAACTTAACAGGCAAAGCATGGAAGCAGAGACGAAGACTGTGAAAATTGTATGAGTAGGAGAAAGTAAATTAAGCAGGACTTTCCCACGCAGAGACTGAAGCAGGAATAAAATTTCTTTGCAGTGCTGTAGATTTCATACAAAACCTAAATACCCAGAGCAGCTTCCTGTCAGAGTGTAAACTGCATGTACTTTGGCCCTTTTCTCATCAGTTTAAAGCCAGCATCATATTTGTTACAATGACAGTGTATTTACTGATGAAAGCACTCTGAAAGACATTTTGGGAAGAGAAACAGAATTTTACCAGATAAATTCACATTGCACAAACATTTTCTCAATACATTTGTGCCCCCTGCATTATTGGAATAAATCTGAGGTAGCTCCCACATTACAATATTCTCAAAAAAAATAAAGGCAGGAATTATCCAGCTCTTCCTCCACTTGAGGAGAATGTGAACTTCTGATAAAAAGTTTACTTTAGCTGCTCTGCCAAGTGCTAGGCCCAGAACTTGGGAGGATTAATAACAGGAATGGGCTGGAGACACGTGATTGAGTTAGCCTTGTTTGCAGTTCGGCTCCTTAGCAAGGTACAGCCTGACCTTAGGTGACTGTGGCTAAAAGGAACAATTATGGAGCTCAGCAGTGGAAAAAAAGGTAAAACAAAAACAGACAGAGCGGAGCCATATAACAGAAAGAATTTAAAGTGTTCAGCTAAATTAGGCACATTAGATTAGAATACATTACATCCAAGCTTTGTTAACTGCTTCAGTGAGAAAAGAACTTCAGAGAAGATTATAGAAACCATGGATTTCTTCTAGAACAGATGCTGTACTGCTTCCTTTTATCTCTCAGCAACAAATAAAAGTGAACTTTCTTTTATCTAAAGTTACATGGCCCTATCACCAACATACTGGAACACATCATAAATACTAGTTGATTTATGATTCTAATTCCTTAGAGATGAGAAAATATTGAGTGATTTGCTCTTAGTGACCTGGGAAGTATTTGTCATTGCCCAGAAGCAAGGCTGTAATCTGACCTCTTTCATCAAAGTCTCCACCTTTGGAAGCTTCAGTGGTTTCTGGGAAATCATATATTTAAGAGTTAGTATAGCCAAGTAAAATTCCGTATTTTTCAAGTGCAACCTAACCTATGATTCTGCAGCAACACTTTGGCTCTCCTAGAGTTAGCACATCTTGATCTGCACCAGGGAAAAAGCTTGAGCTGTCTAATGATCATCTAAAAGCTTTTAAACAAAACAGCCTTCTGATAAGAGTGCATTTCTCTGAAGGTCAGTTTATCAGGAAAATGCTAGTAACAGTCAAGTGAGATGACATTTTGTGTAGCAGGTTTGCTCCTAGAAAGGAATGTCTCCCAGCTGTTTTACTAATGGAAAAGGAGTTGGTGTCTGAGGAGACACATGCAATGGGTTTATTCAGTATCTGACTTGTATTTGGGGAATAACCTGGCACTTGAGGAAGCTCAGAAACCTGCAAAGAGCCTTAACACAGCTGTACAAGGAAACAACTCTCATCTCCATCTATTTTCTTAACTCAGCTTGTTTAAAAGACTTCCTAACTCTTGTTTGAGCATGGAACTGTTGGCATTTTTTGTGTATCAGTTCAATTCCTGTTCGAGGGGACCTTGGAGAGCAGCACCCCTGGTGGGATGGAAAGCCCAGAGGTGTGCTGATGTGCTCTCTGCAGCCAAACCACCTGGAGTGCTGGTACCCAGGCAAGGAGCTCTTGGATCAGGAGCAGCTCCACTGAAGCCACCGGAGATGATTTTGGTTCTCTTTGTGATGCCTCTCAGATGCTGTTTGTGGGCACAGAAAAACACCAGAGACATGGCTTTGGGATATAGTCATCAAACACAGGCATCCTGGGACACTCACAGATGCCCACAGCAAGCCACAGAACACAGGCCTGCTGCCTGCTGATCTGCTTTGGAGAAAATTGCTAGGATTGAAGGAATTTATTTTGTTCTGTACTTCAAGGGCCTCCCGTGGCCAGGCGGGCGGGCCGGATGCAGCTGGAGCACTCCCTCCCTTTCCTGGTGCAGAGGGCAGCCAGGGAGGCTGAGCACAGCTGGCCACAGACCTGGGATGGGTCACTGCACTGCCTGGGAGATGGCACTCAGGGGGGAAAATCCCCAACCCTGCCACAGCCCAGCCAGCCAGGCAGGAAACTGGTGGGTGGCACCCACAGACCCTAGTTCTTCCCACTTGAAGCAGCTATTTAGTTCTCTTTTGAAGTGTGTTTCGTGAGTATTGAGTTGTGTGAGTTTAAAATTGGGCTTAGCTAGCCAGGGTGGATGGACCCTGACTAAGAGCTTTTAAGCCTCCTCAGTGAAGAGTGCTGACATTTTAGGGAACAGGTTAGGATGTGACAATAGCTCTTTGCACTGGTACAGCTGATTACTGACTGTAATTCTCAACAAAGATTCATACAATAGATTCACGTAGCCATAAAACTGAATAGATTTATAAGAAGGTTCAGTGTTACCCATGAAGACAAGACAGTGCAATGTGTTAGCTGGGGCTGGGATTTCACTGGTGCAGGGCTCCCTCCTCACATAACTGGCTGTGATGGAGGTCAGCTCATCCTCTTGGATATCCATCCTGTCTCAGGCAGACAAGAAAGTACTGTGACCTGATCCAACCCATCAAGCACTGATCCAAACAGGAGATACAAGGCAAAGGGCTTCTATATAAGGCAAAAAAAAAAGGAGCTGGTGGAGTTTAGAAAAAAAAAGCCGGATCAAAAGGAATATTTTGTAGCACAGCTCAACTTGTCAACACAGCCTGCAAAGTGCCATCTTTGGCACATTATCCCAGAGTATGAGAACAAAGCTAGATCCAAAAAGACAATTAAAAGGAAACCACACTATCTGGACAGGACATCTCTTCTGCAGAGCACTAATGATTAACCTTTGGAAACCACAATAATTTATCATAGAAGTAAAAAGCACAGTGAAACCCCAAAGATCATTGACATGAACCAGAAGTAGCCTCTGGGAGATGCAGTGCCTACAGGAAAGCATTCAAATGCATAAGGACATGGTCAGGGTCTGGACATACCGTTATGTTTTGAAACCAAATAATGTTGCACCTTAAACAAAAAAGGAAAATCCCATGACATAAAGGTTTAATACTCCCTGGAGTACACCCTGAGACAGCTCTCAACATACAATGAAAGAATCACCACAGTCCAGTTTTAGGGAGTCCCTCAGTAAATGGGAACAAGCAATTTTAGGTAACAGGGTAGTGTCTGAGCTTGGGATCTCTTTGCAGAAAGCATGGGCTCTCTGTAAATAGAGGGATCTGGTCTGACCAGTGGCTGATTGCAGAGCTCTGTCTCGTTAGCTCACCTCTGGCCATAACAGGTCGTCGTCACTTGCATGGAAAGGAAAACAGAAGTTAATGGACTGATTCATTCAATCTGTGTTTAAAAATCCCTCTCTGCCCATGACTCCTAAGTAAACTAAACTGATTCCCCTGCATGTCTGACTTTGAGCACATGCACAATGCTCCCTGTTCACAAGGTTATCTTTGGTGTAAAGCCACTGTGCACAGGCTGCTAACTCTACCTACATCCATTACAGGAACCCCTCGTATAACATGCACCTTGCTTCAGCATGCAAGACATTTGGTTCCCAAAAACACGATGGGATGGCTAGAGTAACCACTAACCAGACACGCTGGAATGCTGAAAGTGTCCAAGGTTAGTCATTTGGCAGCAATCTTGAGGAAATGTAGCTTTACATATCCCACTCTGGACAGAAGGGTTTAGTGCTCAGGGCCTTCTGGCAGGTCTGAAACTGACTCCTTTCCTTGCAGAACGCAGCACAGCTTGGATCAGCTGTGGCTGTGACAGCTAGAGCTGGGATGCAACTGCCACAAAAATCTGGATCGCTCACTTTGTCAAATCTATCTCCAGCATATTCTTTACTTCACCAAAAGAAAGAAACCCAAACCAAAACAAACCCTTTCCTGTGCTTGGCCTTGGTATTTATTTTTTCTGGATAATTTCAGCTTCTGTGTTTGTCAACTGAAAGGAAAACGCGTGTGTGTCACATACGCGTGGGTCAGAAATCTGGTGGGTGCTTGTTTATAATACAAGAGATCAAAGACTGGAGAAACTTCATTCTAACCTGAGGGCAACAAGACAAGGTTCCTGAAGAGCAGCGTGCCTGCTCATCAGCTCTACAGATCAAGGCAAATGCAAGGTGGCATTTAGGTGCCACAGCACTGGCAGAACCGAGCTGAGGATGCTTTTTTGGAGTTTGATGCAGGACTTGCACAGAGCATCTTTTCAGGAGGGCTGACACCTGCACCTCACTGCACTTCTAACAGGGGATCCAGTCCCCTCTGCATAGGGTAACCTGCTCCTAGGCCACATCCATGCCAGAAATAGTGCACAGCACAGAGCCTGTGCCTTTGACCAGCCAAAGTGGCAGCCGGGCATTGCACCAGTGGCTCAGGAAGCCCTCCCAAGGAGCACGGCCAGAGCAGCCTGTCCTGGCTCCCAGGACCCTCAGATGGAGCACTCTGAGCTCAGTGCTGAGCTGAGGCAGGATGAGTCCCCCAGGCCTGGGCATCACACCCTGGTGTGGGGCTGCCGTGGGGTTTCTGCTCAGAGCTGCAGCAAATGAATCAGTTAAAGCATGCAGGAACCAGCAGCTTTTCAAGCACCGAGCTGCAGAACTGGAGCCAAGTGCTCCTGCACTCAGGGCTGCACAGATGATACTGCTCCTTCAAATGTATGACATTCGTGGGGCATTCCAACAGTGAAAGAAACCAGCACAACCGAGTGGATGAATGGAAAAACGAATTGCTTCGAGTTGATTTAAAGGAGATATTTAGTCATGCATGGGAAGGAAAAGAGAGAATAAGTGACCAAAATAGAATGAAGCAATTGGAAACAGCTGATGTTTGATGAAAAGAAAGATATTTTCTGGGGTGAGAAATTTAAAAGCCTTGAGTATTTTGAAAGGGCAAATGATGCATGACTTTTTAATCCTTTAAATGGTGCCAGGTTATCCAGAATCCACTCCAGAAAGGTTTCCGAAGCAGTTTATTCTAGAACTAAGCCAAAACCTTCAGCCAACTGTGGAAAATCTTAGAGTCAGACTAACATATTGTGAGCTCATGTCACTGTTGGAAAACTGCTCCAGCTGAAAGCATGAGGAATAGTTTTGCTAAGGAACCCTGGAGTTTTAGCCATTTGGTATCTGGGGTTTTTTTTTTTATTTGCAATAAGAAAAGGCGGGAAAGGAAATTAAAATCCTTGATAAAAGAAATAAAAAATTATAGAAGGGCTGAGTTACATTTACTGAGATTCCTTACTGTCTTTCCATTTCACAAAGAGTGGACAAGTTTCAGGCTATACTGGAAGTGAGGGGTTTCCTCTCCATGAGGTTCACATTAGGGCAGTTCTCATACAGAGGTGAAAGGCAGTTCCACAGTCCTGACCCACAGCACTTTGTGACTCCAAATGGGACAAATCCAATTGTATTGCTCCAGCCAGTGTCCAAATCACACTAATTACTATTAAACATCTCTGCCAAAATGGCAGCTCAGACAGTGCACTCACCCCCAGCTAGTAGGAATTCATTCAGGTGTCAAACCCCATAGGACACATGGGTGACCTGTCTTGGGCACCAACAAATGACTTTCACAAAGCAGCCTTTTTTTAGGCTTTGTGTAAGCTTTTGGGCACATCCAAGTCTGAGGCCTCCTAGTCATTCATGTTCCTGGGTCCTCAGCTGCTCTTTATTTGCTATGAATGTTTTGGATTTTTTTTTTTTTTTCGGTTTTGGGTTGTTTTTCATTTTAACTTGGCAAAAAAAGTTAGTGGATAGATGATAGACACTACCATGTCCCTTTAGTAAATCATTGGCAGACACAGGTCAGCATTTTGAGATGACAGGAACACAGTTCAGTGGTGGACTTGTTGGGTTTATGGCTGGACTTGATGATCTTAAAGGTCTTTTCCAACCGAAATGACTCTATGATTCTATGTATGGACACAGGTAGGAAGCCAACCAGACAGTATATTACTACCTTTCATAATAAATGCTAATGTTTTGCTCCCATGAGTGTCCACGTCATTTTAAGTCACAAGTGTGCTGTAATAAGCAAATATAAAGTCAAACACTTGTGGTTATATAAAGCTATGTGGAAGGAGAAAAGAGAGGCTACATGGAATCCATGACATCTGGAAAACACTTTCTACATGGAGTCTGAAGGCAGCATACACTGCCAGCCTAGCACTGAGGACATCGATTTCCCAAATAGCAGCCTAAGAAACTAAAAATCAGTAAATACAAAGTTGATCCCAAAATACAACTGGGGAGGGAACACAGATCTGTTTAGAAATTCAAGCCAAAATTGGGAAATTACTGTGGACACAGATAAAAATTCAAAACAGAAATATACAGCATATTCAAATATACTGCAGAGGGATTGAACTAGATGATCTCCAGTGTTTCCTTCCAACCTCAACTATTCTATGGTTCTGTGAAATGTTTTGCTTTGGTATTTTCTAAATGAAATGGTTTGGGGTTGATTTTTCTTTTCCAAAATGAAAGGGGACAAACATAAACAGCTTAAAAAGCAACTGCAGGCATTCTGTTCAGGACTGAATAAAAACAATTTGCAAAATTTAAGAATTTTCCTCCTAAGCCCCCTCAATTTTCTCCAAAGGGACCTCTGCTTTTAGTTTCATTAGACCTATGTTTATATTTCATAGCTGAGGGGGAAAGGTCAGAGAGCAAACAAAAAAACTCACCATTGATCCAGCTCTGCTCCCAACCCCTATTTTCTTACTCACAGATAAACCCTTTCAGATGTACCCCAGTTCCTTGAGGGCTGAAGGTGCAGAGCAGGCGTCTCTGCAGCCAACAATAACAAACACTAACACCAACTTTGCATGTTTCCATGGCCATGGTGCCCCAGAGACCTCCTCTTTCATCCACACACTCCTCCCCTCCAAAGCCACCTCATCACCATCTCTCTGAGGCTGGGGAAGGAGGGACAGGTCAGCTACACCCACCTACCAATAGCTTTTGTTACTAAGGGGAAGAAGAAGAGAAGAGGAAAATAAAAGGTATTTCTGCTTTTTCATTATTTTCCCGCCCTTCTTATTTGCTCGGGTCTCGTTACCCATCCCATGTGGTTACTGGTGGAAGAGAAACTCTGTCATTAAAGTGCAGAGAAGTAGCACAGGGAGCACTGTTGCACAACCAGCAGGCACCAGGATCACGCTGGTGTCCCCAGGGCAAAAAGGAGCAATATTTTCCGATAAACACTAAAACCACTTGCAGTTAAGCCTTGTGCTTGGTCTGGCATGGCAGTGCATGACACTGGTAGATCAACCACACCAGAGACTGACTCCAGCCCATTTGGGGTCACTGACAGCTTCAGCCAACCACATGCTCATGGCCAGCACTGCAAAAGGTGCTGCAGAGGCTGGAGGGGACTGACAGGAGGTTGGAGGGGCACTCCCAGGAGCATCCCAGGGGCAGAGGGAAAAAAAAATCCCAGGCCTCTACTACAAGCATGAAGGAGCCTCACAGCTCCTAGGAGGAAGGCTGGGGTTGGTACAAATGGGGGAACAGTCAAGCAGTGAGGAAAATGCCAGCCCCAGGGAGGGGAGGCAGTGGAGCTCAGCTCATCGTATTAGCACTTGTTTGCTCACGCAGCAACACTCAGCACAAAGAAAAGCAAATGTCCATTATAATCCCTCATTTCTGAACTGGTCTCCTGCATATTAATTCCTATTGACTGACAAGTGGAACAGCACACATCGATCACCTTGTTAATCAGGTATTCTTGCAGCAATGCACCATGCAGTTTAAATAAGACAGGTTAAGTTCCTTGTGTACACAAGGAAGCTATTATAAGAAAATGTAATGATGAAACCACTTTTTGCAAGAAGCAAGCGGAGCTTGAGCACCTTATATGCTTTGGAAAATTTCACTTCATTTATATAATTTTTCGTGACCTTTTGCTTGGCATGACGTGGGTTTGTCCCCCAGCTGTGACCAGTTTGGCTTGAAAGTCAAGATTTTGCAAGCCCGACTAGAGAAACCTCCTGAGGCTCTAAGCTTTCAGGGAGATCAGTGCCTTCCTTTTGAGGGGGCTTCTCTTTTATAGAGGGCGGTTGGTAGTTCAGAATAATGACCACTCTCGAGGCTATTGCTTAGATGCCAGCAGTTCTTGGCAGGATTGCTGAGGTACTGCAGCCCTGAAACGTGCTCAGAGAAAAAAGTCCTTCCACCCCATGGCACCGAAGGAGGAGACACCAGCACTGCCACAGAGGAAGAGCACTGGCAACAAACAAGGCTGCCCAGCCCCAGCTGGGTACCCCACTGCACAGCTGACCCTGTTGCCCGAGCTCCCAACACAACTGCATTTGCCAAAGCATCTGATTTGCAGAAATAATTCTCCATCTCATCTCCTGCCGATATCAACAGAGACTACATACCCTGGGATAATGAGAAATCAGAGTGGTATCAGCAGCCTGTGCTTCCCCTCTCCCACGTTTACGAGGGTGGCTCAGCCTCTTAGGGGCCATAACTGAGTCTTTATGAAGCCCTTGGATGGGCTTTACTGCAAAACAACGCTGAGAATGCACATGCACGATTACGCCGGGACAATAGCCTGGAGTTAACAATCGCTTCCTGCAATTGTCTGAGGCAGCCTGTAGAACCAAGAATCATCTCATGATAAATCCTTGTTGGTCATTTACCATCATTAATCTATACTGTCAGAATGAATTAGGTGCAGAGGAGCATATTAATTACAATGCAGATGACACTCCAGCTTTAATTATCACGACTTCAAAGTACACAGTGCCAGTTAATCAGGCTCAGCACCACGCAGGCTGCTGAAGGAAGGCACTGGTGGCACTGACATCCAGCCTGCAGGGTCTGCAGTTACAGTGATGCCCTCCTAGCATTCGTTTTCCAGACTGCTCTCTATTTCTATCCACGTTAGTCAGGTCTGTGGGAACACTTTTTCCACTGCCTGTGGCATGCCTTAAATTAGGGGTGACCAGTTTGGTCAATATGTAGCCACCTAGCTTTATTTATAGAACATTTCAGATTAAACAGCAAAAGCTCCCACTGTTTTTTTTATGCCTTTTGCATAAAATTTTGCATTTAACAGCAACTTACTCATTTTATTTACCAGCTAAGGCTATATTTTTACAGGTTGTTGATCCCATTTCAGTATTATTTTATGCCATTTTCTGGAGGACTAGGATTATGGAATAAACCTAAACATCTGGACAGTTTGTAAAGCACTGGCAGAGCAGCTAGCAGTGTTGCAAAGGCCCCCAGATCCCATCAGACAATTCTAACCCTTTTGTTATTGTGGGACCAGGGACAGAAACTCTCAAAGCCCATCAGATTCCTGCTGACACTCTCCATGTGAGAATTCCAGCAGGCAGGCTGGCTCTGGCTGTACCAGCACCAGGCTCCTGGGGAGAGCAGATGAAGTTGGTCTCCACATGTCCTGCAGAGAGGGCAGGAGAAGGGGCCCTCACACAGCACAGAGACAGCGTGGCAGGAGGAAACACTCCGATGCTAAAGCTGTAAAGGTGTTGGAATGGGCAGCTCAGCAAGGCTGGGCATTTCCAGCAGCACAGACCTGAACAATTCGGGTATCCACTGCAGAGCCCGGGGCTCAGAGAGCCCCTGAGGGGGGTTTCACTCTGCTCTGCTTCCTGCTGCTTCACACACCGTGTGAAAAACACTCAATTCTTCCTGAAACTGGTGTACAAAATGCAAAAGCCTGAGGAGATCCAAGCAGCCTGTGAAACGTCCTCAAGCAGGGCAAACCAAGGAAATAAGGAGTTACAGAAACAAACCAATAAAGTAAAATCACTGTGGGGAATTTAATCACTCAGGAGACAGGAAATTCAAGGCTATGGTACCCATGACAACTACTATTTGTCCACAGTGTATGGAACATTAACCTTAACTCCATATGAGGAAGCAGAAAAAATTATGGGACATATCAGGTATGAATGCATATTTCATGCAGAGGGTACTCTGTGGAAGCAATAATTAAATTTCCTGACTGCAAAGCAAGTAGGTTCATGCAAAAGCAGCTCTTCTGAGACACGAGTCAACGTCACCAGACAGAGCTCCCAGCTCACCCCGTGGCTCAGGCAGGGAAGATTCAAGGTCTCAGTTTGGTCATAGTATCATCTCCTGCCTTGTAAGCTTCTGGCTGCTGTTCAGACTTTGTTTTGAGAATTGCCATGTGTTGATTTAGGAAATGTTGTGATGTTTCTTTCAGTTGTTGGATCAACAAGAATTCTGCGTTTCTTGTATGTTTTCCTTTTGAGCAACTAAATCAACATTCATCCTTCAACAAGGCAGAAGTCCAGTTCCTGCTGGGTGATCAGTTTACTCGAATGCGAGAACCAGATTAGTGCTGAGTTAGACAGCAAAGAAGTTATCAAAACCTGAGAGTTTTGTGCTTGTCTTGAGCTGAATTTTAACCCCTGACTGGATACTGTGGAGTCAGATTACTTACAGCAAGAGCCAAAACCAAAGCAGCCAGATAGACAGCAACCCTCTGGATGGAACTGTTGTCCTTGAAGTTTCAGTTTTTACATGGTGTTAGAAAATTGCTGACTGGTATATCTATTGTTGCTAAAATTTGGAAGACAAGGTTTATGAATATAGAAAGAAACAGCAAAAGTATAGCAGCTGAGAAAACTAATTGCAATCAGGTGAGGAGGGGGGCTATTGAAACAATTTTTTTGAACAATAAAAATTACTTTTATCTTTTGTCACCACCATAGAACACAGAAGCAGGCAGTCTGCTTGGTTGTGACCTATCACTAGCTGTCTCTGGAGGTGCCATGTGCTGTCTCCTCCTCAGGCAGCCAAACCCAGGGCCCAGCATCTCCCATATGGAATTTTTCAGCAGGAACAGGGCCAGATGCTAATCCAGCCCATCACTCTTAATAAAGTGATTTAACACACCCACAGCACCAACCAGTGCAGCTCAGCTCTGACCTCTGTCACCACTTCATGGGCAGCTGGATGATGCCAAAATCCAGCCAGGCTCAGGGAGGGGCTGGTGGAGTCAGTGCCCCCCAGGGCAGGCTCAGGGCTGTGGGGTGGTGGGTGCCTTCCCAGGGTCTCCATCCCTGCTTGGTGCCTCCACACCCAGTGGGTTTGGGATGCTCCGTTCTCTCTGCTCGGATGGGGCTCCCTGCAGTTTGAAACACAGCAAAACTCTCCTCCCAAGCAGCAGCATCCTCAGGCAGCACCCTGCCAGAGGGCTTCCATCCAGTAGTTTCAGACATATTTTACCGAGTCAAGGCCACATTTATCCAGCAGCAATTGGAAGTGAGGAGATCTCCCACTGCAGAGAAGATTGGTGTTTCTTTCACCTGCACTTGAAACTAAGAGTGCCCAAGAATTCCCTCTGCCAGGAAACCATCCCAGGGCTGTCCCAGCTGAAGGCAGGGCTGGGACAAGCAGCCCAAGCACACCCTGCACAGCCTGGTTCACACTCACAGCCTGGACATGTGGTGAGCAGAAAGCAGCAGTGCCTCTCCATGGCTGACCTACTTAGAGGTCAGGCTTGCCCAGGGGCTCTGAACCATGTCCTGTGGGCTGCTCACCACTCAGATATGCACTAGCTCACATTCTGCCCACCCTCCTGCTCCTTGCTGAAGTCCCTCAAAACCTCAGAGTCAGCTCTGAAGCAGAGGCTGATGGCCCCTCACCAGCAACAGCTCACTGGCTTGAAACTCCCATAGGGCCATAAAAGCCAGAAAGAAACCATTTTACAGGAAGGGGGAAAGTATGAGGCATCCTTCTGGTAAATACCCACTGAGGGCAACACAAGAAGGATGCTGGGGTCAGCCCAGCTGATCAAGAGCCATGTGGTAACACCAGCATCCTTCATGCAACATCCTGCTCCAGGGAAGGGGAAGACTCCCAGCAGTTTTGCCCTTTGCTCTTGGAGACAAAGGAATGCTCCTGCAGCAGGGTTTTCGTCACTATTGCAAACCCCAGACCAGTTTCATGGGGGCTGGGCTAAAATTACCAACCTCATTTCCAGAGAGTGGTTAATAACCTTGGACTCTTCTCACTGTAAGTGTCTTAAATATGAGCTATTCCTCATCAGGGAAAATCAGGATTTGATGCTGCACAGAAAGGAATAGCTGAACAAGCCAAACCTTGAGTGGCTCTGCATATGTTCTCACAGAAGTCATGGCGGGTTCTGGAATTAATCTGGCCAGAATTCACCAATATATCTACATGCTAACCTGGTTTGAATACTGCTGAAAAATCCCAGCCTGTGAATGATTTCCATTTCTGAATCTCTGCCCTGCTGTTTATGGACAGGCAAAGAAGTGCAGTGATGAGGTAAATGTGTTTATGAATGCTCTACTGTTACCTTTCTACTCTAACAACTTACAGGAATTACTTTACCACCCTTATTTATTGCTAATCAAGATCAGCGCTGGGGGAGGAGAAGGAATAAATTCTGCCACAAAGTTTGTGCTAAGTCATTTCTTCTTCATCGCATGAAAGCCATAGCCCAGGCAGTCTTATTTGAAGCCTGTTAATGGTTAGAAATATCCCTTTTCTAGGAGTTTGCTTAGAAGTGCTCACATTTTACCCAGGACCTCTTCCACAGAGCAGCAAGAGCAGCCTGAGCTGCAGCAGAGCAGCAAAGTCCAAGTGTTCAGTGAGCTCCCCATAATTCCTGTTTGAGGAGTTTCCTCAAAAGCAGCACCAGCTACTCTGCCAGCTAATCCTTCCAGCCTACAGCTACAGAGCAAAGCGTAGCTGTGGACCTGTGTCAAAGGTACATTTGTTAACACATTTCCCCTGGAGTGCTAATTAACATTTACATCAAGTACTATGAGAGGGAAAAGGCTTCAACACAAACACACACTGCAGGGAAATGTGAGGAGTAAATTCTCTCTCCCCCCACCCTGCACCCAGACACAGTGTACTGTTTGCCCTTCAGGAGCTGGTGAAAATCCAGTTTGTTTTGTAATCTTCTGTTCTCTAAAATCAGATATTTCTTCAAGTTAATAACTAACCAGCTCCTTTTTCATTTAAAAACCTCTAAGTGCATTTGGAATTGTGTGACAGCAAGGCCCTGCTGGCACTGGTGTGAGCCAGCCCACGTGCAGGTCTCTTTCTGCCCAGGCTAACCACAGAAAATGACAGTATTTTATGATTTTATAATAAACATAAACAAAAAGAACATCAACACACTTTTGCTTAAGATTCAACCCTCTTAAACTAAACACTAAGATAGGAAACACAAACAGAAATATTTGTAGCTGGATCTTCAATTACCACATTTTGGGATGCTGACAAAGAGCTCTAATGAGTAACACTTGTACCCACAATGAGAGGCAGACAAAGTTATTTGCAAACACAAATTTGCACTTGAAAGATGTGAAGGCAGTTGCTGAACAGCTGAATAATGAGCTATTCTCAATATTATTTCTCAATATTTATTGAGAAAAAATGTGCTATCGCAGTGAAGTAAGATTTTTAAGACTGCAACCAATGTAACTAAAATATGGTTGAAAAAATTCTATAGAATATTCCCAGGGCAAAGGGGAGTTTTTCCCATTTTTTTTTAAAGGAATAACTAGAACATATCCAGTTCACAGAAAGAAAATCATATTCTATGAGCTACAAAACAAAAATATGTCAATCTTCACCTACTCTGTGAACTTTTAGGCCATGACAGAGTGCATGTTGCTATTCAATATATTCTCTCCAGCCACAACCATGCGTCCTGCCTGGGCTCCTATGAATTAAAATCTGTGTCTAAAAAAGCACCAATAGGGACACTACTTCCAGAAATCCATTTCTAACCCTCCACCTCCACAGAAATCAGGATCTGCCATGAATAATATATACTATGAAAATAGACTTTTTGATTGCAAACTGCTCTAGAGTTCTGTGAACACATTTTCTTATTGTTGCCCAGTTGCCATATATTTGAGGTGAATAATTTTCAGCCTTGATGTTTACAAACAACTCTCATTGTTTTGTCCCTTTTTTTTTTTTTAGAGTGTTGCTTCTGCCTTTTAACTGGATATCCAACTTTGTAAACAAAAAATAAGCACAGCAAACAGCAAATGCAGCAGCAATTTTTTTAGTTTTTGTGAGACATGCTGAAATGTAGGACCCTAAGCACTGATGAGAACGACTGTCTGGGCTGTGCCATGGGAGATGCACCCTGCAATCAATGCTGAGATGCTCCAACAGGACAAGGTAATTGTGGGTTTTTTTGCTTGACCAGCTCTTCAAACTTCTTTTGATTAGATAAACACACGTCCGTATTCACTAAGAATATTTTTTAACAAGTAGCAAGCACTCATATATTTTCAGAATTTCCAGTTTCCTAAGTTCTCTGTCTTAGTTTCCAGTAACTCCTATGAAGAGAAGGCAATACTGAGCTACAATCCAAACTGGCACGTTTCTGATGTGACCTCCCAGAGCCTCCTTCTCCAGAGCATAAATGTCTGGACTGAAATCCTGGCCTCAGCACAAGAGAAAAACTTCCACCAGTCCCCTCCGAAACTCATGGAGACAACAAACCCCAGTATTTTTGGGGAAACCAAAATGGAAGTAGAATGTCCAACTTCCAAAATGTTAATCATTTAATTTCAAGCAACAGGATGAGATTAATATAAACATGCTAACCTGTCCAAATTGGAAATCTTTCAAACGTCAAGCACAGGAAACAACAAGGGTTTTTTTTCAGGCAGGATGTCAGAGTTACCCCCGTGGTTATATGTGAGCTGAGGACAATGTTGTTACATGAGATCAGATTACAAACACAAGCAAACAGAAAACAATCTCTGAACGTCACTGTTCGGGGTTTGACAAGAAGCACAGCTGACCCATTGGGGAGGTTAAATGCTCTCAGTGAGCTCGGGGGGAACAGGAGGAGTGGCTGCTGGACACTGAGTTCCATGCAGTTAAATTGTCCATTTGTTTGCCCGAGTTAATGCTTATCTTCCCCTCTGCTTGCTACAGTTTGACTCAACACATTTGACCTGCAAATCTTAAAGCAGTGGCTTTGCTAAAATTGTGTGAAGTTTCTGAACTCTCCAAACATCTAAGAAAACTATTTTGGTAGTTTCCACAGCACAGAAACCTATAGTTACTCAGATATTTGAAACTCCCAGTGAGGTGGATGACGGTCGCTTAACCACACACATTACCACTTCATTTCTGTTCCTAATGTTTAGCACAACCTTGCTCTAAGGAATTTCTGAAGTTGTTTACAAAGCTGATGCAGAGGTTGCATTCAGTCTGGTCCAAGGGCAATGGTTTACTGAAGTCACTTGTAAACAGCAGAAAGAGATAATATGTTCTGTAACTGAGGGAAGAGGGGGAATAAAAGCTCTCACCTTGCACCAAGGACCATTAGAGACTGAGCTGGTGTCCGAAATATCTGCTCCTTCTTTTTCTTCCATGTCTGATTAGTTGCAAAACTTTGTTTTCCAATGAAAAACATTAAATCACCCTCAAGGAAAAGCAAAGCAAACCATGCAGGCTCCAGTACCCCAGTTTGTGAAAGCCCTGCAATAAGTCACAGGTTGGTTTTGTGGTCACTGGTCTAATCCAAGGCTACAGATCCTGGTTCTGCGCTGGATTTCAGAGCTTGGCCTTTCTTTTAAGCTTTAATAGCTCCCCTTGTCAGGCATTTATCTCCTTCAGCCCTTCCTCGTGGATCCAGGTTTTCACAGAACAAATGGCAAGCGTTTAGAGCTTCCCAGGCGCTGTGGGAGAACTGACACTGAACCTCTGATCATCTCAGGAGAAGCCTGACAAGGGAGTGCAGTACGTGGCCACACCTCTCTGCTGCCAGAGCTGGCCTAGACCATAAAATCAGAAACAAGGTCACCCAGCAACCAGCCATTCAACGTCACTACAGTCATAAAGGCAACTTACATTCAACTTACTGCTTGGGCAGATAAATATTTTTATAAGAAAGAAGCCCACAGATGGTGGCAGGGTGCTGACTGCTCTGAGCTGACACATTAATTCTGATGGATGCAAAGCTCTCAGCAGACATGCATGGGCCACTTGCAAACCCACCAGGCTCTGTGAATGCCATTGGGGTCAAACCCCTAAGCCCTTTCCCCTAAGGATGCACAGACCCTGTACCCCAGCAGGTTGGGTGGGTAATGTCCAGAGGGTGTTTTGCAGCAGAGATCACAAGTGCCCATCCAGCTGCCCACAAGACTTCCCTCTGCCACATGCTCAGCTTAAAAAAGTTCCACTCACTCTCATAAATTGGGGTTTAATATACAAAATAGCCTCCATTCCCTGCCAGAGCCAGTAAAATTCAGGTTATAACATAAGACTGCCTACGGGAGCTTTCTCAAGCAAAGGGATTTCTTTTTCTCTGGAGCAGCCACGTACCTAAAGGAGCACACTCAATTTAGGAAGTGTCATTTCTCTCCAAACACGCTGTACACATGCTAGAGAAGGGCTAATACAAATAATAAATACAAATAAAAGCAGGTAACAAAGGATCGACCCTCGTTGTTCTGTTTGCACTGCTTATCAGGCAGTGCCACTGCAGATAGCTGCTGCCCTGAAATTTCGAAACCGACTGTGATCTCTGACATCTATGTAAAGACAAACATGGCTTCATTTTCAGTGCAGCCCCTTGTCTCAGGAAAGGCCTCTCTTTAAAGAAAAGAGAGGAATCCAGGGTCACTGGCTGCTCTCAGAAACTAAGGCCACTTTTTCCCCTCTCTGATATGCAATTTTTCTTTCTATACAGCAGGAAAAAACTTTTTTTTTTTTGGGGGGGGGGGGGCGGTAGTGGCAACTGCACAGAAAGATTAAAGTTAATTCTGTTAAAATATAAAATATTTTAATCCAATGCTCATATTGGCAGCATCATTAAAAATGAGCCATACAGGAATCTGATTTTTAGACCCTTTTCTGCCACTGAAGCACAAAGTGCATAAGTGATTTGGCTGAGATCACATGCTCAATTATACTCATCATTAGTCACATAGGATTTCCTGAGATGTTTCTCAACAGTTTAATTGAAATTGGTCTTTAAGGGGTTTGAGATTACATTTTATCAAAATCGTCAGTAACTGGAAGTGTCTGTCTTGTGACAGAATAGTTACAGGCCCTCAAACACTGAGTAGGGTACATCAGACTGAGCCCAGTGTACACATTGCTTGATTTTGTATTTGTTTCAAGGAAGTGAAGACAAATGTGACAAAAAAGGCAAGAATTACGAGGGCATAGGTGTGTCTTTACGGAGAGAGCAAGGCAAACAGTGAGTGCATATTTGGAAACCAGCAACTTAGCTTGCCTCTACCACAGATTCTGTGATTTTGAGGGGTAAATCAAAAGCCCTGTGCCTCAGTTTCCCCTCCTATGCTGTGAGACTCAGCATTAGTAGCTTAACCAGCAAACAGTGCACTGGAGATGTTCAATGTCTTCATCAAACCTGCACCTCTCTCCACTGACAGATTCTGCTACGAATATTCACCAAGTTTAAATGTCCCTTTCTGGGATTTTGTATGCCCGGGTCATTTTCTGAGAGCCAAAGAGCTTTCAGAGCACAGAACCCCAGGGCCCCTCAGTCCTGGCTCCCAGGACACCTCTGGCCAGCCCTCCCTGCCCAGCTCAGCCTCAGGCAGGGTGCGAGACAGGAACAGGGAGGGGACTGTACCAATCTTTGCCCCAATTATTCACAAGGCCTGTTTATTACAGCAGCTTCAAGGACTGTTTTTTTCCACCATCCCTTTAACTCTCTTGGGCAAAAAGATCTCTGATCACTAATTGCCATTTGAATTTTAAGAGAGCAGGCAAGGGGCCTGCCTGAAATATCAAATTGCTTTGCATTTTGTTTTTTCTCTGGTTTCTCTTTAAGGTCACCCATTTAGTGACATATTAGCTATGTTCCAGAGTAGGCAAACCCAGCCTTCTGAAGTTTGCTTGCATCAAATACCAAGCAAAAGTGCTGTATCTCATTATCCACGTAGGTGTCCATGTTATGTCTTCTGCTTTGATGACATTCTGTGGCAGTAATTTTCACAGGTTTTTTTGGGTTTTGAATTGGCCATTTCCTAATTTAAAACAGAGCAATCAAAGGAAACACTTTCCACATACGCAGCATAACATAAGATAAACTTTCCTATGGTTGCTGTGGAGAAGCAAACTCACAAGGTTTTCAGCTTCAACCTTTAGTGTAAACCAGACATCTGTTTCGAGTTGTGTCAGATCACAGGAAGGATAGCCCACAGCTTGGTTTACTCTAAACTAATTTAGGAAATCAGAACTCTCCCCATGGATGAGTCACAAGCTTCTTGGGCAATGACAGGCCAGACACATTTGTCTCTGCAGCTTGGTGGTTTTCCCTGTAAAACGGGTGGTGGCTCTTTCCCCCATCTGGAGGGGACTTGCAGCTGAGGATGCAGCCCCAATACCAAGCCCCTTTGTGCATCTGCAGTCCTGATGTCAAAGTCCACCAGGAAAGGAAAGGATGAAAAAGAAAAGGGAAAGTGCAGAATGAGTCTAAAGATGGCTTTGAAGTACAGCCCAGGAGCGGAGATCAGGAAGTGAGAGCTGTAATTGCAGCTGGGTATCAGTTTCCTTTTTTATTTCAGGATCGCCCACAGCATGCTGGAGTTTCTCCCTCAGAAAGCAGGCAGGCACAACACTCACCTCTGCAGGAGAGCAAAGCTGCTGTTAAATGGAAGAGCCACAGAGACAAAACAGCTCTTTGCATTTCTAATGCAGAGGCAAACAGAAAGTAACCTTGAACATGTCTGAAATTACTTTTACTACTTCTGGACCAGCCAGCAAAGCTAAAAACTGTTTCTTATTTAGTTTCTTAAGGAAGCTGCACTGTATTACTTGTGGGCTCTGCCTGAGTTCCTTGAAATGGGGCCAGATTCAAGTAAACTCAATAGAGAGGAGACTTCAGGTTCACAAAAGTAGCTGGTCCAGCAGACCAAAGAGGTCCTGCAAATACCCCCAGAGCAGAAGGCTCCCAGCTGAGCTCACACAATCAAGAAGACCCACATGGGAAGGCACCAGTGCCACAGACATGGTGAATCTGACACCAGTCTGGGGCAGGTTTGTTCCAAGCTGCCCCAAGCCTGGCAGTGCTGGCCATTAGTGACACCCCAGAACAGTTCAGACCTCAGCACACTGAGTGTTCAGCTGCACACGTGGTGGGTGCAAGCATAAAACTGGGAGCTCAGATCTGACAGGCTTTGCCCCAAGCCCTGGTGAGGCTGCCCTTCGTGGGGGCTGCCCTGGCCTGGCCCTTCCAAGCTGCTGCCTCAAGCAGATGTGTCAGAACAGGTTCATAGACATCTTGCTGTAACTTTAACACTGTTAGGCAGCATTAAACAAAGGTTTAATTTTTTTTTCCTTCCCAAGATAAGCTGCAAGGCAGGGATCAGGGCTGCTGTGAGAAAACACGGGCTCTTGGTATAGTGAAATAAACCTGTTTGTTCCAGTTACAAAAGGTTGTGAGCTGAACTTGGGCCCAAGGTATCAGGGAAATGACAGCATCTTGAAGACCATTGCAAAGGATTTAGGTTTTGGTATTTGCTAGGCATACCTTGAGTGTTTGACCATTATAAATCTTTTCTTGTTTAGGAAAGAAATCTCATTTTTCATGATACTGTGCTTATCTTTTAGCAGAAGCAGGGGCAGGATCTGAATATGCTGGTGTTTGCAGACAGCAGTGGTGCAGTACAGCCTGTCTATCAGTGAAGAAAATGAGCTACAATTGTGAAATCATTGCCTAACAATTGATAAGGACAACTGCTGCAATCCTCTCCCTGCCTCCCCTTGGCCAGCATCCCAATTGCCACACATTACTGGATATATAGAAAAGAGAATGGCAACGTGGTTAAAGTACAAGCCACACACACAGAAGACAGAGAATTTATCTCCATGTCTAGTCTGGTTTCCTCTTTCACCTTTGGCCAAGTAATTCAGTCTTTGCAATTCTTTTTTTTACTCCTTTCATGACAATATTTACCATCTTTCTGACAGCCCTGGAGTTCTCCCAAGGAATGGGGCTTTGTAAATAGGGTTGGGGGAGAAACATATCCCTTCAAAGAAAGCCATGTCAGCTACCTTGTACGAGGTGCTGCAGGAGACTCTTTGAGGAGGGCTTTGCTTTGCAGAAGAATGAGGTTTCTTCATGCCTTGTTTCAAATCAAAACAGCCATTCCCATTTCACCCTTCTTTCCAGGAACTCCCTAGGGCACCATAACACCTTGCGGCACGAGATGCCAGCTCCTGATGTCAGCAATGCCAAGAAAAGTCCAGCCCACCACAAGACCAAAGAAATTTGGTTCACACATTCTTGCCCTGAAGTGGAGAGGGATGTATGCAATTCCTCAGTCTCCAGAATGTATGACTCTTGAGAACAGCAAGCCCACACCCTCTACTGCCACTACCACACTGAAGGATGCAATGACTGTTTTCTCCCATGAGAGAAAAGCCTGTGGTAAACCAAATACTTGTATGTATTAAGTGCTAGAGAAACACTGACCAAGTGTTAAGCAATGGTACTTTCAATGATATTTTAAAAACCCCAAATGTGTTATCCCTCCCTATTCCACACGGATGCCCCACGCTCAGTGGCAGCTCTGTTGCTCACCGGACAACTGCAGGACAAAACCTCACACGTTCTGCATGAGCTGAGTAACAAAACCTGGGTCACTGAACTGCAGCTCCCTTGAACACAGTTCAGTATTACAACTACTGAGGGCCAAACCCTACCCAGCATCCCTATGAACATCAAGCAGGTCACCACCCAGCAGTTATTTCAGTGCCCTGCTGACTCAGAAGTAGTACAGACAAAAGAGGAAACAGGGGAGATTGTGTTTGGATTTAAATTTGCTGTTCAAAAGTGCAGCATAAACGAGGTGCTACCAAGATGGTATTTCAACTTGCAGAAGAAATAACGTGCAATTCACAAGCAATTCCTGCTCCTGTAGAAACTTAAATTGCATTTGGTCCTAATGACTTGGAATTTCTTTAGGGTAATGTGAATAGATTGCAGTTCATCTTAAATTCTAGTTCTTCCAAATACATTTTATATTTCTAAGAGCAAGCAATATATTTTCATTCACTGAAGGAAATACTCTAGAAGTAATTTGAGGGCACAAGAACTGCCAACACAGATCACATTATCCACAGAAATCTCACCTGTACTGAGTCTCAATAAAATACCAATATTTGGTCTTAGTTTCCTGTAAAGAAGGAGGCATAAGTGAACCCCAAGAAGGTATCTAAAAGAACAGGGGATGACCCTATAAACATGTGGCTTTTGGGCCATAGTTTTAAAGTTAATGGCTATGTCAAAACACATGATGCCCAGCCCATGTGAGGGAGGTTTAAAAATGCAACAATCATCCTCATTTGGCCCTAATTTAATTTCTGACAACCTATGCAAGCCTAAACAATACAGCCAGCCCTTGAGGGAACGTCTGACTGTGTCCCTACACTCAGAGCCATTATTTTCACATGTACAGATATCGACTTTTTGATGCTGATAAATAGTACTGTTTATATTATCAAACAAATTATAGCTACAGCTAAGAAAAATCTTGAGGTGTTTTCAAGGACTTTAATCAAAACGTCATCAGAAACAAGATAAATAAACAACAAATGGTTCTAAAACATCCCTTAGGCTAGACTGGAGGGAAGTTACTGGCGTCACAGCAGCACCCTCTAGTGCTGCTGTCACTGGGCTTTGCCAGCACACCCTGGATAAAATTTGACATTCGGCGTCGGGATTAAACTTCTCTTGTCCTCGACACAGCTCACAATAAGGTCAGAATACCAACATCATCTTATGGACAAAATGAGACACAGATGGCTGTGGAGACCAATCCACCATTACTAACCAATATTTCAAGAAAGAGCTTTCAATTAGCTGCGTTAGCAGCACCTACAGCCCAGTAACTCCCAAATTATGGAAATAAAGACCAGTGCAACAGCGGAGATTATTTTTTGGTTGTTCAGTGGAAAAGAAATGACGCTGCTCCCACAGACTCCAAGTAATGTAGAGACACAGCCCAAAAGCAACAACTGTCAGGCTGCTGTGTTTCACCCCCAGGCAGCAAGGAAGCTCCATGGAGCCTCCTGCTCACTCTCCCTGGTGTGATGGGGAACTGGAAAAGTAAAAGTGGCAAAGCTCATTTGGCTTTTCTTTCCCTTTTGCCCACCAAGTAGGGCGAACACCCCCCTCTTTCTGCAGTTTGTATCCCACTGGCCCTCAGCATTCCCAGCCACAAACAAGCAGATTAGTCCTGCCTCAGAGACTTTACCTGTGTTCCACATCCTCTCTGGCTTGGTGCTGGTACTTTAGGAAGCAATCATATCTTATCTGAAAAGCAGAGGTGAAGAGTCTTTATTGCAGGCATCTATGCAAGCACACATGCCTCGTCACAACCAGCAACTTTGCTGGAGCCCAGTCTCAGCAGGAAAATGGGAGGAAAATCCCAGCTCCCCAGGGCCCCTGCCAGGGGATGATCAGCTAATTCCCTGCAGCTGATTGAGCCCACCCTGAAAACCTCTGTGAATTGGGCAACTGATTTGTCATCTTTCCTTGCAGCTCTAACTGATGCAGCTTTAGGCTGGCTGCTTTGAAAGCTGAAGCTGACGTTCTCTGAAGCAACAGCAAATATTTAAGGACTGCATAGCCAGTGAAAATCAAAATATGGAGAATTCAAGTCCAGCCCCCATTCAGTTTGCTTTATTTGCATATAAACTGCAGTCTGGGACAGAGGTGGTCAAACACACCTGCTTCCTGTGGCCAACAGGATCCTGTTGCCCACATGTAATTTGGCTTCATAAAATTGCTTGTAATTCAGTATCAGAGCAGAAACCAAGGCCCTCTGTTTCTCACTACAGACTCCTATTTCCAGGTTCTTGTCTAACGAAAACCAACTGTGACACAGGCTGACCTCCCTCTCTGCAAGAATAAAAATAGCTTGGAGGATTATATGTATCACTATTATCTGGTGGCATCCACCACAACACTATTATATATCATGTTCCCTTCATCATTCCTCTAAAGGCTTTGTTGTCTCTGTATTACTCCCTCTTGCACAGGTTACTGGGGAAAATGTTGCTTCTTATCAGCATTTTTCAAGTTATTCCACTATGAAGAAAGCCCATTAGAGCTTTAAAATTTACCTTTGAACTTTTTTTGTCATTGCATTCCACTTCATGAATTCTTTCTAAAATATGGCCATGCATCTTATATGTGAGCATGTTCTGCCTCACATCTTTGTATAGTAGATTCCTCCACACTGTGGCAAGAAATATCAGTGTTACTTTCCCCCACCAGTCATTCTTCTTGTGACAAACAGAAGTAGAAATAGAGTACTTTAATAATACACCACAAGGGTTTTCTGCATTGTACAAGTGTTTAAGATGTTACCTATTTTACAGGGAAAAAAAACTCCATGTGTATTTTGTCTCCATCCAGATATTTCATACTTACACATGAACAGAAGGGCAACAAGTTGAGAATGCAAAAAACTTTATTAGCATAAAAAGTACATATTCAGGAATCAATACTCAAATTCCTTCATGGCATCTGGTGTGTTTGATACATATTCCTGTATCTGCTACAGCTGAAGGAAGACTGGATTGTAAGACATTGAAAGCTTAAGGCTGGGGGAGAGTTATGGTTGGGTTTTGTTTTGTGCCTCTTTTTAAGTTATGTAAACAACTCAGAATGAAACCTGTACAAGCAGAATATTAGCTATCATTTGTACACTTAAAAGTTAAATAAAACCCAATTTCAGCAATACAAAAAGCAATATAAAAAAGTACTCAGGTGCATGACATGCATCAGAAGAAAATGTAGAAGAACACGGGAAGTAAGTGAACACGTCTCAAAAGTTAGATCATAGTGAAAATTCTCTGTAAATATCTGTATGGCTAGACATGAAAAACATGATAAAATTACATGGTTCCCTAAGAGATCTATACAGTTTCATCTGTTTCAACTTCATTAGACATTAATATATTAGAAGGATAAAGTGATGAAAAGGAATAAGAAAAGTTTACTCAAGTTTCACATTTCAAGCTGCCTATTTGATAAGGTAACTAGACAGAGGTAGATATCCAGTATTAGTGGCCAAGCTATTCTAACAAGGCCTCTTAGCTATCTTGTCAAGCTTTTACATTCAAAAGCCAATGTGAAAAGGCTTCATGGATGGAGGATGTCTTTCAAAAAGGCAGCCAGAAAACCTGTATTGCTGATGGAAGCAGTGAAAGCGAAGGGTATTCAAGAATAAAACATTTCCCAGACCATTTTGAGGACGCCACTTATCAAGCACTAGAGCTCATGCAGTCATTTTACCAAGAGTGCCAGTGATTTGCTCATTTCCTATGCCTATTTTAGGAGCTGAACCCTTGCTACCTATTTGGCTCCTTCCTAGTCAAAGTAAGACTGCAGGGTGCCACGGCGGCGGATGTCGCACGTCCAGCAGTGGAAGCCACCTCCCAGGGAATTGGCGTGGCGAATGTTCACTTTAATTGTAGAAATGCCTGCAAGAAATGTACAATGCACACTTTAAAATTGCCTCTCAACTTCACGTGGCAAGCTCTGATCAGAACATTGGATGATATTTTATATACATCATACGGCTAGGTGCAAGTGTGGAAGGTGTTTCCTAGTACTTTTCCCAAATTCTAGGTAGAGAACAAACTAGAAACATAGCTGGCTTGTTTATTCTGGTGATACCCTCAGGAATACACAGTGCCTGGAGCACAGCCAATGTCTGATGTGTTACAACATGCCAGTAATAAAAAGATAAATTCAGGTTTTAAGGTATGTGGAAAAATTAGCTGAAATTCTGCTACAATGTATGATCAGGACACTTTTTCATAAATATGTGTGAGCATTTATGGTTTAGACACTGGATGTGCTCTTTCAAGTGCCTTTCAAGAAAAGAAGTATTCAAGGTAGATAACTCTGGGTGGTATTCAAGGTAGATAGTCCTTCTCTGAAAGGGAAAAGTGGCTCTTACAAATACTACCTAGGTTAAGCTTTCTCCCCTTTTTGATCAGCTCTGCTGTTTCAGCTGTGGCTCAGCTTATACAAAGTCCTAACAGAAGGATCAGACAACTCCTCTTACAGAGTTTGCCTTTTTGCTTCTTGGTACTTTCAGGAGCTCAGGAGCAGCTCAGTAGAATCTATCACCTAGGTCAGCAATAGTTTTGTTCCCAGTAGACCCCTCTCAGTCCTACAAACTTTCTGACTACCAGAATTTATTTAGATGGACTGTGAAGTTCAAGTGTGAAAGATAAGCCACGGTTAGCATTAATAGCCTCATTTTTAAAATACTTTCAATCATTTATAAATCCTCAACTCCTCAGTCATGCATTAAAACAGCCTAAAACTGAGAAGCTGTGCATAATAAGACTTCCAGATTTTATGTTCAGTTACAGTTCTCCTGTCACTGCATATCTGAAGGAATTCCACACTATCATGAAGTTATATCTCACAGGACTGACATTCTCCATAAATGAGCAGAAATACCTGGGTTAAGTGTCCTAATTTGACATTTTAAAGTACAATGAGTTTGCAACTAGAAAAATCTGGAAGCATTTTGGCAATGAGAGCCAGCCCACCCTATATCATTTAGCAATAGGTGCACTCAGCCTCTCCAAGACTGATGTTGACTTTAAACTGAACAGTTTGCCTTAAAAAAGCTCATTCAAAGGCTTTCTAGCAATAACTTTAGTTACTACTCATACCTTTATGTGCAGCAAACTGTAGGGGGCAAAAGAAGACCATATTTCTATGACTGAAGTGTTCAGGAGAAAATTCACTGAATGATTCTTGCTTGCTAATCCAACTGTTTGAGTACTTTTCCCAGTGCTGGCTGCTTTGACTGCTTTCAGTGAAACCTCCATTTACCCTGGCTGGTAGCACAATAATTTTCTTTTAAGCCTATGTGGAAGTGTGTTGGGACATACCCAGCTTTTCAAACATCTTCTGAATGGATGTCTCGTTGGCATCCACCATCACACGCTTCTCATCCAGCATGAGGACATTCATGGAGAGCCATTTAGAAGACATCCACAGCGGGTGATCTAAACACAGGAGAATAAACCTTGCACTGTACCAACGTTACTCCATATTAATACCCTTAAGAACACTCTTGGAATCCTTAGAAAAGGAAGAGTGACTGTACCATCTGGGATGAGGGGCACTGGGGGTTGAATCACAGTCCAGCCGGCTTTCTTGAAGAGCTCAATCTGGAAGAGCAATTTAAATATATTCTCAAGAGGGTTCTTAGAGCATCACAATTTGTCCTCCAGCCTATGCCAGATTGTCCCAGAATATTCCAACATGCACGACATCCCCTGCCCCCAGTTCACTGTTCTGGACCTCATTCAGGCTTCACCTACAAACCCAGTTTTCATACAAGCATTTTTTAAAAGTCTTTTTAGATTTTGCATACCAATAGCATTTGTTTCTCTTGATTTTATATATTCTAAGTATAATAAGATATGTTAAAGACAAAAGGTAGCATTTGCAATTTGGGTCTTGTAACAATTGAAACATAATCAATTATCTTTTTTTTTTGTGTTATTTCTTCCCATATGATTGTAAAAGCCATTGATATGAATTACACTGATGTTCCTAAAAACAAACCCATCAGAAATAACACTTAATTACCTTTCCTTCACGCTTTATAAGAAAATTAATATGCAGTTCATTTAACAAAGAAAACAATATAAAGGCATCCTAAGGAATAATTTGTGTCTATAAGTTTTACACAGTTAAGTTGAAAATAAGAGGAGGATAATTTGGTTTAAGGAGGATTGACTTCTCAGCTTCATTGTCTGAAGAGTTGGAGGAATATTTGCAAGTGTCCCAGTGTTACCACAAAGTGGAGCTCCAATCCCAAACACTGAATACCAGCCTGGCCTGCCAGGATTTCAGAGAAAAGCTCCCTTTCATCAGCACCATTCAAGAAAAGCCCCCTTTCATCGGCACCATTCACAGACCCCCACCATTTCCCGGTCACCCAGAACTGCCAAACCAGTTTTTATGAAAGCAAGCTGCATTTATCTTTTCTATCTACAGGGACAGCAGTTTTCCCTGAATAAAGTCCCAGAACATGAGTTTAATACAAGGAGACCAAAAAAACACCCTTTTTCAAGATGACAAAAAACTGTGGAAGGGAAAAGGCGAGGAAAAACTAGGACTGTTTTAAAAATTAGATTCTCAGAACAGATGCTAAAAGAGGCAGTAATTCAATTGAGCCATGTGCATTGAAAGCACTTGCTGAGAAGAGACTAACACTGCTTTTAGGAGCTGTGCTCTGCACATGGCTCCATGATGTGCAGCACCCAGCTTTATCCCTCTGATTCAGTGTCAGCTCAGCTATTCCCATGTGGCTGCACAGCTTCTGAAGTCACAGGGATCCTCACAAAAATCCTCAAACACCACAGTGCAGGTGACATGACTGTAACAGAGATGAGCTCTCACCCTCTGGAAGGCTTTCTCATCTCATTGTCCTGACAGCAATATTAGCTTTTTCTCAGAGTGTGGTAGCAGGTTTTACATCTGTCCTGTTCCCTGCTCTTCAGAAGGTATTTCTTGCTCAGTTATTCAAAGCTGAATGCCTGAGCAACTACCAGCTTCCTGCCAATGGTTCAGTTAACACCAAAGGAGAGGCTTCCAAAATAGGAATAAAAAGAGAGATTTCTCATCTGAGCAGCAGAAACCCTTCAATTTCTCTTAGGATACAATTAAAGTATTTAAGTAGCAGAAGTGTTCGGAGAAGTAGTACATCCCAGGTGCTTGCTTTGATACACTCTTAAAAATTAGATTGCTTCATCATATTTAACCATGTACCCAGAAGCAACACACAGTGGAATGTGTGGAAGAATAATTGCCCAGCAGGGGACTAACCCAGCTGAGTGCTTTTCAAACACAAAACCCTTTCCCCCCTTGTACACTCTCACCTGGTGGCAGGGACGGTCTGGGTTGGAGAGCACAAGACCAGGCCCAATGATATTAAAAGTGGCATCAATGTGCATAGGGTTGGGATCCTTAAAGGATATTATGTGCACTCTATAGTCTGGTGCAAGGTGTCTCCTCATCCATTCAATACCCATGTAGTTTGTAACCTGAAAAACGGCAAATTAAGCTTTACTAGGCTAGAATATAACCTGCATCCAAGTTAGTTTATCTAAATATTTATTTATCTAAATATTTAAAGCCAAAACAATAGAGAATTTTGTGCCTTTAGCTAACCCCTTAGCTGGAAGGCAGTCTTACCCTATGTATTAAACACTCTATGAATAGCATTTTCTTTTGTCAGCACTCTTTATTTTAATGCTGCTCAGGAATTTAAAAAGACAAAATACCAATCATTAAGATAGATACCAAAACTGCTGGAAAGAAAGCTTTGTTTACCTGGCTCCTTTGTACAAAGATATCTCTTCCAGCTCTAATGAAGTCAGCAGCATCAAAGCATGGCTCAAATTCAGTAGTTACAAATTTTCCCTGAGCAGCCAGTTTATGCCTGTCTTCAACAGAGTGGATTGGATAATTCTAGTTGTAGAAAAGAGAAAAACAACAACCTTAGGTTGGAGATGTTAAAAGAAAGTTCTCAAATAACTTGCTACTGTAAGAGTAATTTGCAATTAGCAAAATGTGTTAATATTGATGGCTAATATATTCCTTGGAGGTGGTTTTGGTTCCTTCTTACTAGAATAGAAAAGAAAATCTAAATGTGGACATAAAAGTGAAAGGCTTTAAGCACATTCAAGAACAGGTCATGAGATAAGAGACAAGAGTTATATCAAGAAATTAATTGCTCTTCAGAATCATTGTGGGGATAATATTCTCACTTCGTCATCAAAAGTATTCATTATTCAGCATTCATGGAGTTTAACTACCAGTCCAACAATTTACTGCACAGTGACAGAAATACTGGAATGGAAGCTATTTCCTAATGAATGTGGACTCCCTACTTTTCCACATTTTGGAATGGAGCAGTACTTCAAACTAGAAGATGGATCTTTATTGTTATAAACAATTTTTAATTTAAGCAAGGCAATTAAGAACAAGTGAGATGTAAAAATGCAGCACAAATGAAAAATACCAGGTAAGCAGTTACAGGCTGTAGAAGTTATCTAATTCTGAAGGTGACTCTCAGGTAATTTTGTTTAACAAAGGTTTCTTTACATCATTGATGACACTGTTCCCAGAAAGTTGCAATCATTCCACAACTATTGGAAATTTGGCAATTTATTGGAAATGCCATCACCAACGTTCTGATGCATTTGGGGACCTATAGGAAACTACCAAAATTGTCCAAATCAAAATTATTAGAAAAAAAATTAAGAAACCATTCATTAAAATATTTGGAAGGTAAATACAGTTTACGTCCTTCACTATTTCTTTTACGTAACTTTTGAAATACTAATCATCATGCAAAACAAGGATTATGAGGGTTTGTTTTCTTTCTGTGATAGAATTTATATTATTTCCCACTTTCCTAGAGCACCCAGGACATATGGACATTCTCAGGGCATCTTCATTCTTTAAAGTAATCTCTGTGATGTTTTACTAGCATTCCTTCCTCTTTACTAATGCTCAGTTACAGCCAGTAACCAAAACAATTCAAAGCAGAGGAATTCAATAGACACAACTTCCTGTTCCTTGTTCTCTAATTGCACACACTGAGTTTCAGCTGGAAAAGCTACAGCACTTTGCACACACTAGAAAAAAAAACAAGTCTCCAGAGCTGTTTTTGTCATTCCCCCACAATTCTGTGAATCATAGATATCAGGTTGATACTGTCCTCAAAATTCTGTATAACGAGAACTGGAGTTCTGAAGGAAAATTAGAGCAGTACCTGATCATAGAGTTCATCTGCCATTGTGGGTTTGGGGGCAGTTGTCCACTTAGCACCACTGTTGAAATAATCTTTGATTAGTCGTCTATATGCCCTGTACTCAAAGAACCGAGCACGCCAAGCCATAGGTGCTTCAATAATTTCATTTCCCACCACTAACAGGATGTCTCTTGGCATGGCAGCATACATACCTGAAAGGAAAGTGGCCATTAATGAGACAAACATGCCTTTCTCAGCTTTTTCAGCTCATGCACTTTGTATTTCAGCTCATGCACGTTCTATCCTTCTTTTTACCATTATTTCTATCTAAAATAATGGCAAAAATCATTGTTTCAACATGAGGAAGCCAGCACAAAATGCCAGGTCCTTAGAGTCTTCAGTAATCTTTCAGAGTAACATTTTTTGTTCAAAATCCATGTAAATTTTGCTATGAAGCCTCACTCATAACAAATTCACAGCTAGATGAAAGCCATCCACCATCAAGCCTCCACTTCATCATTTGGTTAATGAAAATTAACTAGACCGAGGCTCATGAATTACCCAGATGACTTTAAAAAGTGATGATGGGCAGCAAATTTTCCAAGTGAACATCATCTCTTTATAAGTTATCCTTTTAAAAAGGAATGGCAAAGAAGAGGAGTTTGATGGAACACAGAACTAGTGCAGAAAGTAGTCCCATTAGACTTTTCATTAACATTGTGTGTTCCTCAATGAATTTGAATTCATTCAAAGTATCAGGCAAAGGCCTTTCATCAGGAAATTCCCACAGCACTGAAGCAGGTCAGCAAATCAGGTGGCAGAACCTCCATCCCTGGAGATCTTCCAAGTCGTAGTTACAGAAAACAATCACTGACCTCACTCAGTGCTGGTGATAATCCTGCTCCTAGCTGGAAGGCAGACTAGATGACATCCAAAATGCCTCACACAAGAGCTAAACAGACAAGACCTTCAACAATGGAAGAACATTTACCTGTAGACTCAAAATCAGGTGTTTTATACTTCACAGACCAGTCAATTGGATCTGGCCTCTTGACAGTAACACCTTCTCCCTTCAAAATATTGCACATCTCTTCAATTTCAGCAATAGCTTTTTTTAAATGGTCTTTGGGGAAACTCTGGCCTCCAAACTTCTGGTAAAATCCCCAATATTTTTCATACGTGTTTGCCTAAAACAAAAGGACATTAAGTGATAAAGAATAAGCACCAGTTATTTTGGAGTGAAATAGATGCATAAGACAATTCTTAATATTCAGAGTTTCTTGTTCTTGGTCCTAACATGCTGGAGTGTGCCTTTTATCTGATTCCTGCAATATTTTGACTACATTACACTTCAGTCAGTATTAAGTGACTGGTATTGCCAAGTGGCCATTTGGTCCCTATTACAGAACACTTGTGCAAACACACCAAGCATGGCAAACACTGCAGACTCTGCTATTTAATAAGGCTGTCAGATATGTTTTTAAATTAAAACAACCTTGAGTTCATCTGTGAAGGGCACACATCTGTAGTCACCTTATTACAACCTCACTTCAGCACTGTCACAATGGTGACATCAGAAATTCTGAAGCCATTCCAAGTACAGGTAACATGCCTTGTTGGCCAGAAGGGGCCACACTTCAGGTGCAGCAGCAATCTACAAGAGGTAAAAGATACTAAATTCATCTGTCAGGGTTGGATTAAAGCAAGGACAACATTTACAGACCTAAATCCTCTGCTGAAATGCTGTGGTAGCCTTCTTAAATTAAAAACAAATTCAAAATAATGTTCTAGCTCTCCTGGGTGAGAAAACCCAGGCAGGTAGTCAAAACAAATGATGCTGCTTGAGTTTGATGTATCTGATGTTCCTCTGTCATGTCTGTGTTAGCAGGGATGCAAGTTCATAGGGAGCCCTTCTGGAATGACAGCAGAAGGGGTCAGAAACAGGTCAGCAAGTTGGTTCTTTCTACCCATCTCATTCAGGCAGCATGAGGGACAGCAGTGAGATGCAGCAGAACCTGCCCTCCAAACATGAGGCTGTCTCCTGACACTGCAGTCCTGACTACCTCTCAGAGAGCAATGTCCTCACCAAAATCAGAGCAAGAACGTTCCTTTGTGCTAGCACTGCCACTGACCCTGAGCAGGCAAGGCCATCCATCTGAAGGCATTCCTGATCCCCTTTAACAATCCAGGCTATTCACTCTATCCTCTATTTCTGGATATTTTCCTCATGCTACAGAGGTAAGAAAGAAGGAAGGAAGTTCAGCCTTAACATTTACATAGAGCCTCAGCATGGGCATCCTGCTCCTCCA
The DNA here is from genome assembly GCA_026261815.1 of Monarcha castaneiventris obscurior. Classification (NCBI taxonomy): domain Eukaryota; kingdom Metazoa; phylum Chordata; class Aves; order Passeriformes; family Monarchidae; genus Monarcha; species Monarcha castaneiventris. Next base: position 3,044,576 of record JAMPIT010000434.1, on the reverse strand, counting down.
GTACTGAAGCTTCTTCCCATCCTTCCTGAGGGAATTTGTTCTTTTTCTAGAAGTGAGGTCTTGGGTAATTTGATCACCTCAAACTTGCCAGCTGGTCAGAAGTCACATGCAGATCACATGAAGAGCTTAACATTCCTATGGAAACATGTTCTGCTAATGAGATAAATTCATCCTGTGGAGTGAAGCTGGTTATTTCCAGAGCCAACCGTGGTGTTTGTGAATATCACCAACCCCTAAGAGGTGCAGCTCCACCACATCCTCCAGTACTGCTTTTTGTCAAAGCTGAGGAACCACACTTGTGTTGCACTGATGGAATGGGGTCATCTTGAAGTTACAAGGGAATACAGGTTAACACTGTGACACTACCCACATTCCCTGCCTTCTAAATAACTGGGAAAAGGTACACGGCTGGGACATGAATTTCAGAGCAAATCAGGGTTGATGTTTCAGGCCCCTTTGGTCATACACATACAAGTCAGTTCAGACTGTTCTAAAAGGACCACGGATAGGACACAGAAAAGACAACATTTCAAACAAACTCTTCCTTTTCAGAAAGAAATGTAAGGGTGTGCTGTAAGGAAAGATTGCCTTTAAGAAACAGCAGTATTGCTCCTTATCGTTGCTATTTACTTTAAACATTTGTCATGGAAAATAATTAACATTATCAAGATGTACCTTAAACCTGATAGTGACAGTTATTAAATTTAGGATATTAAAACTTATTTTCAGATCAAAATTATTTTTGCCTAATTCCATAGTAAACACACATACACACTCCCATCTTCTCACTCAAGATATAATGATCTGTGTTAATAATACCTCCTCACCCAAAATGCATTATTATTCACAAAATATACTTTAAAGCATTGCAGAGTACAAAACTATAAAGTTCAACTGCTTGACTGTTAACTGCTTCAGAAGAATACATCTCAATTGTGGGATTTTTCACCAAAGTGCTGATTCAAAAAAGGGATCTTCCTAATTAATGCTAAGATTTTTCAAGTTTTCAAATACTGTATTTACCTCTACACAGCCTGTTTCAAGTTCTGAAAAGGATATGCAATAAAGTGTCAGCTCATTAATATTCAGCAGATATGCAGGGCTCCCTATTCAATTCCTTCCTTCCTCGTTCTTATGCCAAGCACATCATTCCCACATCACAGCAAAAACACTTGAGTACACCAACCCTTGTCTCAAAGTACAAGTGCTGAATGCAGCCATACTTCCTGCATTTAAATATTTAGTAAATAAACACACATACAATCTTAAAACACAATCTCAACACAAGTATTTACCAAACTGCTATAATTTGAGATACGTTTTTTTAGAGTGTCTCAGGTCCAAAGATTCAAATTTTCCTTAGAAGAGCAGAATTCATTAGTTTTAAACTGCAGTTTTTATAAGCAGTGACCCTCAGGCACTCAAATCTAGTTTTGCTACTTACAGGGGCAGAAACAGGGATTTCTGGCTACTGTATTACACTGCAGCAACACACGCATTCACACCTCACCTTTCAGCCACGTGGAGATTTGAACAATCATGAATCAATTAATAATAATGATAATGATGATGTCAAGATCTGGGCTGCTGCTTGGATTATTCAGCAACACCCTCCAGGTGCTACTGTTGCAATTTCTACAGCAAGATTTAAGACAAAAGCAGAGAAAACCAGAGGAAACCACATCTCAGCCGGCTCCATTCCCATTACCTGTTCTGGGCTTGGCAACTGGCATAAAGCAAATTCAAAGCCTGCCTTAACCCTAAGTCATAGGTATTTGAATTGCAGAGGTAATCCTATATGGTGATGTTCCTCACTGAGCTTTTGATATCACATGTAAGAGAAAGTGAAGTTCTGACCTCCTGTGAGCAGTTCTGGCTCCATAGGCAGTAAAACCTGTGTAGCATGTGACACTTCAGCAAGCTGGACACTTGAAATGTTTCTTCTTGCACTAAAGCAAAGCCCTGTCCATGCTCAGGAACAGAATTTTGCCTCATTTAATGTTACAATGTAAAATGTGAGACATCTTTTGCCTTACTCTTTCTGTACATTCATTGTGTCAGTCTTACATAAATGCACATATATACACTTGTTTATTAGAAATGCTAACTCTCATTCACCTCCTTCTCTGAAGCTGCTAGGATATCTTTGGAGTCTCTGAAAGACATAACCCAGATTCTAAAAAAAAAAAAAAATACAAATATAAAAAGGGCTAAGGGAAGAGAAGTCTTCTATACAAGTACATCTCAAACTTCCCCTAAACAACCATTTCCAGCACTTTAAACATATTTTTGGTATCTTTGTTTGCCGTTCTTTCAATGTCACAAAAAAATTCTTTGGGTTTTTTTGTTTTTTTTTTTTTTTTTTTTAAACTGAGGTCTTCTGGTCAACTTTGTCAGGATACCCTTTAAATTTTTACTGATGTCCCTTGGGCAGAAGTTGTGTGCCAGCTCATTTTGCTGTGATAGCCATGGATTACATGCTGCCTGCAGGTAGTACTGTACTGTAACAATGAAAGAGAAAGACTCAAGAATAGGCCCACAAATGCAGGTAACACACATACTCAGCAACTTTAAAGTCCAGGTAAAGTATACAAAAATCTGGAGCAAACCCACTATTTGAGTGTTACTGTTTTAAATACGAGATTCCAGAGAACAAAGAAATGTGGATTTATTTAGGTTGATGACGTAGTTTTAGGCACAGAAAAATCCTGAAAAAACAGTGGACTGTATTTCCACAAAATATTTACTGTAGCACACAGGAGTTTCAGTAAAGTACTTCAGAGCTCTCTAACACAAGAGTCCTGTCAGTCTACAGCTACAGAACTCAATCTTGCTCAGACTATTAAGTAGAAAACTACACTTTTCTTTCAAGTGGTAACCCTACTTAGTTTCAAGCCAAATTAAAGTTTCATCAGTCCAACCAACTATCTCAAAAGCTTGTGTGTGTACTTTGATAACATCAGGGCTATATTACTAGAGTAGATTACACATATTAGAGGTTCTCTCTGCTAGTGACTTCTGTTAAAACAGCTAATTCAGTTGAAAGTCCAAAGAAAAAAGCACATCCCTCACCAACATGGCTATGCTGTAAAGTTTCACAGATGTAAACAACCACCTTGAAAGAAGAATCCTCAAGAGTAAACGCCACACCTCATGCATTGTAAAGCTTAGGTAAATTTTATATATCAATTCCACATTTTCTATTTAAGGCTATTTTTTATTGTTTACCTTAACCTCCACAGAAAAAGGTGGGACACAAGCATTTTCAGCTCTTCCCACAATGACCTCTTCCAGTGGATCCCATTCATTGTATGAGCAAACAAGACAGTCCTTGGGCACAGGGCTAGTAGCCTTGTCCTCAGCAGCACAGGTGTTCTGGGAAGCCGTAGCTGCCTGGGTGCTCTGGAAAGTTCGCTGCACCCATCCTGTAAAGACTCCTCGAAGCTTAAAATAAAAATGAGAATGAAAATTATGCTTTCCTTACAGAAGGCAAAAAGCTATGGTTCAGCCCACAAATGCCTTAACACTATAATCCCAAAGCAATGTAAGTTATTTGGAGTATTAACAGAAACATGGCTTGTTACAGCCATTCTAATTTATTAGCCTAGGAGATGCTTAAAGGAAAATTTGCCTTTTAAGATACATTCCGTTCAGAAGGGTAAGGAGATGAGAGCACGGCACTGGCGGACCGAGGCGGGAGGATGCTGGGCGGGTGAACCTCAGCGAGAGAAGCCAGCGGCCGTCCCGCACCCTCCCACCGCGGCCCGGAGCGCCCCGGCCAAGGCACCCCACGGGTCCCCGCCCCACGGAGCATCCTCAGCCCCAGCCCCGGGCCCGCAGCGGCGCGGCACCAACCCGCGAGCCGATGTAATGCGCTGCCTCGGCTCCCCGGCTGCCCCCGCGCAGGCACCGCACTCGCAGCATCTCTGCCGTGGGACACCACACGGCTCCGCTCCGCGCCCGCCCCGGCGCGGCCGCTTTTTATGGGCGCCCGGCCCCGCCCGGCACGGCACAGCCCGGCCCAGCACAGCCCAGCCCAGCACAGCACAGCCCAGCCCAGCCCGGACGTCAGCCCGGCCAGCACAGCTCAGCCCGGGGGGGGGCAGCGCCTGTCTGCGGCTCCGGCGGGGCCGGCCCGGCTCCCCCATTCCCGGCTCCCCCGTCCCCGGCACGGTTCCCCCATTCCCGGCCCGGCTCCTCTGCTCCCGGCTCCCCTATTCCCGGCTCGGCTCCCCCGCTCTCGGCTTCCCCGTTCCCCCATTCCCGGCTCCCCCGCTCCCGGCTTCTCCATTCCCGGCTCCCCCGTTCCCGTCCCTGCTCCCCTGCACCCGGCACGACTCCCCCATTCCCGGCCCGGCTACCCCGTTCCCAGCTCCCCCATTCCCGGCTCCCTCGCTCTCCCGTCCCGGCTCCCCCGTCCCTGATGGAGGAGCGGCCGGGCCCCGCCGGGAGGCAGCCCCGGGAGACACAGCCCCAGAGCTGACCGAGGGCTTCTTCCAACACACCTGGATTTCATTTGCACCAAGGGCTCTTCAGCAGCAACCTGACTTGGAAGATCTCCAGTCACGTTTTAAATTTTTTCTCTAAAAAGTGTACTGCAGTGCATGATACGGTTATTTTCAGTCATCAAATATGCATGTTCTTCAAGAAGCCTGTAGTAGACAAATTCAATTTTGCCAAAAATTCCAGTATTTCATATATTAAGAATTCAGATATTTAGACTATAACCTTAAGAGTTTGTGATTCACCTAAAAAGTATTAAAATTTAAATTCTTTAAGTACTGAGGGGGTGTTTCAAGAATATCCCAAACAATTTCGAATTCTGGCTTCCCAAAATCTGTATTATGATATGATGAAAAGTCATCCTAAAATTAAAACCTAAACTGGTTAGCCCATAATAGACCTGTACTTAAGTTTCCCTGCAAAACCTCTCCATGATAAAATCAACAGACTTATCTTGAAAAATACCTCTATCTCAACAGAAACAGTCTACGACAAGAAATGTGTTTGCTACCAGCTCTACTCACATTTAGCGTATCTCCTTTACCCTATGCTGCATTTTTTTTTACTTTGCACATAAGTTCACTTTTAAATCATTTCATTTTGCCAAGTAAAAAGCAGACATAGCAAAAAATTACTTTTATCCAAATTATTCTCTTTAAAGCTGTAAAAAATCTGTATCTTTCTTTCAACAGGATTTTTGGTTCTGCCTTTATCATCCATGCAGTGCCTTGCTCAATACTCCTCCAGTTACATATTTTAAACATATATTAAAACATAAGCTATATTCTTAGAGTACAGCCACAGTTTTAGCATGCCTTAGATGTAAAAGTGAGCATGTTTTATTTTACTAGGTAATTATTCATTCAGCATTTTGTCTTTTTGGCACAGGTAAACACTACACCTTCCCAGGACAAATAACACAGTGTGAGTTCTCCATGAATTTACAGAGTTTTCAGAGAAAAGTTAATTATTTTAGTTGGCATGATACCAAGTATGCATTACCCATTTTCATACAACTGCAGAACTTTCTCATAACTCGCTCAGCTTGTTAGGACTCATTTGTAACATAATTGCATCAAACACTATTCTTGTACCAAAAAGTATACCAGGATCATTTTTTCAATTTTCAAAAAGGAATTTTCTAGATGCTATTTAATTCCTAGTTACCCATTTTTGTCATCTACTTAAAAAATAAACCCCAACAAACAAAAAATAACCCACGAAGTTTATGCTAGTTCTGTTCAAATTCTTGCTTTTTGATTCAGTTGATTTTGCTAAGGTCACTCTACTCACATTGACCTTCTAAAAAAATTAATGATTGGCTTGTGGCTAAATCCAAAGGTCTTGCTTCCTTTTCTGTCCTTTTCAACTTATCAGCTAGTTTTGGACCTTTGAATCATTCTTTATCAACTCAGTTTACATAGTTTTTCTGACTCTGCACTATACTTCTTTCCCCACTTACTACATAGGTCTGATGCTTTATAGATTCCTCACCATCATTGCAACAAGTTTTTGCTGAATGCTCTACCATTTTTTTTTCTGGACTGCATTCTTTCTGCTCAGAATTATTTTTTAGTGAAAACATTCTTTCCCATATCTCATAGGTCTCTTTCTTCCTTTTTTAGGAAGACACAAGCCAATCTTCATCTAAGTACAATTGTACAATCAAAGCAGGAGTTCTTTCCTTTTCCTATCTGGCACATTTGCAGTCTGCCCATGAAGCCTTTACTCACGGTAAATAGCATTTTCCTTCCAGCCTTTACACCAGTCATCTGACCCCCAGACTGCCCTAACCATCTACAAAGCACTTTAGAGGTATCACTGCACTTCTGTCCTGACTTGACCATCTTCTGGATCACTGGGAAAAAAACCCCTCATCTGTCTCCTTAAGCAGTTTTAAGCAGTTGTGGATTTTAAGCAGCTACTTATTATTTCTTTGCTTACATCTTTTTATTCCTTGACATCAAATACAGGCATTAGACAGTTTGCACTTGTGGTGTTTGGAAGTGTCATTCCTTACAGTTCCCTCTGGCATCAAAACAGGAGTCCTCTTGCTTTTTGTGTAACAGGCAGCTCTTTATTCCTTCTTCCTCTGCTTCTACAAGAAGGACTTGATCTAGCAGTGTACATTTTAAGAGAGACATAAATCAAGGAGCAAAACACCAGTAATGATTATTCAAATTTAGAGAAAGCCAAGTTCATTCATTCAAATACAAGAAGTTTATGTAAACATGTGATTGTCTAAGCAGGCACGGAGCTTTTTGGATCAAAATTCTTTTTATAAACATCACATCATTAATGTTATTAAACAAATTGCTAGAATTATTATAACAACTTGAAAGCTCACCTCACTAACCAAAAGCTTGCCAATTATTTTAAGATTATGTGCTGATTTAGTAAAGATACTTTCTTCCTCTGCAAACCTCACCTTAGTATGGAATTTTAACTTGAAACAGAAGAAAGAGTTTCACATTACTATTGCTGAGATTTGGCCTATGAATATTAACTAGCAAGTTGTGATTTGTTTTTCTCAGGGAGGCTCTATGCATGTTTTGTAACAGTCCATCCATCATTTTTGAATGACACAAGGTGCCTTGCAGGCTTCTATAAAATCACCTCATTCTGATAACTAGGTAATGCATTTAAAACAGTGTAGTTCCAGTTACTGAAGAACAACATTCTGGCCCAACAGCATGAGAGAATAAGATACTAAGTAGTAAAAATGTAGTTTAAAACCACAGAACCAGACAAAGCAATAGGAGAATAGTAGGGAGAAGCCATCCTTGGCAACAAAAGCAGAGTTACTGAAGTTCAAAGTAGAAATTCGTCTATGTTTTAGGACAGTATCTCATCCTAGCTTCACCTATCTTATCTCTAACACATCTCTATTAGAGAAACAGAAGTCTCAATGGATTTTACTACTGCTTAAATGTGAATTTTCATCTATCCAGGAATTGAAGTCCTCAGTTGTTTAGATTTGTAGTGTGGTACACACGTGTGACTTGGGGGATTTGATATTTAAGGTTAAGAACAGCTTATCCTTTCTTACCAGCATTTCTGCTATATTACTGATTTTTAAAAATGGGTATATATAGCGTGAGCTGGTCTTAACATTTATATCTATTCAAGTTTTTACTTACAGAAACTTAATCTGCTCAAAAATACAAACGTAAGACTTCAGTTCCTTCCTTCTCCTGCCTTGTCAAGGATACTGCTTGCTAAATTCCAAGACTATCACCCCCAGGAAGAGAATTTGGCCCAGCAAACCTTATCTGTTAGCTATCAGAAACAACACAGAAGAATCCAGTATGCTTCTTAGAAAGCAAGTTTCAAACTTCCTGAAGTTCAAAAGTCTGGACTGTTCCAAATGGAAAGAATAAATGAACCTCAAAATATTAAAATTACTTTTTTCCCCCTCCTTTAAGCTCACAATTTTGTAGTTAACTCTGAACTCTAAAAACAGTAAAAATATTGCTACACATAGTTAAAACAATTACTCTAATTTAAAATACCTTACTTCAACTTGTGACTTATTATAGAGCTAAAGCAGTGTACTATTTTCAAAGTAATTTGATGGATATTTCTATGCTAATTAAATAATATAAATCTTGCTTTATCATTCTTCACATTCAAAAGATATAATTAAATGTATCCAACTAAACAAGCTCCATATATAAAATGGCAATAAATTCTTTTTCCCTAATCCCAACTTCATCGAAGCCAGTTTAATCTTTAGACTTCCTAACAAACTCTACATGGCTTCTGCCTATTTATCTTCCATAGTTATTAAAGGATCCTGCAGCTTTCCCGAAATGCCAGTTCTGGGTACTTCTTGGAAAATTTTCTGTTCTTCCTTGTCAGGAATCTTCCCTGTGTGACATGCTAATGCCAAATTCTCCATCAGACTGAACACAATCTGCTACAATGGAGTTTTGACTACAGAATGAAACACTCCTCTGAGCACAAGAACTAATACAAAACTGATTTCCTATATTTTTGTGCCATTTGTATGGTAAATGCTTAATCATAAACTGGATGGTATTTACTACAATCACAGATCAGCATTCGTAAGGGATCTCCATTATGTGGACACACTGGTTTCTAATAGCTCTGCCCCTTTTTGCTAGGGCACTTAAGGGGTGTCTCTATTGCCACCCAGCTAGCTATTATCATAAACTCATAGAAACCTAATACCATTGGGACCTATGACCCTTTCCCAAATGTGCCTGGAAGCAGCCAGCAGGTTCAAGTTACAGGGAGGAGGAGGAGAGAACAGACACATACAGATGCACGTACGCAACCCATGGCCATGTAACCTCATGTTCTTGGAAGTGAGGCTAGAATCTTCCTTGTCTTTAAGAAATCAGACCTCCTTTGATGAAAGCAGATGACTTCTGTAGATGTTTTCTATATGAAACTTAGGTAGCAACAGATCAAGTTTTTGTAAGATTGTTAGTCTGTCGGTATGAGACAATTCGTAGTGCATTATTTTATTTTATTTAAGCAAATATTGCTCTTCATATCTTTTTCTTAAAATGTCTTTTAAAATTAACTGCAAAATGCAATCAAATCACATATACAATCAAAATGCATTTCAACATATATAATTCAAAATAATATATCAATACTAATATGCATTGCACTAAGTTTCAAGCATGTCTGATAATTTAGGAAATAATTTAACTCCTTCCTTGGGAACCAAGTAGCTGGAATATTAAAAGGATGTTAGAAAAAAGAGAAATACAGTTATGTGCCCAACCAAAGCAAGGCTCAGCTACTGAGCCAAGGAAACAGTACAGGTAGTAGAGGTACATATACATGAAGGGCAGGACACTGGCCAGTAAGGAGACAGAAGTTGCATTGGAATAGAAAACACAATAACAGAGCTCTGGTGAGATAATCGTTAGACTAAATCTTTGGCTTAAAAGTAGTAAAAAAAAAAAAACAAACCAAGTTTGGAACTTTGAGCAAATAAAATAGTCCTTGTTGACTGAATCCACCTGGTTTCAGGAAGATAAGAGTTTCCACTGTCCTTCTGGCCACTCAAAAACTATGTTACATCAAAGAAATGACTGATTTAATAATTAATTTCTTTTCCTCCCTGAGTCTGCAGAAATCTACATTCTGATTAGCTGCACTATACGTGCATATAAATATGAGTTCCAGCATACATATAAATACCTGTTTTAATTTTAGATGCCACATTTCTATTATAGAAAGGTGACAGAGCTGAATAAAGTTCTGTGAAGGCAAAGGATTTGGTGGCCATAATCCCTGACATTTTACACTCTGTCATTTCCAGAGGCAGTGCAGTGCTGACTACTGAAAAATGCTGGAGGTTCATGCAGCAAGAGGCACATCACTTGGTGGGATAGATTTCGTTCAGCCCAGTATTTCCATGTATACAGTAACATGATCTGCCAACGTTTTCTAGGATCAGTACTGTGACAATACTTTCTCTCAGGGCTGCCAAGTGAACTTCATGGCTCTAGGATATTTGAAATTTCTTGAATCTCAAATATATGGCCTTGCAACGTAGCCCATTTGTACATAAGCATTTAAAATTTGAAAACTGCTTCACACCTTTCTTGAAGAATATTTATAGAAATTGTTAATATGACTTTGCCGTGCCCCTGAAATAACAACTGCATTCAGTTTTCTGCTCACTAGAGTTAAAATTGGAGCCATATCACATTATACAAATTCTGCTCCCTTAACCATTGTGTGAGTGGCAACTGCAAGCAAGGTACTGACCTCTGAATTTGAAGGGATTTATTCATGTGAAAGAGGCTGAAGTACCCTGACACTAAAGCAGATGGCAGAGCTTGTCTGTTCAGTTTGCTGCAGCCCAGGCAATAAGGCTGTGAGAGCAAAGCCTCTTCCCCCACCCCTCTTTCTAAGAAAACAGTTCTTTGATAAGCACACGCTGTCATCTGACGCTGGTGTTGGCAGCACCTGTGAATGTTGCTCATACTGTACTGCCTTTGAAAAGTTTGCTGAGCATAATCGTGCCTTGATGGTAGGATAGCAACAAATTATACAAGAAGGATTTGACTTGCGTGTCTCCTTCAGAGGATTTAAGAAATGGGGAGTTTTATGCTGAATCTGAGTCAAGCTTAAATTAGTGGTTAAAAACAACAACACTGGATTTGGAGACATGGATGTCAATTACTCTTCCATCATAAATGAAAAAAAATGGCAAAGCCAAAAATTGGTGGAAATAAGTAATTTTGAATTCTCAGCTAAGCTTTCTGCTTAATCCTTACCCCTCCATCTCCCCATGGTCACTCCAGTTCTTGACAGATAAATTCTCAGCAGAGGAGAGAGCAAAGAGCTTGCTATGACAGGGGTGCCTGTACTAACCCTGAACTCTGAGCTAAGCTCTGGAACGAGCTTCACTGTGCATCTGTGATGAACCAACAGAATTCAGAATCTATTTATGGGATGGAAACATTTTCTCAACTTCATGAAAGAGAATTGAGCAAGGCTGCTTTAGGAGATTCTCTATGAAGACAGGAGATAATTCCTGAGCTTTGACAGCTCCCTTCTCTGATCCTGGAGAGCACATCTGCTCTGATGAATCCCAACCATGTCTAGCCAAGAAAGATGAGGATGGGCTCAGTGCCAAGAATTTAGTTATCATCCAGCACCAGGAATCTCACATGTCGCTGCAGAATATTAAAATTTTATTCCTAGAATTTCATAGCAGTTGCTTCTAACACCTCTGCAACAGAAAGATAAGTCTCACAGTGACTCAGGCAGCTTCACCTAGAATTTCTTTAGCCAGTCACAAATGAGCAAAGAGCTGAATCTAAGTTTACCACTCAATCCAAAATAGTTGAAGAATTTTAGCTTCAATAGCCTAGAAACCACCATGATAGCAAAGATACCATCCTCTGACCAGTGGGCTGAACTACAGGTCATGATATGCAGGTTGGAGTAGCTGAGATCCATAGTTAGTAACTGCATACATAGTAATAGTATTGTCATTTTATGCTACCCTAGTCACACACTCCTCACTTCTGTGGAATGTAGGAGTTCTCCTGCATGTCTCCACTTTTAGGTATCTATATGTGCAGCACACAAATCTGGACTACCTATATGGCTTTGTCTAATGAGTCAAGAGATGTTTATTCCCAGCCCTGTTGCACCACTTTATCTTTCAAAAGCAACATCATTAACATAAGGGAACATAAAAGAGCTTGTAACAGAATGCAGCAAAGTAAAGGCATCCTGCAATATCTAAATTTCTTGATTTTAGTAGGGACCTGGGTAATCCATTAGACAAGACTTCCTTGGAAATTCTAGTCACAGGAGTGGCTCGCTCCTTATGAAGGAGACTTTTCTTGAGGTTGGTGATTGCAAAGTATTCCAGTGGTGTCAAATCAGCTGCAACTGGACAAGCAAGTCAGTTTGCCTGGCTGACCTACCAGAAATCCTGATTGATCTGTGAACATCATCCCTCAGAAGTGGGGAAAGATATGGAAAAATACCAATAAACTGCTGATGTTAGCCCAGTTTCAGTAGTGCCAGAGCGTGGATTTCACTGACCTTCATCTCCTGAACCTCTGCCAGGCAGGGAGGGTGAAAATGGAATGGCTTGAACTCTGCTGTGAGTAGATTCAGCGATTTATCTCTGCACAGACTATGAACCTGGTTCTTACATTTACAAAAATTATTTTGCCTGGTTACTAGACACTTAACACTGCTTCCCAGGTGGGAACAGAAGAAGAATTTGAGATGTAGGCATGTAGGGAAGGGAGATCAAGCTGTTGCTTATTATTTCCTGATTCCTTCCTTTGTATTAATCCTAATATTGGTACTAATATGACTCCTCAATAAGCCAGTTCTACTCAGTGATTGAACAGAGAACTCACCCCAAAAAATACAGTTTTTTGCTGGCTTAGTGAGTTAAATTAATCACTGAACTGTCAGAAGAGCATCAGAACTGGAGCAAGGGAGGCAATGGAACTAAAAGGGCACATAAGGACGACAGGGAACAGCACCAATTAATTAGATCAGGTCAATCCACCCCATCTGATCAAAACCTTAGAGAAAAACTGTGGTAAAACTGCAAATACGACTTCAATAGAAACTGTTGTAGCTATTAATTTGAAATGTGATGGAAAGATATCTGAAACTGAGAAATGAAGCTTGAAGGCTTCAGTTTAGCAATCCTGAAAAATTCCCAGCTGGGACTTTCCATGGGAATGGTCAGGTGGTCAAACAAAAGTCAAACAAAGAAAGAACAAGCCCAGCTGACCTGTTACACAGGTTCACTGAAGCCACAAGTCATCCAGTCTGAACCCCATCTCTGCCATTCATCAGTAATTAGGTAAGTGCTGCTTTGTGGTATGATTATTGTCACTTGAGCTGGCTGGAACGGTGCATTCTGACTTGTAGCAGTACAGTGAAGTCTCCCATTAAACCATAACAAAAGAGAAAGAGAGGAAGCTGTCTGCACAGAAAATGCTGCAGCCTGGAGCATCCTATGCCAGCCAGCATGAGGAGTGCTGGGCTTTCCCATGCTCTGTCTAGGTACCTTTCTCTTAATTAACTGTACATTGAGCCTGAATCCAAATGTAAAACAAACTTCCAGTTACTTGTTGCCCTCTGGTGACATCTCGTGGATCACAGCAAGATGTCTTTGCCTTTTGGCAAACCCTGCAAAGCCTTGAGCTGAAAACCTCTGTGAGAAACATGTAGCTGGAACAGTGGAAAACGTTTATCATAAGGAGTAGCTTATATTGTGCAAAAGCTGGTGAGCAAACCAAGTAACTATTGTGTGAAAATTTACAAGATTTTTAACAAATTAGCCCCGAATAATAAGGCAGAGAAAGGTCCTTCAAAATGTTACATTCATGATCAGTAAATCTGAGGGTTTCAGCTCTTCAGGCTGCTGCTGACAATTCCCTACTGAAGTTACAGACCCAACACCCCTTCCCATATGAGGAAGTCAGAGACATAACTGAAGAAGAAAAGGTTACACAAAAAAAAAACTTCTTCAGAAAGCCCATTGCAGGGCCATGGCACGAAACTGCTACCCACTCTTAAGAGCAGGAACCTGGAATTAGTTTTGGAAGTTCAGCAATGCTTTGGAAAGACTGGCTATGACCCTAGCTAAGAGGGTCTACCAATTTTTCCTACTTTCCCAGGCAGTTGCCATCACTATAGAACACACTATGTTCTATAGTATTTACAGCTGTGAAGCGACTTCTACAAAAATCCTAAGGCACCAGTTTGAAACACTAGCTCAGTTACAGGAGAAGTGTAAAAACCCTCTAATTTATCCAAATACTAAAGACTGGCGAGAGTCAAAATTTACCCTAGGCATAAATAGTTAATTTTTTAATTTACCCTAGGCATAATAAGTTAATTTTTGCACCCCTGGCAGCTCCCTGAAGCAGCTCCTCACTCAGTCCCGAGTTCTAAGGCTGGGTCATGGGAGCAGCAAGCAGGAAAGGCAGCCCTGGCTGGGGGCCACCTCCATCCAACCCACCGGCTCAAGTTTCAACTGCAGCAGCTGCCCGGGAGGTCTGACCACGGCTTAACTGGGGGGATCTGCTCCCTCCCACCCTGCCTGGACATCCAGGGCTTGTGCTGCATCAGAGCTGGCCACAGCTCACCTAGCAGCACAGGGAATTTACCTGGAGGGGGAAAGTAAGTCTGCACTGAAGTTTCTCGGCAGATCAATGACCTGAAACAGCTCACCTTGTGCTGACAGTATCAGATTTAACATAAAAGGGCATCAGCAAGCTAAACAAGAGGGAAGGAAATTGTCCCCTTGGTGGCACATAGCAAAATATGAAATTGAAAATAATTATTCCAAAAAGTAAGAAAGAAAAAGCTGTCCTTTTTCACAGTAATGGCTGTTTAAACTTCACCAAGAAGCACTGAGTCCTGGTCCCTAGGTCCAGTCAGAAGGGTCAAATTCATGGAGTTTGCTTCAAGGTTGTCTGAGTAACTAAGAAAATAAATAAGCTGAATTCAATAATACAGTTTTTATGTCATTAAAGTTACTTATCTCTACACTAAAATATGGATTTCAAAGTTTATTGAAGGGTTATTTATCTCAGTGAAAGTTTATTGGGGGTTATTCACCTCTAAGGTGCCACGTCATTAGCTATTTGCATAAGCTATGCAGTGTGCCACAGGTATTAAACACCTTTTTTGCTGTTTGCTAATTAAATAACAGGCAATATTTGTAATATTATGTTGAAAATCTAAACATAAAGGGAAAGTAGGAAGCCCAACAAAAACCTTTCCTAATGAGGTCTGTAATCTCATTGCATACTAACTTTTTTCAAGGAAAAAAAGGAGCTTTTGGCTTCCATTAATCATTCTTTGGCACGGGGGAATGATGGCAATCTATGAACTGACATTCTGTTAAAATGGCCAGAGAAAACACTTACCTTAAGTGAACACTACAGCTGCACACCAAAAAGAATTCTCTAGAAACCAGTGGACCTGTGTTTTGGGTAGTGTGAATTTTGGGGATTTTGTAGCCAAAACATCCTAACCCAAGACAGGTGATCCCCAGGTGAAAGTGTTAATGTGAGTATTTAAAGAGTGCCCCCTTTGAAGGTGCACTTAAGCTGTTGTCTGCAGGGGGACTTGCTCACAGGTGCTTCATAGATGGTTTGGATCACTGCAATCACATCAGTTCCTCCTTCATTACAAAAACGTGTTTGCATAAAGAGAATGTCACAGAGGTAGAACTGCATTAGAATTTAGTAAGGAAAAAGGTATCAGTCAGTCTTCATAGCACCTTTTGATAACCATAAGCCAGGACAGAGAATCAGGTCTGCAGTTTCCTTGCAATTTCTGCACATTGTTTTGATTTGTCCTAATGGTTCAGATTTCTTTCTTGAATCACTCCCTGAAATAGTGTTTTGCAATTCCAGCACTCCATGCTCATCTTTGACTTCTACCTTCTACTGCATTGCCCTCTGCCCTGTATTTCCTGAAAGACATAGAGCCAACATACTTATTCTGCATAAATACATGTTCTAGTCTGTTGCTGACAGAAAAGTCTTATCCTTTCAATGAAGTGTTCCAAGTTAAGAAGCCAATATATATTTCAAAAGATAAAAGATTTTTTAAAAATTCTTAGTATCTAAATACTATTCAATTACATAATAAAAGAAACAGCTGGAGGAAAAGACAGGAAGTGGGGAAAAGAGCCTTCTCATAATTTGCTAAAATCCTATCATACTTTTGTTACTCACTAGCACATTAGATATGTTTATAAATTACAAATGTCTGACTCAGGGCAGTACCTACTATTGCTGAATATAAATTTAAACATCTAAGACTAGGCACAAATGGACTGCCATCCTCACTGTGTGTTTATTGCTTTACTGTGTAAACAGAAAGATTTAATAGCACTATTAAAAGTGATATGAAATGTGGTTATCGATTTTTTAGCAGAAATAAAGTGTGAGTATGAGATTGTTTTAATGAAACAGAACTACTCCAGCTCTACCTCTATCTTAGCTGATGAGCTTAGTTGATGTTGTATAAGGGTCTAGACATTAACAGGCTTATTGTTTATATAACCTGGGAATAGTTGTTCTGGATCAGATGAAAGATCCATGTCTGAGTGCACTTCCTTCAAGGTGGGGTGACTGTAGGTGTCTGCAAACAACTACAAGAAAGCAGCAAGGATCTAGCAGTGCTTTCCCAGAATAATGTCCTAGTAATCACCTGCTCCCTGACTCAACTGTACTATTTCCGCATTTAAATTTGTCCCTAGGAGATTTTTCTCCCACACGATTTTTTACATACATAAATCACTGGCCTCTTGTAGCAACACATTTGTTTGCTGTGTGGAGACCCTTTTTTCCATAATGCCCCTTTAGTTCTCTGTTATGAGAGAGAGGGAAATATCACTCCTCCTCTCTTTCCTCATGCATTTGTGATGTACAGACCTCAGGTGATGCTGAGAAAGGCCACAGGTGCCCCACAAGGGCAGCTGCTCTTGCAGCACGGTTGCACAAAGCCTGCTGTAGTTGATTAGAACAGATGGACTGGCAGTGCTGCTATGTTTAACTCTGGGAAAATTGCCCTAATGCAGCAAAATCTCTTAGGTTGCATCCTTCTTTTTGCATAGCTCAGAATTAACATTGCCATTGTCTGCACACACAGATCCTCACATCAGTCTAGTGAGTTCTAGTCAAGGTATCAACCACCCCCCTCCAAAAAAACCAATGGTGCAAATAGAGACCTAAATTGTTTCTCCCCTCCTGAGGCCAGCATACTTTGTCAAAGTGGTTCCAGCCTACCAGCTGGAAACTGTTTATTACCAGGACTGATAAGGTAGAAATTGGCATTTTCTTTACCACAGTCTACAAACCAGAAAGTTTCATGCTATATGCCTACAAGATTTATTTGACATTTTAATCTATAAATACATGAGGTTTTCACCAGTAAAAGCAAAGGAATTTTCTCAGTGGTCATTGCCACTGCTTGCATTTTGAACAAAAGAACATGTAGTATTGCATGTGAATAAGCAAACTTCGGTTCTTCCTCTAAGGACCAAGCTCTCTTACTTGTTAAACAATGGCTTGCAGAGGACAACAAGGCAGCTGAAGGCCACACTGAATGCTACACTCTGGAAAGCTTGGGACACTGTAGAACTTAATTAGTTTTTTGAAGGCACCTTTTTTGAACATCATCATGTCCTCAGGCAGCCTGGAAAGAACTCTGGCATTTGCACGAGACTCCTTGTCAGCAGCTGCTGCTTTGGGGTTACATTGCTCAAGATTACCTGTCACTGGCACACTGGTGCAGCTAAGGGAACGTGCTGTCTTCTTCTTGCCTTGAACAGATAAATAACTGAATAAAAAAGAGGTTAACTTGTGTTTGCTAACATCTTGGACATCTTCTGGAAAAGAGTCATCCAGAGGATGCCCTTGACCTTTCACCTGCTGACTAATCACACGTGTACTGGGACTCACTGATAACTTCTTGGGCTGAACTACTGTTTTTCTGGAAGGTGTTTTGTATTTTCCTCCATCCAAATAAAGCTGAGGAACATTACTAATGGCATCAGAACTAGGCTGAACTACTGTAGTGGGGATTTCTGTCCCATCACCAGAATTGATGCAGTGCAACCCATAATTCTGGCTAATGATTTGGGCTGCAGTGTGTTGAATGATGCTCCAGTCCTGCAGAATATCTTCCCTGGTTGTGAACTGAGAGGTTACAGTAAAGCGAATGATGAACTTGTCATGGATGGTTGCTGGAACGAGGAAGAGCCTGCCAGAACTGCTTAGTTCTTTCAGGAGTTTTTCTGTCAGCCAGTTGGGACCCTGTTTTAAATATGAATAATAAAAAAACCACTATAGTTAGAATTCCCAGTGACATCCAAACATATCTAAGAATTGCAATGACAAATTCTTACATGGAAGTTTATTCACAGTTTTTAATGTCTAGGGAGAGATCAGACGTGGTCAGTTCATTCCAAAGAGATATGCAAAAGGACCAGTCTTTACCTTGAGGCGAAATACAACCAGTCCAAGATGTCTCTTGGCAGGAATTTCAAAGAGTGGATCACTTTTAACCAAGGATTCAAAGAATTTGGCTGTTTCAGTACCCTATAATTAAGGAAAAAAGTAAGTTATATATTGGTTTGTCACAAAGCTACTGTAAGGCACTAAACTGGGTAGTTAAAAATAATTCCTTTCCTTCCTACAACACATCATTCCAATGCATGAATAAGAGTAAACAGAAAAATTACATCAAAGCTAAGAATTTTAAAGTCTATTTGCCCAAACCCTTGACAATGAACATGAGTAACTAGCCTATACATAGGGATTTTCTAGAAGGAGGTTTGAAAACAGAATGTGCCTTCTCATATTAGAGTCCTTTTTACAGCAACCATTGATCCACAATGTGACCCCTTGTATTTACACTCCATCAGAGACTTAAGCCTGCACATTTTCATAGTGATGGGTTCAGCTATTCATCACAGCCTGCCTCCCAGACAGCTGCCATTTGGCCTCATAGAAAGCTTCTCCAGATTACTGCTCAGTGAAGTGCAGAGGCAGTGACTTACCAAGTCCCTTTCCATTGCCCAGTGCTGCCAAGAAGGAGATTGGAAACATTGTCTACACAGTCAAACTTTACAGATTATTTTAGGGTAAAACCAGCATGCCTTTAGTGTTCACATGCATGCTTTGAGTGTGAGAGGATTTCTGTTACTCATGCCTGTGCCTCAGGTTTACCAACCTCACCTACCAAGAGCTGAACACAACACACTGGTAATTCACATACGTGTCGGACATGAGCTTGAAGCTTTTTCACCCCGAATGAACGAAGCACAAACCACAGCTTCAAAGAACGAAATCGACGACTCAGTGGAATTTGCCAGTGCTGTGAAAACACAACAGTGCCTCAGTGAGTGCAGGAACAACAGAAAGGAGAGTTGCCCTTCCACTGCTACATCTCTTGCTTCAAACTCAGGTCAGAAACCTCTGTTGAGAGGAATAGTGTTGTATTACTGAAAATCTGCTAAGCCTAGGAAACAGCCATCAAAGAAACACTGTGTCCAATTATTTGCAAAACACTTCTCAATTATTTGCAAAAACACATTTTTGGCTATTCCCCTTAATCTATGGCCTATCTATGCTTAGAATTTTAAATTAATTACCAGCTAATAGCAACAACTTTTTTTGCATTTAAGAGCATGATCAATTTAAGATGTGGCCATTTACATTTTAGGACTGAGTGCTCACTTCAGCTCCTGTAATTTGCATATTTAAGTGCCATCCTGAACTTTTTCCCAAATCAGCTATAAACAACAAGAACTGATACAGGGGTAGACAGTTCCAGATAAAGTAACACCTACTGCAAGGGAAAGAGTGAGAAAACGTGTAAAGGAGTATTTCAGGGGAGCTGCACAATCACGTGCAGAATCCAATTTAACCACAAGAGGGACTCAGTACCTTTTTTTCCATCCCTCCTTCCACTCTAGTGAAAAGCACTATTGATTTCAAGAAAACAATTATCTTTTCAGGACTAGGGTGAGATCATAGCAGAAATAATTGGCAGTGAATATTCCTTTGTATTACTGTACTGAAATCTGCTGTAAGATGTATCTGAAGTGAAATGCCTCTTAGCTGTCCTATGAATACCTTAATCTGAAGAAAAAATGTAATTCATTCTCCTGCTGTTTCAGAGCATGGCGTTTCCATTGCTTACTCCTTTCTCTCTTTTATTACATATCAGAGAGACAAGAAATCCAGCCAAAATGGCATCAGTAGGAATTACTTCAGCAACACAATGCACAGAAATGACCCTTTGCATTAGAAAGGCAAGGCTGGATCTCCACCTGTGTAAAAATCTTAAGTACTTCAATCTGAAAGCAATTTTATAATTAATCTTCATAGCCAGGACTTGAAAGTTTGACTATTTTGTCTGCATTAGGATCTCAGTATAATTTGGTTTATGTAATAAGACCAGCTGTAAGATAAGCATACTCCAGAATGTGAGAGGAATTTCACACTCTATTTGAACATTCTATAGGCAATATAAAATATCAACTTAAGTAATAACTTACCATGAAGTCAATTGCAGCTCCTGAATTGGCATGTCTGAGGTAGACAGGGTTAACACTGAAGGTCTGATGTAACTTGTATTTATCTTTAACCCTAATAGAAGGGTTAAAGATGTAGAAGGAAATAGATTTAGCAAAATAAATACAGACAAAAACTTTGCAATTTGCATGTTATCCTTTTGGTGTTGTTTGTGCTTTGACTATACTCACCAAAATCCAGTGCAGTCAAAATGGACCATCATCCACTTCGAAGGATTAAAAGTAAAGGAATCTGCATATTCAATTCCATCCAAGAACAGTCGAAATTCAGGACATACAAATGCTGTTCCTGCATATGCAGCATCAATATGAAGCCAGAGTCCCTCAGCATCACCTGTTGGAATTGAGATTGTTAAGTAAAGGACATAAGGAACCAAAGTGAATGCTTCATCTCTCCTCTCTGCTAACCAGGTGCAATGTTTTGAAGGAGGCAGACAAGCAATTGACAACCTAGTTTTATTCTAAAGGTGTGGATCCATAATGCCAAAATACAGGATAATGCTGAAACTAGGAGGAATCTGTAACAAAAGTCACTGTTCCATATTTCATGAGAGCAAATCTTTTTGATTTCTCTCACTGCCCTTTCACCAAGTGAAATTCCCCAGTACTTCTCAGTTGCACAAAGGCAAAATAAAGACATAGTGTCAAGCAAAATAGGACCCAGAAACAGAAGACACAATCTGACCCATAAGAGAAAGCTCCTCAGGACCTCAGCAGCTACTGGTCAGAATTTATGCTGGAATAGAATTTGCAAGCATGTCAAAATTTCACTGTGAAACTGGTTGATCCAAAGGGTGTCCTACCAGAATCTACCTTCAAAACTCCTTTGCTAGATTAAATATTAATGTATCCATCCTACAACAGCACCACAAAGTCTGTATTTCCTGAATAACCACATTAAAGATTTATCAGTTGGCAAATTTCATCCATCTCAAATAGAATGTATTTCAGCATCCTAATCTAAATCTTACAGACATCACTGCAAAGTCTTGTACTGGCTTCAGCGATCCCTGAAACACATCTGAAAAACTCAGCTCTCCTTGGTTTTGGCATGAAAAAGTCTCACATTGTCTTTTAGACACATTCACAGTTTAAAATCAGGAAAAAAAGATACTTACAAACTGGACCCAGTTCTGAGAGATTGTCAAAGGCACAGACACCAGTTGTTCCCAAAGTTGCACAAACCTAGAAATAAAACCCACCTGTTAGAATGTATTTGTTTTCTTTTAATACATGGATGCCACACTTCTAAAGTGGGCAGTTTATTGCAGACAGTCAAAACATTAACATTTTTTATTTAATAAAATAGAAATTCTTGTATACATTTGAACCTCCAGCTAATGTATTTTAACACAATGAGAAATTTCTCATATGTAATTTCATGTTGACATTAAGAATATAACACTATGTCAATACCCCCAACCAGAAAGTTGAACATACAAAGACTGGCACTAGGCCCTTCTTTCTGTCTTCTGCAATGGCTTTCTTCAAAGTTTCACCTCTGAGGGAAAAGTTCTCATCCACAGGCAGAAATTTTATCTTCACAAGAGAAATCAAGCCAGCCTTTTCTACAGAGGAATGTGCCTTTAAAATAAGAAAAACAGTAAGAACTCAAGCTCTGAGGCTGAACAGCTGCGGTAAGTTATGGCTTTATGAAAGACAGTGGTGGCAAGAAATACAGAGATAACAACCTTATTGTAATCCATATTAATACAAGTCTGAAAGCATCTTCTTTGTGAGTAACTGTAAGAAACAGTACACTGTAATTCCAAAGAATGCTTCATTTGAGTACTGGTTTCTAAAATATAATAATAGGCATCCTCATCTTGTGTTTGGAGGGCCATTTATCAAAACTCAGCTCTTAAAGGAGCCTCTAGAAATGAATCAACCTCAGTGTATTCCCTCCTCCCTGCCATAAGAAGATAAATCCCCTGAAGTGTGTTTACTTCTGGATAGAGCAAAACACCTACAAGAAGAAGTCCTTTTAGTTGTACTAAGAGAGAATCAGCGTGTCTCTCTTGGGGCAGTTTTCCCAGGGGAAATATATATTGTTCAGTTCAGGAGACCAAGGACAGAACAGGTTTGTTGGCACAGGCCAACACTGGAGCCCACAGCCAGAAGCAGCATTTAGGTAACAATGCCTGAGCATGCCTGTCTCTGAGGGGAAAGAGGCTGGGAAGAAACATGAGCTGAAGCAGCATGAGATCAACACCTAGTTCCTGGAGTAAGGCTTTGTGAAAAACAGGAAGGAAGTGCAGAAATCAGTAATGTGAAACAAACCCTTGAGGACTGCCAAGACCCTAAAAACCTCGCCTCACACTGATTTCATTTCCCCATTTACAGAAAGCAGCAGTAGAGGATCTGGTTCATGCTTGCAAGGCATTCCTGTGTTTTTCTCTTTGTACAGAAATGTGACTTCACGTGGCACAGGCTGAGTGACACAACAGAAACCATTTGTTTCCCTGTAATCACAAGAACCTACTTGATCAGATGCATAAGCGATGAGGCGAGAATTGAGCGAGGACTCATCAGTGTCTGGCTCAGAAACCTTCATCTCCAGAATCTTGTTCTTCCTTGCTGCCAGCAGTGCAACCAAGGTTGATTCACTCACAGTGCTCTGCAAAGACATTGCTCATTTACTGCAGCTGCTACTTCAGTGCTGTTTTGCCAGGGATCTGCTGAAATCAGTGAAGTGCCCAGCTGCCCACCGGCTCTTTTATTCCTACTCCTGCTTTTCTCTGACGCAGCAGAGTCATTAGCTGATGAGCAGCTTTCTGGGCCAGCAACACAAAACAAAGCCTTTTAACTGCTGTATATTTTAATGTGCAACACCGAGTTCTGCAGAGTAAATAAATCACATTTTCCTTTTGTTCTACAGATAAAACAATTTCCCATAAAATTACAAACATGAGGAAAGCCCCTTATAACAAAGATGCAGCACTGATTCCAGGGAACTCTTGTTTAGGCCTCCCAGAAGGTGGTAAAGGTTCATGCCTGTATCTTGCACCTCTCAGAGACAAAAAGCAGACAAGAGAAAAAGGAAAAAAAATTTGTGTGGCTAAGAACTGTGGCAGAAGGACATTAACAAGGATTCCTTCTCTAATTATCTAAGAATCACTTAAGTGCAAAATCTGGTGATGTGAAACAGATTGGAGAAATTAAATCTGACTTTCATTTTTCCTTAGAAAGACCACAAGAATACCTGCTGTTTGTCTACAACACAGCACTAAAAGCAACAGCATTTTCTATTCTATAATCTTCTACCTTTAATACTAAAATTTGGGAAAATAATGCCAAATTGGGATTCAGACCCATACAGAAAATTTTGTTGTTTTTTCCTCTAGCAAAACTATCACCCAGAGAGAAATTCACTTGAAAACAAAACACTGATGAGGCCATCTCTAATCTTCCCTACCTGTAATACTCCTCCACCCACACTGTCAGGATGGTGGTGCAGGAATTTATCTGGAAGGCCCAGCATTTTAGCTAACCAATCCATCACATTCATTTCCAGTTCTGTACAGGCTGGGCTGGAAGCCTAGAAAAAATTTAAAAAGGAGGGTTAGGCTGTATTTCACCCTGGGCACTGATCCCTCCTCCAGCTGAGAGTTAAGAAAGGCACTGAGCTAATCTGATACAGCTACATGGAGACCACACCCATCGATTTCTTACAGGTTAGTGAGCTTCTCCTTTCCTCCACAGAGACACAGATCTAAGAATCTGGGCAACTTTGCCACTGGGGAAAACACTGGCTTCAGAAACTACTGCGGGGTGCAGAGTCATAACCATAACCGTGTAGCTGCTGCAGGAGGATATAAAATACACAGATATTCTGGGCCAGGCCACCAAACAATTACTTTCAGAAGAGGAAAAATAGGAAATGGGTTCTCTCAAAGGAGCAGGAGAGCTGGAATGGAGCCCAATCCAGCCTGCAGTCATGGATGGTGGCTGCTCTATTGCCTACACTGCTTGTGTAACAGTCTTGGCACTGAGACTAAATGACAAGGAACAATGCTCACAGTGGGATATGCAAAGAATTTGAAAACAGACATTTCTAGTATATTTTCTTCATTCACCTCTTACTACTAGGTAATGTTTGTTCTTACATATTCTTTTGGGGTTTTTTTAAGTGACAATTTTCATTTATGCAAACAACATACATTAAAACAAACAATTATATTTACTCAGAGAACAAGAAAGAACGACTATGACCTGCTCTAGCATATTACACACAGGAGAGGAATGTCTGAAAAAGCCCCAAAAAATTTACCCATGTGAATCCCAAGCAGTTAATTGCGTCAGCCAACATATCTCCAAGGAGTGAAGGCCAGGAAGTTAGAGCTGGAAAGTAGGCATGCATGTGTGGACTTTGCCAATGGACTACCTAGAATAGAATTAGGTAGAAGTTAAGTCTGAAAATGTCACAAAACTCTGCATGAGATGTAGTAGTTAGTATCTGTTTGAAGTGAGGGAAAAGGATTACAGCACCATGATATGTGCAACTATAGATCAGCTAGCAGAAAGCAGCAGAGATGATATCAACAGGAGAGCAGCACTAGCAGATGATAACACTGTGTCATTAACAGATAAACTGCAAGTAACAGCAAAAGCATTTATCTGAATTAAACAGGCAAAGATTCTGAACAGGAAAGAATGTTGTGCCATGTTTGAAAGACCAGAGTCAGAAAGATTAATCAAAATATTTATCTTTATAAAGGGAATCCTTGCAACAAAGTTGCTCATTTTGTCAAACAACAGCTTGCCTTTAGATACACACAGCAATTTACAACTATATAAACCCTTCTATACACCTGAAGGAGCTTGTGTGTGGGACACCAGCATAAATCCATGTAATCTGATTGCCTCTCCTACATCAGATCAAGTTTCTGTAAACATCTACAAAATCATTTGAGAACACACTTTGAAAAAGCTTCTTACACAAAACATGTAATTCAGTCATATGAACTCCCTTAGCAGAATCTGCAGTATTTATGTACAAGACAAAGTAGATCTTTACATTCAAAATGCAGGAGACAAGTCTTGTATGTACATGGAGTTGGGCAACAGTTGTTTCACCTTGCTGTGCCTGAGTTTCCACATCTCTGAAATTGAGATTATACAGTTCAGCAGGTAGAGACATTGTGAAGCTAATGATTTTCTGACATTGGTGAATTTGTTTTCCTGTAAGAAAATATGAGTTGTATACAAAGTACTTAAAAATACATTCACAATCTAACCTCTAAAATTATAGTTAAGAACACAACTGTGGACACATCTACAAGATTTATTTTTTATTTTTGGGTACTTTACTTATTTAGAAGAATGTTCTGCAGAACCTGTGCATTCCCAGGACTAAGTGTTCACCCCAGGTAGTAATGGCTTTGTCCTGTCATGATTATTTCTTACCCCTGGCATAATAATCTTCTCTATATCTCCAAAGATGCTGTCCCAGCTGTCTGGGTCCATTGGGGCAGAGTCTGGCAGCTGGGCTCTCATGTAACCTGGCTGCACATCAGGAGTCACCCGTCTCTCTCTCACGTTGCTCAGGTACTGGCAAATGTAATCCACCATCTCCTTCCCTGCAAGAGGCAAACCAGTGTTTTCAGTTTCACTTATGGAAAAACTAACTAGCAGTACCAGCACTCCACACAATCTGTCCTTAGCATTGGACAGGGATTGCATTAGCATTGGAATACTGCTTCCAGCTCCTCCCTGCTTGTCCCATCTAATAATGTAGGGACAGTTTCTGAAATAGGCTTACAGGGTTTTTTTCAGTGTCATCATTGAATAGTTCAAATGTGCCCTTAAAACACAATCATGGTACAAATGCAGTTTGTTTGGTTACTGAAAGGTTAGATTTTCTTGCCTACAAATTAACTGAAACTGCACTTCACAGGAATTAAATTTTCATAATGTCCTACATTCCTTGTCATTATGGCACACTCCTTTTTGCATCAGCTGCATAGCTCCATACCTTTTCTGCACTTTTTAAGGCAATCTCCTCCAGCCCTGGAACCAAAATTGGCTCTCCATCTGCAGAACTGTCCAAGTACCACTGCAGTCTCAGGGTGTCAGCCAGGGAAGAGCCACTGTGCATAACCCCTTAGCACCAGTTTATTCAGAATTACAGCTTTGCCACAGCATCTTAGATGTAAGACCAAAAAGGCTAAGTTACTCACAGACTCTAAATCCATTCATTTAAACTCAACTCTGGGACACATTTTTGCATCAGCCAATCCAAGTCTCAAGGACAAGTGCACAAATAAAGAGTGATTGCCCATCCTAGTTTTGGGTACCACTCACAGCTCTACAACAGCTGATCTCCACAAGCAAATGTTACCTATTTGAAAGAGCCAAGGATCACTCACCTCTCTGTCTGTACTCCTCAGGCTCCATACTGATTCCTTAGAAATGCACTTCTTCAAATCTGGGCCACAACCTTTTGGGAGCTGTGGTCACTTTGGTCTGGTGCCCTGCCAGCTGCTTCCCCCTTTATAGGTCCCTTTATCTCTCAGACTCACGCATTCTGGAAAAGGTTTAACAGGCAGGTTATTGGTGAGTGTTTATCTAACTCCTCCCAACGGAGGGTTTTTACAATCTCTCATGTTCTCATCTGTGCTCTTTTGATGTGTAAGATAGTGTATCACTAAGAGGAGCTGCCTCTGCACTTTCCTATTTTCAATCAATCTTTCAGAAGCCTCCCAGTAATCCATGCCATGAATATAAGGCACATTAACATGAGACTTGTGGGAGAGAAAAAGAGCTTTCAAAACCAAATAAAAGCTAGCAGATGTTACGCCAGCACACCCAGCCACTGTGCTAGCAGTAGCCATTAAAACAAGGTACCAGCACAGAACAAATCTGTCACAGCAGACAGGGACTTTTCCTAAGAATTGTTTTGAGAACTCTTTTTTTCCCAAGAAAAGAATATACCTACATTTCCACAGGTTTTCAGTCCTTATGCTGTCAGTCCCGTGCTGCTAGAAGGAAAGGCTTTACAGTTACTGCCAGTTCCAGAACTACAATATGAAGCAGCAATGATCCTCTTTGTGGATTTCCTGCCCTTCAGATCAGAGCAGGTTACACTAAGCAGGGTGATGTTCCTCCATGGATATCACCCTAGACCACTGAGCTGGGAAAATGCATCTTTTCCCCTCACTGTGCTTTTCTCCCATATGATATACATAAGCACTGGCATTTAGTCTTATCTCTCCAGAACTCCTCCAAGTCCTCCACCTGGATTGTTCTCAGTTTGAAAGAACAGCCTTATGGATGGCCTCTTGTTCCAGTTTTAGGACCTGAAAACACATCCTGACCTCCCTCTGGCAGCTCAGTCTTTGACACTACTCAATGCTGAATCCTTATCATCTTCACTTGCTCTACACTGCAGCAGGCAGCCCTGGAAAAAAAAAAGAGAGGTAGGACTTGTGGACTAAGCACCAGAAAGAGGAATTATTTCTCATACAGTAATTCTTGCCTCTTTTTGCCATACCCTAGGCTCCTGCCTAAGGCTGGCCCTGCTGGAGACAGGATGCCAGGCTAGGCAGTCCCTCTGTCTGATAACCTGACAGCAGTTCTGCTGTTCTCACACAGGCCAGAACCAGAGCAGCTTTGATTCTCTGCTCCATGTGCTCGAATGCAGCACAAACACTTCCATAGTTCTAGAAAGTTTTTATGTTGTTCTCACAGCACACTGTCTACAGAACACTGTGAAACCTTTCCTAGTTTCTGCTGCCATTAGATACTTGAGAAGGAACTGTCTCATAGATATGAGAAAGATGCTCTGACACACACACATCAGATTAATGTACAGAAATAAAAAACCCCAAATTGATAAAAAGGCATTGAGAGAAGTGCAAAAAACTACTATATGCATATTCATTTATCTTATATTGCTCTGGAAACATTAGGAAAAAAGCAACAAGATGCCCACACACTTAATAGAAATTTAGGAACATCTCCTGGCTGTACTGTAAATGATCCCATAAAGGGGAACAAGGTAAGAAGGGGCAGGCATCAAGCACAGGACCAACTCAAAAAGAGCCCAAAGTTCTCAAAAACTGGGATTTTAGCTCATTACAAGTGATTAATATGCTAATATATATGGACATCTGTTCAAAGAAACAGATGGTAGCTAATTACATAAATGTTTTTAATTTGGAACAGCAAATAAGGAACAGTATTTTTAACAATGTTTTCAGAGTTCAGCTATACAATAAATATTCCACGTAACATATACCCTACACTTTAGCTCAAAGGTGACAGTTTCATTGGGTTGGTCTCTTGTTCTGTGCAGAACAGAACAAACAGCAGGTCCTGTTCAGAACTAAAATTAAATAGGTGATAATGGATTACAGGTAGAGTAAATACTGCTGGTGATAAATAAGGTTTTGTTATAGCTACGCTGCACTCAGGCAGCTTTTGTTACGGACAAGGAGGAATAGAGTATTTGCTCACAGGAAACAGAATGAATAGAAAAGGTTCATTTCATTGTTTGCTACCAACATCTGCCGTCACAACCGTGGGAAACTCTCCACTTGGATGGGAACGTTACCACTATCAGCACTCACACTAACACTGCCACTCTTATCATAATTAAGAAATCACAGAGATTACACTGTTGTTAAGTTTGTGGGACGTGAGGACACAAACATTATTTTGATCACAGAATAATTCACTGGAGCAATGCCTAAGCAGCACATTTCCCTTGACTAACTGGTTCCTCAATCTGCTAGTGACATAATGGATAGTTCCTGAAAAAAATCCCCAAAATAGAGCAATTTCCAGTTAACCACTGCACGAGGTTTGCTTCAAGCCCTAGTTCCAGCATGATGGTAACCTTGAAAACAATTCTTCTAAACCCACCACCATAGATTCTTCATTTTTATCTTTTGATTATTTTTAGATCGAATTTGCCGATCAGAATCAAATTTACCAAATATATAACGATACAAAGATATTTAGAATTTTTCCCAACTGCCAAATCTATAAACCCAAGTCAAATTTTAACCTGTTTGACCAAGTTTTGTACAGTACAATGCAATTCTTTCCCCATTCCTCCCTCCTCCCATTTAAGGCCATTCTATGCCCAAAACTGTTTTTTCATGTTTTTCCAGATGCCTAACACAGAACAGTTTGGACCTTCTCATTCACACACAAACCAACTGAATTGAATCTACACTATATATATGTGGAAAAGATATTTAATTGTAAAATAGAAAAAGTAGGCCAGAGTACAGTTTTAAGGGTAATTCTTCCGTGTACAGTATAGATAAACCAGACTTTTTGCTTAAGTTTATATAAACAATTCCATAAAAGCAGTGAACATGGAACAACAAAGCAAAGCACAAAGAGTTTTATCTTACAAAAAAACGGATCTGCACAGTAGTTCAAAATTTAATGTAACACAGCACTGAACAATCTTAAGGCAGCTCAGTCTAAGCACAGGACTAGAAGCCAGGAACTCCCGAGATCCATTCCCAGGTGACCACAGGTTCACGTGGTGTTAAGCCAGTCATTTCACACTCCCTTGTGTTGCACTTATACCAGTTACAGAATTGAGACAATTACACTCACTTACCTGCCTCAGGCAGTGCAGTAAGGGCTCTTTAAAAGATTTTATAATGCTCTGAAGATGTAACGTGCCATAAAAATTTTAAGCATAATAGATCACTGCACAGACACACACAAACACAGTATCACAGTGAGAACAATGATGCTGGGTAGGAAGAGCATCGCTACAACATAAAAAAATTACTTGACCAATTGCGTAATTAAAATGCAAAAGTCCGTTAAAAAAAAATATCACTGAAGTAATTTCAAGGCTATTGGGGAAGAGAGATCAATAGGGATATTCTAAAATAGCTACTGTTTGTGTTCCAGTGGAGACGTTCTTTGCCATTCATTACTGAACTTTACAATGTTTGTACAGGAAAATTGTAAGACACACAAAGTGAAGTTTCAACGCCTCCACTACCGAATTTTGCCTCTTAATATGTAAATTAAGATACTTTTTTTGTTCTTCTTAATTACAAATTACATTCTTCCAAGAAATATACCATCCACAATAAAACTGGCTGCTAGCTTACTTCAAATGACCTATAGGCTAAACATTTTTCTCGTAATTTTTCTCATCTTTGCTGAAAAATACCTATGCAAGATGTATGTGTAGAAATTATAAAAACATGCAGCATATGTACAAACTGAAAAGTTTAAAAAATATTAGCTTCATATACATGTAAATCTACTTGGATATATCTGAAATTAAATATAAAAATTTCACCACCTAAAATAAAAAAAAAACCCAAAAATGGTTTTCAGAGAATCTGAGACAACTACTTAAAGCTGTACAAAGATTTCCACCTGGAAATGTCTTACTCAGAAGTTGTTTGAGTTGTTATCGTGTAGAAATAACTGTTAATTAATTTTGTCACATAATCAAATTCCAAATTGTCAGCTTAAATCAATATCACCCTTAAAACTGTTCTGTTTTTCAGAAGTTAGATTCATACTAAAATCAAAAATTTCACAAAAACATTGGCTTTTCATGTTTCTGGATCCCTTCAAAAAGATTTATCAACTCATTTTGAAACTGTAAAAAAACCAACTATTTACAGTATTTCATTTTAAATACTTTTCACAATTTCTAAATTCAGAGTTTTTATGTTACAAGAAATTAATCAGAGCTCACGGCTTAAGTCCAGTTATCAACTTGTAGCATCTTCTCTATCATGAAATCCCATGGCTGTACCTATATAGCGTACAGTTCAAGATTGTACTGCAGGTTTTTGAAAGTAACAGGCTTTGCAGTGTGTTCATTTTTTATTAAACAGCTTCTTTATTAGTCTGGAGGCGGTTCATTGCCTCTAACTTCTGCCGATAGGCCTCTGCTTCTTGTTCCTTCTTTAGAAGCTGCTGACGGTATTTTTGTGCTTCTCTGTTTGCCTCATCCAGCTGTTTCTGAAGAGTTTCTCTTTCCTATTAGAAACAGAACCAGCAATATTTTGTCAAATAAGTATCAAATACAAGTTAAAATGGCAAATACTTTTCCTTTACATGCAGTTCAAGTGTTAGGGAATCGTGTAGAAACTGTTCAGTTCTTACTCGGGCAAACCTGTAGGAATGCTGCTGTGCAAATTAGACCCCAATTATCACAGCAGCCAACTCCCCACACAGGGCTTGAAGTGTGGAGACAGTAAACCCCAGTCTATTGAGCTGCAAAGGTACCACGCCAAGTCTTCATCAAAAAAAGAGCTAAATAAAAAAAGTGGAAGCATGGTGATTAAATACTAACAGAATATATTAACATTTCTCCAACGATTCAATTCCTGTTGTTACTTTCAAAAACTGGAATCTAATCTAACAGGCTCGTCCCTTGCTGTTGTATTTCTAACCAAACAGTAAAAATGACAAACTGTTACCTATCAGCCATTGGCACTGGAGAGTGTCAGCTGCCCACTGACCAAAGCATAGACCTGACTATGTCTAAAAAGTGATTGATAATCTGCAATCCAGAGGTCTAATTACATCCTCAAGGACACCATATCTTTATGAATTAACAGGCAATTAGCCAAATAAGTCTTTTTCCTTTTAAAAGCAGCAAGTAAAGAAACCCTTAAGTAACTGCAGAAATCCTGCATACAAGTTTGTTGAGGATGGATATAAAATGGTTTCCAAGCAAAATAATATGGGAAATGCCACTTCCTCTGAAGCTGCCTTAGGAACTGAGGAGAACATATTTCCATCTCCAGTGATGTAGGTACTGTCATTTTGTCTGATGTTGCTCTGAGCCCAATTGAAATAGCAATTTGCTTGGGAAATAGTTTTGATCAAATATTCAATCAAATATCCTTTCATTAAAGTGCATCATACTTTTATGAGTAAGGTAGTATTGGATTTGAAATCATTCTTTCCACTGTAATTAGTACACAGGAACAGGAAGGAAGGTTGCCAGAGAAATAAGCCATCTTCCAGAAAAACAAAACTTATCAAAAAACTGAGGTCCAGTGAAAACAAATTGTCTTTTCACCATATTCCCATCCCAGCAATTCAATATCACATTCCCATTTAATACCTCCAACAGTTGTTAAGTTTCAGTCCCCCACACTCTCGTAAGAGCATCCCTATTCTTCACCTCTGATGCACTCACATATTTTCATGGTCAGAAAAATACAAAATACTCTGCCTCCCTTCTACTTGCTACTGTTCTCAGTACTTGTCACAGTCACATTTAGCAGTCACATATCAGCTGAATGTGCTGAAATACAATGACAGAGGTGGTCAAAGCATTGCTAACAGCAGCACCTGTACAGCAAAAACAACAGGTGAAGGAGATGT
This sequence comes from Monarcha castaneiventris obscurior, assembly GCA_026261815.1. NCBI lineage: Eukaryota > Metazoa > Chordata > Aves > Passeriformes > Monarchidae > Monarcha > Monarcha castaneiventris. Next base: position 3,012,139 of record JAMPIT010000434.1, on the reverse strand, counting down.
TATTAACAGGTTAGAAAGAGACTAGCTAGAACACAAAACAAACTCCAGTAAGTGCAATTTGATTTTTCAAGGGGCTTTAAGAGCTGAAGACAGCAGGCTAGGGTTTGCTTCATTCAGAGCATATGCTAGTAAAATGAGAGCTCATCTGATTTTGCTTACGTATTTGAAAAGGAAGTTCAGCTTCCACCTCTGAAAATTTGGATTCTTGCTTTTAAGGCAACTTTATGAATGGTCAGCCCACGTAGCAACTAGCCTGACAGATGCCAAATGAACAGCAGAACCTACACCTCAGAGCATCTGAAATACACCAATGATCCTCCAGCACCAGCCCAGCTAAAACATACTATTTCCAAAAGTTCTCTCTGTAGTACAAGGGGAACTTACGTAAAACAGCCTCATGAATTAGAATGTTGGTGAACAGAGCTATAAGACAATTCCCAGGGAATGAGTCAAAACAGTTGATCCTTCCACATGTGGAAAGCAGCCTTTCCTTTTTGAGGGCTGGGACGTACTGAGCTGGGCATTATCTACCCTATGAATTAGTCTCATAAAAGCCATCAAAAACCTAATCCTGGCAAGAAGCCAAGCTGCTCTATCTACTGGCCTGCAGAGAAACAAGAATCACTGGTAGTTCACTGGCCAGAAGTCCTGTGGTGCATTACAAACAGCAAGGGGCTATCACTGCTATGGAATGTGTGCAAACATTTGGGGACGGAATCACTACTGTGGAGTGGGGGCACATCACAAACATTTGGGGATGGAACCACTACTGTGGAGTGGGGGCACAGCACAAACATTTGGGGACAGAATCACTACTGTGGAGTGGGGGCACAGCACAAACATTTGGGGACAGAATCACTACTGTGGAGTGTGTGTACACCACAAACATTTAGGGACAGAATCACTACTGTGGAGTGGGGGCACACCACAAACATTTAGGGACAGAATCACTACTGTGGAGTGGGGGCACACCACAAACATTTAGGGACAGAATCACTACTGTGGAGTGGGGGCACACCACAAACATTTAGGGACAGAATCACTACTGTGGAGTGGGGGCACACCACAAACATTTGGGGACAGAATCACTACTGTGGAGTGGGGGCACACCACAAACATTTGGGGACAGAATCACTACTGTGGAGTGGGGGCACACCACAAACATTTGGGGACAGAATCACTACTGTGGAGTGGGAGCACACCACAAACATTTGGGGACAGAATCACTACTGTGGAGTGTGTGTACACCACAAACATTTGGAGGTGGAGAGGTTCTTGGACCACATCTTAAGAGTATTTCCCACAGAAGAGAGAACAAGAGCTGTGTACCCAAAAGTAGTACAGCACATTAAGAAAAAAAGGAAAAAACCCAAGTCTCCATGGCATGGCCAAAACCAGTATCTACTAGACAGACCACCAATTCAAAGCATGTAGATTAGTGCAGCAGCTAACAGGTGTAGTTTTTAGACTGTCACAGTCCCAACAAATAGAATGAGTTAAGGAACTGAAGCCAACTATTCTGTGTGACTAGGCAGTGGAAAAAACCCAATGCTTCTGGAGGAGCAACACATAGCTACTGTGAACTCAATGGTCAAAATTCATTCCCTAACGCTGACATCTGGAATAGGGAGGACTCCACCTGATCTACCAATTTCATCAAACTCAGAAAGTGTTTTTGGGACATTCGTTAGAACACAACTGGAAGTGTTCTAAAGATCTGGAGTCCTTTTGTATCACCTACCCAGGTAAAAATCAAATTAGAGGATTCTTAGTTGCTTTAAAGAAATCTTCCATTTTACCAGGGAATTTTCTTCATTACATGTAAGTTTTCTTAACAGTCTAACCATTGACAATAGGAACACCTGTAACTAAAATAACCAACCACTCTTTTAAACAATACAAAGACCCAGGATATGAATCCATGAACATAATTAGTTTACAATTTTTCTTTTTTTTTAGTCTAATGAAATGATTGTCCTGGTTCTAATGCGTGTCACCTTTCAAACATGCAACATGGGAAAAACACTCAAATTAAAGAATGAACATAAAAATCACTACATGTTAATGAATTATGTATGAAAATGAAAAACAGAGTATCTGTGTGACAGGGTTTTTTTGCTGCCATCCCATGTTTAAAATATCAAACTGCTTAGGAAAACTGCTGTCACTCTTCAAAATGAGCTGAAATGTTTGAACTTAACAGACCCAGAATAGAAAATTTAACCCCTTCAGCTTTAGTCATTCCACAATACTTTCACAGGAAACTTCATCACCTCACCTGGATGGGAGGATTTTCAACTTACAAAAACTTTCAAACTCCAGTTAACTGTTCACGCATTATGAATTTAAAACAGCTGAAAAAAGCATTCAGCCTTGAATCAACTCTTTGTAATAAAATAAAGGGGTGAATTAGCATGAGGCAAAGAAAACAAACAATAAAGGTTTTCTGTATTTCCATATTCTAAAATATTTTTTAAATATTTTAATGAGGGGAGGGGTCCCACTCTCTCCAAATTCAAGTATCTACCACTGTCTGTGATGAAGAAATTTGAAGTGAACCAACTTTATGTGCACTTCTTTAATGCCACTGCTGCAGAAGTAAGGTAGCACCATACCCCTGTGAACCACAACAAGGCCTTCACAGAGGCAGAGGTCTGCATGTGCATTTCCAGTTGAACAGGCAGGGACAAGAAAGTCATCAAAACTTCCACTTGAAAGTAACAGATCAAGCAACTCATCTAAACCAACTTCTTTTGATATTTGATAAATATGTTTAACATAGATAAATGAAACTGGTAATCCCCTTAAAAGAATTACTGGTATTGTTGTATCAATTTAATTAGGAGCAGGTCAATTTATCCCTTAACCAATCTGGATTTTTTTTTTTTAATTCATTTAACAGAATTACTAAAATACTTAAGGAAATGTAATTTCCTTTATGAATAATTCAGGCAGATTTTTAAAAGAGTGAACAAAAGAAATGCTTTTATTGTAACAGTCATACATTTTTAAAAAATGCAGCAAGAAAATTTCAACTGTCAGGATAATCTGTAATGACCACAAAGCTGCCAAGGCTGAAAGTACTGGATGCAACAACTTAGGGACACGAAAAGCAAATGATGAGGGGTGGTAATTATTGTTATTAGACATGGGTAACATATAGCACATACTGTACAACAAAAAGTATTCAATTAGGCACAATTTGATAATATGAACAGAAGTTGGAGAATACAACCTTTGATAAATGAAATATCATGGAGTTGACAAAATGAGAACTTACAGTCTAGTCAAAGCAGACAGCAATTTTCATAAACTTTTGACCAAAACTGGTCAGCACAGTTGGAAGTAACAGGAAAAGGAATGAGATGGTTGACCTTTTGTGGCTAGTATAAAAAAAGCTACAATTTTAAACTGAACAGCTACATCCATCTGTCATATAAAAAGGAAAGAGTTCTCAACATTTTCATATCTTTTGCAGTATAGTTTTATAAAAACCGGGTGGTGCAAAGTTGTGTAATAATAAACCGCTTCGGAATTAGAAAAAAAAAAGCAGCGGATGCCACACAGATAAAAATTAACAAACACAATCTTACTGCTTCATGCTTCCATTAGCAGTTATCTAGATACCATGAATGGAAAGGAAACATTGCTAAAAATGATCTCACAATCAGGACAAGCATGTGGCTGTAACAGAAAGTTGAGGGTTCAGTGCTCTTATTCACTCCTAGCGGAAAGAGTCAAGTCACTCGATAATGTATCAGCACCCAGTTTTAAAAACCAGCTAGTGATCTTCAAGGAAAAACAAAAAAAAAGTTCTCATATACTTAAACAAGTGTCACTTTCATATGCATGACCACAGGATCAAGCAAAGAGCCCTCCTATTTTCTTTTTACAACTTTGTAAAAGATGAATTTCAGTTACAGGAGAGACTGAACAAGTTAAATGTTTCACACACTTCATTCTGTGGTAACACAGAGATTAACCTCCTGAACAACACAAAAACCACAACCAGATACTCAGTCCTGAACACTGTTTAACACAGATCATGTAATATACTCCTTACTTCTATTTCTGCAGACTCCACACGATTTTCAACAATCTCAATGCACTGTCTCTTCACTGGCGGTTCTTCACTTATCACAGTTTCTTCAGCAATATCTGTTGCTGGAACTGTTAACACTGAAAACATATTTGTACACATAAATACATGTACTTCAAACAATATTTGCACTATATAAAACTAGTATTATTTATATAATTTTATTAACAGCAAAAAATGCAGATACTTTTGCTTTTGAAAACAAATCTGTATAATAAAGTGCACTACAAGCTCAGTGAAAATCTACTAAAAACTTTAGTTGTTTGTATGCTACTGAAGAACTTAAAAAATCCTTGTTATCGAGGTCTACAGTAATTAGCTCAAGTATCACTGCCATTTTTCACAGAGCAAACAGACATGACAGAGAATTGCAGCAGTTATCAGTCTGTCAATTCCAACTTCTGTAGCAGAACATCTATATAATGCTTCTTAAATAAATACTAAATACAATTCTTGATTTTTGTTTTGATTAATACACCTCAAGTAATCAAAAAATCCAGTAGTTATTAGCCATGAATAAGAAAAGCAGGGTTCTCAGTAAATTCATACTCTAATTCCTCACGCAGCCATCTAACAAATAAATGTGACTGTCACTTCAGTTACTATCTACACCCACTCACTCAACAATAACTAAGTGTACTAGTTCAGGCAGACTGTGAACCAAATAATTTGCCTCCTGTGTACAACTCTTCAAGCCTCACACTGGAGTCTTCATGAAGAAACCAGAGAAGGAATCATCTTTATCTAAATAGCAGCAGAGCATCTTTAAAAGAAACCACCCAAAGCATACACATCACAAAACAGGACTTATCACATTAGCAACTTCTACCAAGTACATATGGCCCCAAAAAAAAAGTTGTGTCACTCTGGCTTCACTGGTTCTGTCAGTGCTGCTCTAAAACTTCAGGCATGTAAGACCTGACATTTGTTCTGTGAAGTACACACTCCATGGGACTTGCACAGATTGCTTCATGCATCAGATTTCCAAATCCAAGCCTCACCTCCCCACAGCACTTCCAGCAAGGCAACAGTGTAAGAATGAGAAGGCAACTTTTGTTTTACTTCTAGTTTTTTTAACAAGTTTGCAAAAATCAAACTTACTGAAGGCAAAGCAAGTAGTTATCACTTTTCCCTTAAATGTCCCATTTCTCCTCCATACAGCTTAGTAACTTTTCCATTCTCTCTGCTAAAGCAGAGGCTCAGCTGACATGTGTTAATGCACTGAACTGCACTGGCTCCTGTCTGAGCCTTCTCTAGTATAAGAATTCATAGATGTACACGGAATTGTCCAAGCTATTTGCACCTAACAAGTCATTATTATTACTGTAACTAAAACAGTTCCTCAAGCTGGAATCATACAAGTGTGCACTCACCTTGCTGCCCATCTGGCATGGTCACAATGATGGGCTGCCCTATGCCACTGGTTGGAATGGAATGCAGGTTACCCAGCTGAATGCCGTCCGTAACTATGGTAATAACCTGCTGACCTCCAGAGCTGACCACCTGCTGAATGGCCCCATCCACAGACTCTGCAGTCACAACTTCTTCTGTGGCCACAACTATCAACAGATCAGTAAAGAAACTAAGTCCATTTATAAATGAAGCTTTTATGATTTCAAATACATTTTTGTACAGCTGAGGAAAAATTTCTTCTGTGACTTTCAAAACTTCACCCCCCCCGATAAATACTTTCCTATATATTATATTTTAAATAGAGTGTTTCATCAGGCCAACGTAAAGCACTCACATTTTGACACAGACATGCAACACAATCCTTGCTCAATATAATAATATTGATATACACCACTCAAAATTGACACTTTGGGTTCACTGTTAACAGCAATTAATTCAGCAAGAACAGGAGTTGCTTTTAAGAACACAAATAACTTCTACATTATACACAAGCTGGACTAAATCACACTAAATGCAGAAAAAAAAATTTAAACTTGAAATACTACCTTGAAACTACTTTTCAACCAATGCCTTGCCAGCTGTACCTCAGGACTCAGCCAGATTTCTCTATTTAACATAATGGTCTTCAAGATGGTAACAGACTAAAGGACCCCTAGAGAATCTTAAAAGTTTTGTCTGTACTACATGGGTACTTCAAACACAACAACTTTATTTCTTATACAAAGTATGAAACAAAACTAAAGGGACAGTTCTGCAGAGCTGACATTTTTACACCTTCGAAGAAGAAAGATAAAGCTTAAGAAGTAAAATAAATATTTTATGTACATAATTTTATAGGTAAAAGGGAAAAATTCCAGGTCAACTATCCATTTCAAATTCTTGATACAATAGTAAGTATAAAGCAGTGAACCCTCACAGTTCTGTATTAGTTCTACAAATGAAGGTATGATAAGGAAAGCCTGCATTCAGAACTACAACACATACCCCAACTTGCACTATATGCTGCAAATGGGGTCTTGTGCTACCATCCTTATTTTTTTAAAACAAGATGCTGAGACAAAGAGCAAGATCACTGGTAGCACAATCAAGGAAATTCAAGAACACTAGCTCTGTATTTTATTTTCAATTTGTCAGGGTAAAAGCAAAGCCTTTGATTTAAATAACAGACATTAGAGTGCTCTCTATCTACAGAGATGAAATTAAAACCCTATAGACTGTGTTGTGATGTTCAAGATGAGAGAAGGTAGATAAAACTCTGAAGCTTTCATCTTTTAAGTTAATTACAATATAACATACACAGGAAAATCACTCTGTAGTTGAAAAAATGACTGCAGACATTGTCTTCTGAAGATCTTTACATTTAAATTGCTGTCCTATAACACTGCTTAAATATTCACAGAGTGTTTATTCAGGAAACCAGAACAGCAACTCCCACATGAATAAACGGTGCTGTATTGAACTTGATTTGGCTTCCAAGTACAGGCTCAGGAGCAAGAAAGACCATTGTCACAAAAAAGTTCAAATTGCAAGTGCCAATACTAGGTGCTGTGGCAAACAGCTCTGATCTTTCAGTGTCAAATTCAGTGTTGGGGTTTAGTTCTGGAAGAAAACATTGCTAGTACTTCTTCAAACCTTGAAAGAAAAGGGGAGATTTTCTCTAAAAAGAAGCTACTCTATATAAAAGAAAAACAGCCCCATAAATATGGTCATTATTCCTTCCTTGTTCTCCTTCTGTACCTATACCCACAGAATCATTATTTACCACACCTTTTCATGTGCTAAAGGAAACTTGAAGTTATGTCCTTTTAACTTGTTAAATGAGTTTAAATGACTTAGCTTTCTAACCTGGTGTTTCCGAAGAATTAGACAGTGGAGCTGATGCTTCTGCTAAAGCTGCCAATGTAGCTAATACTGATGTGGATGAATTTCCAAACTGTACAGCAGACACTCCTGTTTCATCTAGAAGAATGGAAAAAAAGTAGCTGATAAATTTAAAACGAGCAAAGTCCCTTTTTCTATTTTTATTGCACTGAAACTTTTAACACACTTCATTTTCAGCAGCATTCTGCTGAGCCAAAGTGCTATTCTGACATGAAGTCTGTTAAGCAAATAAAACTTCTGGTAATTTACCCCTGTGAAGATTGTTGTTTCAGGTACGTACATATTTACAACACAAAAAAAACACTGACGAGGAATATGGCAACTATTCTTACCACTGTTTTTTCCTCAAACCTTTTCACTAAATGGTGAAAATCAATTAAAGTATAAAATCCCAGTAGCTATCCTATAGGCATCTAAATACCTGTTCCATTGGATGTATTTGCAGAAGATACCAGACCTGTTAGGTTCACCACCCCTCCAGGCCCGATGATGAACTGCGGTGTTGCTGCGTGTATCGTCACAGTGTCCGGGCTCTCGGGATTCGTATTGATTTGGTTCTGCATTGCAATCTGGGACACAAAGGGAACAACATCATTCCCACCGTAGGTATAAAGAAGTTGGTGACCTTGTGTAAGAGCTAGAATTACTGCACACAAGCAGGGAGGGTCTCCCTCATTATACTCATGCAGTACACATACATTGTGTCCTATCTCCAAGTTCATAAGAAACTGGTTTTTTTGGTTGAAATCTAAAGACAGAAACTCTCTTGGACTGAAGGAGTTTAACAACAAACCACTACTTCTCCCTACCATGTACTGTAAACAGAGAAGACAAGACCCTTTTGCAGAGAAGCAAGCTCACAGATCTAAAACAGAAGTCTGAAGAATCAAGACTGCTGGGGCAGACACATGTCATGAAAAGCTGCTCTGACAGTTTAGCAATTGCCGTGAAATGTACGTGGCAGTCTTTTTGTCTTTCTGTAAATTACTATTAACTTCTATTTACTATACTCTTTCTGCAAGCAGGAGGAGGCTAAAGGAACAGACCCGAAATTCAGACATTTAAAGATTTAGGCAGGCAACAGATTTATACAGTGGCTAATGGTATTTTTCATTTGCTTCGCATTCTTTTCTCAGTAAGACTTAACACTTAATATGCCTTTAAGAACACTATTGAACAGTGAGCACACATTTCCATCAAACTATCTATTATCATCCCAATCACAATTACTTCTCCAACAATTCAATCCTAGCTTTTCTAATTCTGGAAAAATTGGCACCTCTTCTCTCCTGTTTGAACTCGGATTGTTAGGGAATTAACATCCACATATGGAGCTAACTGAACACTAGGGTCTAGTCAACATATATTATCAGAGTAGGGAGTTAATTTTTTACACCTCTATTGTAAAGAGTCCACCTAGCTCTATGTATTACATAAGTCAAATTTAAGAAAATATAGGATACTTATCCTTGACTTTGTAGGTGGTGAAAATGTTCTTTGGCCAAGTTATGTTTACCAACATTAATCTCATTTCCATGTAATGAACTAGGCTGGAGTATTTCAATATCAATATATAGCACAGCTGCTATATTAAAAGCTTAGTTTATGACATGTGTAACCAAGTACTTTGCTGTAAGTTCCCTTAATATGAAGAATTAAAGTTACCTGTAATATTTCTGCAATGTCTTCATTTCCATTGTCTACTGCAATATCTAACGCCGTTTTGCAAAATTTACTCTGTGCGTGAACATCTGCTCCATACTTTATCAAGAGTTCTACAACTTCTTGGTGGTGATGTTCAGTAGCCCAGTGAAGTGCAGTCATTTTGAGCATGTCCTTTGCGTTGACATCAGCACCATGCTACAAACAAGATCATTGCATAAATCGTGTCATTAGAAATATCTGAATTAAATAATGCTGGTCACAGAGTGAAGCCCGAAATTGTCTATCTCCATCAGGAATGCCCTGTTATCTTACATTTACACATTTAATAAAAGTAATCCAATCTAACTACTAAATGCATTATTTACCTCAAAAGGATTAAAGATTCCTTAAAACACATCTTGCTTCTAAAATCTGTTACTAAACACAGTATCAAATTAGGGAGTATTCTTATTTTGAAACAGCAGTAAATAATTCACCTGAAGTCATGATGATTTTAATGCTAAAATAACTTACAGTTCAATTGGAAAACAAAGCTCCCAATGCACACAGTTTAACTATTCATGTAATTTCAATGTTGGTTTCATGACTAAAAGCAAATTGCAAATATCTGATCATAAGCCATTGCAATAACCCCACTTCAGACTTGTTTCAGCAGTTCTTACCTTAAGTAAGACTTCTACTATGCTGGCATGGCCTTCTGATGCTGCCATATGTAATGGAGTTCTGTCCACTTTGGTTCTGGCATCCCGACTTACACCTGCTCGCAGCAACACTTCCGTGGTGGAGTAGTGTCCATACTGTGCTGCTAGATGAAGTGGAGATGTTCCCAGCTGTAATGGAACACAAAACATGCAGTTCTAACACATGTCAGTATGAAGCATTTCTTCTTACTCTGAAGCTACCAAATCCAGGTGTCAATCCACCACTTCAAAACCATTTTCCCTTGCAGGGGAAAGAAGCTGTTGGGGCTTTTACAGAATATGAATGGGGGAGGGAAGTTTGTTGTTGCTTTCTTTTTACTGTGTTTTTTCTGTCTTTTTGAAGTGTAACATTTCAAGGGGCCTAACCCCACTTTTAGCATTGGTCAACAGGGACCTTTGGAAGTCAATTAAGTCCAATCACCTGCTCAAAACAGAGTTAATTTGAAAGTTAGGTCACTAAGCAGATTAAGGCTCTTAAGAGCTTGTAAATGCCCTAGGAATTTTGGGTACCTGACCTCTCTCTACAACCTATTCAAAAATCAGCACCTCCAAAAGACAACTCAAGTACCCCTGTATCAGGGAACTCTCAGCTGCAACTATTAGGTAGCTACGACTATTTTCCTAATTCAGGCCTCTTACTATACTAAGTGCATAAACACAATAACTAGGTGGATGATTGCTGCTTTTTCCCATAAACCAAAGTTCATCTTAAAAGCCACCAGAATGAGCTCATTCACAGCCTGTTACTGAAATCAGTAGGAGGTCATATGAAGACACAATTTTAATTTTGAATCAAGACATTAGATGATGTGACTGCAGAATTCCAAGAAGAACTGTAATATAAATGCTTAATTGTAATAATACTATTTTTTCCTTTGGGTGAAAAAAGCAAGACAATTTACTTTCCCCACCACCAAAGTTTTTTTACCCAGTCTGTGGTAAAAGGTGCTCCATTTGCCATCAAAATGCGAACTTCATCATCTTGACCTGCTCGTGCAGCTTCTAAAAGTTTCTTTCCCAAATCTACTAGTGACATCTAGTGAAGGACATAAAGGAATATAAAGACAAAATAATAACATTAATACTATTTTAAGTACATACATGTTGCCTTTTTTTCAATTATTATTATTATTGTTTCCAAACTACTCTGAAAAGTTCAAAAACTGGAGTTGGCATTTTAGCCATGAGAAAAAGCTTTACTGATTGCAATAAGCAGTTTGATTTTAGAATTACTTTTGCCAGCCAAACAGAACTGATACCGGGGCGAAGATTTCAGTATTACAATACTGTAAGCACAGCAGCTGAAAAGTTAAACAAAATTTAAACTGAACTGGATGTGCATTTCTTATAGCAGAAGGTGGTTTAAAAGCTCTCACCTAATACTGCAACCTTTGTCCAGCTTTCAAATGGTGTTACATCGTGGCTGCTGTCATACACCCCAAGGCATTACATCCACTCACCCAAAATGCCCACATGTACTTAGGAGGTACCACTATGTAAGTGCCCTGAGACAGATATGAAACACAACACCTTTCTAACATCTTGCCCATCACTATTTTAGCTCACCCTGAAACATAATTTCTGTATAGCCAGATGCAAAACTACACAATAGGCATATTATTGTACTACATACAACAGATACATGAAATAGAATCTTTTCCTGAAAACAAGTATTACTACCTGCTTTAACTGTCTACCGTTACTAAAAACATGTTAAGTGCAAAGTTTTGAGACATGACTGAGATAGTAGCTGAAAAACCTTCACATCATGATTGGGTAATGTCCCTTTTACACCAGGGTTCCATAGAGCACTTGCAATAATACATGTAGACAATTCACACCTGTATGTTTCTGTTGCACCAATGATTTCCTAGAAACACAACTTTTTAAACTCACCCCATTTCATACTTGCTATTAAATTTGTTCAGTAAAAAATGTTAGAACAAAACCAAAACTTATGCTACTAACCAAAATATACTAGTAACATTCTAGTATACCTATAGCTATGTTTTCCACTACCAGGATGCTAAAAATGGAATTGCTTTCATCAGTTTAGTTTCCAGTCACAAGTAAAGTTAAGCCTGTATTACTAGTAAAAGCAGTTGTGAGGCCATGCAGCCAATGTCCTACACAAAGTGGAGAGTGTATCAGTTCAGGAAAGAAATCCCATTAAACATACAAGTCTATCACAAAAACAATGTATTTAGAAATTTCTGTGTCCCTGGCTCAACTGGCACATTGCTCAATAAAATGAAAGCTACTGACTTTGGAAGCAACTAGAAAGGAGACTAAAATACTGCAAATGCAGTACTCGACACATATTGGTAGGGCCATGAGCTAGAGCAATTACCTTTTTCTACAGGACTGCAGGCAGCAATATCCCTGCCACCAAAATACTCCATTTATGTCCACTCTTCTAGTACACATGGACACACTGATTTATCTCCAGCCAGAAAAGGGAAGAGAAGCAGGAAGGTGGCGGGACAGGACAAATACTGACAATGGGAAAAGGAAGGATAAAAGGAGCACAGTCAGACACAGAGGAAGGGACAACTGCCGTCTCTCTTCCATTAAGAAAAAGAGCAAAAGAGAAAATCTAGGAAAGATCCTAAGGAGTGGAATAAGAGAAAATCTGTCATACGTGTTAAAGAGAGACACTAGAAGTAATAATATAAAACATAAGATGAGATGGCATTTGGCAAGTGCAGCAGCGAAATGAAGGAATAGAGCACTCCCTTTATATGGCTTTTTTTTCCCCTGTGGGGATTGCAAGCTAAGGAGGAAAAGTAAGCACAAGGACACTCATCCTTTTTCTGGTGGTCTAATACCAGCACATCAAGGCCCTCAGAAGCAAAGGAAAGCTGAAACTTAATTCAAAATATTGCAGTTACGAACTAGCTCAGAAAGACAACTACCTATTTTCTTTATTTTTGTTTTAAACAGCAGTAGAGCAAAGGAACTAATAAAACCTCATTTTGTAATTGCAGAATAATTAAGGTTGAAGGGGACCTCTCAAGGTCACCTAGTTCAACATCCCAGTCAAAGCTGGCCCAGGGCTCAGTCCTGTTGAGTTTTGAATGTCTCTCTATGGATGAACATCCCATCATTTCCTCAGCCTCATTCCAGTGTCCAACCACCCTCATGGAAGAGCTGCCTTTAGTGTATACCCATCTTCCTCCACTAACCAAAAAGACACTCATAACAAGCTTGTACTTGATGCCTGTTAAAAAGGTGAATTAAATTAGTCTGTACATAGTCTGTACAGCCTATTCAGAACCCACTGACCACATATATATATACACACACACATACACACACATTACTGAAATGAACTGCAAGTTGTTATGAAAACCCTATGCAGCAAAAGTCAAGCCACCCTCCCAAAAAAATCAATTATGGTGGCCTCAAAATACCAGATCTCATTCCCAGGAGGTGTTAGGGACAAACTTTAGATCAACACATTTTCAGAGCCTCCCTGAACTATTACTGTGAAGCACAGTCAGTGAAAGCACAGTTCTCTTCTCAATGCAAAACTAAACAGCTTTATACTGCACTTGATAAAAAATGCTCTAATCAAGGAAAAAAAATAACCTTTCATTACCACATATTCCTTACATTCTCTCAGTTGATATAAAGTGTTTGTAGTTTAAACAAGCACTAAGCCTCACACGAGTTGGTGTATGCTTCATAATGTAGAATTCTAACTTCAGTTAAAAGAGAAATTAATTAAGTTTCAGTTCTCACGGGGTACTTGGAAGCATGCTTGGGCCATCTAGTGGAAAAAAGAAAAAAAACCAGCAAAATTACACCGTTCAACTACAAGAATAAAAATCCCATTATACGTCACTAATGCACTACCAGCAGTAAATGAAGAGGCCTTTCCAACAAAACTCAAGCACATTTAGTCACTTTTAACCAACGCATACCAGCACTTACAAAATTTCTCAAGAGTAGTCAACCCGAAGCTGATTCCTACCTGGCAGCCTATTCCAAGGACCAGTACTGTAAGAAACTCCTGAGTAACACCATGCCCAACTTCCCCTCCACTCATCCATAGCACTGGAACACAGTGAGAAGTGTCTGCACTGCCACAATCTCCCATTCTAGAACACCTTTTCAGCTGCTCTCTCAAGATCACTCAGTAGCACTACAATAGTGCTGTGATACTATCACAAGCAAGGTTCTCTATATGTAATACAATAATGCATTTAAAATTGAAATGAGATTGCTATTTCAAAGAGCACTCTGCTGCTACTCCACAGTGTTAAAATCAAGTCTGCTGAACTGTGTTAGAGGGTTCTCTTCACTAACTGTGTCATTTCCATCAAGCTCTGCTAGCATGACAGCTGTGTAACACTTTACATGAGGACTTTTTTGGAGAATAAAAACATCACTGGCTCTGAAATAAAGACTTGAGACTGTTGGAGTTATTCTTATAGCAATGTGATAATGTTTTCAGACTTCTAAGAGCTCCTACACAATTGTGTGAGTAGAGGGTTTTGTCTACAACTGAGTAAATAGGGAAGAGCTTCTGCTGCGTTTAGACTTCTCCTGAACTTCCACATTACTGCAATGTATTCTGCACAGTATCATTAGCCAGATGCCACAATTAACTGGTAATTAAAAATAACATCAAATTATTGTTGCTATTTTACTTCTGTTCAAAAGAAAATCATACTCCTTTTTTGCATCCATCTTAGGTTTAGGTTTCTATACACTCTCCAAGACTCTGAAGATCATATTGTTGCCAGAAGGGTATAGAATAGCTCTGGACAGGCATTTAGGTGGAGCTGTGTGTGAAAGAGGCTCCACGGGAAGCAAGTGGAGCTAAAAACCCTGCAACTTGGGATGCCTGGGTAACCACACCACAGCCTACAGACAACAAAGCAGCAGAGTCTGCAGTCCAAATTAAAATTGTTTGGCTTAAAACGTTGCAGCATCTCTCAGACTGGTGTCCTGCCCCCAGGAGCCAGCCCTGTTCCTCTTCTACCATTGCAGTGCTGAGCCTCAGTTACTCAAGACCAACAGGCACAAAACGGCTGCTGCAGAGCATCTGCACCCATGGAGATCTCCCAGCCCAGAGCTTGTCCCAAGGTGCACTCCTGAAAGGAGTAAATCCTTACGCTGCAGGAGCATGGACTGCAGCAGTGCAACTTCCCAAAGGTAACCAAATCAATGCACGCCCTACCTCTGATAAGGATCTGCAATCACAAACTCCCGTTAAAGGCTCATTAAATGCTTTTCCCTACTCAAGTGACAGATGGCAGAATTGTACTTAGAAGATAGCTGGAGACCCATCATCTCTCACATCCATTACATCTGGAAAAAGAATGCCCTTTCAGAATGTCTTCTTCTTTCCACTATTTAGGAAAAAACCAATTTAACCTGCTTTGCCAAACCTGACCTTCAGAAATGCTGCCACTCTACTGATTTCAACATCTCACAGTACTGCTAGAAATTCAGAATAGCCATTTCTAGCTAATTTTATGTGCCTGTCCATACTAAGGCCAACAATATTTTGAAGTACAGCGTAGAGTAGTTAGCATCTCTTAAACACTTTGGCATCATTTTATCATACATATCAATTAGCAGTGGTTATAGCAACTTACATGGGAGAAAATCAGAAAGTTCCTGTCTGGTTTCCTACATGAATCAAACATCTTTTGACAATGATTTCACATGTGATACGTCAAATATTAATATAAATATCATAGGCTTAGACTATCCACATTTCTACCATAAGAGTGAAAATTACACTAATATGTTAATTGCAGTCAGCTTTAATTCCACTGCTTTCACCTTTCCTCTGTGATTGTTGTATTTGTAATTAAATTCTCTCTTGTTTGTTTGAACAGTAACATGACCTTCATGTCAGACATGCATCAGACGAAAATTACCTGATCTGAGAAAAGTAAACATTGTTGAATAGCTTGGTGGCAAAGACACCCAGGCCAGTTATTAATGCAGGTCTGTCCTCCTATTAGCTTCACACATTAATTTAAATAAGCACTGATCAACAATGAACTCAATTAAGTAACAGAGAGTGTAGAAAGGTCTTTTCTTACAAAGGAGAGCACAGATTTGGCCAATATCTGTAGTATCTAAAGAGTGTTATTATGCAACAAGAGTGAACCACTGGCAGCAAGATTTGGACTGGCACTGCTAACAAGCCACATAGTTTTCACAAATAAATTTGGCACTAGATACCAAAAAGGTTAATTTACAGCAGCTGTGATTGACACGGAGAATCCGAGGGCTTGTGATGTAGCCTTTGAACTGTACCACAGCCTTAGGAGCTATCTCAGGTTAATTAAACTTGAAAATACCATCCAATAAAAATCATCTGCCTCCTACCTACAGCACCCGCTTTATCATGAGGAATCTTCCTCGACAGTTTCTGTCTGGCACATAGGCCTAAAAAAAAAAATCCAACTAGAAAACAAAGTGCTTTCAGCAAAGAAAGTGGGTCACAAACAAGAGTCTCTATCTAGTGTATGCTTATCTGCCACATATACTCTTAACCTTACTCACATGGTACACGTTCCCTTACAAATATTTGTGTGCATACAAAACTCAGCTAACTGCACAGTCTTAGTAATAGTTCAGAAATAACGAATAACTTAAAACGAAAATAGGCTGAAGAACTACAGGATGTGCATTCACAACTCTGAGCACATTTAGCTCCACTATGAAGCATTTGTCGTTAAATCAAAGCTACCTTAGCCAGCAAGTTAAATGAAAATACACAAATGCCTTGAGAACTACCACAGGCGACTTCCTACAGGGGATTTCACCGACATGCCACCAGTGTCCCACCAACGGAAACTACTCTGACTACTTGGGGAAAACAGGAAAAAAAAACGACAACCCGCACTAACACATCGTATCCCATTTTTATGCTCCCATCATACGCTTTATTAAGAGTCCAAAGCAGGAGTTACAGACTCCGGGCGAGGGGCACTGCGGAGGGGAAGCCGCTCCCTTCCCGCCCGAGCCGCCTCTCCCCAGGGCACCTTTGGCGCCAACCCCGCGCACGCAGCCCCGCCGCCTCAGGGGCCCGGGCCGCATCCCCCCGGCCCCCGCGGGGCTCGGGACCGTCCCCACGCGGCCCGGACCGCGCTGCCCGGCGGAGAAAGCCGCGGGACGAGCCCGGCCCCGCTCTGCCCCTCCGCTCCCGGGTCCCTCGCCGGGCGCGTCGCGCTCGCCCGCGCCCCACGGGCCGCCCAGGCCGCCGCCGCGGCCCAGCGCGCCGCCCGCGCCCCCCGCGCGGCGGGGTCCCCGGAAGGCCGGCCGGCCGCCCGCTCTCCCCGACAGGAAATCCTGGCTGGGCTGGGCGCTGCGGAGGGAGCCGCGGCGCCGGGTTCCGGGGGAAGTGGAATTATTTTTTACCAGCGAAGAGATCAACTTCCACATCCGGTAACAGGGCCCTATACAAAGGCGCAGACTGACCTGGAAAAGCTTGGCCGGCCGGGGGGGGGTGAGGGAGAGACGGGGCGCGGGGACGGGCCCTTACCGTGCTGCCGGCCCGGCCGCCGCCGCCGCCGCCGCACCGACCCGGGGCTCCGCAGGCCGAGAGCCCCACACGAGAGTCCGCGCCGCGCCCGGCGGAGGGACACGGCGGGCGGGAGGGGAGTGGCGCGGCTCCGCGAGGCCGTGCCCCGCCGCGGGCGCGCGGGCGGGCGCGAGGCGGCGCGGGGCGCCCCGGGCGGGCCCGGAGGGGCGCCCGGCACTTACCATGGGCGCGGGAATTACCTTATTAACACAGACATCGAGGCGAAGGGGCGCGCGGAGGGATACGGCCTCGCCGCCGCACCGCGCGCATGCGCGCCGCCGCGGGGAAAGGCGGGGAAGCGCGGGCTGGAGGGGCCCCGCCATGTTCCGTCCGTGCCGCTGCCCGCCCGGCGGGGGCAGGGCAGGGCAGGCCCCGCGCTCTCGGCGGGGCCTCCCTGGAGGCAGCTGGTGGAAAAAGAGCAGGGGTCGCTGTCCCCGGTTACTCTGTGCCGCAGGGTGGCGGGGATTGCGTTTCCCGCCTCTTGGTTGCTGGGGCTCTGCTTGTGCTCCCAGGTGAGGGTACGCTGTCTGAGCGTGGACTTGGCTGCCTTGCCTGCCTGAGGCAGGGTTTTAGAGATGATCACGGAATCAGTTCGGTTGGAAAAGGCCTCAGAGAGCATAAGAGTCCAACTTGTGACCCAACACCACTGTGTCAATTTAGGCCACGGCTCTGAGTGCCAGGTCCAGCCTTTCCTTCAACACCCCCAGGGACGGTGACCGCCACCTCCCTGACAGCCCCTTCCAATGTCTAATCACCTCTTCTGTGAAGAAATTCTTAATGTCCAACCTAAGCCTTCCTGACACAAGTCAAAACAATATTCTCTTGTCCTTGCAGTGGTTACCTGGGAGAAGAGGCCAACTCCCTCCCACCTGGCCACAGCCTCGTATCAGGGAGTTGTAGGGAGTGATAAAGTCACCCCTGGGCCTCCTCCAGGCTGAACACCCCCAGCTCCCTCAGCCACTCCTCACAGGACTTCTGTTCCAGGTCCCTCACAGCTTCATTGCCCTTCTCTGGACCTGCTCCAGCCCCAAAATGTCCTTCTTGAATTAAGGGTCTGAGAACTGGACTCAGTACTCAAGGTGTGGCCTCACCAGTTGCAAATACAGGAGAAGCTACGTTTTGGGATTATAGAGATGGGATTTGATGGGATGACAGCTCCAAAATAGTCTTCAGTCCTTGTTGCTCTTTCAGAGGGCTCTGGCCTTCAGTCCCAGGCTTGTACTGAACTTGACAGCCCAGGCCCTGGAACATTTCTGTCCCAGTTCTGTTTCAACAATGCAAAATGGTTGTGCTCACATTCTCCCCAAAGCTGTTCCAAGTCATAAATCTGCTACCACAGTGAAGCATGGATCTCATAATCTTCATCCTTCAAGGAAACATACCAACGACAAAATTCCAGTCTGTTATTTTGGAGATTATAATACACACTAGATAACCAGAGGAATACCTGTAATAACATTGTTTGCAGAGCCATTCTTATTTGCCTTTGTCCTACCTAATGTACAAAAAGCTTTGTACAAAATATAAATAACGATATTCCACAGAGTAACCATTTCTGTGTTGGCCCCTGTGGACTGGTTTTTCTAGGCGTGCTCAGCCAGAAGGCGGCACTAGAAAACAATTCCAAACACCTTGGGGCTGCCACTTGTCACCCAGGGCACAGCAACCTTAAATCCAACCTTCAGCACATTTCTCTTTCGTGGTTGGCAAGTGTATGTGTCGCTCAACAAGAATTTAGCTTTTGATTTACGCAGCAGCAGTAGACACAGAATGTTACAATGTCCTCCCAGGCGTGTGCCAATAAACAGGAACAATTGGTGGTGTTAGCAGCAGTGCTACAGAAAAGCCAAAATTTCCATATTAATGACAATCTTTCATAGAGGTGAAGAATGCAGTCTGTACTTGGTCCATTAGCACTGTATATCCATTTTCATTATTATGATCACAAAATAATCGTGTATTTTTTTACAGGATTCACCGAAAGTACATGTGAGAGAGAGACACTGGATGGCTGATGTAGGCAAGTCAGAACACATTTCACATCTGTAAATTACCTGGTTTCTACATTTTACCCCGCTTTAGAAGACAGACTTTTTTTTTAGCTAAATAATCTAATATATTCTATTAAAAAGCACAACAATTTCTACTGTTTAGAAGTATTTTCTTTATTTATTTATTTATTTAACACTGCTACACAAGTACATACGTGTTGATAGGAAAATGTGTTCTAACCCAAGGCAACCACAGCATGTTATAACATAATCAACATAAAACACATTAGCATGTTTTAACAAGCTCTGGAGTGGGGTAAAGCTAATTGCACAGGCAGCTCCTCCCCAACACCTTTCTATATATGGCTTGGATTTGCCCATACAAATAAGTACAAAGGTTGTATCACACAATTTTTTTCATATAAGAGAAACAGTAGAAAGGGATTCTCTTGAGTCCAGTTTGGAGAGCAGTGAGTATGAGAGTGAACATTAATTTGTACCCATCCCAGGCTCTGACATCAGTGGACTTACCACTTCCATCTTGTCATAACTTTCTGGCATCACCCACCCTGGCTAAAACACATAGAGCAGGTCTGAAAAAGGCACTTAGAAAAGCGTGGTGTTACTAGTACTCAATTCAGCTTAAAGTTGTTGGAATCTATCAACTTGCTTTGGTGTTAACCTCTCTGCACAACATAGAAGACGTAGCACTGTTCTCATTTCTCCCAGAACCTTTCACATGATCACTCACACACACTGCAAATTAGAGATGGAGGAATTGTTTGAGCTTTTCATGTGCCCAGTACCAACCACCCTTACTGTACCACTAGGTGCTGTGATACAGTTCATCTTCCTGGACAAGGAATCAGAACGATTTTGGAAGGCTACATGGGGACGGGCATCTCCCCGTTTTCTAAAGCGGCTGACAAAAACTGCTCCAGCTCACAAGACATTTCTATTGGCAAAACTGAGCACCAGGTTGAAATGTTGTAATTGAATCCCCTCACCCTGTGACACAGTTAGGGGACAGGCCAGGACTGTGGCAGCACAGAGCATCTCTCCTCCATTTGTGCAAGAGCTCCATGGCAGGACCGGCCTCTCCCCTTCTCCCAGCGTGGCTACACCAGCGTGTCGACACGTACCTGCCATCCCTGGGGAAACGATGCTTGTAGTACCACCACAAGCTGCACATAAAACACTGCCATCAGCAAAAAACTTGGAGTGTCCCCTGTCAATCCACTTTTCCCTAGACAAAAGATAGGATATTTTTATAAGGAGAGGTGTCTCGCCTTCCCACACCCGACTGCACAGTGCAGCAGTGAGCCAGGTGAACACTCCATACAAACGCTGGATGCCCTACAGAATGCGACAGACCCCAGAGCCCGCTCTTAGTGGCTTGGTCTCGGTAACAAATGTCCCGGTCCCGAGACGAGGAGCCGGGCCCGGCGGGGCAGCAGCCCACGGGGTAACGCCGCGCTCCGGGAGCGCTCCAGGGCTGCTGGGTGATGTCGGGCCGAGGTGACCGCCTCTCCCTCCCCTCACACCGCCCCCAGAGCCACCCCAGCTCCGAGGCAGCTCCACGGCGGGTCTGTGTCTGCATCCCCCGCCCGACCCACCGCGACCAAGCCTCAGAGGGCCCGCAGGAGAGCGGCACAGCCAGCACTTCCCCCGCTCCCCCGGGGCCCGAGCCGGCCCCGCGGCGCCGATAGGGCCGGGACAGTCCCCGCCCCCGCGGGGAGCGGAGGCCCGGGAGGAGGGAGGGAAGCAGGGAGGGAGGGACGCTGTCGAGTTCCGCCCTAGCAGCCATGGTCGCGTAGCGTCTGCTCGGCGGCCGCGCTCGGACATGGGCCTGCCCCGGGCCGGCGGGCGGAGGCAGCGAGTCCCCGCGGCGGTGAGTGCGCGGCCGGGCCGGCTCCGGGCCGGCGGGGAGCGAGGCCTGCGGGGCAGGGGGGCTCCGGGAGGGGCGGGCGCCCTTGGAGGGATCCCCGGGCCCAGCCCCGCCGTGCCGGGGGAGCGGCCCTCGAGGGGCTGCGGAGGACGGGGGAGCCGCTCTGGGCCGCGCAGGGAGAATCGGGCCTGGCCCGGCGGGGAGCCGGCGCTGTGACCTTGGGCAGCCCGCAGTCCCCCGGCCTTAGCCCGGCCAGGGTGAGGAGCGAGCGGGGCCGGGGGAGCCGCCGCCGAAGCCGAGAGCGGCCGGAGGAAGATGGCAGGGAAGCGGCGCTTCCCAGAGTGCCGCACTCCTGCGGCCGGCGAGCTGCGGTGTCATGGAGACTGCCACAGCCCGGCCGGGCCGCCGCAGCGCTATTGACCGCCCGCTCAGAAACTTGAGGGAGTTTTCTGCCTCTCCGTCACCTCCCCGGCTTCTTATCACCTCTGCTGTTTTGCCTGCGCCATTGAAATGTTCATTTATCTAAATAAGGAGTAGAACTCTTTGTGTTTTTACACATAGATAGAATAACTTCCGAACTCCCTGCAGAAAATCCAGTGTATTTCTTTGTAAGAAACTTTATGGTGTCTTTCTTTCCCCTCAATGTTAGTTAAACTGTTGGATGGTTGTCCATCAGAGGGTTTTCTCCGTATGTGGAGAGAGTGATTGCCAGGCTTGGTGGTGCAGGATTCAGCAGGATTCAGCCGGAGAGGGACCCGTGGTGTGTTACTGCCCTGGTGACTGGTGGCTGCCAGAGCAATGGTGAAAGTTTGGGTGCTCTCTGTGAGCATAACAGGCTTGCTGTAAGAAGCCCCAATGGGTGTAATCATCCTGTGCACATTAGGTTGCAGCACCAAGGCCTGTAGTATTAACAGTGCCGGAGCCTGGAAGAGAGCTAGAGGGCTCACAGGACTAAATATGCTGATTGATTGTGTAGTTCAATCAATGTAAAATTCTCAGTCTCTATGCTCACACTGATAATCTTAACAAAACCAACTCTTGTGTACTAAGTGCAGACAGTAAAACTTAATTCTGAGAAACCCAGTTAACTTAATGCTCATGAGAAGTCCATTTCTCATTTGCTCAAGTGCTAGAGACAAAAATAAGTAAGTGAATAATACTTTATTACATACCTGAATTGGTAATGCCCAGTACTTATGTCAGTATTTCACAATGTGTTAGTGTGTGCACTGCTTGCAGTGTAACTGCTTCTGTGCGTTGTTCTTGCTGTGGTCATTCCACTTAAAGCTTACTCATATCCTTAGTAAAACCGGCATGATAATTAGATGTTGAAAAACCTGTTACCAACAGGTATGTTTCCCTGTCAGGGTAAAACTAGCCACTCTTAAGTATGTCAAATGCCCATAAACATACGAGCATGACTTCACTTATATTTTTGGGATATTGGCCTGGTTTTCAGCACTCATAATAGGTATGAAAAAGGAGCCTGAGATAATACTTCAGCTGGGGATAGAAAAGATCCCAGATTTTGAGTTTGATCTTAATTTTTAAGAAAAAAGTTGACAAACCTGAAATAGGTTGTTTCTTTATCCTCATAGGGTTGACTGATAGTAGATTTAGCTATTACAACTTCTTCAGTCCCTTGGGTTCATGGTTTTATGATCCAGTTTTTATGTTGAATAGTTCCAAACTGTATTTGTGCAACTTATTTTGCTGGATTCCTCCACTGAGACTAGGCCAGTTAGGAATAGAATTTCTGCAGAAAATTGTGTTCAAAATCAGATGGTAATATTTATTTATGAAGGAGCTGATTTGGATTCTGAAGTCATAGTCTTCCCAAAGCTTGCTCAAAGATGAAGGAAATAAACCATGTTCATTTGTGGATAAGGAAAAATTGAGGTAAAGCACACCTTAAAATTTAGTAGAAGCTTAAGAAGTTTTAAGTGTCCTTATGAGCTAAGACTGAGCAGTCAACTGGCAGTCAACAATGGTCACTCTGACCAATCCAGTTAGAGGATTTTTGATGCATAAACCTGAAAATGTTTGTTACAGATCCAAAATTAAGATTCTGTATAGAAGAATGAGTTAGAAACTGCAACTGAAATCTCATATCAACTTATGACATATGCAGTGTATATTTTGATTAAGTGCGTGGCTGAGAATTTGATTTTTTAAAAAAATCTAGAAAATGTTATTCCTTATCCATTCTTGCTCATTTCATTGCAGCATATTGTATGAATTGTGGTGCTGTGGGAAGTCAAAGAGTAATACTTCATCAGATACTGTGGTTAGAAGTTCATGTTTTAAAAAAAGGTACAGAAATTCCTTTTAATCAGAAAATAGAAGTTCAGCAGTGAACTTGTGTGGCAGTTTAAAGACCTGCAGTTATAACTTAGTGACCCTAGGAAAACGTGGAAAGACAATTTTTGTTTCAGGCCAAAGCTCAGAGCTGGCTTTTATTCACTAGTTCTGCATTTGTATAGATGATGTTCCAGAAGATCTGCCCTTTTCAAGGTGTGTCAGCAGCACTTGAGAATTTACTGACATCATTAAATGGTTCATCTTCCACATAATCTTGGGGCTTTTTTTGCTCATATGCACGCAGCACTCTAATGCTTTGTGCATATCTTATTCAGACTGCGTATTTAGTTACAATATTCTGTCAGAACACAACCAAATGCTGCCACTTAAGATTAAGAAAATACTGGTTACATAACAGAGCAAACATTGAAGATATATTTGGAAAGGACTTAAAGCTTCAAAGGAAAAGTCTATTTACAGTTCCATGGAGAAAAAAAAAAGCCAGGTAAAGACATGCTCTGAAGGTAGAATGAGACAAGCAATACTAAAATCTTAATAAGAGCAAAGCCTTTCTTTATGAGGTTGCAAAAAGTATGTCTTTGTTTTAGGCTAAAAGGCTTTTGTATTGGAAGGGTCTTCTTTGGGGCAGGGGGGTGTCTGTGTTTCGTTTCTACTGAATGCAGTTGTAATGAATTATCTGCCTTATTTTCGATACCCAAGTATCTCCCTGAAAGTTAAAATTGAATATATGACACATTATATAGGGAAAACAATGTTGTAAGATGAGTGAGGTATGGGATATGTGTTTAATTTTATGTATTAAAGATAGTATTTGAGGACTTCATTAGAATTATCTGGAAATGAGTCTCCTAAAGGGATTTTTAACAAATTTTTCAGTTTTAAAAAGCTGATACCTACTTGGAAATTAGCAAATAACAGCATCCGTGTTCAAGCAGTAAGTTACTTTGCTAGATATTGTTTAGTCTGACCTTGGCATACCAGACCTTCAACCGAAGGTTTGTGTTAACTTAGTATTTTTGTTTGATAAGCAGTTCCTAGGCCAACAACAGTTAAACTGGTAATACTCTGTGCAGTAGTGACTCCAAGGAGTACAACAGCTCAGAGCCTTGGGAAGGGATCCCATTCCCACCTTCACTTCTCATTCTGAACTGCACATGCCAAGCACTGCCCTTGCACAGGCTGTGCAGCCTTTCTGCCTCTTCAGCAGGCAGAATTGGCTCAGTAAGAGGTTGGGCAAGTACCAGAGCAGCATGAGAAAGAGGGAGGGGAATTGGGACCACCTCATTTGGTGTGGTAGTCAGCTACAGATGGATTTGGTTGGGTGAAATTGGTTTTTTTGGTCACACTTGTCATGCTGCTCATCACCTTGAGAGTGAAAGGGAAATGCTCCACCTTCATCTTGTCAAAAGCCACGTAGTGGTAGTAACTAACGTAGGGAGTAACTAACTTGCTGATACCATTTGAGTGTCTTTCTTCTGATGAGTCCCCCTTAATTTCTTCAGTATTGCTCACATCTTAATGTCTCACCACTTGCTTGTGAGGGAGCTCAGTTCCTCCCCTGCCACCCCCAAGGCTAAAATAGCTTACTGTGTACCAGATACAAAGAGCTTTAGTTAGACTGTCTGCAGGAGACTTCATGGACTTCCCCATCTCAGACAACATGATGTAATAGTCCCTTGTGACCAAACTCTGCTCAACTTCCAAATGAAAGCACAAAGTCAATGGCACCAAGGAGTTGAAGACCTACAGGATGTCCAAGAAGTTTCAAGTTGACTTTAATGGTAGCAGCCATCCTGTTCTCAGCTTATCTCTTTGCAAGACATTAGAAGTAAATTTTCCAAGGGGGTAGTGTGTATTTGCAGAGTACAGAGGAGTCTGCTAATTTTTGATAGTATACTTGTTGGCATTTCAGTAGAATAAATTTGTGGTTGTGTTTGAACATTCTTGAGTCAGCTTTTTTTTTTTTTTTTAATTCTTCTGTTAGCAATATAGTGCTGGACATTCTTGGTAAATTATCTAAAGTTATTTCAAATAATTCTGTCACTTTGGGAGGATTAATTTATACTGTTAATTGTTCAGACACTGTTTGCCAGTTCACATAAGGTGAGATAAATTAGGTAATAAACCCACACAAGTAACTGTAACTACTGTGTTAAAAGTAATTGGAATATAATTAGGCTCTTCCTACCCTTTTTTTCCTCCTCCAGAAAAATATTGATAGAGACTTCTAAGAAGCTGTAACATCCTAGAAGGGACATAAGTAACAACATTAACATGCCTGCTGTGGCATCTGTACCTAAGGAGCTCTACCTCTCTACTTCCTTGAAAGATCTCAACAAGAAGACAGAAGTAAAACCTGAAAAGACGAGTACAAAAAGGTATATATATGCTATAATTGATTTTGAATTAATATTTAAAATATTAATGGTTCCATTGTTGTGGATCTAAATTTCCTCCATTATTTCTGCAAGATATAAAGTTTTCAGTAATCCTATGTATGGATCTCACCTGTCACAGTGGATATTCCTACTGCCTAAACATGATTTGGACAGAGCACAATGCCCATGAAAATCTGCATACTTTGAGGAAAGGCTATATAAATGCAAATCCGTAAAAATGATAAAAACTTTAGCAAGTGTCTGAATGCTTTGCCTCTAGTATTTTTAGACAATGATTTAATTTTTTCTTACTATGAATTAGTTTTTCCTAGAAAAAAAAATTATTCTTAAAAGGGAATAGAACCCTTTTCCATATCTCACTATGGTACTTAATTATGGAAGACTTTAAATAAGGCTAGTAAACAAACTAGCAAAGATGAACATTATTTGGAGGAACATGATTGCAATTCATATTTAATGAAAGCTTTATATTAAGGTGGTAAAATCAAATGCTTAATATATGGGTGAAGTCTGTAAACACTTAAGATGGCATCTTGTAATGGAAGGGTGTTTGGGGACAAGTCAAACACGTGCCTTACTCCTCCTCTTTGGTTTCAGTTATGTGCAGAGTGCCCTTAAGATTTTCAAGGCAGCAGAGGAAAGCAGACTGGATGGAGATGAAGAAAAAGCTTACATCCTGTACATGAAATATGCAGCTGTTTATAACCTCATTAGAAAGAGACCTGATTTTAAGCAGCAACAGGTATAAAAGCTTTCTGGCTGATCTCTTCTGCACTGGTCAAAGTATGAGAAGTAGAGAGATTTACACTAATGCACATTCAAAGGATCACACTGGTATTAAGTAAACTGTCTCACTTATGGTGCTGTATTTTCTTTCCTGTTTTTTGACACGCCTGGTGTTAACTGTTTTTACAGTTTTCTTTTAATGTATGAACTATATAAATTGTCAGATCTGTGAATATTTTTTCATGGAAAGGTATTTCTGTAATTTTTCCCAGTCAGACTTTTTTGGTGAAGTTGCGTTGCCTAGCTTTTATTTATTAGTGCTGTAAAACAATTTTACTTACAAACTTGTGTTTGAATGGAAAATATTTTGATTCAAACCAGTTCCTTTTGTTGGCATTAATATCATTATAATACCAACTCTCCCTACATTAGTGACTCTTGACATGCATCCAAGTAGGCTTTGTTAAACTGTGTATTTATGTGATGTGATGCTTGTTATTTTAGGATTATTTTCATTCAATTCTGGGACCTACAAATTTAAAAAAAGCTCTTGATGAAGCTGAAATTCTGTCGGACAGCCTTAAACTCAGGTATGTAATACAGTTGATGGCTAACACATTGTTCCTTATACCTGGAGCCTGTACCTATGCCAAGTGCAGGTTTTCATGTTATCTAGTAGTAAGCAATTGCACTTGAGTAAACCATAGGTACCTGAAACTCTTGAGAGCTTAAATTTGTTCCCAGAAGTCTTTTACCAGAGATAATTTTCATTGCCACACGCTCCAATAACTTGTCCCTTTATACATTGGCTGCTCATTCCTGGTAACTTTGGTTTGTTGACAGTGTCTCCTAGTTTTGTTTATTGACTAATAAAAAGAAACCACAAGGTCTGAAGAGCAATTTTCTCCTCAACCTTTTAATCATAAGGTCATCTGAACCCAAATATATTAATGAATGTTCCTAACAATCAGATATGTTAAAAAGTCCTCCTAGTCTGGATGTAGTTTACACTAAGAAATGCCAGGTTTTGATTCTTTAGCCACACCTTTCCTCTGCCACTTGCAGCCATGTGTACAGAATGCACAGTTCTGCCACTATGTAAATGAGCAGATGCTAATGGGATTTTGGGTACCTGATTGACAGCTGTCAGGTTACATCTTTGTACCATAAGCCACAAAATTGTGTTAGTCAGAAGTTGTAAGGTAGGATCTATCTTTAGGTGGTATTTAACACAGAACTTTTTACTTCCAGCCTTCCCTGCTTCTTGCATCCTTAGCGACTTTCTCACTCTTTAACTCTCTCTCTGCAGCTGGGCACATTTCCCTTCACAAGTGTCATGTCCCACCCCTCCCAAGTATTCTTGTGAAAGCATATTTTATGCCCTCCAAAGTGCTAAATCTATAAAGTTAGTTTAGGTGAACCATGAGTGTAGTTACATGTATGTGAAGAGGGACTTCACAAAGATGTCTCATCATACTGTGTATGAAACCATCTCCAGATTTTCTTTGTTTAGGTAAGTCTTACAATTCAACAGAGCTACAAATTCACTCTAAGAGTAAACGTTGATAGAATCAGAGAAACCCAAAATGTAGAGACTTGTTGTTTAAATGACTTTTTATGAAAGGAACAGAGTTTTGAAATTGACACAGTAACTTTTAACTACTCTGGCAAAATGTGTAAATATTTAAAGGTAATAGAAATGAAACATGACTCCTGCGTAACTACAGAAGTAGTGTCAAGGAAATTATTTGTATAATTTCTTCCCCAGGCAGTAGGCCAGCAAATAGTTTGAATGTTAATTGTTAACTAAAAGTGGAGCTGCTGAAACACCACTTGTATAGGGGCAGGAATACCTACATGAATGACCTGCTATGTGCTTCACAAGTATAAATGGGAAATTGATGGGTAAATATTTCATATTGACCAAATCAAACTCAAATCTGAAATGTGCTTTAGTGTCACCAAGTGGGAACAAAATGCTTATTTCTAATAAAATACTTGGGATTACTGTTGTAATATATTGGAGCTGTGTAAGTCATGGGTAGCTACCCTCTTCTGTGGAAAATGAAAAACGTTTAGAGATACCATAGCTAAGCATGACCTCGGGTTTAGAGAAAAAATTGGCTTTACAATCAGTGGCTATGAAATAGGACTCTTCACCTTTTTAAAACTCTGAATACTTCCTTTAAAATTCCTGCCTGAAGACTTAATGACTTTGATATAAATAATCCAAGGTTAACCAAAACCACAATATTGAAAAAAGGCATTTTTTTTCCCTAATAGATATGAGGAAGCTGAAGTTCGGAAAAAACTTGAAGAGAGGGACAGACAAGAGCTGCAGAAAAAGCAAGAACCAAAAGATGATGGAAAGAGCTCCGCCAAAAACTCCTCAGAAAGTGCTGTGGATTCCAAAGGAAAAAGCCAAAGGGTAAGTGAGGATGCTTACAAACTCTCTAATTCAGTCTAAATGTACAGTTTCAGTCTAGAATTTGGTCTCTGCTAGTAGCTATTTCCAGTTCAGAATCAAGGTGGGGTTTTTTTGAATTAACTTACTCTCCATAACCCTTCTTTGACATTTCTTTGGAATATGTTAAGTCCTACCAGCCTCCAAGGCTTGTATAAGATAGACTGAGCTTTATGGTAAAGTCAAATTCTGTTTTGTGCTAGAATTAGCATGTGCAAGAAACCCAAGATAATGGTGATAAACTGGTATTAAGGACAACTTGTCTCCATTTTAGGAGAAGGTTGACTTTTTAGCAGTAGTGTGGAATCACTTATTTTTCTACAAATACTTGAAGAATTTCTTCTGGTAGATGATGGTGTCCTAGGTTTTATTACCTTTTTAACTATTTTCTGTCTAGGCAGGGCAGCAACCTTAGTATCCTTCAAGTACATTTGTCAGCACATCTTCAGAAGCAGCTCCCTTGTGCTGTGTTTCTTCCTGTGGCTTAACTGTTTGACCAATTTCCTTCAGGCTCAGTGAGAGTCATTGTCTGTTGGCCACCTTGGTTCTGAGTATTACACATTAAACTTTTTTTTTTAATCTTATAACACAGATTAATGGTGAGACGAAGCATTCACTGGAAAGGAAGGATCAGTCTGATAGCCTGAGTGGTAAGAGATGCACTGCTCACACAAATGTGAAAAAGGCTTCTGTATGCCTGGGCACTAATCACCTCACAGCTGCACCACTTCTCAGGAGTTACTTCACAGTTAAAATATTTTGATGAAATTCTAGTATCCTGCATTTCAGTTATAACAAATTAGTCATTAATTAATTAAACTCGGTATTAAAGCCTTCATTACTTCTTATAAACTTAGAAGGCTGTAGTTAGTTTTACAGCTGTTCAGTAGCTAAAGCTGAACTAGTCCTGAAGTGGTGAGGTCAGAAAGAAAAAACAGTTCTACAGCTGATATACAAGGCTGAAATATGACAGCTTACTCAGTTAAATACAGAATTTTTCCTTTCCCCTCACAACCTTCTGCTTTTTGTTCTTGGAGTGAGTATGTGAAAATGTTCTTTAGAGTTCTTAAGAGGAACAGCTGCAGCATGTAGTTCACAAATGCTTGCCTATATAGCTTGATTTAAATGAGACCACAATAAGTTAAACTTGTTTGTCACTGAAATATTCAGTATTGCCTAATTTAACAGATCAGGTGCTGATCACTACAGCAGTGGGAGCAAAAGGCTGACACTATTTATTCTGTACTGTCTCACTTCCATGACTTTGTGGGACTTCTGTTTCATGTCTTTGCAGTCTTGATTGCACCAGTCAGATCCCATAGCCATTCAAAGCTGTCTTCATTTATAATGTAGCTTCTTACATGTAATTGCTTCTCTCTTTCAAGGAGCAGTCACACCTGAGAAACTGTTTGCAATGATGTCAGACAAAAATACTGAAGTGCTTATAATGGATGCTCGAAGAGTGAAGGATTATCAGGAATCCTGCATTCCAAAATCCATCAGCGTCCCAGAAGAAGCTATCCGTCCTGGGTATGAAGTGATGTTAAATGATAGTGAAATATTTAATTTTCTAAAAAATTCCATGCTTTTAAAGCTTGTACACCTAGTGTCAGAATCCCTGCTGTGTACCAGTGGGTGAGATGTATCTGCACAGCTCTGTTCTTGCAGGTACTCACTTCAAAACAATGTATATTTATTTTATCCAAGTACATAAATATCTATGGATTACATATTGTTGGACAAAATGTTAATTGTACATGAATCTTTGAATGCATGTTAATACATTTCAGAGATACTGCTAATCTGATTGAAGCTAGACTCCCAGAGGATTCTAGAGATCCATGGAAGAGGAGAGGACAGTTTCATTATGTTATACTGCTAGACTGGTTTAGTACTGCTGAAGACTTAAAGCTGGGAACAACTCTTCAGAGCCTGAAAGATGCACTTTTTAAGGTTGGCAGTTTCATGTTTTAATTCATTTATTAATTCATCTTAAATAAGGTCTTGAAGCACCTGTATTTACAAAGTATATGGAGGCCTTAATGGCACTTCAGTTGGTTGAATTTTCCAAGCCTGCTTGTTTTGATAGCAGAAGTGTAGTTTGAAGTTTCACATTGTACTCTAGTACATTATTAAACAGGTAAACAGAAGGATTCAACTCACCTCAACAACCAGCTCATCAACTTAGAGCTTTGCTGACAGAGTTAGTTGGGAAAGTACTTTGAGTACCCTTTCCCAGAAACAGTCACCCTCTGTCCTGTCCTAGCCACAGCAATTCCTTATCCCTGGGAGCTGCCTGGCCTCCTGCTCAGGCAGGCAAAGAGGGGCAGCTGCTTTGTCCTGTCAGCCAGGTACTTCCTACAGTGGAGGGGCTTCAATGAAGGGGGCTCCAGAAATATTTTGAGCATGGTTAACTTTTCTGCATTATTGAATATAAGTTCTTGATAAACATTAATTTAAATTTGAGTTTCATCAGTGCAGGAAGCTTATAGACTCCACAGTGAGCAGATGCCCAACATTTTCAAGTCAAACTCTCGCTGAGGCTGTGTTGTCCCTCCCCTCTATAGAGGTGGCTCTCTTGAAGGACTGCAAATCTTTGTTATCTTGGCATTCAGGACTGGGGTTCAGAGAGAGCTCAGGCAGTTCTCCCTGTTTATTGCTTTACCAAATATTCTCTAAACCCTCTGTGTCTTGTTCAATACTGAGGACCTCAGGAGGAGGGCAGTGTGAAGCTTGAACTCTCAAGGGCTTTCAGAAAGTTAATGTTTTTTTCTTTCTAAATCACTAATCCCTCAGCAAACATACCAGATAAGAAACTGAAGCAAATACTGTAATAAAAATACTTTTCTGCATGGAGGATTGTTATGTGAAGTAGCAGTAAGTGGTTCTTTCTGTACTGGAAATATTCACACCCTGTTGTAGGCAGAGCCAGGAACCCAACTGTGCTGGGCATTCTCCAAACTCAAAGAGGATCTCTATTTTTGCAACCTCTTTAATTCTTGTTTAAAAATCTCAAAAATAATCTCTCCATTTAATGACTAGGCACAGAAATTTCAACAACACTATTAAGCTGTAAAAGTTTCCTTTCTATTTTTAAATCAACTAACTTTAAACTTTTTTTTCCATACAGTGGGAAAGCAAAACCATACTGCAGAATGAACCTTTAATTCTAGAGGGAGGTTATGAAAACTGGCTCCTTTGTTTTCCCCAGTATACAACAAATGCTAGAGTAACTCCACCCCAACACGGCAGGACTGAAGCAGTGACTGTTTCTTGTAAGTATAAGGGATGACACCCCACCAAGCATTTGTAGTTACTGGATGAGTCTTTAATTCATTCAGGTGTTTTTAGGAAAGTCTTGCTCTGGGTAAAAACTAAATTTTGGGTTGGAATGTGGGGGTTTATTTTGCTTTTGTAGTTTTGTTTTGAGAACTCTGTTATGGTTCCCTCCTCTCCCACCTCCTGCAGTGGATTTTACATATCCATCTCTGGAAGAGCCAGCTCCTGTGCCACCTGTTGCTGCTGTAAAGCCATGTCCAATAGAAACAATTGAAAATGAAGAAATGGGAGATAATTTGGAAGAGAGATTAAAATCACTTAACAAACCAAACATACAGGATGCTGCTGTTCCCAGATCTGACAGTTCATTTGTAGTTAATCCAGTGTCAATCACAAGAAGTATCCCTGAGGTGAGCTTTTTTACCTGTTCTTTTTTTCAGTTAGTATATGGTTAATCTGTGAGAGACCCACCACACCCAGAACTCCAAATCCACAAGCAAACACACTCAATACATTTGTTTAAGCCTTGTTCACAAGTATATTGGTACAGAGACTCTTGGTGGTCTGTGAAGCTGTGGTAACTGATCTACAGAATTCTGTGAAACTAAATATACTTAACAGAATAGCAGAGCTTTTCATTAATGTTTTTACATGAGCACATGAGAAATTAAGGATCAATAATTGTTCATTAATTCAGAAAGTTCATAAGCAAACTTTCTACTTAAAGCACATAGGATGAAATACAGAGACAACTGTTAAGCCATGGCTTACATTGGTTATTCCACAGGTCTGATTTCCAGTCACTGTATCTTCCTTCAAATAATAAAATATTTAGGTGTTTTGTCCCTCTTGGCCCAGTAGTGAAAGCATAGGAATTTGTTTCTTCCTTTTATGTGAATAAAACTTTGTAAAGACACCTTTGTAGAGTTCTTACACTAAAATAATGCTTTGCTTAGGAGACAGGTCTAAAAGGTCTCCACTTTATCCCTTCTAGATACAGCCTTTAATACAGATTTCATTCAAGAGACCCTTAAAGGCCTTATTTCTGTTTGTCCCTGAACCAGATGAGCTTTTATTTCTTCAGACCATTCACTTCAGCATCAAAAACAACCTACTGTCCTAGATTTGAGCATAAGCTATTCTTAAATACCCCTTCCCATCAAGATGTGCCTTAAGCACGTGCTTTGTCACATGACTGAGAGAGCCAAGCCCAAATTAGGCTGCCTGATTGCCCTAAGATGTTCACCTTTGAAAGCTCCAAAATAAAGGGTTGTGGTAATCAGTGCATAATGCTGTCCTTATGGCTCTCTAGGGCTGGTTTATTAGTTCACATCTGGAATGAGTACCTAATTTTACTGACAAGCAATTTGAATGAGCAGATTAAATGAAATTTAAAGATCTCTCTGGCAGAAGTCAACTTCATATCATCTTTATTCTCTTACAAATCTCACTTAGGAAGAGCTTAGCTAAGAGGCAGCAGTAGCTGTGGCGAGCTGTTGTTCTACACTCTGTGTTCTGCACCTGTGTTACAGGTGGATCGTACTAAAAAGCCGTCACTAAAAATCCTTGATGATAACAGAGCCAAGGCTCCAAGTGCAGTCAGTGACAGCCAGGCTGGTGAGAATGGAAGAATAGTTCCAGACCGCTCCACAAAGCCCGTGTATGATGCAAGGAGTGCTCTGACAGAAGAGGAAAAAAGTCGGGTCCATGCAGAAACTGCTGCTTTGTTGGAGAAAAACAGGCGGGAAAAGGAACTGCGGGAGAGGCAGCAACAGGAACAGAGAGAGAGACTCAAGAGAGAAAAAGAGGAACAAGAACGAAAAGAAAATGAAAAACAAGAACAAAAAGCAAAAGAAGAACAGAAGGAAAAGGAACATAAAGAAAAGCTACAGCAATCCAAAGAGGACAGAGAGCAGAAGGAGAGGGATGAACAAATAAAAAGAGAACAGGAGGAAAAGGAGCAAGAAAGAGCACACAGAGAAGCAGTAGAAGCAAAAAAGCAAAATAAAAATGAAGCAGAAAACATTGGTGCAAAAAGGATTGAGTTTGACAAAATATCCATGGAAGAAAGAGAAAAGGGAGCTCGAACACCAGAAACACAGAAACGGGCACTGGGTGATGCATCTCAGACCTTTGTGACTGTTCCAGGCAAGGTTAGTGAAAAAGAAAATCATCATCAAATGTGAAATAATTATGCACTTAAATCATCCTGAAGTCTAGTTTTAATCTAGAGATTTGAAATACATATTTGGATGTTTATTTAGACCATTTTTTACATAAAAGTAGAGGAGAGAGTTAAAACCAAGACACAAATAGATTTTTTTTTTCCCAAGACAGGCTTGTTTCTTTCTTGTAGGTGGGCAGCATGAAATCCCCACAGGATAATAAAACTTCCCACTCACATGGAGCTAGAAGGGATGATGGTTCATAGACTGCAGCCCTCTGTTTCAAAAATAGAAGCCTGGTGGTATTTATCTCTTGTACCAGCTCGGTACTGTGTGTGATGTTAGGGACACAGTGCTGTTGTAAGGAACCCTTTAGTGCCCCCAGCTGTAGAAAAGCTGACAGGGCAGGATTTTGTTGCCTGGCACAGGAAGCAAAGCAACACCCTCATCTAGGATTTTTGCTGAAAACGGTCCAGCTCCAAATCGTGGGGGGAAGGGAGGAGTGTCACAGTTCTTTCTTTCCTCATTCTCGAAAAAATTGCAGAATTTCTCAATGTACAAATCATCTGATCATAAAACAGGAGCCACTTGTGAAGCTGAGTTAACAATGGAACATGTCTTTAAAAGCATTTCTCAAGAACATGCATTAGGATATTTTCCTCTGCTTTTCCAATTGCAGTTGTTACTTGATAAAATTCTGATGCTTGTTTAATCCAAATGCAAAAGAAAGCCAAAATAAATCTTCCTGTGGAAACTTAGCATAGTCATTCATGAGCTTTTGACTGACAGAGCAACTTCACATAATCCCAAAATGATGGCCTGTGATCAACCAAATTCATGTTGGCTTCACTGTTTGCCTTTTCCATTGAGAGGTTTGACCAGTGAGGAGTAAAAGGGAAAAATGAAATTTTTCCCTGAAATTTAACAATAAATTGTAAACCCCACAACTTTTAGGGTGGAAAGTAGCATAGGTGAAACTTCAGCACTTTATTTATGAACTGTTGAAACTACAGAACAAACTGTAATACAGCATTCAGTTTCAAAACCTATTCCAGTGAATTGCCTGTAGTATATAGAAAGAATAAAAACTACCTGCTTTAACCACTTTGTAGTGGTACATGCATTTAACAACCAAAAAAAGAAAGTATAACTCTGCTTTATCAGCATTCTTTACTGACATGCCAGATGGAAATTGAAGCCTTCTCTCAAAATCTTTTGCAGCAAACGGGGGTTAAAGGACAACCAGACAGTGGAGCTCAAGGGCCAGGACCCCTTAGAGAGGATTCTGAACAAGATACTGAAAGACTTAAAGTAAATACAAATGTATTGTATGTAGCCAAAATAAGCACAGATGCTTTATTATATTACGTTAAATTCCACCTCTTTTCAGTTTTTAAAGTCATCATCTTAAGAAAAGACTATGCCGTATTTACAGTGTTCATTTGCTTTTTTTCATTTGTCATATTCATATGAAAAAATATTTGAAACTTTCATTAGAAGTCTTGATATATTTCTGGTGGCATTAACTGGCATTCTCCATTCTCCATCTCATGCATACACCTTCAAGGGTTACTTTGAGAGGGAAATAAGCTCAGCCTTATGTGTTTAACAGAAGCACATACTCCTATTATTTCCTGATTCTTCAGGGAAAAAAAAGTTTTGAGACTTTAATGAGACTGAATGGTTGGTTTGTTTTTTGGTTTTTTTCTGGAGTGTGTCAACAAATGGGTTTTGTTTGGATTGAATGATAGAAAATACTAAATTACCATTACAATACATTGTATTTCTGTCTATAATCAAGGATTTATTGTACTGTTTTCACTGAATCATGTAACTCCATAGAGAAGTGACAGGCAGCTTGTTGCTCTGCATAGGTAACTGTACATACCTGACTTTTCTCTTTGTTTGTCAGTCCCAGCGGGAGCCATTAATGAGAGCACGAAGTGAGGAAATGGGAAGGATAGTCCCAGGGCTGCCTGCAGGTTGGGTAAAGGTAACTCCTCTTCTGATATGAAAATCAAATTTTCTTGTGTAGTTTTGTCCTGCATTTGTCCTGTGTCTTATTTCTAAGTTAGATCTTATTTCATTATTTTTCACTCCGCTTTAACTTTCACACAGTTACTTTCTGAATTTTAATATTATTTGTAATGAAACTAGGACAGTTTATCTGCTGTTCCTGGTATTAAGTAGTTGCTGTTTAATAGGCATTTCACTGAAAGTGCTCCTTTCTACTAAATTTAATCCATTGAACATTGAGGCCAGTCACAACTGTTAACATCCCAATGTCTGAAAAACTCACTTGCTGTTCTCATAGTAATTTATAAACAGGTAAGTTAAAGACGGATTTTCACTTGGGTTTGAAACTATTTGGGTTTTTTTTCCCCAAGTTCCTGGATGATATCACTGGAACCTATCGCTACTATCACTCGCCCACCAATACTGTGCAGATGTACCCACCAGAAATGGCTCCTTCATCCACTCCTCCATCAACCCCTCCGACTCGGAAAGCCAAGCCCAAGGTGACTGTGGAAAGGGAGAGAGAACACTCCAAGCTGAAGCGCTCCTACTCTTCCCCAGATATAACCCAAGCCATTCAGGAGGAAGAGAAGAAAAGAATTCCTGTCACCCCTGCAGTCAATCGTGACAATAAGTATGTTTGATAAGTTAGATCACATAGGACTTTGTGTTTAACCAACTGAAATTCATTAATATTTCCTAAGTGGGTTTGAAAGGATGCAAGAGTAACAGACTGAAATTTCATTGCTGAATGTTCAGTGTATAGGGCAGTTATCTTTGAGAGATCAATATAATAGTTATGTATTAGCAGGAATTTCAGAGGTCAGTCTATTAATTGGATGACAGTTGCTTATAAGTTCTGTTATTTGTATTAACATACTAAATGACTATCTTCTGACAGTTTGCGAAATGCAAGTTTTAAGATTTTAAACTGTATTAAAAAGCTAATTCCTCATCTGTGAATTAAAGAAATAAAGCAAAAACAAATCCATAAATCTCACAAGTGATGGTGCCTAAAACTCAGCCTTATCATAGGCCAGTGTATAGGGATTTCTCACTATTGCCTTGGCTGGTTTTGAATACCCTAAATGATGGTATTTGGTGCCAGGGTGGTCCAATCCCTGTGGGTGGTGGGGTGAGGTGGGGTGAGGTGGGGTGTCTGTTAGTTTATGTGCAAAACCTTGTCATGTCTGAGACTCTAAAAAATAATTTCTTGCTTATAGACCTGCCTGTTACACTAAAGCAGAAATTTCCAGACTCTCTGCATCGCAGATTCGGAACCTTAATCCAGTGTTTGGGGGATCAGGGCCAGCTCTGACAGGACTTCGTAATCTAGGGAACACTTGCTACATGAATTCCATACTCCAGTGTCTGTGCAATGCACCTCACCTGGCTGAGTATTTCAACAGGAACTTGTATCAAGCTGATATTAACAGGTAACAATCTCTCACCTGCCTTTATACTTGCCAGTGCAAGAAGATCACTTAGTGTGGTGCTTTTTTTTTAAAGTAGGAGACAAATGGTAACTTTTAGGTGTCTGGAGATTTTTAAAATTCATGTGTGTCGCTAAATAGGTTGACAATGATGATTAAATTATGGTCACCACATTCATAAATACGTGTGTACTGGAGTCTCCTAAAACCAAGCTGAATATTTAAATAGTTTACAAAACATGCTGGAAACAGCTGTATCTTCCATCTTGAATATGGAACCAAACTACAGTGCTGACGTAGATGAAAATTTAACTCAGTCTAACAGCCAGTTTTTCTTGGTATAAAGAAATTATTTTAGAACTGGGATCACGTCTTGAATTAAAAACCATTTATATTAAAAACCAGTTATTTGAATGGCTCAGTTTTTTTTTTTTTTGTCTTTTATTATATAGGTCAAATTTCCTGGGGCATAAAGGTGAAGTGGCTGAAGAGTTTGGTGTAATAATGAAAGCTTTATGGGCAGGACAGTATAAATATATCAGTCCGAAAGACTTCAAAATTACAATTGGGAAGATTAATGACCAATTTGCAGGATATAGCCAACAGGACTCCCAAGAACTGCTTCTCTTTCTAATGGATGGCTTGCATGAAGACCTAAATAAAGTAAGCAATACACTTAAATTATATATCTGTCAGATGATCAAGAGAATAAATTTTTTAAATGCCTTCATATTCCATAAGAAGATAATATTACTGCAACCTTGTCTAGAAAGAAATATGAGTATTCATAATTAAAGTAGGAATTCAGTATGAAACAGTATAAGGTACTGGAGGCAGTCACAGAAGAAGCCTCACTAAATAAGAACTGGATGGCTACGCTGACAAATTTAAGTATTTGTGCAAATACTCAGTCTTACTCTTGACTATAGATGAGACTTCTTATTTATATATATGTTAATATATTGCTATGGCATTCAAACTTCTGCTATCCAGGCTGACAACAGGAAAAGATACAAGGAAGAAAACAACGATCACCTTGATGACTCCAGCGCAGCAGAAATAGCCTGGCACAAACACAAACAGCTCAACGAGTCCATCATTGTGGCACTGTTCCAAGGGCAGTTCAAATCCACCGTGCAGTGTCTGACGTGTCACAAGAGGTCCCGAACCTTCGAGGCTTTCATGTATCTGTCCTTGCCACTCGCCTCCTCGAGCAAATGCACTCTGCAGGTATGGGGAACTGGAGAGAAGCAGCTCCTGCAGTAAAAACATTCCTCTGGCACTCCATTCTGATGCTGCTTCTGCTCACCCTCTGGTTGGAGGGGTTGGTCAGTGTTCTGCTTAATTGGCACTAACCCGAAACATGAACAGATCTGAATCTGCATTATTTTTTAATTCTTTTAAAGTTTAAAGAAATAGGTCATCCCTTAAAAGTTCTGAATTAGAAGCAGGATGGAAATACTGTAATAGCAGCGTGTATATTATTTGTTTTGGTCTGTCACAATGCAAGTATTCTGTGGTTTTAAATAAAATATTGTCTGTATATTTTGAAGGGCGCCAATTAATACCTGCAGAAAAATTTGCTTCCACATATAGATTTAAGTCACTTTTCCTCATTTTTGTGAAATGTAGGATGCAGAAAATTGATGCAGGTTAACTACCAAATGGGAAACATTTTTGCTATACTTCCATAAACGCCTGCCAATCACAATCTCTGTTTGTATTTTGCTTTAGGAATGCCTTAGATTGTTCTCCAAAGAAGAAAAGCTCACTGATAACAACAGATTTTACTGTAGCCATTGCAAAACTCGAAGGGATTCTTCAAAAAAAATAGAAATTTGGAAATTACCACCTGTTCTTCTTGTGCACTTGAAACGGTAAGGAAATGGTGATTGGTGAATATTAATTAGGATGAAATGATCAGGCTTTGATGGAGCTGGATTGTTCCAGGACAGTAGCTGACCATTTTTACTTAAGAGAAAGTTACAGATATATTACCACTTGTAATGTTGCAAGAATTTTATTTTCATCCGATGCTTCTTTTATAAGGCTGTAGTTCCCAAGGCACTTTTACAAGTGACCTCTTGTTATTTGTGCTAGGAAACACATGGGCAAGCATTAACAAAACTGGGGGCTTGAGCTGAGATCACATCCTGGTCAAAACCAGGGAACATAAACGTGCTTAATACTCTTAAATAGCTTGTGACCAACCTGTAACCTTTCAGTGATGCTTTTTAATTCTCTAGATTTTCCTACGATGGAAGATGGAAACAAAAGCTTCAAACTTCTGTAGATTTTCCATTGGAAACTCTTGACCTGTCACAGTATGTTATTGGTCCAAAGACTTCCTTGAAGAGATACAATCTGTTCTCAGTCTCGGTGAGTAACCGTGTCACATTTCAAAACCCAGCTGCACTTTATGCTAGGACTCAGGGTACTCTGTGTGATTCAGTCACATTTCCAGGCTGCATTCTAGTTGCAGACTAAGCTGTGTTCTAAAAAGAATGATTGGTATCACATTCTAGATTATTTCCCTAACCAGGTAAGAAATGGCAGCTCCTGAGGCCACTAATTCTTGCCTTGTGTTCACAGAATCATTACGGTGGGCTGGACGGGGGGCACTACACAGCCTACTGCAAAAATGCTTCAAAACAACGCTGGTTTAAGTTTGATGACCATGAAGTGTCCGAGATCTCAGCATCCTCAGTGAAGTCCTCAGCTGCTTACATTCTCTTTTATACTTCCTATGAACAGCGAGCAGTGGATATGGCCACGTAAAGGAATGCGGGTTAAGGAAACTGGTTTTCTTTCTTCTAAGAGCAAAGTAGGCCTGGGAATGCATATAAATATGCAAAACTACAGCAGACATGGTCACTTGGAGGTGTGGGAGGGCTGCAGCAGGGTGGCTGCCAGCAGGGCTCGCTCGGGCCCACAGCAGTGCTGAACAATCAGAGACTGATGGGTAACGCTTGTGGTCATACTGCCATCTGTGAAACCATTTACAAGCATACTTGCATTACTGTTTATTTAAAAAAGAACTATATTTTTAGTCTGCTCCAAAATTACAATTCTAGCTTAGTCATCTGAAATCTATTAACAAGTAGTTTAAAATGTCTTAAAATCCCAAGGCATATCTTGGTTTATTTTTTTCTTTCACTGTTAATGGCCTTTTCACATTTCTAACCTTAAGCTTGATTCTACTGTGAATACTCTAGAACGATGTAAACAGTTAGGAATGTAAGTGTACATATTGATTGCATACTTGCACATCAGAATTATGTATATAATAAAATGTTGTCCTTTTTGTGAGAATCTCTAAACTCAGAGGATTGCGTTTATTTGCCAGCTCTAAGTAATTGCAACACTACTTAATAAAAAAGCAGAGCTGTATTATTTTTTCTGTTAGCTTTTGTCAATATTTGTGCACTTCAGAGTTATTCTAAACAAACAAGATTTTCCTTTTTAATTTTTTAATATAAATTTTCATGTACACATGCATTAAAAACCTTAATGAAGAAATTATTTAAAAATATATCCTGTTAAATGTATGTTTGGGTTCAGTTTTTCATTCTCAGCTTGTTGTGTAATGCTCAGGACTGTACATAGTAACAGTCTGAATCATATTCACACAGTTCAGAGGCTCTCCAGATGAAAACAAATACTATTTTGCATAGAGCTGATTAGTTTAAAAATTTCTTTTAGTTGCATCTTACGTATTTCCCTGCTCTGGACTGGGGTAGTTTTCTGTTTCTGATAAGTTTGGCATTCAAAAGTCTTACTTCTTACATTCTGAGCTTTACCTGTCTGTGTCTGTCTTGCTGATGGAATTAAGACCAATATTGATTGCTTTCCAGAAGCTTACAAGCTGCAAACAAGTATGAAGTGCTAGAGGAACAAAAATGACATC
This sequence comes from Monarcha castaneiventris obscurior, assembly GCA_026261815.1. NCBI lineage: Eukaryota > Metazoa > Chordata > Aves > Passeriformes > Monarchidae > Monarcha > Monarcha castaneiventris. The sequence continues at coordinate 2,970,238 of JAMPIT010000434.1, read as the reverse complement.
AGTAGAACAACGCCTTTTTCTTATCTATTAATGGTCACTCCATCCTCTGCTCTCTCCTGAAACACACACTCTGGTCTGGTTGTGTGCTTTCACTCTGGTTTCCTTCTGTTAGTTCCTGAAAGGCAGCTTAGAACAACCTACAACACTTAACCAGCAGAAAAACAACACCTTCCAGGTGAGTGCATCTGTCTGCTCAACATGTGTGTTCTTTTGAGGGGTGCAAGAGGGTTGTCATGGAAAACAACCCTCAGACCTTGTGCACGTGGAGCAGACACATGTTCCTTCATGGCTTAGAGGCTGCAACTGTCCTTTGTAGGAATCACTTCCTGAAAGACCACAACAGCTGATGAGTAGTGCACATGCTCTAGTTTATTGATGAAACAGGAGTTGGTTCATGCTGCTGGTGAATTCTAGTTGCTGCCCTACTCAGTGTTGGTTTTCAAGGACTAACAGAGTCTCAGTAGCCTTGGGAGGTGTAGAAGAGGAGGTAAGCTGTGTCAGCCTGCACTGCAGAGTCTGGGATCTTGGTGACCTGTGCATCATCAAAGCTGTACCAGTGTTTGGTGACTGAGTGCTTGCAGAAGGCCGTGTAGTGGCCATAATCCAGATCTCCAGCATGGTTCTGCAACAAACAACACATTCTGTTAAAACCAGAGTCCTGTTCTGTCTCCTTACAGGCAAAGCTAGGAACTGGCAATGGTTTTATGTATGCACTTGGAAAAGATGGGAGAGAGGGTTCTAGCCCCTTTTGGCCTACAGCAGGGGATGTTAATTCAAATAAATTCTTTCAAACAGAGTAAATGGATGATGATTATGCTTATTTATTTTGTAATTACATTTGCAACCTAACTATTAGCCCCAATAAGAGGGCCCCACTTGTCGTGAGCCATGTCCTCATTTAAACACAGGATTCATGCAGGATCAGCTTGTGAGTTTATTCTAAGGCATTATGTGCCAGGAGTGCATTCTTTTAAAACTGGGATGGTGGGGAAGAAGGAAAAATGACTTCTCCCTCCTTTAGTTACGTACTGTTACTGGATTATGTCCATGGCAGGTAAAAAAAGGCATACAACAAAACACATTAAAATATAAATTGCACGTGCAGTCCAAGCCAACACAGGCTTCATCTGCTCCATGAGGCAGGGCATTCCCAAAAAAAGCAGGAAGGCAAAGCTTACCACTACAGCACACAAGCTGTACTCTGCTTTGTTGCAAGACATTGTGGAGTAGGGAGAGAGATCCAGATCTCTGAATGGGTAGCAGACAGTGGTTGAGAGTTTCCTTCTGTGCTTGTCCTGCCAGGCAAACCTGAAATGAAATTTTGAACAATTTTAAATTACCCTTCTGTTTTCATTGTGGTGGTTGCTTAACTGACTTTCCTAGGAGGAGGGAAGACCAACAACTGACTACCCAGCATTTTGCATCACACTTTCAGTGTCCAAAACATTTTGGACTGGACTGCAGTGCCATTGACAGCTCTTCTCTCAAGCCAGACTCCATCCCTCTTTCCCCTGTAACTTTGAGTACATCACTTTTAAACATTTACAGTGTGGCCAAGAGCTGCAGCTGGGGACCACATGTCCTTTGAGAATGTTGAGAAAAGCAGATGCTGAATGGAAAATTAAATAAAAACTTCAGATAACATAGTTCTGGGAAGCCAAATCATTCTGGAGTAGTTTTCTTTGTAGGTGGAAAGTTAAAAAAATTCTTTAGAATAAATTCAGCATCTGGCTATGTGTGGCTAGTGAAGTCTGCTAACCCAGGTGCTCCTTTGCTGACCACTCTGTTTAAGCCTGATTTAGTAAAGGGATAAAACCAGAGTGTCTCAACTGCAGTAATGGCAAACAAAACACTCTTGTCAGTCCTGCTCCTGGAACCCAAGCCACAAGCTCTCCCACTGGCCACAGGAACTGATTCACAGGGATCATACAGGGACTGTATGAGCCACTGCACTGGGCTGTAGTCAGTCACTGCTTGGTGGAGTTTTTCTTCCCTCTGGAGAGCACATCCCAAGTATAGGGAGAAATTTGGTGGCCTGCAGTACACAGTAAGGCAGAACATCATGCATGAGAAGTCAGGAATGCAGCTTGCATGTTTGATAGTTGTATTTCTGTAAATGCCCATTTAGCTTTCAGGTATCAAAAGTACTAAACCCACTTATTTCAGGCAAACACAAAGTGACCATCCTTCATGTCTCACATTACCCAGGAACTGGCTATGTCCTACCCCACTTGGACTATACCTCTTTAGGTGAAAAATAATGATCTGTGGTGCCTTGGTTATGGAGGCCTTTACTGTTGCATCTTGGTTGCCTCCACACCAGTAGCAGTGGATTTGGTTGTTCCGAGTCAGTGTGTCTGGCTGAAAGAAGCATTCCAGGCAGTCCTGGCAAAGGAGAAAAAAAAAAAATCACTTGATCAAACAGATCTCCCTCCACCCCTGTAGGTGTTAAGCAAAGTAAGAGATGAATTTGCTGTAGGGAGAGGTCTCTTCAGAGCTCTCATTACAAATACATTTGCAAGACAAAACAGCCAACATTGGCTTCCTTTCTCCTCCCAAGGGGGGAAATACTTGGATGAGTGTAAGAAACCCTCATGGCTGCTATTAGAACATCTTAATATCCCTCATCCCTTGGTAATTTGTGAGCTTTGCTCCTGTAACCTTACCAGCCTCCATGGTTCTGAGACCAGTAAAGAAACCCCACTTCCCTAAGGGCCAGATAGATCCAAGACTATCCCATCCATTAGTGCCCAGGAGACCAAAGTAACTAAACCCCTGCATCTTTCCAATAACACCTATTAGTCTAAGCCCCTACTCCCACATGAAGCAGAAAGCAGCAGTGCTGGCTGTTGTACCTGCAGAGAGCACACTCTGGAGGAAGGGATGGGCAGGGAGAGGACGGTGAAGCTCTCGGGTCTGTCACTGAGGGCTCTGCATTTCAGACACCTGATACCATAACTGAGCTGTCCCTCAAACAACTTTGTTATAATAGATGTGCCAGTGCCAGTGCCACTCCCTGTGCTTGCTCCTGCACCAGAGCTGTGTCTTCCTTGGCTTGGCTACACAGAAGAAAAAAAATTAACAAAATGTAGATAAGCAACTGTTTGAGAAGTGCCTTCACTGGGTTTTAATAGTTGCTGCCCACTGCCTGGGTAGGTTAGTAGTTAGTTTTGCCACAGAACTTGGCTCTAAAATGCTGTTACTTTACTTGATGTTTCATACATGCAGAGTAAGATTGATTCCTTTTCTGAGAGAAATGCAACAAAAATACAACAATTCAAACATTTGACAGCATTAATTGCTTGGAAAGCTCTTCATCAGTGGCTCTGGAGGGGAGAAAGACATGGGGGCATGGCAGACATGAAGTTTTCAGGCACATGAGAAAGTGGAACAGCATTAAATGTGGAAGGAACAAGGAGAGGGAGAGGTTAGGACAGTGAAGCTACACACAGCATTGTCATTTAGGTTGGGGCTGCAGTTTGATGGAGCATTAGACGAGAAGCAAATTAATAATTGTGTGCACATGGGTATGAAACAAAGGTAGAAAAGGACAGTTACTAGTGGCCCCATCATGGAGTTTAGAAGAGGGTGATAGGCAATTGTTACATGGATGCAGAGTTATGAGATGCAGAGGAAACAGCTACAGTTCCCAAAACCACCACAGCTGGGCTCTTACCTCCTTGAAAGCTTCGTGGAGGTCATCCAGCACACAGATGAGAAACTCCTGTGCATCATGCTGAGTCCTCCTGCTAAAAGCTGGGTACCGCTTCCCAAAGACAGAATGAAAAGCCTCAGGGGAAACATAGTCAAACTCTCCAAGCCACATATCGGACATCAAACAGCCAAAGGCAGTTGCAGACTCCCCAGTCTCCCTTGGAAAAGAGAGGAGAGTTTCAGGTGAAGTATGAAAAAATAGTGTCAAATGGGAACACAGTACAGAAACCTAGAACACAGATGCAGGCACAGTGCAGCTCTGACAGCTGTCACTTGGCTTGAGGGACGCTGCAGATCCCAGAAAGCCATAGGAATCATCATCCAGACAGCACTAATGGGTATTATCATCAAAATGACAAAGTATCATGCTGAAGGACCCAGCAAGGAAACAAGCTGGGCTCTCAGAAGAGAAGGAAAGCAGCTGGTGGCCAATCTGACTGGAACTGCCTGGAGGGAGCTCACAGGTGCCTGCCTTGGACATCCCCATGGCAACACAGATCCTTTGGAAGGAAAACAGTGCCAAGCAGAAAAATCTCAGAAGTGTGAACAAACCAACTCACTCGTGCAGGGCTGTGTTCCACCTTCCCGAGAGGAAATACTGCACGAGGGGGGTCAGGCTGCAGAGGCACTGCAGCACTGCATTCATGTAGCACGTGTTCTCCAGGTTCTGCAGCCCTGTGAGCCCTGGGTGCTGGCTGCTCACATCCTCCAGCTGGTCCTTGGGGGAATGCTTCCATTTCCATGCCATCCTTCCACCTACTACGAGAAAAATCCGCAACAGTGGAAATCTAAAATGCTACGGTTTCTTCTTTAAAAATTGCATTCACATTTCTTTTTACCAGGTCAATAGCGGTGAAGACTCTTCATCTTCCACACTAAGCTCTTTCCCATATGGTGAGATACATCATTAAGAGGTATTTAAACACCTGAGGTTTTAGAGTTATTCCTACAATTCCATTCAGTCGTTTAGTCCATACACAATTACTCAAAAGCTACAGTGACCTGTGAATAGCCATCCTTAAGCATTTTGCCCTAAAGAGTGCATATTACATTATATTTCATTTCCTCAGGGGCACAGTACTTACCTATTTTCTAAAGCCATAGGTTGCAGTCCAGATGCTACTATAAACAGGTAGCTCTTTAGATTTCTGCTATAAAATGTTACTTCATGTTAAGATTAAGTTTTAGTAGGTTTGTTTTCTGGCTGCACCAGTCTGTCCTGGACCAAACTGTCCCCATCCCCAATCAGGCAGTCGAGAGGCTGAACACAGACCCTACACCACCCACATGTGCTCACTGATGTTGCTGCTCTCTTTTAGAGGCTGATGTTCTACTCTGAGGCAGGACAGAGAACTCTAAACCCGCAGCAACCTGTGTAGAGCAAAGATGAGCAGTGCCCTGCGTGTTCTGTCCCGTGTTCCCTCCTGGCACTCCTGCCCCAGTCCCTTGTGATGTCACTTGGTTACGCTGCCAGGGGAACACACCTGGCCAGACCTGCCTCCATCTCCTTCCATGTGCCAGCCAGAACAGAAAACCTTGGCAAGAGAGGGCCACCCACCCGTGCCACTGAGCAGGGAGCCCAACACACCTTTATCCATGTTTGCTCATACTTGTGTTAGGATTTATTATTGCCATGCTCTGCTGGAAGGGCAGGGGTGACCAAGGGTATTGACCATAAAAGGATGGAGCTACCTCAAAACATCACACTGAATTAGTTTCGTGGTGTTCTGAAGATTTTCCTACCTATTTATAGAGCATTTCAAGACTGATGAGGTTTCAGTAGAGGAGTGACACTTGATGTCCTTAAACAAATTGAATTTCATGGCATAATCTTCCTGTTCCTACTGCCCAACATCAGCAGGATGTGGCATTCTCCAAACAGAGTCAGGCTACTTTTTTTTCAAACCAACTTGTTTTTTCCCTTTGCCACCACACTTTTCCAATGCCTTCCCTGAAGGATACTTGACATTTATAATTTTTTCTGCAAGTATGGACCAGATCTCTTCTGAAAGTTACACATGTCTCAGTTTAGACATACACTTCTCATGTAATTCTAGCTGTAAGTCACACAGAGTAAGCTACTGCTCATGCCAGGGAGATGTACAGAAATATGAACAGTGGCAACCACTCCAAGTCTTACAGGCATTTCCCAACCACATTTTCCCCTTTTGGTCTTGAAAAGCTTCAGGCCTGAGTCACTGCAAGACTGAGCAGAAGGAACACTCCCCATGATCACTCACACCCATCACAAGGTGGTCACATCTGTTTATTTTGCTAAGAAATGAGTCACAAGCAGAACCACTGAAGACCAATAACATGGCTAAAAATTAACTGTGCGTAGTTAAGTATTTGTCAAGAAACAGAAAGCTTCCAGGTTTTCACTTACAATTTTCTCAAAATGTTTTTCTTCTTTCATACACTGAATTTGGTCACATTTTCAAAACAGCAGAGGCTCCTCTAGAACTCTCTCTCTGCAGAGCCAGTCACACTTCCAGACTCAGTGCTGCTGTTACTTGGCATTAGAAAGGTGCAAGCACATCTCAAATATCTGCCCATTCCCTCCCAGCAACAGGAGGAGGTGCAGTCAGGCATCTAAGAAACAGCTCCTAATTAAACACTGTGAAGAGCTATTTTTGACTCATTAACTCATTAACCACCTCACATGTGTTTGACAACTGTGACAGTTTTCAACTTTTTTACCTCCCTAGTTCCTGGTGTTGGCCAAAGTTGTGATACCTCAAAGGCAAACAACTGCCTTGATCCAGCACGGCAAATCCTACTTTTCTGCATAAGGAGTTACTTAAGTTCACCAAAATAACCTTTCAGACTGAGACGGAGAGCAGAAGTCTGTAAACAAGAATAAATTTATTTTAGATTCTTTAAAGATTTAATGATATACAAAATGTATACAGTATTATATCCTTATAACATTTTACCTTTCCCCATCAAACATAAAACACCATTTAAACAACTATTGTGTTCGTGCCTTAGGTCTGTATCTATAAGATACACTACTGAATAAAAAATTTATAGAGCTATATACTGCCCTTTTAATTAAAAATTACAAATTAGTACCTATGTAACAAAAAAAATCGCAGCATGAAACTTCAGTTGGACAACAGGTTCTTTTCTTGCTGAATGCTCAACAATATTTGGGACAGTTAAATTACATTTTATTGGCATGAAGGTGCATTGCAATCTCCCGTACTTTACACAATGCTAATCCAACCCTAGTCTCTCGTAAGTAAGTACCACAAATAACATAACATTAAAGATGTTTTCTACACAATTTTAAATACATTTACAAGTTATGTGTACATTCGGTTTCGATATACTGTTTTAGGAGATCTTTGGAAGGCAGAACTTCTGAAGCAGTCACTACGTACGTACGAGGGAAAGCACTTCCAACTTGTGTTCTTACAAGGCAACTTATTTGGACCAGCACAAACTAATTCTTCTATTAAATATGATTATACCAGTCTATCATGGCTTTGTTACTATTTGACAGTGACTTGATAAAATTGAAATGTGTAAAACAAGAAATTTCATTATGCACAATTCAGGCTCTATTTCACAAAACAAAAACAACCAAGCCCAGCTTTAAAGTCATGAAGCTGAAAGAATCCTGATTCAGGAGACTCTCTCTCTTTTGGAACAGATCAAGTTCCTACTTTCAACTTCAGTCTATTGGCATCCTATATACACCTCATTTGGCTCTGTCCTCTTCAAAAGGCCAGATTAAAAGACACCTGGTGAGAAAACATGAGTGGAACACTTCTGAAAACACTCTAAGAATACTCTGGCATTACAGAGGTAGGTGCTTTCTCCTGGTTTTGCTCATTGACAGTAAGACAAATGCCAAAAAGACAAATGCTTTACCTTAAAACATCAACTACCAAAATCCTTTTGGTGGAATGCATATTTCCCACCACAGGACTACAGGAAGAAAATCCTCCACTAAACCAAAATAAAATAAAAAATAAAACTTTCTGCTTAAAAAGCCCCTTTAAAAACACATCTTAAATACTTGTCATTATTCCACCTTTAGAATGATCAGCTGCCACGCTGCTCTGTAGATGGTTATTACAAGTCGTAAAATCCTTAGATTATGGACCAGCCAAAATTCCACTTATAAGACAGTAATCCTTGTTTTGGCAAGTCTTTGTTTTCATTAAAGTGAGGGAAAGGTAAGTGACAACTTTGTGAGGTTCCACGAAGTTTGAAGGAAGCCACTGAGTTGGTCACACCATCAGAGCATCAGACGAATAGAATTGGCCGGATCGGAATCTTTGGTGCAGCTTCCAGGCTGAATTGTCAATTCAGGGGCATCATCCTGAGGAAATATGATCTTGTCAGGTGTGTAATCATTCCTCTTCAGATCTGTACAAACAGAACAAAGTCACAGTGATTACTGTTTCTTGAGCTATTTGAGTCAAATTACAGAACTGCTGTTTATTACTCGTTCACTTTCACAGCATGCCTTGACTATTTCATTACGTTTCATGTAACATCTCATGACACAGGTGTCTCAGGAGGAGGGATGCAGCAGCTCTTACCAGGAAGTTTCAGCTTCCTGCAGCAGGAATTACAGTGGTGCTTTGCTCTGAAGTTTTTTATTGCATCCTCTCCCAAATTGGCCGGACCAAACACCATATCATATGACCTTAGAAATAAAGTGCACATAAACATCACTTGCACGTGTTTTCTCTTTCCAATGAAAATTTTGTAATACTTCAAGTCTTTCTTTACCCTTACCTTTTTTCCCCAGCTTTTATCACAGAGGGATCTGTCAAATTTTCACCAACACCTTCAGACAGCACAAGAAGAAAAAGTTAGATCTGATACATTTCTGATTACATAAATGCATTAATATTAAAAAGCCTTGGAATCCTTAGCTATGACTTCTCAGCTTCTCCAAGAATAAAAACAGAAAAAACCCTACAACAAACCCAACCCAAACTATATGTGATTCTCTACCCTTAGAAAATTGCTCCTAAACAAGCACTTGGTAATTCTCAGATTTTTTCCACCTATTTTTTGCATTTCCTATCTTGAGTTTTCGCCCATGAGAAAACTGGCAGAGTTCAGGATAAAACCAGCTTCTCACATTGGTACTACACAAATGTGCCAAGAAATAGCATTTTTTAATGGCATATTTCATTAGGAAGTGGTGTAGTCACCATCCCTGCAGGGATTTATAAGATGTTTCAGGGTGGCACCTGGGGACAGGGTGTGTGGTGGACTTGGCAATGCTGGGTAAAGTTGGACACGACCATCTTAGAGGTCCTTTCCAATCTATTTTATTATATGGTTAAATAAGAAAATCACAGATTTCAACTAACTAGAAGCAGCAGCACTAAATAATGCCTGTTATTTACTACAGGAATACAAATTCTTAACAAGATGCTATCGAAAGAAAACCCTGCACACACCTTGGCCCCAACCCCAGTTTCAAAGCCAGGGCATTACCTTGCAGATCTAGTACCAACAATTCTCCTCTTGTATACTCGTATGTCCAGTGGCTGAAAGCCAGCATAACCTCCTCCAGCATGTTGGTTGGGATTATCTCATCACCATTATTGTTATTATATTTTCTAAACTCTCCAGTCATGCACTCTTCAACTGCAAACCACTGGCCAGCAGAGTGGCAATATAACAGGAAAACTTCCAAGAACCTAGTAAAAAGCATACTTAATGAATATAGTTCCAAAAGAAATGACAGATCCATCACTACTGTTAGATTTTTTATTTGATTTGCTAACAGTTTAAATATTTTTAAACTATTATACAAAGTCATTTAGGGGATTACAGTAGAATATTCCAAGACACACATCCACATGTGAGTATCTTCATACATTTGATGCATCTGCCAACAACCCTGCAGCACCCCCCTGAGCCAAAGGCATGCACCATAATGGCAGCTCAAACACACTCACCTTGGAGAGTATGGGATGGATTTGGGCTTCATCTGGTTGAATGCAAAGGTCAGCTTCTGTGCTGCTCTCTGCTGCTGGATTTCCTGTGAGTCAAACCCACACTTCATTAGCTGCATTATACAACAGGGAACAGCAGAGAGCCAAGCAGGCAGTGGGAACAGTGTCTGTTCCCCCAAGACAGGGTAACAGATTACTTGCTTTTAAAATTAAGTCTATATTTTAAGAGTATGAGGTCTTTGATTAAATAACCCATCCTGGAACAGAGTTGTTAACTCTTCTGCTCATACAGAATCCCAGAGTAACCATTTTTTTTCTGATTCTAGTGAGTATATACTAGTTTACAGGTGGGAAAATGATTCCTGTTCAACATGTAATGCCTGTCCATGTTTAATAATTGCCAAAGACAGAACTTACTCTCAAGCACAAGTGCAACACAGTGTCCTCCTTATAAATGCTTGACCAAGTATTCACAACTTCAGGAAGAAAAGACTTGATGATGTAGAGATGTCCTGATTTCAGGATATCATATTCTGACCACGTGCACACGACTTTGAGAGCTCGACGTAAACCTCCTCCCATCTCCTCTTTACTCAAAAATTCTATTTTAGCACAGAGGCCCAGCTGTGACCAGGAGGACATGCTGTTGTTCAGGATGCTGGGAGAACTTTCTTCAAGGCGATACACAGTGACTGGCTCACCTACATCACAGCACAAAAAGCAATTACTGAATTGAATTTTCCAAGTTTCGTACAAAAAGCACTGAAAAGCTACCACTTCTTACAATGAGCTGCAGTACTAAGTCATTACAGACATCCTGAATTAACAAAAAATTTAAACTGCCCAGTGGGACGACCCCTCTCCAGCTTTTGTCACAGAGATGCAAAATTTGTCCTCCTTCAGACCTATTAATGACATGGCTCAAACAGCACTAAAAACACTGAACGAATGTTTGTTTTCAGTTTATACAAGTGGACACAACTTAAAGGGATCCTTCCAGAATAGTTTGTTATAAAACTCTTAGTACAATACTACCATCACTGTAACACCATTTCTGAGGACAACTATAATTAAATCTGCATTTCATAATCAAGTGAGTTGCCCTAGAAAAGGTGTCATACTCACATATATTTGAGTGTTCTAAGACAGAGACTAGACTTCTTTTAGTTCATTAAGACTTCAGTTTCACACTTGCTGTGAGAAACTGTGAACTTTGCTTTGATCCTTCTATATTAGAATGATCAAACCAAATTCCATATATGGTTTGCTTTTCTTTTCTTCCCCAAAAGACCACAGTGAACCAGCAACAAGAAATACAGTTCTTACCTCTTGGAGGCACAGGAGTGAATGGAATGCTCTGTGATAATCTCATCAGGTTATTTCTTTCTACAGCTAGAGGGAAATTACAGCATTTGTTGAAGTTTAAGGATCTTAAAAGTGTCAATAAAAATACAAACATTCGTTCATAAGAGGGACTGACCTGAGTAATAGTAATTGATATCCATGATAGGCTTGAAAGGAGAAGCAATGCCTGGAAAGAGATTAAGGAGAAACAGGAAGAAAAAAAGATATACTCTTGCTACTAACTTGTGTACTAAAATACCACACACAAAGAACAACTGCCAAGTAACTACAGTCTGAAAAGGATCTGCTGTGCAGAAAATTAAATATTGCACTTAGGTCTTTAGTACCTCAGGGGGAAAAAAATTGTAGTGCTTAATGATAGGTGGTTTATTAAAAATAAAAAAAAAAGAAATCACAGTATTGTGTGTCCATTAAATTCCAAATTGCCATCAATTAAAATACATTGTCATACAAGACCCAAGCAGTTGGTTGTCTATAAAAATCCCTCACCTTTACAGCAGAAAGAAAACTTACCATTCAATGCATCTTCTTCTGATGGCCTGTGAAATGCCACAAAAACAACAGTCATCTTCAAAACTTACTTTGAATTCCCTGCTTTTGACACATCATCCTAGGTCACCTTGTTAACCTCACAGTACCACTTTTATCCTGTTAACCTATTTTTCAAGGGCAGTACAGGTTTCTTAATTACAAAATAGTAATAGAAAGCTGTTAAGTAATCTCATGTTTTTAGAGCTACACTTTAAATACCTCCCAGTCATGCACAACATTATGTAAAGTTTGCATCACAAGAGCTCGTTCCCACAGAGGTGCTTTAATTAAAACTTGTTCACAACAGCTTAGCCTTCTGTTATCAGATAAATAAGGTAATGGCTTTAACAGTTAACTCAGGGGCTAATTGTTAACAAGAGCAATGTCTGCACGATTTCAGAGGTGGTTACAGTTGGAAAGGTTGGGTAAAGACCTTTACCAGCAAGTGAGCTGCTCACTAAGTGTCAACACAGTCATTTTCATGTTTTGCCCTCCAACATGTGACACCATTAATCTAAACAGAACCTGTCAAAGCACGGTGAGAGCTCAACATGACCCACCCGTGAGCACCTGCAGCCCTGGGAGCCAACCCAGTCCTGGGCTGCATCCCAAGGAGAGGGACCAGCAGGCTGAGGGGGTGATTCTGCCCCTCTGCTCTGCTGAGAGAGCCCAGCTGGAGCACTGTGTCCATCTCTGGAGCCCCCAAGGTAAGAAGGATCTGTTGGAGAGAGCCCAGAAGAGGCCACAAAGATACTCCAAGGGGTGGAACCCCTCTGTTCCAAAGACAGGCTGGGAGAGCCTTTCAACCCAAAACATTCTGTGATGATCCCATGATTCCTGTGAACACATTTGGTCATTTATTAGAAAAAAAAAATTAAAACTTTGTGGTTTTGGTTTTCTTTTTCATTAAATGCAACTAAATACCACTATAGCCAAAGACAACCAAAAAGAAAAACAGATCAAAACACAGAGTGATAAAATTGCTCCATTAGTAGAAAGCTTACTTACATTTGACTGCTATTTGAAGGTCTGCCTTGTAGCCAATCCTTTAAAACAAAGGAGAGGAAAACCAAAGAGGGTTCAGTTAAGGAAAGCACAGTATATTCAGTTGGAGGTGAGGTGGGTGGTAATGTGTTTTAAGCTCTTGCAGTACAGCCTGGTTATTGGAAATAAACCAGGCTGTACTGAACTGCAGTTGAATGGAGAGACCCAAATACAACCGAGAAATGGTAACTACAATTAAAAGAAAAAATAAGGCTATATATTCACTACTGTTTTATGGATTATATAAATAATTCTTTTCCTTAAAAGAAAAGAATTTTGATTTTTTTCTACAAACAGAAAACAGCACGGATTTTCATAGTGAGAACATACACAACTTCTTCCCTTAGTGAAAACAGGTCTCCTGTTGCCTCCTAGAACAAGCAAGTCCACAAATCAGTATTATTCTTTATCTGTTTCTTCTTTTTTTGTTCAGCTTCTAGTTCTGCTCAACAATGTCACAAAAGGTCGATACAAACCGTAAGTAAGGCTGCTTTAGAGTCAACTTGCTGAGTGTCTTCACTCGATGCTCTCCTGCTCTTGCTGTACACTACAAAAGAAGATTTGTAATTGGACAAAGAATGGCAAATGTCACTGTCACCTCTTTCCTAACAGTGAACAAACAGACAGCTTTTATGAGATAGCTCTCATAAAAAAAGCCTGACCCACAACTACCTGATCTTTAAAAGGAGTTTGCAGTCCTAACTAGATCACTTAGCTTTTTACAACTCTGGCTGGCTGTGGCAAATACAAGGTAACAGAATTGAGCTGGCATGGCTGAAAGAACCACAAGAAGCAGAAGATTCAAGTACTATCAAACATAAAAATATTTCAAGATGATTTAAGCTTTTGTGTTTCCTTTGCACCTTCTTAGGATATCCATGAGCAAGGCAAGTTAGGGACAACATGAGGTCACCTGAACAGAGACCAGACTTACACTGCTCTGAGTGGGCTGTCAGAGGGTCAGTGAACCCACCACAGGAACTGGATTGTCGTAGACCACTGTCAGTTTGAAGACCCTACATTAAAAAAAAAAAATTACATTTACCATCAGTTATTATCATTATTGCTTTCAGCTCCTACTCTTGGAACACGATCTGCTTGGTTTCTGCCCACAATCCAGGATTCTTCAAAATTTCTGGATGTACTTCAAATACCTCACTGCACAGAAATGCACACGTTGAGTGCATTAATTCAGTTAAAATGCTCTCCTCTCAGCAGCCACCAGCTGTAACATTTTGAGGCACACATTAAGATCCTGACCCACATCAAAAGAGTTCTTTGCAAGGGAATGTTACAACAGGATACAACTACAGAAAGGTCCATTACACTGGATCCCTACAAGCACCATGTTCAGCTCATCTGTTTCATGCCTTCGTTGGCTATCAATTCTCATATAAGAAAGTGGCTCTGGCAGAACCTAAAGTTCAATTTGCACACACTTAAAATAGGAACAAAATAGAGTAAACCCTTGCCACACAAAAACCTACTGGTTATGAATGGAATTTCCTCATGGACATACTCCTTCATAGCAATTACACATCATTGGAATATATACTGAGGTGGCCAACTTTTGACAATAAAGTATTTCTTTTGCAAAAAAGGAGAAAGGTGGTTTCATCACAAACTAGGATTGTGCATAGACTGATACAGGGGTGGAGCATTCCTCACTACTCATCTATTAACTCCAATGGTTACCTGAATAAAATGTAAAAATTCACTGCTCCCTGCTTTTGATTCCAAGATTTAAAACAGTTAGGAAGTTGTTACCACCCTTTTTCACCCTTCCCTCTTACAGAATACACCCCACACACCTAAATCCATACACAGGTGTCTGTGTGTGTGTGTCCAAAATGTGTACCTAATGTGTGACTGTGTGCATGAAGACTCTTTCTTTATATCCCTAAACACTAAAAACTGTTTATTTACACTAAATATTTCCTATGTCCAGGAGACATCTGGTTTACAGATAATGAGATAAGAACAGAGACCCATGTCTTTACTAAAGAATACTTTTAGTATCTGTTGAAAATAATGTCCCTAATAAATGGAAACTTTCTTTACTTACTTGAAGTCTGGTTGTCTCTATACCCTCCAATATAGCTTTTTTGAAGTCTTCCTGTTGCTCCTATCAAAGACAATTTACAAAGTAAATTGTTAAAAATAACACCAAAAAAATCCATGTCAAAAATACACACAAAAAGCTTTTTGGTCACACATTATCCTTATCAGAAGGAGTAACTCAGAACAGAAACACTGCAAATGGTCATAATGCAATTCTCAAGGTTCATTCTCCCCTGAATGCATGAAAACTGCAAACAGTAATTTGTATGTACTAATTCAACAGCTACATGGAGAAAAGTAGTTTTCATACATATATACACATACATATATAAACATATACACACACTATAGTACTTGGAAGGCGGGTTTATTATAATTAATCACTTTCCATTTAGTCTTTTTTATTATTCTTTAAGGCAACAGAAATTATTCATTTTAGTTTATGACAAGTTTATTAGAAAAGCTTTTTCTTCTTGGAAGCATACGGAACAATTTTTGTCACTTTTGAAAATTATATGCACTGTCATCTTGCTCTATCAATTATAATACAAATCACTCTAGCCTTCCCAAAGGCTGATCTTTAAATTTATGAGTCTAAAACATTTAATTAAACACTAATGACAGGATACTTAATTTTATCTCAATTCACAGTTGTAGTCATCCTAATTTTCATAACCTCAGAGCTTGTTTATTATTTCATGAGTATCCAGTTATGGAGTAAGAGTACTGGATGGCAGTAAAGGTTACATGAGTTTTCACTGGATTTTTGTTTTAAATCATGAAACAGATGCAATGCGCAGTCTGCAAGGAATGTGTAAGTTTTGTAATTAGATTTGGTCTCAGACTTTTTCCAAACATACTGTGACATTACAGTTTAAAAGAAAACAATCCCCATTAACATATCTGCCAAAGCCTTTCATGCTCACCTCGATATCAACACTTCTTTCCTTCATTTTGCTGGCTGCCTCTTTGAACCGCTGTAGGTCCATGCTGTCTCTGTGACCTTTGACACAGTGAATTCAAAAAGAGTATTCAAAATCAAAGGCAACCTGCAGTGTTCTGACCATGCCAATAGTTTGCATCACCATAGCAAAGGGTTACAAACCACCTAAGGCCTGTGTGCCTGTTTGCACTAGGAAAGACATTACAAACACGCTAAAGCAAAGATCAGTGTAACAATATATTGATATGAGACTATTCCCTTTCCTGCACTGAGGTGTGGAGCAGCACAATTCAAAAAGTAAAGCTAATGCTTTAAAACTTTACTCGAGCATATGCTCCTCACAGGAAAGGAACAAGGCCTGAATTGCAGTACTTTTATGTATGCTTGACAAATGAAGGAGAAGTAGACAGTTTCCTGGAGGTAGCTTTTACAACATACCCTTCATCCTCCCAGATGCAAGAAATACTTTTCAGAATTTTCCCAAGCATGTGGCTTTATAATGAATGAAAATCTATTTGGCTTCACAATTGAAACCTGCACGGCATCACAAGTGTTATAAATTGTGGACAGTAAGAATGAAGGGTATGTTCTAAATGCTAGAGATGTCAGAGGACCATATACAAAAAATCTGGCTCCAGTAAATAAGTATAGTTAGTATTCAAAGTTATTAGTGGTGAAGTACATTTAAAGATTAGATAAGAGCTGTACAATCACTGTCCACAATTTCTGTTTAGCCTTGCTTTCTTTTTTCAATCATGAGGCACTTATAAACAAATAGCTAATGTAGTAACTTCTTAGAAATCCAAGTTTCACAGCAGTAGAATAAACTCTTGTCTAGAGATTTAAATTTTTACAACCTCAGCAAATCTCTGGAAAACACTGAGACATTCCTAAACAACTAGGGCAAGACAACCCCTCTGCAGGCAACCTGACAATTCCAGATTACAATCTTCTACTAAACACTAAACATACTTAAAGCATTATCTACTGTACAGAGATCAGTTAGTAAACCCACACCTGTATTTTGCAATGAATCTGCCACTGTTTCACCATTCAAATATGCAGGTAACTAACCAAAACCATCCACCTTTTTACTGTTAAGCAGAACTTGAGGGGAGGCAAAATGTTGTATTGAATTAAAGGACTTTGGAAGCTTCCAAAACGACTGCCCCACCATAGGTTAGCCCAGGCAACAGTGGAAGATCCCAGTTGTAACAGTGCTTAGGAATATAGTATAGGAGGAACCCTCAGCTTGACACAGATACCACAAAGATATTTGTCCAGGTCTCCACCAGCCTGAGTAGTGTTCTGTAATTACGTCAAGAAATAGACAATATTTTTGATTTATGCAATCAGAAGGTGGGAGCTTTATAATGAGTCACAAAAGGTTTGTCTACAGTGCCTGTACCAAGTTGTACAGCTGCTAAATGCCCAAAGCTGCTATACCCAACAACTGGATAGTGTTTTTCAGAAAAATATTGTCTATGTGACAGAATTATGGAGAAATTATAATTTCAGTTAAAAAAACACATTCAAGCAACATAGGGAAATTAGAGATGTTAAATGCAAAAAAAGCAGAGCAAAATGGTAGAATAAAGTCACCTGCAACCGGAATACACCCAAAATACCATACAATTCTTGATAAGTCAAACCTTGTGGCTTAGATTTGGTCCACAGTTTATGAAGCAGTCCCATAAGGATGTTAGAACATAAATCTCGGGTTTGCAGTTCCATTGCATGGACATGCTGACTTTTGGAAAGTTCATCTTTAATATTCAATTTTCCATGTGAGCCGCCACAGTTGACTGTTGACATCAAGTCTCCCGTTGACAAAGAGAACTTCGTTTGGGGCTTGTTCTTCGCTAACTTGACAGGGGACTGGTGAGCACATTTGTCAACTCTGCAGCTGTAGTTATCATTAGTGTCACTCTCATCATGAATAAAACCACAATTAACGTATCCTCCATTTTCAACACAAGGTTGGGTGAAAGCAAGGCAAGCAGAGCCAGAAGCAAGAGGATAAGAGCAGCTAATAATGACTTCAGGACATTCAGAATCTACTTTGTTATACTTACCCACAAATGCACCAAATTCTACATTATTATCTCCTTCTGTAGCCTTAGAGAAAACAGTCTCTTCATGCTTTGCTGAAGATTCCAGCTGACTTTTGCAACTGGGTCGAGATGGAGTGCTAACAAAAAACTTGGCTGTTGGGGATGTTACATGTGGCATGCTGTTGGATGAGTTGCCTAATTTTTTACTTTTACTAGTGGATTTTGAGATCCCTGCAGCCTGTATTCGTTGGCGAAGTTCTGGAGGGGAAACAGCATTTGAAAATAAGGCACTGCCTGAGGAACCTGCCTCTTGGAAGTTTTTTTCTTCTCTTCGGGGAACCAGAGCCAACTCCTGACCAATTGTCTTATGCTGGGCTTCTCTGTCATCACGTATAGAAATGTTACAGAGTAAAGCATTGTTACTCTCGAGGCCTCCTTGAGGAAAAGAACCAAAGACATTTCCAATGCTGTGCTTCTTCCACACAGATGATCTGAGAGAGCCATCCTCAATGAGGTTTTGTGCCAAATGTTTTGAAATGCTCAATTCCCGTGTGATTTCATTATGAACCTTGCTGGCCTCTGAAGCTTTCTGAGCAGTCAGTGTTTTCAGAGTATCCACAGTTAGGGCAGACAGATCCTGGAGGTGGCCAATCTGTGAATCTAAAGACTGTAATGACCTTTTAATGTAGTTGACACGATCACCAACTTCCTTTATCTGAATGCACATTTGTTCCACCCTAAGAAAAATCAAATTATGAAGTTGATATGAAAAGTATTTTTCTCAATATGCAAAAGTAACATGATTATAACCCTTCCTGCCCATTTAATCAGGGGGAAAAACAACTCTGAAGTGTCACAATGATACCATAGTATTGGACTGTTTTGTAATACAACATTTGTACATACTTCTGAATCACAGAATTAAAACACTTATCAATAGAGGGCCTACAGCACTTTCTGAAATCTATCAGTTTCTTAAAACATCATGGGAAACTAAGTAATACAACTGCCTCCATTTAGTGAGTGCTTCTACAGACCAAGAAGCATCACATTACCACTTTCTGCATGGCAATGGAAAGACACCATAGAAAATTTGCATAAACACTATGTTCTTGAGCTGCATTTCTCCCCCCTTAAAGTACATTAAAAAAACCTGTAAAAGTTCTAATTCTCTACTCAGAAATTTTACTTGTAAATATCCTACCGTTCGAATGTGACTCGAATCCTCTCCTCACTTCCAGAATGAAATTTATCATCCTTTTCATTGAAATACATCTCAACGCACAGCTCTTCAAAATCATGAAGTTTCTTCTGATCTTCTTCTGTCAGGAAGAGCTCTAAAGAGAGATCAACAGTTAAGATGACACATATGTAATGAAGTTGTACAGGTTCTGAAAACTAGCAGTCACAACTCCACAAAGGGTGTTAACAATAAAGAGCCACAACAAAAACAAAAAAAACCAAACAAACCAAAAAACCCCACCAGAGTGCCACCTAAGACCCTTCCCCCTCTCACTGCAAAAAAAAGTTTGCAAGGTCAAAGACTGACAATAAAATAAAATGAAAATAGTAATTCTGAGAGGATCTGTGTACAATTTTATCATTCCTTATGCTTCTACCCTTGAATTCCTTTATCTTTGAGGCACAAGCTAGATTCTTTAGCTGGATTTTATTCTCTGTGGAATTCGCTATTTTTTTTTTTTTTGAAGTTTCAGAGACATTTTACAGAAGGAAAAAACACCTCTTTTCTGTTAGCAATAACAAGAAATCTAATCTGTTAGTTTGCATCATAAGTTAGCTTTACTAGAGATTTCTAGGGGTTGGCATTATACCCTTGAGAAAAGCCCAGTGATTTTTCAAAAGAATTATCAATACTGAAAGCACAGAAAATTAAGACCCACTTTGACTTTCTTCACAATACACATTAGAACCAAGAACACGGCGCTTTTCTGATGGTTTGCTTTAACCATAGCAGAAATGTTACTGCAATTTTTTGGGTAACTGTTCATACTTGGCCCATCTGAAGTCTTGTCTGTCTTCCTTCGTTTGCATATACAGCAGAAGAGAGAAGCCATGTGGCTAAGGATGATCAGTGGTGGAGGCAGAACGGGTTTTTCATGGTAGGCCATAATGAAATGATAGCGCTGATACTTCCACACAATGTTTGAAATTGCCTTGACTTGTAAATACACGTTGCTGAAAGGGAACAGAACAGTATTAACACATCAAGGTGGTTTTTGGGGTGCTGGGGAGTTGGGTTTGGTGGTTGTTGGGTTGTTTGCTTTTTTAACACTTTGATAACAATCTTGAATTCTGAGGCCAGTTAACTAAGAGACAAAAGCATGAACTTGTTTTTTGCTGCAAAATTATTTTTGTGGAAGTTGGAAACGTTCAAGAGAACACCATGATCCACAGCAAAGAGAGGGTTAAAAAAATTCTCCCATCAGGTAACATCTCAGTATCTTTCTCAGAAATAAATTAGTGAGATCAAATTTCAAGTTTGCTGAACAAAAAAAAAGAATTATTTCGAACTAAACTCAGAATTTTATATCACACCACGTTAACTCTGCAGTCTGCCTTCCTCAGTGTTCGTGAGCTCCTTATGCTCATAAATCAAACACTTGCAGAGAACCATACAAGACAACTTACTATAATTGAACTCAACCAACTGGAAAATGTTAAATGAATTTAGGAACAACAGTCAATATAAAGATAAAGAAACAATTCTGTTTTCTGACGAAGAAAAGTTACAAAATCCCTTCAAATTTCCTTGAACTTAATTCCCCTGACCTCACAGAAGACACATGAACCTGCCACATCACACACTTCTCTAACTTAGCCAAGGGCTTGCAGTGAGGAAGAGACAAAGACCAGCCTTGGAAACTGAAAAAACTTTCAGGAAATGGGATTACTTTGATGTGGCATCAGTTCTTATCTTGTCATCTTATTGCAATGAAATAGAAACTTGTCAAATTATCAGCAAAAATTAACTATTATCTACATACTCACTTGAAAAATGCAATAAGGAGATTAACCATGATTATATACTGTACAAAGAGGTAGACAGCTTGAAGAAACGGGGTCAACCATGTTCCTGGGCCACAGAGATGAGCAACTTTTTCATCAGAATTATTTGCACAAACTATATTGGGAAAAAAAGATACAGAGAAGACATGCAGATCTTTTAGATCTCCCAGCAGGTATAGACACACACACACAAAAAAAAAGTCAGTTAGCAGTTTGCAACAACCAACTATCAAGCACTGGTTCTGCAATTCGAAATGTCTCCATGCATTTAGGAACACAGCAGAAAAACACCAGAGAAAATGTTTCTGGCTGATACTATGCTATAATCATATTACTGGATTTTTTAAAAAAGCATACTACACCCTCACAGCCAAAATTTTGTCATGATAGATGTGGGGCAGAATTCCAAAATCTTGCTAGGAATAGCCTTGTAAGAAATTGTGATTTATGTAGGTTTCATTCTAAGCCAATCAAGTTTTAGAAAAGAAAATGAAAAGTCAGGTCACATAGTTACAGAGCTGCAACCCACAAAAGGGAGATAATCCAATGAATGGAATCAATGCCAACAGTACTGGAAATTTTGTAAGATTTTGAGAAGACCTTATCACAGTAAGTTTGCTCTTTACTTGCTTCATAACTGCAGTACCTTACCATCAATTTCATAGGCATAGACTTCACCAAAAATCATCCAGTATGGATGAAACACAATATCTCTAGCAAGGGTCCAAGAGGGTGCCTCATGAGGATACAGTATTGCCTTCCTGGGAACACCAAAACTAAGCAGTACAAGTGCCATAATCACCACGATGTAAAACATGTTGGCCACCTATCAACACAAAAAAGTCAGTTAATCCACGAGGTCATAAATATGAACTCACAACTTTAAAACTTTCACAGTGACAGTGTACACTTGAGAAATTCTATGTATTATATAAGGAGAAGAGTCCACGACACAAATATTCACTCAGATAATTCCGCCCAATAACAAGCCCTGTAAACAAATCCCAAAATTACTGGGTTTTTTTCCCTGTCCTTTATTATAGTATATTTAGTATCCTTGGTCAAAGGCAGCTGACCCTTTCACCTTGAATACTATAGGTACAAGAGGAGCAGCTGACAAACAAAAACATTCCTTCCTAAATGTACTCAATAGCTGCACAAAAACCAGAAGTTTTCCAAGGGCAGAACACAGAACCTATGCCTCTTGCAAGAAATCAAAGTGAGAAATGAGCAACTTGATGCCATTGTTTTTAAGGAATGACAGGGTTCAGTTTTGTAGGAACCATTTTATAGAGGGAAGAAACACAAACACCCCTTCCACATTCATATCTACAGCTCTCAAGCCTTAATTTTTTTTTTAACATTTAGAATAGCTACTGACAGTAGAGCTAGGTTATTCAACTTGAAGTTTAAACAATTTCAATATTTTCTGTGTGAGATGACAAGAAGCACAATCTATTCCCAGTTTTCCATAGCACAAAACCATGAAGGTGGTTTAGGATGCAAAACAAGTTAAAAGTTTTGACCTAAAGAGCACAAAGGCTATAAATGGGACCTAAATGGGAAGCTGAATCAAGACAAAGGCTTCATCATATTAATTTAAGTCTCTGACATCTGAGAAGAAAACAGGCCAGAGAAGGAAGATTTGCCATTTTTTTACATTTCTGTGACAGATAGCTCCATAAAGGAAGCCTTATGATCAGTGCTTGTTTTGGAACACTCTAAGTTATATTCCAGCTAGCTAATTCTGCACACCAAGTTGTTATCCTATGACAGCAGGATAAGAAACTTTTTACTATATAAAACTATGAGAGAAGTTGTAAATGGATGCAGTTGGGAAAAAAAATCAGTAACAAACATAGTACTTACCATTTTCCCAATCATCATAACATAAGGGCCAGCCTGTTGATTTACAGCTAGAAAATCCAGTAATCGCACATACCAAAAAATTATATTGAGACAGTAAGTTATTCTTCCAGCAACAAAGACGTAATTTTCTCTGTAAGTGTTTTCTCCAAAGTTCCCCTTGGCTCCAAATCTTAATGCAAACCCAATGAAGAAAGTGACAATGGCAACTGTGTCACTGATATTGAAGTAATCACTGAACCACACTTTGATCTTCTGATTAATCTTCCCAGCCTCTGACATAAAAATCTGTAAAAGAAATCAAGGGCAGGACAGCTCTTATTTATTGCACAGGGACCAACAGTGAAATATATGAATCACTAGCATTTTTATACTTGCAAAAATAAAATGTTTGACAAAGGTATTGCATCATGCATTCTGATGCTTGAAGTTCCTTAGGTTTTGTTGCTTATAGAATAATAGTTTAAAGCATACTGTTTTAACTGACAAAACAAGGCTACAATCCCAGATTGTTACAGGCATACCTCACGAATTTTCTCAATTGCTGATGTGAAAATGTAAGCAATAACAATCCACTCCTGAACAGATGGTAATTCTTCCATTTTGACAAGAACCACAAATGTGTAGAGCATGAGGAATCCTAAGTATGCCAACTAAAAAACCAAATAAAGCATATACATATAATTATTGAAGGATCCTTTATAGATGCACATGGAATCTTTTGATGTGGTATGCAGTAAAAGCTTCAAGTAGGATTACAGGACTATATTTACCCCTTTAAACACACAAGTTATTATTTATAAGGGAATACAAACATTTTCATCTTATAAAAGGAAAAATAGCTGTAATAAGCTATTTATTGTGAGCAAAGCTTTGCTCTTACTACAGCTATTTTCCTTCAGTACAAATTGTAGCATTTCTATTACAGTGATTGAAATGAAGCTGTGCAGGAACACTTCAGACTAATAAATGGTTATAGAACTCCTGCTAGCAAATGATGAAATTAATTACTCAGAACAGAATTTAAAAAACCCCAAATCACAGGGCACAGCATGTGCATATGCAGTTTTATAAAATCAAGTATTTCTTATTTCCAGCTTAGCAAGGTAAGGGGTTTTCTGTCTGCTTTTTGGCAAGTGCTTGACATTGATTCAATCAGAGTTACACGTTGGGAAAAGAACCCAAAAATCTGTGCTACATTTCCAAACAACATGCACACTACACAGAGAAAAAAACTCACCGTATTAAACCAAAACTTCACAATTGGAGCATGATAAAATGCATAAAATTTCTGTGTAATTGGGAGTCTTTTAGGTTTTGCTGGAGTCTCCATGTCATGCTTTTCGAAAGCACTGTCCAAGATCCTTGCTTCTTTAAAAACCTCCTAAAATAAAAGGACTATTAACTTCCCACACAAAAACACATGCTTTTTGGCACTCAATTTCACTTCTGCTTTGACTTAAAGACGTAATTATTTAAGTGAGGAATACTGTTTTTAATGTCTCCCCCTGCCCCACGTTACCATTGGTATTTCATCTGCTGCAGTCTGGAAGTTGTTCTCACTGTCATCCATTGCCATCTGATGTGCATCTTGAGACTGAGGAATATGTGACATTTCAGCCTTGGTCTTATATTCCAGCAGCAGTATAGCAGGAGGGAGCAGAATACTCAGTATCACCTGGAAAAGATGAAGACTAAGTGTAAATAGTGCACAACTACATTAAAGCATCAGAATACACCAACACACAGAATAGCCTCTGAAAATGTATTATTTAAATTTCACTTGCTTGTTATTGAGGGGGAAAATGTAGAAAATAATTAGTTGTTATTACTTTTATATACACTTAAGAGCTTAGGATCACAATACAGAGTGTTTCTTGACTTGAAGACATAGGTAATGGGAAAAACCAACAAATTCCAAAATTCAAGGCTACTAGAATGAATGTACTCCAAGCCTGAAGACAGAGATGTTCTGTTTGCACTCTGTTATTTAATCCACTCCCAGAAACTCTAGAACTGTGTATTGTTAAAGTGTATTTTAAGAGGACATACAAAGTTGTGGTTTGCGGGGGGAGAGGGGAGTGGTGTCTGTTTTGTTTGGGGCTTTTTTTTTTCAATTTATGGTAAAAAAATGAGCTAAGGTATAGATGAAGAGAGTAAGTGAAAGCTATTTACTGTCATTAGCCTGTTACAAAGCAAGCAAGAAAACAGTTAATCAGTTATCAAAGAGGATTTTAGTAGGTCACAAGTTAAATGATGCTTGCACGTATTTTGTAGGAAAGTTTTATTTCCTTATATTTCTAGCAACAATTTGGTTTTGGTACACCATCTCCAAGAAATATGCAACTCCCATTTTAGTTCAATTGATCTATATCAATTATCTCTGTCTAGATCATAATTGATCTATATCTATACCACACAAAGGGCACCATTGGAAAACCTGTCCTTGATTTGCCTACCCTTGTTTCATTCTGTGCCCTGCTTTTACTCAGTTCCTCCAAAATAGGATATTCACAAAGCTTTTTTACATCAAGTCTTACGTTCTCCCTGTAAAAAGCCAAAATGCATGAAACTACAGTCTTACAACAGGTTTTCCATCTGTTAAGGTTTGTTACTACTGTGTTTTTAGTAGTGGATTAGTATTCACATGATCTCTTTAAGCCTCTGATTAAAGGCTACTTGCCTGGTTTTTGCCTTCTATATTTCTGTACCTTATTTGAAAAGATAATAGAGGGTCAAAAGAAGAGTTTACAACAAATATTCCAGTTTTGATTATGTTATAGGAGACTGGTTTACAGGATTTATTAATAAAAGCTATAGTTGTGAAAGCTTTACACTAACAGCATTTAAACACACGCTTTAATTCCATTTAAACATAAACTCCATTGACCCTTTTTACACCAATAAAGTGCAAGAATGCTTACTTTGTACCATGAATTCTTCCTCATGTTCAGCCTTCCCATCCACATATCTGATAACAACATCTGTGTGCAGGTGTGTGCTACGAATGGACGGAGCCTCGAGGACACTGCCAGCTTCAGACAAGTGGAGTTGCTCCAGTTTTTAAGTTCATAAGTCAGTAATTTCATTGCCATGGTTTCATCCTGTCGGAAGGACTGCTCTAACAGCTCAACTGCCAGCTGACCAAACTCACTAAAATGAGGAAAAAAACCAACAAAACAAAATATAGTAGCTATAGAAATGACCATGAGTTTAGCGTGAATTTTCTTGTACAAATCCCCAATTTGCAGAACTTGAAGGGACCATTATTTGTCCCTTCTGTACAGATACACTGCAATTGGTAACTACAATACATCAATATGACTTCTGTTAAAAACATATGCATGCTAAAGCAGCCATTAAAACATGCACAGAGATTACATAGAAGAAAATGCCACACTGAGTCTCCTTTTAATTTGACTATAAATCAAAACTTCTAACAGCCCTCAACAAAGAGCAGTATCTATTACAAAGCTTCTACTGCAGTCCCACTTAAAACTTTTTGCAAAAAAGAATTGTCTCCAAGCGTGCTAAGAGAACAATTTGTGTTTTGTTCATAATTAGCCCACTACTTTTATTGCGGATGCCAAGAAAATATTTTGAACAATTGAATGTCATTTACTTGGAATACTGCTTCAGTTCTTCTGAAGTATCATCAACAAGGTCACTTTGTTTCGCCTCATATGCCATGGACCGATACACTTTGCAAGCCACCAGAGCCTTGGCCATGGACTCCTCTCCGTGCTGCCAGAAGAAAAGGGCCATCTTCTGCCTCTTCATCAGCACTGCCCACAGCAACAGCTCGTTCAGAGGATAAGCAAAACGTCTCGTTTCAGGATCATCTATGTCAACTATTTCATCTTTGGTTCTTTTCTTTTTTCCCTCTTCTGCACCAGTGTCAATCTTTAAAATGAAACCACAAAGTCACGTTTTAAGTCGCTGTATTTGGTCATTATGCAACTTGAAATAAAATGCTGAGTGATCCAATACCAAATTATAAATAATTATAAAAAGAAGAAAGAATTTTGAAGACTTGAAAAGCAGCTGGAACTTTTGTTTAAAAACTTGAGTCCAACTCATTTTAATAACTGTGAGACTGAATTAATTTGAATTATAGATCAAAGAAAAGCAGTAACTAATATACCTACATACAAATGAAGCAACCCATGGAAGCTGCTTGTAGTAGTAACACATGGCCAAATCTTGCTCTGTCTACCAAGCCATGAGAGTCCCACCCTCATTACTAGAACTGTGTCAAAGATAAGCTTTTTGGTCCTTAACATATAAAGCTTATCCACAAGACTACTAAACAGAAAGAGAAACACCCTTTACAGAATCCTGTAAAAAGGCTGCACTTCAGAAGCAACTACAAAAGCAAAGCTGAAATTCCAGCTTTACCAAAGTCAATGCAATGGCTGCTACTCACACTCCAGTGGCACTTGGATTTCCAGCAGGCTTCCCACTCTTAGCAACTTGAAATAAACCCCACCATGTTCCCCTCAGCACCCCTACCTTTGGTTTGTACGGCTGCGCTGTTTTGATGAAATGATTATGGCGCATTTTTTCTTTCTTGTCTGCCCTGTTACCAAAAGACTCATGGCTTTTACACATCTGAGGAGTAGTACTTGAAGGGTTTCGCCCAGATCTCTGCAACAAGGAGAAGGGGTTTGGTTACTGAAACATGGATGAACTTACACAGCAGCACAACTGGAATTTTTAGTGGATATTTAACATGGTCTCTTGTTTGTTTTCATTATTTTTAAGAAGTCACTAAATAGGCAGTTAACACTTGTTGGTTAGTGTAGCTTGCACAAAAAGCTAAAATATCTGCATCCCAAGCCCTGGTCAATCTGCATGGGTAGTGTCCATTCTTCCCCTATGAGTAGGGGAAGAGGGAATCATAGAGAAGGAATTAAGATGTGCTAGAATAAGGCTGAGGAGAACAAAACCTGTTGTTTGCCCTCAGTCCCAAGACAGCTGCCCTCATAGCCCTTACTACTGTGTTTAAAAGAACCAGTCCATTGACAAGAGGAACAAACCAACATGGATTCACTTATTCTACAGCACACCAAGGTTTGGGGTTTTTTAACTGAGAACAAACGTGCTGTTACCCAAGTGCACGTACCCGATTGTTCCCGCTGAGGCTGTTGTAGATCGCTCTGAAGCGTTTCCTTGTATAGGTGCATCTGTAGGTTCCTCCCATCAGATATTCAATAACCAGTCCCACATCAATCAGGTTGATTTTATACCCTGGAGGAAGATTTCCCTAGGAATACAAAAGGTATTTTTACTTTTTCAAGGTATAATATTAAACTTGCTTAGTGTTTCTACATGTTTTATTATAGCTCTAGATAATAACAAAAAAAAAAGAAGCCTTTCATGATAAAAAACCCCTCCAACACAAAACCCAAAAAGCATCTGCATGACTCAACAGTTATTATTTTAAAGAAAGACCAGGTTATACCTTCTTTTCTATATGAATTCCCCTAACAGGGCAGATACTCATTCCATTGGTGGGGGAGGCACTGGAGGTTTTTTTGCCTATTGTTTTAACAGCCAAAATTACTCCACACTGGGAGCATCAGCTTTCAATGCCCCCCAAGAAAGAAAACAGTCAAAAGATGAAAGACAACACCCCTTGGGTTTAACATCTTTTAGGCAGCAGGGCACCAAGCATACAACACAAGAATTGCAAACTACCAAAATGTCTGCAGAGGTAGCTTAATACTTACAATAAAAATTAATTTATAAACTTCAGATCAAATTGATAGTCAAATATAAGAAATTAACAAAACCCTAACTTGGCTTGTTTGACAGAATTTTACATTGACAGCATACCTGTTTGACGTCCCGAACAAGATGAAAGAGTGTTGGGTTAGTTGGGCCTTGTTTCTTTATAAAAAAAGAGGGGAAAAATTTGGAAAGAGAAATTAGTGTGCAACAGCAACACCATAAGACGTTCATTTTTAAAAGTAATTAAAAATACAGAAAGATAATAAAATATAAATAATACAATAAATAAACATACTTCTCAAGGAGGCTTCTTTATAGAGATTTATTAGCTAAAAAATTAATTTTTTTTTTTTTTTTTTTTACAAAAGCAAATAATGAGACAGTTAACCCAAACCTAAGCCATATTTGTGTACTACTCACATCAGCTAATTTTTGGTGGAAGGTTCTTTGTTCTGTCCTGTTGGATACTTAACTGTTACCAAAATTACCTTGGAATTCTTAGATCAACACCTACAGCAACAAAATTTTTCTAAGTAATAATTATAACTGTGCAGGTTAACAAATTAAACTCTTTTTAGAACTATTATGATGTTAACTGCTACAGACAGAATCCACCCTATGAAGCCCAACAGATCTCATATTCTGGGCACAAGTTTTACCCACTGACTTTCTCTCATTCTCTTCCCCACTGTGGTTTGCACACTTTGGGTGTCCACAGCAGAGCTGCAATTCTCCCTTTAGTGTCTGTGCCTAGCACCAAACCCTGCTGACAGACAATTCTGGTGCTGCTGGGGCAGAGCACAGCAGCCAACAGCAGCCACTTCCCAACTCTAACCTTGTGCACAGGAGCCCTCCCTATCAACACCCCACACCCTTCAGACTGCTGCACATCACCCAGGATACAATAGGCTGAGCAAGTAAAAAACTGTTCTAAAAGCAGCTTAAAAAGCAGTCATCGACTTACTGTGTTATAAAGTTCTTCCAGCCTGGGAATTGTAAGAAATTTGTGCATGCTCACTCCGTTTTCAATCAAAAGTTTCACAAATGCAACTCTGTCCATCACAAGGGCATCCAACATAGCCTGTTCCAGGGAGCCAACCTACAACAGATAAACAACAAGGTAGAGCCTTGTAAAAAGGAGTGAAAAAGTGAACTTAGATACTCTATCAACCTCCTTCATTTACAGGGCTGTAAAAACCTTAAATGTCTATAAAGATGCCAGCCTTGGTTCAGAATATCCCCTGAACTTCACACAATTACAGGATGAGACAATACTCTGGAGACTTGAACTGCTCCATAGGTATTGCCTACTGACACAGTACATGGCACTAAGGAGACATTTGGTTTAACACAGTTAAGCTGCTCTCAAAGGTTGATATTGGATAAAACAAAGAGACACAAAACATCCAAAGCACAATCTGCTTCAAAGATGTTAGAACCATCATGGCAATCCTTAAGCCTTACACAGTTTGTACTTCTGACTGCACATTCAGTAAGCTCAAGTTTTATTTTTACAGTAATATGGGAAAAAGGCAGGAGCCACCAGGTACTTCTTAAACTCATTCTCAAACTACAAGAAACAGACATTTTGTCCCTCCCTCAAAAGACACTGCAGTGCTGCCAATAGTGCATTTTACTAGATGCTTCTTAAGAGCTTTCTAGGGCCATGCAACTATAAAGAAGAATTATCTGACTAACATGAATTCAGCTTCCACCTTTTGTAATGCATTTTCTCTGCTAGTTATCCAGAACAGTTAGCACATTTCTAAAATTTTTGGAATATCTGCAAATACATAATAGCAAAACAGCTCTACGGCTATGCAGTATACACAAACTACTGTCTCAAAATAAATGTGTCACTATTCCAAAGTTTCTCTCTACAAAAGTCAAGGTTCATTCTTTACAGTAAATTGTGCTTCTCTCTATTAGGAATCATTCAGCTTAATCCAGACCACTACATACCAGCCATTGTTGCCCATAAACAAAAACGTGATTTTTGGCTATGTCAACTCTGTCCCATGCAAGTGTAAGAACAAGCTGGTCAAACGCAGATGCATTTGTGCCTTAAGAAGCAAACACAATGAAGAAAATTTAAAATTAATTAGAATACAGGATAATAAACATTCTTGCTTCCTAAAAAGGCCAAATCAAGAAAGCCACTACAAAATTATGCTGTATATTTTATATATCGTATTATACAGTGAGAACACAGATACTTATTTGTTTAAAAACTAAAGATTCCTACTGGTATTTTATAAAAATCCATCGTATAAACAATAGTCAATAATAGCTGGAGGTTCCAAATGATCTTAAAAAATTAAGTCTCACCTTTTAACAATGCTGTAAGTATTGCAACATCAATGTCCTGATGTTCATCTGACCCAATATGAAAAACTGTAATCTGTCCAAAATGGCAAAATGGGGAAAACATATTTGAAAGTTATTTTCAGGCAAAGGTGATTGGCTCCAATCTTTTAAATCTTTTTCAAGTCCTGACATAAAAGACACCTTGTCTTCAATGCAACTTGAAGCCTGTCTATGCTCAATTTAAACTTTTAGTGTGCATTCTGTTTTGTTTTCCTAAGTGGGAATCCTCAATTAATTTGAACTTCTTTTCCTCCTATGATTACAATTCACTGCTGTCTTTAACACAGAATCCTGCTTACCTCTCCAGTTCATTACACATTACAAGATTAACCAGCCAGCAAACATGGTTATCTGAATAAGGTTATTTTATACCTCAGAAAAGAACAACGTGATGTCCAAATGAGACACCAGTCCCTGAACTCAGGCTACATATAACCTCTATAAAGTGCTTTTGCTTTAAGCATGCAGTGATAGTATACCTTTGTTAGTAGTCATAACTAAGAGATCCAAAAAAAGAAAAAAAGAATCATATATATCCACAAATGCATGCACCTTACAAGGAAAATTTTATGGCAAGATGTACTTACAAGTTCTTTTTTTTTCATGCATTCCAGCAGTGTCTGAAACAAATGAACTGCTTCACTTTGACCA
Organism: Monarcha castaneiventris obscurior; assembly: GCA_026261815.1. Classification (NCBI taxonomy): domain Eukaryota; kingdom Metazoa; phylum Chordata; class Aves; order Passeriformes; family Monarchidae; genus Monarcha; species Monarcha castaneiventris. Next base: position 2,938,949 of record JAMPIT010000434.1, on the reverse strand, counting down.
AAGTTAAATGTCTTTTTGATGGTTGAAATTATTTCAGGCTCAGCACCCTCAGGAACATTCCTGAGATTGAAACAAACAAACAGGAAAACAATTGTTTTAGATGAACAGTAAGAACAACAATGCATTTAATTAGTTTCAACATGTCCATTCAAAGTCCTGCTATCTATAAGCTTATTGCTGCTGCTGTGGCAAAACCTTGGATAACCTTTAGATAGAACTATAGATTACTTAATCTATGATTTTCTACTACTGCCTCCTAAAAGTAACTCAACTCTCTGTCTTCCTACCTATATTGAGTTCTGAGATACTCTCAACCAAAAGATTTTAATACAAAATACTGAGCAGTCACTCCTCTGAGTAAGACCCATTTCTGATCTTACTCTGGACAAAGCTGTTTGGTTTACAGCTACATCAGATCCCTGCTTCCCAAGGTTCTGAGGCAGCCCCTGCTACAGGGACCCAGTGTGGTTAAGGATTTATGCAAGCCTGACAATTAACTGGAAATCACCAAGCATGGTGGAGCCCAAGCACATCCCCTTCATTACTTGAAGCAACACTCAACACAGCCAAGTGTTTTCTGCACTGAACAGAAAAAGCTCTTGTACAGATTCATGAAGAAATGGTCTCAAAACTCATCTATGGATGACAGACACACACAGATGCCATGCACCCACACACCCTGTCATTCATCTGTGTATGACAAGAACTGTCTGGACACAATCCTGTGCCGTGTGCTCTGGGATGACCCACTGTGCTCCCTTCCCACCTGGCCCATTCTGTGGCTCTGGGACAGGCTGGTGCTGCTGGGACTTACCCCCCCTCCTCTGTTTGCTTGTGGACATAGGCCAGGATGTCTGCAGCTCTACCAGTTCCTTCACACACCACCACAGGCACCGGAGGGCTCTCCTGAAGGAAGTCTAGAACTGTGAGGATGACGTTGGGGCCACCTTCAAACACAAGTGCCACCACAGGCACACCTTGGCCGATTCCTGGAAAATTGCAAATAAATAATAAACCCCAGGCAATGCTGTAAGTGTGTAGTGAATGCTAAGGTCAATTTTACATATTTAATAAATCAAGTTCGTCCTTTCTACTGAATCAAAATTAAAATGCTGCCTGCCAGACATTAACTGCTGCTAATGCATGGTTTCAAGCACTTTATATCCTGGGCTGGGACACAAGCACTGCCAAGCTGGTAAATACAACAGGACACAGTCCACACAACAGAAGAGTTTCCTCACAGAAATATTCATGAACTAATGCAGAAAAATGAAAAATTTTTCTTTACAGACCTCCTCTTTTAACTTCCCCCAAATAGTTTTAGAGTGACAAATACACAGTTTGAATATAGGTACATGGAAACCCTCCAATGATGGGAAATACTGCAAAAGCATTTCTGTAAGAGCCCAAATACATGAGTTGCTACACAGTTGGGAAAACACCAAACTGCAAACTGTGAAACTGCAAAACCTGTCAAAACCATTGATCAATCAGACCAATAAGGTCTGACAACACACTCAGACCTGAAGTGACTTACATTTGCTTTATCAAAGTAAATAGACAACTTTATTCAGAAAGCATTCCTCTGTGGTCCCAGAGAAATCATACATCTACCAGCAGTAACTGTGGTCCAGAGCAGCTGCTGAAATTCGCAATTTCAGACTTGAAACATAAACAGAAGATTAAATTTTTCTATTTTGCCATTCAGATGTTTCATGCAAACACCTTTTTCATTAAGCCACAGTAACAGCCCTCAGGCAGCAGAATTACTTACTTGCATGGATCCGTTGCAAATTAATAGTTTTTTCCAGTTCTCTTCTCAGTTTAACTTCTGCTCCATACTTTCCAACTGTTCCATCATCCACCAGAATGAAATGGGAATGGAGGTTATTTAGGACGTTTAGTTTACTTAATGGGTTTAACAAGGTCTGATATGGAGCAACCACCTAAGTGCAAGCACACAACAATGTTTTTTACTGGCAAAGATACACACTTGTCTCTGTGAAACTTAACTAGACACAGGAACTGGTGGCTCAACAAGAAGCAATGACACAAAAGGAAGTACTGACACATACAAGCATGCCTTGGATCAGGATACACCAACAGCTGCAGCTCTGAACTTTGTGCAGGGAAGCAGATAATTATATCACTAAAGGATGCTGTTCTGAAGGACAACAGAGAAAAGATCCTCTGAAAAGTTGTCTTTGGGGAAAATTTGTGACAAATTTGTGACTTCTCTGGCAAACAGAAGCCACTGTTTGAAGCACTGAAGACTCCACATCAAAATTTTTCAACTTATTATTCTCTCTAAATGTGAATTCTCTGTAATACTTCAGAATTTTTGTTATTTGATTCAATAATATCAGTAGAGGGAAAAGAAATTATTAAATACTTGAGAACAAGCTCCTCCTGCAGCACATTTGCATTTTGCAACTTGTTTACAGTAATGATCTTGCATAAGCCACAGATGTCAGTGTATCTTCACAGTAAAGCAAGTATTCCAATGATGCAAAGCAAGGGAAAAACATGCTTGAGCAGATGTGTCAAAAGCAAATGAGGTAAATCGTTATTTCACTTAGGTAATTCATCCTTACATCTCTTCCAACAAGGTCATTTCTGTTTTCAATCACTCCCCACGGAGCAATCCCAATAGTGCAAATCTTTCGAGATGATCTGGAAGCGTGTTCTCTTAGAGCATCACCAACATGTTTTGCAACACCTGTTCATGCAGAAAAACATTCCAATGCATTGAATGCCACATCTTACTAAGAAATTCAAATATTTATTTAGGTAACTGGACCTTTAACTGTTTTATTTACAGAACTAGGCCTTTAAGGATCTGGGAACTTACTGACACATTACCAAGGAAAAAGCACCATGCTACAGGAGGAAGCAAAGTAATTCAACAAAACAAATATTAGCCTAGCAAGAACTAAAGAGTTTCCAGCACATTACTGTATTTCTTTTAAATCACATTTCCTTTTCCTTGTTTCAAAAACAAAACCCAGAAAACAAACAACCAAACAAAACAAAGCTCAAAACCCAACCCCTCCATAAGTTATTTCTCTTTGCAAGATGAAATAGCAGCCCACTTTCAAATACACGTTCAAAATGCATTGTTTTAATTTCACTTGACCAAACTCATTCAAATCCACTTTGTTTTAGGAAGAAGCAATGCATCCATCCATTAAATCTTTTGGCTCTTATAAAACTGCAGTCCAGTTAATCATGCACGTTCCTTGGTAGTTTCTTACCTGTGTTCACTCCTCCAGTTATAATCCAGGCCCCTGTGGTTACTGCAGCTTTGATAAGACCTTTGCCAAGCAACTGTTTGATGCGTGGGTGAAGTTCAAATTTCTGCATGCCCCCATGTACAGATATAACAAGCTTTGGCAACTCCATCTGCCATTCTTTAAGCATAAGTTGCAGAATAGCTTCAGGCTTAGTGTCATATGACAATCGCACGTACTGCAGGCACAAGAACAGAGTTAAAAGGTTCAAATGTGTAAAAAGAAGAACCAGGATGTATTTCAGGATATATTATCCTACTCCTGGCTATGGAAAAATGTAATTCACTTTCTCAAAACACAGCAGATGCAATAAATGAACAAGCTTCCTCTAAATCCTCTATAGTCCAGACAAGAGAGTTTTGAAAGCAAGTTTTGGAAAGGAAACAACTACAGAAAGATCATGGTGTTCCATCCTACTGGCACAGTGACCTAGAAACATGACTCCATGAAAGCACTGGATGATCTCTAAATTAGATGAAATTCAGAAGTATCTGTAAAAGCTCTGCCATCTACTGGGAGAGGCTTTCCTGTTCCCTGCAAAGAGTTTTACAGTTGCTTGGGTTTCCTTTCCTGTTCCTGGTGGGAAGGAAACCCACATTTTTCAGTAGAGAACTTCCTAACTGGCAGCCTTTTAACACCCTATGTTTAACAGCATAAGATTAAGTAGATGGTGGACCAGCTACAATGCTGCCACATCTCCAGTATGAGCTATTCAACAGAGGAGGGGACAGTAAGCAGAAACTGAACTCTTCCTGAATCGAGTTCCAAATAACAAAACAACACTACTCCGTTAAACTGGTTTGAGCAACCCCACTTACACTCTGCAGAAGGAAGCAGAAATCAGTGTGGGCAGCCTGCTGCTTTCTGTGCTCCTAGCAAAGGGCTAAAGCAATTTTAAGCTACACTAACTACAAAGGAACCCATACACTGCTATTATGAACATGAAAGTGCTAAGGACCCTTCTCTCCACAGAGATGATCTGACCTGGAGCACAGGACTGCCCTTAGGGGTTCCACCAGCTGCATAAGGAACACAGCTCCCTCACTCAAGCACTTCAGTTTGACCACAGGAGTCACACTGTACAAGAACTCCCTGTACCCTGTAACTGCATAAGCTTAAAATAATTTCAACCACAACTAAAAATCTTTCACAAATGGAAATCAGAAAGAATTCAAATCACAACAAAAATGCTAGAATAGAAGAGGGCACTGATTTGTCACAATAGAGGTGTCAATATTTTCAGCCTTCAATTTTCAGAAGCTAAATGAAGCATTCAGCACCAACACAGTTAGAGTAAGACAAAAAAGAAAAAAACAAAACATCATACATGCCTTAGCCCTGTAAGAATGAGAGCCACCTTGAAAGTTGATGACACCGTAAGCATCAGTAGAGGTCTGTTCTGTGTGTTTTTCCACTGACCATTCTTCTATTTCCTGATTATAGTTTTCACCCAGCTTCACATCGGAGTATTTCATAGCCAGACTGGCAGTGAAACAAGCATGTTGTCTGACCAGGCGGCCACAGCAGCACCTGCACCCAGCCACAGCACAGAGAATGCTTCAGTAAACACTACTTTGTAGGACAAAAGAACTTCCTTTATTGATAACAGGAATAGATTACGTTTCGAAAGCAAAGATTCTAGACGTCAGATAAACCTCTTTCCCAGAGAAAGCCTGGTTGCCATAAATATTTACAGCAATAGGCAATTACAATACATATTATTATGCAAAATACTGAAGCTCACTAAGGTAGCAAGCTGGAGGCCAGGAGAAATTGCTTCTTTGAAGCCAAGTAATTTATGTAACATTTATAAATCTGTGACCTACTTATTGCAGACAATTCTTTAAACATTAGTTATATTTATTTTATATCTAGCCTTTCACCAACTTGTCATTCGTAATATTGATCAAAACTTTTTAAAACCCTATTATGAAAGCACTAATTTAATGAGAAAATATTCATAAATATTGTAATTACAAAGACCTTTTACCTGACAAGTTGCTGACAAATCTGACATCCTGGAAGGCATCTGTAAGAAATATTTAAAGGTATGACTAAGCTTCACACACAATTCACACACAACAGTGAGCAATTCACCAACAACACCAGGCCATTCTTAGAAACTGAAGGACAAAATGTGGTGGGAAAGTTGTAAAGTCCATTGTAAGCTACAAATAGGTTAAGCTGAAAGGGCAAGTGTTGAAGACCATTCTGTTCCTTGTTAAATGCTCTGGAAATTTTAACAGCTTCCTAATTACTTTGTTTGCATTTGCAAATTTTCCATGTGCTGCATTCGTGGCTATAAATTCTAAAAGCTTCTCATGTCACATGGTTTCAAGGAATGTGGTGAATTATTTACAATAATTTAAAAATTCTACAGTGCTTAGTTTGTTTTTTGTTTAAAAACAAAGCTCTTAAATGAAAAACAGTAACCTTCCCCAACGTAACTAAAGAGATTTTTAAGTGTTTTTTAAGGAAAAGAGTGAAATAGAAGTTTTCTCAACCTCAGAAGAACAGGTTTCTCAGCTGCTCTCACAAATACAAAGCTTAAAAAAAAAAAGTGATCTGAAATCCATAATTACAATAGTAAACATTTTGGGGAAACAAAACAGCCTTAAAAATACCAATTTTAAATCTATTTTCAATTTGACTTTATTTTATCTCTGACACAAGTGCCATGACTATGCACATCAAACTCAGTCATTGTAGGAACTCTTAAATTGTACCTATAACACTTGGGGGAAGTCAACTAGATATACTGGAGTTCTCACTAACTTGCTTGATTTCACACCTCTAATTTAAGGTAAGGTAAAACTAGCATGTGAGATATGCAAAATATTCTTAGCCTCAGCCTTCCCTCTAGAAACATATTTCCCCATTTTTTCTAGCCTAATTTTTTTTTCCTTTAAGAATTTAAGGATGAAAAAATTGTTACATACCACATGAAATCTGAACAGTTCTCATTTCTCTATTTTCCCTAGAAGCAAGTATTTCTTCAGTCCTTTTTTTGTAACTTCTTCCCCACCCCAATTCTTGGTTTTCTTTATTCTTCTAGGAATTCTTCACCTCTTGTTTTCTACACTGTCAGGTTTATTTTCACACTTCACCCTACACTCACGATGATGTTATTTAAAGTCCAGTAGAACTTAAATGAGCTCTATAAGACTGCCTTCAGAAATTTTTTTTCAACCCCCCCTCACTGTAAACAGATCACAGACATCAGCAGGACTGCTAAGAAGCAGCAAAGGGAACAGGGGAACATTTTTTGGAGATTTCTGCAATGCCAAAGCACTTCCAGAAAAAGAAAATAAGAATCCAATCTATTCACAGAGTGACAATGTCCAGTCATGACAGCACAAACCCAAGCCAGTATTTCATACAGAAACAGTCCAACACTCCTCATAATGCTGAGTTTTGTAATTTCAAAGAGCAGCAATGAGTTCTTGCATCATTTCTCATTTACCTGTGGGGGTCTTTTGAACTTGGTATAATATACACACACTCCCTCTTCGTGAAAGTATTTTCTATCCAGGATTTCTGGGACTGAAAAACAAAAAATTCAATTGTATTATAAAATACAAATCACAGACCTTTGCAAAGAAAAATGCTTTTTAAGGAAACAAAGTTAGACTATGAGGGGTTTGTTTCTCTCAATAACTAACAAAACCATACATGACCTTATAAAAGCATCTCACACATCTCTCTAAAAGCTGAGATAACCAGAATCACTATGTAATCTGTAAACAAATCCCTTAAAATCAGAAGTAATATTGTTCAAAGCTAACATTCAAATAGCAAAATTTTTAATATGTAAATAAAATAATATGTACCCAAAGAAACCCACAATTTTAAGATACACTTCTACCCTATCTTGCTAAGAAAAAAAATCAAGCAAAAATATATAAAAATTACCTGCACTGAACTGAGATAATACTAATTTCATCTCTTTCCCTCTTTAATGAAGTAAAAATTTTATCATGAGATTATGAGTAAGGAAGCTTTCTAACACTGGGAATCTTTTCCAGTAGCAATAAATGGGTCATAACCTTTGTTCTTCATCAAGAAACCTTTCATGTCAGTAAATAAGATTAATTGGCATCTCTGAACTGTGTTCTAAGGTTAAATTTGAAACATGAAATTAAGGATGTGCCTCACTTAAATGCTTACTATTCCAACTGCTGGACATAATTTCATTTCAGTTGCTTTCAACAACCACGTTAACATTATCTTACATAATAATCTTAAGATTACTTGTTAACAACATCATAAACATCATAATGCATAACATCTACGTCATGTTTCAGCAATACATTGGGAAAGGAATTCAGACAGGATTTTTTAGCAATTAAAAACATGAAAAACATCTTGGAATGCTAATTTGCATCTTATGCAATATTACTTTAAATCCTCATTAAGATTACATTAAAATTACTTCATTGCTAACAGCAATGTACTACATTTACATTTTACCTTTAGAAAAGTTTGATAAATTTCACACTGTTTTATTTTACAACAAGGGGAAAAAAGACTGATGGATATTATTCACAGGTACCTAATCAGAGGTCTGTGGAAGCTATGAAGGAATTTAGTGGTTTGTTTAGGTTTTTTTTAGATTGTAAGAGAAGTTTCAGCAAAGATGGATGCATTTTTCACTCAATGCAACTTTGACATCCGTTTCAGATAATACAGAGAAATTATTACAAGTAAGAATATACCAGCTAATTTTAATGAAGACCCCTGGAAAACTCCTGAACTGCCCAACCTCTTTCAAAACATTTCCCAGACTCAGCAGCTCTTTCCCACATTGTTCATCACAACCACCTTCCAATATTTTGCCTTAGTGAACTCTGACTATGAATTTATCAAGACAGCAACAAACTGCTGCTCCAGATTCTGTCTTCACATTAAGAAGGCCACCAGCCTCTTCCAAGGAGCAGGAAAAGTTGCAGAGTAAAGGCACTTTCTGAGACAGAAAGAAGGAGAAAAGATGTGCAATCCACAGTGAAGAATCATGGAAGGAAAGGCAAGACAAGAGAATGAGCACTCCCACAGTGCATTTTACATTTAAACTAATACTTTAAATACCTGGAATAAATTAAATAGCCACGGTCATAATTTGCTACTGTCCTACCTCCTTTCCCTTCAGACAGGAATGAATGCTGTAGCAAAGGAGAAAGAAGGCCTAGCAAGGGAAAAGCAGGATATTAAACATTATATGCAAACACTATAATGGAGGATTCCATTACATTTATGGTGCTTTTCCCTCTTTTTTGTTTGTTGGGTGTTTTTTGGTGTGTTTTCTTTTCATTCTCCTTTGAAGCAGATCAAAGTGACTGACCCTTAAGAGGCTTGTGAGAGAGATCTCTTCCTCTGCTGTCCTCAGAATTCATCTCTACTACTACTTTTAGTAGCATCTCCTCAGTTCTTTGATAAGAAAAGTGTACCATCTACCACAAAGGAGCTGAGTATTTCCTGGGACACCTGTGCCTTACAGGAGTTGGGCATAAAACAGCTCTCTCTTCTCTACCTTTACCAGATGATTAGCAGTGCTGTAAAAATAAACTTGACATATGTGTAGATGTACATTTACACATATATCATACTAAATGTGTATTTTTACATAGAGCAAGTGGTCCAAATTTTTAACTCCTCACTAAGCTTTTTTTAAGCACTATTAAGCTTTAGCCTTTGTGAGAGGAATCCCAGTCCTAGAAGCTACTTTCTCTTGCCTGAGTCCCCACTGTTTATATGGATATTTCTGTATTTAATTACTTAAAACTGAGCATGTAAACTTTCACACTGCAGTAGTTTAAGCTTAACTCTGCAGATCCTCCAGAATATAAAAAGGTACAGAAGAGTCATTTAATACTCAGATGTTTCAGCCAGCTGGCTAAAACCACACCTTGAAGCAGGAGATCACAGGCATAACGCTGTAGATGTTAAAATCCAAAGAATATAAACCACAAGCAATTGCGTCAATTGCTCCATGCAATATTGTTTTATTATTAAGTGGTGATCAAAGCTGGGGACCAGGAACACTGGCTCACAATGTACAACACCACTTTTCATAATAAACAGTTCCAAAATAAAAAAAAGAGCCCCCAAAACAAAATAATTAACCATTCATTAATTTTTCTCTCAAAGAATGTAGTTGTAACCACTCATCAAGGATTTCTCTCTATTCTTCAGCCGTGAAAATGTTTTCAATACAGCACTACCATGTCCATGTTATTAATGTAGAAGAAGCTCTGTAATGCTATTAAAACATACTTGGAACTTTTAATTTGGTAAAATTAGACTCTCTGTAGAAGCATGCCTGTATGCTTATTAATCTTTATTGCAGACGATTTTATACAGAATTTGCTATTTCTAGAGTCTTGCTTTCTTCTGAGAGGGGAAAAGAAAAAACGGGAAAAAAAGAAAATACAAACCAAGAAGAGAACTGAGTGAAAGACACTTCCCATAAATGGGTAAAAATCACATTAAAAATGTAGGAAGTATTGCCTTCCATGTAAATAAGAGCTATTATTACATAATGTTCCCGTGATGACCAGAAAAAGGAAGATGATATGAGGACACTGTTAAGTATAAATTAGTTGCAGCAATTACCTCTAAGAAATACTTCCTCATCAGCTAAAGATTAAGTTAAAACAGGAGATAAAGACAGAAGTCAAAAATCAATACGTGAGTTATCAGACTGTTTTAGAAAAATTGCCTACTCTTATTAAAGCTTTTTCATCATCTGAACAGGATACACAACTCCACCTCCCAAACTCTGCTTCCAGCAACAGGCAGCTCCTGCTGCTCCAAGTGCTGTTTTCCCAGTGTATTTTTAGAAGATGCACTTAACACCATGGTTATGGGTAACACGGGTCAGGAGTCTTTCAGCAAAAAGCACAAGTAGATTCAACATATAGAGAGCTACTTTTCAACTATTTACTTTCTTTTCTTTCAAAATTGCATCTTGTGGAAAAAAAAAAACTTAGAGTCCCCATATTCTTTCCTGTGCATTCTCAATCTCTCAAGCTAAATAAAATTTAAGACTTACAAGAAAAAAATTAATACCATTTATGTTAGTCTAGAACTACCTTCACTTTCCCCTTCAGGTGAGCCTATGAAAATTTCACCACATTAAGACCTCTTAGCAGACAGTGCTGGCAGGATCTTGTCTGGACACATAATAATTCTTAACTTTGACCTTTTTGGAAGAGGTGCTACAATAACTACCAACTCCTCATCCCAAGGAGGCCAACAAGGCTTTTGCACAGACTTCAAGCTGTAGGTTTTACAGGACACCTCGTTCTGATTGCACTGATTTCTGAGCAAAGTTCACTGTGTCTTTCAGTACTTCTGAAAGAACTTCAAGAAGCAGAAAGCACATAGGTTTGGTTCAATAATCTGGAAGAGAGATACTCACCCTGGGATCATGATTAAAGGAAATACTGTACACTATTTTAAATAAATACGTCCTCTCCCAACAGTTTCACCAATGCTGAAATAATTTTAATTGCTATTTGAAACAAAACTTACACAAGTACTTGATGAACTCAAATTCAAGGGAACATGCCCAACACTATTTCTGACTTCTGGAAGTATCTAAATGCCAAGATAATCCCATGGCCTTTTAAAAGTTTTATCATAACCATTTTAATATTAGCTGCGTTTGATTCAGCAATAGCATAAGCACTCCAAAGCTCCAATAACAGAGATTATTTAAATGTACCTGCTCAAGATTTATATGTTATCATTACTGAAATTCATACTGGGTAACTTCAGCAAGTCTGTTTGTAGAACAAAACTTTTACCACAAACTATAATTTAAGGTTTTGCATATAGCAGGTGAAAAAAAAAATTTCAAAAAAAGAAACCATCACCTAAGTACAGCATGAGCTCAGGTCTCAGAAATAAAAACCAACCACCTACCACTCTCCCCACTTCAGCTCACATGTTTGTAAGAGCCTCTCATTCAACATATTTGAATAAGACAATTAAGTTCTAGCAATTGATGCACAACAGTATGGCAAAGCCTTATCAGGCTGTTGTGAAGTTTTTAAAGTTTATTCATCAAGCTTGGTCTGAATTATTTTCTCTATAGAAAGTAAGCCTGCCCGCTTGGCAAGATCTCAAAATGACTTGTATGATTTTCAATTAACACAAATATGGCAGATATAAGTGGTATTTGTAGCTTACAATCCTGAACTTCTTCATGCACAAAGGGATTCCTGTTTATTTTTTGCACTCTTTTGTGATACTGTATACTGTTGTAAGATCATAAGTTACAATACTGTAACAATATTTGTTACAAAACTAAAATTTAACTTTTCCCAACTATATTGCCTTGGAGCTTGCAACAGCTCATACCAACCCAGCAGTTCCCCTGACAATTTATTTTTCTATAAAGCTCCCCACTGAATGGGGAAACTGACCTGAATTAAAAAATAATTTGCCAAACTGTGACCTCTGTGGAGGGCTGATAATGGGGACTTCAGTTACTGATTACACAGACTGAGATTCAAATTTAGAAGTCGTATCACTTTCTACACCATCTCATATTTCATCTTTCAAATCTCTGCTTACACCATATGGCAGTTCAACACATGCAACACTTTCTAAAGGAGAAGATCCGCCAATTTCATTTGTCCTTTATTTAAAAATTAATATAGACTCTATATTCTTTCTCCACTGCCTCAGATTTTCCAAAAAGGTTATTTTCCATTTGGGCAGAAGTAAATACAGGAAAGTTTGAGCAAGCCTGAAAACAAGAAGACACAGTGGAAACTATGTGCAGCAGGAACAGCCGTGCTAGCACTGCCACAGAGGAGTCCTATCTGTCTAGGTCACTTACAGCCAACAAGATAAATTTCAAAACATTTCTAAGAGACATTCTGTCCTAAGAATGTCCTTTAGCTTGTCTATTCAAGGAATTGTCCACTGACAATGTTCCCAGTTGAAGTTACTGCTTCTTATATAACTATACATACCACGCACACTCGTTTCGTGACTTACCAGAGGATCTCTTATCTGAGAAACCCACTCCATTATCCAAACACGTGCTACACCATGGGACTGACCTGTGATCCCTGCCCAGACAACCAGCCCTAGCCAAGCACTGGCCTCCTGCAGCTACAGCTGGAAGGCAGAAATTCCAGGCAAACCTCTGTCTTACTGCTTTTATGCTCGATACATTGAAAAAAGCCAAATAAACTGTGATAAATACAATATCCAATTGGGTTAATGCAAATCAAGTAGTTAGGAATTTACAAAGCTTCTTGTAGGAAGACAGGCCATGAATAAAATGCACCAAAAGAAAATTTTCATGTTTTAATAACATTATAGAGCCTCCTCTACATAAATAGCTCATTGAAAAGATTGCCAGCAGGCGCTTCAAACCCTTCAGGCAGCAAGAACCACAGTTCAGGTGAAACACCTGGACTTGTAATTGAATGATACTGAAAATGTGCACCCCAGGATGAGCTGAATAACTCAGCCATTGCATATGGGGTGGAGAGCTAGCTGAAAGACAGTTATGCCTATCTACCAAAAAAAATACTTAGAATTTTGTATTAAAAATACTAGCAGAGCAAAGCTCAGTTCCTCAAGAAAACATTTATCATTTGAGGAAACTCTTCAAAACTTCAGCTAACTAAGCAAATAAGCAGATGGAAGGAAAAAAAAAAAAAAAAGTTAGGTAGTTCGATGCCATATATTTGCTAACATTTGTTTTAAACTCTTGGCTCCAGCAAACCCCAGGCATTTAATTTACTTGCTTTCCCTTCAATTTAGTTACATACTTCTGTAATTTCAGTTTGGGGGTTTTTGTTTTGTTTTACAAAAAGGGGGGGGGAGAAAAAGCATTTAGCCAGCTAGTATTATGAACTATATTTAAAAGACTCTGACACAGAGTAACAGTGCTGTCTGTCCAGAGAATGCACAGCACATGCAGAGCACCTACAAAACTTGTTCCTGAATCAGCATCTACAATATCAGTCAACCTCAATTTTTTGTATTAACTTCCATAGAAAATATGGATATGTGCAATACTCGAAAGAAGCTCAGATATTATCACAGTGCCAAAAGATATTTATGCAGTGCTTTAATGTATCCCTGTGAAGACTGAGAAGGAGTGGGCTTTAATCTTAATTGTTGTTTAATCCACTATAAGTGAACATTTTTGCAATGATATTTTACTTGCTGCATCAGGATTACTTACTAGTCTAGAACACCTACCAGCTTCATCTATAAGAAAAGGTTTTTTTCCTTTTTTTTCCCCCCCTCAAATGCATTGGGGCATCTCTTGTCACAGAATGTGACGAGCTCAGAGATCCATCATGCACAGAAGGGTCTCAGCTATGCTGAAGATCCTGTTCTGAACAGAACAGCTCTCCAGGCTCCACTGGACTCCTAAGAAAGCAAACTGCTCCAGTTTTCTGGATTGAAAAACTTCTCTAGAGAAAATATTGCTACAGTCCTGAAAATAGATTGTTTGACAGCAAAGAAATTACTGGGTTTACTTTAAATAAGAACTGTTGAAGCAGGGAAGGAAAGAGGGCAGTCAGAGAAAGCCTTCTGTCAATTCTGCACATGGGAACCAGATCTCAAGTGAGCCAGAGACCAAAGATATGAATCTTCATCTCAATGGCTCCCTTAGTGCTGAAAACAAACCTTCAACAATCCTATTTTTTATTAAACAGTTCAGGAGATTTGCTCTGAACAGATTTCACAGCAATCCAGGTCTCTAACAGAGTAGCTATTGTTTCATCAAGTTCTTCTCTGACGTAATGAAGCCACCACAGAACTCCCTGAATCCACGTGCAGTTTTGGATGCAGAGAGTAATCAGGATTTGTCAAAAGGGATTTTAACAGCTCTCTCAAACCTGATAAAAATTATTCCAATCTGCTATTTGGAGAACAGGCTGGTTTTGTGAGAATTATTTCACCCTGCGATTATAAAGCATATAATTCACATGTTCAGGGATTATTTTCCTGCAGATTCATTTAATTAAGAATACTCTAAATTCACATACAGAATTTAGCATTATGAAGTGGAGACTTTTAATCCCCATGCACCAGAATAAAACCCACAGACCTAATTTTTTTGGTATATTTTTATTACATTTAAACTCAATCCACTTTACCCATATTGTTGGGAAAGTTATCTTCTAACTGCAGTACAGGTCTTCCAGAGGGAAATTCAGAGCAAACACAACATACTTTAAAATAAATGTATTTATCTATTTAATAGGTGAAGGTCCGTGCTGTTCTGCAGTTAGACCAGCCATAAAATTATTCCTCTTTTTTAGAAAGTATTAAATTTGAAAATGCATACACTATCCATACAAGGCATAAAATGGATATTAATATGCACTTAGAAAATATTTCACAACCGATTCTACAGTATGAGACAGCTCAGGTCACCATGGAATGGGACCATCAGTTGATTTCAGAAGACAATCACACACTGGTGTAATTTCAAACTGGCTTTTTCTCAGCTGATAGAACAATAAACACCTTCAGAGTTAAATGCCCAATTATAACAGATACAGTAATTAAACTTGCCAAAACCAGAGGCTCCCTGAGATTGTGTCAGCAGAGCAGATGGCAAGCTGTTCCTGATCATGCCTTCAGAAAAGCCAAGGGGAAGCAAGGAGAGAAACGCATTTTAATTTTTATTTTCCAACAACTTGCATTGACAGAACTTGGAATTTTGGTACAGAAAAGAAAACACAGCAGAAGATAAACCAGTTTCATTGCTGTGAGGTAAATTGATTTCAGAATAGTTTATACTTGCAATCTTCCCAACTAATGAAATACCAAGCTAAAAAATTTTAGCCTTGCTAAAGAATCTATAAATTACTTCATCTGAGCTCACAAACCAATCACATTTTGATGCATTCCACAAAGTATTTCAAAACATATACTGAAGTTATGACCTAGAAGCAACAAACCACTCAGTTTTCAAAGGAGACGAAAATAATTCTTTATGCCCTAAAACTTAACACCATGGATGAAAGAAAAGGACAGAAAAGGAGTGTGTGGTTGTAACTACAAGAAATGCAGCTACAGCTTTTCAGCCAACATTTTCACTCTTAATATTCACTTTGTTCAAATGAGATTAAAACAAAAACCAAACAAAAGCAGCATGGCAAAGTACATAGGAATGTCTGTAACTGTCATATAGTGCCTGCTTCTTTCTGACAGGGTCCCTCACTTTAAACCCACTTTTAATTATGTTGAATGACCCATATAAACCAATCTCTAATCTTCTACATTTTTAAACATCCAGCCTCCTTTCCCTTCCTTATCCACAGCAATACAATTGTACAGTCTGCATCCTCCTCACCTCTCCCAGCACCAGAGATTTAGCTGCAGCCTGCGATCGCTCTGACCTGACCAGATGCAGACTGAGCCTACACACTCTCTTAAATGGGACCAGCAGGAAGGTAGAGTCAGCATTCCTACTCACCAACACACACAGAACGATGCCAAGTCTTTTTCAGTCAGTCACAACATTTCTGTGGGTATGAAGGCTGGTGCCTCTCCCTGGTCCTTTCCACAGGGACGGGTGGGACACACTGTGCTGGCTGCTGAAACCCCTGCACTTCCTGGCTCACCACATCTACCCCACATGGAAGCATTAGTTTGGGTCATACCTCACGTTTCTGGCAAGTGCTGGGCTTACCTTGCACGTGCCACAGAGGGCGTACAAACAGACAATCCTATAAACTCTGGATTTACTTTGGGAAGGAATGAGGCTCGGGGCATGGTTTCAGCAGTAAAGCAACTCACACAGTCTGGATCCGGTTGCTGTCCTTCTCAAGCAACCTCCAGTCCCTTCCCCATTCTCACAGGGAATATAAGTCACAGATGCAAGAAAGGAGGCAGTGGTGGCCATTTCTGGAAATAAAGCAGTGGGAAAGGGCTCTTGCAACCAGCCAAATAATTAATCCTGCCCTCAATTTGCTTCCGGTTTGTTCCCTGATGTAAAAACCTCAGCTCTGGCAGCTGCTGTTCCTAGACAGCTTTAGAGGCAGCAAACCCCCTCACCTCGTGCAAAGGATGTTCTTCAGCAATATTTGAGCTGCAGATTTAAGGAAAGTCCTCCTTCTCTAGTCCATGAAGTGCATGAACATCTGATTAATTCAGTATGAGCTGAAGCACATTACAACTACAAAAGCAAACTGGAAGGGTGGATGCTGTTTGTCCTGCTCTACCACTTTCTGAGCCTGTTCAATTTACAGATCTGACTTATTTTTCATGTTGTACAAAGAAAGACACTTCTCTATCATCACAGCAAAGACTCTGGTGCCTCCTGACTTAAGTAGGCTATTATTAACTCACTGGAGCAATGGAAACTTGTTATCACTAAGGGATTCTTGACATAGCTGGCCTCAGACAACTCTTTGAATATATATTAAAAAAAAAAAAAGAAAAAAAAGGAATGCCACATTAATTATGAGAGATCAATAATATTTCTCTGAATAGCATGGGTGAGAAGGAAGAACAACAGAACATACTAGTGGGCACATGAAACAGGAGACAGCACCAGACCACTGCTAAGGAGGATGAAATTTCACAGAACTTAGGTTTAGACACAGTATCTGGGAAAACAAATTTATTATCATTATCAAAACTACTGAAATTAGGAAAGAGGCCCATTAGCAAACATGCAACCAAAGACCCACCTGAAACAGATCTGGAATTCTGGGTTCTCCCTGCCTGTACACACATGCACACCAATGTGCCAGTATTTGCTAGGCACAGCAGGGGAAGCAAATGCTTTGGTCAACTCTTTACAGTGATCAGACTTCTTAGGAGATTAAAACAGGCTGGAGAAAGTAGGACGAGTTGGCATAAAAAGCAAGCCAAAACAAGAATTTGCTATAGTTCACCTACTGTTAAATTACGAAGACTTAAGCATTTTTAAATACAGCTCATAACAAAGAGCTACTGGATTCAGTTACACTTCCACTGCCTGTCAAGACAAAGCAGCAGCTCTGCTCTCACAGCCAGCTCAGCCTGCAGCTGCTCAGGGCACGCTGACTACAGCCCCACCTCGGGGTACAAGTAGCCTGACAGCATTCGAGAGACATCCATGCACCTAAACTCTTATCAGAAGATAAAGTGCCCCACTAAAACTAGTCAAGTGGTTTCTGTTTTCTACTCTAGAAAAGCGCAAAGAAGAAACTTAACTGGGTTTATTAGGGAAATGTGAAAGCAGCTAATTACTGTCTGAAATAATATACAATGTTTATTTAGGCACTTTTTAAAATTTCCACCCTCTGTTTTTGAGGGTTGTTTGAGCTTTTGATGCTTTCAGAGGCTCTTCTATGTTAATACCACAAGTCTAAATAATTACTCAGAAACTAAATATATTATTTTTAGAAATAAAGTACCCTTTTTTTGGTTTGTTGGTTTTTGGCTTCTTTTCCCAGGGTAGGGGAAACAACTAATTAAATGATATTGAGAGACCACAACACGACTTCACATGGAAAAGTTTTCTATTTATGGTAATTTCTTCCAGCATACTAAATTCCAGTAAAACTCATCAATGTTGAGTATATGTGGCACAAAGGCCTGTCTAAGCTGTACTGGACTAATACCTGGGACAGGCTCCTCCCTGGCCTGCTGGGAAAAGAGTGAAGACAATCATTCCAGAGAAACAAAAGACACCAGTAGGGAGGTGGAGATCCTGGCAAAGCCAAGAAACACAGGAGAAATATTTGCTTTGACAGATGCAATTCTTCAAATTATAAAGTGAGGGTGCAGTCAGAGAAGACAAGCTGAGGAAATTCCTACTCTGCCCTCCCACCATTCTCCTGCTACTTCTCCCCCACCTGCAGTCGTGCACTCGCCCTTTGGGGAGTTGATTGAGCTCCCTAAGCCAGCACCTTACTTTTGGGGAGGGGGAAAAAAAGCAGGTAGCTTCAATGTCAGAATGAACTGATCCAGATGCAAACTGGACAGAAAACGAAGGCACAAGAAAGGATCACGTGGCCATGATCAGGGTGGCAACAAGGGAAGTAGGACATCCCCTTTGGTAGCAGAAAGATACTGGGCAGGCAGAAGAGCTGAGCTGACCTAAGCATATTGTCAAGGTACGTCAAAACAATCCCCAAAATCACAGGGCTCTAGGCACCCAGGGAAAGACCGAAGATCTGCCACACAAAAAGATTTTTTTTTTTTTATGCACATGTATCCTGATACTCAGGAAGGAAAGGAAGTTAAGACTGTGTTTCTTTATTTCTCGGAGAGCTGCCAATGAAGCAAGAACATATTGCCTAAGGTCATGTTTTGGAGGGGCAGATGCCCTGCATTTAAGAATAGCACCCATTCTCATCTGGCATTGAAGATTTGTTCTAATTCATGGTATAATTAACATTCAACTAACTCCTAATACATTAATTACTAAAGATTTTTCTTGTCCTACATGCAAGATCTTTTTACTTGTCAGAAAACCCCCAAAAACCCAGTAATGACACCCAAGAGGATAGTCAAAATGACTAACCTGATCTCAGCAGTGCTAATTTTTCTACATCCTCCTTGCAGAGAGAAAAGAGCTGCTCTGAATCCCCCTCGGTCTCCGCTGAGCAAGCCTGGGGACTCACTGCCTAATTAGCTCCTGCGAATAATCCTCCCCCTCTCTGTAAAATCTACCTGTATTCAGCAGACTGCCTGTGACCAGAAAACATCCTTCCACAACCTGAAAACAGCATTTTTTCTGGAGGCAGAAAAGCTCCACTCTTGCACATTTCTACACCAGGAAGAAAGCACAGTCTGAAGTTTCCTGCATCCCTTTGTCCGGCAAACTACTGATTATACCAGAACCAAATATTTCTCTTGTGGGCCAGAAAGCACCGAGCACAACCAGAGGATACATTCACACAATGACTCGCTTGTTAGCAGCCTTCAGCACCACAGAATGTTCACCTGTAACACTAGCTGGTAGCCCAAACCAGGACAAGGATGATGAGTGTTTTCTGCCCTCTTTCCCTATATAAGCAACATAAAAAGGCCACGCTGCTTCACTAAAGCATTTGAAACAATTACAGAGAATTTAACCACAAAGAGTCCCGGAGTTGCACACAGAGCAGTAAGATTGACATTGAAAACTGCATGCACACAAAACATGGGTTTTCTACAGATGAAAAATTTTAAAAGGATTTTTCTGCTTAAGACTTTTATAAAAGAAAACAAGACTGAGACAGACCAATTGCTTAATGAGGCAAAGGCATAAATCCTCATCAAGAGCATTTCTGAAGTTGCACAAATTAGAAGGGCAAAGGTTATTTAAGTGGATATTTCTGTTTTTCAATGCCTCTGGCTGCAAAGCTAGTTGATGCCAGTTTAAGAGGTAAAAGTCCATCCCAGCCTCCACATCTGTGCTCAGTGTCCCTGGCCGAGGCCAGGTGAGTGCTCTGATGGCTGTCCCCAGAGCCAGACAGCAGCAAAACCATGAGCACTTTCAGCAGCACTTACAGGATCAGTAAAGAAGAGCCTGGGAAATCGGGAAGAATTGGGAGCCTTTTCCAACTCGTCCTGCAACCAGAGGCATTGCCACACCAGACAATGCTAAGTTCCTAGACAATTCTCTAAGATATTTGTCAGCTAAGGTAGTGGTGATCCATTACTCTTTCCCTAGTGTGAGGTTACTAGCACGAGCAGGAATTCCTTCAAGATGAATCTCTCTCAAACTCTTTCTCCAAAAGATCACCTTCAGCCGTGTACTCTTTTAATGCCTTCAGCTGAAGTTTTATTAAATTTGCTGTTTAACAGAATTCTGCAAACTACAGACAATAATGCAGCCAGGGAACACAGGACAAACTGGTAAGACTTCGACATTTAAAACATCATTAACTGCACCCACTTGTGCAGATTAACTGATTTTTATAATTGAAGAGAAAGTTGATTAACAGTTCTGTAATTACACAACCGGTATTTTTAGGCTCCAATCATGTGTCACTTAAGCACATGCATAATTTAACCTATCCAGGTGACTGAAGTTATGCCTAAAGACTGCATGACCTGCAGCAGCACCAGGGACAGGCTTTGAAAGGAAACAGCTTTTTCAGGCTGGCTCTAGCCACAAACTAGAATACAGCATTACCCTCACTACACAAAGCCAATCTACATGCAATTTTAACAGTGTTGTACAGCAGCATGACTGTCTTTGAACCTGTCCCCATGGCTGCTGTGCTGAGCTCTGGCAGATACATTAGCAGAATGCAGCTTTGGTTTCTCCTAATTCAAAGAAACAGGTTGAGCTTCCTGAGAATGTTAAACAAGAATGAGAACACCACTAAAAAGCAAATATGCTGTATGTTAAGAACACTGAGAAAAATGATCCATTAAAAAAAATATGTTGTTACACGAGACAAGTTACCAGCAGTGAATCATTTGCCAACAGAAATAACCTGATGGGAGGAATCAAACTTGGTGCAGCTCAGTTCAGAGACAGACTGGAGCACAGCACATCTGGTAAAAACAAGTGATCTTGAATCTGTTAGCATGCATTCAGAAAAGCAGGTCAAGAAAAACATCCTCTGTGAACAAGAATTTAGATGCAGGAGTGTTCAAGAATAGCTAACATGGGCTTGCAGTACAGTTAGACAAGGTCTACAAAGCAATTTGGTTTATACTCTGAAGAGGCCATGGAACCTGACTTGTGCTGGCACAGCTCCATCCATGCCTGTGCACAACAGAACACATTCATGAACTTTGGGTGATACACAGAGTAACCGAACATTTCCTAATGCAATAGCACAAATCAAATCTCAGGCACTTTAGAGCAAGCTTCCAATCCAGCTTCACAGCTCCTGTCAAGTTTGGGGTGCCACAATCCCATTTTCCTAAGACTCTGCACATGATCCCAACCTATCTCATACCAGCACCAGCATTTATGCAGTCACGTGGAAGCCAATTCAGGGAAATGGCCAACAAAATAATCCACACAAAAAAAAAAAGGAAAGGAGGTGACGAGAAGTTTATTCCATTCAGATCCCCAGTGACTGAGCATACAAGGAAACACAAAGGGACAGGTGAAAGGGTGACAGCCAGGGTTTAGAGGAGTTCAGACTGGATTACAACACACCTTTAAGAAGAGCTTTGGCAGATGTGGGAACAGCTAGCAACGGGCTTGAACACCAACCTATAACCTGAGGTTATTACCCTGCAACACATCTCAAGCATTCCAGGTCAGTCAGAAAAGATCTGTCAATAAAACGTGTAAGAGTGGGAGGAACTGGGCTGCTAAATAACACTAGCTCTAAGAGTGCCCCAAGTCTAGAAACTTTTAAGCAATTAGTGTTGTGAAACAAAGTTTTCCTAACCAAGCATCTAGAAATTCATTTGCAGGAGGCATAAATGTGGATTTATTTATTAAATTTAAACTCTTAGAGCCAAGTTTTTCAAGTCCGCATTTCACGAAAACTGCGGCATTAGAGAAAGATTTAGCAGACATTTGGATAAGAACCATCAGCCAGGGACATCTTGCAAAATTTGATCCAGCGTAAGTCAGGGGACTACAAATGAAAACTCTTCACAGAGGTGACAAGAATCAAGTAGATAAGGTAAAGAAAGTAAGTACCACTTTGGGCAGAGGTAAGTGTGAACAAAGCACGGAACAAAAGCTAGGATTCAATTACAAAAACCATTGTGCTATGACTGACTGAGCTGTAACAGACACTTTCCCAGGCTTTGAGGATTACAGAATTATGGTGAAAGGCTGAACACCTAGATTAAACTCATTTAGAGCTGTAACTGAGAAAGCATTCTCAAGCAAGAATGCTTTAGTGTAACACAGCAGAAATATATTTCAGTTATCACCCAAAAGGTTGCCAGTAAAAAATAAACAGAAAATGAAAATCAGCAAACCAGAACTTAATTGCAGTATGCCGATAAGGCATATTATCTCAAAAGGATAACTTTTTTCTTTTTTTTTAAACATCTACTCTGTTTAGCAGTAAACAATTAAAGGCAGAATCCAATAGCACTGGGATTCATCCAGACCAGGCTTTAGGATCCATGACTAGGAAACAAAATGCTTGGCAAGGCTGCTACAGACCGTGAAAGAGAGGTCCAGTGCTCTCCAAATTAGAGGCCTTAAATTCTTGCTGTTACAATTACTAGCAGTAAGTCTAGACCTTGGTAAGATCCACATGTGCATAATTTTCACAAACTATAAGCACACAACTACACTCACTGAAACTGTGTATTGGCCTGGTGCATGGTCTTTGCAAAACACACGATGTGCATTTAAACAAAATAAGCACTTTGTGTTGGACTGTTTATGATGTAAACTGGGGCTCTCCACAGACAGGCTGAAGATGAAGTCCCAATAAAGCTTCACAGAGGGTTTACAATAGCTGTTTCTGAAGTTGGATGATCTAAAAACATCAGTTGTCCAGCTACACACTACAGAGTACTACTAACTTGATTACTAAATCAGCCACTAAAATTCTGATTTTGCAGCTGTAGAAAAATCAAGAGATATGCTACCACACAAATCGCATGCCATCCTCCTTCAGCTGGGAACAAATGAAATAAAGATGAGTTGACATACATTAACTCAGCAACTGCACATCTGCCATACACACAGAGTGTTCAAACATTTCAGAAAATGTGACAACAAAATGCACAGAACAGCTCAAGTCAGAATGGGTTTGTATGAGTCTTCAGGAAAAAACTTACCCTGCTCTTAATAACATGATTAAATAAACTATAACTACGATGCAACTTTTAGGATTTTTTAAAGAAATACAGAAGTTCCCATCATTAAGGTCTAATCCAAGCCTACCATTTCAGAAACATCTGAACTTTGCTTTAGTCAAGGGGAAAAAAGCACGTAACTTGTTAACCAAGCTTTGATGTGCTGTCAGTTTGGTACCATACTTTTAAATTCTCCTTGCCAATCAACCACATTTATCTTACAGACTAATCCTGCAACATCCTTATACCACATGCTGTCAAACCACTTGCCACAGTTAAATATTCTAGTCCTTTCATAAAGCAGCTTTTCGGAACTACCAGCACCACGATTAGCAACACAGTTATTTTACTCCCTGAATTTCCCATATGTTCAGTACGGGAAGGAAAAAAAAAATCCTATACAGTCTCTCTGTTGGTTTTTGTTTTTCATTATCCCATCAGAAGTTCACTGGCCTTTCCTTCTTGGAAAGAACAGAGGAGTAAGAACTCTCCTCTGCTCACCTAACAGAAATTAAACAATCGGTGTGGCCCCTTCTGTGCAAAATAATGGCTGGAGAGAAAAACAAACTCAGGTTGTTCAGTGGGTCCAGCAAACTTGGCAGTTAAAGAAAGTGGCTCACACTCTACATGCTAAGCAAAATACAGGTGTAAAGGCTGAAAGAAACTCACCACTACTCAAGAAAAACAGCATTCCTTCCATTAGTGGAACAGCTGTGATGGAGACTGCTCTTGGAATCCCCGCTGCTGCTCAGGGCTGTGGTCCCACCCAGTTCGGATGCAGCTGAGCAGCTCTTTAATGACTGGCTGCTACCAAAAAGACAAGTCACCTCCTGCACATCCTCCCTCCCCTCCTGCACAGCAGCAGGGATGCCCAGCTAATCCTCTGCTGAGCCAGGCCGGCGAGCAAGGCTGGCCAACACTAAGGTTTTGGGGGTTTACTTTATCTGTTCTTTTGTTAGATTAGTTTTCTATTACTTGAAACACAAAAACACCTATAATTTAAGCATAAGAAAAGCCAAGTTTCCCATAATAAAAATAACAGAAACCTAGCATTAGGTGGATCACTTTCAGTGCTGGCTGTGTCACGATACATGACACCGTCACCTCTACGTTCTCATTATGTGAGCAAAAGCAATGGAATTAAATTTTAAAAAAAGACAATAACAAGACTGCAGAGAGTACAATACAGGAAAAAGAAGGCTTCAGGCCAGGGAACACAAAGAAAGTGTGCAACAAATGCTCAGGTTCTACCACAGGTCAAGTGGACTGTGTTTTGTAGAACCAATGAAGCACACAGACTCATTTGTAAGGGGCCACAGCTATCTGTCAGTATCAGAGATAAAAAGTGACATAGCTTAAATAATTATGTAAGTATCTTATCCAAATACACGCAGAGAATGAGATTATTCAGTAATGGATCTGCTGGAAAGTCAGCTGCTGAAATTTCAACCACTGAAGGCAAAATGCACTACGACAGAATTATTCACGGAAACAAGGAACATCACCTCGAAAACAAAACTTCAATTCTACAAAACACACACATTGATTTCACTGTCAGTTTGCCCTTTAAGAAGTGGGACAAAGTAACAGAACTAATGTTGCTTGTTTCAAGAAATTAAAATGGCACGTAAATATCACAGCCGAAGTAGACACCGCTGAAAGAAATTTGGAATTCCAAAGGAAATAAATATCGGTTAAAAAAAAAGACAAAGACACATTTTTCAGGTTAAATATTTTGGCATCAGAAGTATCATTTCACATTGTCTATGTATTTCAAAGCTTTACAATATAGAAATCCATCCCCAAGTCTTTAAGGACTGCAAAATTCTATCCTCTCCCTTCACACGTGGTTTTTGCCAAGTCCTCTTAGAGGTTTATTTGCAATATTACTGATGTCAATTCGCAAACCAATATAGCCAAACTCTATTGTGTCAGAGTCAGTTATTTCAGTTCAAAACAATATTGTTTTGATTGGAAAACTCTCATCTGTCACGAGTGTCCACGAGGATTGAATGGTTCATAGGAATGCACCTCATGAATGGGCCATGAAAGAGGAGCATGAAAAGTTTGGGTGTTGCTCCAAAGTTTCCAGGAAAGGGAAGCACAGCAAGTGGCAAAGATAACGATGAGAAAAAGAGAGGACTTTGGATGCTGCCGTCTATCATCAGCAGAGCAGAAAAAGCTGGGCTGATGTGGTAAGACAAAATGGTAATGCAGCAAGACTAGTTAGGCAGAGCCTCAAGGGACAAGAAAAGAAATGAAAGTTTAAAACACAATGGAGTAATTCTCTCCAAGATAATCCACGTGGGGAGGTAGATGATCTGATACAGTATCTTTAAAAGTGTGTGATAACTGTCAAATGCAAGGTGATGTTTCAAGGTGCCTTTGTACAAGTGAACATTACCCTTCCACTGCTGAGCTCAAGCAAGCAAAAGAGGTATCAAAGTACAACATCAGGAAACTAAGGTACAAACCGTCCAAAGCCAGCCTAAACAGCTCCACTTGCACAAAGGTTTCCCCCCTCCCGCCTTGAAATAGCAAAGTCAAGAATGGCCTCATACCAGAAGGTATGAAGGATGATCTAGCAGACACTTATCTCACCCACACAGATACATTTAAAAAAAAAACTGAACAGCCGGAATTGCCACATTGAACAACTCACTCCTTAGAATAATTCCTGATTTAATGTTGGACACCGTCCAGCAATTATTCAAAGCTGCTAAATAGTCATGGAGCAGCAGGGAAATTTTTAGCAAAATGAGCTTGCATAAGACATCTTACACTCAACTCAACCAAAACACCTGTTTAACAGTGGTTTCAAAACATTGGGTAAACACACAGCAAATATAAAACACTGCAAACACTACATTGCCAGAAAGGCTGCTGAGTCTCGAATTTACAAAACTATGATGGTTAAAACCAATCTGTACATTTCTAGGCTATGTCAGCACCAAGAAACCCACCAGAGCTAAACAAAAAAAAAAAAGGAACAAAAACCCCCAAATCCCCAAAACTAAACCCAACACCAAAGCACTTCAGCTGAGAAGAGCAAGTACCACACAAGTGGCAGATGCCAAGCACTCTTTTAAGTCAGAATGGAAGGCTGCATTTTCAGCTTCGTCCTAGAGGAGTGCTGGATTTGCAGTTTCTAGAAAAACACAGCCCACATTTCCACACTATTCACAGATATACTCAGAAATGGAAGACTCATGGGCACAAATCCCCGTGGTTTTGAAGAAAATACCGTGAAATAAAACACTTTTATTTAAAACGAAAGCATCTGACTAGAAGTTCAAGCAGACTATAGAAATCCATATATTTAGACTCCACACTTATATTTCCAAAATTAGTTGAAAGCACTTGATGCGATGAGTCACCCTAAATTCTGTAAATATTAATTAAGGAATAAACTTATAGGGATAAAGAACCGTCTAACAGCCAGAATAAAGAGCTGGAATTGAAACCGTGTTTTCTTTGCAGACACTCACACATCTCCTTCTAAGCGCATATACGCTCCCTTACGCATAACATGTAGAAACTGCAAAAAATAAACCGGTGTAAAGATCATAAGAGAAGAGCTGCTGCAGCCCAGAGAACTACACCGTCCACCGTGCGAATTCTGCTATGGGACCAAACCACCATGACGGCCGGCGGCAGCACTGGGAGCGCTGACGGAGAGCTCGCGTTCCGGAGCCGCGCGGTGCCTCCGCCGCGGGACCCGGCGCTGCTCGGGCCGCGGAGGCTGCGCGGGAGCGGCTGCGGCTGCCGCGGGCACGGCGGGAGGAGGGCGGCGGGAGCCTCGCCCCGGCGGCGCGGGGCATTCCCGGCCGGCAGCTCCGAGAGGGCCGGGCCCGCGGGCGGGCGATGAGCGGGAGCGGGCGCCGCGGAGCCCGAGCGTCCCCTCCGGCCCGGGGCCCGTGCTTGCGGCAGCGGCAGGAGGCGGACCCGGCGGCAGAGGGGCCGCGGCGGCTCGGGGCGGCCGGGACCCGCGGCAGCCGGCTGGGACAGGTCTGATCCGGCGGTGCCGTCCCATCCCTTCCCCCGCCCCGCCGGGCGCGCCCGGCCCCGCCGCCGCGGCACCCCCGCACCCCGAGGCTCTCACCATTCTCCTCAGGGCCGGGCTGGGTCTCGGCGCCGACTCTGGTTCTCCTCTCGCCGGGCAGCTCCTGCTCGTGGTTCGGCGTCGGCGGTGGCGGGGCCTGTCTCCATCTATCGGGGCTGGGCTCGGCGGCAGCGGAGGGCTGGGTGGGGAGCGGCCGGGCAAGGACGACGCTCCGGGGGCGAAGGGAGGCGCGGGACGCGGAGGACGGCGCTGGTTCGGCTCCGCACCGGGACCCAGGGCTGGCGGCGGTCTCGGCCCGGCGCCTCTTTCTCATAATTGTGCGACTCGGCCGGCGGAGAAGCCGCGGCGCTGCCGCGTCAGCGCGCACCGCCCCCGGGAGGAGGAGGGGGCTGGCGGGGCGGTGCTGCCCGCCCGGGTCTCCTCAGGGCGGGCCGGCCGGGGGCGGGATGCGGCCCTTCGGCCTCTGCGCGCGAGCGGCGAGCCCTCAGCGGGGTCCCGAGACACCCTGAGGGGGCGGCGGTGGCTGCGGGCGGGCCGTGCTGCGCCGCTCTGTGCTGCCGGTGAGGTGAAGGCGGAGATGTTAAAAATGGAGCTTCCCCGGAGGGAAACCGCCTGGCTGGGAAGGCGCGGTTCGGAGAGGGAACCCCGCAGCTCCGCAGAGGCATCGGCCCCGCTCCGGGGTCAGGACCGCGCCGCGGCTCCGCTCCCCTCAGCCCGGGCACATCCGAGCCGGCTCCTGCCTCCGGAGAGGGACCCGGCCCCACTCCCTGTTAGAGCCACAGAGCAGGGAACAGCGTTAGTTCAGGTTCGTTCACGCTTTTCTTGCCCGCCCTGCTCACACATGGCAGTGCCGCCATTGGCACCGCGTCGAAGGCATCTTCTAACAGGCCTGAGCCAAACGAGGAGAGCTCGTGTTTGAGGGGAAAAGGAGGATGCGTTTCTGCCGCTTCAGTCGACTCAGTTCCCAGTTTAGATTAGGAACTGCCCAGGGGAGGAAACTTGTATGTTTCTTTTGTCCCTGTATGCAATCTGCAAACTTGGAGAATCAATACCACAAATGAAAAGCCTTACACAATAATTTCTACCGTATATGTCATTATATAGCTTTTGAAACAAACCCTGTGCGAGAGTAAACAGTATTTGTAAGGGAAGAAAGAGAGATTAAGTTTGGCTCAAATTATTTGCGTTCCTTAAATTAAAAAAATTAAACGAGATCCTAGAAAAATCTCTCATCTCTTTTTAAAATACCATGGCCATACAAGAGCAGTAATTCTATATAAACTAAATCCAAACATTCAAAGTAACTTACAAGCTTTGACTTTTCGTTGTCAGGCCTGATCAATTGTCAGCTGTTGTGAGTTGTTTATGATCTGTCCCCCCTTGCTGCAAAGTGCCATCATTAATGTCACAGCGTTGTGCTCACACCTGAACTCACACCTGAACCGTGGGCTTGTGCATCACAGGGTAGCAGAGCCCACTCCAGTCATCAGACATGTTCAAAAATCAAACCAAGCATTAACTTGCAGCAGCCAGTTTTGCTGCCTTTTTTTTTAACAGAACTGTAGATAACAAGAAACAAGACGTTCTTGCATTAACAGCCTTTTAGCAGGGCAAGGCCAGTTGTAAATTCTGGTGACAGAACACCTTTGCTGTGGACAATAGGTGCAAATTTGGGAAGACCCAGCAACTAAAGCATCCAGCTTGCATTAGGGTGTCGCAGGGAGTTCCTCAGCTGCAGGGGAGCTCCTAATGCCTGTTTTAAGTTAACTTCAGAAGAATTTGTGCTGTCTTACACAGATATGAAAATTAGGCTCTTAGGACTCTCAATTTCCATAGAAAGGGAAAACTAGGCTTTTCCAGGAAAAACTTAAGTGAGTTCTGATTACAAGATCACACAACAAAGAGGCTCCATTCACTCTTTTACTGTGTAGAAGTCCCAAGGCTGCTGATGTGCCACTACTTGTTCCTGCCTAGATTCCCATGTGCTAGTTCTTGGCTTAGGGTTCAGGAACAGAAGGAGCAGTGGAAGCCGAGTAGAATTTTTTGGGAAGTGGTTCAAGAATCTTCCAAAGTAGAGAAAATGGGGGATTTTTGAATTCTTTAGTTGACAACATAAAGCATTTCTGAGAAATTATC
Organism: Monarcha castaneiventris obscurior; assembly: GCA_026261815.1. Classification (NCBI taxonomy): domain Eukaryota; kingdom Metazoa; phylum Chordata; class Aves; order Passeriformes; family Monarchidae; genus Monarcha; species Monarcha castaneiventris. The sequence goes on along the minus strand of JAMPIT010000434.1, from coordinate 2,909,756 downwards.
TCATTCCTGCTTCCTCTCTACCTCTTCTTCCATTTCTAATTAATTGATCTAAACTTACATCCCACGTTAAGTTAATGAGTCAGTTCTTCTATGACTAGATCCTTCACCTTATCTCACAGCAATATTTGGGCTATGCTGACTTGATTCTCATGATTATCATGTTGGGCTCTAAGTTTCATATTTGTAAATCCAAGAGCTAGAAGCAGCAAGAAAATTAGGAAAAAGTAGCTGAAGGCCAGCCTGGGCATGAATCTCCTCCAGTAAAAGCTATTAGTTTAGGAGAACATGTGTAAGGTGAGGAATTTCCATGCCTTGTTTTCCTGTTGATCCTGCAAAAACTGTAGAGATCAATATCAAACTGTCTGAGAGTTCAGCTGTGATAAGCTCAGATGGAGAGAGCACATTCTTTCATGGGAACAGCTTGTGATGAAAATGAAAGGAAGATGAGTCACCAACATCCTCTGCCTCACGCTGCCTGGGGGAGCGTGAGCCTTCGGTGCTGTGCAGGCAGGACACAGCACCACAGTGAAATCCATCCCTGTGACCTGGCACTGATGGCACACGGCCCAAGGAGGTCACTTCATATCCCCTTACTACCTTGATCAGCCATACAGACAGAACACGGCATGATTTGACCCTGAGCTAGCAGAGTTAGTTCATTCAAAAGGTGAATTCTTGTACATTGAGATGTTAAATCTTGTAAATCACTGTACAGTAGGATAAATATTTGCTACTTGTCATGCTAAGTGTTACCTTTCAGTCACACCAAAAGTCAACTCAAAATTCCTCTGCTATCTCCTTCCAAATCAACAGCTGTCAGCTGTGAATGACAAGGAAATAATGAAGCATTATTTTATACCCCATGGCATTTAAGGACCTTTAACCTGAAGCAAGCTTCTGCAACCTCAGATTGAATATAACTGGTTTAAACAAAACTCCCTTTGTTATGTGGTTCCCATATCTCATTTTTATATCTCAAATCAAGCTATCAGTCTGTCCTTGACATGTTGAATTTATTAGGTAATCATCACTAGAACTAGTAAAGTTTGTGATGTCAACCCCAATAGGTTTTACATCCCATTAAACCAGCTGTAACTCGATCTCACCTTAAGTGCTAAAGGATAAGAAACCTTTCTTAGGAAGCCCTTATCTCAGTATTGCAATATGCACTAGCCAGGATGCTGCTGTTTGATTGCTCACCCTCACATGGGTGAAATACTGACTCATGCACAGAAAAAAACCACAGCATTCTTGATGAGAAATTAAATGAGTTACCATTAAATGAAAGTAACCTGATTTTGACTTTGTTTGACACTATAAAGAAGTTTTACCAGATATGTGCTGTTATTCTGCAGTTGTTCAAAGTAAGTGCTGGAGTTCAAGTAGTTAAATAAGTTGCAAATGCTAACTGATAAGGAGATCTAGTTAATGTCCCTCTCAAAGTCAAACAGATTCTGTGTAGAAAACATTTTTTTTGTCCCATAGTGAAGTAATCTGTGGCAGGAAAAGACTTATTATTTGTTCACTTTTCATATTTTTGAAACGGGTGAATTCTCCCAAATGCCTTATTTTTTCTTTGGGCACAGGTTTGTCCTTTTTTGATTTACCCAGGTAAATAATTTCTCCAGCTACAGCTGTAGTGGCAGCTCAGCAGTTTACATTCTAACTGCTACTCCTGAAAAATGAAGATAGCTTTTTTTCCATGTGGAAGTTCAAAATTTGTCAGTTAAGGCAAAAAACATACAATGACACAGGTTAATTGGATCTCTAAGTCCCCTCTGTTATTTGTGAAAGTTTTTCTAGTGCTGATGTTGCTGATTTTTGTGAAAACATTTGTCCAGTACCTTTCCTACAATATACCAAATAACGTTACAAACACACAACTTGGCAGCAATTCAAAATATAATGTTTCAGAGTGGGATGAAGTAGAAACAGCTAGGAGGAGGCTTCTTGCCATTGAAACTAGTAGAAAATGTGTAACTTCACAGTTTTTTTAATTGTTTAGTAATTTTGTTGGTTTGTGGTACACCCCAGGATCACGCATCTTCTGAAGAGGTCCCAAAGCTTTAGTAATCTTTTTGCATTATACCAAGGTTTCTTAAAGGCAAAAAGTAGTTAGGCTAAGCAATGTGTTAGCTTTAACAGCTGACAAGATCTATTCCCTCAAAAGAAACAGGCATACAGAAATAGGTCATAAAATCCAAGGTAAATTCAAGATATACCAGGAGAAGAATAATGTACAAAATACTAAATTTTGCATATTTAACAGTCATTAAACCAATTATCTCTTATGACTAATTCAGACTCCAATCTCACAGACTATGGATGTCTTTAAATTAAAGTAACAAAACCGCTCAGGTATTAAAATCAATGAAATAACATTGGCATCGCAGTGTGCCACAGCCCCAGAGAGGGAAGATGGAGGTGGCGAGGCTTTGGAGATAAGAGAGCTGATCTGGTATTGCCTGAAGGCCACCAGGGCAATTCAGCTCCTCTCTAACAACTCTACATTTAGGTGTTAACTAAGGGCCAGAGCACAATGCAAAACCAGCCACTGACTTAGCAACACAGATGCAGAGAAGGTATGTGAGGCTTCTCCGTTTTCCAGTGCTTGGCTGGGAATGGCAAATCACCACTAACACTAGGAAAGGACTCTAGGGTGGCTTTCCGATGGCAGCACCAAGGGCCCGATGACCACACACGCCAAGCTCAGAGTGCAAAACCAGTAACTCCCGTTCAACTTTGTGCTACGACTTGTCGCATCCAAATTAGGCAACTGAGAGCGTGGGGTTTCCAGTTTTAAAAATCAGCTTTAAAGATATTCCAAAGTAATAGGAAGGGATGTCGAGTTGATAAGGTAATTGAGCACATGCAATTCTGAATGTTCTTTTACATGCTCCATGAGTGCACAAAAAGAGATACATCACCCAACCCATCATCTAAAGTAGAATGTAAGCACATGCTGTATTTGGGAATATGTTACTTCCTGCTCAGAAAACAGAGCTTAGCCAACACAGGCCACAGTCTTGCACAAAACTGCCAAGGGTGTGCCTCCACACATCTCTATTTAGATGTGTAAAACCAGTAGCTGCCAGGAACTGTATGGGTACATTTACAACATAATGGTGATCCTTTGCAAGATTTTATCAGTGCCTGCCTTTAAAAATACAACTAAAATGACTTTATCTCAGTTTCTTCTGAACTTTCTCCTCCCATTAACTTTTTAGAATTTTTAAAGCTTGCTTGTGAAAATTGTTTCTGCTGCAATCTTTGAGCCCACTAATTCTTGTGCTTTCATGTGTTAGCAGCTGAGCAGATGGTCAGGCAGTGAGGTGGCCTTTGCACAGAGATGATCCAGAGAGGTGCAGCATCTCCTTCCAGAACTGTGCTGCTTGAACCAGCAGGGAAAGCAACAGCAGCTGAAGGTACCTGAATTTTACCAACTAGAGAAAGTTTACAGAGTTCTGCTTCTTGATGTTTTAGGGTTTTTCAAAATCCAGGGATGGGTAACTCATAATCAAAATGTAAAATTTTAGGTGACTCTATACTGGGCAGGTCTTAATTTGAAATTCTTATTTGACAGTGACCATGACAAAACTCACTTTGTCCTGCAGAAGCTTGCTCTTCCCTTTCTTAGAGGAGGTACCAGTGGGTGTGCATTTGCTCTTGGTTCCATTGTTACTATAACGTAATTTTACTTAAATTTACGTTTGAGATCAGCCCACACAGAAATAGTCATCTACTAGATAAATGTTTGCTAATTTTCTGTAGTCAGGTGCTTTAAATCCATGAGGATGGATCAGTTCTCCAGCATAAGTTTCCATTACCTTTTGAAAGAAACATTTAATCAAAAAGAGACCACTTTTCTTGTAGCTTTGACAGGCACACATCCCAACAAAGGTGGAAATTAAATTAACTGAACTATTGTTGAACTTTTAAATGTACCAATCCTGTCGAATTTCCTTGTATTCCAAAGTGTGTCCAATACCCAAGTTTACATATTTTGGCAGCCTTTCTGCAAAATATGGGGAGAACCAGCATGAGCACATTTCAGCCTCTGACAAAACTGCAAAACCCTTGTATTTTTTGTTTCCAAATCTAAGCCTAGCAGTTACACCAACATTAATACAACCCCAGAAAGTCAGTGGGACCACAACACAGACAAGGATGTGCAAAGATGAGCTTGTTTTAAGTTCCTGTTACTGGTGGCTTGAGCTGGCAAGCACGATGGCTGTGTTTGTTTTCATAGAGTCCAAAAGATTAAACCTCCTCATTACTGGTCTCCATACTGGAACTGAGGAACATATTATTGTCCAAAATAAAGTAATGTGCAAAGACACTTCAAATCATGCTGGTACTGCTCCAAATAGAAAAGAGGAGGAAAGAAACGAGGTCCTATGTTCATGAGCAAGGAGAGAGAACAGAAACCAGACAGCAGAATACCCAGGAGCACACCCCTAACAAAAAGCTGGAAGCTCTTTGATCTAAACACTTTCTTGGTTAAAAGGTCTTTGAGCTGCAAGCAAAAACCTATTCTCAGCTATTTGATGTCCTCAGTATTCAGGGAAACAGGATCTTGCACATTCTTTATCAATAAGAGGAATTCCAGAGATACCTGAGCCTCCACCATCAACCTCTCTCAAAAACACAAAACCTTGAACTTTGATTGCTCACTGCTGACAAAAAGGGTAACAGCCTGAGTTGTCCTTCTTTCCTCAAGAGTTGTAGATAAAGCATTCACCCAGAAAAAGTGCCATATGGGCTACTTGAAAACAAAACAGTGCTTTAACTTCTGAAAGCATTCGAAATCCAAAGACAATTTTAAAATATATTTAAATCTAACAGTCTAGTATAAGTAAATTATTCCAATTGAGAAAAAAAATCAAACCCATATTATAGTGATAAAATTTGAGTTCTTCCATGAAGAAAAAACCCTGCAGATTTTATTGAAGCTGAAAAACAAGCCAAAAAAACCCACCTTCATAGCCAGAGCAGTAGAGGTGGAATGCTCCTCTGTAGGTTGCCTAATTCCACCCCCTGCTCAGAGCAGGCTGCCAGGCCTGTGGCCACTTGTATTTTGTGTGTCTCCAAGGATGGAGATTCTGCCACCTCTGCAACCTGTGCCAGTGCTTAACCACACTCACAGAGCAAAGCTTATTCTTGTGTCTAAAAAGAATTGTATTGTAAAGATTGGACTGATCTAAACTGTTAAGCATCCCCTTCCTTACAAGAAACTGCCTCTTCTACTTGCAATTTTGAGATTTACAGTTTTGCCAGCATGTCAAATGGAGCAGCCTTAATAATGGAATGCATGGGGAACAGACAGTAAAAAAACAAGTTTACTGATTGCAGCTGTGTCTGTTCTTCTTAACTTCTACTTTTTAAAATAAGTAAATTCAAAGGGCATTTTGGAGAGTTTTCTTCCCATTAAGTACTTCATTACTGTGACTCAGAGCTACTGGAACCTCCAGTGTACAAGCAGAAGAGACTTAAAATACCTAAAAACATGTTACATACAAAACACGCTATCACAGGGCTGTAGAGACGTCTCAAGGATCACACATCAAGTGCACTCAGGTTCAGTGATTTTTTCTTTTTCCTTGCCAACATTTCCAACCCAGCTTGGGTTTCAAGTCTGAGGCTTGGCTGTTTCTTGCCCTCATGGCTAAGTACCTTCAGCTGAAGATGCCTCCACAGCACAATTTCCTGGCTGACTGCAGGGAGCTTGTTTCCATTGAGAAGTTTGCAGCTGCTAAGTTTTCAGCTCACTGTTTCTCAGGTGTACTTTCACCGAGCTTCAGCACTAACAGCTGTACAACAAGCATTTACTGAGTCAGACCAGGAAAACTGATGTAGCTCAATTCACTTCAGTTCCTCTGTCTGCATCCCAGGGGAAAAAAAAAAAAATAGAGAAAAGCAATGTACCAAACCCATCATGCAGGCACTTACAAACAGAATCATAACTTTGATACACTGAGAAAAACTGCAACTACATATTTATGGGGGTGTATTACGGATTTTTAATTTACTTGGTATTATGAAGTGTTAACTGTTTTGCCATGAACATTCACAGTAAGAAAAGGATGAGTTAGAACAAAGCAATTACTCAACTATTTTTTTCCAAGTAACATTTATTAATAACATTCTTAAGGTGATAACTTAAGAGTCATAAGGAAGGGGGCTGTTGTCAGTAAACATACAATGAAAAGGTAGTAAGATTTCTCTATTAAAGTATGACTAACAAGGCTTTTAACAGTGTTTAGCTCAACCAAATTTAATATTAAAAACATTCAAAATTCCTAGAAGTGTTGCAATCAGTTCTATTGAACTTACAAAACCTCATTTCAGTAGTCAATACTAACCTACTATTTATATAAAATTTTAAACTCCATTTGTAATTTTTGTAAACAAAGCACCTAAGCATTTGAAAGAAAAAAATGTTAGTTTACATCCCACTAAACTGCAGCACGTGTGTGAAACCTCAGACATGATCAGGCATGGAGCATTATTAGGCACAGAACAAGACAGAGCTTCCACAGCCAGCTGCTGAATACACTTATGTTACCAAAGGACTTTTTTATTTATACTAATTCCATTATCATTTATAGCTGAAAATTTAATAAATCCTCCATGTGGAAGATTTCAAAGAGACAAAGAAGTCATCTTACATAGGTTTGTGAAGCTTCTGAGGGCTTTCAGTTGTACATGACTTTAAAGGAGTTATGACTTCTTTATCTGCTTCAGGAATTTTCAGAAACTTCTTCAAAACCACTGAACTTTGGCAGATACTGGGCTTGTCAAAGAGCATGACAACACATCAGAAGACACATTTTCAGTCTGCTATTAGAACACTGAGGTATGCTGTAACTTATTATGAAATGCCAGTTAAATAAAACAGAAGGTGACCACTGCATTCTGAGGCTGTCAGTTCAAGCTCGAGTCAAGGGGGGGAACTACCAACATACAAAAACTGCTTGTAATTTCTGTTTTCTTAGGGAAGCTGCAAACAAGGTGAGTTATCTTACCCGTATCAACTGGCACCACGCTCAATCTGTGGGAATGGCAACAACTGATGGATATCCAGGCTGTCAGTTTGTCTGCTCCTGACTCTTGCAAACAAAAGTTTCAACTTGATATAAATTATGTAAATTTGCAGTAAGCCTCTGTTAACTGCCAATACAGATTTTCAATTGTCTTAATTAACATAATTCCAAAGTAAATCTGGCTAATCTAGATTTAATCAGGGTAAATTTTCCTGAGCTGACTTGCCCCAAACTGACTGGAAATGTCTGGAGGTGACCTTCAAACACAGGAGGCATTTGCACGAGGCACTGCAGGAAAAGCCTCCATTGCCACTGCCCAGCATGTGCTTACTCAGTTGTTTTCTCCAGGGCTCTTGAACTTGTACTTGCTATAGGAATGACATTCATTTAAAGAATAGGAAAAATGTTTTAACGACTACCTGACATTAGCACTAATTGAACTCAGTGGTCTCCCCTTGTAGCCTTCTCCAGTTTTCTTTGGTGTGAAGTGTTAGCATTACAGCTATACAAATTTTCTATGCCTAATCCCCCTCAATTTGCAGTTTCCTGAAAAAAGAACAAGTGTCAAACAAACTCTTCTAAATGCAAACTAATGATTTAAACTATTTATCCTTTTCCAAGTCTTTAAAAGCGAAAACAAATTAAGATTAAACAAGTTAAACACATGCATTGGCCTTAAGTAACACAGGTACTACTAGCACTATTCAAACCTGTTTTGTCTATCAATTGCAAAGAATTTTCACAAATAGTTCAAAAAAAAGTATGGTGCAGATGCAAAAGGTAAAAAAAAAAAAAAAATCTGTCCTGTCTTCTCCCATCCCTCTGACCTGATCCACAACAATGAAGACACCTAGTCCCAACAGGTGGGAGAACCAGGCCAGTGTTAACATTTTATCCCATCCCTTGAAATACCATTTACTGAGCAGAAAACCTCTTGCCTTTCACACCATCTTGTTGTCAACTATTCCAGGAGCTGCACAGAAGGTTTCAGGACCATGTGTAAGTACCTCCCTTCTTTTATTATTTTTAAATGTTTGGAAATGTGTATAATCCAAAGCTTAACAATTTTCACAATTAAGGCATAAGCCAGTAATACAATGAGGGGGTGGGGAGGAAGAGTTCACAACCCCACACTCATTTTGCCCTGTTATTTATTTTATGGCTTACAATGTACACAGACTTACACACTGTTTATTGAATTACTTGTAGTAATGGAACTATAGTTTCATTCTTCAGTTGCTATAGTTACATTACCATCCAACTTTGCATTCAAAATCTGCAGACAAATCCTACACAGGGTACTGTATTTTTTTTTTTCCAAAGAAACTTCACTAGTCTCAATCAAAACTTTAAAAAGACATTTCACTCAAGCTGATATGGGCAAGCAACTTTTATAAAAATATACTGTATAGAAACACGGTTGGAAAATTGCATAGAAAATATCCTTTTATTTAAATCGAAATAAGGCACGGTTTTACTAGCTATGGTTTGGCTGTAAAAATGCAAGTCTCTTTTGATTACTTTCATGTTATTAACAGTATTTTCCATAAAAATATAGGTGCAGGAATAAAAAACCCTTTTACACAGAGTGGGAAACACTCCATTGTAAAATTTCACCAAATTTACTGTAATTCAGCTGTCAAAAATTCAAATGCTATTTTAAATCAGGATCCCAAATATTACTGTCCTCCAGGCTGTTCAGTGGCTGATGCTGTGCTTTCTTCATTTCCTGTGTAATCCAGGTGTTCCATCATCTGAAAGTAAAAAGGGAAATAAAAGGGAAAAGAGATGGCTCTTTATAAAGAAATACTCCTTTCCCCCATTGATCTAAAGCATTTGTTAGCTAAGAGAAATATATTTAAACACGTGTTAGAGTGCATTTTAGCAGCATACATTTAGGAAGTCCTCTACAGATCAGAAAAGTATTTAAGCCAAATAATCAAAGCTCTATTAGCTAATGCTTTCCACTACAGAACGATTCTCCAACCAAGGACCCGAGTCCTCTACAAGAAAATAAACTTAGGAGTCAGAAGTATCTCAAGTATTAAATACAAAGAACAAAAAACAATTGGGGTTAAACAAATTTTTCAAAGATATGGCTTGCAAAACTGGAAGTAGACTCTAGGATCTTACCTGATATTTACAGGTAGCAAGCAATAGCTTGAACAGAAAAGACTGTCTCTTTTCATGGCTGTAAATGCTAGCTATGTTACAGTTAGTCAAAACTAACTGTATTGGTCACATTTCTTTGTAGATTTTCCTTTTATTTTAGAAAGGATAAAGGCAATAGAACTGTAAAGCCCTGCATCAGGAGAGAATCCAAACCAGATTATTACAGACTGATTATACTTTGCATTAATGTAACTGATTAGATTGCCTGAATAACTCAAAACAAATTTGTAGTTGTCCTGAGTAAAAAGCAGCCTGTTTTGCTATCCACTGCTGCATTGCTGGGGGCAATGAGGCCTCTGGTTTTCCCCTTGAGACAAGGCATTCAATGAATTACAGAGGTAATACACAGGTTTGTTAGTGTGACAAACTGAGACCATAAGTTTGAGGGTTTCAGAATTGAGCATAATTAACAAGAGGCCACGGGCTGGACAGTTTGGGTAGCTGAGAGCCAGAGACAGAAGACACAGAAGTAATACAACTAATGCTGAAAAAACAGAATGTGCCAAGGAGCTCATATGCCCAGAGTGGCAGGATTATTAGGGCAAGGGATAATGCTTTAAGCATCAAAAGGTAGAAAACCCTACTTAGGTTCTTCCATAGTGGCATATCCTGCCTGTCTTTCTGTGCAACAGCTGCTCACTGTGTGGGTTCTGATCTAAGCTGGGCAGATTTCCACACAATTATTTTCTTGTCTTACTAGCACCTGCTGGAGAATCCTTGCCAAAGCCAGGCTCTGAGACTGCTGTGTTGTACACACTTTAGTGTGGCATAATTCTATGTACAGGGCAAAGAGACGAGTTCCATTAACTTTTCTCCTCTAGTTATGACCCAGCTCTGTGCCGTTCCTTCTTTTAAGCCAACAGAATCCTTTCACTGCAAAGTACACAAACATCACTTATCAAAAGCACTTTTGCTTAAGCTGTTTCACAGTGCAGCTACACCAATGTGCTGTGCAGTAAACCAAGATGACAGTTCCAAAAAACAAGTCAGTGGGATTTGGGTAAGGTTTACAAGAGCCCAATGGCCACAGTATCAATCTGACTAAGACCAGAAAAGGTCTTTCACATCCCTCCCTTCATGTGCCAGAATCACACCAGTAAGAACTAAGGCAGGCACCTTAGTTCTTAGGCATTCTTAAGTCTTGCCAATAGATTTAAGACCTGAGTTAGAGCAACAGCACAAACTCAGTCCAGCAGTGAACACCCAGTTCTTGGGCTAATGATAATCTTGCATTTATTTCAGTATATCCAGAATTTTCCTCTACACTGTGACCAAAAATCCACATCAAAAGTCACCCAAAGCAAAACACCCCCTACAATTACAGAACTCAAACCATCCCTTTGAATGAGGATTAAAGTATTTGTTTCCAGGATAAAACAAGAACAACCTCCCCCCACAGTACCATATTACATCAAGTCACGCCATATATCTTCCTTCAGCCTAGGGAGGATCATGTAATAGCTGGCATAGAGAAAGTAATTTTGCTAAGCATTTTTGTACAATGTTTTCCTATTAAATTGACAAGGGACAAGGTGCTTCTAGAAAAAAAAGTATTTGCATTAATCCAGTGTATTCCGAAGTCAAAGATTCTTCTATTAATCCTACAACACTAAGCAGCAAAAAATGACCTTTGTTGTACAAATGCTGAAGCTAGCACCTGTATTTAAATTCTAAAGTCTCCACTTAATAATCAGATCTTAAAGTTAACATTAAAACCAAATGCCTGGTAAAGCACTAAGGATGTAATGCCACACCACCCCATTTCTAGTCTTTCCTCCACACAGAAGGACAGCCCACAACTTAAAGCTGGGGACAAGAGGTGCCTCTCTAGAAGTACAAGATGGCATTTAAGCATTTTCTCCACACGTGGATCTCCACTGTGGATTCTCTCAGGACAAACCCTTCCTCAAAGTCTCAGCAGAAGCTGCAGGAATCTTTATGACAAGCAGCAGCAAGATGAAGGCACCTTGCTGCAATCCTGGACAAAGCTGTTGTTTTAAGCCAAGAAAGGGGCAAAGCAACCTGACTGTACATTGTGGAGCGCTCATGAACAGTTTTGAAGTGGAAGAGATTTAGAAGCTTTGCTCTCACATCTGAATTTCTGACAGTTTTTAAGGGGGAGGTGTTAAGACAGCTTTGTAACTAAAACATTTCTGTTTAACCTGTCTACTAACATGGTGAACTATTAAAAACTAAACCCACCAAATTTACCCCAAAAAAACCACTTCCACAAACCCAAACTAGAAATGGCAGTACAAATCTCTCTGTAAGAGTACACAGGTACCTATGGACAGAGTTGCCTGCAAGATTCATGGCAATAATGCTGCATTCACAGAATTCTTAACAACTCACAGTTATGAATTTGCAAGTATCTAAAAATGTGATTATAAAACTTACGGTACTGAATAGCAGGAGCATGCTGTGAAACATGCCAGTGACAAATCTGTTGATTTATTACTTCAAAGAGAGCTAGGAAGTGCTAAACACATCGAACTGACAAACTCCAGCAAGTTGCAAGACTATGTAGAAGACTTCAGAGTTGCATTAGGCCACTAGATTGTCCATGATGTTGCTAAAATTATTTCATAGACTGCACTGATACAAAAACAGTGTTCTAAAATTAAACCAATAACTGGAAAATAAGTATGAAATTAGTTTATCATGAAGGCATACATGAGGAGTATAAGCAATCCAGAAAACCTAGATAAACCTTTATTATACACTTCACAGCAACAATAGTGCCAGTTGGGTGGCAGGAAAGTATGTTACTCTTCCAAGAAATCTCCACACTTCAGTGAATAGTTAAAATGTTTTCTGTGCAGCAACTCATTACAGCTCAAGACTACACCATAAAAAAGCCACACAGAGCATAAATAGAATTTAAGACTGCATCATTACGCAGAAACAGAAATTACCTCAGCTATGAATTATGGGACTTCAGAGCTATCTTGGGGACTCAAGTATTTGTCATATGTATAAAGTAGAAACTAAAAAACTGATTTTAACAAACCTATCCAAGAATTCGAGTGCACACAGCAGGACAGAAGAATTCTAAGTTATAAAAATAGTGTGGCCATCTGCTTTTAATTTGCACTTAAACCCTCCCACCTCCTAATATAATCTTTGGTTTATATCTAATTTCTTTATTACGAAGGCTTTTTAATGAGGCTTAAATTATTAAAGTACTCTTTCTGAGAAGAAAGGACCTAATGAGAAAAGTACTTTTTATTTGAGAATTTAAGCCACGGGCAGAGTTCACCATCTCAAATTGTCTTCATGGCAGACACCCTATGCTTTATAAACAGATGTACAACTCCAGCAACTATAATTCAAGATTATATTTAAATACTTAAATTCCACAAGGAGCTGAAATTTGAAAGCTTGCTCTGCTCTCTGCAAGCTGTGTGGACAGTGAAAATAAATACCAACAGTGTTAGCAGTCATGAGCTACTGCCAAGAAAGGTCAAACCTCACTGCAGTCCAGACGTGCTGCAGCAGCAAGGCCACAGGAGCCAGTCCCAATCCCTGCTCCCCAGAGCAGTGCAAGCAGTGCACACAGGACGGGGTGAAGGACACTGGAGCAGGAGGGTGACAGAAGGGCTGTAAACACGATTACTAAAGGCAAATTTGTAATGCTCAGCATCGTAACAAAAGCCAACAACGTTGTTTAGGTCTAAGCAGGTTTTCACATCAATGCAGTGACACAAAAAAGCAGGTGAGGGGCTGCAATATAGGTAACAGAAGAGGAACTAACACTAACTGCAAATATTTGAAGACACTCCTAGGGATTTGGGAAGTTAAAGAGTAGAGAAGCGTGCAAAGCCTGCCTTCAGGCTTAGGAATTATGGCTTCATTGCTACTTATGTTTTCCCTTACTCCTTTAAAAAAATAAAAAACCCAAAAGACCTAAGTGTGAATACAGATTTGTATCCTGTCTTCAGTTCTACCCTCTTCTATTGAGTTATTAATACAAAAATTAAGAAGTAGGTGCAAAAAAGACTGAAAAGAGGAAGCAAAAGAGGAAAAAGAAGAAAAAAGAAACTGTAAGATGATTAATAAAGTTGCATTAAAAGAAGGCCATAATCACACCTTGTAGCAAAGGCGTCCTGGAGGAGTCCAACACCTAAATAAAATTCATTCCATTATTAAAATCATATACAACAAAACCAACAAAAAAAATCAGAAAAACCCAAAACTCCAAAAATGTAACTAATGGACTATTATTACAAGTTTAGTCACCTGATGCACTGTATATGTTCTTCTACCCCTATTCTTAGAGCACTGCTCTAACAACTCTGCAAGGTTTTTCTGTTCCCATGAGGGCAAAGCAAACCTCTACACAAGTCTGGCCACCCTTGTCAATGAAGCAGCTCTGCCCAAGTCTGAATCACTGATGTAGCCAAAAATTGTCTTCTGACACCTTTCTGTGTCTTTCCTCCTCAGAATGAGCACTGAAAGCTGGAGATTTCTGCCCTGGGGCTGTGTGAGTTGGGGCTGTTTGGGGTTTTGTTTGCTTGGATTTTTTTGCATGTTTGTAAGTTCAGTAAGGACAGTTCAAAATACAGTTTTAGATAAGGAGGACAACATCTGAGAAAGATCAACCCTGCAGCATTCTGAGAGTGCAACTTGAATCTGAGAACAAAAAATTAATACAAAAATATTCTTCAGAAAGTTATAGAAAAATAGGAGTTAATAAAGTTACACAGAGGTCAACTACAGGCTCAATTACAGACAAGTCTAACTCAGGGATAGTGGAGTGGGGGTTGAAATCAACATTTATATTGTGCTAGAAATGAAGTCACCTGATTCAAAACAAGTTCAAAACTACTCTGAAGTTCAGAGTAGTTTTAATCCTTCAAGAAACCAGTTGAAAGGACATGAAATAACTACTATGGCAACATAATTCTTTCAAGTATGAGTTTTGCTACAAGAAGTGCAAGAAAATTTTTTGTCGCTAAGGAGACCTGCCAAATTTATTTAGGCCAATCTTACTCAGAACTCAAGTGAGGAAAATAAATTGCTAAGTGTTTTCCCCCCAACATACCCAGAGCTACCAGGCTTCATAAATGTGACCTTGTTTACTTTAGAAGAGCTAAAAGTCACCAATTTATATATAAACGCACAGTAAGCCAAATTCACTCTGACCTACAGAGTAACATTTCTGTTCACTGCACCTATGAAAGGAGGAGTTGATTTTGTAAACAAAAAGACAGGGTATTTAGTTAAAGCTGAAAATCTCCAGAGTAATTTCACACCTAAGCCAACCTCCAGCTGAAGCAGGTGTAGAGTATTAGATCAACAAAAGGTAGCACTTTGCTAGTAATACTGTAGGAGCTGGTACCTGTAGCTTTACCTTTACAAGAATTACCCTTGACTTCCACTGACCCACTTAAACCTTCCAATCCAGAAGCTGAAAAAGCAGGAGCTGCTTCTATTCACCATCAACTTGATACCCACCTTCCCCCAGAAGAGACTGTCCCATCTCCGAGTTCAACGTGCCCTAGGTACAGGTGATGGTGCCTCAATTCAAACAATACTGGACTTAGGTCTCAAGCAAAGCACAGAATAATCTTGAGACTGGTCTGTCTTATGATAAATGCCAGCTCCCAAGGGCTACTGGCACACCCAGCCACTGCAGCAAGTCACATCAGGGAAAATGTGCATGTATCAACTGGTGGGATTTTAAGAACTGCAATTCCTGGGCAGTGTTAGACACAACCAAAGGGGAAATAGATTATCCAAGGCAGTGTGCCCACAGTGTGTGCTGTGATAGGAAACAGTTCTACAACCCAGATATTTTGTTCCTGAATGCTCCATACAATGCTGATGATGTAGGCCATCAGTGAGTGATGCATGTAAAGTTTCTAAAGTTCTAGTTGACCACCAGTTTTTTTGAACTGTCTCTAATACAGAACTGGTACAGTTTGGAGTCTGCATGCTCAGTTCAGTGATTCATATTACACCACATCAAGATGATAGATGAGGAATGTTAAAGCACAAGAAAACATTTCAAAGTAGATAGAACAAATTACTTTTCCTCCCTGAGTACTGAACCAGCTATTTCATCTCCCTTGAGCTTTGTCCTGCCATATCAACTACTAGACTAAGATTTTCTAAAGGCAAAGCCTATTTTTCCTTATTAGTTCCACAAGATCACAGGAAAACCACCAAAAACTGGATTGCAGGTGATATATCACCAAGTTCTCTGAGAAGCATATACTCCCAGGAATTAACAACAAAATTCCCACTGCATCCAGCCTACCTGGTAACTGCTTCCTTTCCAAAACTTCTTCATCTCTTTGCGCCTCCAGGCAACAAGGGAGCTCGTGATGAGAGTACACGGTACAAGGTAGAGAAGGGCAGGCTGCCCCATCTTCATCAGTGCCAGAACAACAAAAGTCAGCACCATACCAACGGCATAAGCTGTAAAAACACATCCATACGTACACAATTAAGGACAGGGGGATTTTTACATTAAGTCAATCATTTAGTAAGACAGAGTTTCTTTTTAAGCAGTATTTTCCTTGTTAATATAACTGAAGAAGAGGCACAATAGGTTGCTCTGTATTTGCAAGATTTCTCAAAGTGATTGACTACCATAAGGAATAGTCACCTTAAAAATAAGCAGGTACACTAAAAAGAGTTTATAAAATAGAGATTCTTGACAGCACAACCTTACCTAGAAGAAAACCATCTAGTTTTGCCATTTTAAAAAAGGTACCATGGAGATCAACAGTGCTGAAATATCACATAATTTACCTATTGTGCAGGAAATATAGTATACAGAAGATGATCTTGTTTGAACATCAAATCTTCGACAATAGGCAACCAGAAGCCCTTGAAGGAAAAAAAATTTCAAAAGGAAAAGGATTAATGAACTGTTTAGTCATGAATTTTTCTCTCCCCAGTTTTCCAAATGAAAGCAGCATAAAATAATTTGTATTTTTATTTTATCTTCTTCCAATTATTTTTTTTGTAAAGGCAAGAACCAGTCTAAGAAATCCTAGGGTAAGTCTAGAAAATCAAACCCATAATGGAAATATGAACCAAGCAAGGTTGGAATTAGAGGTTTGGGGTTTTTAAGCAACCTAATTACATTGTGCTATTTTCAGCTTTCTAATACAGAAGTGTAACAACCTATTTTTAATACTTTTCTTCAGTAGGATTCTCATGCTCACTCGTAACATTCAGCAATTTTGCCTGCACATGCTCAATTAAAGTAATTTGCTCAAGACTCCAATTAGGGCCAAATTCAGCTTTTCTGAGAAAGATGGAAAAACTTAGCAATATTTTACATTACCTCACCTCTAATTCCATAGTCTAGGATATGAAAATCCTAAGAAGTCACAGAATATTTGCTTTCTGTGAGATTTTGATGAAATCTAGTTAATTCTGACAACTGGATTTACCTATGGGACTTGCATTTACTCAATACAGTACAATAGAAAATAAAAAACCTTTCACTATTTAAGTATTCTGTAACATACTGAGCTTTCTTCTTCTATTCTGGTTTTTGTTGTACTCTGCACTGACTGATCAAGGCAAACTGCTGCATTCAGTTTAGAAATTACTCTGTGAATAAACTCTGCTGCAAGTCAGCGGAGAATAAAACCCAAAATATTTATTCATAAGTTACAGGTACCAAAAATATTTTGCTCACCTGGGACAATAATGTCTCCAAAACCCAGCAGTGAAAAGGGCAAGTCACAGAGTGTTGATGCAGAGTGTTCAAGTCTAGGCACTCTAATAACCACGGGTAACTGTAAAACATTATTTCAGAAGCCACATAAATCTCATCTAAAGCATTCCGGTGTTCTGGGTTTTTTTGGTTGCTTAAATTAATGAACAGTTTAAATATAATTAATTTATTGTTAATGCAGAACTTCAAAATAGGTAGAACCTGAAGTAAAAACCAGAAACCAACACAGAAAGTAGATAAAGCTTAAGGCAACTGGTAAGCTGGAATTTCAAATTTACAAATAATATGCACACATGAGGAAAAAAGTTAAAACAATATTTAACCATATAACGGGAGTAACAAATCTGGATTATTAACCTAACTACAGAATACTGATCAATGATATCCAGGCCCTAAAGAGAAATTTGGACAGTGAAGTTTTCCCCAAAAGAATAGTCTTTTCAGAGGAAATAATTTAAAAATCCAGTATCTGAAATACAATCCTTACTTTCTCATGGGGAGCTGAGCGTTCAGTAGGGACTTCCACCAAGTTTCCATCACTCTAGGATCAAACCCAAGTCAACAGGCATTTAATACTTATAAGAAAATAGCAGAAGCTGGCTATATTTTGTGAGAAAGTTATGCCGAAAAGCACACTATGAATTAGCTACACAGAGTCAGTACTTTAATGCTGCACATGTTACAGTGACTGTTCATACCTTTTCACTGTTTCCAAAGGGACCAGCTGCAACTTCAACCATTATACTTGCCCCATTCTGAAATTAAAAAGTTATTTTTCAAAAGTTAGTGGTTTAATGCACCAAAACTTTCATACTACATTTACAAAAACTGCTTGTACTTCCACTTACAATTCAGGATTGGAAAAATCCTGAATATCAAAGGGAATGTCCCAGTATTGTACAGTATTATACAGTATTGTTTTGCAATAAAAACATGCAGTCCAGCCTAAAATAATGTTAAAAAAAACCCAAACAACAAGTCCACTAGATGTAGCTGGAATTTTAGATAAAAACATGTCAGCTTTTTCTGCCATGAGCTTTCTGCTTCAAAATAAAAGCAGGTTAACACTTGCACACAGTTCATACCACACTGCAAGTGATCACTGCAGAAAGTACTACAGCATATTCCAAAAAATGGGTGTTTAAAGCCAAAAAAGGAAAAAAAAAAAAAGGAGAGCAGTAATTTCTCATGATCACACTATCCCTCACACTAACTGGGGATGGTTTACTTTTGACCATGGGATTGCCATAAAAATTTAGGCCACTGTTGTCTTACATGGGAAAAACAGAAATCAGCTTTTCCTCCTTGAGAACACTGCAAACACTGACCTGTTAAACAAAAATACTGCCCCAATGACCAGACATTTTTGTTCTTACAATAAATTCACAGACATACCTTTGTGATAAATGGTGTTATGAAGACAAAAAACACATCATATAGAAGGAGGAGGCCTAGAAGTATTACACAGGACTGGCAAAAAAAAAAAGAGAAGAAAATATTACTGTGGGTTTTCAAGTATTACACAGCTGGATTCTGGTACTATTACTGTACCATGTTTTTTAATCTGGCATAACATTTAGAACAGGATTAGTTTCTTTTAATAATTATTAAAAATGGTAAAGATTGTTTTTTAATATACATTTCTTGCATGTTGAAAACCTACTTCCTGACAGTAAACTTACAGATTCAAGGCAGTAGAATACTATCTCAAGGTTAGCAACTTACAGTACCTTAAAGTTGGGCATTTTCAGTGTTTTAATGAAGTTTAGGCAGAAAGCAACTCCCAAAATATCTTGCAAAATCCACGCCCACCTAAAAAAAAAACCCCAAAACATTTTTACAGGTTGTTCTAACTACTGCTGGAATCTAGATTTTGCTGGAAATAGCAAGGAAAATTTCTCAGCAAGCAAGAAATTAGTTTTTCAGATTTACTGCTTCCAAAACCACAGAAGTCCTAGTTTCAAGATGGTCAATTTACACCAGCCCCTGATCATAAATAGGTAACTGTCTGTGCTGGTAATGGCTGGGATAGAGTTAATTTTCTTCACAACAGCTGGTAAGGGCTATGTTTTGGATTTGTGCTGGAAACAGTGTTGATAACACAGGGATGTTGTAGTTACTGCTGAGCAGAGCTATTCCCTGTGCTATTCTGCACCTCCTTTCTTCTGTGGCAATCATTAGCAATCAAGCAAGTTCTTCCTCACCTTCGTAGTTTTTTGTAACTTTAAATTACCACACAGTTTATTTGCATGGCTTTGTTCTCTATTACTCCCATGCTTGTTAAGCTTCAAAATACTTTCATGATTTTTTTTGAAATTGGCTCTGGAGTTTAGAAGGATGCTGCACTCCAGGATTAGTCGTATGCTGGGAAGTTCATTAACACCAATTATTCACCTCACTCTTAAATGAGAACGCATCACTTACCTATCTTCATTTCGAAATACTGCCCAGACAACAGCTGCTGCTATGCAGAATACAGCAAGGAAAATAAGCCTCACTTCAATGGTTTTGTTGCAACATGTAACCCTAAAAGAAATGAATTCAATTAAAAGAGAAAGCCTGCAACAGCCAAGACACACGCCTGTGCTATCACAGGCTCTGAAGCTGACAAGGTGTTCTCAACCCAAGGGTTTCTCTTTTGCCCATCTGTTCTGTACAGATTCAGGTGGCATTGTTCTTGCAACTGCAGCACCAATCCCTTTCTGGGCTGCACTAAAAACAAGCTAAGAGGGGCTTGGATGGCCTGTCCTCATTCTGGTAAACATAACCAGGGAAGGCAGCAAGTAGATGAGCTTGTTTCATCCATTTCTGTCATGTAACAATTATATCAATGTCAGTGAGGCACAGCCATTCCATAATTGCACAAAATGGTACTGCTGAGAAAAATCAATTTCAAGAAACATAATACAAGATTAAAAATTAAGTAACTACATATTGCAGCATTGTGAGCCAATATCCATTTCTACCACTTACTCAATCTGTGACAGTTCTTGAACTGATAACTGATAGAAGTAATGCCTCTCCTGCAGCTTACACAAAACTTCTTTTCTACCTGATTACTTGATGGGCTACTGAATCACCTGACAGGAATATCCTGCACTAAGTAACATGCAAACCACATGACTGACATAATTCCAAGTTCATAAGCATTGTTGGTTTTGGGAAAAAGAACTATTGGTTGCATTAAATATTCAGTGAAAAAGTGAAAATTCAGGGGAGGAAAACAGAGACACTCCCATACCCCCTCATACGTGCAGGATATTTAACTCAGAGGGGCAAGAAGCACCTATCTGTGCACTGCTAACTCACCACCCAAGAGAGGACTGTAACCACAACCTTCTAACACAGATGGCATGAGCAATGTCTTGTCTACACTGAAAGCTAAAACTTGGCAGGTACAGTACAGGTTAAAAAGAAGGAAAAATCGCTCTACTGCCTATGGCACAGTACTTGCTCCAAACAGGACCAAATGTGCAGGATCCTCCCCTTACAGAGCTCCTTGATGAGCAAAATAAGCACATATGACAGACAACCAGAATTTTGTAAAGCCAAGCTCAGCCAGCCAAGCAGAGCCTTTCAAATTTGATTACAGAAGGTTTTCAAATAAAGGTAATACAGCAAATCTCCTACAACTATTTTAACTGTTGATTATGCTACAGATACCTTTAATATTTATTAAAGCAGCTTGTAATTTCCTTCTGTAACTATCCCACACACTAAAACCATACAGGAAACAATTTGTCAAACTGTTCCTATATTTTCATGCTGCCTTGAGTAACAACCAGAAAATATCCAGAGGAAAGCTTCCATTTTTAGTAAGTGAAAGGTGCACAATACCTGCACTGCCCAATTGGGATCTCTCCTATTAATGCTGCGAGACAGTTGTACAGACTCATTGCAGATGCCAGGCAGAAGACTGATATTATAACATAGACTAAATAAAAACAATGAAGATGGGAATCAGTCACAAAAAACCAGCAAACAGGAAACAAACACAGTAACATACATTTTCTATTTTGTGTTCAAGAGGTGTCTGCATCTGGCACTGGGTGATGTGGTTTAAAGGTTACAGTGACAGTACTGAGTGGACAGTTGGACTGGATGATCTTGAATGTCCCTTTCAACCTTGAGGATTCTATGATTCCATGATATAAACTGTTAACAGTTACAGCAGTGCTCAACAGTCACTGGAGACCATAGTCAGTTAATTATGGAAAATTCTGATTTCTGAGTGTCTTTGCCATGACAAAGTTCTCATCAAGCAAAAACTTGACTCAGAGGTATCAGAATTGCTTTCTAGCCAGATCCTCACTCCAAAAAAACTAAAACCAAACCCCAACTAGCAAAAAATGTTCTCATCAAGCAAACTCTAAACACTCTTAGGTCGTCACTGCCATCCTCCCAGAAACGTTGACATAAATAATTTTTTTTTTTTTGCTCATCATTAGTCACCTCTCTTCCACATGACTTCATTCAGAGTAAGCACTGCCAAGGCAGTCTTTGTAAGATAGCTAAGAAACCTCTCCTTTAAGTAGCAACTGTATTCTTTCAACCCTCAACTCATGCATGGAGAGGATGACTGAAAAAGTTACATTCATTTTAGTTCAGAAATCTAGCTTTTTAGACTTAAACACTTAAGATCATGTAGAAAAGTAAGTCAAATGAGATTATTCATTATTTCTTACCTAACCATTTGTAGAAGAAATAAAGTAAGACCAGCATGACACAACAGATGACAACAAACAAGATAACTGTTACAGGGGTGAAAGTAACATTTTCTTCCTTCTTCCGTCGGGTTTCTCTCTCCCCAGGACTTGCTACTGCTTTCAGATTCTCACTGTTTTAAGAAAACAACAGACATTTACCTCAGATGATAGATTATGAAAATGTTTTACTATGTCCAGAATTGTTGGTTATAGAACATTTAGACTGACAAGGTTTCAGTTTAGTCCTTCACACTATTACTAGACTTAAAACCACAGAAAATGGTATGGTTATTGTTTGAGTTTCTCTCCATATTTTAATGGAGATATGCACTTCCAACTTAGCACAGATCACAAGGAAAAGATTCTTAATTGCACTCCTTTCCAATGGTGTGGTAATTGCCAACTTTAAGGGAGCACCACCAACCAAAACCCTGATTCATGTGAAAAAAGTAGTACTATACTCTTAAACTACTTTTCAGGATGCACACACTGAGTTCTATTAGTGCATCACCTCTGACTACAAAATTTATTGGGCTAAATGTAGACAATCTGATAAATAATGTCTACAATTAATCAAAATCATGGGTATTGCACATTCTTAAAACCTCAACTAGACATTAAGTGTCTGCAAAACCCATTCATGTTAACAGAATGAAGCCAGCTAAGTACTAGTTCTTTCACCCTTACACCTCATAATTACAGAGTAAGTGAAAGAGAGGTGGTATAACTGGGGATTTTCACTGGGAATTAGATTTCTGTGCATGCATACTCCATATTTACACCTCACCATGCAAAATAAGGAGACTTAAATTGCTGTGGTTGTTCTTTGAGCAGATAGCCCTTCTACTCTTTAGTACAGACCTAGTGCAAATTGCCCATCAGATAATGTATTCCTGAGGAATCCCAGGACCTACCTACAAAATGCTGAATTCAGCACTGAAACAGCCACCTTCAAAAGAGAATAACCCACAGGAGCAAGGCTCCTTGTTAGATGAATCACCTTCTCAGAAAACAGGCTTTGAATAAGCAGCTTTTTTTAAAAAATAAGCTCACCCTAGATTTATGGAAGAGTACTTTAACTAGTTTAATAAATTACATCTAGGTATTTTTAATATGGGAGACAGCACCACATTTTGTTATTTTAGCATTCAGTGCAGCCACACCCTGCAGCACTGCAGGGTGAAAAAGAAGCACAATCAGATCCAACCTTTAAAAAAAGAAACATACACACCTCCCCTCCTTTTACTTCTTTAACCTCTTTAAAATAGCTAGATTTGCATAACTGTGGGAAAAAGGAAGCTGTTGTTATCACATACAATCCTCTCCTTGTCGTTCTGGGGAGCAAAGCACCAGAACACCACTGAGACCCTGAAGGTACCAAGAAACACTGGCCCATTTAGCATACCCAGACACCCAAGAAATACTGCAGAATAATGCCACGCTCTCAAAGGCAGCTACAGCCAGTTTAACCCCAGACTAACAACAATCCTATGCATCACTTTCAGCTGCACATCCCTCAAGGACAGTGCAGAAACTCCTACTACTCCTTGTTTCTCTGCCTTTGCCACATTCTGCACTTCCACTCCCTCTTCTTCCCTCCACAGGGGCTGCTGCTGCCTCCTTGCCCTTGGCCAGTCCTGGAGCTGCTGCTGCTCTGTTGCTCCACCAGATAACACACAAAGCTGAAGCAGATAAGCCAGGTTGGGCTCTATCTGGAGGCAGCCAGAAAACCCAACTGTGCTTCCCATTGCTCCTAGTGACAGGGGTGCTGCACAGCCAGCTGGGATGGAGCAGCTGCACAGATCCCTGCCAATGCAGCCACTACATACAATCCGTATTTACCTCCTGAATCACTGCACCTGAAATGTGGAACTGAAATACCTAATTTCTACTGTAGATATTGGAGAATTATGATGCCAGTTACAGAGTGTTTGGTAATTTGTCAAAATGTTAACTCATGCCTCCTCCCAAGAGCTGCATTACCCCTCAGGGACTTTTACAATTTATGCTCAAGGTTCCTCGAAGACCTATGGTGATTTTTCAGAGGTTACAGTGCATTTCATGGCAAAGCAGCTAACTGCACTTAGATCTTCTAATTTTTTAACTACCAAACTAAAAGAAAATAATTTCCCACTGATCATAGTGACAGTTTTCACAAGCTTTGCAGTCCATGTAATTTAAGCAGTTCCATTTAACAAACTTACAGTTCTGCTACTCCGCTCCAGTAGCCTCCCAGTGCCACTGTAAACACAGCAATTAGGAAGATGACAACCATACTGTAATCAAACTCTGGCAAAGGTGGTGAATACAGAGTCACATTAACTTCATTTCCAAGCACCTGAAATACAACAATAGAAGTTGGTTCATAAGGAGAACAAAGAAATTATATTGCTTATTTTCCAACTAGATGTACATCATGATTTCCTACTCTTAATCTACACAATGCTGAGAGGAAGTTTTCAGCTTACTGCACAAGACATGTCGTATGTTTGCCAAGAAGCAAAGCTTTCCATGCTACCTTTCAGGATGGTCAGGTCTGGAAACAAACCTATTACTACTGCTGTGTAAATACAGAGATACCACAAGAGAAAATGGTACTCCTTTGCTTTCTTCCCACACTTCTGAGAAGTTGTGCCTCTAGCCCAAATGCCTCCCCAGAATATACCAAGTGCTACCAAAGACAGTGCTCTGCAGGAAAGCACATCTAACTCCATCAACTTGAAATACAATATCACAGTATCAGCAGAAATCTACCTCTAGCTCTCAAACCCACCAAACTCCCAGTTCAGATACAGACATGAGGCTTCAAACAGAACGCAGCGACAGCTCAAGGTAGCACAAAGTTATTTACCAACACCTTCACACAAACATGATTTGAGACTGATTCAAATGAAAAGAAAACAATTTCACACTATTTAAAAAATTTAAGACTTAAGAAAAAAACCAAGCAGCTGAAGTACACAGAAGAAAATGGGAGAGAACACTGAGATGTAATTGGCACTGAATTGCACAAAAGTCTTGAAAGCAAAACCAAGGTGCTTCCATTTGACTGAAAGATGAGATTTAAAAAACAAAGAAGGGATGATAATTTGACAGGAAATGGAAAGTAGTGGGGAAGACAAGTTTGCTGTTGCAGTCAAACTAAGTCCAGACATCTAAGATAATTGTGCAGTGAGAACAGACTTCAGAGATGCAGAAAAAACCCCAGATTTGTTTACAGTCTGCGTGTGAGATAAAAGCAGGAGAGAGAAGAACATGACAGACAGGTTTGGCTTCAGAAAGATCAAACTGGCAGTAGAAAGACTGAATGGGAAGCCCAATAGTAGAGTGGAAGACAGTGGCCACATATGAAGAAAGCTGACTCATTTCAGCATCTGAATTTCTAATTACAGATAATAACCTTCCTGCAGGCTAAAGAAGTCAGAATCATTCTTTTTGCCTGAAGTTATGGAAGTTCAAAAACAAGGAAAAAAATTAAGTTCTAGTGAAACACTGCAGTGGTATGAAGTGGAACATAACATTAAAGGGAAAAACCCCCTATTCAAATCACAGCATCCTCTATGTAAAAAAAAAAAAAAAAAGGAAAAAGAAACCCAAACCAAAAAATGCCAAAAACCCCAAGAGGCTTATACATTTTTAATATTCAGTTCCAACAGATCTTAATCCAGTTTTTCCTTTAAGCTTCATAAATCTTACAAAGTATGATTCACACTAGAATCTAGAGCAATTGCTTCCTTTTGTTCCTATTGTTCCTCTCTTCACTAAAAACTTCCTAAGTCTCAACTTCCACCACAGGGAGCACTGGAATGAAACAGCACTGGACTGCATCAGGTAACAACTCTGCAAGAGAGCTGTTCACTGACCAGAAGGTTAGTAACTCTCTGCTTCTGCTGTCAAGACTCTTAACAGACCTGGCTCTAAGGGAGAAGGCTCAGAGATGAAGTCATGACAAGAAAAAAGAATGCTTATACAAACTAATTGCCCTCAGACTTGTGTGGTCTCTCTCTTCTAAATAAAAGGAGAAAGCTGGAAGCTCTAAAGAGAGTTAAACCAGAAATGCAACTGTAGTAGGAAGTGCACAATGGCTGCTGGATTCTGTGCACAGAATATCATTCAAAATAACAGCTGCCAGCACCATGACAGAAGGCTTTGGCAAAAAACTACAGCAGAACTAGGAAAGATCACTTGTGGTCTAGGCTGTGCTCCTCGCTACTTTCATGAAGGCAGTCTCGTTATAAGACAAAAATGAATTCTTTGATTCAGCAGCAGTGTGAGATTGGCACACCAATCTACAGCAGAGGTGCTTTGGTGAGTTACTACAGCTGTACAGAAGTGATTCTACATGACACCACTCCTGGGCAATAAAGTGGTGCAGAGAAGATTCAGAACCATTTAGAGTCCTAACTTGCCCTAGTTCCCTTTCATGTTAGTAGGGCATCCTGAAACCACTCAGCTAAGCAAACAACACTTATCTGACTTGAAGAAACAAATCTGAAGAAGAGAGGACAATCTGAACCCAACCACAGTACTTATTAAGGCTGTGGCAGTCTGAAGACAGTCAGCACAAACCTTCAGTCATGTCAGTGCTCAGCAAGTACCTATCTTTAATGACAACAGTAAACAACCAGAGTCCTATAAATCTAGGCAATTTCAGTTTGCATACTTACCTAAGACAACCTCCCATGGCAGCTCTGAAGATTAAGAGCAGAAATGGTGAAGTGAGCTTGCAAATTCAACTCAAGAAGCTAAGACTACACAGTGCTAGCCTCTGCTATCCACAGAAAAACGTGCAATTCAACTCCTGCTCAGCAAAACTATTCAACACTAAATAAAAAACCCAAAACAAAAATATAATAACAACAGAAAAAGCCACACTGAAGAGAAGATACTGTTTTCCTTAAAAACAACATTTTGTTATCCTAAGGTTAACATGCCAAGGAAAAGAAACTCCAAATCCTCCCAAAACAAACTCCCCTGTTTATAAAGTGTAGGAGATACCACAACTGCCGCATTTTAATAACATGCATTTGGCATCTCACCACAAACTCACCAGCAGAAACTCAAACCGCACTGCCTAACCACTCTGTAGCTGATGCTGTCACACTGTATAGAAGGAGCTCATCATCTGGCAAAGGCAAAAAAACTCTGTTTTTCCTCAAGCTCCAACCTGCTCAGGCACTGCTTGCCTGAAAGCTCTGGTGCCAGTAGCTACAAGCTCAGCTGTTGTAGCTTCTGTGCTAAAGGAACAGCCCTCTCAGGCTACAGCTCTTCAGGAATGTCAGGCACCTGCAACTCTACCCAAGTCTACTGGAAGACAGCTTATCTTGTTCAGCAGGAAGATTTCTAAGGCTCCCCATCTCCAGTTAGGTATTGTGTTTCCCATTCTCAGTGTTCTAATCAATCAATCAATCAATTGTTCTCTCTTGTTCACCTGATTAGGAAGACCAGTACTTTCACAACTAAATGTCCATCCTCTCTTAGGAACTGGAAGCAGTATCTAAGCACATTCAAATCAGGCAGACATCCAGACCTGACCTGAAATTCATTTATTTGTTCAAATACTTAAGTTTATACAACCATAACATGCTGAAGTTCTGTTACTTACCATCTGCATATCTACTATGTCATTATATCTTATAAGAGCAATTGGAAGAGTCACATCTTCAAAATCAGTCTTGTTATCTGAAATAGCAGACTAAAAGAGAAAGTGTTAAGTGATAAGTATGTTGAGCCTATTTACAAAGTAGGTTAAATCCCTAAAAGCAGATTATCCTTTCAATTTCAGTGTATTTGTAGGAAGGTAAAAACCAAAGAGTTCATTCATCACCCTTTGCAAAAGGTTAATAAAGATAGATGTATTTAAATCAAACCAGATGATACTACCAACACATCTGAATTCATACAGCTCTTATTACGAGGGATAATCAAATCTGTTTTTAATTTCTACACTTATAAAACAAGATTAACTTTCTGTGATAATCACACAAATTCATAAATTGTACATATTGGTACATACACATCACATCTGCAATACAGAACAAAAAAGCAATGAGATCTCACAATACCTTTTTAATTCCAATTTTGAATTGTATTTTCCTAGCTTATTTTTATCACAAATGTATAAAACAGTATCACCTAAGTTTACATGGAGTTCAGAATGCACTAATTAGGGAAAGATAAAGACAAGTATTTGCATTCAGAAACGTGTGTGAAGATACAAGGGACATTTAAAACTCCAGCTCAGCTGTAGCTCCTCTTAGCTGATGTCAGCCAGCACTGCACAGCTCTGTGGGGAGGGCAAATGGAATTCTCTGCTGGAATCCTGCACGTGGCCAGGGTCCTCTGCTTGTGGGGCTGCTCTCACCTAACCCTGCACAACAGGATTTCACTGCAGAGGAAAACTCTGTGTTGTAACTCACCAGCCTCGATTTGCTGGCAATCAACAGCATTTTAGCACCCAAACTTTGTGCAATTCTTGCTTTCTCCAAGAAAGTGCAGTTTCCTCTCATCACTACAACAGCTTTGTCTTTCATCACGCCAGAAGGAGCTTCAGATGAACTGCAGAGGACTGTAGAAGTCAGGTTTTCCAGAGCCATGAAAGTCTACAGAGAAAGAGGGAGAAAAGGAACGTGATTAAATTAGGAAATTTGATATTACCAACAAATTAATCTAGATTACTGCATTACTATGCCCTTTAACTTGAGATTTGCCAGAAAGATGTGTAACACAAAAGAGTGATTAATTCAGGAATATAAAATCACAGCAGCAGTTTCTGCAGCCTGCAATACTAAGGGGCATTTAGAACAGCAGAGAGCTGAAATAATCTGGATATTTCCAAGTGCAATTTCACAGCAGTAGGTATTAAAATTTAAACATAAGAAACTGATTAGACTGGAAAATCACTGCTTGTAGTTCAGGGGAATCCAGTGCACACTCTGTGATATTTCCAGGCCTCACCAGCCAAAAGAGCACTGATGGATACAGCATAACCAGAGGTCCAAAGTATAATGCTTGTTCAAAACCAGCTGTTCAGTCCAATAACATATTACTTAGATCATCATCTCCTTATTTCCAAGTTTAATTTCATATGGACAATTATCGTGAAATTATTGTCAGTTTTCTTTAGTTGCTCAAGGCATCCCCGTGGCCAAAGTGGCTCAGCAAAGATGTCTGGGGCAGGCAAATGATTTTTACTGTGTTTTACATTGAGTTAGACTGCAAATGAACAGAAGGAAAGGCAGAGTGCCTTGATCAATCCCAAACACAAAGTATTTCCTGTTTGTAAGAATGCCTAAAGAACATTTATTTCTGCCTCACACCAACACACTCAGAAAATACAGCATGATGGCACATTTCAGATCATCTCCTATTATATCACATATTTTCAAGACAATTAAATGCTACATCAAACTGATGAATCAATTTTTTTTTAAAGTTTCGAATTTTACCAATTTTTGAAAATAAATAAACAGAACTTTAACTCCCAAATATAAAACTTAGACTTAAGGGTAACATCTGAAGAAAAAAAATATTAACAGGATACAATGAATACATAAACACATTTACAGCTGGTTCTAAGCACAGAGAGAGTACTCCTTTTGTAAACTCTAGAAGCCAACTCTCTAAAGGATAGAAATGTTCACTACAGATTTTTTTATTTTTGAGTGGTTTGGGGGGAAGGGGACAACATGAACCAAAATGGCAAATATTCAGTGTAGCACTTATTAAAGTGTTGAAGACCAGTTACAGCTAACCCAGATTCATACTGCATTCTAGTTTTCTTGGAGAGTATGACTACAAGCTACTTACAGCATTGTCCAAGGTTTTTGGAAGAGATACCCAATTAGAATTGTAAATGATGCAGTAATCCTTAGTTACTGGAGACACTCCACCTCCAGAGGCGTGCAGGATCCCCTCATCAGCAGCCACCTGCAACAGACCAGGGTGCTCTGAGTTCAACCACAATCACAATTATCAGTTATACAGACATTCTTTTAAAAAGCATAAGAAGAGAAAGAACTGTTAGGAGAAAAGGAATTTACTCAATTATTTTACATCATGACTGATTCCATGAGAGATGGGGAGCTTGAGAGCAGGTTGGAAAACTAGTGACAACCTAGTTACTATATAGTGCTGCTTATCCTCTTTGCAAATACAGTGCATTTATGACATGTACAGTTCATGTCACCAAGCAGAATACCAGCAAAAAACCTGTGCAAAAGATTTCAGATTCTCTATCTTGTGCCTTCCAAAAAGTGTAAAATTTTACATGGAAAGCAATTAGAATAGTACTTGGAAAAGAGATTAAAGCCTTTGCCTCCTTGCAGACTCTAGAATTTTCCCTACTAAAAAAGTAGGTGATTATATGTATTATGCATATATGTATCATATAACAATTACCAAAATATTTTTTGTCAAGTAACTGTAAACACAAAGAGACCAACTAGCGTACTTTAAGAAGAATTTGTGTAGCTAAGAAAATACTGGTGTTTCTTAAGATTAGACTCCCTCACATAATATGATTCCTGTTATTTACAAATACAGCTGAATTCTAAAACTTCTGATGGTGTTAGGAATAATACTTCTCCCCAAGCATTAATAAAGGTCAGGCATCTAAGAGAATAAATGAACAGACTAAAGATTAGATGCAGCTACAGCTATAAAGCAGGGAAAACAAACAAATATTATTTGCATCTCAAAGAAGCATCAGCATAAAAAAACTGGAAGATTATCTTTTTCAACTGTTTGTCTTGAAACTGACCTCAACAGCAAGAAGCATCATCAGATTAAAAAAAAAAAAAATTAAATCCTGCTGTAAATTCCAGATTTGTATAAAAACCCACTAACATATTAAGCTGGCAGTAGGCATGGGTATGGGGGAGAAGCCCAAATAGTTGTCAGATATACAGTTAGCAGTGCTAGAGAGGCATTTCTCCTCAAGCTAGAAGATCTTTATTCTGCAGCAAGGGAGAACTGGAGAGAAAATAAAAGCATGTGACGATATTGTTTCAGAGGTTTAAGTCTGCCTGGTTTGAATAGCAAAAAACCTTCTTCAGAGGAATCCATTCTATTGGCCACAGCGCATGAACATCTGCTGGGAGAACTGTGTCAAAGGGCCTGAGCACATTAACTGTTTAACACAGAACAGTTCTTCAGCTGTCAGCTAAAATTAATTGTTCCATGATTTATGATCTGCACAAAAATGATCAAGCTTCCCTCTTAAGTGCACTCACCTAGAAGTACAAACCAGTGGTGAATTAAAAGCAGTAAACACTTCAAACAGGTGCAAACCCCAGAGGTTTACATCCCCTAAAAGCTCTTTCTGCTTCATCAAGTAGAATAATAAGTGTTTTCTGGGTTCCAGGAAATCAAGTCTTAATGCTACACAAGCATAAATCTACCTAGAAGGAGTGATTACTCGCTTATTTGATATGCATGTTTTGTTTGGCAAACTTCCCTTCTCTGGGGATTAATCAGGGAACACAATTCATCCTCATGAGGTGGAGGGAGGCAGGACCCAAGCATGACGTGCACCCACACCCATTCATTGCTGAGCTCTAAACACAGCATTTGGAAGTTAAAAATTAAAAGAAGCGCTACATGATGCACCTCACTTGCAACATCCCCAGGGAAATCCTGTTGCATCCACCTAAAGTCCTGTTACTTTCTAATGGCTTCAGTATCCTTCTTTCACAACAGATAAGGGCTACTGGTTGGGGTAGGTGGCCTTGCAGTCGGCTGAACTGAACACATCCTGCTCTCACTATATATACAAAGTTAACATTTCTCACCAAGCACATTTTCCATCTTGTTACTTAAGAACAAGACTAAGTGTGTGATCACAAAAACATCTCTTGAAAAGATTCACCTGCTTCCCTAGGCTGAATTGCTCTGGCATAAAAGCATTCCCACATGGAGAAGAGGCATGACAGCTGTCCCTGCCTAAAGGGGCATCACCACCACCTTTCTCCTCAGGTTCAGACAATTCCCAGTGGCCCCTCACCTTCAAACAAATTCCCTCCTATTTTTGACAGACTCCCCTCTCATCATATTTCCTTCCCTTATGACCTTTAAATTTTTGTTGTGTAAGTCTTTATCTTTGATAGAGAAGAAGTCTCATTCTGTCTCTTAATCCTTATTTTTCCAAACGTGTCCCTGTCACTGCAGGGATATAAGCTTGGGCTGACTGCTGAGCTTTGGAGTGTAGCAGTAACCCACCATGTAGAATACAGGAAATCAGATGAACCAGCAGACACAGAGACCAAACCAAGCCTATATTTACAACATCCGTCACAATTAGTAGCTAGATAAGACATACAGAAACTCAAAGGTACAGACTAGGAAGACTGTAGTCTGTATGTAGCAAGTGGCAACATAAAACCCACAGAAACATAAAAAGGCAGGAAAAAAATTAGCCATGAATAGAACAACCATCATTTTGTTGTTCTGCCAGTGGCCCTGTGACACACACGGCTCGGCCCTTCTCCCTCCCTCCAGGCACTGGGACCCAGGGGAACAGGAGCCCATGCTCAGACAGCAGCAGTGGTCCCTCCCTGATCCCAACTCCCCAGGCTGTTAATGCCAACAGACTGCTCCTGAGGCAGAATGACCTGGGTCCAGTGCTCACCACTGCTACAACTGCAGCTGTAGAGCAAAGGAGGAGGCAGGACACAGGGCCTGCAGTCCTAGGGGGCAGAAGCCCCTTCCCTTGTCAGCAGCAGCAAACCACGAGGTTAAGGAGCAAAGCCACTCTTCAGAAAACCCCAACACACCAGTGACAGCCATGTGGGACTCAGGAAAAGCAAGGGAGACAAGTTAATTCCCCCACAGGCGTTCTCAAGGTACTAACAGACTGCTGTGCACCTGTTGCTGAGCATATCCAATGGTGACTTCCTACATAGGAAAAGTATTCTGCATCCTGTCTTACCAAAACAAGATAAAAACTTTGTTAAAATTAAGTAAACAAAAAACCTCAACAACAAAACAATTTCGTGGAACAGCATTTAATGCATACATGTCCTTTATACTGCCTAAGCAGGTTATAGAGGTTTCTGACTACCCCATTTCACTATTCCATTTAGCAGAAAGTGGCCTGCCAGATTTCCATGGCAATGTACACCTGTGGACAGGGAGAACATGTGCCATATCGAAACCAAAACGGCACTGAAGATGAACAAGACAAAAGTCAGGACACATAGGAGCTTCCCCCTTCCCCGCATCCAAATTTAAACACCTCTAGAAACACCAGGTTTATCCACGCAGGCACCCGTGAGAGTTGTTCTCTCAAACCCCCAAGGAGTGACCGGAGCTGGCCCGGCCTGAGCTCCCCGGGCCCGGCGGGGGAACCGAGAGGCCTCGCCCGAGTCGCGCCCAGGAGGCCCAAACCCCCCGGGCCCCGCCGCAGCGCAGCCCGCGCTCGGAGGCAGCGGAGCCCGGCCCGGCCCGGCCCAGCCGCGGGAGACGGGAGCTGCGCGGGCCCTGCCCGCCGCGCCCGGGGAGCTCCCGGGAACGTGCCCGGGGTACGAGGCGGGCAGAGGGAGCCGCTGGGCCGGCAGCGGAGAGAAGCGCCGGGCGGCCCCATCCCCCGGGCCGGCCCCGAGTGGCGCCGCTCGGCCCCGGCAGCGCGGCCCCGCGTCCTTACCAGCGGCAGCAGCAGGGCCCACAGCAGCCCGGCCGCCCCCATCGTCCTCCGCCGGCTGCTCGGGAAGGGGCCTGGCTGGGCTCGGGCTCCGCACGGCCCCGCGGAGCCTTTCACCGGCTCCCGGCGCCGCGCCACTTCCTGTTCCGTGCGCCGCGGCCGCCGCTGCCGCCGGGCCGGTCCCGGGACGCGGCGGGCGCGGGGCGGCGCTGCCGGCGGGGCGGCGCTGCGGGAGCCGGGCGGGCGCGGCCCCGCCCCCGGCTGCCTTCGTGCCTCCGTGTCTCTGTTCTTTCGCTGCGGTTCGCGGCGGGTCGGTGGCTGTCCGCGTATCGGGGTATCCACGCAGCAGCTCCCGGTGTTTTGGGTACTGGCGGGCTCACTGAAACTCCTCAGGGCCCTTACGAGTAAAAGGAAGCTGCCGCGTTTGCTCCACTCTCCCGAAACAAAGCAATCCGAGTGTTTCGCCTCGGTCCAGCTCTCGCAGAGCCATGGGAGAGAGGTGTGGTCAGGATGTCGTACATGAGAGCAACAAGTACAAGAAACAGCAAAGTGTGACCTATAACACCAGGTGGAGGATGTTGCGTTGTTTGCTCTTTAAGAAAAAAATAAACAAGCGCATTTCAGAGATGTCTTCTAGGCTTCGAAAGTATTAGAAGGGCTGTGATGCATCAGATGTAGGAACCAGCGAGGATTTGTGGGAAGGAGATGGGCTGAAACAGCTCCGTGATTTACCAGAAAAGGAAGTTGTGCAACACCTTTTTTTTCACTGGAGGTTTTCCAGCACTGGTTCCGCGGTCCCCTCTGTGCCTTCCCGGGCCTGCCGAAGGGCCAAGGGGCACAGGGAAGCGGAAGGGGGAAGATGAGAAAGATTGTGTTGTGGAAAGAAGGGAATGTGGCCATGACTGAGACGGCGGAGGCGTGAGGGAGAGGGAGACACGAGAGGATGAGAGTTTAGCTCCACTTCAGCATCAGTAAATCAAAGCCTTAAGTTGGTAATTCACTCACTTTGAGCTGCTCACAAACTAAGTATTAGTTATTACTACTGAGGGAGGAGATTCCTGCACGCGTGGTTTTTCCCTCTCTGTGCATTTAAGGACAAAGGCATACAGAACATCTACAGGGAGCATTCCCCACTGCATTATGTCAAATTGTCGGGAAGCTGTTCTGTTGCTGTGAGAATCTGAGTAACGTTTATATACCTGTACATAAGCAGTGTTTTGATCAATACCGGTATTTTGATGGCAACAGACAGGCTTTTTATTTGGCTCAGTGATGATCTGCAATTCATCATTATATCAGCAACAGAACAGGCTTATGCCTCTTGTAGAATTGCTGAGCTGCAAAAGTGTGTCTAACAATTTCATGTGCTTAAACAGTTAACCAGATAATGGTACACTGTGACACAGCTAATAATTCATATTCTATGCAGAATTGGTATTTCAAAAAGCAGGCTAGTACGTTGTCCATCTGCGTGTTTCTATTTTGGTGCTGTTGTCAGAGTAACCATGACACTTTACGCCAACTACTATCTCTTCTTCTGAGTCTAACAAGATCTGGATGACAACTGAATACTGATTTACTTCAATAAATCTGTCAGTTTTGTGATCTGTAATGAGCTATGGGTATGCACATTACACTGTATTTCGGGCATGAAAGAAGTGTTTAATTTGAATTTCAAGCGTGTAGCTGCTCCCAGGATCAGATCCCACGGCGGCATGTCCTGTCCTACCACATACTAATCCTTCTCCTTGTGTTCCCCAGGAAAACACAGCAATTTTTATTCTGTCTGCAGCTGGAAATAAAAAAAAAAATCCAAAATGTCTTCTATTCTAGGGCTGTTCTCCTAATTCTAACATTGCATTAAGTGCTAATTTATGTTTTTTCATAATGATCAGCCTCTTGGCTTTTCAGTAAACTTATCCCAACCTAGCTGCCTTTTTCTGTTCCTTTCCCTGTATCTCCTTATGCAATCAAATTTACTCTTCTTAAGTTTGAATTATTGTCTAATTCTGTTAATTTTGCATAAAATGCCATAAACAGAAGATAGTTCCTTCCCAGGTAGGCAGATGTGGAAGGGTGGCTACCAGCATTAGGTATTTTAGAGAAACATTGCATAATTTTTAGAGGACTAAGATTGCAAAAGCCCCTGGATCAAGCAGTTATGTCACACAAGAATCAGGACAGAGGGGATTTGGTGTTCATTGATCAATACACAAGCTTCAAAGGGATGAAGGAATTTTTAACATGTTAATTTCTAAGAACTAAAAACGAACACTCACCCAAATACTGCGCATATTTCTAAGAAATTTAGTGGGCAGTAGAGTAATAGGACAGAATAAAGCAGGCAATGAGGAAAAGGAAATAGCTTAACCAAAAAATATTTTACTCTATCCTATAAATTCTTTCAGTGCTTCATATTTTCACAGCTTTTTGGCTGGAGTCTGGAACAAAAGAGCAAAATAACACTGTGAAACCTCTTGATTAAATGGGTACAGGAAATGTTGTTGCTGAAGCCTGCTGTCTCTGTGAGGCACGCACATGTGGCAGTGATAGGGACATGTGCAGCAGCCTGATGGACCTGTGTCTCCTGGCAAGAGAGTGATCCAAAACAGAAAGGACAGCAGTTAAGAATTATTTATTAATACAAGCACGTTTAGCAACTTTTCCCCATGTACCAACAGCCTTATCTGAACACCAGTAAATATTAATTTCTGCAAAGAAGAGATACCCTACTTCACTGAATATTATGCAGCAGAGAGAATAGCTGATTTAAATGCATTTTCAAGGTAATGTTTAAACCAGTTGAAAGAAACTACTGAAAGCCTTACTCACACACCATTATGCAGCAAGGCCCCATTAGCATGCATTAATGAAGCACGGTAAACCTTACTTTTGAATTACATTGTTAAGATTGTATCACACCCTCAAAGGAATTGAGTCAGGTTTTAATATTCCCTGGTGGTAGAGACTGCAAGGGTAAATGTGGGTAGCTGCATTTAAAAGGGTATTTTTTTCACCATGAATCTGCAGCTTTCGTTCATATTGAGTCTGGACTTTCAAACTTGCATATATTAGATCAATTTTTTAAAAACAGATTTCCGACTAGAATAAGTGCCATTGTTTTGTCAGATCTATGAATCCTTAATTACACACAGCTCACTAATTACTGGTTATTAGGACAGTCTTCATTCACCTTTAGACTCGGGTAAGTTATGTAAAATGTACACATATTTCTTAAGCACCAGCAAGATCAGATGCATGTAAATACACTATTATATATAAAATAAAAATAATCCTGTAACCACTTTTTCTAGCTCTTTCATGAAGAAATATGAAATTAATTAGTCATCCACTTGTACAGGCCAATGTCAGCTTTAAAAGAACATCAAATTCTCTCCCAGTGATTTAAATGTAGATTTTAAGTCCATTTTAAAAATTTTCAGTAAGCCAGAGTAATCATACTAATTTCAGTTTACAAGAATGGCCTATTTACCGACACATTACTTAAGATGAAGGTCTAAATATATACATATATATTAAAACAGTAAAAGACATAATTCAACTTCTTTTTTTGCCCCTGAATTAGGGTGGGCCCTTAATAATAATTAAGGTTTTTTTCAGTTTGGATTCATATGCAAATATCAAAGGAAACTTAAAATTTGTTAGAATATTCTTCCCATTTACATTGTTTTAATAACAACAAAAACTTAAATAGGTTCACCAAATAAAGTAGTTTCAATACAGTTTTGTGGCCTTGATTTCATGAGTAATTTATTGTAGAGGCCTCAACAGACACCTCAAAGCTGTTGTCCTTGTCCAGCTGTTACTATTCTCTTAGATTAAAACTGGGTTAAGAGAACTTCCATTTGAACTAAGGTTTTGGGTATCATTCTAGGATATTGGTCATGCTAATGGGATGCACATAAACAGGATGGATGGAGCAAGTGACAACCACAAGGTGTTCAGTAGCCATAATGTAACACTTGATAAGCTGGGTTTGGGCAGTGCAGAGGCCAAAGCAGACCACGTGTGCTCTGTGCACCCCACTCTCCCTGAAAGGGCACAGGTTTTAGTTATGAGCTTTCTCATCTCTAAGTTCCCAAGTGATGAGAGCAGCTGTAGTTCAGTATCAAGCACCTCGAATTGGGAGCTTTTTTGGCACAAGAACACATACTAGTAACATCCCTGTCTACTCCAAGTGCTTCCAGTATTTTGTTTCACCTTTCCATTCTCTACATAACAGCTGGAGAAAAAGTATTAATGGAAATCTGGTGTAGCCATGGTGAGCTTCTGGCACCTCAGCCTGCAGAGAGTCCAACAAACTATCACCCAAACTTCCTCAGGCATAAGGAAGTCTTTATGACCTTTTGCTCCAACCTGTCCATATCCTCCCAATACCTGGAATCTGGATATCAGATGGATCTAGTTAGTTTCCCTGAAGTTTTGCAGTGCAGTGGACCAAAGGCAGATACCCTCTTACTATTGCTATTTTGTAGAAATGCTAGATTTTATTTGGTTTGTGTTCCATTGGGTGCAGCCAGCCTTGGCATTTAAAACATCTGCAACCTCATATATAGCAGAAAAAAAAAAAAAAGAGAAAAAGCCCTCTTGTCTTCCAAACATATATGTGACATCATTCTGCAACTGCTGAAACCAGAACAACATTTTTGGGTGGCTCTGTACTTTCTGAAAACACCTTTGTAAGCCACTGCAGGAAGAGGATACTACCATTCATTAAAGTTATATTGGCAATCTGTGTCTCAAAGTCCCAGCTTAGTCATGCATTTAAGCACCTAATTTCCTCCATATACCAATTATGCACATATTATGGGTATCTTCCAACTGGTATCAAAGCTGTCTTGTGCACTGCAGATAAAAAATGTCAACATGAGCATGCTCTGCTCCCTGCTCCTTCCTCATAAATGTACAGCACATTGCCTCTCCGTGCCTAAATCTCCCTCACTTCCGTACCTCATTTTTTCTGTAGCTCCTGATCAGCCTGTGAGCCTCTTCAACACCTTCCCTGCAGTAGGAAGAATAAAGCAATAACAAGGGGGCTTTACGCTTTCACATAGCAAAGGACAAAACTGGCTCAGAGCTGTGTGTGATGACAAGATTAAGTAATTCCACAGTTTGATCAATTGGTATTATTTCTGTATTTTATTTCAGTCAAGCTCAAAATACCACCAAACCCCACAACGGAGTAAGAGCTTGCATAGAACAGAGAAGACTTGATGTAAAACTGTGCTCTCTAGTGGAGAAATTTCATTCTGTGCAATAAAAGTTCAAGCCATGCTGATCCATCCACTTAACCAACAGGTTTTCAGTGCAGAGAAAAGTATCAAGATTTCCCACAATATGAAAAGAGTGCAAGTGCCCAGTTCAACATATTTATTATAACTAAGATAGGCTCATACTGAGTTACATGACAGATTACAGGTACATAAGGTTTCTAAATATAGAACAAAAACTACCTAAGCCCTAAGACATGTGTTTATGTTTGTTAGATTTTTAAAAGTAATGACACTTTTGATGGAATAGCAAAACATTTCCTTTTAATGATGTTGCACTTTATTGCAGTCTTATATAATACTATATAGTCTGATGAAAATAGGTTAGTTTTATACCAGATAGTGCTACTTGGTTTACATAATCAAAACTAGGATTTTTCTCCAAATAAGTGTTTAATAACAAATTCTCTGTTGATTTATTTTTAGAGAGAAGAACTGAAACAATCACCAACTCCTTCATTTCTAGTTACACCACTAATTTTAAATCTACTGAATGGGCCTTCAAGAAACCCTAACTTCTGTTCAAAGTGTTTTCTTACAGTGTTAACAAAACAACCCATTTTCTTCATGAAAACTGCCCTATCACCATTTTTCCTAGATAGGTATAGATGACTGAATGCATTAGCTCAGTATAGCAGCAGAAGAATTAGAATCTAGTCTTTCAAAAAACTTGGTCACTTTATGCTTCCTCAACAGTAAACAGGATTTAGCTTCTTTAAACTCTGTATCTTAACAAGGCTGTTAGAGTATATCTGAAGTTAGAAGACAGAAATATAAAAGATGTGCAAAAGTTAAATGTACAGTTAACTACGCTAATTTTAAAATACATTAAAATTTGGTGTGCATTCTAATTCAAGAGTAAGGATCTAGCAAGACATGGGTATTAGATTTCTCTTATGTGGTTACAGAATGTTATGATCAGCTGTTGACTGTTACAGAAAGTAATACTCCCTCTTCCTTTTTGGCCCTAAAAGATAAAACATGGGGGAGGGGAAAAGCTGGTTTTTTGAACATATACAGAAACGCAGAGCTACCTTTCATGTTTTAAGTTTCCTGGTATACTCAGAAAAGGCAGCCTAACAATTCAGCAAAGCCAGCAACCTAGATTTAAGAAATATCACAAGCTACAAACAGAATCATACAAATTAAAAGGTTTGCCAGCTATAAATTTTTTTAAATGGAAAAGAGTTCATGACTGATCTTCTGCCAAGAGCAAAGGAAGAGTTTGCTGACTTCCAGCATAACTTGTGCTGATATGGCAGTAATTTGAACATTTGTATTTAGTAAATCCCATGAGAGCAAGCAGATTTCCTAAGTTTCTACAGTGGTAGTCATACAGAATTTTGAGCTGGGGAACAATTGTCGGTGATTGGGTAAAAGAAAAACTTAGTTCTGCTTCAGCAGTTTTGTCATATCACTTAATAGAAAGATGAATGAGAACTAAGTAATAAACTGTAGTTTAAGTATGCCTAAATATTTATGGATATTTATTTAAATATTTATGAAGTGCTGGAACTCTGCAAAGTGCTGTTTCCATTTAATGGACTTTTCACAATATTCTTTAAATGTATGTCCTTCACTTGGCTGTATCACTTA
Organism: Monarcha castaneiventris obscurior; assembly: GCA_026261815.1. Lineage (NCBI taxonomy): Eukaryota > Metazoa > Chordata > Aves > Passeriformes > Monarchidae > Monarcha > Monarcha castaneiventris. Next base: position 2,869,611 of record JAMPIT010000434.1, on the reverse strand, counting down.
TACCACATGCAAGAAAAAATTCATTTCATATAAAATAAACAGTCTTGAAATTAAGGAGCCAGAAAGACAAGTAAGATATCCCTCGAAGTCCTTTGTGGTTACTGTTACGGAGAGGTAACAAAGAGAGAGCTCCTAAATATGCTTAGTTTAAAATTCAATGGTAGGGATGCAAAACTAACACACAGTTGTGAGCATATTGTAGCACCACTGGAAGTTAACTGGTAGGTGAAATTAGCTGTGTTGTAGTAATAGCTGCCAGTCACAGCAGTGTGTGTGCATGGATGGGAGGCAGCCCAGTCACTTAGAGATACATCTCCCGTTCTAAGTCTCAATTGAGAGTCAGAATGTTTGCAAAAGCTCCATTTTTTGATACAAAAGTGTTATTTTGGCAAGGCAGAAGTTTCACTGTGTTTTGCAGACTCAGCTAGCTTCTTATATTAGAGTTCGTTCACCATCAAAAGACACTAAAAAAATACCAAAGATTTATGCATTAGGTTGTACTGCATCTAAAAAACAGGTCCAAAGTTATCTGACAGCTACAAGGTCGTACTGAGCAACTCAGGTTAGCCCATGTAAGAAGTGAAAACATGCGATACCTTCCAATTAAATCACCTCTGCATTTCCTGAGAGGAGAAAAAGACAGATGCCAAAATCCCAGACAATTCATACTGACTTCCAATCCCATCCTACATGAGAGATTTCAGAGGTTTTTGGGACAGAGCTAGGAAGTCATCCACAGTGACAAATTACAGTTGCTACTATACCACTACCATGACAGACCATTTTAAGGATAATTTAAAATAACTCCTTCAGAAGATATAGTGCAAAGAACACCAAAGCTTGTACTGACCTATTTTTAATTCGGGTACTCTCCCTACTCCATAACAAGGTTTTATAGAATATGAAAGCACAGTCCAGGGTGTCCTCATAAGACAGAGCAGATTTCAGCCTTCTCTCAGTTTCCTATATTTCAACAGTTGCAGAAGTGCCATTTGTGTAGCCACCTTTAGACTTCATGTGGTCCTGAATTGATACAGCCTAAGAAAAAAAGCTTATTAGGACATGCATCTTATAAATTCTGGTTGCCAGAGCAATTGTCAAAAGCTTCAATTTGAAAAGGCAGCTGGGTTGTATGTTTACAGTGCTGAGTCCCAACTGTAGTAGGGAGAAATAACAACTAAATCCGGGACTGTTAAATACTATTTTAGGTCAGCATTTGAGATACATTTTGGTATACAAAATCCACTTATTCTTACATCCCTCACCCTGGCACAGCTTTGACTTCCAGGTGATCAGGTTCTAGTATCTAGAATCTGTATCCAAAAGGTTCTCATCATGTGTAAAGGTACTGAGGAGATGAGCACCTCCTGCTCAGTGTATCTCCCTCACTATCTCATGTTTACAAACCAAACGACAGCTCTGTCCTGATGCTATTCTACTGATTAAAAAAAAAAGAATTCAGATTTCTCTCTCTTACAATTAGCTAGTACTTTATTAGCTACCTGCTCTCCAGGTTGCTGAGGGGAGGTTTGTGCTTTCCCCAGAGGTGCACACTTACTGAGGAATAGTCACCACTCATCTCTCTGGCCCCGACATGTGCGGTGTGTACAAAGTTCATTGGCTCTCCTATCATATTCCGGTCCAGTCGCCGACGCCTCTTCTATGAGAAGAAAAGATATCTTATGTCTCTGTTCAGAAAACATCAGCAGCTTTCAGCCAGAAACAAGCAGCCAAGATAAAAATAGATAGCCAGTACTGACCCCTAATGATACCCCCATGGCAACAGGGCTGAAGTTTCAGACTGTTCAGAGTAAGACACGATGAAAGTCACTTTTATTACTGCTAATTGAATTTTAGCAAAAGTTCTCTTTAATGTTGGAAAGTCAGGGCCTGAAAACTGCAAACAGTCACATGGTCTAAGTTTCTGGCAAAGCACACACAGTTCAAACATAGTTTAACAGGACTGGTTTTAGCTTTTGCATTACTTTGCCCAAACTAATCAAAACAACAGGAAAATGAAAGCATTTCCCACGTAACTGAAAGACAAAATTTCAAATCTGATAAAGGGTGGCAGTTGTGCATCTACCTACCGGCGGGGGCTGTTCACCATTGCACCAGTTAAAACAAACCAGGAACTCAGTCATTATATTTCTCAGTAGGTAATAAAGTCTTGTGTTAATTATTTCTCTGGGAGTTCAAGCAGTATAAGGACCAAGATGCAGTTCCTAGAGTGAGCTCAGAAAGGAATTGCTTGTGCAGGTTCACTGGTAGAGATCACAGAATGCGCCTGAAAAGGATACCTGCAAAGAGATTATTATTTAAATTTATATTAAAATGTATCAACGTTTTACAAGAGTTATTGAGCAATAGGCAGTTTATAAGACTAAACCAAGACTGTTACATTCTTAAACATATCTGTAGAGGAGAAAAGCATCAATTTAAAATTAGTTCATGTCAGAAATCAGGGTTAAGAACTCTCCATATTTACTCTCAGAGAGTAGTCTAAGTTCTGTATAGAAATGCAATAAAAACAATGCTAGAATTAGGTCACATCTTGTTTAACAGTCCGTGATCTGGTTGTAAGCAGAGCTTACCAATATTTATTAATTATTTACTGTGTTTTAAGAAACCAGATTTGAACAGATTGACCTTTTAACACTTACAAACTGAGGCAAAAGAAAGTTTTCAGCCTTACTCTTCTTAGATATGGAAAAGCTCAAAGCAAAGAGCCTTCTACAGCTCCAAATATCCCCTAAAGGAGAAAAGAGCCGTGCATACCAACAAGAGAAACCATTCATCAGAGCCTAGAGCGTCCCAGAACGTATAAAAATATTAACATAGCAATCCTGAACTGGAGGCACAATTGGGAAACTCACTGACTCTAAGTGCCCTGAAGCCAGGATACAGCTCAACTTTTAGTAGTTACTGACTTTTTTTTGTTTTAGTAAATATATCTTCCTTCAAATCAAATAATGAGTTGTAGAGTAGCCTTTAAAATCAACTTTTTCATATGCCAGATCATTAAAACAATATTACATGTTCATTTAAAGAAAATTTTGGGTTTTTTTAAAGATTATATCTTAACAGAAGGTATAACTTCGTCAAGTAGCCTTTAAAATCAACTTTTTCATATGCCAGATCATTAAAACAATATTACATGTTCATTTAAAGAAAGTTTTGTTATTTTCTTAAAGATTATATCTTAACAGAAGGTATAAATTCGTCAATTCAATCTTCCAGAACCCCCACTAAAGCTTTCACAACCAGCCAGCCTAAGCTTCCTCTTTCATAGGCATTTCTTATGTAGTCCCACAGTTATGTAATTAGCACATCTCTTTCTTTCCCCTTTGTGGTTTTCTAGCATTTCATCATATCTCACTTCAAGCAGATTTCTTAAATTTCTGCCATTATCTTTCAAAGCATTTGTTATGTCTGCCCCTTTGTTTTAAGTAGTCTATATGATACATTTCTGCAGAATGTGTCTTATATTGCTCCAATTTATCCTAAGCGGTTTTAACACAACTCGTTCTCTGCCTCAGTTATCATTTTTCACCTCGTGCTCTCATAATGGTCTTTATCACCACCAGAAGGGACGGTGGTCCACACAACCATAAAAGCATGCAGAACTCAAAGCTTTTGCCAGCACCTCACATCAGTCGCAGATTTTTTGGGTTTGCTACATGTTAATGAGATAAGATTTTTCTTAAAAATCATTAAGTGTGTGACCCCCTAGAGATCACCTATTTTGCGAGCACCGAGACGACACCATGCCCATCCCACAGCAGCAGCCGAACGCCTACCGTCCTCCTGCCGCACCCCCATTTGTCCATCTCCCTCCGTGGGGCTCCGCGCGTACCTCGGCGCTGCCTGCTGCTCCCGGAGAGTCCTGACGGGATGGTGTGTCCTCATTCAGGCGCTGGCACACACCCAGCTCCCGTCTTGGCAGCTTCAGCACATTTACAGTTCATATTCCTGGGTTATAATTAGTCCTGTTGGCTAAGCAAGAACGCTCCGCTGCGCTCCCATGCCCTGCGGCGGCTCCTCCGCTCTTGTGCACTTCACGCGTCCCTACAGGTGTCAGAAACGCAGAGCGGAGACCAAAAATAGAGCCCTGCGCTGGCGTCAGATTTGTGCAGCCGTGCAGTTTTCTCAGCACTCTCCATGCAGCCTGTGGCTCACTTCCACCCCTGCGGCAGCTCTGCAGGTGTCCTGCTGGCACACAGCGCGCTGAGCGCCTTCCTGTTGTCTTTTACATCAGAACGCCGCTTTTCCTCTGCGTGACTCAGAGAATCATCCCCCAGGACGGCAATGTTTGTGCCAGAGCATGGGACACCACCTTGCTCCCGGACACTCAAGGTTTCCACACTAACTGGAAGAGTTTTAAAAACATCTTAACGTTTTCAGGCTCACCCAGGGCAAGTAAAAGCCAGCAAGAATCCCCAAAACCAAGGAGAAAACAACATTCTGTCACAGTTGGCATGCAGACTGGGACGGGACAATATCCTGTTGTTCTTTCCCTGTGTTTTTCTCCATGGCAGCAGTATCATCGAGGCGAGGAGACAAAGGGCCTGGGAATGGCTAGCACGCGCAGACACGGATGCTGGATGCGCTGGCAGGATGCACAGCCCTGCTGCACCCCGGGGCCTTAAAGTGCCCCGGAGCTTTGTCAGTGCTGACATAAACTTCCCCGAGTGTAACGATCTAGCACTGCTCTGAATTAAAATGGATTCAAAAAGCTTCTTGTATTTTACTTACAAAAGTAAATCAAGGGGAAATATTTGCCTGAATCAAACCAAAAGAATTTTCTCTGCATAGAGATGAGAGATGGATGACAATCATGTTAAATAACATCATTAAACATATTTGTTCTTCCCAGCTGGCCTTTAGACTCAAGGGCAGATCATGCAAAATCCTTTGCTTGAGCTGTTAGTGCAGGACAAGGAGGGTAGAGTTAGTGTGTATTGTCACACATTGGGCCCCAAATCAGAGTTAAACTGGGATTACTGCTGGGCCCACTTGTTGTCATTTTCATTCCAGCTCTGTCAACACTGAGCTCATGCAAGAAGCAGTGTATTTCAGCCTAAATGCCTTTCTAAAAACCACCATGCTTCCAATTTGTTCATTATCCCTCCTTTGCTCATTGGACATCAACATCACATTAAAATCCTCAAACAGTTGTATGTTTACATATTTGAATGAAAAGCTGTGGCAAAAGACAGCAAAACTTGTATTTCAAGTATTAGTTTTGAGCATGAAACTTGAAGAGCACATCTTGCTTGGTAAAAGGTGAAGTGTACAAAACAATTACCAAGAATTTGGAAGAACCTTGGAGCCAAACAGCTAAAATTCTGCTGTAGAGTGAGCTTAGCTGCTTGCAAGTAGCATCGTGATTTTACCAGTGTATGTGCAGATTACAGTCTGAATTTGGGATGCAGTCCTCAAACTACATAATAATGCTGTTACATAGCATAAATGTATATATTGGTCTGCCATCCTGGAGCTTCACAGAAAGCTGAGAATAGGGTTTTACCTGAGCCCTTCAATAATCTAGGTGTGTAGGATTTTTAATCTAAGAAATTGGGGTGTACTCCATGAGGACATCCTTCTTTCCAAAGCTAAGTAGACACATACATTTAAAAAATGACTCTTCAAAACCAAATTAACCAAACAATAACTGCCACACACACATAAAAAAACCCCCAAACCACAAAGGCAGCTCTTCTATTTCAAAGTAAAAATGAGCTAAATGACCTTAATCTCAAAATGAAAACAAAACCGTATTTCCAAATACGTGTCCATTCCCCCTCAAAAAAGAAGAAAAGCCAAGAGACCGAATTATATGTCCTGTTTGGAAGGTAAAAACAACTGCAAAAGAAATCAACTGAGGTTTGCTTGCAGTCTTACCAGAAAAGAAAAATAGTAAAAGTCATGAAAAGCAAGCAAATGGTTGGCAACACACCCACCACTGATAATGTCAGCATGTTGAATGCATTAACTGGCTTGTAAATGACGAAATTAAGTGTTACTAAAAAAAAGCTACGATCATAAATTTTCCTTCCTTACAGAAGGGAAAAAACCAAAAGGCAGAGTTCCTCAGGCACGGCTGACGAGCAAACACGACTGCCAAGGAAAAGCATGTGAGGGGAGCAGGAAAAACAGGGAACTGCCCGCATTTAGAGAGGGCTACAGAAGAGAATCCGTCCCGGTGAGTTTTCCGCAGGCCTCCCGAGGCTGGCTCCCCCCGTGCGGCCCGGCCCGCGGACACGCCGTGACCTTGACGGCAGCGATGCTGCGGGGCGGCCGCGCTGCGCCGGGGACAGCGCCAGGGGGCGCCCTCGCCGCCTTCCCTCAGGAGCCTCCGCGCCCTCACGGGGAGCCACGGCCGGTGCCGGCCCCAGCGCGGCTCCTCACTGCAGCACCGGGCCGGTGTCCGGAGCGGGGCCGAGCCGAGCCGCCGGTGTCCAGAGCGGGGCCGAGCCGAGCCGCCGGCTCCCGAGCGCCCGGCACCGCCGCGGCTCCGCCCGCGCGAGGCCTGAGGGAAGCGTGCGGCCCCGCGCTGCGCCGCCAGAGGGCGCCACGCCCCCGCAGTTGCGCCCCCGCCCTTCCCCGGCGCGGAGGGCCTCGGGCGCCGCCCAGCGGCCGCGCTGTAACACAGCCGGGTGCGCGTGAGCGCGCCCCAGCCAATCGCCGCGAGCCGTCTGCGTCACGCCGCTCCCTATTGGCTGCGCCTCGGAGGCGGCCGCCCAATGGGCGCGGCGGAGCGCGAGGGGAAGGCGCGCGCGCGCGGGCGCCGCCCCCCTTTGCGGAGCGCGCGGCGCGGCGCGGACCGGCCCTGCTGCTGCTCTGAGCCACCATGGCGCTGCCCGGCAGTTGACGTTTGGCTTCTCCCCTCTCCACCTTCTCCTCTTTCTCCGGCCCCTTCCTCTCCCCTGCCCGGGTCCCGGCTCAGGCACTTAGACGGCCGGTACCGGAGACGCCGGGTCCCCCCCCCGCCCCTCAGAAACAGGCAGTAGGAGTCGGGCCGGGCGGCCGCCGGACACACCATGAACATCATCATCGGCATCGGCGGGTGAGAGCCGGGGCCGGGCGGGGGGCGCGGCTCGGGGCGCGGGGCGGGCGCGGGTCCCTGATCCCGGCCGCTCCCGGTGCCGCAGTGGGGGCGGGGGGCGGACACGGCCCCCACGTGGCGCCCGCCGACGGCCGCGCTCTCGCCGCAGGGTCACCAACGGCGGCAAGACCACGCTGACCCGCCGGCTGATGCGGGCCCTGCCCAACTGCAGCGTGGTGCACCAGGACGACTTCTTCAAGGTGAGCGGGCCCGCCGAGCCCTGCCGGCCGCGGGAGGGCGCGGGGTGACCCCCGCCGGCTTCCGCCCGCGCTGCTGGCGCGCTGCCCGCCCTGCGCCGCCCTGCCCGCGCTCCTGCGCTGCCCGGCGCGGCCCTGCGGCTGCCGGATAACTCTGCGCTGGAGCGGCTCCCCTCGGCTCTCCGTGTGTGCTCGTGTCCGTGGGAAGATAGAGGAGCAGGCGGCTTTATCTGAGCCTAGTACCCCTGGTTTTATCTGCATGCGAAGGAACCTGGTGGAGGGTTAACATTCGCCTTCGTAGCTTCAGGGTTTGGATCTTGAATCTTGCTTTGAAATGGGTATTGAGCTTCTCAGAGGCTGTCCTAACCAAGCAGGGTTTTTTTTTTCTTGTTACTGTTTCAGCCCCAAGATGAAATAGAAGTTGAAGATGGGTTTAAACAGTATGATGGTAAGCCTTTGTTAGTGTTATCAAAGCATAACTCCAAAACTCAAAGAGTCTTTTGATTCTTTAAGTGAAGTGTTTTGTACCGACTGTATTATTAGGTTATATTTCATTGCTGCTTAATCGTAGTTGTCTGTTTTGTCTTAGTGATTAGTGCATTAGATATGGAAGCTATGATGAGTACTATAAATGCTTGGATAAAAAACCCAGTCAAGTTTGAACGTTCTCATGGGATCAACAACACACTGGATTCCCAGATTTTGGAAGATAAGGAAGGAGGAGATGAAACAATCCACATTCTTATTGTTGAAGGCTTCCTGCTTTACACCTACAGGTAATCAATTGTGCCTTCATACATTTTGATTTTTACATTATTTTATGTGATGGGCAAGCCTCCAAGGGAATAAAAAGACCTGTTCTAAACCAGGAATTAGCAGCTGGCATTAACTACAGCCAAGTTTAGGTGTCACAAGTCTAAAGGTCGCTCTAAGTACAGGAAATGGATATAGTTTTACTTTGCTGGAATTTGCTACTAATTAATTGAGGTGTAACCAACACGTGTCTCTTCCAGGCCACTGATTGATGTGTTCCACCATCGGTACTTCCTTTCCATTCCATATGAAGAGTGTAAAAGGAGAAGAAGGTAAGTCTGAGTTCGCTTGCTAGCTCAATAACATCTTACTCCATTCAAGGCAAATGTAGCTGCTGTGTTAGAAGACTGTTCTTCCTTCACCAAACTGACCTAAAACTCCCTACCAAGCTATTGTGTCGTGTATGTAAGCCTCAGTTTCTGCACAGAACTTTTACTAGGCTTTCTCCCCTGCTGGTTTTCCAATTACACAGTTCCCAGGTCTCAAACTACTTGAGGTTTTACATTTGGCTGTATTTTTGCACACATATACTATCTTACTGCAAATGAAAAATATTAAACTTGATGTTACATTTCAAGAGCAATAAGCAGACAGCTATTTTACCCAGAGTTCTGCTAAAGCTTTTAAGAGTTTCTTCATCAATTTACATCAGTCTGTCTTGGGAACTCTTTTTGCATTTTGAACACTTTGGGCCTGCACATCAAATTTCAACTTACTTGCATACCTTGATGCTTGCAGCTCTTGCTAACTACTAACTTTTGATAAGCTCAGAAACCAAACTGGAGTCAATGGGCTCAGGCTAATGTGTAGAGAAACCCAGTAAAGGAGCTGTCATTTCCCTGAACTGTTATTTGACTACCTGTGAGTAACAAAGCCTTCCTTAATTTGCAGTTCCAGGAGCTACACTGTACCGGATCCACCTGGATTGTTTGATGGCCACGTTTGGCCAATGTACGTGAAGCACAGGAAGATCATGGAAGAACTTGGAGTTGATGTGGGTAAGTCTCTAATAACAAAAGCACTTCATGAGATTGCTTTTCAAACCTGTGCAGTACTGGTTAGATGCATGAGAGGAGTGAATGAAGCAGGTGGAGGGACTACATTTCTCTGATGTCTCAGCTGGGTGCATGCTTTTTAAATTAGGATCTGACAACCTTACAGAGACATTCTATTATTGTTCTCTTATTTTACTTTCTTTTAAGTGCATTTGAATGGGACAAAATCAAAGGAGGAGCTGTTTAATGATGTGTATGGGCAGATCCAGAATAAGATTGAAGAATTACTTAACACCCAGGTATATGTTCATTCATATGCAATTCAAAGGCAAACCTTTTAAAGACTGTGTTAAAAAAGCATGAAGCTGTAACTTGAAATATGTTCACATTTATTTTTCTGTTTAGAAATAAGCTGCTGCTGCTGATTCTTGTGAGTGAAGATGATTCCCCTTTGCTCCACGCTGTCTACCTGACTGCCTCTAAAGTTCCAGCTTCTGTGAAGACTCAACTCTTAAACTCAATTTTGTTCAACCTTTCCCTTGAAAACGGAATTCTATATGGTCATAATTAAAAAGCACTTCCCCCTTGTCTGTGATTTCAGTCTAGTATGTGTTCTCAGGTGATTCTTTTCATTATGTCCTTTGTGTCACAGGTTAAAACATTATAGTGGAACTGATATGAAGTGGCACAACTATGCTAAGAGAATGTGTGTATCCATATACACAGACACAGCTTTGACTTCTTTCCTTTCACAACTCTGCTTGCATTCCTATAATAATTAGGCAGCAGGTATGCTCAGAAATCAGGATTGATGTTCTTCAAAAAAGAGAGAACAACAGGAGACAGTCAGGCCATTTTACTAGCATTGAATCACTTAAATCCAGTGCATGCATTGATCTTGGATGCAGACAATTCAATTTAGGGTCAGGAAGAAAATTTTACATACACAACAGTTTTGGAAGTATTGATTGTTCTAGCAATTCCTGTAGTAACCTGTAGGGTAAGGCAAGTTGAGACTCCTGTGTAAACACAGAGGTAGTTTAATGCCTCAATTTACATTAAAGAGCAGGGAAAGAGCACTATGAAGGCTTAATCCACAGTAGGAGGAAAGAGAATTTGTGACAAAAACTTGATTAAAAAAAAAAAATTAGATGTCTGCCAGGTATTCCAAGGGGGGTGATATGTATTGATCCAGTGTGAGACCAGTCCATTTCTTTGGAAGGTTTTAACCAACACTGAGAAGCAGCAGTTACTTCAAGCCCAGATGCATGAGCTTCCTGACAGGAGCTGGTCCTCCCCAGTATCCCCTGGAACAGAGAAAGTCCTTTCACATACTATCAAGTAGGGCCTGGGGACAGTTTTTGTTTCTTGTAAGGTACCACACTGTTAAGAGATGAGTGTTAGGGGGTTGTTTTAGTCATAAGTAAGGATGGACTTTGCTTCTATTCTGGCAAGGAACTAAATCAGAACAGGTGTCTATACCTGATTGTTTTTCTTCAATACTTACTTAAGCAGTGCATTCCAATAGAGCAGAGGCATCATGTCAGCTTTCATGTGGTACATAGTTACTCTCTCCTTACTCTGGTCAATGGGAAAGGTCTCCAAAGGCTGAGCATTGTAGTCAAATTCTGCCAGAATCACCTTGTTGTAGCCTGTTACTAGGGGGCAGGAAGTGTATCCATCATACTGCAATGAAAAATACCACTTTTCACTATTCTGACCAGAGCCTAAAAGCAGAGATTTTACAAGCCATGGTTAACATTCACATTTCCAAACAGCTTCCTAGGAGGTTTCTGCATTTACAGTGTAAATACCAGTGAAGTTGGAAGGCTGCTCAGCCAGTTATGGTTTAATGACCATAATACTAAGCCACTCTATTTCAAATGTAGATCTGCTTAACAACATTGTTTAAATTAGACCTAACCTAGAACAATAGGGCATAATGTCATTTATTGTTGGTTATTGTAACTAATGGAACAGGTGACCAGCAGATAAGGATGAGAGCTGGTGTTTACTTTAACAGGCAAACAGGATCTTTAATCTAGTGAGAATTTCCAGGGAATCACAGGATATTTGGGTTAGTGCCCCAAGAAAGCCATGTGTAAAATGAAAGTAAAAGCTCAAGGACAAATTTGAACATATTTATAGGCTGAACACAGTGGACTACAAAAGCTTCAGTTTAACTCCTTAAAAGATCATGTCCTATACAGGAGAAGCAAGTTTGCAAGAGTTTCTGGAATAGGGATTACCTTAACAGTATAAATAAATCACTTGTACTGATGAAAAACTCAGACTAATCAGCCTTTAACCTTCTCTCAACTCAGAAGTCAGGGAATCAATACTTTCAAGGGCAGCATCAAGAGCATGAACTGTGCAATTCCACTGCTACTCTGACATGCAGCTTGCAGCCATTTAGTACCACAACAGAGGAGGCAAAGCCTTTCCTGCCTTCCGCTTCACACGCTCAGCTGCTTGCAAGACTTCCTGTGTAAGAAGGGGGAGAACATTCAAGAGAATTTCTCCCTAAGACAAGAACTGTACCTTTTTAACTGGCAACTCGTTCTTCATTACCAGAGAAATGGTTTTATCAAGGACTCCAGACTGTGCAGCTAAATAAGAAAGAAAAAGAAGTGTACTAAGATTTTGTTTGTTTCAGGCAGCAATTGTTATCATTAGTACAGCAAACAGTAGTAGCCAGGCATTTTGTTGGACAATTCAGCTGCAGTTGAATTTACATGTAAATTTACTGTGCCAGATTAAAAAAAAAACGGACTAATGCTTTGGCCTCACTGCTTCGAATATGCTAAATCTTAATGAGACTTGAGCTGATATTTTTAGCCTATGCCCATTCTCCTATGATAAATTATACTTGCTCAGTCTTACCAAACACTGAGATTCTGGCACACGGAAGTTCTGTTTCATTTTGAGTGCTGTAATTATAGACCCATTCACTGAAGTAGTTGACTACCCCACTCTTACATTACATCAATAACATACAGTATACCGTGAGGTTTTTCCTACTTTTTTATTTACCTTTTATCAGTTGTGAGACCATACACTCAAAGTGTTTTAATTGTGGAACCTGTGGCTACAAGGGCAGAACATGTGATTTTTCAATAGTGACTTATCAGTTAGGTGACACATGCATGAGGAGCTAAGGTAAAGCAGGAAGGTTCATTACTGAATGATGATGTAATACAAGAATAGTTAATTTTATGACATTCTGTGAACACAAAAAACAGAATTAGCTCATCTGTGAGGCATCTGGAACAGCAGAACTCCTGGGTTAGTGGCACCAACATGGTCTGTAGCTAGATGATCAGCCCAGGAGACTCTGTGGTCTTTTTCAAAGCTCAAAATTGAAGTCATGACCTCAGGAGTGGCAAACTAAACGAAAAGCTTACAGTGACTCCACTCTTGTCATTTACACACACAAACATACACATGCAACTTTACCTACAGCTGCAGCAGTTTTTGATGTTGGAAGGTTGGTGCAGTCTCCAATACCAAAGACATTAGGATACTTTTTATGTTGTAGAGTTTCCTTATCTACATCCACCCAGCCACTTTCATCTGAGACAGGACTGTTGATGAGTACAGCAGGAGGCCCCATTGGGGGTGTGACATGAAGCATTTCATACTAAACAGAAAGAAAAGGCACTCAGTGGTTAGTTCATCACAGCAAACTCTATCTGTTGGTATAAGGCAATAAGCACAGTGTGGAGAGTGGGTTTCTTGGGTTTGTGTCTCTTTTGGTTTTTTAAACACAAGTATATAGAATGAAAATCTGCTCTCCAATTTCAAGTGCATCCTTTAATTAACATGAACCTTATCAAGCAACTCCACTTGGAAGCAATTTGCCTTCCTCCATACACACCTGAGACATTCCCATGGCATACAAGACTCCAGGCATAATTTATGAGATATTTTTTCTTCTCTCCACCCTGGTATCAAAATTTTTAATACTCTGCTAAAGTTAGATAGTACTCTCAGGGGGGAACAGCAGTGCACAACGAAGCAGACTATGTTATTACAATGTAGAAGTTGTTTTGCAGTACACAAGGAAAAGAAATAGAATGAAATAAGGGGTCTGAAAGCTCCTGACCTGATGAACTTCAGTCACTCCAGGTTTGTCCAAGTTTTCAAACACAGCTTCTTGCTTGTCTGCCCGAACTTCTATGAGGTTGCGCTTATAGTTAACAGCAAGATCCCTCTCCTTTACTACTTCAAGCAATGCATCAGCATACTTCTTAACACCAAAAATCACACCAAGGGAAGTGTTGAACATGATGTTTGCTTTGGAACGTTTTCCTGTCTGCAGGAGGAGATCCAATTAGCCTTTTCTATTACAAAACTGTGACAAGCTAGAAGAGACAAAAGAACTATGCTGCAAAAGAGCTGACGGAGCTATTCATGCAGCTCAATTGTTAATGAATATTTAATTAATGAAAATTATATATATTCATATAATATATATCCACATATATTAATATATTCATATAAGTATAGTAATAAATAATGAGTATTTAATTAATATTTCACACCATGTTAGAAGGTAGACCCCTTTCAGCATGAGGTACTGAAGACACCCCACACAAACGACTTGTGAGAAGAGGTGGCTGCAAGGCACTGAGGAACTGCTGTATGCAGGTTAAATACTTGAAGCAGTTCAGTGTTATAAAGCTTTCTGAAACCTTCATTTCTATGCATAATTCAGGTACTCACCCAGTAGGTAGCTCATGAAACTTAAACATATATGAAGCCTGACACTTCCACCTGAAGTTGTCTTTTGCTTCCACTAAGCTTGCTTTAACAGCCTGGCTAAGACTCCTCCTGATGCTGAGACAATGCACCCCAAGGAGCAAGCATAGCCACTTTCCAGACTAGTAGAAAGAAATGGCAACAGGTACTAAGTACTCAAAGTAACAAGAATTACTTAATTCCAGCCCGTGTTATTTTGGTGCACCACGTGAAGTTATACATTAGGCTGATAACAGTTGTATTTGCACTCACCAGAAGCAGGGTAAGCAGTTCTTTCAGTATGGATTCTGAATTCTACAAGTTTCTCTGCTATTAAATGTATGCTAAATATTTATGTACAATCCATTACCTGCATTCCTTATACATTAAAAATAGAAAAACTGACTCAGTCACTTAATTAATCCTGAGTCACAGCACTCTCATGTGGTTTATATTCATTTTAGAGATAATATGAAACCTTTAGAACAAGCCTTCCTTCCAACTGTGAGAACAAGCACTGGCAGAGAGGGTAAAATACTTACTTTTCTCAAGTATGCATCTGATAAATACATGATCTTCTGAGGAGCCCCTGCACACTTCACTGGGGTATTTGGAAAAGTGAAGATTGCATTTCCTTCCTTAAAATCTTGTAAAGCTTTCCATGTTTTCTCTACTGTCTGGACTGAATAATTGGAACCTATTTTAGGGTGATTAAAACCTTCAGGCAAGCCTTTGATCTAGGAAAAGAAAAATTAAGGTTTCAAGTACAGATGGCAAAAGTTTTGTCATCATTGACAAGTATTAAATACAGGCTGAGAAATAACTATATAAGAAGTTTCTATCAAAAAGAAAGCCCATACTTACTTGCTAGTTGGTATTTTTAAAAATAGGCCTAGCAATAAAACAGGTATTTCCTTTAGAATTTAGTAGATGATTTAGTAGATGTAACATTTAGTGAAATTACTTTGGTCTGCAACATCTGAGCATAAGTGTTCAGTGCAGACCCAGACCCAAGTTTTTGTAGACTGAAATTCAGAGTAAGAATTTATAAAGTCACTGCCACATCATCACAAGTAAAAATCATGTAAAAGAAAAAACAACCAACCAAACACTGACAAAATGTTTACATAATTATTACATAATAATTACAAAATGTTTACATAAATGAAAATTTCTAAGCTGAAAGAAACTTTTCAGTTGCAGACACCTATATTTGCCTAGGGTTACTTTGTTTTACTAAACTGTATCCAGTTATTATTTCCCTACTACTCCTATTATGAGCTGAGCATCTGCTTGTGAGAAAGGAAGTTGTACCCATTTCAAAATAATGGATTGCAGAATTTCTGTGAGAAAATGGAGTCATGTTACATGCACTGCAATGAGTTTGGGATGCTCCAGTCTGCACCAGGAGTATGCTCTTGCTGAAGAGAAACCATCCCTTTTTTTAAAGTGTCTATTTTTGTTTTGAAGTTACTACGAGTTTCCATTACAGACTGTGATTAACTATTACATGGCTTCTGCTAGTGAACACCGATTTACTTTTATCATCTTGTACTGGAGCAATACATTTGAAGACTGAGAGGAGGGTCACTGAACATGCTGCAACTCTTCATTCCACTGACCCAACCACCAGAATCTGTGTGTGACTGTAGTTAACTGAGACCAGCTCTTGCTTTACATACATCTTGAAAGCTTTTCAAAGAGGTATTTAAGTATATTGTCAGATACTACATCATATTCAGGTCAGGATAACACCACGAGGGTCAAATAGCTCAGACATCTTGCCCTTGCATTTTCCTCCTCCTACACATCACTGTGGTCATTCTTGCACCAACGTTTTCCTCTGAGTGCCACTGAGTGAAGTGTACAGGAAACCGTGCACAAGGGGAGGGCCCCAGGGCCTATTTAAACACAAGCCTGGTGACTCAGCTGGCTCCTTTTGAAGTGCACCCTTTAAGAAAGGTGAGGGTAGGTCAAATTAATTCTGCAGGACGGATTTTACCAACTGCTGTGTGTTCCTTATTCTCATTTCATTAGAGATGCTTCAGACTACAGTCAGCATACCTTATTATCTCATTATTACAGGCTGCCTTTAAGTTCTAGATTTAACTTGCTGCCCCATCTGCTGATATTGCCAGAGAGATGCAACAAATTTGTCATAAAAGACTTTCCCAAGAGTAATTTGGGTTAGGAGTAAAGTCATTAGTCTGTCTTCTAGCTCTTTAATTCATGCAGTGTTCAATACCTTGCAGTAAAAACAATACTGAAAAGCCATTTACTTTAATGAATGCATGTGATGCTATTAAAACTGGTAAAAATCTGATTACTGTAAAACAAATACCTTTTCATAATGCAGACTAATTCCAAGGGCAATTATCAGATACTTGTAAGATACCTGTTGTGTAAGGAAAAAAAAGTGTTTTAGACTAAGAAACCAAAGCATTATCTCAAAGTAAATTTCAGTTATCTGACAGCAACAGAGTCACAAGGGAAGGAGATATAGGGAGCATTAGTAACATAAGTTAAGCTCCAAGAATTCTAGTTAAAATGCTAACTGCATTATGAATTACATACACAACCTTTGCTATACACAGACCCAGGTATCTGGAGCAAAATATTCTCTCTTTTCTGTTCAGTTCATTATAAACAGGGCAAAGGCTTGTGATAATTGTATTTTAAATTGATGTTATTCTAACTTAGTTATCTACTGCAATTTTTATTAGACAAATATTTTAGGATCAAGTATTTCTCATAAGACTAAGTCTTATTTCCTGGCCTCCTAAAAGCTTGAGGTCTTGCTCAACAGGCAGTTCTAAGGGGATCTGCAGGAAGTAGACAGATAGCTCATGACATAAAAAAACCTTATTTTTCTTTTTTTTTTATATATTATTACCTTGATATCATTCTCCAGCCAGACACAGTTCTTATCTGGATCCAAGGCTGTAACCTGAGATTTGATCCACTCAACACCTTTAGGAATTACACTTCCCATGGGACGTGCAGAAGCTGCCAGCTGCTTTGCACCACCACCAACCAGGGTCCACAGTGGCTGATAGTAATGAGTCTGAAATAAAAAGCTCAAATGGACATTTCAAAACTGTTTAAAGGGACTTAAAGATCAAGGCACATCACTCCAAATGGGAGCAATGTACTCTTAACATTGTATTATTCTTAACAAAAGAAGTTGTATAAATAACCAAGATTTTTCCATGACAAAGCTGCAGGGATGTATGAATCTCATGGAGAAGCAAATGTCATGCAAAACCTTTTGAAAGATGGTTAGTTGGCTTTTTTTTTTAACTTTCCACAGTTAAAACCATGTGGGGCTGGAGAGGGATGAGAATCAGGCCCATCTGGTCACATGTAAAATGCTTATTCTTTGCAGTGCTTTACAGCAGAGGGAGACTCACCTTACTTGGCTCAACAACAGCCACATTTGCTGCCCCCACTTTCCTCTTCATCCGAGCACTCATGGAGATTCCACCAGCACCTCCACCCAACACAAGCACTTCATAATAATCCTTGGCAGCACACCTGGCTGCTGTGTGTAAGCCAAAGGAGCTCATCTTCTGCATTCCTGGTTTCAGTAACCACACACCAGGACGGAGACAGAAGCAGGAGGACACTGCTCCAATTGCTGACATCTTTCATTAAGTGGGAAGCTGGGAGATAAGGAGAGGCATCACTAACAATTACAGGAGGCAGAATTTATCTGGGTTAGTCTTCAAGGCAAAAATTATAATACTAAATTCCTGGAGTTATCAGGCAAGAATTACAGATTTTTCACTTATTTACTCACTTATAATACTTACAGACCAGAGTTTCAAAATTACACCAGAAACCTCAAATATTTTCAAGAAAATCTTCCAACATTAGCTTCAAAAATTCTCGACTACACTAGATGTAGTTGAGCAACTCATTCTGCACCTTTCTGTGCTATCTTGACATCCCTCATGTCTGTGAACCCTGAATTCTTTATAATGCCCCATTATTAATCCTTACAGTTACAATTTGGAACAGAGACAGAAAAATCTCAGAGGCATCCAGCATAAAACAAATGTTAGCAATTTGTTTTACAGAAGGTTTCCAAGATGCAGACATTTTCTTCTCATCCCCTCCCCATTCAGAACAAAACATCCAACTCCAGATAAGTTAGTTTTACTTTAGAAGGCTGTTTATCATCTGTGCAAGCAGCTATTTAAAACTGTGGACCTCCATTCATAAATCTCTTTCCCCTTTCACTCTAAGGCTATTTGTTTGTGTGTTTTTAGAATAAGTCTGTTTAGTACTGAAGAAA
Organism: Monarcha castaneiventris obscurior; assembly: GCA_026261815.1. NCBI lineage: Eukaryota > Metazoa > Chordata > Aves > Passeriformes > Monarchidae > Monarcha > Monarcha castaneiventris. The sequence continues at coordinate 2,851,461 of JAMPIT010000434.1, read as the reverse complement.
ATGCACTTTAAAAAAATCATAGTTAAGACTGAGCAGGAGAGCTCAGGACCTCAGTACCTCAACTAGAGCCTAGAACAAACACTTAAACGAAGCACGGCAGGTCATGCAGAGGAACTCAGCACCCTAACTGCAGTTTCTTCCTCCTCCTACCCATATGCTTAGCTCCGCACTGCCCACTTCATCGAACCAGTTTATTGAAGGAAGTTGGAATAAATGAAGTTAGGAAAGTCTTACTGCCAAGAAGTACAGATCATTGCAACTAGTCTTTAAACAGCTGGCCACAGATAACAGTTTAAGCATTCCACCCGTGCACATGTGCGAGCTCGGCGGGCAGAGCCGGCTCCAGAGCCTGCGAGCCCCTCAGCGCGGCTCTCAGCAGCCGCCAGGCACCGCGAGGCTGCCGCCGCTCCGCAAGGCCAAGGGACCCGGCGCTGCAGGGGGAGCAGGGCCACGACCCCGGGGCTGGGCCACGACCCTGGCCCCGCTCGGCGAGGCCGCTGCGGCCCGCGGGCTGCCCCGCCGGCACGGCCCTGCCGCCGCCTCCCCGCTCGGCCCAGCCCGGCCCCTCCGCTCCCTCACGGCGGGACGGACCCCCGGGCCCCGCTGCCCGCCCCGCTGCCCGCCCCGCACTCACCCGCTCGTTGCGCCGGGCAGGGCCGGGCCAGGACCGCGCCGCCGGCCCGAGTGCGATCGGCGCCGGGTCCCGGGAGCGGCGGGGCGGAGCTCGGGGCTCCGGGTGCTGCCCGGCCGCGGGCAAAGGCCGCGCTCCGGCCGCGAGGGCCGGGCCGGGTGTGCGCGGCCGGCGGTGGCCGCGGAGTCCCCGTGAGGGGCTGAGGCGGGCACTCCGCTCCCGGGACCCGGCGCCGATTGCTTCTCCAGCTCCAGACCCCGTGCTTTTCAAAGTTTTGAAACTCCAGTCCTAAAGCTGGCCCCCTGCCAATCCCTGATGGAAACCCAGCTGCGCATTAGGCTGGAGGCAGCCTGGAGTCCCACAGGTCACTCACATGGGGCTGACCTACGCTAGAATCACGGCCGCTACAGTACCTGTGATGGAGTGACCACTGATACTTCAGTATCTGAACTTTCTCAGGTTACCTGTAAGCACCAGCCCTAAACCATCATCTAGGGGCCCTTTTCTATAGACAGAAAAACCAACAAAATAATTAAGGTTAATAAAATAACACCAAAACACTTACTAGATCGATAATTAATAATAAATGAGCTCTGATGGAGTGCATTCCCCAGTGATAGGCAAAGGCTCTCTTTTCAAAGCTGCTGAACACCCACAGTTCCTGGGTTTTACTGGACAGAAAATGTACTGAAAGAAGACAAAATCAGTATCTTTAAAAGTGTGACACAGAGACTAAACATCTTAGTTCATACAAGAAACTTCTCTGAAGAGAAATAGGGCCCGGGGTTTATAGTTACATCCTTTAAAATACCCAAACTGCCCATTTTTATAATTTTTATGAGTTTCTCAATTTGCTGTTTCCAGCTGCTTTGGTAGAATCAGAGTGCAGCCTTTTTTCCACATCTTTTGTCCCCAGAGGTTGATCCTCATCTCTGTTAGTGAGAAAATTGTCGGGCTCTTTTTTAAACATGTATTTTTAAGATTGTCTTTAAATATTGCGGTATTGTCTTTATGCTCCTGTGCATATTTCCCCACTTACTCTGTAAGACTGCTTACAGAGATAGCCTGCAATTTGAATTTAAAAAATTACTCAAATGAATTCCGTAATTCAGAAACATCTGATGAACCAAAGATGAAGAAACTCCTCACCTGTAGCATAGAGGCCTCCAGCAGCTGCAGGGAGCACTGCCTAAAACTTTCCAGAGTCCAGGCAGGATGAGAGGGTGGGAGCTGCTGGGTGAGGGCTGGGCACACTCTGCCTAACCTTACTAAGCCTACACTAGCACATTTATCTACTCAATAAGTAACTTTTTATAAAAGCAAGCATGACTAAGTGTACACAGCAAGAGAATTGCTCACTCTAGCTCTGTATGTCGATGCAAGCACACATTTTTAGATGTCAGTATTGTTAAATCCATCCAATGCAGCTTTTACTTTTATGCATTAGGACTTACAAGAGTATCTGGTAGAACATCCTATGGAGATAATGAATTGTACTTTTCACTGAAGTAATTTAAGAACACATTAATAAAAGTTATGTAAACTGAACAAACTTCATCCTATATATTTTTACTAATTTCCCCTCTTTAGTACAGAAAAGTAATTTAGTAAAATTAGGTCCTTATTCATAGAAAACCCAGATCTTACCATACTTTTATAGGAAAAGTTAATCAATGACATTTTTCTGTATGTGTATGTGGCTCCTCAGGCAAGCAGTCGGCTTATATTCCTTTGATTGGAAATTATTCCAAATGCTGAAATGTACCACATTTCAAAAGCATCAATTTCTATGAATTTCTTAAAATTCTCTAGTTTTAATTAAAATAACCACGACTTTTTGAAACAAAACAAAACAAAACCCCACCAAACCATAGTTCTTTGGAAAAAACCAAACAGTTCCTGACAGAGAGAGAATATGACTTGACACAGTAAACTGGATTCTAAATGAGGGTGTACAAATCAAGAAATATCAAATGAATTCAATCCTGATTTGGATACTGAGGAATCTAGTTTTATGTTATAGTTTAATGAGAACAGTTTTAATTCCCAGAATCTGACTGTGAAATTACATTACAAAATAAAATACTTAGACAACATTTAGTTATGTACATTCTGCTCCAAAAAACGGACTGTGGAAATTCTTTACATTTCTCTTAGAAATACATACAAACCACAGCAGAGGCCAACAGTCCACTGGCAATTAATAGACATGAGTCAATTTCAGGGGAAAATACCTGTGGAAAGTCTTAATCTAATACTGCTTCAGTAACAGAATTTCAGTGTCTGTTCGGACTACTTTAAGTAGTTTGTTCTTCTTGCCCCAAAACATCATCCCAGTTTACCCTGCATGATGGCTGGGTACTTGTTAGAGTACACCTTTCACAGAAAAAGATGCCAAATATTAAGAACAGGACATTAGGAGTTCAGAAAATTACAGTACAGAAAGTCCAGGCAGGTGTATACTGTGTGAGTAATCTAAAACAAAAGAAAAAGTAAAATTGACTGTGCCCCTGTGATACCTTCCTATATGTATTTTATGGAAAACTTTACATAGCTTACCCTTTATCTTACTTCAAAACACACCATTTACATTATTACTTTAAAAGAAACACAGATATGCTTGAAAAGAAACACAGATATAAAATAACTAGTTTGTTAGACTGCAGGAACAAATAATTTAAAGCTCTTTTACCAGTCTGGAGAACTTGTACATTCATTTGAATGGGAGTTCACATCAAGTGCTGCAAGATAGGAATTACATTCAGAGAAATGGATATCAACCTCCATTGCAAATTTATCATCAGTATATACCAATGATCATCAATTTGGGTGAGGACAGTGTAACAAAAAAATCTCTTATATAGCCCCGAAGTGCAAATGATTCATTTGTTAAGGAAAAGACTTTAAATGCAGTAGTTTTCCTACAGGTAGCTGAATTTCACATGAAGTGGAAATTTTTTAGTTTTGGTTATGTTTTATTTTGTCACACAAGATGAAGAAACTACAACTTCTAATCCCACAAAAATATGCTTAGACCACACAAGTCTTCCTAATAAACCATTACAGAAGCAACAGTTTCCTGGTTTGACTTAAATGTTTGTGGAAGCACAAATTCATTAATCTCTGCATTGTGCACACATCAATTTTGACGACCTTTAGGGTTCTGCTTCCCCCCTGCCAATCATTTCAGCTGGGAACTTACTCTGAAGTTACTTTAAAGCTGTTCTTAAGTTACTTGATTACAAAAAAAATAAGATTGCTGCAATGAAGTGAACTTTTAGGCAAATACACTGGTATTTTCTTCAGTTCATTAGAGATGGATCAAACTAAGGCTGCACAAGAAATCAGTATTTATGATCAAAGACAGACCCCAACTGCCTGAAACAAAGCAGTTTCAGTGAAAATGCAACCACTGAAGTCTGGTGATGAGAACTGAACTTTAAGAAGTATTCTGCATTTTGTCTGAAAAACACGTGCCAGTCATCAAATATCTCTCAGAATTCTAAACACCAAAAGAAAACAGATGAAAACAAAAATGGACAGGTACTTAAAACGATGATGCCTAGTTCTCCCATATACATATATATATAAAAATTAACTTACATTATAATAATATCAAACTGCATAGCATTACAAAAGAAGGCAACTTGAATGGCTGAAATGAAAATACGTGAAAATTACCAACTCTATTATTACCATTCTGGAATTTATAATACCATAGAGTAGACTGTTGCTAGCAACAGCTATAGCCCAATTTAAGCAAAGTCTGCCTTAATTCCAGTGAACGCAGAAATCATTAATTCAGACAAGTTGTTGCATGCTCTGCTTTCAGGTCCTCTTTGCAGGTTTTGCTGTTAACTGTTTCTCTCTTTCAAGTTCCTTCTCACGTTGCTGCTCTCGTTCCAATTCTTCCTTCTGCCTCTTTTGTTGCAGCTTAAGTGCTCTTTTCTAAACAGAAAAGACAAGGAAATAATTTTAAGTTTTAAAGATATATTTAAGTTGGAGCAATAAACAAAATCCCTCCCATTCTCCCTCTCTGCAACACAGCCTCCTTATGACAGAATGTAGATAAGCTGTTCATGTTTGCTTCATGCCTCCCACTTTCAGCTTACTGCTCAGAAATGGCAAGTTTATAATCTACACAAACTGGAATCCCTTCAGGCTCACCAAAAGTCCTCCTTTGGGTATACCTGACAAGGTTCTTACCATGCAATTTATTGCCTCCAAGAAAAAATTCTCTTGTTTAACACACTGAAGGACTGACCTTGCCAGAATGTAACCAGAGACTGTTGGTGTAGCATGAAGCCACTGAACCTACACCACTGTTAATGGTACATTAAATAGGAGAAACTCTTACATTTGTGACAATCTAGTTTCCATTGAAAAGAAACTGAAACAACAAAGAGAACTACTTGGAATGGAGTGGATTAAGCAACAGAACAAGGCATGATTCTTACACCATCTAAACATGAAGATGACACTGAAAATTAGGAGTAGCTCAGATGTGTAAGTTGCTTGAGCACCATTATGAGCAAGTGAAAGTTTAAAAACATACATGGCTTGGAGCTACTGAAAACATCCTTTTAAGATAAAACTCTATTTTAATCAGAATTTTCAGTGTCCATCCAAAATAAAAGTTGGAAGTCAATAATACAGAAGTGTTAATTATAATAAATATCTGTAATATCTGTAAATATCTGTATTGGAAAGTAAAAATATTTATCCCACTTACTTTTAACTTTGATGTCTTCTCGTGCAGCATCATCATTTCATTTCTAATATTCACTAACTTGCTGTGATAGTGTTTAGCTTCTGAAAACTTAAAAACCATAACTGTTAAAGCAGTGACTGTTAAGTTAGAATAGTTGTTTTACAAAGCTACACAGCACAACAGCAATCAAAAACATAGTGATTACCAAAACAGTTTGACAATGGAACATGTTTAAGTTTATATATAAAATTTAAATATTACATATCTTAATATAGAAAACTACTACATCTGAACAGTTACACCCAGTAATCTACTGAGTTAAGATTCACAAAAGAGAACAAAAATATTACCACTTCATGCACCATATATGAGTGTTTCATGCACCCTTCCTGCTAGTCTGGGGAGGTGCACAGAGCCTCAATCCTACTGAAAAAACGTGTACATTTGCTCTGGCTTTGAACAGCCAGTCTCAATGCTGCCTGACTGAGCCAGTGCTCTCTTCCCACTGCCCCATATTTAGGGGAAATATGCTGGCTCCCACCCTCTCCAGCAGTTTGTCCCTAATACCTGAACTGGTTTTCTTTCTGCAGGCCATTAAGAACAAGGAAAGGATACAAGCTACTAATGCTTCAGCAAGAAAATCTATGCTAATCTAGAGTTTAAAAAGCATTACTGGTACTTACCAAAGCATTAATATCAAGAATGGAGTTACACTCTTTGAATTTTGAAATTTCTTGTTCTAATGTTTCTAGCAATACCACTTGGTTCTGTCTAAAACAAAAAAAAAGATGCATAAACCCAAAGTAAAGCACCACTTATGCTTTTCAACCAGTCCTTTAAATAGACTTTTAATCAAAACAGTATCAATATACACTTCCCAGTACCAGATTCCTCTTCTGCATTGCTAGGTGATTTCAATAAAAACACGAGTGAATTATTTTAGAAAAATCCAAGCTACTATTTGTTGCACAAATTCAGCTGGCATCATACAGCAAGGGTATCCAGGATGAATATCCCTAAACCCTGAAGAGGCACTCTCCAGGTTGCAGTGGCTGAATGAAAGAAAGAACAATTAGCTCCTGATTTTCTGCTTGGGTGCCTCTGTGTCGTGATGCAAGACTAAGTTATTTCTGTACAGAACTTGTGTGTGGATTCCTGGTGATCGAGGATCTCCATCCCACACAAATCAGTTCAAGTCTTTCCAGACAAAGGCTGTCCTTGGCAGCAGCATAACCACATCAGGTGTAGTGAAACCCAAATCACAGTACCCTGTAAAATCTGAGATGGATCTGTGTAAAGCTTTCCAGTACCTCTGTATCCATGGCAGATCTGGTCTGCATTTGAAATCAACTGCTCTCAGTTATCAGTGAGGAATCAGTGTACAAAGAACCCTTTTCTGTTTAGCTCCTTACTTGCATTTTTCAAGTGTTTTGCAATACAGTTTAGAGACTGAACGACAAAAATATATCTCACTACAAGCTGCCCTGAATACAAACTGCATGTCTCCAAGCAAAATAAATCCAGCTTTGAGCACACTTTTCCACTGCAGAAGTGAACAAGCATTTAAGAAATCTACATGTCTTCTGCTCTGCCTGGCTCAGGGGATTTTAGTCTTGTAGTGTTACACATTCTTCAGCCAAAGTGCTCACAGGCTACACTGCAGCTTATACACCCTCTGGTACTCCCACAGATCACTGAATTATTCAGGCTGCTCTAGTCAGGATACAGAAATGCTGATAAACTATATTCCAGGAGCTGGCACATTATACTGAAAAAGTGGCAAACAAAGTATGCACGTATATGAAGTTGGTTTCAAAAATCTGCTTACGTAAGCTCCTGCAGTGCTGATTTTGATCGCTGAAGATCAGGCAGATAGTGGGAAATCAATCCTTCAGTTAGCTGCTCCACAGCTTTCTCATCTATTAAAGGCAGATCTTCTACGACTCCTTCATCTGGAGACGCATCACTGGGACCTACACCAAAGAACAGCAAGGCTGAATGAGACAGCTCAGCACATACTTCAAGTTCCACCTAGAGCAACTCTATTTTTCCTTTTCAAAAATTAAAAGCATTAAAACACTGATGTTAAAATTCTCTGCACTTTTTCAACTAAACTGGGATTTCGTTTTCCTCCTCTTCTTTATTCCTCACTTACTCCCAGGCCTATATCACAAGCTTCTTGGTGCCCTTTTAAAAATGGGCAGCATCAGTGTTCTGATGTTCATCAAAAATACCTAAACATTAACAGCCCCCACTTCGCTTTCAAAGCCTGAGAACAAACCACAGGCTATGAAAGGTCTTCACCGGTCACTCAAAACAACAAGGACTCATTGAAACACCACATGCTGAACTCCAGGAGTTTGCAGGAGCTGGTTCGCAGCTGCTGCAAGTTTCGTATGGGCTCGCTATGACTATTTGTTATCCGCAGTGCTCGCGGAAGACAAAACTCTTTAACCCACAGGCCCCCGCACGGGAGAGAACGCTGCCGGCGGCAGCCCGGCCGTAACACCGGGGGCAGCGGAGCCTCCCGGCGGCCGCAGCCTCTGCTCGGGCCTCCCGCACCCGCGTCCCTCCCGGCCCGGCCCGGCCCGGCCGCCCCTCACGTACCCAGCGAGCGCCCGGGGTCGCCCGCGGCCGCCGCCGCCTCCTTCCCCTCCGGCCGCTCCGCGCCGCTCATCGCTGCCGCTCCCGGCGCCTTCTGGCAGCGCAGAGCAGCGCAGAGCAGCGCAGCGCAGAGCAGCGCAGCGCAGGGCAGGGCCAAGCCCGCGGCAGGCGGGTCCCGCTGCCCTCACCGAGCGGGCCGGCCCCGCGCCCCCCGGCCCGCGCCCCGCCGCCGCCGCACCATGGAGGAGCCGCCGCCGCCGCCGCGCTCCGGGGCCGGGCCGCACCGGGCGCGGAAGTGACGCGCCAGAGACGCCGGGGAGGCTGAGCGGCGGCGTGAGGGGACTGACAGCGGGGCGGGGTCGGTGCCGGCGCCGGGGAGCGCCTTCCCTCCGCTCCTCTCCGCTCCGCAGCGGTGCCTGAGCCGCCCGCGGCTGTCGGAGGCCGCCTGGCCCCGGGAGCAGCCGCGGGGGCCGGGGCCGAGCCTCGCTGTGCGCGGTTCCAGCCTCGCTGTGCGCGGTTCCAGCCCCGCTGTGGCGCAGGGGCCTGACAGCGGCACCGTGCCGGGGTACAGCGGCTGCCCAGGGAGCTCTGCTGCCGCGGCAGAAAACAACTGAGATCTTAGTGCCCTTTCTTTGGGACGTCCTTGCTCATCTGTTTGTAATAGGTTTGTATGTTATTCTCCAGAAACCGTGCAGACTGTAGACTACTTGCAGGTTTTGTTCTTAGGAAATGAATAACTAGCTTTTGTGTCTGGGTCTGTCTCTGCATCTCCCCCAGCAGTCTGCAAGAGCAATAACTTCACACAGAATCACAGAACAGTCGGAGTTGGAAGGGACCCAGAGGGATCAAGTCCAGCTCTTAAATGAGGGGGGCCACACAGGGATCAAGCCGCCACCTTGGTGTTATCAGCACCCTGCTCTCTGCTCTAACCAACTTGCAAGTATATGTATTCTTTAATGAAAAATCATTTTTATATCGTATGGTAGGATTTACATTTCCCCGCTCTTTTGCCTATAAAGGTCTTTTCAAGAAATGCAGGTGCAACTATAGAAAGAAGCTAATGAAGCACCACTCAAAGTTTTTTTAATGCAGTATTTTACTATATCCCCAAATCTTCAAGATTAAATTAAATTCAGGCAGTCCCCCTAATGCTCGTCAGAAACAGACCAAGGCAAAACAATGGGCTTTTGAGCTAGTCTGTCAACCTTAAAACTAACTTGTTGCAAATTCATTTGCATTTTTGTTCATATGCATATTCTAATTAACTATTGATCATCATTATGTTACTATCCATCATCAGATTAAAAACTTATCCATTTCTCTTCCTCTGTTCTTTTAAAGAAGCAACAGCAGGAAGTTGTTAATTAACTTAAACAAACTCAACTCAAATTCTTAATTACAACTGGTTAGCAATTTTACTTAAAAGTTTCTTTTGGTAGGGGGGAAAAAACACAACTTTTGTTGAAAGTTTCACTGGGAAAGACTTCTCAGCTTCCAGATGGAATTTCTAGTAAGAACAAGTGAGATAATGACTCTGAAATAGTCTCACTTGAGATGTGGGAGTTTCAGATTTGTGCTCCTGCTTTGCCTGTTCCAGGCCTTCCCACGTCTTGCAGAAATAGACTAAGGATTGGAATAGAAAGCTGGTATCTGGTTTTCTAGACAAATTAAAATTTAACTATTTGTCAACCCAAATGCTCCAAAAAAGAGGTTGATAGAAAACTTTTTTTGTTCCTTTTCTTGTGCAAAATGTCCTCTGTTTCACAGTAACTATTTCCCAAATGCTTATGTATGTAATACTGTTAACACCAAATAATCGTGTTTCATTTTCATTTTATGTTGTAGCAACTGTGTTCAGAAACCTTTAATGCAACACTGTCACATACGCATTTTGGATTTTATTGTTGCAACTGATTTAAGCAGTTACATATATTGTAACCATGCCCCACCCTAGAAATCTGAGTGAAAATTGAGTTCAGTTAGCTTGAAATGTATGGCAAATAGGATGTTTTAAACCATCAGCTTTGGAAGTGCCACATGACTTCAGGGATGACAGCATGAAAATGATATTACTTCACATTAATAGGTGACCTCTTAAAGACTCTCTGTCCACACTAAATAAATGAGACTATAGAAAGAGTAGAGCCTTGGCTCTCACAATAAAGAAATGGAGCATAGCGGGCTGGTACAAAAGGTTCTGTTCAACAGAGGCTCATCTTACCAATGTACGAGCTGGTTCTTGACTTGGCAACACTTCAGATCGGGTGTTAATTATTCAGTAAAAGGTGAGCTGGCAAACCTCGGTGCACTGGTTTAGTGTGTTAGTCCTCCCAGCTTACTGCCCTTCCTCAGTGCTGGAAGTTCCTGTTCCTGTAGAAGTGGCAAAGCTCCAGTGCAAAGCCCAACATTTTAAGACCGTTTTAAAAGCAGTTGTTTTGGTGGCTCCTGGAACCTGGCTGCTCATGTCTGTGTGTCCTAGCTTGTGCTGGTGCAAGTGGCGAAACTCTTGAAACACGGAGTGAGTTAAATCACCCAAAGAGAAGAGAAACAATAAAAATGGGTGAACTGGAACACAGCTGGGAGCACTCTCCTAGGCAGCAAGGCTGGCTTAACTGGTTCCCAGCCTTGGCTGCTCATTCTGACTCCCACACTGTTCAGTGCCCCCTCAGTTGTCATATTGATGTCTAAGTGAGTGGAGATCATGGAAGCAGTCTCAGTTACACGTACAAATATATCCAACCCCCTTCCACTATGCATTGTTTAATTCTGGCCCATTTCAGGGACTCAGTTCATCGTCTGGTCCCTGAACAATTGTGCTGATAACGCTGCCAGGGGAATTATGAGGTGGGTGAAAGGCCAGGAGATGGCACCACTTTAGCCACTTGAGGAAGAATAACTTGAGATTACATGCTCAGGAAAACAGTCACACTGTAAAGTCGCAAGGGAGCTCAGACAAAGCGTCATACTGTCTATTTTTGGGCATCATTAAGAGAACAACAATAAGCAACCTCCACCCAAGGCCAGTTTACCAGAGGACTCCCCTCCGGTGGGGCCAGTTCCAAGAAGGGGCTCACTCCACGTCCTGCAGCACCACCCCGATGCCTGCCAGTATGTGCTATCAGTCCTTGACCAGAAAAGGAGTGCCCTTCTCCAAAACCCTGCACTTCTGTACAACTCTCCAGTCTTCACTTGGTAACTTCCTTCAACCAAATCAACAAAACAAGATATGTACTTTCCCTCTGACAGGCATCATTTCCCAGAAATGTTTATGGCTTAGGGAACTGACTGAATACAGTAACAGAACTTGGCCATAGGTACAAATAGGTGCTGAGCACGTGTCGGCTGCAAATCAGAAGAAATTTTCTAGTACACAGACCAATGAGGAGTGGGAATAACCTTTCAGAAAAATTAATAAAGGCAAAAATCTAATTACTCTTAAGTTAGAGCACAGTTATGAAAGGAATTATACATCAGCAGGGTCTCTGAGGTTTGTTTCTCCTACATCCTTTAAGGAATGTTCAGAATGGCATGTGAAACTTCCTACAAGCCTGCCTTAATGGAGTTACTGAAACGGTGTAAAGAGCTGTGTAGTGACAGAGAAAGAGAAAAGCAACACAATACAAACTTCTGCCTTTCAGAATCTGAAGCCAGAGCACGGAACTATGCAGTTCAGGCTGCCAGCGTACCTGGAAACAGCCTCTTTCTTGTCTATCACAGACCACCATACCTGCACTGTATGGCTTTGGCAGTTCCTAGCCTCTACTTCGCGTGGCATTTACCCACTGGACACAGGCGCACGGAGGAACGGGATCAGCCCCTCAGGGGCCACCCCGAGAGACCCCGAGCTCCTCAGCGCGGCCCCCCGGCACCGCGGGCAGCGCGGGCGCGGCGGCAGCGGGGCTCGAACCCGCGTTCGTCCCGTGCGGGCGGCGCAGGCGCGGTGCCGGCGGGGTCCGCGGGCGCGCAGGGGACGCGGCTCCCGCCCGCTGCTGCTCCCGCCGTGCGCGGGGCGGCCCCGGGAGCGCGCAGGGATCGCGGGGGCGGCGCGGTGCCCGCCCGCGGCGGGGCGCGGAGCCGAGGGATGTGACGCGCATGGCGGCGGCGGTGTTCCCTCCGCGCCGGCAGGGAGGCGGCCCCGCCTGCCCGGCCGCGGCGTGAGCGGGGCTGCGCCGGCCGAGCGCTGCGCGGGGAGAGCGCGGCTCCGGCGGGGACAGCGCCTCGCGGTGCCCGGCGGGGAGGCGGCGCTGCGGGCCGGCGGTGCCGGGGCGCTCCGCGGCGGAGCCCCGCGCCGCGATCCGTCCGGCCTGCGCAGGGCCCGGCGGGGCGATGTAGGGGACATGCCCTGACGGGACGACGAGCGGTCGCGGTGCCGCCTGCGAGGGCACGGCTGCGCCAGTGGAGCCGCCCGCGGCGGGTCGGCCGCGCCCGGCGAGGCCCCCGAGCGCCGCCGCTATGGCTGGGGCCGGGCTCTGGACGAGCATCAAGTCCCTGCTAGGCAGGAGCGAGGACCCCCTGTTCCTGAACGACTCCAGTGCCTTTGACTTCTCGGACGAGGCGGGGGACGAGGACTTCCCCAGGTTTAACAAGCTGCGCGTGGTGGTGGCGGACGACGGCTCGGAGGCGGCCCCGGACACGCCGGTGAACGGGGCGTCCCCGGGGCTGGCGTCCGACGACGAGTCCCTGCTGGAGCGGGACATCGCCCTGCGCAGCGCCCGGGCCGGCCGGCCGGACCCCTGCAGCGGCTGCAGCAGCCGGCGGGAGCGCTCCAAGCAGAGGAAGGTGAAGAAGCGGCTGACGCTCGCTGCCCTCCTCTACCTCCTCTTCATGACGGGGGAGCTCATAGGTGAGTCGGGGGCCTTCTGTGCCGTCCCTCCGGCACGGTGCCTCACTGCTTGTCACCCTGCTCCGGCCCTGGCTTTGAGCATTCACTGAGAGAAAGCATCAGTCCATTAGAGAGACCAGAGAGATGAGCTGCACGTGCAGAGAGTGAGAGGGAATAAAGTCCACCTGTATTTTCCATGAAAGAATTTGGAACTTCTCTTCCCTGAATCTCTTATCAATCCCCCGAAGTGGTATTAAATATGCCTATTTTTCTTTGTCTAATGGCTTTTTATTTGTCCTTGTAAGTTTTTAAGGTGTTTTTAACAAAGGAGAAGTGGCATGAACAATACCAGTCGCAGTATTGTTTAATCACAGCCGTAAAATCTTGCTGTGTTTGCAACAAGAGAAAAAGAGGGAAATACAGTCTCAAATGTGACATTTACTATAATAACAAAACTAATACTGGGGGGTATTTGTCCTTATTCACCAGATACAGCAATACTCAGGTTACTTAGAACTGAAAAGACAAGTCCTGAACTATCAACAGGAATCCAGTGAAGAAGTCACTCTCTTGAGAACTTCTTCATGTCCTGCTGTGCTCTGGACTAACATGTGCTCCATCCAGACATAAATCATATGAGCACAGTCAAGTAAAGTGATATTTTAACACTTCCTCCTACAACATGTATGAATACCAAGTAGTTGCATTAAATTACTTGTAGTTTTTGTTTGTTAGTATTTGCAGAAGTATACTGGGGTTTTAACTGAAAATGAGTTCCTATATAAGCATCTCATTGTTGGTCGGAAGAATGAACCTATTGCTCAAGTTCAGCTTTTATTGCTCCTGCCTAACGACTGTACTGTGCAAGATGAGGAGACCTGTGCATTATTACACCAGTCTGTACTGAACAATTGTGCTTTATCTAATAGGTTATAGCAGCATAGACTTGAAATAAAATATGAGTGTCCCTGAGATGCATAGATTAGCTGTTAAATGTTACGCCTTTGCCATTGTATAATCATTTTTACAAAGTTCAGTATTTATCTTTTAATCTTCTTTCCTGTGTCCTGTTACTATCTGTTTTTTGGATACATCCATGCCATGCAGTGCAAGTGTCTGCTGGGTGTGACTCAGCCTCCTGAAAAATGCTTAAATGCTCTCATCCACTGTCCCCTGATTTGGAGTTGTGGAGAGCACTACACGGTGCCAGTATGTTGATGTGTGTGTTGAGCCAGGTCTCTCCATCAAAATTAATTGCTTTTAAATGTCTTTAATTTCAATGTTCATGTATGAATCAGAGCTAATCAGATAAATTACTTGCCATAATCAAAACACACACAAAAAAAATGAAATCATAAAAACTTTCTAGAAGTGAAGAACACTAGCATGGGACCCACATCCTCCTCCTGACTTCTGCAAATTAAGTCATTTGAGTGCTCGTGTGAAGTGAGCTTGAGCTCATGCTCTTGGATGCTTTTGCTAGGACAGCTGTGAATTGTGTCTTTAAGACAAATTTGTGCAAGATGGATAGGAAGCAAAATGATTGCTAGAGGATAAAGAATGCAGTTTGTCCCACAGATGTAGGGGAAAAAAATCCCCTAGAATGAATGTTCCATTTGTCAGAGAGAGACAAGAATACTGGCTGTGTCTGCACCAGTTTTATTTGGGGCCTTATTTCTAGAATATGGGTTAATAGAAAAAAGTGAGTTTGCCCTTCAGCATGTCTCAGTGTGTGGCTGGTCATTAATAACACTGCCACAATACATCAGCTTATTATGGCTAAGGCACTATGTGTCAAACCTGTTGTGGGGATTTGGCTGAATGCCTCCATTTGCCCCCTGGCTCCATGTTTTTTTCTCTGGCTGAGGTTTCGGTTCAGCATGAACTCAGGTAAATTTGATAAGCAGTAGTGTTGTATTTTAGGCTTAGATATCCTTTAACGTGAGAGTGGTTTAGTTGATTGTATTCATATCAGAGTTCTGATGTACACTGAATTCAGTTCATCTGAAGGGCCTCTTACTGAATAATATCCGAGCTGTTGGCAGGTTGATGCTCAAGTCACTGGGAGTGTTTCTCCTGGGGCTTTGGATCTGATTCATGCTGTTGTAGACATCTCATAGCTAGTGCAGCGAGAGCTCTGGAAATAATAGATGTTGAGAGCAAAAATACTCTCTCATCATTGTCACATCATCAGTTGTTCTTCCCATACAGTGAGGACTTATGCAGGCTGGATTTGTCTGCACAGAGTGTTAGTGCTGCACTGTGGGCTCGTCCTCCTCAGGTCTGGGTGTGCTGCTTCCAGCCATATTTTGTTCTTTGGGCACAGAATCAGAGAGCACTGAGGGCCAGACCCATAAAATATTCAGGCATCCATCTTCCAAAGAGAATAAATAGAGAGTTTGGATGTCTCTGTGCTTTTGTGGATCTCGACCTGAATGACTTGTCATAGGGCAAGTAATCATCAGCAGAAGAGTAATTAGAGATATAGCCCCCAAGTCCTGGGTCAGTGCCCCACCTGCTTAATTTATTTCACTCCAGCCCTGTACTATGTTCTCTTTGATTGGTTTCAAATTTCCAAACTTTATGAATTGATCTGAAGCTCAGGTATTTGGGAAACTCTGATCATATAGGACATTTTAACTGACTTCCTTCTATGCTCTTTGACAGATTTGAGTTTATGAGGAGAAGGCAGAAGACTCTATCAGACAATTTTTTTCACTAAAAGTCTTTCTGCTGTCTGTTACCAATGTCAAGATGAAGGAAATCTTGTTTCAGCAGCTTTTTTCGTGAAATCTTGATTGGCATATTTTTTCCAAACTCATTACCCCAGCCCATCTCAGTGTTTGCTGTTTAATTTGATGAACAGCAGATAACAATTTACACTTTGGGGAAACCATTGTGCATCAAGAAATTAAAAACATCCTGCAAGTCCTAGTTAGCTTTTCTGACAGGGTTTTGATGTTCTCAGCTATGTTTAGAGATTTCTAATTGATCATCCATGAGGAGAACTGCTGTCCTTCATGGGTCACTGAAAACAGTGGTGAGCCATCAAGCTGTCTATTTGTAAAGGTTATAGATGTCTTTTTTTCAAAGTTGCCAATTGTATTTAAACATGCCCTAGGCAGTACCTTTAACCGAGCGATGAACCGATACCTTTAGAAACAGAGAACCTTTGATTTCATAATTTCATAAATGGTGATTATGTTTTCTAAATCCATGCTGCATTATGTTTAGCTTCAATACTTGAATTCCTTCCTTATAATTTTATTTTGAAAGTCTTTAAAAGTGAGAGGCTATATGAAGTGGAAGTGACTCTTCTTGGACTGAAGTGATTCTCAAAATTAATACAAATGAATCAACATATATACTGTAAATAATGATATGTGTAAACTGCTTAACTAAATGTCCTTAGACATAAATTATTGTTTTTTCTCTGTTGACTATAAAAGAGGCTGAGTTTCACTTTTCTAAGTGATTTTTTTTAAATTATGGGAGAACACAAATTAATTCAGAAAGGAAAGGTGTAACTCATTTTACTTAAAAAGCCGCCGAATTGCTAAATCTTAAAAACTCATTGTTTTTGAGCTGTGATGGCCTTTTGGAGAATTTCAGCCTCAGAAGAATTTGACATAGAAAGTTCTGAACAATTGAAGAAAGGGGCTGAAGGAAAGGAGCTGTTTGAAATGTAGTGCATTTGGTAGTTACCCACAGCACAAACAGTAACTGCAGTACTAACTGTGCTTTGTGTTTGGCTGGGGAGGAAAGAGTAGCTCTGTCTGCAGGTGTGTACATAAGAACACCCACAGCCACACACACACAGGTTTTATGGCTAGTCTTAAAAGCAATCAGCCAGTTGTGAATTCCCCTTTGCTATTTCTTCTGGTCAGCCTCTTCACTAAGACAATTTTAATTGTACACGAAGATTTCTTTCTTTGAAATGTTAGTTGGGGCCTGAAGCCTGCCAAATGGCACACCAGCTGCACGCTTTGCTCAGTACAACTTACAGGCTGCATGACAATCTCAAGGTAAAAAGAGAAACCAAATCATAGCTGAGCTGACACTGAAGATGTGATCTTTTCTGAGGTAATGGGCTTACCTTCAAGCATATGGAAGACAACACAGCCTTGTCCTTGATTCCCTTTTTGTGTAAGGGATACTTAAGTGAGAGGTGCGTTGTTTAAATCTCTCACCCATCCAATAGTAGCACTAGTAATTGAATTGGAACAAAGATATTCACCTTTGATCTCAGGTTATTTGTCTCAATGCAGCTCATAATTACAAGAAAAAATTATGGTAATAAATAACAAAGAAAAATGCTCTACAACTGAAAGTCATTGTCTGCAATAGACATTGGCAGAACGTACATGCTCCTGCCAGGACAGGGAATAATTAAGGTTAAAAGATAACGTAATAAAAATAAAAAGGGGACCGGGTAAATTTCCTGGTCGTTGAATCTTTGGACTTCTGTTCCTGTTCTGTAATGTCAGAATGTCTAACAGATGTAGTTTAATAAAAGAATCAGTTGATTAAACACATGTGCAGTAGTATGTAGAGA
The DNA here is from genome assembly GCA_026261815.1 of Monarcha castaneiventris obscurior. Taxonomy (NCBI): domain Eukaryota; kingdom Metazoa; phylum Chordata; class Aves; order Passeriformes; family Monarchidae; genus Monarcha; species Monarcha castaneiventris. The sequence goes on along the minus strand of JAMPIT010000434.1, from coordinate 2,834,138 downwards.
AAAGATACAAAACTGTTTTGGACCTGATTTTGCAAACATTATGATGCAAGTAGTCTCTGTTAGAATTACAGGAGTTGATCCTTTCTATGTTACTCTTAATAGAAAGCACACTTGACTGCACTTCTAACTACAGTAGCTTTTCATTATAGCAAGGCATTTTGCTTGTAATGGCAAAACCCCCACATGCTCAGTGAGTACGAGAAGGGCTCTCATGTACTTACTGCACTATTCTGAAAAGAAATAACTGTGAGCTATGCAAGAAGATACTACGTAAAATAATTAAAAGTGTCACGTGTCCTGACTTTTCCAATTATGTTTTCAGGTGGCTACGTTGCTAACAGTCTAGCAATTATGACAGATGCACTGCACATGCTAACTGACCTTAGTGGTATTATTTTGACCCTCCTCGCTCTCTGGCTGTCTGCAAAATCTCCAACAAAGAGGTTCACTTTTGGATTTCATCGCTTAGGTATGTAGATTGCAGATTTTGCTATTAAAGAGTATTTTAAGCAACAACTGTAAAGAGCACCTAATTCTAGAATAGGTAGCTAGAAAGCAAGTAGCAACAAACCTAAGAGCTGCTTTAACTGACTCTTAGTGTCCTTTCTGGCCATCGTGGATACACTACTTAGCTTGTATTGCCACAAGGGAATAGACTGAAAAAAACCCCCAACTTGGCCAAAAGTTTATGGCAGAATTTCATTCACTGGGAGCAGGGCGAGTCTCTCCATCTCTGTCAACTAGGACTTAGCAGAGTCAGTGTTAAATTCTGAATGCTTGATTCATCTTCCATCTTGAAGAGGGAGGCTGGGGAATGGAATTCCTGATGACATTGTTGGTGCAGGAGCTGTGCATGTCAGCCCATTGTTGTTCACAACAGATTATTGCCAGTACCCAGGATTTACAAAATCTTGTTGACTTCAGCAGAATTGTGATACTGGAAAAATGTCCTATTCAATGTGAAAAATTACATTTTAATCCACAACTAAGAAGGTATGTAGAACATATTATTAGAGAGCTCTGCCCTGCCAGAAGTCGTATAAATCAGTATTCCTTTTGCATTCCCCAAACTACAGAAAGCTGAGGTCAAAACGTCCCATGGTTTGCAAAATACAGCAAGTTATTTACCCTCTGTCCAGTTTAGGTGTCTGTAAAAAAAAGTATAAACAGAATTATGGACTAACCCTTGGAAGAATGTTTTTAGGATTTCTTACTTCATGTTTGGAAATGTAATGATGATAAAGGGTGTTTTCATGTGGTTGCTAACTGGATATAATAATTCATAATATACAGCTACAGGTCTGTAGACATTTCAGCAAAAGCTTCCAAGTTTCTTTTTCATGAAATAAATCATTTCTAGTGTCACAGTTTTCTACCTGTTTTCTATAACACTCTATAGCATACATTTTTCAAGGAATTTCAATCTTGTGTAGTCACTATTTGCAATTCTTATTTTGGCTGCTAGAACAGCAGTAGAATTCAACAACTCCATCACTCCTTGTCATTTGTCATCAGTTAGTCACTAGTGCATGAATGCATAACTCTGTACACTAGCTAAGCTCTTTGGGGCTCTAGCAAGAAAGCATTAGCAATGCCAGCATTTCCCATTACAAACTTTTCTTTCATGAAGTTTTAATTTTGTGATAGGAGCTCCCCTGATACTGAAACCTGACCTTGCAGGCATGCCCCTGGCATTTGCTCATACTCTCCAGAATGATGCTTGCTAGCATTTATACATGCTTTAACCCTACTTCAAAATCATTTGGGTAGTTTCTATGTCTTTGTAACTTTTCTAAAACCAAATAGCACATAGATTGAACATGCCATGGCCTAGATTAAAACAGGGGTGTATATTAAGGAAAATAAAAGGAACTTACTTAACGAATAAAATCTTACTCAGTCCTGTAAATTTTCACTGACTTTTCAATTAATGTGAAAGAAGAAATCCCTGAGGATTCCTGCCACCTCATTTTCTATATATTTTTTCCTTTCCACTTTACTGCCAGGAAAAATACTAATCAGACTGGTGCTGTGGTGGTCCATGGGCCCGATGTGGCCCATAAAATTAGTCTGTACTGCCCTTCTCCCCAGGAGAGAAGCTTCTCAGTCCTGAGAAGCTTCTCAGTTCTGCAACACTTGCTCCCCCTTTTCTGCTCCCAGTGCCAGTAGGTGGTCAAAGACTAGAACAGGTTGTGGAGTGTCCTCAGTTGGAAATACATGAAATTTACCTGGAAGCAGCCCTGAGCCACCTGCTGTAGTTGATCCTCCTTTGAGCAGCACTACACAGTTTCCAGGGGGTCCTTTTTACTTCAACCATCCTGCATGAGTAGCAGCAGTGCAGCTCTCTGAGGAGGAGGAGGAGAGGCTGGGGCTGGGGAGAAGAGTTTCTGTGCTGCAGTAAGGAAGAGGAACTGAGTAAAGGCCTTGCCAGGGACCCCCAAAATACAGAAGATGGGATGGTTCAAAATTACTACACATAGTCTTTTTAAAAATCACATTTGTGAAATGTATTTGCTTGATTTTAGGCACCCAGTCTGAATGCTGTGGCCTGAGGGCCCAGTTTCACACATCAGTGAGTGCTGGCAATGGAACAAAGCAGTTTCTAGGGTATATCCTCATTGTAACACATTTTTCCAAGTAACCTATATGTAGGAAGCTTGTCAGCAAATAATACCAGTTCAACAATAGCTTAAATTTCACAAGAGAGATGTTAAAACATGTCAGGATGTTAAAAACAGGGTACAGATTGGGCATCTGTCAGAAAAAGATGTGGAGCATTTGTTTAAAGCTGGGAATATGTGCAAGAACTGTCTCATCACTGACCTGCTTTGCGTTAAGTTTTAAGATAATCCATACATTCAGTAGGCATGAAAACGTTCTAATGAACAATGTTTCTGGTACTCGTTATTTTAGTTTGTAGAATGATGAATTTTCAATCTTGTTCCCATAAACATTGCTTTGTAAAAGCAACAGACCTGTTAGTTGTCTAGTCAAATTCCAGAAGGAAGTTAGCACTAATTTTCATTTATTTGAATTCTCTTTGAATACATAATATATAAGTTCCATCTTCAGTTTTATTCCATTTTCAGTGGTGAAAAGGAAGCTGACAGATTCAAGAATGGGTTAGAAAAGTGAAGATAAAATAATGGAAATTGCAGTCGTGTTAAAAAATCTTGAAGCCAAAAATAGTTCAGTTTCACCACCAAGTGCAGATACCTCCTTTTCAGCAAGACACTGAGCAGATTTAAGCATAGATATGGAACCTGGCACTTTTCCATTGCTGCAGAGACAATGTTAGTAATGACAGAATCAGACAGTCCACTGAGACAGTGCACAGTTCATTTCACAAGAAGTGAAAGATCTCAGCCAAATCTACAATGCTGACATGACAGTGACTGTGGAAGAAACTGCAAGGAAAACACTGGTTTCCATTGCAGAAAACATGGGTTTAGATTGTAAAAGCACACTGTATTATTTCCCTAGTAAATGCTAATATGCTATGGCTTCACAAGTTTTTTAAAAAGCATTCTGTAAAACCTTCTAAGCAATGCATTGTGTATTTTTAAGGCTGTTGCCAGCTTCGTAAAGATCACTTCCATTTGCATGGATATTTCCAGGATTTTCAAGTTGCTCTGAAATCATCTCAGATTATGACAGTTGCCTTTCAGAGCTTTGCTACTGCCTGGTAATGCTGTTCCTCACCAGGCATTGACACACTACCCAGCAGCTGAATGCGTTGGTGTGGGTGTCTTCTCCCATAATGATGTTAATAATTCAGTGTATGGATCAAGTGATTTTGGTGATATTAAAATGCTGATATAACTGCATGGGGTTTTTTCTGTAATAATAAATAAAATTAAAACACTTCTGTGTTAGAAATGACATCTGCAGTTATCAAAGTTTTACTGCATGCTGACAGATTCAAAGCAGAGGGAGAAGAGAGGCAATTCTCAGATGAGTGTTCTTAGAGCTATGGTATAGCCAAGGGCAGAATTTTGCCCTTACTGAGGAGTAAATCAGGGCAACATGTGTGGAACTAGGGGGCAGAACAACCATTACAATTCCAAGTAAATTAATTCCACCTCTGATCTTTCAGTTCACAGAGGAAGGCTGAGATCCCAGTGATCCATCTGGCAAGTGACAGTAATGAGCATTATGCATAATGATTACAGATTACTCAGGCATGGCTGCAGATTTACGTGCAATACAATGGAGTGAGAATTAAGGTTTTCCCAGTGCTTTTTGTAAAGCCCTGTATTAACTTGCTTATAACTGAGACAATCGTTAACTGGGCTAATGTTTTCTCTGTCAGCTGTATTGCTTTTATTTTGTTAAATTTCAGCTGCTGCACAGCAATAGTTTTCAGAATATGAAGCTAGAGGATAAAAGTGTGTTTATGATAAAAGCAATCTAGTGGCCCATCTGGAAGTACCCATTTTCTTTATGGTAGGACCTTAAAACTTTTGTTTCTCTTATTGTGGGTGGACTGGTGATGTTTGAGATCACCTGTTCTCCTCACCCCTGGACAGGGCCTTTGCTTGCAACTTCTCAGGCAAATGTTCTGGGGTGTCTGAGGAAGTCAGGATCATCACCTGTGTGGAAGTTTTCAGAGAAAACATAATTTGAGGTATATACTCACGACAGGGACATGTGAAGGAGTAGATTAGAACAAACTCCATTGGTTAATCCTATTTTACAAGTTTTATTTGCCACACAAGTTGTTAGTTTATATTAGGTATAACATGCATAAAGTAGTTAAAACAAGGCCCTGTCCACATTCTAATTTGGAAATAGAAATGGACCTGAGACACATTTTTATAACCTTCTTTTTCTTTCTGTTTGCAGAAGTACTGTCAGCCATCATTAGTGTACTGCTGGTCTATATCCTTATGGCATTCCTCTTGTATGAGGCTGTTCAGAGAACTATCCATATGGACTATGAAATAAATGGTGATATCATGCTCATCACAGCAGCCGTCGGTGTTGCAGTTAACTTAATGTAAGATCTCTCTCTCCATTAACACTCATAAATGTATTTCTGAATAAGCTGCTAATTCATTCATGGCCTGTCACTTTCTCTTGGGATGTAATTTTGCTGGACCTCTGAATTTTCATAAATAAGACAAGAAATTACACTGAATACTACCTTTTCAATTATTTGGTTTAAAATGAAAAAACACCAACAAATCCTCCCTACCCAACAAACCCTAAAGCCTGTTTCTTGAAGCATTTTTCTTCTTCCACTTTCAGAATGGGGTTTTTGCTGAATCAATCTGGCCACCTTCACTCCCACTCCCACTCCCACTCCCACTCCCACCCTCACTCTCACGTACCTCAGGCGAACTCCCCGAACGCAGCCCAGGGCAGCAGCAGCCACGGACACAGCAGCCTGGCCGTGAGAGCAGCGTTTGTCCATGCCCTGGGGGACCTGGTACAGAGCATCGGGGTGCTCGTAGCTGCCTACATCATCCGCTTTAAGGTGAGGAAGGGCCTCTCCTGGAGCCACGGGGGGATGCTTGGCATTTCAGCTGTGGTGATTAAAGTAAAAAAGGGGCCTGCTTTTACAAGTTATTAAAAATATCTGTGAGGTTTTATGATAAGCTTCATACTTTCATGCAAAACTGTTTCTATTACATATTTTCTAACTATTCAAACAAAAAAAAATTATTTAAAAATTTGGAACTAGAAGTAACTGTGTTTTCTGAGTCACATTTTTGTAAGGCAGCTTGTTTTCATGCATCCTTTGACATTGTGAAATTTCCCTTGCAGCCAGAATACAAGATTGCTGATCCTATATGTACATATGTATTTTCCATACTGGTGGTTTTTACAACAGTTCGAATTCTGTGTGACACAGGAGTTATCATTCTGGAAGGTAAGATCTGTGCCCAGTCTGCAGTACCTTACATGCCAAATCCCAGTGAGCATTGGCCTTTTCTTGACAACATGATCACCATCTCTAACTGGATTGTGCCTGGAGATCTGTCTGTATTGGTGCTGCTTCAGTCTGGTGGTTCTTTATGGTTCCTCTAAATTGCAGCAGTCTTTAGGTGTCTGACTTGGCCAGAGCAACACAAGTTGTATCTCTGCACACTCTCTACCATCAGGAGATGGGGAAGTGAAATGTACAGAACTTTCCTGTGTGTCTGCAGTGACTCTCAGCTAAATCAAGTGAATGTTTGCCCAGGCTCAGTTCTACACTCTCCCTTTAATTATTTGTACAGTTAAAGTGAATGTGAATGCAGGTAAAAGGAGGAAGCAAGCCTAGGTAAATGGCTGGACATGTGTTTCATGCCTGTCCTGTCTTGCCCTTTCCCACAAGTGCATTACTTTGAACCACTTGTGTGTATCTACTGTTCCCATAGGGGAAGCTGCAGATCAAGAGTGGTGTAAAAAGGAGGAAAAAAAAAAGGGAAGAAAAAGCTGAACATAGGCTGAAGGATATCTCATGTGACATAGAAGGAAACATGTCTGCAACATCCTTGGCTTTATCATAGCTTACATGCCAACTATTACTGCATGATCTAGTACTATTACTTTATGAAAGTGAAGATGTTAGGGCTGGGAGAAAAATCCCAGGTTTTAACTGCACATTCCTAACCATTTCATGTGAATTATCATTGACTTTACTTTTGTTATGTTTTGAGGTTAAACCAGAAACCTCAGAATCTTCAGTCAAGTGCTTTTGCTGTCACTTGAGATTAAAAAAAAACCAAACAAAGTGGAAGTTCACTGAGAAGGCAAAAATGATGAAATTTGTTGAAGAACCCTCAATTAGCTCCAAGGCAATAGATTTAGCTGAAGAAAATAGATAAACTAATGAAGTATCAGATTCCAGATGTTTTGAGTTGTAGCTGTTTGCATAGGTATCCCCATTGTCATAAAAATCTCCAAATTAATGATGTCATTAAAAGTGATGATACATGGCCTTCATGCATGCTAGGGAACTTTTCCAACTCAAATTCAGGATCTCCAGAGAATGTGTTTGTACTGGAAACTGCTGCTGCAACATCAAGGCCCTCAAAGTTTTATCAGCTTTTGGTATTAACTTAAGTTTCCTCATTATACTAAGAATGCTAAATTAAAAAATTAAATAGCTATCCAACACAAACAATGAGATTCTAGCTTTTAATATAGATTTATAAGGCAGGATGGAAGCCCATCAGAAGTACAATCTAGATACGAGAATTTAAGTCCATTTTTCCTGGGAAAAAGAAAGCTGTACAAATACCAGGCAGTTAGCTAGTTATTTATCAGCTAAATAATTTTTTATGGTCTCCACTAGAAGGAAAACTTTGTTTCATATGAGACAGTCCTAGACACTGAACTTTCAAAAGAGGTAGTACTGGAACTAATGCAATTTAAGAGACAGTAAGGCACCAAGTTCAGAGAGGTCATCCCTAAAGTCTGAAGAAATTTGAGAAGTGGCTGAACTCCTCATAGTATATATAAAGAAACTCCATAAAAGTAGAAAATAAGCATTAAAAGGTACTATAGAATCAAAACTACTAAGAAAGAGTTTATTCAGTACTTGTATTCGTTTTTGAGCCATGTTGATGATCTAAAATTTTGATTCTGCCCTTTGTACAGATAAAGGGTGGTGGTGGTAAATTACAGCAGTGCTGCTGAAAATAGCAAAAGGACTTGATCTCTGATTTGTAGAGATGACACACTGTAAGACAGTCCTCTGGGGTGACCACTGCACATGATTACTGTAGCCTGTGAACATGATACCAGGTACCTGAAGTTTCAGGAGACAGGACCTAGGATTTTATTTTTTAACAGGTTTTGACCTTAGAGTCTGGCCTAAGCAGTTACTAGGGGTTAGAAGCTGCAGTAGTTATCAACAAAATTAAGTCATTGCAAAGGATCTAACGTTGGCTGTTGCCAGAGAGTGGATTCTGGACAGGACAGATTCCAGTTGAGACAGCACTGCAATTCCTGTATGACTTCTGTATCCATACTGGACTTAACAGACCCATTTTCATATTATCTTCTGTTGATAATGTGGAAGTTACTAATCACTTCCATAGCACAAATTCTAATTTTTTTGACATTGAGATCTGTCATGACATTTTAAAGGCTACTGAGACTTTGCAGAAGACAGAATCAATTTTATCTCATGTTTGGTATCACAGGAGTTCCAAGGCACTTAAACGTGGATCGCATAAAGGAAGACTTGATGAAAATTGAAGATGTTTATTCTATAGAAGATTTAAATGTTTGGTCTCTCACTGCAGGAAAAACAACTGCCATAGTCCATTTGCAACTAGGTAAGCTGCTGGATAGCATAATTCTAAATTAAATCCAAGTGTAGGAAAAACCCCACCACTTCCTCTGCATATTGTTATTTAAGTTGAACCAAGAAATATCATTCTGGGGAAAGAATATCTACTAACTCTGGATTTGTACAGCAAGGAATAGAATACCTTGGCCCAGAAACACATGGTGTAAATGAAAATTGTGCAAATAAAATAGATTCATACCAAAATACCTAATGCAGATTCTTTGGGTAGAGAAAAAAAAAGCAACACAAAATTTCGCCTCAGAAATTTTCTTACATGTTTAGGGAAAGAAATGGTGAAGTTCTAATGTGGATCAATCTAACATATGAAAAAGAAATTTTTTGCCAAAACATGTGCTGATTCAGACATCTAACTATACTATGAATATCAGTTCTTAGTAAGAAAGCTCAGGTTTTTGGGGGGCAGGTGTCAGACACACACAGAGTTCTGTCAAGAGAGGTGTAAAATAATAAAGAGAGAGTACACAGTGACCACAAGAACAATATTAAATTAATAAATGAGTGGAGCAAAAATTTTTCTCATTGACGACACTGTGACAAGTTTGAGAACATCTGGATTGCCCAGGTTTCTTACGGAGTGAATTTATTACTTATTTTCTTAATTTTCCAGTTCCTGGTAGTTCATCTAAATGGGAGGATGTTCAGTCCAAGGCTCGACAACTGCTGCTGAACACATTTGGAATGTACAAGTGCTCTGTCCAGCTTCAGAGTTACAAACAGGAAATGAGCAAAACCTGCGCGAGTTGTCAGAGTTCCAGTGCCTAATTTCGTATGTTTTGGGAACTGCTGCCTTATTCTTTACTTTATGTAGTCAAAGACTGAGAGCAATAAATGCAAAATGAAAATTATCCAATAGTAACCATTAATATGTGGATTTGTACCATGGGACGTGCAGCAGGGAGAACTGGTGCTGCAAAAACTGCAGTGGTTGCCCTACAGAAAATGTATTTCACTCTCTCCCTTGTACTGGTTTATTCAATTTATTATGATTTTGAGACAAAGCTGTTTTTGGATTATTGTTTACAAACTGGAACATGGCTCTGCAGATACCTCACAAATTACAGTCAGATATTGTCCTTTAATACCACAAAGTACCTGCACTCCAAACGGAGCATCAAGTATTCAGTATTTCAGTCAAAAGTCTCTAATGCTGATCATACCAGGGTTGCACAATATAGCATGATCCCCAAATTCATTATTCAGTATTTTTACAATAGTAATTTTCATGCAGTATCTCAAACTATTAACACACACATGAAGTTGAATTCTTGTGGAATCTGTCTCTTCAGAGATACTGCAAAATACAGAATTTACTGTACCCAGACCAGAAAGTTAGCTTTAATCTGGGCATTCAGAGATCCAGATAGGACGATCCTTGCCCAGACTTCTGGTATTTAACTAGAGACCCAACACTGGACCCAAAGTGTTTTAAGTGATCAGTTATCTTTAATGTATTTTAGAATAGGATTTATACATTAGAAACAGGTTATTTATTTTACAAAGTTTTGACTTGTAAGATGAATTTATTATTAATAATCTTGAATGTCTAAACCATCATTTGATTCACGTTAAAAGGCCAGTTGATTAGCATGCATTCTAATTGTAATTAATAAATGTCCTGTAATTGATCATTTTTCCATTACTGTTTTGTTTTAAAAGAAAAGTCAAATGATAGATGTTTGACATGGAAATACTCTCAAATGCCATCTACAGATATGTGCATCTAACAGGAAAGTGGGGAGCAGAAGTTTTAGAGATGCACAATTCCATCCATCACAATCTCTGACCTTTTCATCTTTGCTTTGAGCACAGCATGGCAGCATCCTGACAGGAATGCCACTGCAATAGCAGTTCCCACTACTTAGCTTATGAATAAAGCAAAATCCAAGCAAGCTCATTAACCTAATGGTGTTGGACAACACTATCATAACAACCTACAGTGGCAGAAAGGCCCTTTTGTATTTACAGAGAGGAGGCAACCTGAAAAGACTCTGTGTTCATCTGGACAGCTCAGAGTCCAAGAAGTGGAACTGTTGGGCCTCACTGTGGAACCCCTGTATTTTGAATGTACACAAGGTAATAAATCTTGACACTAATGTATCATACACCTACAAGCTCAGAGTTAACCTGCTTCTGAAGTCATTGGCATCGAAGAAGCTAAGAGCAGAAAAAAGATGACCTACGAAGTTCAGAAGATGGGAAGAACTTGGCTTCAAATATTTTTTGCTTATTTTGTACTTTCATCTTTATGCAGAACTTCCACTGACAAGAAAAGTAGCTCTCTGTGTGGATCAGAAAGGAAAATTTTTGCCTGGTTAAGGTTATTGTGATACTCAGCTGTGAATACTTCAGCTATTGTCTGTTTTAAAATTTGCTAGGGTTTCACATTTTCATCAGGCTGATTTGTATCTGCATTTGGTGGTAACGATCTTGGCTTCTTTTCTTCCCTTTTTGGAGGTAGGGGTCACATGATGAATTTTTATTGATGAAAACTGACAGCACATTGTGAATTTGGACAAAGTGCACAGAACACTGGATTGTGTTTCTATCTGCTTGGGCAAGAAACGGGAACACCCGTGTACAGCATGGGAGCACGTGCAGCTCAAAAGCAGCACCGTGCTTGGGAAGGTGATGCTGCAATACAAACACTCATTAATTAAGCCATATCACAGTTCGTGAAAAATGTGCATCCCATCCTTACAAACTTACTGGCAAAACCACCCCAAACCACAGGTATTTTGCACATACTAATGCTCAAATGGGTTTTAATTAAATTGGGGTTTACAGTTGATGTAATTAGATGTTGAAGTACAGTAGATATGTATTGTATTTGCAGTTTTTTAATAATTTACTATACATTTGTTTAATTGAAGAAAAAAGGTGTGTTGCTTTATTGTGGGTTTTATTAAATCAATTATTAAACTTCACATTGTCTTATAAAATATTTATTTGTATTTCTCTCTCTCGTCATCTTCGAATTCTTACAGCAATCTGATTCTTAGGGCAGCTATGTTTTGAAATGTCTGAACACTCAACTTTTAACTCAGTTTGCAGATGCTACACATAGAATTAATTCTCCGTCTTTAGGCAGAACAATTTAAGACTTGTGATTTCACATGCAATAATTGCACTTTAGAAAATAAAAGCTGACAAAGTATGGTGAAGGATCACCATAAAGCAACTGGCAAAACATTCCTGAAACCCTACATACACCCTTGAGGGGCCCTTGTTACCAAAGTCTGTAGACTGGAAGTTCAGAGAAAAGGCAACAGAAGATGAAATGAGAATAAAAAAGAAAAGAATCAGTAAGTTTTTATAGATACTTCAAGATAATTTTCAGTATCAGCTTAGAGAAAAGGGACATTATTTTAAATAAGCTCTTATGTCTTTCCAAGCCAGATTATTTCATGTGGCTAAGATAGTTTACGCACAAATCCTCTGCCTGAAATGAAAATGCATATACTTGACAGGACTTCTTTCGCAGCAAAAGGCTTGAAAGATCTGAGCAGGTTTCCACAACTACTATCCCTGGTTTCCAGAGCTGTGCTGGAATGCTCTTGCTGACTGAACAGATGAAATCCCAAAAAAATTCTGCCACTTCTGAAAGTCCACATTGGGAGGTTTTTCCTTTCTGAATCTGTGATTGTCACCCATCCTTTTCTGAAGCACAGATACAGTTTTGATGACAACCTACTCATATGAGTCAATAAAACATTTTCATATGAGTAGACTGCAAACCCTCACATCCCACTCTTCCTTTCTGAAGTGTTCTTATCCCAAGAAGAAAATTATCAGAAACATATTTGTTTCTGAATGTTTTCCTTGCTCAATTATGTGTTTTGGTTTTTGTTTTTAATTGTGTTGACATTTTGTCTTTTCAATACCAGCAGCATTTCTTTCTTCACCAGCAGAATTACCATTTAAAATGTCACACTTGAATCTGGTCTTCAATTATCTTACCACTGTACATATCTGCTATTTCTTGCAGAAGCACTCCCAAGTGGCAGAGTGACTCAGAAAAGCAGTGGGCTGGCATTTAAAAGTAATTTTCTGACACAGAACCAAAAACCCCAAAGGACACCCATCAAATAATGAGTGGCAAGGATTTTGTTCAGGTATTTTGGTGGGATCTCATGAGGACACTGCACTGATGCTGCACAGGGCAGGGCTGTTAAAGCATTATTTCTCTCTACAAATAACTACAAGAGAGTAATAAACAAAGATGGGCAGTTGGGTAAAAGACATGGTACATACTGCAGCAGCTTCCTAGTCCTATAAACTAATCCATTGCCAGAGAAGAAGTTCCCTTGGGATCTCAAGCATAGGGGACAATCTCCTGGAAATATCCAGCTCATTTCCCTCTATCCATCCAAAATGGCATTGCTGAGGTCTTTTTTCTTGCTGGCTGCTCCAAACACATTCAGTTTTGCAGGAGCTAGCACAGCTAGCACAAGTGGCATGTTTCACCAGCTCTTTTATGCCACTGCTCTCAGCTTCCCTCTCTGTTTTCTTGCCATATTCTGTCCTCTCCATAGGCTTGCCCTTGCCTGGTCATTTCCTCTTTGATCAATAGATCTTAAAAAAAGCCTTCAGCCACCAAGTTGCTAATTCACAAGAAAGACCTGATCTGAAAGCCTCTATATTCCCTTTCTACCATAAAAAAAGAGAAATTTCCTCCACATTCCCCACCCTTAAGGACCTTCCCAGTTTCACCCCATCCTCCCCTCTGTAACAAATTGTGCTGGGCACTGACAGTCTCTGTGCTCTGGAGCTAGCAAATTCCTCTCTGTTCTACTCTTCTTACTCAATTTTCCACAGCTGAATGCCCTAGGAAGGACCCTACATGCTCTTTCATTCTCTGAAATACCTGACACAACTTTGGAAACTACTGGAATAAATATGGATCCTTTCCATTTACTGCTCTGCAGCCTCCACAGCAATCTGCTCTTAAAACACACATGTACCTGCCTTCTATGTGTACAGCTGTAAAATGATGATATCCTCATCATTATATTTGCTCTCTTGAGTATTTTTGCTCTTTTATCTCTACTTTCCTTTTCACCATTGCTTTTCTCAGTATCACACAGTTTGAAAGTGACCGGTACTAAACATGCAGTACAGAATAACTGCTCTTATTACAGATATGAAGCATTTGCACCTTCTATAGCATCAATTTGTGTAGGGAAAAAAAGCCATTTCATAAGTTAAAGTATAATTTTATCCTTAAGATGACTGCTTCATTGCCTTATTATTATACATGGTAAAAAGGTAAGTAAATATATCAGCCAGTATATGAGGATGCATGAGACCAGTCAGTGCTGTCTGTGCAGAGTGTGTTTTGCGTTGTTTTACATAGTAAACTAAGTACTGATACACACGGGGATTTTTAGTTCAGCTGATGAATAAATAAAAGGACCCAGATGGCAAGCAAACGAAACATTTGCTTTTATCACAGATGCATTAAGAGCACCCAAGTCCCTGCAATCTTCCTATTTCTTTTTCCCAAAGCACACACAAAAAAATTATTTAATAAACCCCTAAATAAACTGATGAAACGTGAACTTATAAAACCAGTTACCCAAGTCTAGTATCTGGCCTTTTAAACTCAAAACAGAATTTTTGAGAAAAACACCGTAAACAGACATTTTCATAGTTATGATGATGATCCATATTTCAACATAGCATACAATTATTCTGTTTTTGTTTTTGGTTTTTTTTATAGGTTTCTAGTGTTCCCGTGTCCAAGCCCGCTGTGAGAAAAAGCCTGATACACCTGTACGGACAAAGACTCCCCTCACCTGGGAGCTTTCCAGGCCGTTCCCGACTTCTCCAGACGATGGCGCACAGCTCCCAGCGTTAACAAAGAGTTGTGTGCAGAGGAGAGCCATGGACATGGAGACTTCCTGCGGGCACGGGAATAAAGGGAATATATTTTGTTACACATTCTAGAAATGTCTCATTAGTAAGTAAAGAGACAACAAAAAAACTCCCAAACACCCCCCGCCCCAACCTAAAATAAACCCCCACCCCAAACCTTCTTTTTTCCCCCCCTAGAAATAACAGAGGGGATTTAACGTTATCATGGATGTAATAAGGAAAAGCACGTACCTACCACAGATCGGCTAATCTATTACTGGGAAGGAGTTTAGATACTTCTTCAAGGCATATACGGGTAAATAACCATGGAATGCGTGCTCCAGTGCCTTCCTCCAGTTACAAACATCTAATAGAAAAAAATCATGAGTAGAAATCAGTTGAGGCTACAGATATCTGAAATGTAATTAGAACAGATTATATTCATTAATGCAAACAGGGTAAGTTATCACACAAGCTCTTTGTTTCTATGAAAATAAGTATTCCTTCTTTGGGGGGCTGAATTTATGCTTCCAGGACAACAGATGCTGCCATCTGAAACATTGCTGACTCTGCCTTTTTGTGAAGAATCAGAGGACACCATCTAATCGAAAACAAAAACTGAGGGAAAAATTTTTGTTTCAAACTAAGCAGGTACAATTATAATGTCAAATATTGTTGTGTTTACACACTGCAATTGCTAGTACAATGGTGGTTTTGGATTTAGTTGAATAGACTTCAGAGAGAGAAAATGCAGATGACAGAGGATGATGAACTCAGAACCACAACTTCCTTCCAGTAAAGTCTTCTTTCATTTCTTCAACCTATTAAGCAATTCTGTATTTTTTAAGCTTCTGCAGAAGACACACCTTAAACTGGAAACAGAAATTACACAACCAGTTACACACTGGTGTCTTTCTTTCTATTTGCTCTAAATAGAACCTAGATGGAAAAAATGAGGATGGTTTTCAAGCAACCTTAGCTTCCTCAACTTGCCACAGAGCGAAGTTCAAGCCATATAATAGAAAATTCAAAGGAAAGTAACTCTCTGCTTATCAAAAGTTAAAGGTTCATGGGCAGTTAGCTGTAAATGAAGATATGTTTTAGATACACTCACTTGTGAATAGCTGTGCAGGACATCTCGTTACGTTAACTCTATTAACTGTCTTTGTAAAGCAGCTCTGAAAGCAGAATATTTTTCTCACACAGACTTACTACATTTGAGATTTTCTGAGGAGAGGATCAAGAGAAGAGGTAGTTCCTAATTTTAGCTGTCAGATTTAGAAGGAAGCTGTTCACGGAGTTGGAGTAATAACAAAATTAAATCCTAATAATTAGCCCACCACCGGCTATGGCTAAGCAGAGGTATTCATACTGCAGGGCTGTTTGCTTGGATTTTGTTTTTATTTTTTAAGAGATCATATGTTGTTTATGATAAAAGGTGTGTTTGTGTACAAAAAAAGAAAGGAGGGAAGAAAACATAAAGGCAGATCATGTGGGTTCTGCAGATAGCAACTGGGAAACATTAGACTCCATTACATTACCATGCAACCAAGTATGGCACATCCTGTATCTGCACCAAATTGTGGTGGTCAGAAATGAAGTCAATACCAATTTCCTTTGCAGACTGCAGCATTAATTGATCTGTTGTGCAGTTCAACTAAGGCATCTGATGGTTTTACAGTCATTTTTCTCTTAAACAAGGTATGTTTTACCTGCCTAGCCTACACCACAGACTTTCATTACTGTACGAAAAAAAGAACATTGGAATGTTGCCCCCATCTCCTTTCTTTGTTGGGTTGCCATATGTTGTTTTATCTGTTTAGTGAAGAAGAAAAAAGCCCAGTAAGTAAAGAACTTCTCTTAGCTTTTGCTTTTTGAAACTAATTACACTTTGCTTCAACAAATCTATTGCAGCTACAGCAATACCCCTATTCCTTAAGGAATGCATGCTACACCTGTGGCACTGCCAGCCAGACAGCTGTGAGGACTTCTAGGAGCAGATAGGAAGATCAAACTTTTTGGTTCTTTATTGAGGGAATCCATCTCTGACTTTGATGGTAATTTTTGTTTACTGCAAAGGGTGTACACCTGTGCCCTTTACACCTACCCAGAAGTGACACCCTCAACAGTATATGCTCAAACTTCCTTGTAACACCCTGTTTTGTGTAGTGTGAAAGCTTCCTCTTTGAACTAATACAAATACAGGAACTTGAGCAGAGACATGCCAGTTCTTAAATGTTTTAACTTTTCTAAAGAGAGAGAATTTTCAAAAAACACATATTAGTACATATACACAACCACTACAATTTTTACTGAATTAATTCCATGCCTCCCTGAAATCGGTATAAAAACATTCACCTAACTTCAAACTAATGTTTTTTCATCTACTTTGTACAACACGCTATTGTAACACTAAAAGCATGACCATGAGTTTGGCAATGACCAGAACTGCAAATCATTATCACTAGGATTTCTGCTTTTGGGAGTAAAGTGGATACTGCAGTCTTGAAGACATTAATTTTTTCTGACCATAGCATGTTTAATTCAAAGCATTTCCCAAGAAGAAAACTTAACACAGTAATGGCAGCATAATGCTAACATATTTAAAAATGCTAACAGCACAGGCAGCATAGTGCTAAGAATCTCGAAAAATATTTAGGCTTTACTGAATTTTAGAAGTCACCTCAGAAGGGAAAGATGCATCATTAAATGAAACAGTTTAACAGCTTCAATAAAAAACCAACTTTCCATTTGTTTTAATGTAGTGAATCAGTGATTTATTAGCAGTGGATGACTTTGCTTTTCTTTGGCAAATTGATAAGGTTTTTCTGTTACTACCAGGGATCAGGACTTTTTGCATTTACTTCCTTGTTTGTGCAGCAGCAGCAGATAAAGGATGGTGTTTATTAGTTACCTGCCTACTGGAAATACATTTAATTCAGTTAAAGAAGTGATACCCAAAAGGAGATCAAGAATGTGATAATTTTGCCAAAGCTTGAACACATTTATTTATATGAAAGAAGTTTTTCAGACTTGTGTGGCTTTCTGACCTCTCAGCTAATACAGAACCTCGCAATGAAAAATTCACATAGGATACAATACTGAACCAGGAAGGGAAAGAACTCCCAGTTTTCACTAACATTGTGCTGTTGACAATCTCTGTTATAATCTAGTAGGGGGGTGAGTGTTCCCCATTTACACCTCACACCATGCACCAGTACTTTCTGAAGACAAAATACAGTTCTGTGCAAAAGGCTGATGCAGCCCACAGTCCACCTCTGGAGTACCAGAACAGACGGGTCTCATGCCAAATACTGTACAAATGAGTAAAATGACAGAAAATGGCTTGAAAACCAAAGAGTTCTTCAGAACTGTAACTGTAAAGTGAGATGCAGGCAGCTCTACCTTGTGATTTAGCATGCTTTAATGATTTAAGCAATGCTGACAGGATTGCTACAGAGCTCTGGTCCCCACAGTCCATTTTTGGTGCTGTATCCTAAAGACTTAGCCTCCAGAGTCTGTAGATACTCAGTTTACCATCATCTGGTAACAGCAATGTCTGTGCAGAATTCCCATACCCTTCAGCAGGGAATTCTGATTATAAAATCAATGGCTGTGATAAAAGTCCCAAGTTCAAGAGCTATCATCTCCTTCCCCCACTTCAGCAACACTTGGGGTCAGTGAAGTCAGCAAATCTGGCAGAGTGAGTGCTAAGGGAGTTTGAGCTTACAGAAATTATGTCTTCTAATTACTCAGAAAATACACAAATGAAAAAAAGCAGTTTCACAGCTTCTGCCTGGACTAGCACTATCAGAGTCTGCCAGGCCACAGGAATCACGATAATTTATAGTGCTCAGGATTAAAAACTGCCAGACCACCTCAAGTTTGGAGGAAGGAATGGAAACTTCATGGAAACATGAAGGAATTATTTTACCATTTACCTGCAAAGAAACAACCAGATGAACAGAATTTCTGTAACAGAACAGCCCTTACTCAAAACAAAAGGTATCTAGATAGAAGTGGGTGAGCAAGAGCCTTCCATAATATTATTAGCAGATACTTATTTTTCTACAGCAGCATAATTTAGAGAGAGCTTTCAGTGGAATGGACCCTACATACCAACATGTTAATTTGTCAACAAATTCAAAGAAAAACTGCAAATGTTTTTGTGTGAGTCTATTGAAAGATAATGCATGCTTATGTCTATGGCCCAAATTTGTGCTTCATTTTTTTAAAAAATGGAAAGACAATTTTAAAGTACTTTTGTTATTTATGCATATAATGAAAATACACAGATTTCTTCTTGAAATGTTTACAGTCTATGTAACCTTACTGTTATTAGTAAGACTCCTCTTTTTTTCCCCCATGATGCATTTACTACAATCTATCAGCATAAATAAAGCAAAGCAGAAGAGGAAAGAGGGAGAAGGAAAGCAAACATTACAAGCAGGGCCTTCTCTGCTTAATTTCTTAGTTTAAACCACCAGCCTGACTATATTTTGATCTCATTTGACGTGTAACTTTCTAGAACACAGCGCAATAAACAGTAGTAGTAGTAGAAATAAATTAGGCCAAGAAAAATTTAAGTTTTTCTGATGTGTTTGATGGGTGAGACAGAAAGAGATTTGGCAATGAGAAAGTATGTGCCAACAAGGGAAAAAAGAAATGAGTCTCAATAGAAAATAGGGAGGAGGATGTAAGTGGCAGCAAGCAAGTCATACCAGAGTCTAGAAATATTCTGTATCAAATATTTCAAGTTGAAGTGATTTTTCTACTGCTTGACAGCCAGTGAAAGTGGAAGCACATCTATCTGAATTTTAACAGATGTTCACAAGTAATTTTTAAACCTTATGGAAAGAAGGTCACAAAAGTGACTTGCTTTATCTTAAAAATATTGCATGATGAAGTCCAAGTTATTTATACAGACCTTGTAGGGAACATTTCACACTGTCAGAGCTTGGCCATGAGCAGCAGAAATGGCACTGTCAGGCAGGACAGGAGCACACCTGCCAGCCCAGCACCCCAGCCCTGGCTGTCACTGCTGCTGCTGCACAGCCTGGCCTGTTCATGGGGCTCCACACACAGAGCCACCAGCCAGGACACCCCAGACACCTCCAGGGACTCTGGACACAGCCTGTGCAGTGTCACAATCCCTGAATGGAGGACGCAGAGCTGGCCTGATGCACCAGGCCAAACCTTGGAAGTCCTAAACAACATGAAACCCTTTTTCATGCCCCCACTGCTAAGAGACAAGGGTTTATTTAAACTAATTTGGTAACCTGGCAATGAAGGCCAGTACTGGCTTATATCCTGATACTCAAACTGTCTCTTGGGCTCCCAACTAGGCCCCTGCCACCCCCACTGTTACACCTTGTTCACATGGCCCTCAGTCCCCACACAGGCACTGTGTGCAGGACAGCTCTCCCTCTTTGGGGTGAAATTTGTCTCAGGCCCTGGGCTCCCCATGCTGTGAGGGGCCCTCACACATCCTGGGTGAGCCCGGAAAAAGGGCAGCACCTCTCCAGCAACTT
Source organism: Monarcha castaneiventris obscurior (assembly GCA_026261815.1). NCBI lineage: Eukaryota > Metazoa > Chordata > Aves > Passeriformes > Monarchidae > Monarcha > Monarcha castaneiventris. Next base: position 2,814,446 of record JAMPIT010000434.1, on the reverse strand, counting down.
CTCGGGCGAGAATGTATACACAACAAAATTATCTAAAAGTAAAAGATAATGAAACCAAATTCCTCATTAATCTGGGCAAGGTCCAGCATAAACAGGGCTGGTACAGCCTCGGTGAGGGATGTGTGATCTTTGGTCAGGGCGAGGCACACAGGCTTTGGAAGGTGCTTTGGATGCGGTGTCAGCTCACGGCCTCGCAGGTGCCCTTCCTGTGCCAGCTGCTTCCCGATGGAGAGAGCTCTGGGCAAAGAAGCTGCCTGCTCCCTGTTCACATCAGCACCTGAAGGGCAACACTCACCATGTCCAACCACAGTGCCCAAGGCCAGGCCAGCAGTATTGCTTTTATTTCCATTTCGGTTACACTTTTTATGGGATTTCATTGTCCGTGTGCTCCCTATGGCAGGGATGTGCTGGACAGCAAAGGCTTCAGACAGCAAATGAAAACTGTGCCATGTTTGTTTAATCTGAAAGCTTTTTTGGGAAGTGTCCAACACCAAATATTGGCTGGATTCAGTGAATCGTTCCTATTACTCTTGTTTGTTTTCCACAGGTAGTCCTAGGTTCAACCACCCTCTGCTCTGAGGCAGACAACTGCAGGATGAACCATTTCCTTCAACAGTTGCATCAGGCCGCTCTGTAAGTCACTATTTTTTGCAGAAAACCCACACACCAGTGAAGTAACCACAGAGTGCAGAACTACACTAATAGCACCTTGTGGCAGAGAAATGAGGGGGGTCAAAAGGAGAAATGGTGACACTGGGGCTATCACATGCAAAGAAATCAAAAAACTCAGCACAGCTCTCTGATAACCACAGCACCACAAGATCTGCAGTTTGAAGGCCTTTAAGTGCTACTGTAGTAACAAAAAATAGACTACTTAGAAAAAGTTAGAAAAGCTTGGCCATAGATTCTAATGATGCATTTCTAATAGTGATTGTAACTACTAAAATACATTTCTAATGGTTTCTAACCTATATTTGAAACTCTAACAAGCTAGTGAGCATTTTTATTAAACTTTGTAGGTAATATGAAATTCGGAAGTGATATAGTTCCATGGAAACATACTAATTAGAATGACCAACGATAGTAATTGTTAACAAAAAAAAGCCAAAACCAACCAAAAAACCCAAACCAAAACCAAGAACAGAGCAGAGTAGGAGACAAATGGGAGAGAACAGACAAACGGAGAGAAATAAGAAAGTTGTTGAATTGTTTCAATAGCCTCTAAATTGTCCATGGAATAAAAACTCATGAGTTTGCACAGCACAGATCAGGGAAGTCTTACTGTTCTCATAAACATCAGCTCATAAAATTCAGCCAATTGAATCTTTACTGCTTGTGGAACAAGGAAATAATTTGCATATTGTTTTATAGATTTATACGGAGGAGCTGAGCAGGGAGATACAGTAATTGCCCTTGGTGTACTCTACTTTTAAGAAAAAATCCTCCTCTATGCAGGAGACAGATTTTTAGGGACAGTCAGAGATGACACAAACCCCCAAGAACTTTAACAATATTCATAATCTTTTTGAATTGCAGAAAAATCTTTTGATTTCTTATATTGCTTGAAAATCCTCCCCCAAAAAATCTATATTAATAAAGAAAAACAGAACAGCTAACAAAGCAAAACAGTTTATTACCAGAGCTGTTATGCTTCAGGACAGGATAAGAGAAACAACCTGTGACTGACAGCAGTCACATTGCTTAATGTGCTACTGGAAACATCACTGAAATGTGGCTAAATACAAAAATTAACTAAAAATTACTTACACTTATTTCCTCAATGTTGACAGATACTTAGGTCACAGTATTTGCTGACCAAACAAGTGACTTACTGAAGAACAAACTCCTTAAATTAATGCATCAACTCAGAGCACAGCACTTTGTTTTAGGTACAGTCCAGTAGAAATATGGGAATACAGAGAAATATTTTAAAATGTTTTCTGTTTTAAAATCCTTAAAACTTGTATTCCTCAGAGCACTGTATTTTTGTGGTTCTATGCTATCCCATCTTCTTGTAATGTCATTCCTTAAAATGAAAGCTAAGGACTTATTCTGAAGACTAGTAGTTCCTCTCATTCTAAAACATAAATGCTGCTGAGTCATCCTTACTTGATAAACAAATATTTATGCAACGTTTAAACAATTTTTTTCCTCAGTGGAAGAAAACATAAAGCTTCTGAAGCCAAACTACCTGGGAATTCAGGAGACAGCTTTTCTAACTGAAGTTTGTCTTTGCTGCAGCAGAGTAACCTAAAGCACTTGACTATTACTCATTTAAGGGGACTTTTTCCAATTAGCAGTTGTTTCACTTTTGCTTTCTTCCTCACAGAAAGTAATATGAGTTCTGAACATCCATTGTAAAGGAAACTGTGGAATAGATTGAGAAACTGCTCAGAAGAGGGCACATACAGAAAGGATTATTCTGCCATTGGATGCATTTATTGTCTCATGAATTTACTGGGAGCCTGCCCATTACGTTCTTTCCCTGGCCAATCCAAAAGCAAACAGAGGAAGTGTCCCTTCATAGAATCATTTCTAATTTTAATCTGTTAGTTTCTTTTTGATAAAGGAGATATTCCTAACAGCATGTAGAAATCTCTAAAAATATTGTTAATTGTGCAGTACATTGGAGCTTACACTTGAAGAACCTCCCACAAAAAGAAGAAATTAACACTATGTAATTTTGGATAATGCAAGTTTTCTAATTCTAGTAACTTTAAAGAAATTTAATAATGAGCAATATTTAAATACAACAGAAATTACCTTATTTTCATTTCCCTTCTAGCCACACTTAACTCTTAGATTTTTAGGTTCTGAATCTGCAGTCTCAAATACACCCTTAAATAACCTATTGGATTCCTCAGTGGGTAAGTTTCAGTATTTGAAGCAGAACATTAGTTTTGATTTAAACTGTCACCACATCTAATACAGACAAGGAATGCAAGGGTACTTCATGGCCACATATGCTGCCATACAAAGATATCCTCTGGCTATGACTTTGCTCTCTATATAGCACTGAATACTGTATAGAAAGCAAGCAGACCAGGAATCCCAACTTAGAAAGGCTTTTGGGCAATTTACATGAAATGTGTAAATTTAGAATTTATTTTATTAAAAATGAATAAAATGAGAAAACTAATGTATTTTGAAACAAACCCTGAAATTCTACAAAAACTGTGAAGGCTTTTTCGATCCATAACTACCATCTGAATATTCAACAATTTACATCAAATGCCTATTAAAAATTAATATTTTGAGTCAGATTTTTGGACTATTTGGATGCTGTATGCCAGCTTCTAAAAGCAACATGAAACTCCTCATCCAGAGTCCAAAAAAATGTAGGGAGACCCTAAAAATGTAGCAGAAGCATTTCCGCACACTGATTCCAGTAGTCAAGTTTGTGCAGAAGTGATTCCACTAGATTCATAGGGTACCTTTTTCAGGCAACAGAAACTTCTCACTTCGTAAGCTTCTTGACCTTTTCCAGCTCTTCTATAGGTTGCCACTTCTGATTGATTGTTACCAGCTGGAAGAAATGGAAAATATGGAAGTTAGCAAAATCCCAGTGAGCATTTACTCCACTGCCACATCCCCCCATATCATACATCAGCTTACTGATGAAGAAGTTCTAGTGGTTTTACATTTTCCTTTCAGAAATACGCAAATGATAATAATTTATTGAACAAAATCACTTGGATATTAATTAAGTAATAATGCCAAATAATTTTATTTTTCCTTATCCTAGCCCCTCTATTAAATTATTTTTCCTTCAGGCTGCAGTACTCAAACATTCTCACTTTCAGGAACAAGGTAAGGGGAAACAGCACTTCCTCTATACTCCAAATTTCCACTGTTACCAATGGAATTGAGTAAATGGATTTTTGTGGTGGGAATGGACATAGGACAACAACCAGAAGTTCAGCATAAATTCAAGATCAGACCTACAGTGTAACAGCTGAATCCCTATCATTAGGTAATATGGTGAAGACATAAAGTAATGAATTAAGCACTTGTTTCTACTTTTCACTAGATATACATCAGCTTTACACTTGTTTCCTCATTCATATTTTACTAGTTCTTAAGACATTTAAAAGAAGTGATTCATTATGTTGGAAATTTATGCTATTTATACATATATTATACACAAAAACTACCTTCTGAGGCTTGGTAGGATCAATAGTTTCCCATGGTTCTGGGCTGCCAATCTTGTGAATGCTTTAAAAGAAGATAAAACACGTTTTTAAGGTGGGTCCTTGCATATATTTTCATATGAGCAGCCTACTGTCAGTAGAGCTATTCACTTAAGTAAGGATTTCCCTAACACACAAGTTTACAGGTTTGGGCATTCTGGTTTAAAATCTGGGTAGAAATCAGCGTGGCTTGCTTTATTTGCAGCTTCCAAAGCACCAAGCAAGCCAGAACTGTTCACATATCATTGTGAGGGAAGCAAGCTGAAAAATCAAAACTGAATAAAGACACAAAGTGAGGGGATTTTTACCCTGAAAGTTAAAATGCCTATTCCAATCACTTGGAATTAAATAAATAAACTCCCCAAAGCTTGAAGAGCATAGGATTTGGCTCCAATTATTAGCCAAGCCATTGGAATACTATCTTAAGTTAATACTATCAAATGCTGTTCTTTATATACAACTCAATAGCCTGGCTGCAAAATATGTGCATCTCATCTACCTATGTGATTATATGAAATTCTTGGTTAGACCATTTAAAACTTTTAATACCTGAATCAAAGAAAAAATAGAATTATCAAATCAAAAGTCAGGAAATAACTTGGACTACACTCCAAATTAATAAATTTCTTTAATATTTACAATCTGAAGATACTTTAGTCATTACCAATACTCTGGAATATGCACCTGGCTTATTTTTTTATGGTGTAAAACATGATGGTCAAATAACTGGTTGAATAAAAAAAGGTTAGGGTAAGCTCTAAGCAATAAGTTTTTGCTTACATCACATCAGATTTGCGGAATAGGGAATGGACACAAAAAGAGAACGCCCCAATTGCTGCGAAGGAAATTATTCCGGCCAGGGGAATGAGCTGAAAGATAAAATAGAGAAAAGAGCTGAACTTATGTCCCAGCTACAGACCCGCGAGTAGGGGGAGCAAGGATTACACAGAACTAAGGAGGGATTACCTGTTCTATGTACTCTGGTCTATATTACACTGTGCAGCACCTCACTCTTAATATGCGAATTTCACTTTTACCTCTATATTATCCTTCTCCACACTTTTCATACATGAACATTACGCGGGTCCCATTTCCTCGGGAAATCAGCAGCAGCCAGGGCGCAGCCACCCGAACCCTCCTCATCCCTCCCCCGCGGGCGGGTACCACAGCCCCGACCCCTGGGGCAAACTTACTTCTCTTTTCGTTTTAAGCGTGTGCAAGATGCCCCTGTTCATGCTGGCGGCGGCTGCGGAGCGGCTCGGGCGTCTGCGGTCAGCGCTCCTCAAGTGCAGCAGCAGCAGCAGGAGGCGGCTGCGGGCGGTGCCGGCGGCGGCTCCGGGCCGGGCCCGCCCCGCGCTCCTTGGCCCTCAGGGCGCTGAGGGGCACGGGACAGCGCGCCCCGTAGCGGCCGGGAGAGCGGGCCGCGGCCTGTGCCCTCCCTGCCGCCAAGCTTCTCCATTTCTCCTTTTCTTTCCTCTTCTTAAAACAGCGGCCCAAACAGGGTATCTAGGCAAACGCCCAGGTGAGGAAAGAGCCTGCCTCTTCCAGAGCTCGCAGAGGTGCCTACAGTGAGCAAAAGAGCAGCCCAGTGTCGCCATGTCCCCTTGTGCTGCAGCAAAAGCGCAACCACGGCCCAGGCTCCCATCACTTCATTGTGCACCACAGCTCCTGCCACTTCCCAATATCCCTGAATCCAATATTCCTACCAGGGGCAGGCTGGAGGTGCCAGCAGGCGACTCCTGTCCATCTGTTTCCCTCTCCCCTTCTCTCTTTCCCCCAGGAAAGCAGTGAGAAGAAGGAGAGGCTGCCTTTGCTGCATGCGCTGCTCGCTCCCTGCAGCAAGGAACAGAGTGACAGGGCACAATCAGCTCTGCTGCTCCTTCTGGGCAGCAAGTGTGGAAGGTAAGCAGCAGCATCTTCGAGGCAAAGGAGCTGGCAGCATTTCACTGTACCAACTTCCAGGTCCAGCAATTCTAATGCAAACTCTCAAACACCGGAAAGCAAAACAGTTTTCACACTTTTTATCAGCACTGCTGCTGAGAAACCTTTGTGTATTTGGGAAGTTCACAAGCACTGACTATTTGTTGCCACCAAAAATAGCAACAGGATGGTCCTTTCTATAAAATGGTGATGAAAGCCACCAAGTTGTAGCACAGTTGTTTGTATCTGAACCCTTTCCTAGGTTACAATGGCTTCTACTACTGCCTTTTGACCTCCTCAGTCACACCTGCCTTGGAATTTCCTTTTGTGAGCCATCTCACTATAAATCACACTCAGTGCAGTCCCTACTTTGCCTATTAAGAGAAAGAAGTATTTGTCAATGGGCTTACAACTCCTGAACCTCGGATAAAATAAGCAACTATCTTTGACAGTGGTGTATTTTGTTCACAAGCACTTTCACTGGGGAAAGATAAAAAATAATAAAAATCTTCCTACTCTATTAAATTAAAATGCACACTTTACATACATGTAATACCAATTCCCTTAGATCTGGGTATTTTAGAAGGTGACCTACAAAAATGTATTGACAAAGAATGGTTGGGTGGGGAAAGTACTTCTGCAGAAACTGTCATAAAGCAAACTCTCTTTTTCTAAAGAAGAAATTATTATAATTTGATTACATACTTGATATCTGCCTACTCAATCCACATGTTTGTACAGTATGCAGTAACTAATCTAAAATTACTCCCAAAACCCCTGACTTCCAAACCTACACCAAGGAGTTAAGCACTGACAACCTTTTCACTGCCACTGTATTTTGGAATCTGCTTGTAAGAAAGTAAGCCTGTAGGTAGGCACATAAAAAACACCTTACATTTTATATAGAATAGGACTTACTTCCTCCTATTTAATTTCCTGAAAGCTTTTCTATTTCTTAAATATTTGCTGTCTTTGGAGACTTCACATTTTAAATTTTCTTATTATGCCATTTTTGTACCTAAAAGCAGGAAATCTACAATAACACTAAGCTGTTCCACAGTGTTTTATCTAAGTATCCCAATTACTTGCTTCATCAGATGTAAACCTACCCAAAGCAAACAAGATTTTAATTTATTATTCATTATTGAAATTACAGAACTTTTCACAAGTGAAACTTTACTGTATTTCACACACCCTGAAAACTACAGTAAGTACAGTATTAAAAAGCAGGAAAGATGCAAACCTTTTAAAAAATCTTTGTAATATATTTAAAAATACTTATGCCACTCCTTTCTAGATTCAAGAGGCTAATTCTTGATTAGAGAATTTTTCATAAAATTCCAAGTCTTTTATGTTTAAAGATGGTTTTACAGTCTTCAATGATTTCACAAAATGTTCCTGTTTTACAGCAGTTGCTTCAAGTCCATTCTCTTGCAATGCCAATAATGCAGCCTTTAAAAGAAAAAAAACCAACTTAAAGTCCTTACCATGTTTTGAATTGCAAAGAACACTGTAAGTATTCTACAATATTTTACAAGGAACAAAATATTAGTTAAAGCATCTGAAAACAGCATTGTATAACTTAACAGTTATTAAACAACAGATAAAGATCCAAGTAAGGTTATCGTAACTTTTTAATTCTCTTTATCTGTGTGGATTAGACAATACATCTTTTATCACTTATATATTTGGATTTTCTTACTAGTCTTCCATCTTTTATACAACTCAACTCAAATTCTGGATTTCTCTTTTCATTTTTTTCTCTCTAGCCTTGACACTACCTGCTAATTTCAGCCTGCAGTACAGAGAATACAATTCACCTAGATGTTAGAGAGGGCCACATGAAATAAAGGGTAGTACAGTTCCTCAAGTTTTAGTAAATTACCACAGACAGACTTTATTTTTATTTGGCTTTTTTATTTAAAGCAAGAACTCTTGTTCAGTTCTTCTGTTTTACTTACTTTCTTTGTATTTTCAATGCAAACTGTGAAAGAACCTGTACTTCAAATGGCTTGGTAACATCTATGAGTTAGCTCTCTTTTTTCATTCAAAGTTGTTATTTAGAGTCTATTTCACAGATGAACCAGGAATATTTCTTACCTCCTTGCACAGATTTTCAATATCAGCTCCAGAGAAGAGGTCTGTTAGGACTGCCACATCTTCTAAGGACACATCAGTATCTAATGGAATTTTTTCAGTGCAGATTTTCAAAATGGAAAGTCTTCCCTGTAAATTGGTGCATATTATATAAGAAAACAAAACCAAACAAACTAAAATTAATCTTTCTCCAAAGCAGTACCAAATTTGAAATTAGAACTAAGGGAAATCCAGAAAAGTACCAAAACTACCTGGTTTTAGTGGAAGAATAAAATGCTGTCAATGGAGATAATGCTCTTTTGGTTGTCTCATATAATTAAGGTCTGTTATTCACAGTTACTCCTTACTACATGAAAACACAGAATTTTAGACTGAACAGGCCTGATTTGGCACGCTTTGGGTCAACTTTTTCTGTGAAGCTCAGGCCAAGTAGCTACACTACCCTCGGAAACAGGGCACAAAAATTATTTGAAGGACAGACAACTTGTTTTGGTATTTCCTGAACTGTAGCTTTATTTTGTAAATATATATTTTCTCTTTTCCATATGCAATACTGTAACTACCTACAGCAGTTAAAATGTTATTGGTGTTTAAAATACAAATATCTTTATTCCTTTTTAAATTTCTTCATTGTAGCTTGAATTTGGTGACTGATCTCCAGTGAAAGACCAATCAATTGTTAAATGTGTTACAGGAATCTGCCCCCTTTGCTCTAAAAGCATGGTGGCAATTAATATCTCTCCCTTTAAAGCCACATGTGAATGTGTAATACCTTCAGATCTGGAGGTGGAATATAGATCATCTTGTCCAGCCTTCCAGGACGGAGTAAGGCATCATCCAACATATCTGGTCTATTTGTTGCAGCAACTACCATGAAATCTTTGTTTAAAGTTTCCTGAAACTCTAGCTGAGTAGGAGATCATATAAACAAATTAGTGCAACGTGGTTGAGACAGATAATATCTAAAGATATAATGAGAAGAGGGGAAGGGCAAAAAGGTAATGTAATTTTTCATGTAGTTATTTTCCCTTCAATACTAATATTTTATCTTTCTTGAGGTAAAAAAATGCCTTGGTGCAGGGCAGACTACATGACAAAGAAGAAATATAATCAGTATCTACCTTGGCAATAAATGAAGATCTTTCTTTGACCAGATTGTAACAAAGAACTTCTATATGCAAAAAATTCAGTATCCTACAATTCTGGAATTGTTTTCCTTATTATTCCCCCAGGGAGTATCATAATAAGAAGAAATTTATATACAAAATAGCTAAATATTAAAAGTTGTGAACAATTCACTGACAAGTGAAGGTACAACTTTTTGTTTAAATAAGTAACTGATCGTAACTGTGCTGCTTTTGTATACATTATGTGTAAGAACTGCAAATTAAGTAGGGGAAGTACTTATAAAAAGTAAGCTCAGGGAGGAACTTGTTCAAGAGTAAAAATCACACACAATCTAAAAAATTATTTTAGTGTCAAGAAAAGGATTTTTGTGACAGAAGATGAACACCAACCAGCAATGCTCATTAGCCTGTGTGGGTATTTTGTTCAAAGTCTCATTGAGGAACAGTGTATGTAAAAACAGTGCGCAGCCTATATACAGTATTTTCCAAAAACTAGCAATTATGGCAGAATAAAAGAGCTTCTTGCATGTTTTTAAGTTTGAGGATTTTAAGTTTAAAATGTGAATGCCAACAACTAAAGTTTTTGAAACAACTGGACAGCATTTCTCATTCCTCCTATACAGAAAAGGGAGCATAAATACCTTTCTTTCCTCGTCAGTTTGTTCCTGGCACTGAGCCTCAAGCTGTAGCTTGCCTCCTCTTCTTTCTGTAACCTTCAGCCCAACCCCATCCAATTCATTGAGAAGGACAGAAAGAACCCGCTCTGAGACACCATGGCCAGTCCTGCAGTGTGCCCGAGATCCCAAGATAGAATCAATCTCATCTAGGAATATTATTGCTGGAGTATTTGCTCTTGCTTGGCGAAAAACCTTTAATAAAGTAAAACATTAATGCCTGCATTCCATCACGTAAGGGGAAAAAAATTCCACTTACATATACTCTGTATTTTACTTAACTTTAAAGGTACATCTGTAATGATTCTTAAGAGCTGTTCTGGCTTACATTTACTATTGGCAAATTCTGTTTCTTATTTACATTATTAAATGAACTGAAAACAAAAGGGCAGAAATACTTCCTAAGTTTAACAGTGGTATAATTTCAGAGATAGATTTTCACTTTATCTACATGTGAATCTGTAAGCCATTTCTATTTTATAATCAGATGAGAGCTCTATCATCTTTTCAAAAACAAAATTTAGGTCTAACTAATACTTTACAAAAATCAAGCAAAAATAAACTACAGACCTTACACAAATTAAAAACTGTACCTGAGACAAAATCTTCTCTGAATCTCCAACGTAAGGTGAGAACAGGTCAGCACCACTTACAGAGAGAAAGGAACAGTGACAACTCGTGGCCACAGCTTTCACCAGCGTGGTTTTGGCACACCCTGATGGCCCATAGAGGAGAATACCCTTGGGATGAGACAGGCCCATCCTGGCAAATGCCTCAGGAAATTTCATGGGCCACTCAATGCTCTGTCAATACATAAAAAAGGCATGAAATTCTTAGTAACAAGTGACCAATAAAACTGCCAAGTACATCCTCTCCTTGATACAAACATTAATTGGAAATCAGGAATTACCTGATTCAGTCTTTCTTCATATACTGCCCCCTGCCTAAAGTTTCCATTTGAAACAGAACTAAAAGCAATCCTGAAGACATAATACCAAGAGCCATCCCTGGATAGATATTCAGGAATGGACAAATTTTCTGGCTACAAGTTAGGTCTTTTCCAGCTACTAAAAACATGCATATTTTCCCATGATATTACCATGCTTGGCAGTGGCATCTTGTGACTGCAAGATTTCTAACTCAAACATTGTAATAACTTAATGTAATGTTTAAAATACACTTATAATCAGGTAATTTGCAAGAGAATTAGTTTTCATTATGCAGCATAATGAAATTAGTTTTAATGCAGCATACAGAATACTGTGGAGCACACACTCATTAGAAATTAGCTGTTTATCTAAATTAATTTAATGCATTACCTGTTTTAACTTTAATTTCACATCTTCAAGACCACCAATTTGCTCCCAAGTCACAGGTTTACACTCTGTTAGTCCAACTGCACTTCGAAAAGAGGATGGTTGAATTTTTTTAAAAGCTTCTTGGAAATCTCCCATGTTAATCATGGTTTCAGTTTCAGCTGAATCCTGAAAAAAGCCCAGATAGAGCATATTAACAATATTTTAATGTAACTTTTAAATGCTGCATTAATATGCAAAACACTTCACATAAAACTAAATACAACTAATAAGGAAGCCAATTCCTGACCTAATGAGCTTAAACACTGCAGGCACAAAAATGCAGCACAGAAATTAATGTTTCAGAGAAAACTACTATTCCCTAAATTATAGCTGCATTACACAGTGGTCTGCTAAATCAGATAGCTGCTTCTGGGGTTAACACACATCAAATCCTACAATCTTCTGAATAGAAGTAAAAAAGTTGCAAAATCCATTTTCACCACACTGAAGAATGTAACACATTTTATCTCAAACAGGCTATAAAATGCCACTGTTAAACCCCAGATGCATTAACAGAACTAAGGTGAGAACTGAAAGCAAACATAACATTAATATTTATAATATGCTTGGTGTGAGCCTTCAACTTGTTGAGCTTTTCAAGTAAAGCTGAGTATAAATGAAGAAAGGGTAGTACAAATATTACTGACACTGTTTTTGACTGATTTGCACCCATACCAAAGAGCTGTGGGACATAGCCTGCATAGCAGCTTCTCTGCAGAGTGCTGTGAGGTCAGCTCCAACATACCCAGCTGTCATTTCTGCCAGCTTAGCCAAATCAACCTCTGCAGAAATGGGCATGTTAGATGTAAGCAACTGCAGGATGGATCTTCTCTGTGTAACTGTTGGGGTCCCAATAACAACCTAAACCAAACAGAATAAACAAAAGTTTTACATAGATCATTTGCTATATTCGTTTATTTTATAGACCTAGGCAAGCAATTTTGTCTCTGCTTTATACTGCCTACTGAAAATTTATATCCCAACCAAAGAGTTTTACAGTAAACCTATTACCAGCACTATACAAATGACAAGTATTTAAAATACCATTTACTTTCCAAGTGAACAGTGTTTGTATAAACAGTTGTTCATAAGACATTGTTAGATAGTGTTTATCAAGTCCCATAACACTGAAATAATAATTTTCTTACATCACAAGCACTAAATTAGATTAATATGATAGGAAAAAATAAAATAGATAAACATTCATACATTATTGAAACCTGGTAAAACATCATTATAAAAATATATCTCAACAATCTATAAATCCTGGAAAATAATGAAAATTGTAATTAAGAAAGCATTAAAGAACTTGATTAAACTGGTGACCTAGGAGTGGGTTTAGACAGAAAAATAAACAATACAAGCACAAGCACTGTGTGTTGTATAACTGCATGTGTTTCTCTACTTTGGACTACTAGGCTAATGGCAGTTTTCCAGAGTAGACCCAACCTCTGTTAATGAAACCAGAACAGAAGTTTTGACACCAGAGGTTACTAGCTCTCTGTCACTATAAACCTTCAAGGAGAGATGTATAAATGTTCAATGTAGGATTTAAATGGGAAAAACCCAATCCTGTAAAGCTAAGCATCTGTAAGCAAACCACCCCCCTCTCAAGATCAGGTCAATTTAATGTCTTTATGACAAAGATGCATAAAAACTCCCCCCGTCCATTTTCAAGTGTCCTGAGTAAAAAAACCCAAAACAAACTTACCCAAAGTGCAGCAAAGACAGAAACAAGACACCCATCTCAAACCTGTAGAATCCCACTATGAAACATGACTACAAGACATGAAAAAAACTCCTTTATTAACAGCTCCCTTCCACCTCAATAAGGAAAGAGAAATGTGAGTGTATGAGTAACAGGGTTTATTTACCTCTCTGTCAAATCTGCCAGGTCTTCTCAGCGCAGGGTCTAAGGCATCAGGCCTGTTTGTTGCAGCCACAATGACCATCTTACCCTCACTCCCTACACCATCCAGCAGCGTCAGCAACTGAGCAACAATACGATCTTCAGGAGCATTGTTTGAACTTCCTCGCTTTGGGCATAAAGCATCAATCTCATCAAAAAAGAGAATGGTTGGGCCCTCGTTTGACATCTCTCTGCCCTTTTCAAAGACTCTTCGCAAATTCTCTTCACCTTCTCCTGGTCTTGAGCCATGGAGGGCTGGGCCACTGATGCCAAACAAGTACGCACCCAGCTCTTTTGCTACTGCTTTTACCACCAGAGTTTTCCCCACACCTGGGGGCCCTATTAGTAGCACTCCATTAGGGACGGAGAGACCCAGCTTCTTAAAAGTTCTTGGAAAGCGAAAAGGCAGATCAATCATTTCTTTCAAAGACTTCCCCACATCATCTAGTCCTGCAATAGAAGTTTTTGCAGTGTCTTCTGACAGATGTCTGTACCATTCTAAAGTGATCACCTCCTTAATTTTTACGCTTGTTTGGGCAGTTACCAATCCAGCTTCCTCCTCCGAAAGGTCTGCAGACAGTATTTCAATATACACCACGGGATTTTCGAGACTTGGGGCAACAGTAACAACGCAATGAAGCGAAACATACACATTTCTTAGCAGTTCTCTGATGGTCTCCTGCAGCAGCGCTCTGGGAGTCGACTTTTTCAGCGCGGCGCTCCTGAGGACCACCCTGAGGGCGGCTTTCCGCAGCTCTCGGCACGGCAGCGGCCGCAGCTGCCCCACGCCCAGCCGGAGGCCGCGCAGCCCCCGCGCCCTCAGCCCCGCCGTGCTGCACATCAGGTCGGCCTGCACGTACCCGTCCGCCAGGTCGTGCCGGGGCCACGCCGTGCACACGCAGCACCCGCCGGGCACCGAGATCCTCAGCGGGGCGCCGATCCTGGCTCCCAGCGAGGAGAGCGCGGCGGGTCCCAAGCGGCACCGCTGGGTGCCCTCATCTCCCGGGTCCAGCGGCAGCAGCTTTAAGGTTGCCGCCTCCATCGCTGCTTCCGCGAGGGAGGGCGGCAGCCCCCCTTGCTCTGTGCGGGCCCGTCCGGCTCCTTACTCACCGCGTCTCGCCCTCCCGCGGGGCTGCCGCTCCGCCGCCGCCCAGCATTCCCGACCCGCGGGCAGGGACCCGACCCGCCGCAATGGAGCGCAGCCGCTCCCGCGCTGCCCGGCGGCCCCGCGCATGCGCCACAGCGGAGCACGCGCGCTGGGCGCCGCCTCAGCTGCCACACGATCGCGGAGTGAGTTCGGCGGGCAGGGAGCTGTGAGGTCGTCGAGTAAAACCCGTGTGCCAACACAATCGTGTCAGCCTGACCCTGGCGCTAAGTGTCATATCCAGTCTTTCTTTAAACACCGTCATGGGTGGTGACTGCTGGGCAGTTAACCTCAATGTCTAATCAGCCTTTTCTGTGAAGAAATTTTTCCTAATGTTCAACCTAAACCTCTGAGGCCTGGTGCGGCTTGAGACTCCTCTCATCCTGGCACTGGTTGTCTGGGAGAAGAGGCCAAGCCCCACCTGGCTATAATCTCCTTTCCGGGTGTTGTAGAGAGTGATAAGGCCTGAGCTTCCTTTTCTCCAGGCTGAGCCCCCTCAGCTCCATCAGCTGCTCCTCACAGGACTTGTGCTCCAGGCCCTTCACCATCTTTGTTGCTCCTCTCTGGACCTGCTCCAGTCCCTCAATGTCCTTCCTGAACTGAGGGGCCCAGAACTGCCCACAGTACTTGGTGTTCACCACCTCCCTCACACCCTGCCTCAGCCACAACCCTGGGCCTTCCCTTTTGAAGGGCTGTCAAAGCAATACCTGTGAGGTGAATGCTATGTACTGGAGACTTCTTACATCCTCATCCCACAGACGAAATGCACTGAGTAAAAAAACAAATTGCCATTCAGCTTGTTCTCCACAGAGCTGGTCATGGTAGGCCTTGTTTGCCACCCTCATTTCTTTGCCCTCTTTTTGTCTCTTCAGCGCCGCTTGCTTATTTGGTGCTTCTTAAACATGTTCCCAAATGTTGGGCTTCCCCATTCCCATGCTCCTGGTCAGTGCTTCCCTTGGCTCAGGGTAGTTCCTCTGTCTTCAGTGGTCAGGATTGAGTCAGCTGTGGGTCCTGGTTAAAAAAGCATGTGTGGAGCCACATGACTGACTTGAGAAGCTGCTGATGCAAGTAATTAAGACCCAGAATATTCATTCAGCATTTGGTAAAACTTTTGTAGTATGTTGCTCTGACAAATGCTTAGTCAACATTTAAGAAAAGTTTTGGTCCACCACCTTCGTAGATTGTGCCATGGATTGTGCAGTACTTTTATAAAAACCTTCCAGGATGTCTGTCAGCACTGTTTGCTACAAGATAAAATTTAGTGTGTGCATAGATTTATTCTTGCAAGTAGCTTTGTTTTAAATAAAGTCACTCATGCGCTGAATACACACAGACTCTGAGACCACAGACATACAAGAATGGGGATTTCAAATGCATGATGCCAGTCAGACACAGCTGTATTCACAGAAAACCCAGAGAAAGTGGTCCACAGCACAACTACAATCTGTCCTGCATTGTATTCTGAAGGCCTCAGGAGGAGCAGCATAGGAAAACCTTTTTAATGGTGTCCTGGTTAATCACATTCCTTACTAAACCAAGGCTGTACACAAAATATTTCGGTAAGCCATGTGAATAAAAGCAGGCAGTGTTAAGAGAACCTGCTCATAATAATGCTAAATGCTGAATAGGAGCTCAGAAGAATGTTGTAGGGCTGCTCAGTGTGAAAACCAGCAAGCCTTCTCTTTAAGCCTAATTATGTGCAAAAGGGCCTGTAATACATTTCCTTTCAATTCATGACCAGATTTTCTCATTTCAGTGTTTATTTTCTATTCCTCTACTCCTGGATATCTACTTAATCTTTCTTTTCATAGCACAGTTTTGTACTGCACATGTATGCAAATGTTTATATGGAATATGCTTACATGGAATATGTGCACTTACTCGGTGTTTGGTGTAGGCCATGCTAATGTCTGTCCAGAGAATGTACAGACAAAAGATTATAAGGAGCTTTCATTCCAAGAAGGCGAATGTATTTTCAAGCCAATGTCTTATAAACACATTCTCTTGTTTTATTTCTTTCCATCAAAGGTTCTCATAAACACGAGTGCCCTCGAGTACGAACGCGATTAAACAAAAAACATACTCTGTTTAAAATGGCACATTTGTGTTTCAGAGTTTCCAGCTTTAAGTGGAAGACCCTCTGCTTGGTTTCAGAAAGTTGTGTTTAGGAAAGAAAAGTATGGAAAATTGGATTATTGCAATGGGCTCTGTCGTTTATATTCATATATAGGGGTTCCTTCTAACAGACTTATTGTAACATCTGGAAAATCTGATTTCTTATAAGGAAAACACCTGCAAATCTAATTTTAAGTAACAAAGTAACAAAAATTGGTGTCCAACATAAAAACTTTGCTATTGTTGCTTGATGAGCACATTTCAGTCAATTTTAACTTAAACTTCTTTAAGTTTTTGCTGTAGTTTATTGCTGTAATACTGATTATTTAATTATAAGACACTGATACTTCAGGTTTTTTTAGTATAGTGAAGTGAAGCCCCCCAAAAACCAGTATGTCCTATTGAAAGTGCACAGGATTGGCTTTTCTTCAACAAATTGTTGGATCACATATATATTATTTATATATTTTAATAGAAAACTTTGCTGAGTGACATCGCTCTGATTTTAAATGCATATTTTTTAGTAGCCATGCTCCTGAATAAGTCACAGACCCCAAAATTTACAGTGACAACGTGAAAAAAAATGCTCAACCAATAATCTAGTTTAAATTGACAAAAAAAAGAAAGTAATGTTTTAAACAGTTTTCTCACCATTCACTAGATGGCAGCTGATCTTCAAGAATGGCTGTATTTCTCCTTTCAGATCTGATAATTTGGAGGGAGTAGTCATCAGTTCTTGGAGAAATCAAACATTGTCCAGCATTGTCTCCATTATTAATATGAAACTGAAAAACCAGCACAGTGAGTGTTCAGATAATTTTCAGCTTCGTTACTTTTTCTTGTTGGGCTTGTTGCTCTCTATTTCTGGGGAAGAAAGTTCCTTTTTATTTTTTTTTCATATTTAGTGGGCCAGATTAACTTGTTCTAAAGGACAACATACAATTATTAAAGATTCTAAAAAGAAAGGACAATATTTCGTTGTTCTCTTTTTTTTTTTTTTTAATATATGTATTGGGTTTTGATGGACTAATGTTCAAAATTCCCAATTATTATAACTCATGAAATAAAATAATTGTGTCTTGTTACACTAATTCCCAGCATGCAAAGTAAATAAGATATTAAGCTGTATTTTTTCAGTAGGTTTTACCCTATCTATTATTGGAATGGAAATTTTTATTTTAAATTGACAAATGAACTGTGTTTTTAACATAGTCTTTTTTTCATGGTAGATAGATTTGAAGATGTGGTCTGATTGTTTATTAATCAAATAAGGATAGTTCAAAGTGAGTAGCTGCCATGTATATGCTTTAGGGCAGGATTTTAGTATTTGTGGAGGTTCTTTGACTAAGTATAAATGCTGTATTACACTTAGGCTAGATATTGCACTTTTCAAACACCAGGCTTTATTATGACAAAACTTCATAAATAAATAGTAAAGACATGCTTAGAAAAGGAGTGGAAAGAGCTTTTGTGTGTCTGCATGTCTTTCTGGGAGGGCCACCCTCAATCTGTTTACTTAATTTTCCAGTGAGCATCCAGTCTTGTATCTTTACATGGAAAAAGTTCGCATTAGAGTTAGGAATTTTGGATGGCCAAGGCATATGGGGACTGGAGAGTACTTATCAAAGGACAGTGTTCATGGGAGTTCTCAGGATTGAGGATGTCTGTGTGAGAAGAGAGCTCATGGGGGATTGCTAAAGAACCAGGCTCCTGCTGGTGTCAGAAACTTCTGCACGCTGATATTGTTGGAAACCAGGAGTGTGTAAGAATGGAAGTGTCACATGTGCTTACTCTTATTGTCTATTTTTGCACTGCTCTCAGTTTTGTCTTTTTAATGGCACATTCTTAAAGCATCACATACTTGTTTCTTAATAGAATGCAAATAAATCTGTACAAGAATTGGTTTCAGGCACACAGAATGTTAGGGACATGTTTTGTATTCACATTTTCCCTCTTAGAAAATCCCACATAGCAGTTATACAGATTAGTGTATGGTTTATATGTAGAATGGTCTTGCAGCTTTCTAGGGCTTTTCCCAGTGTTTTCTAGGAATTTTCCCCAAATGCTTTCAAGGAATTCCCACTGTTGCATCTAGATATTTCCCTTGTGCTTTTAAAGAATTTTCAAGAATTCTTCTTAGGCTTGATAGAAATTTTCATAGTGCTTTCTGAAAGTTTTCGTTCCTTGCTTTGTAGGAATTTCTGCCAATGGTTTCTAGAAATGTTCTATTTTCTCTTCTGCTTTCTAGGGATTTTCTGAGTGTATCCTAGGAGTTTGCCTGGTGTTTGCCCCATATTTTCTAGGAATTTTCCAGATGCATCCAGGAATCCCTTCTATGCTTTCTAGAAAGTGTTTCTAGAAGAATTTCCAGGAATTCTCTCTACTTTGTAGGAACATTCCCACATTCCAGGAATCTACCCAGATCTGTCCAAGTATTCTACCCAGGCACTCTAGGAATCCTTGCCATGCCTGCTTTTTGAGCAGGAGCAAAACATAAAGGCTTTAGGTCTGAAGCTGGTTGTTCAGTAGATCTGTTTTCCCACCTAGAACTTAGCTTGAAAAATGTTTAACAATTTTTTATTACACTTCCCTTCCTCCACACCACAGCTATGTGTTGTACTTTTTTCTCTCCTTTCCTCTAATTCAGATAGGTAGATTTTCTTTTTTATCTTTCTCAGGATTTGTGATAGGCCATGTTGGTTTCTTCAGAGCAACTATTATAGTTTCTTCACACAGTATTCATGTTAGACTATAAGTTAGACTGACTTTTAGAGCAGGAATGTATATGTCATTGAATCTTAACTTAAAAACTCCAGCAAGAGCAGGTAATTTACAGTTTTTATTGATAGGAGTCAATAAAAGACATTAAATTACAAACAAATATTTTTAATATACAGGTAGCACAAGGACTAAATACTAAATTAGCAGATAATTACACTAATTAAGAATAAGATGTATGTGAAGCACCTGTGTTACCCTGGTTAGCATCACCTGCACTCAGGTTTTTATTTTTTCCAGGTACTAGTTTTGCTCACTCTGCTTGGCTTTGGCTCCTAATAATTGTTTTTTATAGTTAGGTTCAATGCCCTTATTCAAAGTATTTTTGTGAAATTTGAAATCCCTTCTCTTTAGAGACTGTAAAATTAGGTAAATGCATTAGCAATTAATCCATTTATGTTATCATGGGAAACAATCAGCTTTTAGGAGGGAGCTCAGTGTTTAATTATATTAGAAAGCCTTTGATGCTCTTGGTTTTGTTTCCTTTTGTTTAATTGCTTTTGTTCCCAAGCCCTCTCAGGGCTCAGAGGGCACTGATGGGCCTTTATTACCCTGACCACATTTACCTGGGTTCCCCACCCACACCTCTGCCCATGAGCCCCAAGCTCTATTTAAGCTCGGGCCTGGACCTTTGTTCTGGGCTGGTCTGAGCTGTAAGGTTGTGTTGTCAGGGCTGTTTCTGGAGTTCCTGATTTGTGTATGGACCTGGTCTTGTTAGCACAGGTTTGTGTGATAGCCTAGACTCTTGGGCATTGTTCCTAGGCCGGTATTGCTTGGGCTTAGGCCTAAGGGTTGTGCTTTGCCATCCTTCTTATCTAATTAAGTTGCTGGTTTTCTTTTTCTTACAGACCTCCTGCTCCTTGCTGCTCGCCAGGTCTGTTTTGGAGCATTGCTGGTGTGTTGATAGGTATGGAGCAATGTCTACGTTGAAACTTTTGCAAGTAGGGACTTTCTTATTTGGGAGCTGTTTCCTTGTAGGGTTTTGTGTTTTACTTGCTTGCTGTCCAAGTTCTCAATAAACCACTGTCAGTTGGTATGGGTGTCTGAAGCTATTAGAGCTTTTGAGTAGTTACCACATACTGTCATCTCCTGTAACTTATTGTTGTGGAGTCCTGTTTGCATACCTTTATTCACAGTGTAATTATCTAATGGAATGTAGACTATTTCATTTGGTTTTAAAAATAAGAGAACAAACACATTCTAAAAAGTACTTGTGATTAAAGGTTATTATTACTATTTTTGGAGATACCCTGAAACTTGTGTTATTTCCCTAGTGTAGAGTCCTTACAAAGCATGTTAATGTTTGTCATAGCAATTCTTTAGTCTTTTGTTTATGCTTTTATACAAAGGTTGAGGGAAAGTACCAGAAAAAAAGCTTTAATATAATAGTTCATTACTGGGAAGAAATTTTGTTGTGTAAGGGGCATAGCTAGCAGTTGCATCTTGATTGTAATTTTGATTAAATGGATGGAACTATTCTTTACCTATTGTGGAGAGGTGTATGAGCACCTTCAATTTTCTGAGACATCAGAGGTCTTAGTAGTATCTGAGAAATGCTGATTAAGTTGGCAAAATCTGACTTGTAATTTGATACAGATATACCCCATGCAGTGGTAAGTCTTGAATTCTGTTAGTTAAACTATTGTGTTTTCAACTGAGTGTAATGTATTAGTTTTTTCTGCTATAAAAATTGTCTTTCAGGCATCAAATGCAATGCAGTATTAATAGAAGTCACCTGTGCTCTTTGAGAGGAACAAAGAACAAAGTAGACAGGGACTAAGACAGCAAAAAAAGAGTCAGGAATCCTGGAATAGGTTCCATGAGGGTAGGATAAAGTAGGAAAGAGACTATGAAGGGAAAAGCAGGCATTCTTAGACCAGAAACCTGCAATCTCTGTGTCCTTACAGTGATGCATGCATTCCTTATGGAAATGTGAAATGATTCTACAGATATTTTTGAGTTTTTATATATCAGAATAACTGTGTGTTTTGTTCATACTTAGGCACATCTCTTATGCTTTAGTGGGAAAGGTATTTGTGAAACTTTGGAGAGACCATCAGTCCAACTGCTGGTAAGAGTAGTTGTCTTTGAGGGGTATAATAATTTTAGTCTTTGCCTTTGGGAGGGATCCTATGCCTTCAGCATTCCTCTTTCCTAAAACAAATATCTTGGAACATAGTCATGCCCAAATATTGACATGCCTTCCCTTTCGTCATCCCTTAATTAGATTGATTATTCTAAACTTGTATGAATTTTCACTTCAGTGTCTGTGTTTTTGCATTTCTATTTTCAAGCTTTGTCTCATCTATTGATGTTTTACAATATTTAAGGCTACTGGAATGTGTTGCCCTTTGTGCTTCCCACTCCAGTCTTTGATGACTGATCTTGCTGATGTGAGACTGTTATGACTTAACAAAGGAAGTAGGAATGATTTCTATGCTGTCAGAAGAGTTCCATACCTCAGAAAATATTACAATGCAAAATATTTCACAGAATGAAGTCTTTTCTTGTAACGTACTGACTTCCAGTTGCTGGTGGTTAAATAATGTCACCCAAATGCTGTAATGAACAAAAATGGAAGAAAACCATAGCAAGAATTTTCAGGGACTGACTTGCTTTGCTTCTGACTGTGGCAGTTGGAAGGTGTTTATTTTTTTTCTTCTAAAAAGAAGAGATTGAAGATTCACACAGAAGTAATGACTAAGTCATATTTCCAGATGCCTAGGTGTGATATAAAATTCTTTAGACTGGGCATGAATGGAAAGGTGTTCAATTATTGCTCATGCTGCTCCATCTTTAATGTATTTTTTCCCATTTATTCTCTTTCAGAGGGTACCAAGAATGCCAGTTCCTCAGTACTTGGGTTATGTTGCTTAAAATTAATTCCCTGTTACCTTAGCTAATGTTGTGAAAGCTGAATTGAATTTCTTAGCTACCAAAGAAATGGAAGCAAATGTTTAGGTTTGTAAATCAACATTATCAGTGGATATAGAAAATACATTTAAGGCACTGGGAATAACATGACATCTGTTTGTTTGTTTTTCTGGCCTTCAAGAGGGCAAAGCTGAACTTAGAGAGGGATGTTTTCAAGAACAAAGGAGCTACTGCCTGCATGGATAATTTGGAGGCATTGATGACTGAAATGAAGCTTGCAATTCGATTCTTTTGAATTTATTAATTTACTTTACATTCAATTACTTTGAATTTACATCAGTGTTCAGGTGTCACCAAAGGCCATGCCTGTTCTTTTGTAAGAACTGTAGCAGTGTATTACTTTGAAAATTTACTGTGAGAGATTTCTTTTTCCTAATAAGGAAGTATTCTTTTCCTTTAATTTTTTCCTGGTAGAACAATTACAAACTCATCCTGTTTATAATGAGATCAACTTAGTGCTGTGATGCAGATGTCACAATTACACTTTGATCTTAAGTGGCTTTTTTTCATTTGAGTAACTAAGCAACATTCTACTGATGGTGTCTGTTTTGGGACCTTGCCTTTAGGGAGCTGGCTGACTAAATGTGTGCAAAAGATGATTTGATTCAGATACCTACCTTGTTGTTTTAAAATTTCAACCTATGTATTCAGGTAGGCATAGAGTTAGCAAAACTGACAAAGGGGAAGGCTAGAAGTATTTGCAATAGAAATACCTTTTTCTGCAAAGGTTTAAACCTTTTTAACTTGTGCAGTGAATAGTCCCATTGAAGTATCAAGTCAGAAGCTTAAGAATGCTCTTCCAAATTCATGTTCCAGGGATCATTGACAGTGAAAATGTACTATTTGTGCAAACACAAATAGAGACTGATTTTTGTGTTTTAACCTATCAAGCCAACAACATTGATCTTAGGCATAGTTTGTTACGTCACCCAAACTGATGGGGCAACTTCAAAAGTGCCATGAACATCAGTAGCCTGAAGGAAATGTTTTTCCAGAATCTTTTCCCAAAGGAGGTTCTTGTCAAGTATAATTTCATTGTAATTGAAAATTATGATTAAAATTTGTGAAAGATTAAAGTAAATAATTAAAAAATAATAAAGCCACTTGTCAAATTGAATCTTGTTTATGGTAAACAGCTGTTTGTTGCTGTGGTGAATGTAGGTCTCTGAAGCAGTATCAGTGGAATAATTAACCTGCTGAGGCTGGTGGAGCTGCATCCAGTCACAGCAGATTGAATTACAACTTCAAATGTCCTTGTTGTATTTGATGGTTAGCAGAGTATGAATATTTTCCTTTCTAAAATGCAGTTGGCTAAAATTTAGGGTTTTTTTACAAAGGCATAGCTTGACAAGCAGAACCATTGAAATTGTCAATGCATCAATAGAACCATCTTTGGTATCCATCTTGAATAAAACTGATTCTTTAATTTGGAAATTCTTGTTGGCCTGCATTGCAAAGAAAGAAACTATACAACATCTCAATTAATCTCTAAGGAAACTTTTAACTTTTTTCCCCTTTTGTGAATTCTACAAAATCAGAACTTCTGAAATAAATTAGAAATGAAAGTTAGCTTTCCCATGCATCACATTTTAGGTTCCAGAACAGTCATCTGATGAAGCAAGTTGGTATAATCACTTATAGCTGAGTACACTGTTAGTAGTTTTTAGTGCAAGTGTCCAGGAAAATATCCTTAAAGCATATTAACTCATGTGAATTGTGACTAGGGAATTAAACTCATGAGACATATGTGATGGTTCTCTCCCACAGATCTACAAGACTGAAAGTGACTGTTGATTAAATATATCTAAAGATGAATTCTGTCTGAAGACTAATTCTTTCACTCTGAATGTTCTAAGTAGGTCTGGTTCTTGAGCAAATGCTTTCAGAAACCTAAAGATTCTATTTCTGTTTTTCTAATCTGTTATGAAATTCAATATCTCAGTAGAAGCACTTTTCCTCAAGTCATGCAGTATATATTTTACCCACAGTGCTTTGATTCTTAGCTTTTTTTGACTTTATTTTGTCAGCCTTTTTTCAAAGCTGTTAGAGGTTGTACTATTTTTATGACCTTCATTTTCACTTAAGAAAACTAGAGATCAGGCTGTATCTCTTCAAAGCTCTATATTCACTTCATTGAAGCCCAAAGCTACATAAGCCATAGTTGTTTCCTGAGTTTAATGGAAATAAGAGTCTCAGTAATAGCTTGCTTGTAGATTGGAGACAGCCATTGGCTTTATTACCTTTACCACTGCTAGCAAGAGGTTGAGAGTTAAAGTCCAAATTTGTAAAATTCTATTTGCTGCGTTGTGTGTAGACAACTTTTTTCTTAAAAACAGCTCAATAGGGAATCAGTTATCTCCCAGGGAATTAATTTGAAAAATCCCACTAAGTTTTGTGGGAGTTGGATGGAGCCCTGACAGCCAATTTAGGAAAAACTGTACTCTGTACAGAACAGAATGTTACTGTTCAAAGCATATTTGTGTGAAGCTTGCGGAGTTCTGCTGTGGAAGAATCCATGTTAAAATTACTATATGCATTTGTTATCAAATAAATCTCTGCTGATCAAATTATTTTTCATACTAAGAATGCATTTTAAATTATTTGCATTGCTAAAGGCTCTGTTCTAGTCTGAGATTTGAAAGCTAGAATACTTCCAGCTTGGGAAGTCACTAGCAATCACCATTTTCCTTTTCAATTTCTGTCAATGTGTTCTCTTCCTTTGGCTCAATTTTTATCTGAAATATTGCCTTTGCAAAAGAAAATAATCTTGACAAAAGTGCAGACAGGGAGATTGAAGTGATTAAGGTATTTTCATGCACTTGTTTTTGAAGAGGAGCTGAGGACCTGCTGAATTAATCATGTGACATCTGCTTGCTAGAATGACTCTGAGGATGGGAGGGGCGTAAGTGGCTTGTTGGCACAGAGCTATTGCAAGGCTGCCCACCCAGATAGATGGCTATGTTTTTGTTTCATCCCAGGTTTGAGAAAGTGAGTGGATAAATAGTCCCTCAGCTTCAGATTCCCCTTGAATACCTGAAAGGGCACTTAAAAAAAAGAAACGAAATTACAGTAGTCTGAAATTACAGTGGATAATGCATAGTAGAATTATAAGATAAATCAAATGTATGCCCTAAAAGGAAATAGAAAGGATGAGACAACTGAAAATAAAATTTAAAAATTGGAATTTATAGCTGTTGTAGCAGTTAAACTAAAATTAACTTGTAAGAAATTATACTGAATTTAAATGATTCATAAAGTGCCTTTTTGTATGGGCAAGGGAACCTGTGCTGCTTGTGCTGCACTTTGCAGTTCTTTCAGCTGATGTGCCTTCTCTGCACCTGCCTTGCAGTGACATCTGCTGGGAAAAGCAGGAAGCCTTTATTGTAATTACAACAGTTTGGAAAGAAAGTTAATCTGAAATAGTGTAAGTATAGTTTTTCTGAGCATGTATACATTTCCCTATGCAAGAATCTGGTATCATGAAGAGATGTAAATAATATGGAGCATTCCAATACTAAATTTTAAATGAAACTCAAATCAGTTACAGTGGCAGTTTTTTGTTTCTTAGCTACAGCTGTATATATTTACTGACATATTAAGGAATGATTGTAAAATACCCATAAAACTAATTTTACAACTTAAAATATTTTAATTGCCATCTTTATTTATGTCTCAAAGAAATGCTCCCCCCACCCCAAACTTGCAGTTGATATAACCCCATTTTTTTTCTAAAATATATTTTGGTATTTTTTAGTGAACAAATTTTGATCTGTTTCATATCTGTGTAGCTTAATGCAGTGCTTTGAACAAAGAAATCTTCTGTGTTCAGGGATAAATGGGCATTCAGAGGTAGCTTATAGATGACTGAATATACAGTGAGTCTTTCTGGTGTGTGATGGTACTTGTGTGAAGGTAACACCAAAATGATTTGAGAAGTAGGGAAAAATCTAAGTGATGTAAAGGAGAAAGTGCTTTTTTTTTTTTTTTTTTTTTAGGGGAATTTCAGAATGAAAAATGCCATGTTTGGTAGTCAGGCAGTGTATTGAGATGGAGACAAGAATTTGAGTGGTCTCTGTCCTCAAGTAACCTGATGAAGTTATGGTGGTGTTATAAATAGTGGAAATGAATACTTTAAAGGGGGAAATATTGCAGATGATGATAGTTATGAATGCTATGAAGTAACATTATGAAAATACTTTGAATGTGCCTGTTTTTATCTGATGATGTTGTATTTTTTCTGCCTGATGAAAGAGATTAGTAGTACACCCATGGATGATACCCCAGCCCTGTAGGTTTGGGTTTTTCAGCAGCTCAGGGCAGACGTGTTTGTTGCGTGATTTAGCCCCATTAGAGCTTCACTTGAACTGCCTGAAGGTTACATGTGGCTCAAGAACCACAAATTGGCCATGTCTACATTATGTGATCATAATGGAGCTTTCTGGACTTTATATAAACAGATAGCTCTAACTTGCTCCAATTTTTAAAAATGCTTGAGATTTTTTAACAACTGAGGTTGATTTTTCCCATGTTTTCTCTTGAATGCCTTTGAAAACCAATAAAATACATAACAAACCCAGCAAGATGTAAGAAAAATCAAACACTTAATATATTAGGGGAAGAAAAAAGTCTTCTGTCCCTTCTTCCCTGTTTATAGAGAATTTGTGCTTTTTCTTCGGTGTGGGCAAATCTATTGTGCCCATGGCGAGAGCCAAAGTAACTGCTCTTGGCAGCAAGACAGGGGGTTAGGAGTTGGGGTCTCAAAGGTGTAGTGTGAACAAACATGAATGAGTTTTAATCTTAGACAAAACATGTAGAAGTATCATGTTTTCTGTGGTGGGCTGGAGCCCAGTAGAGTGCATGCAATGAAACCCAGGAGCAGTTCTGTGAGCTGTTTCACACAGGCAGTATAAATGTGCATGAATTTCATGAGGAGCCACCTAGCCTCCAAAGCCACAACTTCTTTTAAAAAGCTTATTGTTCATTTTAGGCCTTTGGCTCCCATTGCTGCATTAACAGAGCTTTACACTAACAGTGCCTACTAAATAAAATTATGTTGGCTTAGAGCATATAAATTGACAGGAAACTCAAACAAGCTCCCTTTGTTACTGCTGCAGTGGGATCAGTTATTAGTGTATTTATCTTGCATTATGTAGCTCACCATCATAGAGTTTAATATATCTAACATAATTATTGCAGTGCAAAACACAAATACTGAACTGAATTTATAGTGCAGACTTCCCTTAGGACCTTTCAATGTACATGATGGGGTGCCCTGGATAGGTGGAAAGAGCAGCATTGTTTCTTGTGCAGGAGGCAGGAAAAATACACATATTGAAATACTGAAGTTGGTTGTGCCCCTGCTGTCTGTGGAGATGCTGTGTAAGTGTTGCAAAGCACCACACAAATGACAATCACAGCACAGAGCACTCTTCTGAATGCTATGTTCTGAAACAAATGCTGAAGCTGGCAAGCTTCCAGTTCAAGGCTTTTCTTAAAGTCACCAGTAAAATGTTATCACCTGAGAATGGTGGACAAACACTATGGTACAAATCATGTCAAAACCAAGCTTTCTGACACATCATATTTGAATTTGGGGAATTTGAGCCATTGGTTTTGAGAGAGACATTTAATTGGAAGAAACTCAAGAAATTAGAGAAAGCCATTTTCTTTGATTTTTTTAAAAGGGAGGCAACTGATTTGAAAAGTTGTGTTGCTTTCCATTTTGTTAATGTATAATGGTAATGTAGAGAGATTGACAGCAATTACTTCGGGAGCAAAAACTTGTTTTAGCAAATGATTTCTCAAAAAAAGTTATTTTGTGTGTGCCAGCTTCAAAGAAAGTAATAAAAGTGTAATGGTTATTAGATGTTGGGCTGAGAATTATTATTTTTAAATAAAAAAGTATTGACAATATGCATGTTAGAAATGGAAAAAGCTTACTGTAGCCAAAGAGTTCAAAGAATGCTGGACAAGGTTCTGCAAACTTAGAAGGAGCAGTATATTTATTCAGAAAATAGGCTTGTAGCCTGAATAATTACAGGATTTAGCCCTTTAACCTGTGACTGGGCTGCATGATGAGTGGAAAACTGCTTCTGAGAAATGTCAAGGTTTTTTTAAAATAATAGTGGTAAACTAGTTTGGAAAATATGTGATGTTTGGTATGTTTTTCATAGCAAACTTAAGTTGTGTTCCAAACACTTGGTTGTACGTTAATTAAATGAGAGATGCTTTTTGATGATCTGGAAAATACTAAGTAATTTTATAGAATACTTAATGTCCTTAGGTCTATGCTCAGAATGAACTCTTTTCATCACATAGTATGGGATTTTGTGGAAAGACATAGTCTTTAATGAAAGTGCTACATATTCCTGAAATATTTTCTTATGCTCGTGCTCACTAGTCATGTTTAGTGTTGCAATTTTGCCATAAATTGATAACCAGGTGAACAGCTAAAAATCTGAAGTGTTCATTGGTGACAATAGTGCAGCTAATGACTGAATTTTTAACTACAAGTTTATTTTACCCAGTCTAATAACTGTTCATTTGCATTTTATACTGTTGAGTTAAACATTGGAAATTTCAAGTGGTGTTTCCTCAGTTTTAATTTTGAACACGTTTAGAAAATAATTGTACTGAGAATTAGCTTTAGGTGATTACAAGCCAAGATCTTTTAGTTTATTCAGTTGTCTCTGTGACAGTACCACTCTTGAACAGAGTGCTTAAGGCAACTCTCGTTGTGTACTGCTTTGGTCCTGTGGAGCTACAGTATTTTTCTACCTTATTCTCTTTCAAAAGATAAAACCATCCATATTTTTTTCAATATACATAGCAATTTAGCTGTTAGTGCTTGGCTTTACATGTTTAATTCACCCTTAATATAAATTTATAAGGCAGTTAATGAATTCCTACAAAAATGAGTCACAAACATAGATGTGTGTGGTACAATGCCCACCTTAGAAAGTGCAATGTAATGGTGAAAAAGAAATGAGATAATTCACATCTTGCTGCTCTTGTGATGGTCCTCATCTAACCAAACATTTTATATGTGCATCTGGAAATTTATTTCTAGCTAAACCTGGGTATTTCAGTGTGCTTTAAACAGGGGGAACTTCTAAAAGCTGCACAGCAAACTTCTTGAGAGAGAAGTCCTTTCTCAGCTGTCCTTGAGTTTTAGTGGCTTACATGTGTTTTAGTGAATCATATTTTTCTGGGTTTTATATATAAACTTTTTTAAATAGAGGAGGTTAACACTCACAGCATTACAGTCCACAGTATTAAATTTGTGGTCATTGAAGTCTTTATTTTTATTCATTAAATCAGATATAAAAATAAAACAACGCACCCCATCTTAAATGGTATTTTAGAAGCCCAAGTTTAAACATAAACCAAAATTCCAGCTTTTGTCTTGCAGTGATTGATGTCAAACAATGTATCCACAGAGAATTCACAAAAGTCTTAAATGTGTATTAGCGAGTAGAGTTTGAAACTGTTTTCTAGATGGCCCAGTTTCAGCAGCAGACTAAAATTTGGCCTCTTAGTCACTTGATAGTAACTGTTGTATGGCCAAAGCAGATGGACTGCTTGATGCGCTGCAATTTTTCTTTTCTCTCTGATGTCTTGCCCTTAATCTTTCACCACTTGTACACCACATGCACCGAAGCATCCATCAATGCACTTAGTCATAACCAGATAAGTGAGATGAAAATTCCTGACTTCAGCTCTACTTTATTTGCAAAATTTTTGCTTACAAACAGATGCTGGCGGTTCTTGTTCAAATCTTCTCTTAAAGCATTTTGCCCAGCATACTGTATTAAAATCATGCTGCTGTTATTATTTATATGCATGCAAGTCACACTCTGAGCAGTAATGAAAAGCAGTCCAATCACTTTTGAATTTTGCATGCTGTCATAATTGCAATTATATTCTTTGCATAATGCAAGTGAAATTGGAATAAATAGGATCCTTACTGGGATGAATATTATAGACAGTTTCTATTCCTGTGCTTTTCTTTCTTTTTGAGTGTTCCTTGAGCATCTCGTCTAATGGATTTGACAGAAATAGCAGCACATTCACTTTTTCATTAGCAACAGATTCTTTTATTAAATAGTTTGAAAATTGAATAATACAGAGCTTAGATCCACTGTCCTTATATAGTAAATGATTTGGGGAGTTTTCAGTCTTTAAAGGCAATTTTATGTGTGAATGTGTTTGACCATCCGTCCACACGCATTTGCGGTGTAAGTGCATCTGCCCAGTCAAGACAGAACTTTTTCTTTACAACTCTCTTCTTATTCAGTGCATAAAGATAATGATGGTTTCTCATTTTATTAATTTTAAGTCTTCTATCTCTTTGGTATCTATCTCAGGATTATGACAGATGTGTGATAATCTGAGACTGTAACTCCCTTTCTGGTGAGTCTTTCTCCTCTAGTGAGGAGGTCTGTCTGTTTGAAAGCTGAACTGATGCATGGCTGTTACCATGACTGGAGATTTCTTTCTGTGTTGTCCTGGTCCTCTGTGTGCTTTCATGGCATTTGAACCAGTTTATACATGGCCATGTGTTGTTACTGCTTTACTGGTGAAGGAGTCTCTGGGGTTCAGAAAGGTAGAACCAAAGCAGAATTGCTGATGTCTTACAGTGTTTTATGTGATGCCAAGAAGGTGACTGATCATGGACTTACAGAAATAGAACCTCAATTTGCACAATTAAAGTTCAAAATGATAATTATTTTTCTTTATAGAATAAGAATGTATTTAAGATTATGATTTCTGATTTTCAATATTACTTCTTTTAGGTCATCTTTAGTTTTTAATCAAGCATCTTAGAAATTTTAATTTTACGATGACTCAGAAACAGTGCCAGAACAAAATCTTTTTTTTGGAGAACCAAGATCCTTGGTTCAGTTCACTTGGACATATTTCACATGGAACAGTCCTGCTGGAGTATTGTATGTACCATACTGTGTCATTCAATGGTTGCATAAAAATCTGTCATAAGACTCTGAGCTCCTCTGTAATCAGCAATCAAGTAAATCTGGCAATACCAAATACTATACATTCTTTGCATCTGAAGAAGACTTTGTTGGAGGTCATGCACATTTTTATAAGGCATCATAATGTGAGAGATGCACAGAAAGAGTTTTGCATTTGGAAAAGTGGTTCAGCAGTTTCTGTTCACATGGAGGTCTCGATACCACCTAAAATAACTTTGGCAATGTGAGATTTTTTTTCTTGGCTATCAGTCCACATGTACAACCACTTAAAAATTAAACTCACTAGTTACAGGAATCCTAAGAGATCTTGTGCATCTGTGCGCTCCACTTGAGAGTCTTTCAGAATCTTCCTCAGATCTTTTTGTTTGCAAAATTTTCTTTGGAGAGTGACTTGAGATGGTGCCTGGTTCACTTCACCCTAATATGCTCAACATGGGGAAAGAATTCACTCAAGTAAGTGGGCAAAGCTTCCTTTGGATTTGCCTAAGAATCCTCATAGTGAGGGCATATGTGGAATGAAGGGTTCTTCATATTGGCTTCTTCAAATGTTTGGTTTTATATAAAAAATAATGAATTAAACCATCAAAAAGAATTTAAATACCTTTAAGGCTTTTTTGTCATGGCTTTCTCTCATGATATGTAAGAATTTGATTATGCTGCAATTTGTGAATACATTTTCTAGCATTAAACTTATTTTTTGTTTTTGAATATATAGGCTTTTTTACAAGCACAGCATAACTGAAAATTGCTGCCCTTGATCACTTTGTATATGGGTTAAAAGCTTTTCTCCAGAAGGTAATATTGACAGTTTTGCGTATATTCCTGTAATCATCTCCCATAGCTCTTCTGACAGGCTATTAATAATTTTAGAGTTTTGTCTTAAAACATAAATGTTCAAAATATATAGCTCACTCTTCTGACTCCTAAAGTATGCTCAAAAACAGAAAGCTGAAGTGCTGTCCTCTTGATGCCTCAAAGACAGAAACTTAGTACCATGCCTGTTAAAGGGCATCTGGCATCAAAGGGAAATGAGGAAAGGTGAGAGGATTCAGTCTGTAATTGGATACTGAACTGGCAAAACTTTAATTGTGTTTAAAATGGAATTATTTCATTTCACTACTATTTTGTAATTGCTGTAGGTTTTTTCATGTCTCAAACATGACTGGTTGCAGACCTCTAGAGTGCTGGACTCTTTGGCACTCAGTGTGCCCAGAATAGGTTTTCTTGTACTAATACCAGATGCCAATACCTTTCTGACTTGTCCTATTTCATACCAAAATGTCCAACTTGTTCAGCTGCCTTTAAGCTGTCTCATTCTGCAAAAACATTGCATTCCTTGCCCTTGTATTAGTAGGACTGGGATGCCTGAGAGCAGCAGGGCTGTTTTATTTATATAGTGAGGCATTTAACTTGACCAAAGTTTGGTTGGGTTTGCATGGGTTAGTTCATTGCCTTTTTCCTCATCTGTGACTGTAGAAAAGACAGTGATTTGGGGAGAGACAGAATCCTTGTCCAAATGTGCTTGGTACACAGGATGAAGTGTAGGGGGCAGATCTCCAGCTGAGGATTTGCTCATTGGAATCTTGATGATATACAGACAACTTTGCTGATGCTTTTGGGTTAGCTTTGATCCAAATTCTTAGCTCATGCGACATCAACACTTATTTTTCATTTTCACATCAACTGCTATGTTTTCACTCCAACTCCCTGACAGCTTTAGACTGTCTGGTTATGCTATAGGAGGAATGAAAATAGCAGCTTTATCATGGGCAGAATATCACTGGTACTGTCTCCTACTGCTTTTCCTGTTTCTTTTGGAATGGAGGACCTATTTCAATGGTTTGTAGGAGGTTGATGGGCCCCAGATATCTTTGGGGAATTAATAATAAAACACAGAAAATATGGCCTGTCTTGGAAACTTAGGAGAGAGCTGGTTTATTATATGAAAGGGATGCCTTCTCTTGTAAATTTGAATCCTTCTCTCTTGCTGTACCAAAGTAGGTTTGCTCAGAGCAATAGGAGGAATTGTATTTGTAACATAAATTAAAATAGACTGATTTAAAGTGCATGAAGCCTTTTTATAATTTTTACCAGAAAAGGAATGAAAGACACTTCTGCATACTTTTAATTTTCTTTTACATGCTGGAACATTATAATTTTATGAGCATTCATGAAGCTGTATTTTGCTTATTGTTACTTTTGAGTAGAAGTTTGGCTGGAATAAATGGTAGTGTCACTTGGGCTATAAACAGATCAAAGATTTAAGAACTGGTCTGCTGCATATATTTAACAGGTATACAGTTAGTTAAAAGCTATAAAACTATTGGAATGCATCAGGTTTTATAGAACTTTAACTTATTTGAACATATTCTGTAAGTCCTGTGGATGAGGAAGTGCTTTAGTCAGTTGAGTCCATTCCATTTAGGAATGGAGCAGAATGACAAAAAGTCTTTTGGATATAGTTATTGCCCCAGGATCCGAAGTGCAAAGCAGTCAAAGTATTATGGTGCAAAAGGTTGTCAATAAGTTTGCCAAACTAACTAAGGGAAAACTGGTTGTTTTACTATGAATAAAAGGCTTTAATAATCAGAGGTCTCAGTGTTTAGGTAGATTTCTAAAGGCTTGTTTATAATTTTTCAATCTGTAGATGTTCAGCATATATAAAATATTTCTTAATGATTTAAAGGAACATGGCCTAAAAAAATGCTTACTGAAAACCAACTTTCTTAGAAAGTTTCCAGGGGTAGGAGGTGTAAAGAAGCTTTTGAAGCTTTGAAAATCATACCAGATGAGGAAAGTGAAATTCAGATGCTTTGATGAGGGGTACCTGTACACAGCACTGTGGATAGGCCAAGCAGCCTGTGCAGGCCATTCCAGTAATTAAAATTTACTGCTTCTAAATATAGATCAGTACAGAAGCAGTTAATTAAGGTATCTCTACTTGGCACTGCGTTGTTCTGCCTCTCATGAAAAGGACTGGATGGCTTATGTTGAGCTATGAATGTCTTATTTGGGAGCCTGTTAATTTCCTGTGTGAAAAACCTCAAAATATGTGGTATTTCACATGTAGGAATACTGATTTTCTGCTTACTTAACTGTTGTGTCTAACTCTGTTCTCGGTCAGTGTGGCTATTTCAGTGATGCAGTGCTTTCCAGCCAGACTCTCCTGTGGAAATTTATTTTAAAAAGGGTAAATAAGATGTTACGAAATGTTTTTCATAGTAAACTTCAGACGTGGACTCTT
This sequence comes from Monarcha castaneiventris obscurior, assembly GCA_026261815.1. Taxonomy (NCBI): domain Eukaryota; kingdom Metazoa; phylum Chordata; class Aves; order Passeriformes; family Monarchidae; genus Monarcha; species Monarcha castaneiventris. The sequence goes on along the minus strand of JAMPIT010000434.1, from coordinate 2,779,963 downwards.
TTGTGTTGGAGCCACACAAAATAATTGTTCGGATAAAGGTATTTGTTTTATGGAAGTGGGTTTTACATTTTGGAACTTGTGGGCTCAAAGGGCATAATTTCCACACCATGAGAGGAGTTTTCTTGCTTTTTGAGTGAGCATGAATGTTTGCCTCTTACAGTTGTTAAACTGAACCTGTGCATGTAAAGGCTTTATACTGATTCCTTCCACTGTTATTAGTTTAAAAGGCCTTGATGGAGAAAGCTCTTTCACAGATAGCAAGTCCCAGTAAAAAGGTTTAGCATTGTGTTTATTTGAAGAAGAGTCAGACTGGTTTGCTAGTACATTAATTTTTTTAAATCTTCCTCAAGCCAGATTCTTTGGAAACTACATGCAAGTCTTTCTAAATCACAGTAATGTGTTCCTGTTTACAAATCATATTCTTGTGAAACCAGGTGCTGTTGCACTTCTTAAGAGCTCTCTCCTTTTCCATCTGTAAGAAAACAATTTCAGTACCAAATAGGGAACCATGACTGAGTTATCTGGCTCTGTCTTACAGCATCTCGTAGATACCTGTAGCTAGCAATAAGCTGGGGGTTTTAATTGTGCTTATTGAATGTTCTTTTTGAATGTTATGTGTCAGGTTTCATGGTGACTTATTTCTTCCAAGGAAGGCAGTCTGCAATTCAGTATCTCCATACAGGACTGCAACAGGATTGTGCTTAATTTCTGTATTGAGCACAATTTGGTAGCCAAGCACTTGCTGGGATTAGTACTCTTTAATTGTTGATTTCATACTTAATAGATGAACAGTAGATTGTCTAGGCAGTGTCATTTAGATCAGATTGAGCTATGATATATAGCATTTGTTTGGGATATAAAACTGAAGACTGTGGATCTGAGATCCCATTTAGATTGCTAGTAAAGATTAAAACTTCCATCTTGAAACTTCTATCTTGACTGGGCTTTGTTCTACAAATTAGCTGGAGAAATAATACTGAAGATAATTACATTTCCTACAGCTGTTTCTTTAAAGAGTATCCAAATGCATTAGCACACCTGTAAAACTAAATAAAATTAAGTTAAATATGCTGCAACTAATGTAGATTTCCCCACTTAAGATAAAGTGCAGAAGACAATAGAAATGGAAAATGAGTGCATTCTGGCTCTAGATGAAAATGCTGCTATTGAACTGTTTCCAGAACAACATGTACTTGGATCAGTATTAAAGGGAACTGTTGTGCATGTCTAAGCCAAATGACCTAGTGCATTGATAGTGCACAGCATATTTCACAGTTATATAAATACCTAAACTGTTTTTTTTTCTAGTGTATAAAACAAGTAAATTAGAATTTAAGCTAAAAGTAAAGGAAAACTGTCTGCCTTAAGTATTTTTGTTCTGAAATTGACTCCAGTAGCTGCTCTATTATTGTTCGAGGGAAGCATGCTACTAACTTAATGATTCCAGGAAACAAGATATGTGACATGCTCCTCTATTTGACATTAAAGAGCCCCTCAAAGCTGCATTGTTATACTCACTGTGCCTTTAGGTAAAAGTGTCAATAGGCTTCCACTTTATTTCAGTTCTTAAAATTTAGCAATGAACAGATCTTTCCTCCATTATAGTGAATACCAGTAAGAAGATCATTGCAAATTCTGGGAACAGGAAATATTTTTCAAGGAAGTGAAAAAGACTGTTGTCTCATTTCTGCTTTCATTTCATTTATCTACATCTTTCACATTGCTTTGCTTGTTTTAATTTCCTTTCTCTGTCAACCACTATTTTTGCTCTGTTCTCATGCATGCAGTGGTTTGTCAAAGACTGTTTTAGTCTGTATGAATCACTGAAGAATCTTGTGGAAGAAGTTAAACACTTATGTCACCAATAAAAGAACATGAAATTTCATACTTTCTTTTAAAGAAGGCTTGTTAATAAATGAGCACTTCTATTGATGTCAATAGAAGATCTTAAGCACCCATTTTGTACTTTAGCACTAGATTTTTGTACGACTGTAACTTTATATAATTACCTGTAACATAAAACATTAGTAATTGAGAATGTTTTCTTTTACATAGATTACAGAATGAAAAAGGAGGGGAGTGTGACATCATTAAACATCTATATATATAGTAGTGCTTGTTGCAAACAAAAAAGTGTAGTTTTTATGAAATAACTTATACAGTTGTTAAACTTGTGCAGATACTTTTAACACTGGAACAAATATTTATATTGAACTGGAGTTCATTTCTTTAGTCTCTTATTAGAATTTTATAGGCATTACAATTTACCAAGTAAGGGAAATCTAAAAATATCAGAAGCTGCACATACTTGGGTATTATTTCTGTATGAAAGTACAATATATGCCATTTTGCATTTAATACAGTCTTGCCTAGCAGTCTGATTTTTTGACTGTTGTTGTGGTCTGTTTTATGTAACTTATGGCAAGTTTACATATTTTCATGACTGTTAATACTAAATTCTATACTAGCAAAAGGTTTAGGAGTCCTTTACAAGGAAACATCCAATACCATGTGGTCATTTTGACAATTTATGAAATGGAAAAGGAGAAAAATAAACAGCATCAAGCCTGACAGAGTTCAAGAAGTGTTTGGAGAATACTCTTGGGCACACAGTGTGACTCTTGGGGATGGTGCTGTGCAGGGCCAGGAGTTAGACTTGATGATCCTTGTGGGGCCCTTCCAACTGAGCACTTTCTGTGATTCTGTGATCTGTTTAGTGAAATATCCATATTTTAGTGCTTCATTCTCCTGATACCATACATGGCTGGAAGTGTATTTATGTTTTTCTTCATTTAAAACAGTTCACAAAATGAAGAACTGACATAAAAAACTTCAGGCTCAAATCCTTATTTTTAAGAAGGAAACCACAGGGGAAACAAACTCAAGTGGGAATTTAGCAAGATATTACTTTGAAACATCCCACTGTTGTGTCATCATTGCTGCCTATTATCACCCATCACTGGGGTGTTTTGTGCTCTTTTAAGAGACATGGATGAGATTAGATGAGTTATACTTTGTGTTAATGTCATGTTCTCTAACCTGCAAAAGTTCATAGTTAATTCTTTGCTTTCCTATTGTTAAAGACTTTGCTTATGTGCAATGTCTTTTGGGCTATAAATCAGCAAAACAATTTTACAAGTGAATAATACAGAGTGAAAAGAGGTAAGTTAGTTGTGTAACACTTCAGAGGAACAGGGATGAAATCCATGAGTTCTAGCTTGCAGTCAGCCCAGTCTAGCTGTGAACAGACCATTACATTTATTCCATGGTACTGTACAGTCTTCTAGAGTTGAGAGCTTCAGTTACTTGTTTTCACATGATGCTGGTATAAAGAAACCCACTGAATAGCTGAGACTTCTCTATACTAAATAGCATTTACTTCTTTTCTTTTTTCCCTTTTTTTTTTTTGGGGGGGGGGGCTTTATCTTTACAGTAATTAGACAGTATAAATTTAAATATGTGGGAGAACTAGTCATATATTAACAGGTTTACTTAGCACAGGCAAATAGGGAAATGATAGTCAAAGCAGTATGTTTATGTTTTTCAGACTTCACTTTGGCTCCATAGATTATTTTTTCTGGTTAAAAATATCAAGACTCTTCCAAAAAGCTGTTCAGTGTATACAGGTGAAACACCATCTCTGAATGTAGTTATCCAGAGGAATTTCATTGGTTGTGAAGAGGAAAGCCTGTAACTCCCCTATCTTTAAAATGTGATTTAGCCAGACAATGCAGATGTCTAAAACTGAATGGTGTTGCATAGAACCTGAAACTAAAACTCTAAAGCCTATGCTTTATAGTCAGATTTGAGTGTGATAAGTGTGGTATACATAGATTGCATCAATCAATGGACTATATAGAGTTAGTTAAACTTAAAAAGACCAATCAGATCATCCTGCTAAAAGTTCTTACTCATATTTTATTAACAGTTATGTGAATTGTGTATTTATTAATCTAAGTATCAGCTTTAAAACATGGACGGCAGTAATGAGGAAAATAAGTAAGCAGTGGAGTACCTAAAACACAAAATGGATAGTTCATGGTAGAGGATTTTTGACTGTGGAAAATGTGAAAAGTGAAAACAAAATCTGCCAGTGATTTTTCTATATGAAATAATTTATCAAAATAAAACACGTACTTTGAGGGGTGTGTGAAATGTGCTTCAGATTGTGTAACAGGCAATTATTGCACATAGAATTGAGCTGCAAACTTTAGCAACCAGTTAAGTGGTGTTAGCCCATACACTTGACTTTTGACATCTTATATTGGCTTACACTCTTAAAATTTAGGTTATGTGAATTAAGGGCAAATGTTTTGTTAATTTGGAACCAGTGACCAAGCTTGAGATACTTAACTTAAATCACCTCTATATATGTGGGTGGCCAGTGATTTCACACTCAGTTTTCTGTTCCTGCAAGCTGTAGGAAGCAATCTCTGTCATTGTAAAGAATTTATTCCAGTTGGCTGCTACAAGTGTTTGCTTTTGTCTTGCATCAAAAGATGTCCAAGTTACTGTTAGTGGCATGTCTTTAGAATATCTTGCCATCTGCTGCACAGGACCATACTTTTGCTGGTTTTTCCAGGTTTGAGCATCGACTAATTAGGACCACGGAAAAAATTAAACAAAAATTGAGAAGGGAAAAAGTAATGGGACAGCTGAAAAGAATCACTGGCATTCCGATACACTCTTTAAATAAACACAAGCTGTTTCATGCACTGTACTTGTTTTGAGCCTTACTTTTCTGTCTGCAGTACACAGCATTTATCTAGGGGATCATATCTATTTTTGCCAAAACATTTAGAGAAGTAAGTAGTGTTCTACTGTAATGGCTCTGAAAATCCAGCCTGACTTTTTAACATAACAGAATTAGGAGCTCAATCACAAGCAAAATACTAGAAATGTGAAATTTAAAAAACAAATCTCTTCTAGTTTCTTGAAAATGAGAATATTTCACTCTGAAAAGGTTTTAGGGAAATGCTTGATAGATAGATGTCTCAAAGGACTGGTAGCATCATTTCACTCTTATTGCTGTCCATTTGATCTCAAGAACAGGTTTAGTTATTATGAAAGGTGAACTGTGATGTTTTTCTAGGGGATAAATCATCATCAGGTGAATCTGGAACCTAGTTCTAAAGAATGAGTCTTGTTCTTTGCTATGTGTAATCTTCATTAAAATTTTCTGTTTATCAGTCTTTGTCTGTGCATTTAATTAGAGTTCTTTTTGTGGTGCATAGGGCTGTCTTCTCTGAGCCAACCAATGCAAGGAGCCTAGGAGGTACTCCCAAGAGTCAAATTTGGCACCTGATGTAATCAGTTAAAACTGGGCTGGGAAGTCTTGTCCGTTTGCCCCAAAGTCAGTGGAGTTAAAAAATACACTTGGCCTGTTTCTGTGTAATAGCTGTTTTTTTAATTGGTATGTACAATAAAAATGCAATTAGACCTAGGAGATGAAACAACCTTTAAAAAACCCCAACACAACCTCACCGCCAACAGTGGCAACAAACAGGGGTTTTTTGTTTTAAATTTTTGTTGTGTTTTTTGTTCAGAAATGCCGATGATCAGATAAAGCTTTGTTATAAAGGGACAGATAGCAGTGTATTTGAACAGCTTCATCCAGCAATGGAGTACCAACATCTTTGGCATCCAGCTGTTTTGGTGTGCTTCTATTGGGGATACTGATTCAAAAACTCATTACCCAGTCAACATATTCAATTCAAAATAGAGGTTTAAAAAAATCAAATGGTTTGAATATTCTTCTGAATGTAAAGATATACATAAATGCAGGAGGACTTTTGGTTCAGACCTAGAATGTTTTGTGGTGAAGTTAGGCAAATCCAAATTCTGATTAGGGAGTTAAATCTACTGAAATGATATGGGTTCTGAGGTTTTATGCTAATATTTAAAACACTTAGAATATTTACATTGTGCAGGTAATCCTTATCTTAGAATTCCTAGCTTGAAATCTGTGAAAATCTATGAATGTGAATACAAATAATCCAGTTTCATGTTATTTTAAAAAGTATGCTCTCTGCTTGTTTTCAGGGGTCTACCCTAATGTGAACTTAAATAAGAATTTCACCTAGTTTTCCTTTCTTGCTTTAAGAATTCATGTTCTCTGTAAGTGTCCATGCCTAATACAAACCATTCCGTGATTTTTAAAATGTCTGACATAACAAAACTATCATAGCATATATTTAATATGGGTTACAAACATAACTATTGTTTTCCTCTATGGAATAGAGCTTTCTTGGCTTTCTTTTAATCTTTTCCAGAAGGCCAACATGTTTTATATGAAAACAAAGTTGGAATCATAAGCATCTGATTATATATTTTTTTTAACATCTCCTTAGATGATAAAACCTTGATTTTTTTTCATTCTTACTCTGCAAGGTTAAGTTTGTGTGTGTGGCCAGGGCACAGCTGCTGTGTGGGTAAGGGAACAAGCCATTGGTATGGCTGAAACCACAGTGTGTAGTGCAGCACGCACACCCTGAATTAGATGGTGATGGCTTGCAAGTTGTGTTCCTTGAACCTCTTTCTGTCAGGTTGCACCTGTGACTTCAGAGTCAGTGTCTCTCCTTTTTCTCTCTTCCCCTCTCCCTTCCTTCTGCTTTTCCCCCTCACACTTCTGCAAATCTTTTTCCCAAACAAGTAGAGTTTTTCCTTAATGCTTCATTCATACGGTTACAAAACTTTCTTTGTAGTCCATTAATTTTTGATATTTAATGTTCTTCTTTTCATTGTAGTATCTTATACCAGAATTTATGGAATAATCAAGATACATTGGAGGATTAGAACTTGAGAGAACATACATTCAGAATTAGGTAAGAACAATATAAAATTATTCTTTTTCTCTTGAAAATATATATTCCACTGTTAGAGTTACCATAAACATTGGTTCTACATGCCCAAAGATCCATCTCAAACTTGTTATTAGTGAATGTACATCTTCCTAGGGTGGGGGATTACTTAAGTAACTAGTACTGCAGTGTTGCCAATTCTTATTCAAGACTGGAAATACGCGACCATTTTTTAATATGGTGCCCGCTGTGTCCGGAGGCGTGTCCGCCTTGTCCTTCGCACGCCGGGGCTGCCCCGTGGCCGTGCCCGGTGCGGTGCGAGCGGAGCGCGCTCGGCAGTGCCCGGCTCGGCCCGCAGGGGGCCCGCGGGAGCGGCAGCGCCGGGCCCGGGCAGCGGCGGAGCCCCGAGCGGCCGCGGGGAGCGGCGGAGCCCCGAGCGCTTACGGAGCCCCGAGCGCCCGCGGAGCCCCCCTGCTCCTCTGCGGGATCCTGGCCGTTGTTGCCACCACCATTACAGCCTTGCTGCTACTGCCTGCTTTCGTGCAAGCTCATTCTTTGAATGGTTGCCTGAACAGCCTTCTGAAACATGGATAAATTTTTGGAGCAAAGCATTAAGAAATCATCTGTGAAGATAGCATAATCCTTGTCTTGTGGCCATTTTAGAATTGGATATGCTGAGGCTAGTTTCCTTTAAATCTGTATTAAGATTTAAGAAAGTAAGCTGAATGATTTCTAGGATAAAAAATAGTGAAAATGATATAATAGGTATTGGTAACACCTGTTAATTATTTCAGTACTACAGTTACTAAAAGTGCAAAAATGGGGGAAAAGGATACCAGTTTAATTTGATGATCTCCCTTGGTGAGGTGTATGAGCACACTCAGATGTGCCCTACAGCCATAATCTACCTTATTGCCTATGGAGTAGGTCCAAAGTATAGTAGTGCCAAAACACTTGTGAACTACTGTTATGCCATAGGAGTAAGACATTTACAAAATACTTATTAAACTCTCTCCCTGTGCATGTCCCATCTGTAATAGTGTTCCATCCAAGAAGAGCTTCTAAATAACACTTCAATTTCCAGTGGTATCAGTATGGTTATTTTTTATTCCTAGAACAACTTAGCAGTGTTTCCTTGGCATTGAGTCCAGTAGGCTCAAAAGGTTATCAAATAAGCTCATGTGACACAGTGCTTGTTTTACTGTTCTCATTTCAACTTCTAATTTTCTCCTTTCCTATTCCTTTTCTACTTGGAGAGCGTTACAGGATATTCATACAACAAACACCCTGAGCATGAGGTTAACTGCCCAGTTGTAATAAATTTCTTCTGAATGGCGTTATCTCAGACACAAATTTAAGATTGTATAAAACATTTAGAAAGCAAAGCCAAAGACGTTCCAGGTAAAAAAATTCTAATACTAAAAAAAAAAAAGTTAAAAGCAAGAAGAATCTGCTGACAGACTTTCTGGTGACACTTCGTAGTTATTGTTTAGTGGCAGTGTTCCATCCTTACCTTCTTTTGCTTCCTTTCAAGAAAAGAAGAAATACCAATTTGGACAAAATTAAGAACTTTGATTCTCAGCCACTCTGGGAAAAAAGTCCAAAGTCAAACCAGGGCCCATTTTGTGATGGGTCTGTCATTGGTATTTAATTAATCCCTTATCAGTTAATGGTCTGGTAAGTAGGTTTATCCTATCTCGTGCTTCCATTCCCACTGCAATTTTATATGTTCTGTTTCAGGAAAGTTGTTTTGGGGGTTTTTTCTCCCAAAACTGCTTCAATCATAAAAATCATGATTTTAAAATTTTTGGGAAAAGAAACAAAAATAGTATCCTGTACTGCTTTTTAAAATATATTGTAATAAAGTGGGCCTTGTAGTCAAAAGTGTTTCACACAATTCTATCTGTTCCTTATTAAAATATGCCATTGCTGCTATTCAGTGCCTGTGTGGGAGTAGGCAGGACCAATGCCAATTAACTGGTGTTTAAGTAGGCAGATGTAGTACAACCTTTTTCCTCATGATTCTTAGGAATAGATCTTGGGCTTAAAATCATTAATATGTCAAATTAATGTCAGTGTTACCTCCAGTGGGTTTTCTAAACACCAGCATTTTATGAGAATGCCAAAGCAATTTGGTGTGATTACAAAATCTGGTTTCTCTCATAAGAACAAGTTTGTGTTCCTTTTATGTACCTGGGGTACTCTTACAAAAAAATCACTTTTTTTTTTTTTAATAATTTGATAGGGCTTCAGGCTTCATTCATGAGGATGTATCTGCATTTGAAGATACAAGATAGCAGTTCTACTCTTGGCCTGTTCTGACTCTTGACTGCAATGTGTGCTTTCCTCATTTCTGAGCATTTTTCTTCATGTTTCACTGCTATATCCTGTGATTTACAGCATTTCAAAACTTCCAATCTTCCGAATTTTTCCTTTCAGAAAATTTGCTTTTTGTATTTTAATGTAATAATTTTTAGGATAAATTAAATCATGTGATATATATGCAGGGACCACAGAATTTGTGTTCCTGGCCACATTGTGTGTTTAGCTGTAGCATTAGATACAAATCCTGAAGAAGATTGCTGGAGGTTATGTAATGATAACTTCAAAAGTTACAATGGGACATTCTTCCAAGTACTGAGTCAGAGAAACACATTCCTGTACTAAATGCCTATTGAGTTGATAGTTCAATTTAGTAAGTCTTTGTTTACTCTTTAATCCTCACAGTGTCAGCTGGAAAACGGAATGTTTTTTTCTAGTAGCCAAGTGAAGGGAGTTGTTTTCTTTTTATCGTTTAGTAGGTAAAAGTGAAATCAGTTTTGCAAGAAAATGTCGTTTATAATTTTGTTTGTGTTGAGATTATATATGCTATACATGTGTCTGTACACAAAAGAGGACAATGTATAATGCTGAATAGGATTCTGTTGCTTAAAGTTTGAGTTTTTTTACAAAAAAATATACCCTACTCATTAAATTCCAGGAGTGATCAACATCATGTTGTTTTATAATAGTTATGAAACCAACTGACTTACCAAAAGTTTTCAGGCTCTTGCTATTGAGTCTGATTTGGAGAAAATTCTTTGAACTTGACTGTGTAAAAGTGCGCCTGGCTGTTGAGTCAGTCCTCTAAAAAATGCATGAGTCTCACAGCTGATTAGGAAAGAGGAAGGCAGTTACTTTGGCAATAGGAGATAGAGCTAATGCCATCAGCATGATCAAAAGTAAGGGCAAATTTAGAATTTAAAATGTCAATACAAATTATGGTTTATTAATGAATTTGTATTTTTAGCAGGCCCATTACTTTTTGAAGAATTACTTTTCCTTTTATGGAAAAAATTAGACCTACTCAGATCAACCTTTATATTTGGCACTTGAAAGGAGCTATGACAAAGAAATAAATTAGTTTATGTGGGGTGAACTTAAACTGAGTCAAACCAATGTCTAGTCCAAAGTCCTATCTTTAGCAGTGACCAAGAGCAGATGCTCAGGAAAGAACAAGGGAAGAGGACAACCATTCCAAGTTCCTTGTGCATCTTACTCCAGTCTCTGCATCTCAGAAAGATGTGTGTTTTCTTTGTTTACTAGATTTTGAGGGTTTTTTTTTGTTGTTCTATAATTTTGGTCACATTTTAAAAACATGGTCAATTATAGCTCCCATGAAATCCTCCAAATGCTTATTATTTTCCTAAAATGTAAGGTTACTGTTCTGAATGTTTGCATTAAACATAAATAATGGACTGTGACTCACATTTTGCTGACAGCTGCTACTATTGTCCAGCTTATTCACCACCCATTGTTTCAGTGTAGGATACAGCCCATGTAGTAACAGAGAGTATGAGCAGAGTTCTTGTTCTCTGCCTGCTATCCTAGACATTCTTTTCTTTCAAGGCATTTACTGTATACTGCATTGAGTCCTTTCAACTGCCATCCTAAAAGCTTAGCTTTTCTCTTTCTTTAAAGAGATTTTTTTTTTTTTGGTCAAAAATGGTGCATCTTTTGCTATTAGCTGAGATTTCTTTCATGGCTTTATTTTACTCATGGCTGTGTCTTAGGAATAGAAAAATAATCCAAGCTTTTTGCACAAAGATACAGTTATTTTACCCACTGTGAGCTGAACTATCAAATGCTGGACGTGATGGAACTTCTACTGTTCAGGGGCAACATGAGCCTGGGAATGTAGTACAAGGTATCTGTATTAGGGCTCACTTAGTTGCATGCAAGCAGCTCAGAATTAATGCTTCAAGAAAGCAGAGGACTATTTTATTAGTCATTATGTTTTATAGCCTGTAAAATTTCCCAGCTGACTGATGTTCGTATTACGAACGCAGTGTAGTGGGATTAGAATATCAGACACTATTAAGCTTAGAAATGATTTACACTTAGTTAATATTTATAACTGCTCTGTTTATTTTACTGTCAGGTATGGAAAATCCTTTTTATAGAACAATAGCTACATGAGACTATACAGTAAAATGTAACTTTCTAATTAACTGATGGGCATTCTTAAAATTATATGAGATGACTTCATGATGAAAAATAGCCTGAGTTGTTTGCTTACATTATTTCATCTTGTTCCTACTAGCTTTGACCTATAAATTCGTCAGAATGTCGAATTCCAGCAGCATATTGTTGAAGCAAGGGGAATAGCAAAACATCCACAAAATATTCAAGAAATGGATTGTTCTGTAACAGTTTTATTTTATGTTTTGCTATGGCCATCTAGGTCTGGAAAGGGTTAGAATTAGTAAAAAGTTAGGTTGCATTTATCTATTTTGGTGGGATGAAGAAACAATGCAAGGGAGATTTAAATGGGATGTGGAAGGAGAAGAAGAGAAACTGGCTTAGATAAAAAGTAATCACAGCAATAAATTATTTTGCACAGGTTGCTTCTTAACCATCCCTTGTGGGATGAGAGGAGCTGTACAAACTGAGTCACGAAGGCAAGTGTTGATGTGAACTTTGAACACTTCTGATGCTTATTTCAAATTTCCTGTAGTCTTAGATAATGTTTCCTATTGACAGTAACTATATCTGTCTGAAACTGTCTATGCAGTAGCTTAATACCCTGATATCTGGTTTTCAGCTGTTCAGTAGGAGTAAGTTTCCTCTCTTGGCCTGCAGGTGCACTCATAGAAGTTGGCACCAGTGGCTAGGAAGGACTGGAAGCAGCCTTGGCCAGTGACTGACAGCCCAGTTCAAATACTCCCAAAGGCTGTTGCAGATTCCTGGCAGGCATTCCTGTTTGAAAATGTGCAAGTTCTTATGTGTTCTTCCACAAAAATTTTGCTTTCACACTGCTGTGTTTCTGCTTTGTCATCTGTGACTTCTCTACTCAGGTTTGTTTCTGGTTTTTAAGTTTATAAATGAACAAACCAATGACTTGTACTCTTTAGATACCTAGAAGTTACTGGACGTCAGGAGAATGAGGTAGTCAATCTAAATATTTGAGTACAAATGTTCTGGAAGTAAAACAAAATAATGATTGTTTCTTTTTCTGTTTTGAAAACATAAAAGTATCTGACTGCAGTTACTACCTTTAATGATGTCCTTCATTTGCTCAGTTTGTTGAGACATAGAGTTTTCATGTGTTATACACTTCTGCCTCATACTTAGAAGGAAAAGAGAACCATATGTTGTGCTTTAATGGTAAATCCCAGGGATTGTCTGTGTGATTGTAAGGGGCGTGTAGATAAGCCATGACAAAATGACTGCCCCTATCTAAACTACATCTACTATAGCAGACATCCAGTAAGTAATTCTGTAATTCTACTAAAGAGCTATCTTGAGATCTCATGCTTTTTTAGAGACAGCCTAGATTTCTTACTTTCACATCACACAGCTAGCTGGGGCTAGGGCTCATTTTGGAGACTTAGAGATGATTGTTGTAGACAAGACTCTGCAATATCAAATGCAGTGAGAGAGCACCCCCGTGAATGACTGCTTAAATGGGGTCACTGAATGCACCAAGCCTTTTGTAAGTTGTATTTCTAGGTGGTGGTTATAGCTTCACATTGTTCTGAAGGTCTGTGCAAGAGAAGAAACTGCTGCTTGTGTTAGGATCTTCTCACTTTGACACTTAATTCAGTTATGAACAGTTTTTCTCAAAGGTTTTTGATGACAATATAGCTTTATTGCCCTGGTTTCTCCTGTTCTGTGATGAGTGGATACAATACAGACATTACTGGAAACATTCTTGGCATGTATGAGATGTAGTGGGTGGAAACCATCTTATCTGCTAGTGTTAAACACAGTTGGCTGTAAAGAAGACATAGTTAAGGAGTTTTTTCTCTTTGCTCATATTTAAAGACATAGACTGGTAATATCCAGCAGAGTAAGATCTGCTTATTCTTTTTCTTATCAAGAGTGCTATGGGAAACCTAACATCTGGAAGGAATATGTATATCAGTAAGTCACATTTGTCCTCAGGGTTATTGAGGACCATGCAGAACACCACTAGTGTGTTGATAATTTACTTAAGGGAACAATAGAGATAGTGAATTGTTCTAGTAGTGACAGAAATCTGAAACGTTGAGTCTGACAGGAAAAAACTCAATTTTTTTTCTATGTTTCAGCTGTTTATTTTGTAAAGTATCTTCATATGTAACAAATGAAGTCAGATCATTTGGCCCTTTCTTCAGATAGAAATTTTCATCAAAATTAATGTGACTATATAAGGAAAGAATTCAAGTGTTTGGTATAGTTTTTCTGAAATTATACATTTGGTTATTAATTGGCTACTTGCACTTCTAAAATAACTCTCCATAACAAATTCCTTTTGTTGTATAAAGCAGCTGCTCAGGATTAATGTCACGTCAATGTCTCAGGCTGCAGGAAGAGGATGGATGAGTAAAGCTAAACCTCAAATGTCAGTGAGCTCTTTATTTTTACAACAGAAAACTTTTGAAAGTGGTCAAAACAGCTGTCAGGTTAGGCAAAGAAGAAAACCAATGACTTGGACACTCTATTGCTTTACCAGTGGCTTTTTTTTTTTTTTCCTTAATATGACTATCTGATTTGAGTGGCACATTAACATTAACTGATTAGGAACTATTTGCAATAGATTGCAACAGCAAGGATTGATCATTATCTGCTTTATATGCTGAGCATTTTTTCTGACATCTAATCTGGCTCACTGAGACTATTTCCTTGCTTTATGTTGCCATATACAAGAGACATGCAAGCAATCCATTTGTCAGCAAAGTAACACACCTGAAGGATCTACAGTGAGGTTTTATTACTGCCAGTTACTGCAATATTCAGGACTATCCATTGGAATTTTTTGGAAGGCTACTTATGGCATGAAAGAATGGAAGGGAAAAAATCAGTGCCTGTCTTTGGGAAGGGAGAGAAAGCAGGTACAATGTTATAGATAAATGAACTTTTAGCTCTGTTCCTATAAAAAGAAATATTTGTTAAAAAAAAGAAAATCAAGGTGATTAACAGTTGGAACAAATTTTTCATGGGGAAATTATACAAAGCTGGTTTAATTTGTGTCTGCCAGGGCATTAGCCCTTTTCCTTTGTGACTAGAGGAGAAGCAGTTTGACATGTATCTCAACTCTGAGGTTCATATAAGCAAGCTGGTAAAACTTAGTCTTGATGCATCTACTGTCAGGTGGGTACTGCTCTGTTTTGTAGGAGTATTTGGAGGTAGGTGTCAGTGCTTCTTTAACTGGAAAGTTAAGTACTGAGTGAGGATTGGCAAGAGTCAGTCCTGGGTCAGGTGTTGCTTGATATTTTCATTAGTGATCTGGATGATGGAATAAAGACCCACTCACTGAATTTGCATTTCAGATTAAGCTGGAGGGCACAGATTTATTCTAGGACAAGATTTAAATTGAAAATTACCTTTGCAAGTTGGGAGATGCTCTGAGAAGGGAAAAAGAATACAGGTAACAGGAATGATGGCAAGCTCCCAGCCATAGCATTTAAGAGATATTTGCTGCCCAAATACCACGATAGCAACAACTGGGTAAGAAACAGTTCTGTAGAAAAAGATCTTGATGTTACACTAAGATTTAATGTGACTTGACTTGAGAGTGCTGCAGAGTTACAGGGAAGGGAGTGACTTTATGATACTTTAGTATGACCAGGCTTGGTGGGAAGGTGTGGACCAGATGAAGAGAATTATTCACCAAGGTGAAGGATAAGAATGTCTAAGTGCTTAGAAAATATAACTTACAAGAAAGTCGAGTGAAACTGGGCTTTCTTCACTGGAAATTTTATATCAGTTCTTTGATATGTAAAAGGCTGTTGCACACCCAAAATAGATGCACATCTCTTGTGAATATGATGAATAAATGCAGATAAATTAAACTAGATACTTGGTAAATTCGGAGGGAAATGGAATTAATTTCCTAAGATATTGTAGTGTCCATAGTTCTTGACATTTCCAGCAATTTCATACACAGACTTATTACTATCTTGGGCCAGAAAGTGGTCTAGATTGTCCTGAGTGCTTTCAAGTGCTAAGACTTCATGAAAACAGTTTTATTTACTTACTGACGTTACTGGTTAACATTTGGTTTCAATCTTGTGTGATTTTTTTTTTGTTGGAAAAGCTGTTTCATATGAGATGTTTGATTCTTACATATCTTGGGGCAAGAAACACCGTAGTAATGATGATTTATAAGCAAGTGAACTGACCAGGTCAGTGACAGCACATTGAAATTGGAGTGGTGTACATACATAGCTGTGTGATGTATTGGTGTAACCCTGGATAAGATCTGGGGTCCCTGCTAACATGAAATAAAGATGAACTGTCATGTTGATCACTACTTCCAGAAAGTAAAATATTTACATTAAAAATGGAAGTAGTGCAAATAAATTGAGAATGGAGAAAAAAAACATTGTTACTTATAGCAACATGGAGAGGAAGTAGAGCTTCTTGATGTGTTATAGTTCATAATCCTGCAATCTTGCTGATTCTCAAGCTGCTTCTGGGTGTCAAGATAACTCCTTTAGCCAAAAGGTGTTTACAACAAGGTAAATTACTTTAAAAATAACTATGTAATCTGTGTCCTTTGCGTTCTGAATAAAATAATGCATTGGGAGATAATTAACCCATCCTCTATTTTGTCATTTTGCTTTCTGTTAGAACTTTCTATTGAATTTGTAATGAAAAAGATAGCAAGTGTTGTTTTTTTTTTGTTTTAGCATAGTTTCATTCCAATAACAACAGAAAGGTGGCAGTAACTTTACTGCTAGCTATGAAATCTGTAGTCATTGTGCATGGAATCTGTAGACTTAGACCATTGTAGAAGGCTAAATTATTTGTGGAATAAACAGAGATAAATTTTCTGTACCTAATTTTCATTAAATACATCAATGACAACTCAAAAGTTAGATTTTACACTGATATACAGGATGTGGTAATGTTGTAAGAAGGTATTATTCATTTGTCTTGGGAATATTGGAGAAAAATCTTGCTCAATATAAGAATTATTTTTTAAAAACCATGAACAACCACAAACCCTGAGCCCAGAACATATGTCTTTTACCTCATAGTTCATAAGTTCTATTTTTTTTTGCTATGAAGCAGAATGATTTCAGTAGATTTCATTTTTAAGTGGCTGAGTAATCTTCAGTAAAAGTAGGTGCTTAAGAATTTCCCCTCAGAATCATTCTATTCATGTGTTTTGGATAGCCCTTATGAAGAGATATTCTCTAAGCAAGTTGCTTTCACAGTACTATTGATGTGCTCAGAGATTATGCATCCTTTTTGGAGAGGAGAAGCAAGGGTGCATTAAATGTTAACATTTCCAGAAGTTTGGTATGACATATTTAGTGTCAGAACATTTGTATTGTAACAGTCTTGTATTTGTACATTTGCTGTTCTTTCAAATCAATGATGCTCATAGAATACTGTTTTTTCTCCTATAATTTTTCAGTGTGCAGTTGCTTTTTTTGCAGAAAAATGTTGACCCTGTGTCCCTCTAGAAGATAATTCTCTTCCTAAAAAAAGCCTGAGATGTGACAGCTGAGACACCTTGTGAAAATATTTCTTTCCTTTCTGAAAGTACTTGAACACAGTTCAGGGTCTGCATCTAAAAGATGTGAAGAATTAGTTAAAGTGAATCCTACTCATCCATGGCTCAGGCCAGGCACCTAGAAATGAGAAACATGTAATGTGGGAAAGTAATGATTTTCCCCCTTTCATGTAAGTAAATGATTAATAAAATGGGGAGATAATTTGCCTTGTTACTTATGATGCAGACTTACAAACGGGTCCAAGAACCTCAGCAGCAGTACTAACATGGCAGTAAGACAACTGGACAGGACACTCCTATGCAGCAATGGAACACGTGGAGTTATGTGTGAAACAGCAAGGATAGCACTGATGTTAAAAGCAAATAGTACCAGCAATGCAGAATAGTTGATTTTCTTTGCCAGTCTGTAACATTCATGTAACTCACAATAGTGATGTATCAATGATTCTTCAAGCATGAGGACCAAATCAAGTCTTGGGGTAAGCTGTTTGTGATACTGGCTGAAGTTATTTTTGCCTGGATTGTCTTATGTATTGTCTAAAATTGGAATGCTTCACACTGAGGAAGAAGTCAGGCTTACAGGTTTTGTAATGAGCCTGCAAAGCCTTTTCTTTTTAACTTCATGTGAAGGAAAATGAAGTTATTTGAAGAAAAATATGGCAGTGTTTGGCTATGTCACAAAGCACATTCAAAAGTGTGCTGAAAGAACACAGGCTATTTGTGCATGTCTTGAGAAGAAAAATGTGGGTAGGGTTTAAATAAAAGCTGCTGCTTGATTCACTAGACCAGTTACAAGGGAACTTGACTGGTAACACATCATTTTTTTCTGGAAAAATAAGAGGCTATGTAAGCTGATTTAAAAATACAGTAGAACTGTGTATTCAGAGAATGAGTTGAAGGCTTTTAGAATTAGGGAGCTCAGTCCAAAGTAACAGAAAACTACTAATTGTATTTTTGACAGAGACTACTCTTATGGTATTTGTAGGCTGTCAGCCCTGAAGCTCATTCAGATGTTTTGGTATGCATTGGCACACATGAGATAAATTATGAAACTGACATAAAAGGGAAACTTAGAGAGAGTGTAGGAAATTTGTGCTCAATTTTTTTTCCACTATCAGTTAATATACTGGTGGTGGTTAAGGAAACTACCTGAAGGAACAGAAAGATGACATTTCATAGTAAATAAATCCTACAAAACTCCAGAGAAATGCAGACAACAGGCAGAGTTGTAAGAATTTTGTCATAGTAGAGTCAGTGTTTTGTGACAAATGTAAGATGAATGCACTAAGTGTGCTATTTGTAAGAATTTATAAGAAATTGTTTGTTTACTCAAAGCTCAGTTGGGTTGAATGCTTAATGTATTTGAACTCCTAATGAGGACAAAATGAGGTCATGAATCTCCCTGATAAACAGTATATACATATGCTTTGACAAATGTTTGATCCACAGAGCTTTGTTTTTTAGCTAATGAATCATAAAATTATTTGAATTGAAATTAATCTTTAAAGATCTTCTAGTCCAACCCCTTGCTATGGGGAGGGACATATTTTGCTAAGTCAGGTTACTCAGCCTGACCTTGAGTACTTCCAGGGATGGGGCATCCACAACTTCTCTGGGCAACCTGTTTTGGTGTCTCACAAAGGAATTTCTTCCTTAGAGCTAATCTAAATCTATCCCTATTCACTTTAAAATGGTTGTCCTTTGTCCTGTCACTGCAGACTCTGATATGAGCAGCACCATAACCTGCAGGAGGATTGTTCCTTGATGTGACTGGGCACTGAGATGAGGCTGACTGGCTGGTAGTTCCCATGGTCCTCCTTATTATCCTCTTTAAAAATGGGTGAGATATTCCCTCTTTTCCAGTTACTGGGACTTTGCCTGACTGCCTTGACTTTTCAAATATGATGGAGAAATTCTTCGTAACTACACCAGCCAATTCTTTCAGGACTTTGGGATGCATCTCATCAGGTCCAGTAGACTTGTTTATGTGATTAAGCTGTCAGTGGAATGAATTGAAATTTGTGGTCATTCATGCAGTTGAAAATAGAACAAAAAATTTAGAGGATGTTCCTTCTCAGCTTGTCTTTGTTAGTCCCATCTTCTTGCTTTCCTTTTTGTTTCATGTTGAGTCTTTTGGTATCTTTCAAGAATGTTAATAAATCTACTGTACTGGAAATTTAAGTAAACACCCCCCCACCCCCCCAATCTCTTTTCAAAGCTACCTGTAATCTAACAAATTTGCTTTATGATGCTGAAAAACTTATGGCTACTGGAATGCATTTTTTCAAATGGTATGAAACTGATTTATGTGCATCTACTTCTGTGAACACAGGGTCTGAGCTCTGAAGTGCCTGCTTTGTACACCAAGAGCGATGCATGCTGCCTTTAAGACTTGTGTATGTGGTTCCAGAAGATCATCTTCAGGTATGTTGGGCTGAAATAATGACTCTGACACTGTTTTATCACTGTGATGCCAAGAAGAACAGGACAAGAGTGTCTATGTCTGTCTTTACTGAATCTTATACAACTTCCTGATGAATAATATGTCTGGTATAAGTTAAAACACCCATTTGGCCACCATAGTATTTTTATCTGGTCTTATTGTGGCAAAAAAGACCAAGATTAGGAGTCTCTGCAGAGATATTACAGCACCTATTTACAACCTTTCTTCAATTGCATTATTTATTCCTTGACGAAAGCTTTTTTTCTGCATTACTTGTTTATCACTGTGATATTCTGATAATCATCCCTGCACTGTGAACGGAATTAATTGGTATTTCTCAACCACAAATGCAATCCAAGCAATTGTTTTTGTAATTAAACTCAGTTTCCAGTTTACTTTACTTTGCTTACATTATCTGGTTAGGCAATCATTGTCTGGAACATAATAAAATAATCTAAATTACTGTTCTTGTAAGAATAAACCAAACAGTAATTAATATGCTATTGCTTCCTTAGGGACATTGTTTGAAGATTTCAATGAAAAAAAAAAGAGAAAACAAATCAATAGAATATGGAAATTGTGTTGCCATAAAGGCATATTTGAACACTTTATTTCATTTGAAGTGCTTAGAGAATGTTGAAGAATTAAATGGAAAAACTAAAAGATTTCCTATGGCAGGAAGCCTTTGAGGCAAAAGTGTAATGAATCATGTGAAGAATATTGCTCAAGTGCAGTTCCTGTTCTTAGAATCAAATTAGCTCAACCTCAACAAAACTGTGGTGTTAAGTGTGTATATTTTGTGTACCACATATGTGTGCCACTTTTTTATTCAGACTTTTATAGGTGTAGTTAAACTAGATTAGCAGCATTCTTCACTGTAATCCATAGTAGACTTCTGAAAGGCAGAGTAAATACACCAGCAATAGCCTGCAGCAAGGCTTGCTGCCACTGACAGGGTATGCACTGCTGTCTGATTATGAGGTAGTCACTAGGAAGCTATTTGTGTGAGCACCTGTAGGTCTATCACATTAATTTCTGCTCCTAAATGAGGCCTTTAAATCTCTTGCTATGCAAATAGTGACACCCCTGCAAACAAATTTTAAAAAACCCAAAACCCAACCAACAGCAAGAGATGCTAACCCTTCTCTAATGCAGGGTGCAAAAGCACTTTGTACTAGTAATGCTTCCATGTTTAGAATAGTTTGTAGACTGTTGTGCTTGAAAAGATGGTGCCTTTTCTTGCTGTACACCCCACCTGTATGGAAATGAGTTACAAATATTCTGTGCCTCCTTATGTGCCTCAAATATATTTGCCTTTTCCCTGAGAGCAATGGCAAACCCCTGAAAATTATCTTGGTAAATTGTTGGATGCCACTGTTCAGCTAGAAAGGAAATATGCTTTAAAAATGCCTTGGGCCCACCTTCTCTCACAAGTCTTTTTGGGCTTTGCTGGTTTTTTGCTCTTAACTTCTCAATGAAGGGCTATCTTTTCCTGAATTCCTTGAAAACTGTTAGTGTATGCTGTGAACAGCTATGGACAAATAACACCACAAGTGGCTAACACTGAATAGCTGCTATTTTTAAAAAGGTCTTATTGCTTATTCCAAAATGTATTGCTTTATCCAGCAAACTTGGGCCTGGAGTGGGGTATGTGTGTATTTTATAAATATTTTTTGTCCCGAACTAAGCTCTTGGATTTCTTTTAGAGTACAAGAAGACATAAGGATGTAGTTTAAATTGCTGCCAACTATATCAAGACTGGGAAGAGCTGTGGAAAATCTTAATTTTCTGGAGAAGGTTAGACTTGGATGCACCAAATACTAGTTGCAAGGGGACTTTCAATGTTTAAGTATCCAGCAGAAACTTTGTCAGAAAGGAAGCACTATAAATGATTAGATTGAATGCACAGTCTATGATCTGTGTGAAATGAAACAATAAAACCAGTGCTGGTATTACTAGGAGGATGAATGTAGATGTAGAAAGGAAAATCTACTAAAACCAAATGTTCAGGTTCAGCAATAGGCTGAATTATATGGAATGCCTGCTACATGTGAGACAGCTAAAGAAGATTTTAAACTGAAAGAATTGTACAAATGATTTTCAGTAATTTACAGTTATCTGTCCTTTCTTAATGGAAGGACAGAACACTTCTATGTTGAGTACATACCTGTAATTAATGAGTTTAGTGACCTGCTGGAAGGAGCAGGATTGTAACTAACCTTGTACATGTACATAAAAAATGTAATCAATTAACCTATTTCCCATTCTAGTTAAAACCACAGAATGAAGAAGCATGTATCTGAACTCTTCAAATGCTATAGTAAAGCTTCCTGTGATTATTCTTTCTGCTCTACAAATGGAGGACTTAAATTTACCCTATGCTAATGTTAACTATCTTAGGCAAGTGTTCAAAATGTGTTATTTTTTATCAGCTCATTTACTTGATGTACTGTCTGTAGTCTATTGTACTGTATCTCATCATACCCAGTGTAACTTGGACCATCTGGTAAATGTGTTCAAAGGAGGGTCAGGCCTAAGACAGGTGAGTTTGCAAGTGAAAGATACTCATGGAAGCTCATGAAGCTCCACATTTAGACAATGCTGTGTTTCATTAGCAAATATTAGAAATAATCTCCAGCTTGGTAAAAGAAAACTAAGTGAGTAAGAGAAAGCAGTAATGTTCAGCTTTCAGATTCCATTCTGGCTTGATTACAGCCTGTTTTGGGTCTTAGAATGAGATGTTTGGGTTTTAGGTTGTTGGTTCATGGTGCTGAAGAATAATTTTTTTTTTGCTTTTTTCTTTTAGGGACAGCTACATTAGTGATGTTGGAAATGTACACAGGTTTAGGCTGAGAATAAAGGTGTTACAATGACAAATTTACTAGAGGGGAGAAGTATGAGTCTGAAAATGTGTGTTTCACAGGCTTGCTCTCAAGCTAAAGTCTGCCAATTTTCAAAAAAGTCTTATGGAGATTTGGATCCTGTTGATTCTAGACCTGCCAGCACTTTTACTGCTTTTGCATATATAGAGACAATAAAAAAAATGACCTTTTCTTTCCCCCAAAAATGACTATGGAAAGAATTGTATTAACAGAAATAGTAGGTTTAGAGTGATTTTTATCAATGTGGTCTATTCTGCACAAACTTCTAGAATAGTATTTCACTTTTGGGCAATAGTGTTTGTGACTTGAATGACACTGAAGCAGGGATAGGTTGTGCAAGAGATCTGAGGATTGAGCCTTTTCAAATTTGGTATCTAAATGAAAATACCATTTCCAATATAAAACTGGAATCTATATTCAGAGACCAGATGCTGGTCTGTAGTGCTGTCATAACATCAAAGAATGGAAGTTGATATAGATGACGTATAGAATTGACTACAGATTGAAGGCTAGTGCTGAAAACCAATTCTTCCTAAATTGTGCAACCAGTTTGCAAAATATTAGAATGTTCTTTTGGATTAATAAATGAAATGAGAACAGTGTCTTTCTGTTTGACCTTAGAGGAATGTAGAATACAAAAATTACCGTGGGTTAAATCTTTTGTTTCTTAGACTTGTATAATTCCATTAGCCATATGGGATAGAACAGGATATAGGTTAAGCATTTCCAGAATCTATTTTTGCTTCTCCTTTGGGTTACTTAGACCTTGTATCAGAGGTGTTCTGTGTTTATTTCTTTCCTTCCTACAGCAGATGGGGAGGGATTAGAGGGAGGTTTTGCTTTACTTTACCTGCTGCTCATTAACCAAGCAGCTGAGATACTGTGAGTGCATTGTGTATAGTAATTACTGATAGTCAGGAATTACTGCCTTTCTCCCCAAAGACAGGGAAGAGCTTTTAATCTGGGGAGTGTATCTGAAGCATTTTTTCTTTCTTTAATGAAGTTGATTGTGTCTTCTCAGAATTGTGACAAAAACCTTCAAATTTTCTGTGGTACTTCACAAATAAAGGTTTTCCTTTTCACTTAATTTTTTTTTTTTCCTTCCAGTTTTTGCTGCCTTAATGGCCTGAAAATATCATGTGCACATGTGCAGGA
This sequence comes from Monarcha castaneiventris obscurior, assembly GCA_026261815.1. Taxonomy (NCBI): domain Eukaryota; kingdom Metazoa; phylum Chordata; class Aves; order Passeriformes; family Monarchidae; genus Monarcha; species Monarcha castaneiventris. Next base: position 2,756,695 of record JAMPIT010000434.1, on the reverse strand, counting down.
TAGAATTGAGTTTTTTCCCAGTGAACTCGTTATGACACTTTTCTTTGTAGAATTATAAATACTGGCAGTTATTTTTTCAGTCAATTAAAGTTCTTATAGTTGTTCCCAGCTTTGCTCTAATGCCATGTGTATATCTTTTAAGCAAAATGTACTCTGTACTAAATGGCTTTGTTTAGAGTGTTTCTAATAGAAATGTCCCTGCCACATGCATCTGCTTGGTCTGTGTAATCTCTTGTAGAATGTTTTCTGGCATTGAACTGACTGTGTATGTTTAAGCAAACATACTTCAGTTTTTGCATCTCTGTTAGTAATTAATGTAGCTTGGGGTATCCCCAGTTAATTATGGGGACAACCAAGTTTTACAGAGATGTTTGCAATCAGGCATTTGGTTGTATATAATATTTAAAAAAAAAATTACAGACAACCTTTGAAATTACGTGGGTGTGGTGAAACATTTGTTTCCTTTTTTTAAAGTGTTCTAATTTGGGGCTAAATGGGTCTACTCGATGTTTGTGAGAACATTCATGTTGAATTGGACAGAAATAGATGAAACTGAGTCAGCTTCCAAGGTATTTCCCTTATTCTGTGCCTACTATTTTAACAGACAACATTGCATTTTAAGGGTATTCTGGAATATCAAGCAATGAGGGTAAATCTAAATAGTTCAGGGAAGCAGAATGTAACCCTTCAATCACTCAAACCCTGTTTTGAAAGCTCAGGCAGGGTTTTGGTTTAATAATGTCCTTGAACAAGTGCTCAGCACAGGCAGAGTGTAATGCTTAGAAATACAGTTTCCCTGAAGTGAATGAAAATCTTCACTGGCTGCAAGGGATGGTGAGGTAGGGCAATAATAATCTAGGACTTTATCCTTCTGTGGATCATCATGTGTAGTATGGGTATGTGTGTACAATTGGACATATATATTTCTGTATATTCCTTATATACATATATAAAAATAACATTTGCATGCATGTATATACTGAGGAGGAAGAGAGATGTTTCTTAGTCTGCTTCACAAAGTGGCTTCATTTTGTTTTTTTTTTTAACAAAGCACACTTTATTCACATGCAAGCCAGGAGAAACAAAGTGTCCTTTCCTAATCCTGCAGTTTTGTTATTGGTTTTCTCACCTCGTGTGTGAGTGGAATTGAGGTTGTCACCTCATTGTGGTCAGTTCCACACCTTTTTCAGGGTAAACAGCATGCAAACTTGTATAAGCAGCATCTGCGCCAAGGCCCTTTTATAAACCAAACTTTAATTTGTTATTGTTCTGGCATCTATGAATGTGTGTGAGAGACCATGTGGGCTGGCTGTGGAAGGCACTATAAAAACTAACAGTGGAATGTTCATCTGGAGATGTTGTATTATTTATGAAAACTTGGGGCCCAATCCTGCCACCTTCTCTCACGCTAACCATCCCACTAAGGTCAACCAGTGATTATACCTCTTTAAGAATAATATATCTGCATAAAACTTTACTGGATTGGATATATGGATGGAATTTTCAAACTTCAGAGAAACTGTGTCTGCTGACATCCATTGGGTGTTGAAATTTGTGCCTTTTGAAATTAAATAAAAACTAAATTGATATGATCTGGAAAGGAAAATAGTCTTTGTATTTAGTTATATCTTCTGTTTTAGATGTGTTCACTGTAAGAATTTAATAGTGAACACCTATAGTGTGGGATTTATCAAAGAAATGTCAGGGTGAGAAGTGGGTTGCACTCTCCTCCTGGTGTCTAGTCCTTGGTAAAACATCAAATAAAATTGAAAGTGGAACATAAGGTTGACAAAAAAAGCAAAGTTCTCTGCTGAGCAATGCAGAAAAGCCAGGGTAGCAATTCATGTTTGAAAACTATGTATAATTAAGGATAAGTTTGTAATTTGTGAATACTGTAACCATATTTATTCTGAAGGCTAATTTGTGTCAACTAAATATGATCATCAGTTTAGAAACTCTAGCAATTTGAGCTTTAGGGATATTCCCCCATTTTCTAGCTTCACCTTTACACAAGCAGATACAGAGAAATGGTTTTGACTGCTTTCCCAAAAAGTTGAGCTTTTTTTTTTTTTTAGGGCACATGTGTTACATGTTTTGGGTTTTTTCCTGCTGCTTGAACAACAGTCTTTGTGAAATACATTATACATGGCCTAAGACCTATGGCTCTTATAGGTATAAAACAAAACTAATTTTAGTAAATCCATTGAGACATATGGTAAAAAATTCCATTGACAGCATGATAAATGTGTCTTATATTTGGCATAGCTTTAACATACCACTTTTTATTGTTTTTCCATGACAATGTCTCACACAAGTAGGACTGTAATCTAAGATTGTTTGCAATGGGAAGTGTGAACTGATCACAACATGCAAACAGGACTGTCTGCAGCCTGGGGTGTAACCCATAATACTGTCTTTGAAGCTACTGTGTTTATTTTGAGGCCTTGCCCTGGGGATAGCATGAATAGGGTAAAAGAATTTGTTACCTTCCCAAAACTGCAGCCTCTGACAACTAAAGGTGCAAAATTCTCCTTGCTGGTTCTGAACTCTGGCTCCCCATGTAGTATCACATTGCATTAGTGGCCAAACAACAGTCAAGACCAGTTGTCATTCAATATAAGACACATTTTGAAACGATTCAGATTTGGAACTGATTTCAAAGCCACTTAGATTTCTATAAGGAATTCATTAAAAAAACTGCCAAACACAAACAACTATTTGAATACTGAACCAATTATTTATGTACATAGGCTGCATATTGAAACGGTTTTAAATTTGAACCAGTTCATCTGAAGCAGAATCAATTTGGTAAAGGTATCAAACACATAACTGCTACATTGAACAAGGCATTTTCCCTGCCACTTGCTGCCTTGCCACTGTTGTATCCAGAAATCATCTGAAAAGAGTTTTTCATATCACTGTTTATGATGAAGCATTCCACTGTGGAGGTAAGAGTGAATGTAGTCCTCTGTGTTCCACATCATGCATAACAGGCTGTAGCAAAGTAATTTTATGCGTTTCTCTTCTGCTGTCTGTATAAAGGAAAAATTTAAGTGCCCTTTCTTAGCAAGGAGGATGTTTGGACCCATCCCTGGGCCACTCTCCTAAGCAGTAAATATCGTATATGTAAAATAATAACTGTTTCCTGGGATTTTTGTTTATGCAGAAACTGTCCAGGACTTGGATACTGTAAGTAGCTTGAGAATCCATAAACAGTGACCTTGACTTTTAGTGTTAAATTGTACATCTATACTTCCATGAGAAACTTTCCTTACATTTTGATGAGCTTTAAGAGTTAAGTTATGTCTGGTCTAATGGTTTTGGTTTTCTGATACCAAGATTTCTCACATCATCCCAATGAGAAACCTCAGTCAGGCTCAGATGGAACCAGCTCTAGGCAAGTGGTGGCAGTGACCCCTTTGTCTAAGTACTAACTCTGACCCTGACCAGATCAGCACAATGTTGCAAAGCAGTTTTCTGTGACCCACCTGCTTGCAAGTGTGTGGAAGGAGGTCTCTTCATGATGAATCCTCCCTGGTTTGGCACTCCTCAATTTCAGTAAATCATAGGGCACCATCTACCATTATTTTTCCATCCTGGAGGGAGATTGTGTGGTGTTGGTAAGTGAAAGAGCCTCATGATCAAGATTGGGGCTTTTGGTTGCATCTTCTTACCTTATTACAAGGGTATTCTTTTTTCTTGTGAAGAAGATGAAGCAAAACAAATCACTTTTCATGTAGTCAACCACAGTGAAGTTAAGGGGAGGAAAAATTACAAGCCATGATAAATGTCAGCAGTCAATATTGTTTCTCTTTACAGAACCATAAACAAAATCATGCAACTAGTCTCTAAAAGGTCTCGATGACAGCTCTGGTAAATTTAAGCAATCTGGCTACAAAGATGAATAGTATTTTCCTGTTGCACATTCTCTCTCTCTCCCTGAAACTATTTAAATCTAATTAACCTAGTGTCAAACTTTCTGATTTCCCTCCAATGTTCTAACACGGGGCCTTAAAGACTGTTGATTTTTTTTTAATACCAACTTCTCTTAAAATACTTGGTTTTAACATTTATCCTTTTATTTGCCTGTATAACAAAATAAATTATTACCTCAGTTATATGGCTATGACACTGAATCAGATGGTACCCACAGAAGAAAAACAGTTTTTTCTCTAGTACAGAAAGCATGTGTGTACAATGGCTGTCTTGCTCTGGCTCAGCTTGGGTATTAATGATTCTTGTTTTTGCCAGTCTTTCATTTCCTTCCACTGCCTGAAATTTCACTTCAGTAAAGCCAGTAAAGATTTTGTTATTATGTTCAGTAAGGAGAAATTATTACTTATCTTTAGCTACAAAATACTAATTTTCTAGAGTTGTATAGGAATTCCCAGAATGACCTCCTATCTTCTCCTGCAGTGCTGACAGTGGGCTACCTTCTCTGCTGTCTGTACCCAGGGAATCAGGAGAGTTGCTGTGGATGCACCTTGCTTCAGCATTTACATCATTGATATAAAATTGGTTTTGTATCTGTTACTCCTTTAGGATAAAGAGGATTTTATTCCTGTACCCAGTTTAGTTTGGTTTTTAAGCTTTGGAAGAAGGAGAAAAAGGTTCAAAGTAACAACAGTATAGAGATGATAACTGGATTTTCAGATTGTTCCATTTTAAGTGAAATCTTGCAGTTGCTTGGCCTTTAGGCCAAATACTATGATGAACTGAGAAACCCATAATCATCAGGTTTGAAAGTCTTTTGTTGACAGAACAAGCACAAAACAACTGCAGCTCTTGTTCAAATTATTACATACCTATGTAACTCTTTTGAAGGAATCAATAATTCTTTTTGCAATTCCCCAATGAGTAAAAAATCCCAACAAAACCTGCAAAGAAAACATCCTGCAAGTAGTAGATGTTGGTAACAAAGGTATATTCTAGAGGGGGTCCATGTAGCTACACAATATTCACAGAAAGCATCATTTTAGTGAATGTTTTTTGGGGTTACCTGCATTTCTTGGAATGAGGAACAATAAATTGAAAATATTTTTGAGCAGTAACTTAGTGGTAGAGATGCATGCTACTTAAGCATTCTTGTACAATTTAACATGTTTCAAACCTATTTCCTTTCGAAGGCAGCTGAAGTGTTGGACCTATTTTCCAGTTCACATAAAGTATATGCTCATCAATGCCCTACTTTACCAAGTGGATCTGTGCTGTAAATTCCTGGAATAGCTGTGAGCAGCCCTCTGTGCTGTCCATGTTATGTGCAAGTGGGCTGAGAGTCAAGTATAGGCTTGTCATCTGATCCACAGGGTTAAAAAAATAAATAATTCAAATACTGCAGTTGCAAGAAGCACCTTATGCTATGAGTCACTACTTTTGATATAAATTTTTTCCAGCATTTGTCCTCCAACACGCATTTAAGTTTCAAGCTACTGGTATAACTTTTAATTACTTTCGAATGTATTGTTTGAAAATTCATTACTTTAAGATGTCCATTATGCTTTTGTTAAGAGACTTATGTTAATTATCTAATTGATTTTGTTTATGGAATTGTCTCTGCTTCTGTAAGCTGTGTTCTGACATCTGAACCCTAGGGAGTGTCACCCATGAAAGTTATTTTATCTGATGGTGTCACAATTATCTACAATGATATTTGTTTACTTGTTATAGGTACAAATCAGTAGTGCTGGCATGTAATCACTTTGGCAGCAGAGCAAGTTTCTCCTGTGAAAGTACAGTTGCATTTGAAGAATAAAATTTTCTACTGTAAAGATGGACTACTAATGTAACAAGGCAGTTCAGCTCTCCAACATGACCTTTCTAAGAGATAGCTAATAGCATTTGATTCCTTTGGATTTTATTTGGATACTGTCTTTAGATATTTAAGCCATCCTATAAAAGTTGATTTAACTGCACCTGAGAATTCTGAATACAGAATTTACTTGATCAGAATCTCCTAAAACTTCCCCAAGGGGTCAGGACTAGATTATTCCCAAGATGATTCCAAAAAAGATACTGTACTAGACCTGCTTCTGCTTGGGCAGGACACCAACATCAAGGACTTCTGTTTGCTCTCACCTGCCTTAATACAGTGCAGCCAAGGGCAATTGAAATTTGCAGTGAATGTATTATACACATCTTAGTTCAGCCTTGCATTTTTCATTTATTTTTGGCAAATACTTGATCAGTTATTTTCAGTGTAAAAAATGCATTGTGGCATCTTGCTTCAGAAGGATGTTCACTGTTTTTTAAAGGATCTTATAGCAGTCTAATTCTTCATTCTGAGACTGAGCCCTGCCCTCTGATACCTGTTGCAGCATACCTGTCAGAATCCATAGCTGAGAAGAGCTACAGTAAAGGAAAGCATTTGCATAACTGGACAAATAATGTCAGCATCCTTTGCTATCAGAGTTTGAGTTTAGGTCTACGTCCTGTGGAACAGAAAAAGTGCCTCTAGTCATGTTTTAACTTATTTTTTCTAACATTTTTCTCTTATTTTCTACATCTGGTACCTTTTGTACAGATGACCACCTGCTCTTATAGACCAAACCAGCTGTTTAACAATGTTGTATTGTTGAGATAAGATTTTATTTTTTTTATTTCTCTGAAGTACTTAACAATTTTTAGTCTCTGATGCTCTTTAAAGTTCAAGTGCTTTTGAAGATAAGGCATATTGCAGACACAGCATGTGATACAATAAGTGAACATAGAATGCACTTTACTCTGTTTGATCTCTCTAGAGGCTGATAATTGGTGGTGGCATTGCTGGGCTGACTGCAGCAGTAGCTGCCAAAGCAATGGGAATTGCTGTTAGGGGATTTGATACCAGGTGGAGTAAGAAAATATGGGTTAGAACCTAGAACACTGCTTAACACTTTATAAAACATTCTGGTTAAAGTTCTGCTTTGCACTGAAGCAAAACATTGTCATTCAAAAAAACATCTAGAAGGTTTCTTTCTGTCATGGGACTACCAGAATTTTTAGTTAATTCATTTCTAATTAACACAAGCTTCAAATTATTGATTTGAATATTCAGAAAAAGAGAACATAATTTAAAATATGCTGCCTCCTTACTTCCCAGGTCCAACTTAAGACAGACATCATCTTCCTCCTTCCTTCCTAGCCTCAACTCTCCTCTGTTTTCCATGCAATGTTATACCCAGTCCATCCCAGTCCCTTTGAATGTGGGTTTCTGTGCAACTGTTTTACCCCCACCCTTCATGGCTGTCCCTACCCCAGTGTAGGTCATCCCTGGGCTCCTGTTCCTCACATCCAGAACTCCCTTTGGTAAGCAGTGCCTGCTTCCAGGAGTGTCTCACCCCGTGCCTCTCTCCTCAGCATTCCCTGTGTGTCTCTTCCCATCTCTTGCCTTAGGAGCTCACATGTGCAAGCAGGAGTGGCCTGTGCTGGGCTAGCAGCTTTTGGAGTGTGAGAGGCTGTTTTATGTGGGTTTTGGAGCCAGCTGGAACTGGATGGCACAGGCACTGCTCACACATGGACAGATTAGGCCCTCGTGTACCTGATGTGATTTGCCAAACAGTGTAAAAAAGTGGTGCTTGGATTAGTTCAGGTCTTATTCCAGGTACGATTCTGCTTGGAACATTGGAGGGCTCAAACATTTGTCCCCACTAGCATAAAATGCTTAGTGAAATATGCATGTATCTAGGTATTTACTAAAAGCTTATTAGGGAGCAGTGGCATCATGATTAGATTTTACCTGTTTTTAATGTGATCTAGTATTTGCTTCTCTTTGCTGATGATTTCCCAGTAATTTTCAATTCAGACTTAAAGTAATTAATACATTATATTTACTTTTGAAGGCACTCGTGTATGACATACCTCCCTATGTACCCTCTCTAGTAAGAGTTACCATTTCTAGTAAGAGTTACTAAATTTGTTTGGCTTGCTTTCTTAAACATGAAATTGGGGGGAAAATAATCTTCAATTATAAGCACTAGGAGGAGTATGATGAAGTCAATGAAAGAATGATCAGGAATTATACTGATTTTTATATATATACTGATATATACAGAGGTGAGGCTGGGACTAAAGTAGAAATGTCTCATCTTGCAGAATTTGACGATTGTCAGGTGTAGATTATACACCAGCATTTAGAAATAACTGATGTGCAGGGAAAATGCAAATAACATCAGCGTTGCTCTGACAAATGAAAAAGTAATCAACATTATAGTAATAAAGATTGTCTTTCCTTGAAGTTCAGTGCAAGTCTGTCATGGAGTTCTTACAAAAGTGTTGTGGGGTAATAAAGCAAAGCCTTTCATAAGTAATGAAACCACAAATTGGAATATTATTCAGAGATAATTCTGTCTTTGAGTACTTTATGCACTGTGACTTTTATAAGCATGGTAACAACCTTTTTAACAATGATATCCATAAATGCTTTTAAACTAAATTCTTCATTAACAAGACTTTCGAGTGTTCAGATATAGGAAAAGAAAAACAAATTCAGAGATTTGCCTAATTTTACAATTTTATAGTAGCGATATACAACAGTTTTTAACATGAATGGTAGATTGTATGGGATTACCATTAAAGTTATTGTAATTTTTAGATGAGGACTAAGTTCCAGTGTGATGTGGAAAAGTCATGTGGTATATAATGGTAAGATGATATAAAGGTGCTTTGTGATATGTTTGTGAAGACCCGTTAGTTGAAGCAGTTTAAGATGCTATCATTTCAGTATTTGGGAATTTACCCAGGAAGGAATAAACCTCATGAGGAACCAAGCTGGGCAGTGGGCTGTGGAGCAGAATGCTTGCAGCCACTGTCCCCCATGTAGTGGATAGACACAGTGGCCTGTTCTGGAGAGTCAGGTGAAATGTCCAGTCACAGTATTCTGATTTTACCTTGTATTGATGACTTCTGGGGCTGCCATACTTCACTACTATGTTGCGTTTTACTCCAGGATATGTATGGAAGCCAACATGTGTGACTTCACATGAGATAAACTGGCAAGCTTAATGTCCAGATGGCTATCCTGGAATGGTGCAATGAAAGAAAGGATCAAAAACTTAGGGTACAGTGTTCAAGGTCAGAATTCAATGTAAATTGTTTTCAGAGCATGGCATTAGGATTTGTTTGTGTTTTTTTTATGTTCTGCTTTCATAATAACATGAAGGGATGCTAGAGACATGGTATTAATCCAGATGTACTTAGAAGGAATTTAAGTTTTGAAGGTATCACTATCTTCTTCCTTGGGATTGACTGGAGTGCAATTAATCAGTGAAACACATTGTGCAATGTGATTCTTATCAGACAATCATGAGGTGTTTTCACATTTGAAGAAGTACTTGATTTCTTATTCTCAAAAATAAGCACCATATGGTTTTGTAACCAGTTCCCTGACTGGCCTCCCAGCTCATTTAATCTCTGGCTTCCTGACAAAATTGCTGACTTTCTTTGGTCATGCATCAGAGTAAGCTATTAGTTTTACACAGAAACCTTAACTTGTAAAAGAAAGCTTTAGTAACTCATGTCTGTAGTAATATGCAAATGTGATTTACTAGCATGTATAAAGCAGGCATCAGATCTGCGGAGAACATGTGAAAAGTTTCCAACACATGAAAGCTTTGACAACTATTTATTTTGCTTTCTCATCAGGGTGTGGTGAACACTGGTTACAAGGACTTGCCAAGTAGAATGGCTACTCAAGCCAGTAGCCTTTTTCCAACAGCATCTTGAAATTATTAAAGCTGTTTCTCCTGAGGAAGAATATTTTCACTTTGAACAAAAGGACGATTTAGGTTGTGGGACTGTTGATCATGTCATTAGAGGAATTTGGGTCATAAAGGTGAGTTTCAACACTAGAACATTTTTGATAAAAAACATATAAAATATGTTTTCTGAAAGCAGTGATTTTGTTAGGGAGTTTAATCATTCTGAGGAATTGTTATCATTCAATGCCTACATGATAACGTTGGGAAGGGAATTTCTTGCTTGTTTGAAGCAGTAAAATATGGGGCAAAAAGACTTATAAAAATGTTGATACTCTGAAATTACTGCTATCCTTTAAAGTCATGTTTTTAGAGGATGTGTTTGGAGAATCAGTCCATCTCCTGAGCTACTGAGCTCTGTCTTAGCAATAGAACTTCAAGTGCTGGAGTTTATGGACTCAAATGAGCACATATTGAACAAAGGAGCTGGTAAGTAGGAATAGGTGAGCTGGGTGTGAGACACAAAAGGACTTCAAGTGGTGCATTTGGCCTTCAAAGGCCAAATGGTCTGGTGACCCTCACTACATTCCTGCCCCAAGGTCAGGAGAGCTGAGCATTGCCTCTTATACAGATACGGTGGTTTTCTTTTGAAACAAGCAGGGGTTTAGCCTGAGAATATCAAACATATTTCAACCCTGATATGACATCATGAAGTTATACCCTTGTAGTCTCCATTGTAATAGCAGCAGCCCTCATGCCTTCCTATATCCTTCAGCCCTTTATTTTGGAGGAGAAAAGCACCTAAATATACAGTTAAATTAGGAGACAGCCTGAAGATCTGTGAAAACTGATACTGCTTTTGTGCTGACTGCAATTTTCTGTATGCAAGATGTTTCTTGAGATAAACTGAATCTTTTTTCAGTCAAGTGTATTTTGGATGTAGTTAAGAAGAAAAATTAATTTATGTAGTCGTGGTGAATTGAAGATTGATAGGAATCCATAATTGCCTGCAGGTAGCATTAAACCAAAGTACAGTCGTGCAAAACATTTACATATTGGCTGACTGGAATTACTTTTCAGCTAAGGATGTGTTTGTAAAGAGAAGCATATCCATGTTAAGCTTTTAAAGAACACAGTCTACGATTTAGGTAGGTTATCTTTTTTAATGTTTGTTTTCTGTGCTTTTTTGTGTGTTTGCTTTGTGGGTTTTTTTGAATTTTTTGATTGTTGTTCTTCCCCCTTCAGTGGTAAGTATATTACATCTGAAATATATCAGGCCAAAATTGGTTTAGTAGGAACACAAAGTTGTTTTGTACAACTGACTGCATTTAGTGGTTGATGCTATTTTGCAGATCAAGGATTATAGCAATCAGTGTAAGGTAAAGGCCAAATCCCTTACTAAAATCCAAATCCTACTTACTCGTGAGCAATCCCACTAATTTCAGAAGGACCTTTGTCTTGGTCACAGAATTTCATTCTGCATGTTGATTTGCTCAGAGCTTACTTGGGTATATTTAACAAAACCTTGTGCGAGTGATGACAAAATATGTCTCTGAGTAGAATATCATATTATCTTGGATTAATGAAATGATCTAGTCTTTTCCTAAAGAGGGAAAAACATTTCCTTAAACCACTAAGACATATGGTCAAAGAGACTAGTACTGGAAGCAATAATATTTCCTCCCAAGGAAGTATTGTTGAGCTCTTTGTGTGGTCTGCATCTTTTAACAATGTTCAGATGCTACACTGTGGTCTGTATTTCTACTAATGCAGTAAAGGTTGTGAAAAGCCTCTGGGGAATTTATGACATATTTGATTTTGGAGTTTTTTTGGTGAACCATTTCTCCATATTTACCCAAGTGGAATATTTTTTTATTTCATAAATTTAGTTTGGCAGTCCCATGTGCATCTGCTGAATGCTGGGGTACACACTTTGTTCTCACATTGGCCAAGAGTCTATTATTCCAAAATTAGTTTTCTGGCAAAAACAATGTATACAAGTTCTGCATGCAAAAGCATGAGCAGGAAATGCCTTCTGCTATCATGGGTGTCTGTGACAACTTCTGTGGAAGAAGGGTTTGGGTTCTACGCCTGTTTTTATTTTATGATTAATAAAGAAAAGTGCTTTTTCACTCTTCTGATAGCATAGTTTTTGTCTTTATAGGTTTGGCAGGTATTTTAGGACTGATGCTTGTCTCTCCCAATCCTTTTTTTAATCAAATAGTGATCGGATTTATTCTTGCTTGGAATAGTGGTTGTCACACTACCCAGGGAGTCACACCTGGCCTTCATTTGCCTCTCATACCAGAAATTGTATTTTTTATTCCCAAGTGTATTGTCTGCTGCCTTCTTCTCTCATATGCTTCACTATGACAGATTTGAGTTCAATTTCATTAAAAGGGATGTAGAGAAAATCAGAACAAGGTTAATGAGTTCTCCAAAGTGAATTACAAATGAGATTACAATTTGAGTTCCTGCCTCAAAACTTTTACTCCTGGCACTAAATGATGTTTTCTTCATATTTACTTTAAATTCATGATGCATTTTCATGCATAAAGATTTTACTGGCAACCAAAGGATTGTATAATCAGCATATAGGAATGCCAACATAAGCATCAACTTCATGTTTATACCCATTGTCTCTACAGTAGGTATACATAATTTTGGGAGTGATAAAATGACAGAAGAAGAAAAGGTTTAACAGAATTAATGCAATAGTGAGAAGAAATTATGTGAAATTTTGATGCAACCTCAGGTATGTCTGTCTGTATCCTTTGCTTTTTCCTCTGCATAGAACCAGCTCTTTTCTGCCTGATTAGTCCAAAAAGGAATATATCTCCCAAAAAAAGGAGAGTGTTTCATCAGGTGATGAAGCTACTAGGTTAAATCATATGTCTGGGGATGGGTTTGTCATGCTGATTAGCACTCCACAGTTATCTGTCTGTTATTGGAGCAGATGTAGCAGAATTTATAAGCTATCTAGCTGGTTTCTGAGTTGTAATTTGTGGTGAAAAAAGAGACCCTGAATTACAATTTAATGTTTTCAGTGATAAAAGATGAGATACCTCATTCTAGCATTTCTCTCAAATACTCCCCAAAACTGCATGTGGAGACAAAGTCTGCAGTCACAGAAAAGAAAGAGCTGGGACACCTATGGAATAGACTGAGCTTATGACAGCAGGATAGGTTGTGTTTATTGACAGATTAAAAAGATTAGGGGGTAGTTTTCAAAACACAAGACTGGGAAAGGCAAATAAATTAAATAACATAATCTAGTATGAAGTTCTGTAGCTCTCAAAGAAAAACAAAGGTAGAATTTGTTCAATAGCTAAGTAACCCAAAGCTAGGAGGGTGGTCTTGGCTAGCAAAATGAGTAATATGAGCGAGTAAAGAGCTGGATCCTGCATGAAATATTAGTGCTACAAGCAGTGAGGAACAAGGGGTATGTGCAGAATCAGGCCCTCTTGAAAAACAGCCCCCTAGGAAAGCCATTCACTTATATGGGCAAATATTTGTCATCCTTCTTCATTAGATCATGGAATCTGTTATCCCTAGGGCCAGGGAAACAATTTTATAGCCTTTTTGTTTTCTACTGTCCTTATTTGAGCATATTGCTTTGGCTATGCTGTGTTTCATTCAAGAGAAAAGAGCTCCACATTTCCAGTCCTGTAATGTTCAGCCAGTTACAAAAGCAGCAATGTTCATCAAAGAACTTAATTCACTTGCTGAGGTACCAATCTCTACCTAGTTTAGAGGTTATCAGGAGAGACCATATTTACCTTTATTTGCTATTTTTAAATCCACCCTCAGGTGCAATTCTTTGCTATTTTTAATCCACATCCAGATGCATGTGTTGTTCAAAACTCATTAAAACAGGTATTTCTTATTAGAGGTAGAACATAACTGGCATTCATCTTTAGGAAAGACAGAGAAAGGAAGTATTTTGGGAAGACAACAATCTGATAGTGATTAGACCTGAACTGTTTTTTACCTGCCCTTAAGGCTTCCAACATCCTAGAAAATTGTTCAGCACTTACTCTGGAAGAAATGAGGTGTTAGATTTCATTAATTCTTTAAAGTTTTTCAAATGGTACCATCTCTGGGGAAAAAAAATCTAATGGATGTCCTGGAACTTGCCAGAAGGTTACATAAGGTGTAAAATCACCGAAGCCAACCTTTTTCAGTTGTCTTACAAATGAATACTTGTGAGGTGTTGTGGGAAATTCATGTTGTTTCTTATGTTGCATCCTTTCCACAGGCCATAGTAAAAGCCACAGTGATACATACTCATACAGCCATTCTGTTAAACCCCAGATTTCCTCGGGATAAAATCTCTCTAAACTTGCTCCATCTCAGGATTGTCCATATTCTTATGTGACAGTTTCCCTTCTGTCATCCTGAAGCCTTTGGGCTTAGACTCCTGAAAAGCCCATAAATATTTCTTGCAGATACCAGCCAACACATGGTCTTTGGCCTTTGCAAATGTTCCAAGAATGTTGCTGAATGGTTATATCTGTCTGTTATGGTATGAGCATAATGGATTTTTCTGGCTATATTGTTTTGGGTCAAACTTTAGACTCAGTCAGTGATGTAGGTTAAAAGACAGTTTATTATTTAAAATAAAGTCACCATGTGCTCTTCAAATATCAAACGGATGACTGCGTGTTTACTAAATGAGGTCATGTAGGAATTTCAGAGCTTTTTTTGTATCAAAAGATTGAAAATCAAAATGTGAGAGAATCAGAATTTCATATTTACCTTGATAAAACATAAAAATTTCGCCCACGAAGAACATACTGGCCAAAATATTTTTAAATGTGCACAGTACAGGGCAGCACTAATGTAGCAAAAGTATTTTTTTTATCTTTCAACTTGAACTAATGTGGGAAGTATTTTTCTATAAGGGCAGAGTATTAAGAAATAAGTCTGAAAACAATAAAGACTAAGGCAGTAATTGAGGCATTTTAAACTAATATTAGAAAACAATGCATCAGTGTTGATGAAAATTGAAAACATGTACTCAAATATATGTCAATGGATCCTGGAGCTGAATTGCTGGGATGCTAATTAGTTTCATAGTTGCTTGCTGAATTGGTGTCAGAAAAAGTACAGAAACCAGAAAATGTTGAGAGGAATGTGCAGAAGTCTAATAATCAGAAACGGATATTCACTCACAATAACAAACAAAGAAGAAATCTTCCATCTTTAAAGATAAACTGTTCTCAGTCCTCCTGGCAATTATAAAATAGTTTGAAGTACATCAGTACTACATGATTGAGGTTTTTGTTCTTTGATTTTTGGTTCATTTGGGGTTTTTTTTGCCTAATGTACTTCAGCTCAGGGGTGAGTTGTGTGCTGTGCAGGAGGGATGGCAGCGCTGTCTACTCAGAACACTTCTTGATTTGGGTATACCCCTGGTAGGATTGAGGTGTCAAAGCTTTAGGAGCAAGCAGCAGTAGAAGCACTGAAATCTTCAGCAGAAGTTCTGGGCATGGCTCTGGGTGGCACAATGGGCATGTGCACTTCTTGCAGGGTAAATGTGCTTAACCCACAGCATCCTTGTAATTGATTCATTTACTGTTCTTTGAGAGGATAGGAAAATGTATGAAAACGTGAATTCTTAAAGGTCACACTTCTATCTAAAGGGTGAAAGATCTTAATTGCTGATAAAAAGTTTGTTTTGTTCAAATATTGTTCTGAAATTAAAAATGGGTGTTTCAAAAAGCACTGATCTAGTTAGATGTTTTTGGAACTTCCCATTTGTTTTCTTACACAAAGCAATTTTCTTGTTACGAATTTACCAACTGCCTCGGTTGATCTAAATTACAATAAATTTATGGGAAAAAATGATTGAAAATTTAAATTTAGTTTTAATGCTGATTTGTTAAGGAGGATTTTGTATCCAATACTGTGGAGGCCAATAGAAATTCTCAAAAGTTGAGCCTGAAACTTGGTAAGAGAGAAGAGGGGAAGGCGCTGCTCTGCCAGATTGTCACTTAGATTGTGGCGCTCTTCTCATGCATCCAGAGCTGTTTTGCCTGCCTTGATTCTCTGTAGGCAAAATGTGTTTGGAAGCTCTGGCGGGTACATCCACACAAGTCTCTCCCATACATGAGAAACAGTGGCTTCAAAGGAGCTGTTCTGGCTCTGTTTCTTACAAGTTGTCATCCCAAAATGTTCTAGCAATGTATTTTTGGAAAGGACTTAAATTAGGTTAAAATTTCCTATAACTATTATATTTCTAATTCATTGTATGAAAAGGAAAACAACATAAGTAAACCGTCCATTCTTGCTCAATGGTCTGTTTATGCTTTGAGTATGAAACACAATGTAATACTTCATTTTGGATCGAAATAATTTAATTTTGCAGGTCTTACCATTGCAAAATGAATTGAAATCTCTGACCTTCCTCAGCCCGTAGCTGCATTTCACAGTCTGGTTGGTTTGGCAGCAGCAACTCTTACATGAGTTGCCAAGTATGGGATTGAATATCCACACCTTGATGTTCACTCTCCTGCCAGCATTCTCAAAATTGTGGCATATCTGGGCACTGTATTAGGGTGTAGCTTTCAGTGCTTCTGTAGTGACTTTTGTACAATAGCTAGGTGCTCCTTACTGTAGTCTGTCATAGGAAATTTAGAATGCAGTTCACAAGAGGCCCTTCTGTTTTCTTCAAAATCCAGTTGGATCCTAGGAGGAGCTGGGGCATAATTACTTTAGGCCTTTTACAAGGGGAGGGAAGCAGTCTTACACAATTTAGCTTAACAAATTTGGTAGTACTGGAACACGAGGAAAAGGAGATTAGTGACTTTGGCTTTTTTGTTGATTAGGAGAGATGCTGATGTTGTCTCAAGGATTTATTTTTTTTTTTGTGGATTTACTAAAAAGTGTTTGTTTAACTGGGAATCTGACTTAGATTCCATAGAGCTTTACTCCTAAGAGACCCATGTGAACAACTGTTGGCTAGAGGAATTGTAGTAAGAGATCTTTTAGGTCCCTAAGTAGCAATTATTTCCTACTGTGAAGTTATGCAGCTATTGCAACTTAATGTTCTGCACAGTGGCTGTCCTATTTGATATTACAAAGCAATCATATCAAACTGATTTAGTTTTCTCATAATTAACCAGGCTGATATAGAAGGAGGGACAGACTATGGCAGGAAAAGGAGCTGGAGCACATCCATTTCTGAGAATTCCTTCCAAAAAAATTCCTAACTTTTTGTCTTCTATCTGAAATTGGTGGATCTTTCCTTCAGCTAAACTAATCACCAAGAGGACCAGTATATTTGGTACTTTTATTCTATACTGTACCCTGCCTTAATTTCTAGTGCTTTAGCATTAAAAATATTTTAGTGCTGAAGGCAATACAGCATTTATAGAGAATAGAGCAGCCACGCTCACTTCCAGGTGTTCTGGACTTGGCACCATTCCTGGCATGGGTGGCTTGCTGACAGCACCCATGGCTGGTAGGATCAGGTTTTGCACTGGGTCCAAGCTGCACCTCTGGCTTAGTATGCAGTCTTGGTGTTACAGGATTCTCCTCAATTATGGTAAAAGTCTCAAGAGAACAATCCCTGAACCGTTTCATTGCAAATGTAAGTCTTTTGCACGCACATCCAGCACTTGCTGAATACTCTCCACAAGGCAGTCTTGCATGTTAATGGAAAAAACTGGCATAAACCATGAGGAATCAACAAAGCACTCTGCAGAATGTTTATCTAGCCCTATAGAAATTCCTTAACAAGTTTGCAAGACCTTGTAGAATCCCACAAACCACACTGCAGAGATCCAAAACTTTCTAGCCAGCAGCAGTGCTGTAAAATAAGCTGTGGATGTTTATCCAGTCAAATGTATATGTAATCCTAGCCATTGCTGTAACTGTGGGCTGGTTTTGGAAAGAAATAAGAGAGTAAGGATCTTGTCCTGCAAAGTAACAAATGATTCCAGCTCCTATTATGCCTGTATAATCTTTGAGCAAAAATTCCAGAGGCATATTTTCTTATATGACCAAACCCAATAGTGGTCATAGGTACCAATCTTCTGCTAACTGGGTGATTAAATGAACTTTTATTTGCTTTTATTTCACTTAGTAAATATTTTAGGAATGATATCATTTCTTGAAATATTAATTCAATTTTTATTTCCCTTATGTGGTGCATGCTAGATTGCAGAGACTGACAGCTGTAGGTGGAGCAGCTAAGCCTGTTACTCAAATACCAAACAGTTAACTCTGGCTGAGCCTCACGTGTAGAAGGTTTTCTTGACACCAGTCTTGACAATTGTGGGTGTCTTGATTGACTCCTCTGGATGGAGCTATTCTGTCATGCATTGTGTGTGTGGTAAGGAAATTCCACTAGTTTGTTCTGTGTGAAAAAAGACAAAGGCATTTACTTCGGAAACTTTTGCAAATAAGATGTTGCAGGAGATTGGATGACTGGGTTGGCTCCCTGACAGAATTTTGCTTATATTGGTAGTATAAAAAATGAAAAGTTATGACAACTGGATATAGATGTCTGGTGGGTTTTCTAGAATTAAAATTTGGCAAACAAACTCCTAAAATGCCAATGAAAGCAAAGAAATCAAAACATGTCTGGGTTGCATGATGTGTAACACTATAAAGATATCCAGCCAATGGAAGGATGGCAAGCAATATATATGTGCTAGGAGAGCTCTTCCTCATTTTTACTCTGCTGTTTAGTAGCTCCTTTACCCTTAGCTCAAGCACTTCCATGTGGCACTTCATGGAACAGTGTGAATGTGCCATCAGTTCAGCTCTGGCTGGCACTCACATGTTGGCATGGGGTACAAACCAGTGGCCTTGAGACAGCTGATTCCCTCTGATTGAAGTGGTGATCTTATGCCATAAGAGAGCTTGCAGAGTTTTGCCCAAGTTCTAGCCCTGCTGTATGTAAACAGTTCCTAGTACACTAAATCTGGCAAGTGAACTTTCAAAACAACTAGAAAAACCAGTAACAGCAATGTGATTTACTCGTGAAACCAGCCATGTAAGTTAATATTTCATAAAACACTGAATGGCCTTCACTGAAAGATCTCACCCAGCAGTTGGCTTTGAGGAAATCCAAAATGTGCTGTTTCATAACATGCAAGATGGGAAATGTTATTTAAACAAAGAACATCTTTGTTTCACTAGTGAAAAATGTTAAGGTAGTTTAAGGAGGAGAAGAGAAATTGTTTTAAAATATCTGAAAAACAAAGTTTTCTCCAAAATGTATCCAAAAATCTGTTTGAAATGTAATTTTTATGCCAAGTGGGATCCTGAAGCTTTCAAAAAAAAAAAAAAAAGAAGAAGAAAGGCAATGCAATATTGAACTGTTGAACCATTTCTGTATCAGCTTCACAGCTTGTTAAAGTAAACTTTAATGAGCTGAAGAATAATGCAGTCTGACTTCCCAAACAAACTACATGGGAACTTACAGCAAATGAACAAATGAGCTATTTATTTTGGGATTCTTTTAATGGACTTGGAACTGTTGTTTTGACCAATATGCACATTTAATATATTCACATTTAGACCTGATCTCTGCCAAATGTCACTTTTGGGTGGATATGGCACAGCATCTGCAGCAGGAAGGAAACCTATGGAAACTGTTGGATCTTGCACCAAAGCTGGATTAGACCCAGCTATTGAAGTGATAAAGGAGTCTGATTCTGGCATTACCCTGGGTGAGAATTCAGATATTTGCTGTTCAAATTACTCAACAGTAGGCTTTCCAAGCTACTTCATGTCTTGAGTTACACTGAATATTTCACTGTTCACTTTACATTAATAATGTCAAAATCTTGTTTCTGCTTCCTTTGAATCTATCCAATTCACACTTGTAATCCAAATGCTAAAATTGTCAAATACCTCTTCTCTCCTTACATGCCACCTGTATCTCATCTGATGTTAGCAGTCATTCCTTTCTTGGTTTTGCCCATAAATACAGACCTTTACAAGCATTAGTCAGCTTCAGAGCATACACTTGGTAATGCTCATTCTTCTGTAATGATACAGCATAGGACAAAAGGGTTAATCAAGGCCCTAAGACTAATTTCATCAGTTTACACAATTTGTCATACCCTGAAATTTTGAGGTTTTGCAATTGATTAATATTCCACCTCCAGTGTAAGTCAATCCTGTTCTTTATGATTAGACCTTGATGAATAATGAATCACTTGGTATCTGTGAACTCTTCTGGGAGTTTTCCTCATCTTAAAAATTAATGAAGGCCTTCAGTGCAGGACTGGGGATAGTGGAAACACAAAGAATTGGCCAAAACCTAAATGGTTTTGGTTTTTTACCCTTTAAATAGTACTGGTTTATAGCAAAGAAATGTAAGATGAAGTCACTGAAGTTATTTCACTGGGCCTCCTTCATTGTGTTAATTCCCATTAAAAAAAAACCCAAACCAACAAAAAAAAACCAAACCCAAACTTGCTTTTCCTAAAAATGGGTAACCCAGCACTGCCAAAATTTATGCAGGGTAATCAGCTATTCAGTCTGAGATTTCTCTAAGAATGGTAAGCTTTGGCCAACATTCATTTTCAATTGCGACAATAGCAAAAAAGTCTGTGTCATGATATTTCATGATGGTTAATTTCTGTAGGATAAATATACATGGAAAATATTAATGGAAATCAGGAAACATTCAGTTTTCACACATCCCATCTACAGCACAGTATAAGCCACTAAGTTGAAATGTGCCAGCTAATCATTCCTCTTTCATTATAAAAAATTGCCAATGCTTATGAAGGCATGTGAACAGAAGACAGTGGTTCCAAATACGTAGCAGAAAATTCTTAAATATAATATTTTTTGTGCACTGGATTGCCTGAAGCAATTGAGCTATGCAGGCAGCTGATATGTTCTGCACCTCAGCTGAAACCTGAGGGGAAGCCTGGGTCTTTTGTGCCCTAAGTTGCAGGCATTGGAAGTGCTGTACATCCCTACAGCTGTAATCAAGCTGACTTCTCCAGCTGACCCAAGAATACAGTTGGCTTCTTTCAGAGGCAGCTGCATGCAGCCTGTAGCCAAATGAATGGGTCATCACGATGAGGGGCCTCTGAGAGGAGAGGGATATGGAAAAAAAGGAGGAGAATTGCCAAACTGCCTCCCCCAGCAAAGCAGGCTGCTGTAGAAAGTAATGTTAAATGCAGTTCATTTGGTATAGTCACATTAAAAAAATCTGACAGAAAACACTCAAAGTTCTAGAAATTTGTTATTAGTCAAGATGTTGATATACTCTTCCCCTGAAGATTAAAGAAATTATTTTTAAAAGGGTCAGAGGCTTTGCTTGTAATGAAATAGTGAATTCCAAGTAGAATGCTGCATTGTTAAAAATAAAGACATTAAAAAAATCAGTGTTTAGGGTTAATGATTTGTGGTTTTAATTTTTACTCACTTAATGGTGTCTTCTGGATTTTTTTTGGTGTAAGTCCTAAGGTTGTAAGGATGGCAAACCTTTCCTTATATATTCCACACTGAATAAGTAGGGAAGGCTATAACAGCTGTGACAAAGTCTCTGGAGGTGCATATGAGCTGCAGCACTAGGAAGAAAGGCAAAGATGGCTCTATCCTGCCTCTGCCTTTCACTTCCTTCTGAGGCTGCCACCTCTTAAACTAGGGACTGTGTTGGTCACTGACAGGAGGGGATCTGGTAATTTCAACAGCACCTTTTCAGATCTTTGTATCACCTTGCACTGACCATATTTCCTTCACAGAAGTCTTCACTGCTTTATCTAGTTTAGAGCTGCTTTGCATTTCTGGACCCAGCTTTAATGGATGGGAGTCAAACTAGATGATTTTGTTCTAAGCAACTATGCAGGTGATAGCTTGTAAATCTTCCTTTATGAGCTAAGTTTAGTACCGTGGGATCTTGTATTTACTGCTTCTAGAAGACTCCATGTCAAATGTTTTCAGCTGACAGTCTTAAAATGTTTGACTCACCTTTTATCCTATAAACTCAGATTGGAAAGACAAGATTATGTATCTATGTTTCATAAACATCTGTAACAGGTGTAGCTTCATTGCTGTCAGTCAGGATAATCTGTTTGCATTGATGTATCTGATGCTGTAAGTTTGTTGACATTGCATTTGCGTGCATTTTAGGAACTTGGAAACAGCAGGGGAGTCAGACATTTCTATATTAGACTGCTTTTATTCCCTTCTGTGCTCAAAGCAGACCTGTGGTTGCCCTAGACCTGGATGTTGTTTTCCATGTAACAGTACACTAAATTCCTTTGGCTCATGCACCTCTGTCACTTGGAGGGCTGCTGCAGAAGATAGGAAATGGTAGAGCCAAAAATCCTTCTCTGGTTGCCAGGCTCCTGGGAGGCATAGCCAGCCCTGTGGTTAGAAAGGTCAAGAGAAAATGGAAGCTCTAATATGGTTCTGATTTTAATACAGACTCTAGGAGACTGAACAGATGTACAGACCATCAAGCCTGACTTTACTGGAAAAACTGTGAACAACTTAAAAAGAAATAAATTGGTAGGTACATAGGTAAGTACATTGGGCAGAGGGATTAGTGCTGCTTATGCAGATGTTGTATTTCACAAACCCATTAAGAGTTCCTTGAAGGATTCAATAAGCATGAGGAGGATAAGGGAAATCTGCTTGATACTGCTGGTGCTAAAGCTCTAAACTAAACCCTGTATTTTTATCAATAGAGTTACTCTAGAAATACACCATTCACAACCACCATGGCCAGAGGTTTTAGGAATTATTAGCAATTTCTAGAGCTGTGTTCTACTATCTCAAGTGATGGAATCTCTTTAATTACTAAAATGTTAATTCCTGGTGCCACAATGGGTGGGGTGTAAATGGAGTGCTTCTTGCATGCAGAGCCATGGAAGTGAGGATCTGAGCAGAACAGAGATGGAAGGTTTGGCCTGTAAGTGAGCAGTGTTGAAATACTTTATGTGGTATAACATAATGCACGTCATCCTCAGATTCCACACGTGTGCTCTATTTAGTGACCTCAGCAGGGCCTTGCATAACACTGCCTCCTAAGTCTAAGGAGTATTTATTTTTATGATATCTTACATAGAGAATGCATGAAATTTTTTTAATAGTTTTCATTAGCGCATGGAACTGCCAAGATTGGATTCTAGGTTTGAACACGAACAGCTGGATTTAATTTTTTCATTCAGATGAAACAACAAACTGTCATCATTTATTGTATGCTTGATTAATGTGCTTTGGTGTTGTCTTGATAACTTGAAGCAGTGGCTTTTCCTAATAACACATTTTGTAATATATTTCCTTTTTGTCTGAGATACAGACTTGGCTCTGGTCATTGGTGCAAATGACACAGTAAACTCAGCAGCACAGGAAGATCCCAATTTTGTTATCAGTAGCATGCCAATACTGGAAAACAAAACAAGGTGCTAAGAAGACAGTGACAGGGTTTAGTACAGTGTTAGTTATGGTATATTAACTTCTCACAAAAAAAGTGCCAACATATAGAAATATAAACAAGGAATGTCTTTTCTAAATCAGTGCCTCAAAGATGAATACATAGGCATATGTTTAGCTGAAAATGACCACTGCCCATATAGAGTGGGCAGAACTTGGCAGAGGCCCAGAAAAACAACTCCTGCCATTGCCATCAGACCATCCATGTGTTGGAACAGCTGAAGCATTGCATGTTACCTTGATTGCTTTAATCTACTGTGTTAGCTTTCATGGACTTCAAAAAATTCAATTTTTTTTTTTGTTTGTTTCTTAGTCCATTCTTTTTTCAATGAATTCTCCTTTGAAAATGAGCAAAATCAGCTCAGCCATGCCTACCTTAGAGAGCATTCTGCATTCAAGACTCTGGCACTATAGTTTTGTTGGCAAATTCCCTGGCAGCTGCTTCAGGCATTGATTTTAAACCAGTTTCCCTGCTAAAGTAAGCCATATTCAAGGAAAAGAGGAAGCTTTTGGTGATGTAAAGGTTTCTATGTTCTATTTTTTTGCCAACACAGTCATGATAGAATAGAATACAAGCACTTTGGTATTCTTAACCAGCACAGGTATGCAGATCAAAGCCAATATTGTAACCACACTCGAAGACATGTGAGGTTAAAAGAGGAAATACTGTGATCCAACTGCTTCAAGTAGACTGAGGTGCATTACATGACATTTCTGACAATTGAAGCTGTATCAAGTTGCTTCCTTGTCTGCTGTAAATATGAAAAAAAAAAAAAAGACTGTAGCATTGATTCTGTCCAAAGGAAACCTGTGAACAGAAAAACTATACTGCATGTTTCAGCTGCACAGACTAATCACTACAAAATGCAGTTTCAGGTCAGCTGAAATTCATGCTGCATTTGGCAAACACTTTAGTCATGAAACTGAAACCTCAAAAATAATTTTTGAAAGAAATAAAACATTATGGTGTTCTTGAAATACAGAATTTTTGTTTAGCATTAGGAGCAACATTTGAAATGAAGGCTGAGTTTCATCTTGAGCAAACTTGTTTTGCTGGAACCCAAAGTATTGTTCTTCTGTAAAAAAGACAAAAAAGATGCTTTTTTAAATTTAAAAGGATTTGATTCTCTTCTGTTCATTAGTATCCATCTTCAAAGCAAATAATTTCAGAAATTGTACTAAAGCTTTTAGATTTCATGCCAGTTCAACTGGCTTATGGGCCCAGCTTAATATAGAAACACTTAGAGGCAGAAATTAACTTTGCAGGTGAAGGAAGCACAGTGCACAGGATCAGAGGTGGAGCAGGACTCAGTCTGGGGTGTGTTGGTGTAGCACATTCTCTTCTGTGGTATGTTTCTAAACATCCTATTGCAACACCAGTGGTCTGAGAAGTCAGCAGTAAAATCATGTGGCAACTGCACCAGTATTGCTAAAGTTAGACAAAAATTTCCACTTTCCATGAGGTGAAAATACAGTCTGCTGTCTGTTTTGCATTAGAGAACTGGTTCCCACCTCTTGCTCTGGAACTTCAGAATTATTTTAATTTATTTCTGGCAGATAGGGGTGAAGAAATCACACCACTGAGTGGTTTTACTTTAATGTGATACACTACTTCCAAAATTCGACAACATCTCATTTCTCTTCAGAATCCATAAAATGGCAGCTATGTCTCCCAACAAGTGAGCAGGAAGAATGTGGTGGACTTTTCATATAAACACTTCCTTTAAATGTTAGTATTACTAATTTTCACCAGTCACAGTTAATATTCTTAATGACAGCATTGGAATTATACTAAAATGGTGTCCCTCAAGACAAGGAATAACAGTTTAGGAACTATGTTGAGCCCTTCAGTACCTTAGTGGGAAAGCTTTCCTGTTGTAATTGTGCTGCAATCACCATTAACTTTTGTGTCCCAGAATACTTTGAGACACGAGTTAATGATACCTGGGAGTGTATTAACTGCATTATAGCAAATGATGGGAAATTAATAGGGGGTCTCCCTCCCTTCTTCTTTTGGCCCTTTCAGAGGTACGGATAGGTAGCATGGATTGTCACATCACATTACATTTTATACAAGTATGCTACAACCATCATTTATGTGGACTGACTTTTAAAGCATTCAGGCAAAGTACTGAAACACAGTGTGAGGGAAAGGTAAGAACAGATCCTTATATTACTCTGCAGTTGGGCCTGAAGAAGACTATGTGGAAAACCAGATGGACTCAAAATTGCAAGAAGCAGTAGCAAAGGGTTTAAATCAGGTAGGATTACAAGTGCTTTGGGAGGTTGTGCTGTAGATTCCAAGTTGGCATCTCTTTTCAATCTCAATGTATCTTTACCCCATGCACTGACATGACCCTTTTTTCAACCTCGGCTTGGATGACATTTCTGCTACCTTCCAGGAAAGGAATTGTTTTTTGCAGCAGCTCCCTCTCTTATTCATTTTGAGAAAAGGATTAAATACTCCCTCTGACCAAACTTGCAGGCATGCTAAAGTGAAGCCACTTCATGCTCCTGGCCAAACAAAGAACAAAAATACCCACAATAAGCAAAAGCAGATGGCTTCAGTGGCAGGAAATGAATGAGCCAGACTGCAGGTAAAATGGTTCTCTGCACACATCGCAGAGGTTTGCACTGACAGGTTCTTTGTTATCTGGGGCCTCCCCACAGGAGGCCAGATGTCTTCTGTTGTGAGAGCAGATAGAGATGCTCTTCCTTTTCCTCCCCCTTTAACTTATGGCTGTTTAAGTTACTGCTAATGGAAGCAGAAGCCTGTTTTTCCCTCTTGGTCTCTGATGTTTTTGGAAAGAGAAAAGATAGTGAAGGGGTATTCTGATATGAAAGAAAAGGCCCAGAACTGGCCTTTACCTCCCCATGACCCTCATTTTAAAGAACAGGAAGGTCAGTGCTGCTAATTGCACTTGAAAGGATTAACCACTTGATCGCTTTTATTTAGTGGAACAAAATTTTTCTTCAGTCTCAAAGCTGGGAAAATGTATCAGTGGTACTGAGGTGCTTTCAGTGTGAGATGGATGGCTTGGCTTGGCTTCTTATACCAACATCAAAATTAAATAGAGGATGTAAATATACATTATGTATATGAGAGAAGGGGCAACTATATCTGCTGCTCAGACAGGACAGGTTTGCAGCAGAAGTGACAACAACCTCCTTCCTGCCCCCATAAAAGGTTATCAGAGGAATACCAACAAACCATAATGAATTACAGATATTAGGTGTGCCTCTGTCCCTTGGTATAGCAAATGACTCTTGCATTACACTGAGGTTGAGCTGGAAGAAAAAGAATCTGAACCAAATTCCTGTACACAATGTGCCAGGTTTAAAATCCTTTCTGTACATTAATTTAATCTGAGAGTTAAAACTAATTTTCTTTTGGAATAGAATCTTAATTCCCATTGTTCAAATAAAGTGAGCAACACAAAACTTAAATTTGGAAACAATTTTTCACCTTATGAAACTATTTTCCAAAAGTAACAAAGAACAGCTTATACAAGCTTTTATCTGACCTCTGCTTCTTAAATAAAAAACATGTTTTCAGGGAAATGTGTCTTGGAAGTAACTCCCCCTCTCCCCCCAGATTTTTCTCTCTGGTTCTTGTAAAACATTAGGTCAGTGGGTTCATTTTATTTTTGTTTGTTTAAAGTGGGTGAAAGTTTCCTTCTCAAGCTATTATACTTGTGTGATTTAAAAAAAAACATTACAACAATCTTTGTTTAAGAAATGCAAGAACAGATGGAAATGTCAAAAGACTATCAAAATTCATACCAAAGGAAATAACATTAATCATTTTAAAAAGCCAAAATAACCTCTCAATAGCAATAAGAACCAAATGAGTAGGCAGTGTTGTTTCAATAGCACTGAGACATGACTGCTGATTTTTCTCATTGCCTGGCACATGAACTCAGTATATAGGTAGATAAAATTATCTTTCTCGTTCTGACTTCAAGCCTGTGTTTGCTGTGGTGCTGTTATAGTTGATGCACATCTCATGTTCACTCATGTAACATAACCAGCATTTAATTCTGCAAATGGGGAAATATGTTTTTGTTGTCCACTGAAATGCATTTTTATATGCACTTGTGCACATAAGGGTCCAAATCTGAAGTACGATGTAAGAGAGTGTATTTGTATCTTGTGTTTGAAGCAATATTGATTTCAGTATCCTAAAGCATTAAAAATGCAGTACAAACCAGCTGTTTGAACCTATATGGATTGCTGTGTAAGTGTAAAATGATTTTCTTCAAGTATTTTCCAAGACACTACTTATCAGGTCACCAGGGTGTATGAGTGCCCTCCTAGAAAGTCTGCAACGAGTGACAACAAAAAAATGGATGTTTTGTTTAAAAAATAATCTATTGTAATTTTTCAGTCTGTCACTTTGACAAGATATGTTTTGTCTTAAGTAACACATTTCTGAGAATATTCAGAAATATTTATCCACTTTATATTGTACCTCTAATGAAACATTTTTTCTACCTTAAGAATATAATTTTTATCAATGTATGGTATGAAATGTATTCATGTAACTCTGCTTGTAAAGTTGTAGCTCAGGTCTATTACCTCTGCCAGCACTGGCTGTGCTGGTATAGCTTGGCAGAACTACATTCACATGGGATGCCTGACAGCAGCACTGCACCTCTGACAAAACTCTCATCAGCACAGACAGAGTCTTACCTGTTCCAATCTGCCCTGTTACTGCAAAAGAAAAAACAGAGCAGATTCACACTGCCTAATTTAAGGAAGCCTGGTCAGAACTCCCATCTTTTTTTTTTTGTGCCTACAATATGCCATAGTGACATTTGTTAGGTTAGTGCTCCCCCAAATAATGATATAATAGTAATAAACACTTAACTAAATTTGTTTTAAGAAGTTTAAGATTACCCAATAAGTTGAGAATAACCCCAATATAACAGTACATGAATGGTACTACAGAAAGCATACACTGTATAACAGTGTTTAAAGAGACCACTTTTTTTATTACTAGAAGAATTTTCCAGAATTAATCTTGCAAGTATGTAATTCATGTTCAATTCATGTGCTCTTTCATTTTTATTGCTGCCACTCGCCCCCACCATCTGCTCATTTCAGTAAGCCTCTGATGCCATGAAGGTGAAATCAGTATTGCTGTGTAAACCACCAAGAAAACATCTGACATAAGTATTAGTAACAACACAAAGCTGCATGCTCATTCCTTCTTACAGTTAAATGAGATCACTTCTTATGGCAAGAGGGGTCAAGTCTTCCACTCCCATCTCAGGAAATGTGCTCACCACAGTGAGCACATCAGGCCTGTAGGTTGAAGTACAGTAATATTTAGCAAAATATAACTGTTTTCAGATAAGTAACTCTAATCAGAATGCTCATCTGAGCAGTTCTACAACCTCAAGCGTGCCAGACAAGGTCTGCAGCTCACTTTGCAACACTGTTGCCATTATTTAGAGTACAATCTATTTCCAAAAAACGCCCCCCCATTGTTTGTGCAGTTTATTATTACAAAAAGTAGTGTCATGCACCAATAGACAAACACCTTACTCTTTTCCTGCACAACACTTGGCATCTTTAATCAATGTATGCATAAATGAAAAGAAAAAAAGCAGATTATCATATTGTCCTTTGTAGCTCTCTTTCAAAATCTCCTGGTGATAGTCCACAAGGAAATAATAAATGGCTTCTATTGTGGAAAGGTATGTATCTGGCTTTCCCTTCTGATGACGCCAAAAGCAAGTTTTCCTTGTCTTCAACTCAATTTGCAGTAATCCTGTCAAGGAAAAAAGATGACATAGATTAGACAATGTGGTTTGGTGGCCAGAACGTCAAACGAGACTTTAGTTTTGTTTTCTGACTTTGCTGCTACCCTGCTCAGTGCCTGCATGCAAATAATTTCTCTTCCTGTACCTCCATTTTTCATCTGTAAAACCAAGGCAGTAATTTTATCCTCCTTTGTGGACCACTTTGGAATTTGAAGAAGTGCTTTAAGTCCTAGGTTACAATCTTCATGTTTACAATAATTACAGGTTAACCTTTCATTCAAACAGCCACACAGCCCTCAGTAAAATCCAGGGACACTGGCAAGAATAAAACCCACACCTACCAAGACTCATCAATGTTCATAAAATTATTATTTCAGCTTTAGCAAAGTTAATACTTTTCAAATGTGAAACAGAATCCCTCAGACTGTTAGTATTGCTGAACTGAGGACTATTTGCAAGAGCCAGGAACTTTTCATTTATGTTTGTTGAGTAGCTGAAATCTCACTGAAATTACTCAGGGGTAAGTATGGCAGTGTCTCGTAATTAACTTTATTAGATACTAAAAGAATTCCCACTTAGGATGAAAGATGGAATTTGGTGTCTGTATGGCACAAGAAAACCTTTAATCTACTTCTAGTCTCTGTAACTATTCTATTATTCAGATGAATTTTAAACATGTATCTTGGCTTTTATGTTTCCTAAGATGCACAAACTATTCAAAACTGAAACCACGTTAACGTGTTACCACTTTGTAAACAGAATGGACGTTGGATTGTGAAGAACAGGGTACACACCTGTCAGTATCAGAACCAGACAGATTGTAAAGTTATCTTTTTCTGTCACAATCTGATACTCTGTCTCATGGGATAGTACAGGTAATAGTACAAAAACCAATATGGTCTAAGAATTGCTTATGGAAGTTAAGGACAGAGAAGTTTCAGTAAGGTCCAAATTCAGAAGTACAAACTTCTGGGCTATAGCCCCGCACTTGTAATTCTGTACTTCTAACCTAAAAGCTGTGTTTAATTCTTTTCAGTGTAATTGCAAGAAGGATTTAGTTGTTTGCTTTGCAGCTAGGAATGTATGATCGCCTGCACTGTAGAAGAAATCTCAATTACAACATTTAGAAAAAAACCCTGAACAACAGGAGAGTCTGTCCCTGAAGTTAAATGTTATTATTGGCATTTCAGAAACAAAACCTCAAAATAGCAGTCTAATTATTATCTCTAATAATCCTAGACATATGAAACTTAAAATAGTAATAGGAAACTGTATTAAGCTTGCTGCCTTCAAGAATTTTCAACACTTGAATTCTCAGTCCTAACCAAAGTGAAAGCTTCCATCAAATCTAGCAGTGCTTCCACCCTAAAAGCAGTGAAGTAAATCTCAGGGATGATTCCTCCAACATAAACTCCCACGTAGTTGTGGTTTGAATACAAACTAAAGTTCACTGAAGGCAAGACCGTGGACACTACTGAGCTTACCATAAATGCAGGAGCAGTTACTTTCAAACAAAAGATTTTAGGAGCTTTTCATAAAAAAAAAAACAAAAAAAAACCAGAGGGGGTTAAGGGTTAGAGTTTACTGAGCATATTTCATCTATACTGTATCTGTATACAACCAAAGGCAATGTTTGCTTACAAATGTGCACCGTTCAAATGAAACCTTACAATACTAATGTATAAGCTAATAAAACATTTGGCTAATACAAAGCAGTTCAAGCTTACAGGAAAATATACCAAAGTAATCTGTTTCTTTAACAACCATGGTGATATTGCCAATAAGCTCCATCACTCATGTGAGAAAGTCAGCATTAACATTAGATTCAACTGTTTGCTTTCTGATCTAGGGATCACTTTTAATGAAGTAATCAATCCTAGACACTACTAACTCTCATGTATTTCCTGTCTTTAACTGATTTAGTTTTGTTTTCTAAAGATATATTACACACTTTTCCAAGATATAGAAGTATTTTTTCATCCAAGTTCTCTTAGCTTATTTTAAGATTCATGTACTCATTTGCTTTTTCTTGCAGTACAATTTGCTAGATTTACTGTCTATATAAATACAGGCTTACAAAACACAAGGCTTTTCTTTACATTTTCTTGGCTTCATTAATGTTTTCATCCAGTATTTCTTGTAACTTAATAAGTATGGCAATTACTTTTTATTTGGAATTATGAACACTCCTTTTCAAACTTTAGCATATGACGAATATTTTGTTGGATGATGACTTCATTTGCAATTGAACTGAAAAATGGAAACAGTTCTCTATTTTTCATGCATTGCAACATAAAAACTTCATCAGTTTGTGCCCAAGGAAACTCTACCCCATTCATCTTGGAAGTGAAAACTGCAATCTCTAAAAGGGGTATTAAGGCAACTTATGTTCTTTATGTCAAGTACTAAGGAAAGCAATGCATGCATGGGCTGTGCACACTGCAACACCCAATGTGTGGATGGGTAGAATTCTCCCCATACTAGAAACTGACTTGCATGACACAATTCAACCTTACAGCAATCCTGAAAGTTGCTCAGGGACCAAGAGGACTGAAAAACAGCTGGAACTGAGATTTTCTAGAAAGGAGAGAGCACTCCACCACATCAGCATTATCATAGGGAAACTGGAAACCATTTAAGAGCTCCAAAGTAGCACCAATTAAGACTTTTTGACTAATATATGGATAGGCTTCCATGGAAATCTTCAGTTCCCCTGGGTGCCTGCTACTTTCCTTGAGTTCATCCTCTTAAAATAAGTTTCAAATGCTTTATATTAACTTGCAACATGCAAGTACTCTAATCTTCACAGTAATACTTCAATGTAGTTGATAGAGCATGTTTTGTGTTAAACTAAATACTTATAACAGGATTTTAATTAGCCAGCGTATCATACTAACATGTGGGATTCTTTAATAAACTGACTAGACAGCAAGGCAACATTCATCTTCCATGTAAGAAAGGCTGTGAAATTCCTTGTAGGATCCAGTGTGCAGCAGTAGTAGTGTGTGTGTGTATATATATATATATAAAAAATACAAACTTGACAATGTGCCTCCCAGCTAAGTGCACTTCTTGCACTAATGAAAGTATTTTCAAACTCCTATTCATCTCAAAGGAAATGGAATGCTATTGCTAAATTGTTTTGTCTTTTGTGGGTTTAATTAGAATGTTTAAATGTAAACTTCTTGTAAAGAACCTAAGACAAAAAAATTCTGTGGAATTCCCAGTTTCTGCTTTCAGAGTTGGAAGGGTGTGGAGGGCAAGTAGCCATTCCTTTTTTGTCTGGAGCAGTGAGATCATGGAAATGTCCATGGAACAACTGCACAAGAAACACAACCCAAGCCATGACAAACCTGTGCTGAAGCTCCTAAATCCCTCATTTACCTTCTTGGGGCCTGTCTGCCACCAATGTCTACAGAAATGGTCCCATGGGTCTCTGAAAAAGCAGCCAGCCACCTGCAGTGGAAATCTTCCTGGTTTCCTTCAGAGGCCATTCAAACTACTGTTCTACTGTCTAACATGACAGCTCCCATTCTCTGAGACTGAGGAAATTTGCTCCAACAGAGAAGTGAGACAAAGAAATGTAAATGCTCTCTTAATACCAATATTATCTTTTTGCAAAATAAATTGTATGAGGTGAAAAGTAACGGAGTTGGCTCAGGAAGTATTCTACAGCACTGGAACAGGCTGCAGAATCCTTCAGGTACACTCAGATACAGGGGTACATACAAGCTTACATCATGCTCAGGTCTGTTACAGACATATGTCCCTCAATCACTTCTGTAACAATAACATCTCAATGATGTATTTTTTTACCTTGAAGTCGTTCATCAGTTATTATCTTGTTAGTTTGATTCCAGGTACTGTCAATAAATATTATTTTCTTCAGTCTAGTGCCTTCACTCCTGCTGCTTGAGATGCATTCATGTGGACTTTTTTCTTCTTCAGGTTCTATTTTTGCTTGTTTAAGAAGTGGCTCTCTGAAACAGTCATCATCACTAGCACAGACACCTTTCTTAGTGTACTTTTGGAGATGGAAAGCAATATCTTTTACTGAAACTGAATTGGGGCCAGGAAATATAAGTGCTATCTGAATAAAGAAAACAAAGAATTTGAGTGTCAACAAAATCTAATAAAACAACAGGAATTATTATAGTAACAGAAATTTTCTATCCCTGTCTGTAAATATTTAAGTCAGGACAAGATGAAATAGTATCTCTTAGAAATATTCTGTTGTCTAATATAATGTTAAATCCATGTTAAAAACATGTTAAAACAATGAATTGAGATCCTTAATAGAGATTTTTAGTCAATGCTACTTCCATGCCTCTACTAAAAACTAACAATTCTGTATAAAAAGGTTTTTCAGCCAGGACAATGGTGTCAGCCGTGAGGAAGTTCAAGTGTCACTTGTCATTGCAGTATCTGGGGCAGGAAGGCCAAAAAGAATTGCTTACCATTTAAATGAACATATATATCCAAGTTCATAGCTTACTTTTTTTTTTGTGCTTTATGCTATGATAGACGAGTTATGTTTTAGTTGTTTTACTCCATCATAGTGAATGTTAAAAATTTTAAGGAGGTTTAAATACTGCAGCTGCTAAATATGAGCACAACACTCAACTGCTGTTTAACTTGCTGCAAATCGAATGCTTTCATTTATAGGCAAAATACTTCTTCAGGTATACAGTGAATCCAACTCCTCCATTACGTGAGGCAATGAACATAGGAAACTGAAGGTGGTTAAAGTGTGCTGCAGTCTTTCTCAGCTTTGGAGAAAAGGTTACAGTCCGGAGCACTGTGTTTGCAGAGCTAAGCTTTGAGAGAGCACAGCATGGACTGCACTGATGGAACAGTGCTTTGCTCCCAGCAGTGCAGTACCACTGCAGGAACAAGCTGCACCTCCCCAGCAGAAAGCCTGGCTGTCTCTGGAGAATCTCTTACTTCATGTCTCTCTTCTTTGTATTCTGGGATGCAAGGGTATTTGTAAATGGTAACATCATCAGGTGCCAGGAGCTTCGCATGCACAGCAGTGCTTTTGCCATCGGTTTCATTTGGGTGTTTAATAATGTCAATCTTCAAAGGCAACTAGAGTAAAAAAAGAAAACAGTATTTATCATCATATATATGGACATTTGTACAAAAACTTACTCAAAATTACGGAGAAATTCCTATGGGTGTGTAATTACACCATATCTGATAATTTTTGACAGGTTGAGAACTAAACTAGAGAGAAGTCAGAAGAGGCGCCTTTTATATTCAATTTTTGTAAATACCTAAGTGAGCAATGAATGCACTTTGGAATGCTGCCAGCAGTAGTGTGGTAAAATCTCCAGAAATAGAATCCATAAGGTAAGTTAGATGTGGTCTTAATTTGAGCAACATAATGGTTCTAAATATGAATACTTATCTCTATTAGGTGTTCAACCAATTGTGAAAATGGCTATTTCAATGAAAATACACCTAAATTTACTAGGTCAAATTTCCAAAGTACTTCTAAACTATTTTTAATGCTTTCAAACTCTAGTGTCTTCAAAATGCATCTTAGATCCTAATGGATTTTGCAAAATGTCTGAGTCTTCTCTGATAGTTTCCCCAAGTATTTTAGCTGAAAGGGATTACACTATTTATATTTTACAGTGGTTACCAGAATTATACAACCATGACATACAGGAATGTTTTTTAGCTCACATTTTATGTAAAATTCACCCTCAGTTATAGACAAATTTTGTTGTTCACAATATAATGTGCTCTGGCCAGAGTTATTAGAAACTGAAGAATGTGCAAGAGCACCATTAAGAAACTTTCAACAACTAAGTGGAAACACAGTTGCATGAGAAGCTGCATGACTTCAGCCTATATTCTCATCTAGAAGATACATAAATGTTTATGTGAGGACTGGACCATTTTCAGTGTTTGTACATGTAATTCCTCAAGTAAGACCAGTAATTTTATCTAACTTTATTCACACTTACAGCTATGTTCAAGATGAATTGCTGTAAATAATGAGTCAGAAAAGAAATGGCTGCAGACTGACTATTCTCTGTCCACAGTAAACCCACAAGATAGTATAAAAAATCTGTAAGAAATATTAACCTTCACAGTTGGAATTTCTTTGGTAGGGACAGTTTCAACAGGAACAAAGCACGTGTAACAATAAAACATCCTTGAACTGTTGCATCGGGGGCATTTTGATCTCCCGCTCTTTTTTGCCTTTTCCAGTACTTCCTGGGATGCTAACTGTAATTGTTGAAGTGGGTTATCTTGAAATGATGATGGAGTCTGCAGTTCTAGGCTTTCCAAACACTCAGTATTTCTTTTTGGTCCTTGAGTATTTTCTTCATTCAGAAGTGTAGATGAATTTAAAGACATGGTTAGCTGAAACAGACAATATCTTGTTAAATGAAAGTCCAATTACTATGAACTAATCTATTGGAAATTATTCTGTATTATCCCATTTAACAAAAAAATCGCATCAAAGAAGCTATTTCCTACAACAGAAAGAACAATAAAATCATCTGATTCAAGGGATTTCAGGAGAGCACAAGATCAACAGTTGGAAAGAACCTAAGATCTGCATCCTCAATGCACACAGATGCGCGTTCATTATCCCACTCACTTAACTTCTGCAGAAGTCTATTATTTCTCTGTTGTTAAGATCCGTGCCTATACATTTATGAAAACACTGCTAAGCAGTGTTTACCTGGATGGGCAGTCCCCTCAGTCTTCAGCATGACTACTGACAAAGAATTATATGCCTATAGGATAGAAATCCTTATGAGAAAAATTAATTAT
This sequence comes from Monarcha castaneiventris obscurior, assembly GCA_026261815.1. Classification (NCBI taxonomy): domain Eukaryota; kingdom Metazoa; phylum Chordata; class Aves; order Passeriformes; family Monarchidae; genus Monarcha; species Monarcha castaneiventris. The sequence continues at coordinate 2,721,045 of JAMPIT010000434.1, read as the reverse complement.
ACAAATTTAGATTTCCATCCTGAAACTTATGTGTGGGCCAACCAAATAACCTGAATGAAATTTCTCTTAAATAGAACTTCGTCAAATAGAAGAAATTTCCCAGAAGAGCTTCAGATTGAAAAAGAGCAGCTAGAAGAGGGTTTTGGTGCCCCATGTACCAGGGAATAAGTGCTGACCCAGTCTAGTTTCTGTTTATTTAGCACATGGATGGATTTTTTCAGGCTTTCTTCAGGACAGCTGTTGTCTCACCCTCTGCAGCTGGCACAGAATTTTCACCATGTACTGTGAGCAATGCATCAGAAACAGGACCATGTGCCCACCCCAGGGCAGACAGAATTAGCACTGCTGTGCTGTCACAATCCCTTCTGACCGATCCCTTGGGGTGCTCTCATCCTCAAAGCAGCCCCAGTCAGGAGCCTGCACAGCCTGCAGTAGTTATAAACTGCCTTTTGTACTTTGTGCTGCATCACTTGCAATGAAAGAAGTTATTCTCAGTATTTACTTTCAGCTAATTCAGGTTTACTTTTTCATGTCAAGGATCACACTTATGAAATGATGTAGCAAAGTCGTGTTTAACAAAAACAAACAAACAATAAGACCTGAAATGTAATCCAAAATTAAGTGTTTAAATAAAATCAAGGGTAGTATAATTCAAAAAACTCAGCTAACTTTCCAACAGAAAATTAAAATCAGTCCCAGCAAAAATGGTTATTTTCTGGTAAAATTAAATACTCATGCATGCCATGATACCTTCCCCTCCCCCTCTGCCAAGGCCTAACTTTTGAAAGGTCAGGGAAGTCCACTCAAATAAACAAAAAATCTAATACGCATACTAATTTTCTAGTGCAATTTGCTTTCAAATTTCTCTAAGATAAAGCAAATACATCTCAGAGTAACCTGTGCTATTATCAAGTTTCCTGAAGAAGCAGAGGGCGAGAGGCCCTGGAATTGGACATGCATTCCCAGCCTGCAAACTGATTCTTTTCAGTGTAATGTCTTACACTCTGTGGCGCCCAGCGGTGACACCCTGCAGCACTTTTGCTATCGATACTGACAAGGGACACGCTGTGGCCTCAAAATAATAGCTGTGCCCAGGCTGCAGAAGTACATACACAGTACAGTACACCCAGAAAATGACAGACTAGAGTTCATGCAACTTCTAAGAGCCAACTCTCATTTCAGACACATATTTTTAAGACTAACAACTCCATCTGCACCTCATCTTCAACCCCCTGGTAAATCACTGCCTATGGAGGGAGGATACCCGCCACACTCCAGCTGCAACTCTGGGACAACTCAGAACGTGGGCCGGGACGTGTCGGGGGGTTGTGTAAAGCTCCTGGGGTGCCATTAGCTCCGTCCTGCCGCCGCTCGCTGCTGTCAGCCGAGCGAGGTGAGCGCAGGCCGGGTGCGGAGGGCAGCGCTCTCTTCTGTGGGCACAGCCTCCGCCGCGGAGCTGCCACCGGCACCACAAACAGCGCGGTTCTGCCGCTGGGACGTGTCGGAACGGCCCCGGGCACAGCCTCCGCCGCTGCAGCTGCCCCCTGCATCACAACCAGCGCGGTTCTGCCGCTGGGGCGTGTCGGAACGGCCCCGTCCCGCCGCCGCAGCGGCACCGAGGCCCCTGTGGGCGCAAAGCCGCCTCCTACCGCGGGCCGCCCGAGCCCGCTCCGCGCAGCCGAGCCGCGCTGCCTCCTCCCTCCTGCCGCCACGGCCGTGGTGGGGCGGGAGCTCCTCACCCGCTCCTCGCCGGCTCCAGCGCCCCGCACCGCCCGCTCCTCACCCGCCGCCCGGCGCCGCTCCCGCGCGGCCCTCGCAGGCCCCGGAACGAAAGTGCCGGGCTCGGCGGCCGCGGGAGGCGGGAGCGGAAGCAGCTCGGGCTGAGGGCGGTTTGCCGCCGCGCCGCTGCTGCCTGAGGCGGCTGTGTTCGTGTGGGCGCCTTACGGCCCGCGTGGGCTGTTCCGTGTTTTGTGTCACAAAAACTTGGCCAGGAAACACTTCCAGCTACCTGGGCAGGGAGGGAGAATCCCGCCGTTCCCAGCTGGGCCCGCGCCAGGTGTTTCCTGCCCTGTGTCCCGTGCCCAGCGCTGCCCCCGCCGTGAGGCGGTGCCGCCTGGAAACCGCTGGGGTGTGAGGTTGCGGCTGGGTTTGACTCCCGTGAGAACTCCAGGAAAGACAGAATTTTTTTTTTCTTTTTTACCCTGTATTCTTCCCCGCGCCCAGTATTTATGGACAGCGAGGGCTGGAAGAATTGTGCTGCTGCATTCCTCTCTGCTTATTTTGCATCTCTCTCTAAAGGGGACATGGGATCTCTTCTGTGGGGTTCCGTGGCCTGGTTGAGGATGCTGCTCCACAGCAGCATTTACCCAGTGTTCAGTTTTTAGTAACTGCGTTTTTAGGTGGAAGTGACTAAACTGAATTAGTAATTTTGGTGTAGGGAATATTTCCGTTTAGTGAAATAAAATGATACATTAGTTGCAATAGCTGTGGGGGGAAAGTTGACGTTATAGGCAGTTTTTGTGCCAAACTTTGATCTCGGTTACACACTAAAACCCTCACTGGCTTCAGTGGTATTACATTCAGTGGCAGAGAATTCCTACTCTCTCAAAAGCATTGTTATTACTTGTTTTGTTTTGATCAGTTCTTCATGCTGGCAGCATGTAACACATTACAGTAGTAGGAAGAAATAGCAACATTTCACCATCCATATTTTTTCATCACTTTATGCTGTAATAATATGTTGTGATATGCGGTAGTTAATTAGGTAAAACATGTTTATTGAGCATAAAAAAGACTTTTATAATGGTTTCTAAAATTCTTTCTTGCCACTCTTAATTATAGTAGGTTTTGCTAAGTTTACCATACCTTATTTTATTTGAATTATTTCTTTGGATGCTTAATCCAGAACTTGTTTGGGAACAAACCAAGCTTCATCTTCATTTAAAATAAGGCTCTGAAATGTGAATTACTTCTTTGTATACTTCTATTCTATACAGTTATTTACACAAAAACTGTAAACTAAAAAGACCCCACAGACAACATTTTTAGGAATGTTTGTCATATAACTTTCATTTGGGATTCTTTATTTCACAATATACTACAAAGACAAATATGTTTTTCAAACCAGCATTTCTCACACTTGGTTTCTGCTCAGTTGTAACTCTAAAGTTAGAATTTTTAATTACACTGAATACAGCATATACCAGTTGATCGATTTCAGTAAAAACTTTGGCTAATCTCCAACCCTCACATAGCTGCCAACTTGTAAACAAAATATTGAATACATGAGAATAGTGGCAGATTTGTCACTTTTTCTTCAGTGTGCATTTTAGAAGTGGATGAGCAATAATAGTATAATACTGTGGAGGTAGTGAGAAGGAAATGGAAGTTCTATCTTTGTGATTAAGTGCCTTTCTTTCACGTATTTAGCATGTTTCTTAACATCTAAGGATATGTAGTAGTATTTTGTGTATTGGAAGAAACTACAATGAACGTGCTGTCTGTATGCTCTAGTGATGGCTTTCGCTGTCAGTTTTAGTTGTCTAAAGTTTAAATATTTGCTAATCTTAGGAGTTTTTTAAAGACACTTGGATGAGAGCAATTCTTAATGTCTGTCAGCAGAAAATGCAAAAGCCTACTTTTATTTTTGAAGGGTTATTAGGGTCTTGAGATTTGATGAGTCCAGTTTGCTATTATCTTAACTACCCATGTGTGTGGAGAAATGAACATGTAGGAGTTAGGCCCTGAGCAAAACCCTATGAATGTAAATATTGAGAATTGAGTTTGAGTCTAGATTTTATTTCCAAGACCCTCGGGCACTGCAAAAGAGCTTTGTAGATATGGCAAACCTTTAAGAGAGCAGCCTCTCTGCTGTTAACTTTCTTTTTCCTCCAAGCTACGCCACAGAGGAGAATGTCTGCCTGCTGTACAGCAGTTTTCTGTGGTTGGAACCATGCTTGAGTGATGACACTGAAGAAAGCTTTGTTTAAAAGATTTGATCAGGCCATGGCGTTACTAACATAAAAGAAAGCCCTGAACACTAAGGCAAAAGGTTCTGAGGAGAATGAAAGGGGGAATAATTAGTTCTGATTTTAGCTTTCTCTCTTTCCTTATACTAGTAAGACTGCTAGGGAAATCTTTGACTGTATATGCTGTTCTGTTTTGTTGAGGAATTTGGTATAATGCAGTTACCAGTGATTTGTCAGAATGACATTCTTCTTGGAAGAAGCAGGACATTCCTTTTGATCTGCCTACATTATTTGCAAGTATTGATTCACTCAAATCCTTTAAACGAGAAAATTTGCTCTTTTGAGCTTTTAACCAGAACTTTTTCTCCCACTGGAACAAAGAAACAAAAAATGTTTGAAAATATATGGAACATTTCATTATAAAATTTATTTTTTTCTGTGAAAGGTATCTATCTAAGAGGAGGAACCTGACATAAAAATGGAAACACTTTCATTTAGGATAATGTCAAAGCAGAATATTGATTTGTTTCTATTTTCTAGTTGATTTTACTTAACCATTTTACCCTGAAATCACAGCGTCACAGAAAGAACGTGTCTATTAATAGTTTCATTGCAGTCAATAGCATTTCACTAACTCTTTTAAAGAAATAATTTTTCTTGCTGCCCTGCTATTAAATAAGAATGTCGATGTCCTTCAGTAATACCAGAGTGCTTAAAAATACACTGATTACTCTGTTTTAATGCTTACTAAGTTATTTCAGTAAAGTGATCAATTTGATGATTAAGTTCAAACAACTACCTTTGGTTTCAATAATTTGCTCAAATATTTAAGCTGCTAGTTTAAATTCTTTGCTAGATCAAGGAACAGAGTTTCCTCCTGTGCTTCCAAGGCTGTTCTCAACAGATGGAAGGCATTACTGGCCTTTCCGAGAACTTAAATTGCACATGATTTTATTTGTCTCTTTAGAAACATAATGACCCTTTTTTCTTGAGTTATCTCCTTCTCTAACTAAAAAGTTATAGTCTTTTTAATTACTCTGTGTCTGCTGTAATGGGCCTCCCTGGTCTATTTCTGTTTTTCTGGCTCTTTGAGATGATGTAATCATCCCTGAATGCAGTACATGAGAGAGGAGGAAATCAGAGTCTGCATTGCAGTGTTGCCAGAATTAGAGATTCTTAGATGTGAAATGCATTTATACTTGTATTGCAATTCTTCATGCAAAATAAAGTTCACAGATTACTCAATTTAATCTTTGCATTTGTATAATTTTCAGATATAGCTGTTTTTACAACGTACTGACTGCAGAAGGAATGGCCGAGTTGTATCTCTCTTGACGAGCTTTACTCTTTGGTGGGTAAGTTACAAAAAGAGTATTCCTTTAGTGCTATATGTAAATATCTGTGTGAGCATCCCTCTCAGACTTGGAGAAGAGAATAAACACGTGTCACTGAAGCACACAAACATGCTGGAAAAGTGTTTTCATGCCAATGTGGCCCAGCATATCTAGAGGAACATCTTCCTGCCCTTGAACAGAGCAGCCCACAGGCATTGGCCCAGATAAGTGTTTACAGCTTTCTCTCAGTCTGTGAGTGTGAGGTGTCAAGTTTATAATTTAAAAAAGCTTAATAAACTAAAGTCCCAGTTCTGCCTGGGTTTTGGGAACATTTTGTTTAGGCCTAAACAAAGTGCAGACAAAAGTCTATGCAAGCATCTTCTCCACGGATGGTGGTGTCACTAAAGGAAAGATGAGCCCAAAATGATAACGTTTGAGCCTTCCAGTCCTTCCAGTGATGCAGGGAGACTGTACAGTGTGTTAAGTTTTGTGTGTAGACACATTTAGAAGTAGATCCAGATACATATATATATGCCTGATTGGAGCTTTTAATCCATAAAATCATCAATCCAGCTTCTATTTCTAGCTAAACCTGGCTAATTTTTCTAAGACATTGTTACTGAGCAAATTACTACAGAGGAAGCTGACTCAGACAAGTGAGATGTGGAAAGCAAAGGAATATTAAATATTTTAAATTCTTGTTATGTATAAGACAAGAAAGATAATTTTTTTTTTTTTTCCCTTGGATACAAAGTGGAATTGCACCTATCTCTGTATGTTTTTAGGGGGTAAAAAATCCCAGCTTGAAAGACTACTTTGGTTTCTTTATATCTCCAAGAGTATCTTGTAGTCACCTGAAGTATCAATTTTAGACCTTTGTTCCTTATGTGAAATATATTCACAGTTCATAGTGTGAATTGTCTTAGCTGAAAATAGTTTATTTCATTGTGAGAAATAGAATTAATTGTGAAACAAATATTTATAAATTTTTCAGGTTCCCATATGCATTGCTGAGGAGTCAAATGGTAGAAATGCAGTGGTGAGTTGTTTTACTTTGCATGTAAAAAGTACACAACATTCTGTCTTATGGATAAGGTTTGACTCGGAATTCAAAAAACACCTCTGACACCAATCTGAGTTGATCAATTTTTCTAAGATTACATGAATTCAGATATATTGGATAATGGAAATTCCAAATACTTTGTAAATATGATGACTGACTTAACCATAAAAAGTGTAAATTCTAGGTTTTTTTAATCACTTCAGTGAGAAATAGCTGTGGCATTAAATACTTTAGAGAAGACAAAGGAGAAGTCACAGTCTTTTCTTGTGAATTCAGGATTTTAAGTAACTGCTGAAAAAAACAGAGCTGATTTTGAGCTGTGTCTGTCCTGCCTTTGTGATCTGCTTCAGGCAGTGATCCCTGCTCCTGAGGCAGGTTGCTCCACTGCTAGGTCAGGGTAGCTTTCTCCTTGGGAAAGTCAGTTTGGGGTAGAGTCAGAATTCAAGGCTCTGTGAAGGGCCAAGCTTCTAGATGGTTTTATAATTTTGACTTGGATTGGAAATGTGGAAGTTTTCATTAATGGCAAAAGCAACTGTTTGTAGGTGGCCTTGAATGTATCTGCCTGCAAAAAAGAGCCACTTTTTATAAATATTCTTCCACAATTCAGACTGTACCTGTCCTAGAAGTTTCTATTGGAAGTAGTATTGTATTACCATTAAAGGAAGTAGTATTATATTACCATTAAATATCTGCATGTTTTGACAGTAAAAGTTTATGATTTTTAGATTGCATATGTCATTCGATATCCATTCCAAAACTTAGATTTAGAGCAGATTTCTGTCTTCAGTGCTCATTTATTTAGATTTCATGACAATGTGGATTTCATTATCTTGTATGTTGAAACTGATTGACAAATGCAACAGAAATATGTTTTTGAAGTAGATGTACAATAAAGAAATATTTTCTCAAAACCTTTCTCTGTGTCAGTCACTGTTTGTTGGGCAGAATTTTCTTTTTAGTTACAGACAGAAAAAATTGTATGTAGAAAAAGATCACCCTGAAAAATTTAATTTAGAGAAGGTTTACATACATCAAAGTTATACATGCTCCAAACTCCTAAAGGGCCTTTAACTTGGAAGAGCTGGATAAGCCCACAGCATTCTTTGTAATGTGTAACCACTATAAATAGATAATGAATGGATTTCACTGAAATTTAGTCAGACCAGAAAAAAATCCCAGGACTCTAGGAGACCACTGGTATGGCACAGATTCTGTGTCTGTGTGAAACTTGCAGTGTGGGAGCTGTGCAAAATTCTAGTGGAATGATGACTGAAAACCACGGAATAAAGTAAATTAAGTATTGGTGCGAGAGTAATTCACAACCTCAACAAAACATATGCAAATATATTAAATTACCAGAATTGGAACAACCACAAAGTAAGGATATTCACCCATATGCAAACCCAAGCAGAAGCAGAAGGGAAATAGCAAAAACTGTTCTGGTTGACTTTAAGTATAAGAATATAATTATTTCAGTTAACAGGCTTGAATCCCATGCCTAAAGTAGACAGTGGCATAAAAATTTGCACATTGGAGACAAGAAATAAAGCACTTTTAATTTCATTTGTGGATATTCATAGGGTGATTTTCAAAATTCACATAAATATTTTTCTAAATTAAATTTTTTTAAATTTTAGGTCTAAAACCAAGAAAATGTGTGTGGAAGAAATGGAATCTCAAAAGCTTTAAGGCTGCCACAGTAAATCATACTAGTAAAGATGCTACTGCTAACATACAAGCTGGTGCATCTGCCAGTTCTGCAGCAGCCAGTCAGGCTTGTAAATATTCTAAACACATAATGCATGTGACCATGGATTTTGGAATAAATCTTATGGTACAGTGCAAAATCGTAATTGTCAACATAAAATATTACCAATATTTTCAGTTTGTTTTGCACAAAATCAAAATGTTAAAGCAATTCAAAATTAATTGTGAATTTTGATCAACTCTAAACATATATCCTGGCAATGTATTGATAAGTCCATTTGCTTAAGCTGTAAACAATATTACAGAGTATTTAAAGAAGCTATTAGTACTCCTTGGTTTGATTTGTCTGGTTTTTTATACTAATGACAGCTACTCTTTTTTCTACTACTTTCTCTTGTATCTGAATCCCATTTTCAGTATGTCTTGCACTGTAGCATCTAAATTTTACCCCATTGTCTTCACTGTCCTGATGGATCTGACATTGCTTTTTATTTTTTCATACTAGCCTTCTGTTCTTTCTCATGGCTGCTATTTTAACTTCTTTTTTTCAATCTTCTTGTGCTGATGTTGCTTCTAACTTGCTCCCTTTCTGAATGTTATCCAGCATTTTGTTCCTTCAGGGTAGCCAATTTCTTCTCTCTTCCCCCTCCCTGAAATTACTGTTTTCCTGCAAGCGTCTACAGCCACAATTTTATGAAACCAATGTTCTCTTAATCCTTTTTGTCAGTCTCCACCAACCATAACCATAACCATAACCATAACCATAACCATCACAACTTCTCCTATCCTTGTCTTTTTCCCCCTCATTTGTTTTGTTTTCATGGGCTGATGTGCTTTTTCTGAATTTAGATCCTTCCCCATTCATCAAGGTAGGAAAATCTTATTTTTGTTGTGAAATAATTCAGAGGAAAATATCTGAGCGAAAACTTGTAAGTTTGCATTCCAAGTTCCAACCCCTACCGTTTTCAATGATACCACTCTGATCAATGATTGTTTTTTCTACAATTGAGTTAAATGCTTAGGAAAAGATGGAGGATTGTCTCTTGTGTCTGATAATTAAGGAGAGAAGGTTTGGAACATGCTGTACTCAGGAAATCCTCAGTTAATGAGGTACTGCAGACACCTCAGAGGATGGGAAGTGTTCAGTCATGGGCCTTGATTTCCACAAAGCTTTCTCTTGTAATGTGGATGTAAAAGAACTGTGAGGCTATCTAAGCAAAGAGGAGAGTTCCTCTTGAGACTTAGCTGAAGGATTTAGAGCCTACAAATGGATATAGCTTTATAGAAGCTTTGTATAGATTATTCATAGCTGTGACTTAATAAAGTGAGCTATCTTATTGTCATCATGTATTGCCTGTTAGCTTTCCTGAATAATTTTCCTTTTTTACTTTGGTGTTTCTTTGTAACTACAACTAATGTGGTTTCTTTAAAATTGAAAGTCTGTGTTACTCTCATCAAGTTACAGTCTTGAAAGGAAATTCTTGTTTACAGAATATATTTTTTGTGTGTTGCTCAGTTTGCAGTACAGTGTTTAGAAACAGAAATGTATCTGTGTTTTTGAAGACAGGAACATTTGGGTATTTTTTTAAACCCAAAAATCTAAACCCAGTGGAAACATTTGCCTGATTTGTATAAAATCCGGTGGTTTCATTCCAGTATAATCATATTTCCTTTTAGATCTTGGTACTTTACTAGTATATAAAAACAAGAATATGAAAGTAAGTAGAAAGTGATTATTTGTGAAGCAGGTTAAATAAATCACCTCAGCTGTTGATTAACACTTTTGACTTGAGGGGGCCTGTTTTAATGACAATAAGTTTGAAGTCACTGCAGCTGTTATCTTCATGTTTTTTGCCAAGATATAATGACTTGTTTTTTCCTGGGGCAATAGCATAAAAGGGAGAAGCCTTACTATTTTAGCCCTCCCATGTTATTGCTTTAGGCTTTCATGGTGCTCACAGTTTTGTTTAATAATCACTTGTTCTCTTTCATGGCCACTGAGAAGTTAGTCACTTGTCCAGATCCATTTTTGTTCCTGGGTTTTGGTGAAATCAATAGGAACAGGGTGCATAGGCAAGTTAGCTGTCCTATTAATGTATCTTACACAGCAATTGAGTGTCCATGGCTTTCAGATGTTCCCTTTCCTCTTACAATCTCATCCCATTTTCCTGTACTGTGCAGTAACATCAGAGCAACTCAAGCAGACATAAACAGGCAGATGCTGCTCTGCCTGTGCCACAGGGGTGTCCTATGTAGCAACAGAGGGCACTGTGAGTGTGGGTACAAACAGCTACAGCTCCTCTGCTGCCCTGGTGTGATTAGCCAGGTAACTTCATTAGTCAGGTAATTTGTGTATGTTTGATGTTTTAGCAGCGTTTATCAGACTCAGACTTGTTTGTCTTACTTATCAAATAGGACATTGAAAGTGGCTTGCTGGAAGTTATATAGGAAATCTGTAGCTGAGTGAGGTTTCAAAGGCCAGTACATGAACCTTCAAAACTCAGTAGTCAGTAGCGGAGGACTGGATTCTTGTCCATCAAAACTGGTGCTGTCCAAGGTAATAGTGAATTGTGTTTATGTTTGGACAGCCAGTTGTAATTGTAAAGGGAATTGGTCCTGAATTCTGATTAAAATTATATGATATAACATTATAAAAAACATGTCTAGGGATAATAAAGATATTACTGGATTAGCTGGAAGAAAAGGGAAATGATTCTTCTGTTCTACTCAGCACTGGTGACATCACACCTGGAGTAGTGTGTTCAGTTCTGGGCTCCTCAGCATGGGAGAGACATGGACTCACTGGAGAGAGTCCAATAACGTGCCACAAGGGTGATCAGGGACTGGTGCATCTCTCCCATGAGGAAAGATGGATACTGGGACTGTTCAGCCTGGACATGAGAAGGCTTAGGGGGAAACTTAGCAATGTGTATAAATTCCTGAAGGGAGGGGTGCAAAGAGAGCTGAGCCAGGCTAACTTATGTGACACTAACCCTCATGTGAAAAATTTATGCATCTTCATTCTAATTCCTCTGCTTTTCTGGTTAGCACTGAAGTAAAATAATTATTTTCATGAGAAAGTAATTTCATCTGAAGTGAGTAATTTTGTTTTTCCTTCTGTATTGTGTCAATCTTTTCAAGTGCCAGGCCTCTAAATAAGAGTTTTCCTAATGAAACAACCAATCTTGGTAAGCTAGGATTGGTCTTCCAGACAGAATTGAAGATAATCTCCCTTTTTAGGCCTGGAATGTAAGCAGTTATGGAATTTCAGTGTCTGGAATGGTTGAGATTTACAAGCTAGCTTTCCTCAGACAGGTATTGTGAAGTTATATACAGAGCTCAAGACTTAATACTTGGTAGTTTTAATAATATATTAAGCCCCCCACCCCCCAGATATTTTTAATTAAATTCTGCGGTTTTGTGAATTTCCATGTATGGTGTTAGAAAGATTTTTTAGAAATTTTGCTGTGGGAATATTTTTAAAGTTAGTATAAATGTCATGTAAAAACTCTTCAAATATTTTTCCCGTCTAGTTTCTTCTTTACCATCCTAATCTTCAAAATTATCAGCATAGAGAATTTAGCTTCTTTTCCTGCTAGTAAATTCACCTTCTCTGCTGTGTTAAGTAAACAGGATAACTGTTACCTTTAAAAATTCATCCAGTGATGTAAACAATTGTACTTGTTTTTTTTGTTATTAAATGTTAGTTAAAAAATACCATTTCTAAGTATGGATCTCATCTCTGATGATGACTTTTCCTAATTTGGGGAAAATCATCTAACGCGTCACTTCCTTTTTCTACATGTTAAATGTTATGAAATCATTATGGTATTTGAAAAATTAGTAGTGAGGAGATAGATTTCATAGGCTTATGAAGTATTTAGACTGCTCAGATACCGGTCATTGAGTGCAATGAAATACTGGTGTTCTCATTACTTTATTGATTTAATGTCAACTTACATTTTGCTTCAGCTTATTCAAAGAGAATATACATATTTTCTTCAAAAAGTAATTTAAAACACAGACAAGTGTATTTTAATAATCAATTGATCAATCATTTAATAATGTGATTATTACAGATGCTATGCAGAGCCATGTTTTAAAGTACTTGCAACAGAACTAAAAGTGAGACCGTATTGTACCATATAATGTATTTTAAAGGTCATGGATATTGTCCAATTGTCATTTTTATTCTGTTATGGAATGTATTTACACCATTTTGCATACCTTTAAAGACTCACAAATTATGAGACAAATGTGTAAGCATTGCCTTAACATGTAAAATGAGTTTTCTGTAGTTGTTTGAAGGGACTGTTTCAAGAAAAAATAACTTTCTTGTGGAATCCTAGACTCATTTAGGTTGGAACAGTACTGCAGGTCTCTTGTCCAATCTCCTGCTCAAAGTAGGCCCCACACTGATTGTACAGGGCTTTGTCCAGTCAGATCTTAAAAACCTCCCAGAATGGAGATTCTGCAGCCTTCTCTGAGATTCCTCAGATGAGATCTGCTCTTTTGTGTCTCCCAGAGTGTTTATCAGCAGTAATACAAAAGTAAATAAGTAAAACCGTTCTAATTGCAGCTCCTGTGGAATGGAGCAGTGTCTGTGAAATGTGACTGCCTGCTGCAGGCGGCTCTTTGGCCTCAGGAGCTCGTGTTTCCCTTCTGAAGCCCAGTCCGGCCACACTGTGCAGTGTCGGTGGGGAACAATGAGAAAAGGTCCAGGAAAGCCAATGCCTCTGAAGGAAAAGCAAAGAAATTACTCTCGAGGCTGGCTTTTATAACCCACTTTTCTTGGGCTTTCTTGAACTTTTAGTATTATGAAGGTTAGTAATGAGCCATTTCCAGGCAGGTGTGTCTGTTTCTCTGTGTATAAACACGTTCTTCTCCTACATGGCATATTGTATGTTGGTGTTAGGATTGCACTGGATTGTGATGTAATTGACCTAAGAGGCTTTTGTGAAGATTTCTGACATCCATTTGAATTCCTGTTAAAATTGAATAGTTTCTTCTTATTATCCTTGTCTTTTGATACTTTGCCGCTCTAGGTAATCACTATAAATTTGCTGATTATTCTTCTCTGGCTTTAGCACTAAACTGATTTTTTTTGAGTCAGGATTTCAGAAGAGATTTTCTAAGATAAAGATACATTGAAAATTGCTCAGTTGTAAGGACATATGAGTGTGGTACTGATGAATTACAGCATTTGCAGTCAGGTGTTTTTCTGGGAACAATTCCCTCACAGAACACATTTCAGTTATGACAGCTGTAAAACATAAAGCAGCCTTGGCTTACCTGAAAATGGTGGTAACATAGTGATTCATTATATAAAGCATTTAGCTGTAAGGGCTAATTACAATTTGGGTTCAGGATTTGTTTGACTGTATTTCTATATTCTTGAATTACATAATCAAAAGATTGTTTAAAAAAGCCTGTCTGCATCTGGTTTTAAGTTTTTTTTACATATATGTTTATATATTAACGTGCATACATACACTTTAATTAAAACTAGTGAAGCTTTTAAGCGCAAGCAATCTTAATGAGGTTTTGTCATTTTTGTTTTCATTTCAAAGCTTCAACTAACCTAGTTTAGATATAGAAATTTGTGCTAGTATGTTAATGTTGATCACAAGTGTGAACTTCATTTTACTGTTTATATATTGACAGAAAGTAGTGCAGAGATGTACCAGCAAAAAAGCTTCTTTTATAGTACAGTCTGTTGTGTTCAGTGAAAAATAAATAAACTAGCAGAAGCACAGTGAAGGTTTACTGATAGAGCTGTACTGACAAAGTTTTCTGCATGGATCCATTTGTATCTTCTTTGATTTTTTACTTGCTAATATCATAATTGATTTTCAAATGGCACCTTTTGTTAAACAAGTTTTTTTTTTTTTAAAAGAAATGTTTGTCAAAGAAAATTGTTGCCGTTTTCTCTGAGTGCTCTTAAAATGAGTGTTTAATGTAGGAAGAAATGGTTGACTCTAGAAACTTGTTATTCAATGTAGAGCATTTAAGACCATTTTTAATTAACTTGACTCTATCCCAGTCATGTCAGCTGCTTTAGCTAGTTTTTGGTGATCTTTATCTAAGTGCAGTTATCACAATACCAAGAAAATGTGTAGGGAAACTGAACAGAATGAAATGATATAATGCGTAAGTCGGGTAGGGCTTAGTTGAACATTTCAATAGCTAGAAAAGTAAGATGCCTTTTCTTCATCAGGTCACACTGATTTTAGCTGTAGTTTCAAACTAGTCCCACAGGCTTGCACGTATTTCTGTGTCTGTGAGTGGAGGTTCTGCTGTCTGAGGATTATTTCCAGTGCCTGCTGGAACTATAACCTTCTTTTACCTGGCATAACTCTGAGCATGCCAGTAATTCAATTATCAAGAGTATGTGGCATGGATTTTTCGAATTTTTGCATTGTTTCTTTTGAGATGTCCATTGTGTGATTTGCTGCAGGCTGTCATTTTTGTCTGCCATCCAATGTATGTTGGCAGGAGGGTTGTGTACTAGGCTTTGTGTCTGGTCACAGAAAAAAATTCATGCATCTCAGCCAGACCATTTTGTTATTCCTTTAGAATTAAAAGCATATGAAACAGATGCAGCTTAATAAGTATCTTTTTTTATAAATAACATTTAAATAACTTAAAACAATAAAGTTCAAATACAACTTAAAATAAAGTTTAATGCTGTAACAACAGAAAAAAGCATGTATAAGAATGGAAAAACAATATTGAAAGCTGTATGCCCTAACAGGAATTATACAAAAGATAGGATATGTTACATAAAAAACCTTAATATGTCTGAATTTTTGCATCATTGTTATATAAAATGTTAATTTGTGAAAAGTGAGATGAAGTACATTATTTATTCCTATTTTTATTTTACATACACTATTTGAAACATCTTTTAGAGCAGCATTAGGTATTTGTTTCATTAATAGATAGGAACATTTTGTGTTAGAGTAAACTTAATTTTTCCAAACTAACTCTCTTATCTGAATACAACAATAAACATTTACAAGATTATATTTTTTTGATCATATAGTTTATGTATAGGATATCAGTTTCTTGGGGGAAGTATTTAAAATACTGCTCAGCCTCCACATTTTCTATTGACTTGATAATCTGACAACTCATTCCAGCAGCCTTAAAGTCTGACATATTTTACACAACATTATCATCTGCTTATTATTATTATAGCAGCCATATTTAAGAAGCAGATAGTTTTTTAAATAAAATATTATCAGATAATCAAGTAATGACTTATTCTTCAGGGTAAATTAATTTAAGAAACTACCCAGTTACAATGACTAAGATAATGATTGTACAACTCTTTAGAATTTTTTACAACTTTTAGTTAGTAAATCTGGTTTTGTGTATATTTTCAAATCTTTTTCATGTAGTCTCTTAAAAATAAACATAAATGCGCAAGTCCAGCTTGTTCAGTTTCTCAGTAGTATTCCAGCCTCTCTTGATATCTTGTCAAACAGTCTTCTTAAAATTAATCTTCCTGCTGGAACTAGTTCTTTATAGATCATTTGTGATTAGGATATTGCCAGAGGAAGAAAGTGGGATGCTCTGTGTTCTTTCTTTGTTTTTTTACCTTTCATGGGAACCCCTTTGTGGTTTAGTGTAACAAACATCTCCTTTCCTTTGTGTGTCCATTTTGCAGAAGCATATGTATTGTAATGGTTTTCTTCAATCAGTTCTATGAAGTTGCAGTCCTCGTTGCATACTTTCTGTTCAGGGTAAATAATAAAATAAGGTTGGGTAAGTACAAGTGTCTTTTGAAATACTTAGATTAGGGAGGATGGGAGAAGAATATGCATTACACACCCTGCATATTATGAATATTTTAGTAAATAAATTTACTTCTGAAATCTGAGTATTAAATATTTTAGCTTTTTCTATTCCCCCTTAGTATTCCACATTTTGAAGAGATATATAAGACCTAATCATTACATTTATTAAATGAACATAAAAGTCTAATATGGGATGCATGGGGTAAGTGCAGAATGCATTTTACTTAGTTAGGAATCTGTTTTATAAAAAACCATGCAGATGCTACATCTCAAAATACGTATCTTTAAGATTGTAGGGATGTACACATAAGAGAAGTTTGCAGCCATACCTTTCCATAGAGTCGTCCTGACTTGTTCATTGCCAGAAAGTATTCACTTTCCACTCCTTTGATTGCCACTATTCCAACTGCCACCGTCCGGATTTCTAGAATACCTGCAAAGGTACAGCAAGGGCTGTAAAATGGTTGGTTGTTCTCCAGGCAACTTAGCAGGCTTAGCTGAACTAATAATCTGTAATCTTTCCATGTTTATTGAAAACCTGCAGCAATCATTCTTGGAAAACAGAAAAATTATGTGTATTCCTGTGAAGAAAGGACTAGACTTTAAAAAACCCCTGTGTGATTGTGTCTGTATACAGCCACTTTAAAATTGTATGGTGATCATTTTTAAGTATATACTGAAGTTGTGATATCAGTGTAAGTAATTTCTCTATTTTCAGAGAATCAATGTAGCTTAGAATTTATCAGGATCAGGGTTTCGTTTGGAATTTGTAGTTAGCAATCAAGGTTCACAGAATTTGTGTAAAGCCTTTATTTTGAAGTCTTGTGTAGCAGTATCATCTCCTTGAAAGAGTGTAAACCTTAGAACTTGTGAGTGATAGAAAACAGACGACAGTGTCTTAAATAAGATAAAGTATTTGCTTGACCTTTGTGTGCTTTTATGACTGATCAGAGCTGTAAAGATACGTGTATTTGAAAATCATTAAAGGCTGTCCTGAGAACTTATTTATTCAAAACCAAAAAACGTTCAGTATTGTTTTCTATAAACTGCTTTATTTTCATCTCACTGGTACATATCAGCAATACTTTCTGTGAAACATTTAAGTTACCTGCAACATAAAAAATATTCTTTTGTTAATATAAAAAAAAAGTGAAGGCAGGGGGATTATGCAAGTTATTAAGGAACACTGGGTTGTTTTCAAGCTTAAATATTATTAATGTTGTCTTAAGCAATAGTTTAGAGTTATACATCTGAGTTTGAGCTGTTTCTTTCCATATTGAGTCACTGACAGAACTCTGTGCCACGGCAACTGCACTGTGACTCCTTCTTCAAAATGGGGTCTTTCAGAGGCAGCCAACTCGAGGCAAATTGCAAGAGCTGAGAGTGGGGGAGACAAGTGAGGGAGGTGGGAGAGAGGCATGTGTTAGATTGTCACCTGAATTTACTCTCTAAAAAAACATTTCGGTTTTTTCCCTTTCAAGTTGGCATTGACTTTTCACAGCCACATGGTAATAGTTTTTCATTAGTTTGGTTTTTTTAAGAAAGACATTAAATATATTTCTCCTTCCCTATACTTTTTTTATATCCTCTTGTCCTTTGCTTTCTTTCATGTTCTGTTTTGCTTTTCTCCTTATTATTACTGATGTATCAGCTCTAGCATATATGGATATTTTTTTCTTCCTATTTTCTTTAGCAGATCAGTTACCTCTTCTCATGATGTGTGCACTGGTGGGCATTCATCTTGGAGCATTTATACTTCTGTACTCCCCAATAATGCTAAGCCAGCTTTTAAGTAAAGCTTCTAGAATTCTTTGACAAGTTCCACTCTGCTGCAGGCCTAGCAATAGTTCTTAAAAAGGGCAATTTGTAACCGAAACTTGCAAAAATTATATTAACTTTCATTTAAATTTCACTTTAGAAAAACCACAGTGGGGCTGGAAACCAGATGAACATCTGCATTTAGCCAAACAAAGAACATAACAGTGGAAGGGATCTCTGGGTCATCAAGTCCAGTGCTCTGCTAGCCTGGGAATTGCATCAGATAATTCTCTTTTCATAAACTTTGCCAGTACTAAATTGGAGTTGTTATTTCTTTGCCCCCAGTGTTTCTGCCGAAGGCTGTTCCAGAGTTTGATTTATTTTAATGGCTAGAGACTTCGTAGTAATTTGCAATCTGCATTTCTTCAGTGACAGCTTATATCCATTTGTTCTTTTGCCTGTGCTGGCCATTAACTTAAGGAGAGTTTTTTTAAAAAATCTGTGTTTGAGTTTTCTATTTATACCAAATTTTTAAAAATGAAAGATTCAAAATTACTTTTTAAAACAAGTCATGCTAATAGGAATTGAGATTTCCTTGAGTAAGCTGATGTTGGCTGAAGTTACAGTAGTAAGAAATCCTACTACTTTAGGCAAGGAAATGCCAAAAGGCTTTGTCCAAAGCAATATCATCATTGTTACAATTTTTACATTATTTTTTTAGTTTTTTCTTTTTTCCTGAAGTAGATTGTGACATTCATACTAACTTGTTGGAGTTACTTTATTTTGGTTTGGGATACTTGTTTTTCTACTTTATTCACAGTTGAGACATCAATGTCTTTCCTTGTCTTAAATGAGCAAGTCTGTTCTTACATGCTTCCTTTTGAAGTAAGGGGGTTTAATCCTTTCAATATCTATTCATGAAAAGAAAAAAAATCACCAGGCTAGGATGGGAAAGAGAAAATTCTTGTACATTGACTGTTTCATTGAAATACTTTTTTCATACTCTAATAACCAAAATACTTTAAAGGCATGCATAAATTAATAAGATGTTGATGAGGAGAAATTCAGAAGGCCAAGCTTCAGCAAGGTCTTAAATGTCCCTGATTTAAAAATTAAAATGCAAACTATGTTCTTCAATTGCTTTATCTACAGCATCCCCAGAGAAGTTCAGAAGAGGTTTAAGAGAAGACTTAGATATACCACAAAGTAACTGGGAAAGAAATCAGATTAAAGCCAGGAAAAGAAAAAAACCAACCTAGAGATGGGCATCCAAAATTGAAAACAACTGTACTTTCTATAAAATCAGCATGAAATTCCAAACAATTTTATATGGTTGTATGGTCAGTGTATCAAATGTAGCTTGAAATTCCTGTAGTGAAAGACGTTTCCTACAGAGCTGAAATTCTGTCTGCTGTATGTAAAAGACACTCAGCAGAGATGGGCTATAGATGTCTTCAGAGAAGATGCCTATGGATGGTGGCAGCAGTCTTTGTAACCACTTGGTGCAAATTAAATAGCAGACAGTTGATACCAGTAGGAAAAAAAAAAAGAAAAAAGCAAGTAAAAAGAAAAGAAACAAACCAAGCCTTTAGGCTGACACAACAGTTTTAGTGGGTGAAATATGTATCAGGTTTTGGAGAAAATTTATGTCATAAATGAGGTGAGTTTCCTGGCATTCTGGTCTAGAATGACAGTTGCTCAGTACTTTACAAGCAGACACTTTTATGTCTAGAATTATTCCATAACCGTAGCCTGAACAACAGGACAGTACCTCAGGCTGGAAATATATGTAGAAAAAAAGGCATTTAGTTACATCACTGATATAAAATTGAGCATTGTCATGTGAGATGATTCTTTCCTTGCAAGTGGTATTTGATGATTGATCACCTGATATTAAGTGTTTTTTCTGATTCGATTAGTATTTTCAAATCAACATTTTCATCTTTCTTTTATTTGTTAGACTTCTTTTTGCTTTTACAACACACTGATGTTGTATTTGTTAAAACAAATCTTTGCTTTTATTGCTACACAATCTGTTTCCAGACTATATTAAAGTGATTTCCATCAGTGTGCAGGCATTGCTCAATAGGCAGTTTCTTTCATATGTTGCAGGTATCCCCTCAATGTCTGTCACATGAAGTTTCTGGTCACTGCTCCTCTGTTGGTCACAGTTTCTGTAGACATCCATTCAAAGAGACATTTTGACATTGGTTACATTTTTCAGAAAGCTGACAGCAATTTCATCCCAGTACTTTTCTGTTCTGCCAGGTACATATGTTGGGAGAGCACATATGATATGTACAGCACTTTATTTCTTGTGGCTCTCTGTGCAGTGTAGTTGAAAAAAAGCAGTCTGTTGCTGATTTTTAGGGTAGGGAAGCTGGCACTGGCAGTTAAGCACTTGTAGGGAATGTGTTTGTGAAACACCCTTTCCTAAGCAGAATTGTCTTAAGATAAACTATGTGAAATCTGAAAGAGGGACAGAGGGGGTAGAAAAGACTTGGATGGAAAATAAGTTTAAAAAATGTAACTTGTAATTTAGCTAGCTTGTGTTTCTCATTAATTGAATTTGGAGCACATATTTATGAATTCAAATGACCTTTGCAAATGATTCAAGGCCAAGAAAAATGACTGTCTTTGCTTACAAGACACTGTTTAATGATATGTAATGTAATTTGTTCTTTTGTTCTGGGACTTAATAAGTTAATGTTTGGGCCTCTTAAAGCAAGAAAATACAAATCATGATGGTCAGTCTTGGAAAACTTTCATGGTGTTATTGGTACGTGTGTGCATTTGGTGAGCCAGCGCAGTAAATACGTTCATTAGCTGGTGTATTGCACTTACATGTTTTTCCAGAACAGTCTTATCAGTGAAATGAATACTTTTATTGGATAGTTTTGAAAATAATTGGTTTCAGGAAATATTTTTCTATCTCTTTTTTTTTAAATATAGTGTCTATATTTTAAAGTATTTGTTTGGTTTAAGTTATTTTGAGTCTTAATATTTTTAAATGGATGCAGCTTGAAGTTCATTTGTAGGTAAAACTATTTCTGTTCTCATTCTTTCTCAAATATAAAAACTAACAGTAAAAAAATTACTGCAAATAAAGGTACTGATTTAAGACATTTTGTAATATGACTTAATTTTTATCTTTCCCTATTATCAAATTAAAACTGATAGAAAGTAGAATTTGCATTTGTATTGAGTACTTAGCAAGAGAATGAAGGAGTTTCCTATGGTACCTCATAGAACTCCTGTTCATAAGCTTTGTAAGTAGAAATAAATGTGCAAGTATATGTTATAGAGGCTTTCAAAGCAGAGAGGAGATTTCTCCATCCCAGGAATTTTCTGTCTGTGGATACGATTTTAATGAACAATTAATTAAGTTAACAGAAAACAAGTTGATACCTATGTTCACTATCACTTTCTTCTTTTCTCTTTGTGATACTCAGAATTTTGATTTATGGCATAAATACATATATATATATTGGGAATGACAGCACAGAAGGCTACAAAAGTTCTTATTTAGGGCCTTTGTTCCATACCCGTGCGTGCATTTGCTGTGCATGTGCAGACTCTCTGAAGCACTTTAAATATGAATATGGCTGTAAAAATGGTCTGCACAGAAATAATGGATCCGTCAAGGATTTTTGGGAGAATAGTTGAAGCTACTGCTTCAGTGAGGTGCCAGACATCTGGATATCATGGAGAAATATTGAAAGCACTCAAAACTCCTGGTTTGTCCCGTGTGTAATTTCCAAGCAGGAAAAATTGTAGTTGTCTGAGGAAACATGATTAACGATAGAGAGGTATTCCTTGAGGACTTGATGCAGCACATTGTTCAACATCCTCAAGCAGCAGAATTTGCTTATAAGATTTAGTCCATGTACAGTACATTTGATTAAGCATAAGTAGCTGATGTTTAATTACCCTTTTGCAATTCATTGGGCACAAAACCAGTAGGCATACGGTATTAAAAAGAAAATCAACTAAGTGCTGAAATCCATTAAAGTATTTTTTGTACTCCATTGGATTTTAATTTATTATTAATTTTAAATTTTCTTTATTTGATATTACCTTATCCATAAAATTCTCCAGTTTTGCAGTCATACAAACTGATTGATACATGCATTGCTAGATGGAACAACTTTATGATAAACCATTGTCCTGGTGATAACAGCTGACAGATAAGTTAGTTATGGAATCTGAGCCATGTCAAGGTTTATAAAACAAATTGCTAACTTGAAAACTCTGTGAAAAAAGTATAAAAAAAGGCAAGATGAGAACCAAACATAAGAGGGAAGATACGACAGGGAACTAAAATGATTGTTTAGAAATGCTGTTATTTTACTTACAAGATCTGCTCTTTGCATGTGTACTTGGACTTGTGGGTGTTTACCTTTATGACAGAAAAGGAAGGGGTAAGCCAAGTTCCACTCTTAAGTCTGCATTGTTCAAAGTATTTATACAGTTTCTCATGCATCATCAAATGTATAATCTGCCCTTCCAACCATGTTTGGCTGATACTATAGTGTGAAGAGTCTGGTTTGAACTTCCAGACTGATGTTTGGAAATACACCTTCCTTTGTACTTTGAACTTAACACATTTGTTCTGCAGTGGGAAATATTAAAAGCCATAATACCTTTTCTTTGGTTATTTTTCAAAGTGAATAAATATAATGCAGTGCTCATCAGTTTACAATACTCAGTATTTACCTCCCCTAATTATTGTAGTGAGAATTTCTGTGACCGTATTGCAATTAATAATTGCTAAAGAGAAGAACCTTAAAATTTTCAAGTATTTTTCCTTATTGTACAACCTGGTTGGCCTCAGTTTTGTATTAACTCTCTGTTAACTTTGGTGAGTTAGGAGATAGTTTCATAAATCAAATGCTTCATTCTTCATTGAAAATGGTGGCGTAGTAAGAATTGGTCTAGAATGTTCTGACTCTCACGTGCCACCTTCTGTGCACGTCTCTTCTGAACACTAGAATTCAGACCACTGTATTCCCAATATTTCTCTTGATTTGATCTTCAGAACCAAAGGGTGTGACATTTTTCACTAAAGTAGATTGCAAAATTAGGGAGCTTTTCAATGCAGAGGTGTGACTGGTGAATAGCAGTGTGTAGTAACAACTGAATAACATGCTGCCCCAGGCAGTCGTTCTCTTGGGAATGTCTCATTAAACTTATTAGAAGCCTTTACTTCACTGATCTCCACTGTGCTTTATATAAATATTTTCTTGATCAGCCTCTTAGACAGCATGTAGTCATTTCTCATTTTTGCAGGAAACTACATTTCCCTCCAATAAAAATTGCCTTGAAGCTAAACATATGGTTATAATGAAGAATAATATTATTTTTTAGAATTAATACTGTCATGTAAAATCCAAGTCTTAATCCTCAGTCTGAAAAAGTGCTCTCTTATTACAGCATTAATAATTTACTGATATGAAAAATGGAAAAAAAGAGTGGAATGACTGTTTACAAAATGTAATTGTTTCCAAGGAGTAATAAAATTAATGATTTAATAGTTTAGAGCTGAACTTGTACAAGTGCTTTCCCTACAGCTCAGACGAAGGCTATTTCTAGCATTTAAATATTTTGTGCCAATTTTACTAAAATAACTGATCTTTTCAAGCTTTGCAGACTTTCAGAATGTAACCTCAAAATACCAAAGCAAATGTAAAATGTTGCTTATTAACCTTTTCACAGCAAAATAAGATATATCCAACTAGAGGTGCAAAACTTCCCAAATTCAGATTCAGTGTCTGCAGCTATTTTGATTATCTGAACTTGGAAAATTCCACATAAGACCACAGCCTCCTGTTTTTCAAATTCTTCCATAATGCAAAAGCCTTTAAATAGATTACTTTGTCTTTTTAAAAAATTTTTGTTACTATGTTATTTTGTGTTTTCATTCAGTAAAGAGCTGGTGTTTTCCTTCCCCCTTTCCTGAGTTAGCGATCACAGTTGACATAAAATTAGTCATGTAATTTCTATGGAAAACGTTTTCTTCTGTTCTTTGGAGAAAAAAAGGAGTCCATGTTCACATGTCTTTTGCATGTACAAGTGATTCCTTCTCTGAACTCTGTTCAGGAACGTTAATTCCAGGTGCGTTTCCTGTATATCACCTGCAGCATCAGCCTAAATATAACGTGGCAATGGGTGCTGGACTAATTCAGCTAAAGGGGGCAAAAATAATCCAACATAGAATCTGCTCTTTTTTCTATGCAATATTCCCTGAGCTCAAGGCTTTGCTGGTTTGTTCTGTGTATTGTACTGTCTCCAGCTGTTCCTGTGGCAGGTTTTCTGGTTCCTGAAACAGGCTCGGGAGGAGAAAGAGCAGAGCCATATTCTGGGGACAAACAGAGTCTAAGAACTGCCTTCCTGTGTTCTTTCAGGATAACTTAAAATCATACATTGTTGAGACAAATTACTAAAAACAAATATGAAATGCCTGTAGATTGATCATAATGACATTCTGCAATGTGTTATCAGTTTAAATATATAGTGCAACACATTTTTAACAGTGAAAATGGTCCCAGAAGTAGCTAATGACCAAAATTATTTAAAAGAAGTAAAATTGAGAAAGTGGTTGCATAAGAAAGAAGGTGGCTGCAGTATTCCAGAGCTTGAAGGTATCCTATGGGGCCTATGGCATAGAAGCAAATAGTTTTAAATGGTTTGAAATTTTAGACAGTAAAATTTTGTTTCACATGGCTAAGAGATCATTTCAGCCATAAGCACTGCAATCCCTATTGAAGAGAGACATCTTTTCCCACTCTCAGTAGTGATGTAAAATGTAGGGCAAGCACTACCCAACTGAATAGATTTTAGTTCCATTTCCAGATCAGATTTGCTATTTTGTGCAGGAACAGCTGAACTTGGACATCTAAATATATCAATTACAGTGTCTAGAAGAACACGAGCAGGCACTACGAAATTCCTTCCAAGGTACAAAATGCAAGAAGCTGCTAAGAAAATCTTACTAACCCCTTGCTGCATTGCAGAGTGGGAATTGATAGAAACCAGCTGGCTCACTCCTGCCTTCAAAACACTACTGGACATATATTTATATGTATGGTCTCTCAAATTGTTCTGGTTTGCTGCTGGCAAATAATTTAGATTTAGTTGAACTTTCAAAATCTGTATAAGACCAAAGACTGAATTATAAACTAATAGGAGAAAATTAAAAACCCCTCAAAATCAAAAGCGATCTAATAATCTAATTCAATTCTGATAAATAAATTAGGATTTTTGTAGCGGATGTTTCTCCTGTCTTGCTCAGTATGTGGATCAAAATGTGTGTCAATTATCCTACCACTGTTGTTTTTCTGAATAGCTTAAGTAATTCCTTGTTATAATTTTGCCTAAAGTAATTTATTTCCTTCTAATTACACACTGTTTTTACCAGTCTAAAATTTAATCCTGACTGGAAGCCTGACTTTAGGGAAATCAGTAGAATACTTGCCATTACACACAGGCAGTACTTGGAAACCTCTCTCTTTGTTTATGTGATCAGATATTTGTAAATATGTCACTGTCATCCAGTTATCTTTAGCTGTTATCTCACTTTACAGTTCTATATCAAAACTGAGAAAAACAGCAGCATCAGCACCAGTGGAGAAAATTGTTCCCCTGCTACAGGACCAGTTGCTATTACCAGAGCAAATAGACTGTAGGAGCTGCAGCCAAATTTCTCTTTTATTCTGTATTTATTTGTGTGATTTTAAACCTGCCTTTTAAAATTCAGCTGAATTGACCAGTTGAAAAATTGGGACTTCTTTTCAGTTTTGAGTGACAGGACATAGCAGAAATCAGGTGTTAACCATCTTGAGTCTGGTGATAAAAGTATCTGTGCCCATTCTTACTTTTGTCCATGTGCATAATATCAGGAAGTCAGTGAGAAAACTGTTTCAACTAGAGTAATGTAAATATTTTCTAGAGTCCACAGCCTTTCTGTTCTTTGCTTTTTTTTGAATTACATAAGAATAGGGGGCTTTGCTTTTCAGTGACAGTTACTTGTACACTAAAAGTAGAAATCAGGGCTCTAGGACTCACGTTCCAGTGTGTTGTGACAGAATACTATGATGTTATATTATGAGCAGAAGTTATCAGTCACAGCTGATGTAAAACAAGCAATGGAATAAGTAATCAGTACTAAACAGTTAATAGAGCATAGGGTTACCCAAATTATATGACATTTCTTGAAATGTTTTAATTAACTTTAACACATTTTATGATATTGGTTGTAAACAATCCAGCTGCCCATTGCTTTTGTTCTATTTTTTATATCCCTGCATGTGAATCAGTGCAGTTATATTTATTTCAATTGAATTATCTGTTTATATCAGCTAAAGATATATAGAGGGAGCATAAGGAAGGGCAACTATGAAGTTATAAAGCTGCTTGGTGTTCTTACCCACTGTTCCTTTGCATTATGAAGAACCCCACAGAAAGTATTTTCTCAGTTAACCATAGGAAAGAATGTAAAATATGATAGAAATCACTTCACTTTCTTTACCTTCACCTTTCACTTTACACTTGCCTTACCTTTACCTTTCCTTTTAACTGAGGAAAGTTTCTTGTGGCCCTGAACTGCCTAAGGAAGGATGTGAGCTCTTCTGTGCCTGTGAACTGCGGTGCTTCGTCTTCTCAGCCCTCGAAGCACATGGGTACTGCTCTATCACTATATGGTGACTGTTTGTAATAAAGGTATCTGTGACCAGTCTGTTAAAGCATTTCATAACTTAAATTCAGATCCATTCTGGCATCCATATTGTTATATTGGTAGAATTCCAAATTTCCATCTCTGACAATAATCAAACAACCTGTTTGATAGACGACAGTGCAGTGCATTGGCATAAGTGTAAAGACATACTTTTCTCTTGATCTTGAAACAAATGGCAGGTTTCATACCACTCAAGCATTAGAGAACAGCTTCAGTCGGGGGCCTTTGAGAATGTTCCGCTTTTCAATTTCTTCTGCCACAGTTTGCTTTTTTATGCATTGGTATCATGAAATTTTGATGAGCTCCATAGCAGTAATACATAAGCAACCTGTAGCAGAATATATGGAGCCCTTAAAATCTGGAAAACAGCTGGGCTGTAAGTTGTAGATATTTGGAAACATGCATTTCAGCTAATGGGCTTAAACAAGGGCTTAGTTCAAGCAGGGAAGAATAAAATGTTAATTTTAAGGAAGCGGAATAAAATAGTAGAGATTTCATCCTAGGTTTATAAAGTTAAATGACTCAGGTAATGGCTAGTGGGGTTTTAATATAAGACTCTGCATGTGCAGAAGCTGCATGTGCAAATAAAGGGTTTGCAGCTCTTACATTTTTATTTTGTGGAGGATTTGCATTAAGCTTGCATAATTCTGTGATTGGCAGACTCCATTTGACAGCCTTTTTTGAGTCTGCATTGTATTTATGATCATTTCTACTCCTTATGGTACTATTATCTCCCAGTGTTTGTAACATAAAAGAATAGTGACTGCATAATATTGAACTTAGCAGGAAATTTTTGAACCTCCTTGAAGAGTGTACAGTTAAAAGAGCACAGGGCTTGACTCTGCTTGTAGTGGTATATTCTAAAACGTATAAAGAAAACCTGTTCTTAGTAAAGGATTTGTTATGCTTTTTGCTCTGTCTGAAACAATTATGGCTATTCCAAGCACTTTAAGTGGTAAAGAAACCTTTTATTTTTTTTGTATAAAATATCTGTGACTTCAGCTGTATTGCAGGAAAGACCTGGAGAAACATTACTGAAGTTTACTGAGATGATGATTGTTTTTTACCACAGAAAATGAAACAAAGCTTGTTTCATTTCTGATGTTCTTAACTTGGTCGCTTTGTGTCACCTTAATTCCCCCATGACTATCAATGTATTCTTGATTAATATGTAAATACAAATGTTCTGTGGTAGGACAAAATCTTACAAAATGAGATTATACTTTTACTATTGAATATATATTCACTATGAATAATGTTATCAGTTTTTAGTCAGTATAGAAATGTGACTCTGTGGTTTTAACATAGGTCAGAAAAACCTGGAATAAACTTCCAGTTGTATCTTTCTTATATAAATATAAATTTGCACATATATTTGAAAAGTGATAGCTAACTATTTTTCAAGTTGAGTATCCTAAACTGGGTATATTCTGATGTATTGCGCTTTTCAGACCATATCTTGACTAGAATTAATAGAGATAGCAGCATTACTCCTACATAGATATTGGTAAAATAGGTAAGTCGTTCTGACTTGAAAATCAGGAAGAGATTAATAGTGGAACAGCAATTCCATTTTTTTTTTTTATGCCTAGTATTTATTACCAATGTTATGAAATGGTATCTTAAAGTAAAAGCACATGGATTTGCAGAAGCAATAGTTATTTTTTGCCATATTTTTTAATAAACTCCTCAGCCATGGATAGGCATCAGTAACAAAACTTTTACTGATTTCTCTAGAGCCAGACTTTTACAAATGGCATGTATTTGTCTCTTTCCTAATATGGATCTTTCAACTCTTGAGCAAACTTTTCCTAATGAATCACAGGGTTAGATAGCTTTTCCACTAGTCAGTAACTTAACTCCTCCACAGCTGTGCAATATTTTTTACTTTCAACAGCAACTATTTAAACTATCAGTGATAGTTTTCCATAGCTCATCCCTAAGTCCTTATGAATAGAAAAGCCGTATTTTGACTTTTTGTTGGAAAGAGCTAATGCTGTACTTCTTGACAATTACTTTCTCATGTTGATTACATCTCTGTTTTGTTGAGAATGTATTTCAATCAAATACCATGCACACACAGAGGGAATTGTTTTTTTTCATGTAGAAATCTATGTTAATGAAACAAATATGGCATGGTCTGACAGGGCTCAAATCAGACTTTTTTGTGCAGTACCACCTGTGATGTAGATTGCAGCACATGTGATTACAAGAGATGGTGTATATATAATTCTTTAGGAATCCACTGACAGAGGCTAGTTTGGGGTGCAGCTGCCAGATAGCTTTTAAGAGGAAAACAAAGGAGGGAACCATCCCACTGTGACGGGTCTGATGTTGGAGAGTAAACTCGGGAAACGAGCTCTGTAACAAAAAATTCTCCTTGCTATGCTCAGTTCAGCTGAAAACACCCATAACTGCATTGTTGAAGTACAAACAAGGAGGCAATATAATAAATTGTGATCCAAAATCTTCAATATTTACAGTGCAGTATACAGACAGAAGTATTCTTCGTTTTCCTACATCACCTAAAAAGGGGTGATCACCTGCATTCTGACTTTGGAATCTGGGTAGTCTGTTGGGGAAATAATTAGTACGAAACTCATATTTATTTGATTTTATCATATATGAATAAGGATACCCTAAACAAGATTATATCACAGACAGAAAAAAGTGAACAGCAATGTGAAGAGGAGGAAAGGGAAAAAAGATTTTCGTAAGGGCAGTCATGATTTTAACTGAGCTCTAGCAGGAGAAAAATGTCTGTATCTTATGTATACGAGATTATCACTTATAAGTGATTAGGACAAAGTAAGGAAACGTGGGTTCTGTTATTTTTGTGTCACACAGTTGCATCACAGTGGCTACTTGCACATTTTTGTAGATGCCACCTGAAGTGATGTAGAAATTTAAGCACCATATATGTGCTGTGGGGTTAGGCCTAAGTATTGCCCTTTTTTAAGGTAACTTGGAGTGTCCCTTGACTGAACACTTGTAAGCCGTTTTAGAGAACTGGCTCTGGGTTGTCTACAGATCCTATGTGAAAAGGACATGTACAGATACCTACTTGTGGTTACGGAATATTTTGTTATCTAAGAAGAAAAGGTCTTGTTTTGACAAACATACTGTATTCCATTTCAAATGTTGAACAGATCTGAATAATTCTCCAATAATTTCTCATGATAGTTATGTTAAATATCTCTTTTATCACTAGATCATTTTCTGCTTAAATGTTAGAGCCAGTGTAACTCATCAGTTTCTCTTTAATAACCTGTCTGGATCAGAGTTAGGCTGTTCATCACCAACCGAAATTAGGGGGTTTGCCTTATATGTTATGAATAATTTGAAAATTCTGCTTTTGGTCTAATGATAGTTTTGAGACTTTGGTATAGACTGGTTTTGCTTCCAGTGTTCCCTCTGGATGAAAGTGCCATTTCAGAAGTTTCCATCAGAATATGTCCTAGAAGAATATGACTAAATTAGAGGAATTCAAATTCAAAACACTGGATTACTTAGCTAAAAAATCAACAGAGCATGATTTCTGCGAAATATGTGGCAATAGTTTCCTAGAAAGATGTGGTAATTTTTTTTCTTTAATTTAGTTGCATGACAGTCTCTTCAGTAATATAGACAGAATTTCCCAAGTCACATAAGGGTGCAATCAGAAATGAAGGCATGCTATGTGATTTTATTTTGGTAGAGGAGCCTGAGCACCAGTTTGCTAATAAAAACATTCTGATTGAAATTGGTGTATAATAATCTAAAAGGCTGGTTTTATTAATAGCTGTATTATTTTCATTTCTCAACTTAAAAGGCATTTAAAGTGACAAGTATAAGTGGCCTAGGACTCTTGCCATTTACTTTATGATTTGAGCAGACTCTCCTAAGGCTACTCTCAAAATTGATGTAACATTTGATTTCCTTTGAACTAATAAATATCAACTACAAAGTCCAATACAAGTTCACCCAAATATGTGGCTGTTGCACTGTTAGTAAGGTAGGAGAACATGCCAGACTGACTTTTACAGCATTGATAAGAAAAGTCCTTTCTTGGCTGCTGAAGCAGATGCTCAGAGGGAATGCTCAGCTCTGTGAAACACAGTGGGGCACTGATGGAGTGGCAGGATGCAAAACAGAGCAAGAGACTCAAAGCACCTGTGTGCTTGATTACATACTAACGAGAGGAAGGAGGGCAGAGCCAGGTCCTTGTAGCTGGCCAGCAGTTTGGAGAGGAGGATTCCTTACAGGGAAGAGGCTCTCCATCCATTTCCTGCTGGGGCTTTCTCCACAGTTCGTATGTGGTCCCTTATCTGGTGTGGTAGGTAGTATTATGCTTCCTGAGTGGATGAATTGTCTTTTTGGAATCATAGTTTGGGCATAAAGAAGTTTATTTCTTTTTTTTCTGACTGGTATGCAGTGTTTTAGTGTGCTCTAAAGAACTTGCTTGCCCTGGAAATTATGTACCTTTTTATTTGGTTTTGGTGTTCAGTCTTTGTTGCAAATACTGACCAGAATCTCCGTGCTCAGTAAAAAATGTAAAACGTTTGGTTAGAAGAATAGAGCTTACTTAAATGGGAAGAATGGCTTTTTGTCACCAGTCAGTTTCAAAGTATTTGTAGTTGTATACAATTTCCCTTTCAATTAGTAGCAGTGTTTGCAGGCAGAGTGCTGTGTGAGTTCTGTCACACTTGTGGTTCAGATGTGGCCAGAGATGTGCTTAGTACATGGCAGAGATTTTTTTTTGTGCTGTGTTTTAGTGTGGTGCTGCTAAGATGGTGCTGAACTAATGCAGGCACTAGTGCTGGGTGTGGAATTGAGTTGAGATGTGAATTCAGGGCTTCTCAGGTGCAGTTTTCCCTCAAGCAAACATAAAGACTTGCTGCTGAGGGAGGCCTTGTGCTGGCCTTCCCCACAGCATAAATCTCTCTTGTTGTAAAGCAGCTCTATCAAGCAAGTCTCATTATTTGAATCACTATGTGCTGGATTTACATGGCTAGTTCCCTAAATCCTTGTAAAATTTCACCAATAAGTGCTCCAAAACTGCTTGAATTTCTGTGTATCATCTTGCACATTATGTGCAGCCCCCAAGCTGCCTGGGCTATTCCAAAGGAAATAAATTAGCATGGTGGAGTTAAAGTTGCTTTTGAAAGCTGGTGAAAGTTGCAGTTTCCCATTGTGTTAATGCTGACTGCACTCTCCAGGATTCAGTTACACTTTCTGGTTTACTTCAGAGTTTTTGTCAGGGAGTGCAACTCTTGTTTTCACAAAGAGCCATACAAACACTGGAATCACTCCAGTGTTTGCTGCCTTCTTTCCTTGACTAGGTTGGCATTTTCTCCCAAATCCATCTGCTTAGTGGCTGGCTAGAGAGCCTGAACATTGCCACCCTTAGAGTTCGTGTAGACCACTCAAAGGGCAAACCTCTCATCACCATGTGATGTTGTGCATGTGCTATACAAGAAGCCAGCAAGCTCCTGCAGTGAGCATTTCCACACACCTGGCACATAAAACTCCACATTTGCCACTGCACTGCAGCTGTGCCCACAAACAGCCACTGAACAATGGCACCAGTTCACCTGAGCAGCTCAGGGACTGCAGCACAGACTCACATGCAGCCTTTTCCAAATTTGATGTTGATTGTGGTTATTTTTTTCCCTCTAGTATTTTTCAGCTCTAGATAAATATGTATGTTCATCTAAAAGAATTTCTGTGTTTAACAATCATAAAGTTCCCTCCTTTTTTTTTGGTGTAAACGTTTACTTTTGATTGAAATATCAAATCCCATGTGACATCTAAAGGTCATAATAAAACATATAAAATTAGCACAAGTCATTAAGGAAAATGTGCATCTCTTTAACAGTATTTTTTCTGCTTTGAAATACATTACCTTCTAGTTAGACAAATATTGAAATTCCAAGGTATCAAAATGGCCAAGGACAAGTCTGATCACCTTCTTTTTATAGTCTATAGCACCTCCCAGTGTCTGTTGACACATTTAAAAGGAAGCAAGCCAGTTTACCAAAAATGGAAGTACTAAGGCTAGGAAACTGGTTATGGGGGTATTCAAAAAGTGTAGTTATTGAAGCGATGGAGATGAGTGGTGTGTGTTGATCCCTGTTGAAGTTACTGTGGTTATTAATGCCATGGAATGGTCATGGTTGCTCTTTTCATTTGAGTTAATCTATCAGTATTCTGACTGGGCTGAATTTTGAAAGACTGGATACAGAATAAATATTTCAGTGTTTTGAACGGAGTATCTAGACCTTTTAATAACTTCATCCTGGTTTTGTACTTTGTTTTAAAAGCTAAATAATAGTCAAAAGATCCTATTGATTGCATTGGTATTTTTTATTGCTTTTTTGGTGTGTTTTCATGAAGTTGTGGGCCGCATCTTGAATATTCACGTCTAACTTTTCAACACCAATTGTTACAAAGAATTTTTTCCATTTGTATAAATGATGTCATGTGTTATGAAAGTTTTCAAGTGTGACAATTCAGTGCTATGATTGTTAACCTCTATTATGTTACTGCCATAAAAATTTTCACTATTAACTTTTTATTAATAATGTTTCTAAATTGCATACACCAGAAGGCTGACTTGATCTTTCTTTCATATCCAGAATTAAAAATAATGTCAAAGGTCAAACGAGACAATTGAAATACAGTTGCCAAATATAGTCATATACAGTCAATTATGCAATGAAAGCAGTGTGCCACCCATGAAGAGTAACAGCCTACATTTGCCTAAACTTACTCTGTTGTGATGAGAAGTGTTCCAAAATATGCTACTAGTAATGGATCCTGTAGTGTGGAACAGTATAATTATATGGTTTAGGATATCTTGGCCTTCCTAAGCTTTAAGGAAGATGGAGAGGAAAGCCAACTCCGTTCTGTATTCCAGGATGCTAGAAATCTGAAACAATCACTTTCAGATACTCAAACAATACAGAAAGTTGGAAGCTGTGAAGGGGGATATCTGGATTTAGGCTTTGTTTTGCAAGACTGACTGTATAAGGAATTAAATTTTCTACCAAATTCTGTCTGCCTGTATGGAAATTTCTTCTTTAAGATTCATCAGAGTGCTGTGTTTTTCTGTCTAGCTACTGATTTCAGGTGTTCTAATTAATTTCCTATCAGTCAATCAATGTTCTATTATCAAATTATTTATTATTTATAATATTAACACACAATTCTTTTGTGGTTTGGAAGTTTTTTCACTAATACTTTTTAAAGCTCTTTACAGAGAGATGAGTAATTATTTTTTATAGAGAGTTTGAAGAATTTTCCCAAAGTCTGTAAGCAAATTGCTTAGAAGTTTGTATTAGCCTCAAGTCTCTTGAGTCTCAGGTCAGGGCCACTTCAGCACATTTTCTTCAGGATGGAGCAATAACACACTTAATGATACAACACTGAATTTTTTGAAGGTTCAGAAATTGTAAAAAATGTGGGGAGGAAAGCTGTGGGGGAGAAGGGACTGCAATTTATCTTTTTAAATGTATCCTGTAACTACTTCTGCAGTTGGCTGCTACATTTGATGGATCGTTCCATAAAAATGTGCTATTTCTGATAAATCTCGGTATTGGGAGATTCAGAAAAACTGCCAAATCACAGCTGAACTATGAGGGTGTACCAAGGTCGAAGGAATCAGTAAGGACAATATCTATAGATTTGGATGTTTTTCACTGCTCAGACTGATGTTAGTTCAGTTTTGAAGCTGCCCCAGGCAGGCATAGCCCTGTTGGTGTATGTTGACTTGTAGAGCTGCTGCCTGGGCCTGAGCCCAGAGGTTTGAGTTTTCCCCCACAGAGCTTATGCAATCGTTTTTGCTCATGAGAGTGAGAAGAAAGTGAGTGTTAACTGGTACTGTCTGGCTTTACACATATTTTTCAGCTGGTAAATGCCTAAGAATAGACAAGGTGATGAAGATTCAGGAGGTAAATTCAGAAGTTGTGAACACTTTTAATTGTGTTTTGTGGCACCCCTGTCATACTACGCCAGTTGAGCACTGATCTGGATGTTGATATGTGAGACCTGAAGAATCTTGCTGGAAGAGTTCAAGACTTCACACCCTGCTTTCTTCTCCTCACCTCCCCAAAGGCTACACTTACCAAAAAAGTCAATAGAAGCTGTAAGACAGGTAGAACTTAGCTGCTTCTGTTACCTGCATCTTTGCTAAAACCCATCATCATCATCAGCAGGTGAGGGTGAAAACCTGGGATTTGTGATAAGGTACAGGATGAGGGATAGGCATAGATCTGTCTGCAGGTTGAAACCTGAGGGCTGATAGGTACCACCAGTGCCAGACAGAGAAGCAGAGGAGTGCCAGAGAGGCAGCAGGGGAGTCTGGTATATTTAGGTCTGATTAATCACTGTGGCAGAGAAAGTCACCGTTGGTGCTGTGGGCTAGGTTTTGAGAGGATATGCATCTATTTCCATTTGAATTAAATCTCTTTCTGTTATAATTGAAAAAGTTAGCAGAGTACTAATGTGACGCAGAAGCACTTTAATGCTAGTGAAGGTTTGTCTTCTCCTGACACCAAAGTGTTGGTTGAACCAAGAACCTTTCGAAAAATCAAGAATGCAGTTGCAGGGACAGACCTTGTTTGTTTGGAATGCACATAACCCGTAACTGAATCTAGTCCATAAGTACCTGCCTTGAAATACCTGATTTTCAGAAGCTGAATCTTCTTGGTTCTCTGTGTAATATGTATTTAAGCAACAGAAATAAAATTGATACAGTAACACAGCATACATATATTTTATTTATGCCAAGAAGCATATATAAAATGCTAGTGGAAGTAATTCTGATTTCTAAGCAAGTTGAAGTATTTAACCACTAAGATGCATATAAAGTGTCTTTTGTGATCAGTTAGGGTTTATATTTGAGCAAAACTGAGTTGGAGGTCTTTTAATATTGCTGAAAACTATGACTTGTTGGATTTTGGTTAAAATGGAAGTAGTTTTCCAAGATAAAATTGTAATCAAGATTTCAGCCATTTTACATCAAGATCTCACTAGACTACTTTCTCTACTCTTTTTTTGGTTGGCTTTACCCACTGAAAATAAGAGGAAATAGGCATTTTCTGGGTTTAGAGCACACATGGAATATGATAGGATCAGACATCTTAGGATTCAGGTTCCGGGAAGGCTTTTCTAGTAACTAAGAGACCCTTTGAAGTCTTTAAAATGAGATTCCAAAGGCAACAGAGCATGGAAAGTCCTAAAGCATCATCTAGTCATAGTTATAAATCCTCTTGGATAGAGTCAAAACAAACTCTGATTTTTGCTGCCTTTTTTCTGAACAAAATGAAGGAAAATCTGGTGAAATTCTGAAACATGAACTGAAATGAAGGAAGGAGTAAAAAGTGTTAAGGAGAGATTTACTTTTCCATCAAAGATACAGAGCTAGCAAATTGCCTTGTTGTCTCCAAGATTTGTTCTGTCAGTCTCACATTTTATAATCATGAACACAAAAAGCGTGTTTTGTGTGCCCACTTGGATTCTTTTCCTTGAACAAGATGCAAAATTTATT
This sequence comes from Monarcha castaneiventris obscurior, assembly GCA_026261815.1. Classification (NCBI taxonomy): domain Eukaryota; kingdom Metazoa; phylum Chordata; class Aves; order Passeriformes; family Monarchidae; genus Monarcha; species Monarcha castaneiventris. Next base: position 2,685,150 of record JAMPIT010000434.1, on the reverse strand, counting down.
TTTTGTTAAAAAGAGTTAGGCTGCGGCAAGTTATAGTAAGTTTTTGTCAAAGAGAAATCTTGTTATGAATAATGACAGATTTTTCTGGGTGACCTAACCTCTTGGCTGCTGCCTAATTCTTGCTTTAGTTTTTCAGTGGGTGACTCTCAGTTCTCACTCTGCCATTTAGTTTTCAGATTGAAAGCAAAGCTGTCAGGTGCAAAGTGATTTCCCCTGCTTAGTGGAGATCACTGTCCTCTGATTTGATTAGTTCACTCTTGAATTATCACCTTTATGTCCACCAGAAGGCTCTGCTGCTTTCTGAAATGTGCACAGAACCATGTTCTTTGGGTACCTAACAAGGTCAGCACTGTTGTAAACAGGATTTGGCAATTTGCTTGCTCTGAGACAGCACACATGGATTTCTTTAACTAAGCAGTTGAATTCTAATGTGTTTTGAAGCAAGTGAATGATAAATACAGATTGTTTACAATTGATGAGTAAGGGTTTGGTTCAGCATTTAGTTATGTCATGAAATTTGAATCCACACACATTTGGTACAATGGCTGTTAACTTAAAACCTTAGAAATTCTAACACTTTCACTATTTGTGCTGTTACTTTCATTGTGTGTGTGTGTGTATATATATTTATTCTGTAATTGGAGAAGTTTCAAATACAAAGACCCTAATTCCTCACCATCTTGGCATTTTTATAGTCCCAACTGATAAGAGAGCCTCTATGAATTTTGGCACTTGCCAAAGTTGTGATGAAGTTACCCTTCTAAAGACATTTCTCAATGTGAAGATTGTTCTTCACAATATTCGTGCTTCACACCCCATGGGCTGAAAAGAAGTAGTTTATTTGATCTACAAAACTGTCAGGGCAGCTTCCTTTATGAAGCTAAGATATGATAATAAAAACATTATATTTTTTCTTATTTTAGTAGCGCAAGTTAGTACATTCAAAAGGGAAAAGAATTCCTTTTATTTATTATGTAAATGGAAAATTAGTATAAAATGAGAAGAAACCTCTTGGAGCAACACTTTTCATGTCCATTGGTTAGTTAGACTGCAGCAGTTCTGGCATTCCATCCTAAGAAACAGGTGTGATTTACCTTTTACTGACTTTCAGGACTGGAAATCATGGAACAAGAATGTTTGAACACACACAAAACCACATCCTTTTCATGGGTATGTTATTAAAATTATGTTTTTCAGAGATCCTGGGTAAAAATAGCCTGTTTAGTCTCCTATTGTTGAAATTTTTGCTTAGGGGAAGTGTACTAATCCAGGTGGAGATTATTTTTCCTGTTTGTTTGTTTTGCTTTTTGCCCCCTCATATAATATTATTTTCTTTATGGTTATGGATTTTAGTAGAGAGCCATAAGCACATCTTCAGAAAGGCTGTTCACATCTTTTGTTGAACACAGGTTATGACAAAAAGTGTTTCTCTAATAATACTAATTTTTTTAGTTTCTCAGAAAATCCAGGTTATCGATGTTCACTTTTTTCTCATCCTCTTTGTCTATATTTGCCTATTCTACTTGTCCAACAAAAGCATTTGGATGTTATTCCCTAATGTACAATAGATAAATTAGAGTATTAGACTTAAGATGGTGGGAACTTCCTACATACCTCAGCCAAATTTCAAGACACTTCATAGTGCACATCAGTTACCAGATAACCATTACAGTTTCATTTGGTTTTTCTCCTCATATTCATTGCATTTACCAGAAAAAGGATTAATTTTTTTTCCACTGCAATATAAATGTAAGGGTTTAGTGGCTCAAGTTTGCCTTTCTGTAAGTTGTAATAATTACTTACTCTCACTAAAGTATCATAAATGTTCAGAAAACTGCAAGAGACTGCATCACTGGCACCAGGGGATCTGGTGTTCTCTAATGGGCTCACTACTGCACGTTTAAAGGTGTCATTAACGTGCTTAAGCAGGATGCAATCCTTCAGAGAATTGAGAGCCTCTGCTTGAATTTGAAATGCTAAATTGCTAACAAAGTTTTTCTTGAGCATCCTGGAACTAAAATAGCAGCTGTGTATAATTACTCAGCTCTAGATGCTGTCATAACGTGTTTGTAAATAATAACAGAAAAAAATTGGGTGCTGTGAATATTCACTTATCTGCATTAATTTAGAAGGATCCATTTCAACAGTCAGTAACATTTTTTCCAGTGATTTTTATGGGAACAACATTTCACTTCAAAACTAGCCCTATGGATCTCTATTGTAGCAATGCCCTCCTGAAACTCAAAGGGAGTCTTCTTGAATATGGACCAAATAATTTAGTTGGCTGCTGGCCATGTGTTGTCTTTCAGAGGAATATGGTTATTCACTATGTAATAGTGTAGGAAGAAAGGAGACATATGGAAACAAATTTTAAAAGAAACAGTAACATTAGTCAATGCAGATTTAGCCACACAAGTTGCCAAGCACTTAATGTAGTCATGAAGTAAAGAAATAAATTATGAAGCCCACTAGGCAGGCGCGGAGCACGCGAAAGTGCAGTTCTGATAGAAAACAAGCCCTCAGCTTCAGCTGAAGGCTGAAACACTAACGGCTCTTGAAGTTTGATTTATGGATTTCTTTTGCTGCTGCTGTTACAAAAAGCACACTATTATATACAACAAATTAAAACTATTTTTAACAGCATTCTTGGAAATATATCTGTCCTTTTATTTGTCTCTAAATACTAGACCAGCATTTCTCTGGCCCCTTTTCCTTATTATTTTGTTTCGAAATATGCAATATAATCCTATGTATTTTCTTGTTGCATGTTAGTAATGTCTTTTCAAGCAGATGTCATGTTTCTCTAAATAAACAATACATTTGTAGCAACACAAAAGACAAAGTGGCAAAAATAGTGACTGTAAAAATTGATGTCTTCAAGTATAAATCGAAGATTATATAGGTGTTTGTGTGGAAAGTACATATTAGTGCAACAATTCTTTTTCCAGTTCAGAATTTGTATTTGGTACAGCTTTGTAAAATATTATATGTCCATTCTCTCTAGATGAGTCATGGTTTTGGAAGAAAGGGGGAGAATATTTTTTCAGCATCATTATCATGGTAATAATGAACTGCAGAAACTATAATAGATTTTGTTCCTGGCTTGGCAAACTATCTAAAAGATTTTGCAAGAGAGTTTACATAATTCTTTCCATTGAACTTTCTAGTATTGCTGTGTTTCAATTGTTAACTCAAACACACCAAACTTTTAGGTAGTTCGTGCACGATATAAATATGGTTTAATGTTTCAGGAGTATTTTATGAGCAGAGTTGGTGGTTATACATTTTCGTACTTACAACCTTAGTTCACTTGTTAAAATAGGCTCTCTGTTTGCTAATAGTTCCCAGCTGTAACTAATACATTAGCAGATCTACAATGTAGTATTTAAAATGACGCATTTCAAAATCAATAGCAAATGTCCTGCTGTACAATTAATTGGAAAACTTGTTTTACACAATGGTCAGTACACGATACAAAACTCTTGAAGTTATGATAAATCAAGGAATAGGAAACAATGATGTATGAATTTCTAAAAACTTAGGAAAAGCAAAAATATTACTTACTGTAGTTGTTGTTTGCTTCTCTTGTCCCTTTCACTTTGCCTCGCTTATCAATCCTCATATACCACTGAGTTCGACAGAAAAGTCTTCTCACTCTTACATCCCCCCCTTCCATATAATCATAGCTTCTGGTATGTCTCTCAGGGCTGGAACAGTTCACATTTGTAGCCATTTGCTCTGGAGTCATGTCATTGCAAGCTAAAGATATAGTGCCCATTAGAAAGATAATGTAAAAGTATGATCTGTAGAGCAAAATTGGCAGGATCCATGTCAGTATCCATTTGTGCATTATAGTGCAGTGTTCTGGGTGTTCATGAACAACATAATGAAAATTAAATCTCAAGTAGACTGTTGCTCTTAGGTCACCGACCTGCCTTCTGTCTTTACGAGTTACAGATTCATTTAAATGAGATTGCTCCCTCTTCTAGAATTCTGATCGTTATTCCTTAATAGTTAATGGCGAAATAGAAGAGCTTCTTAAATATCTCTTCAGTCAGAATATCCTTTAAAGACACAACTTATAAAAACCTTTGTTGTCGTGACCTTCTTTACTACTTGAATTTGCTGCTTGCACTGAAAGTAAAAGATCTGTGAGAAAAGGTGCATGTGTAAGTCGTTATGCTCAATTGTTATAACCGTGCAAGGATACATTATGCTACTGAGAAATACTACATGTAAATATATGACGTGCTGAGCTCATTTTTTAAAATATGCTAGTGCATATCGATAGATATCTCTCATACAACTTTTTACATAAACAGACATTAACACTGATTGTAAACACAGTTTTGTCTTCAGTTTTAAATCCATCCAAAAATCTCCTATTGATTAATTTCAACTGCATTCTCACACATGATAAAATTCTCCCGATTACTTCATAACTGTATATTTACTATTAGCACAATCTATCATGCAACTTTTCTCTAGTTCAGGTTTCTAAACAGACCTCATGGCTTTAGCCCTGGATTTTTGTTCCTTTCCTTTTCAGATTATTAGTAGAAATAGTTTTATTAATTCTTTTTTTAGCATCTAGCATATAGAAATAAAGATAAGTTATTAGCTATTAGAAACTGTGGAATGATCTTGTAAAGGACAGATAACTTACTTGTTCCTGTTGATAAGAGCTGGATATCCAAGTACTCCATTTCTGTTGTCTCCTTTTTGCAACATGAGACACTCTACTGTAGCTACAAACTTTCTCAGCTCAGAAAGACTCCACCAGAATTGTAATTGTTTCCATAAATCAACAGGCTGGAGAGATGGTGTGTATGTGCTTATGCGTGCGCGTGCATGTGTGTGTTGAGCCTGTTGTTCAGTCCTTTTCGATAAATACCTTTGCTGACCTCACTTGGAAGCAATTAGAATTTAACCAGTCAGCTGTCAGTTGAATGCACGAACAAAAGTAAAAGGAGACTTGCATTGTATCGTGTCCAATGGTCATCAGAGGGAGCTATGTACATAGTTTATGCTTTAAATCTCCAAGAATCTTCTTTCTAAAAACGTATATTTTGTGCTGCATGGATGGAATTGCTTCACATGCTAGTTAGTGTTTCTGTGCTCTGGTTTAGGTCAGTATTTTTCTGTCCTTAAAAAATTCCTCCTCCTCTGTTTTGTACTCACATGCTTATCTCAGTTTGCTTTCAAATCTCTTCTGCAGTTTGGTGGATTCACAGTCTGCTTAGTGCCTTTCTGGAGGCAATGTGGGTCTGTTACATACCATGTAGAAGGGTGTGTAGCCATTAGAGATCATGAGGTGTATTTTTGTATCAGGGATTTGAAAAGAGGGACTGCTGCACCGAGACTTTATTTGATCAGCCACTAGGTGAAAATGAGAACGTATATTTGGATGTTTCAAAGTCTGACATTCAAACACAACCTTTATTGGCTTGAAGGGAAAATTGCTACTAGGGAACAGCCTTCCTTAGCATGTGTACTTAGTTCTGGAAACTCACAAAGGGAGAATGAAAACTGGCAGCAGTGTAACAAAATCCCTAATACTGCACCCAAGCAGCGGGCTTAAAATCTAGAGGATAAAAAAAATGAGTGGATACACCAGGTTTTCTGCTTTTGTCTACCTATTTCCCTCTCTGGCAGCAGCCTGTCCATGTTCTGTTTCAATCCTAAATTCTGTTGAGTTTCTGGTGAATGTATTTGTAAAACATACTGAAGCAAAGTTTTCAGTACCTGCTTATTGTGTTTAACTGCCACGCTGTTGACGTGAGTACACCTCAGTCCCTTTAGGAAGTAATAGCTTGGAATGAGTCCACTTATTGAGAATAGTTTACTTATGTTTAATAGTTTATACTTGATAATATAATGCAGTTTCTCATTCCATGCTTTTATCACATCCCCACTCCTTTCCTCCCTCTATAATGAGGTAACAGTTACTTATTAATAAAGTAAGTGAACTGTAGAGACAGTTAAAAATCCCAGGGAGTACGTATGTGCCACCTTGTGGTGAGGGGGACATAAGTAAACCAGGGTGTTTCCCTGGACTGATCCAAAATGAGCACAATGGTGCACCAGGCAAACTTGTACTACTCAGCCTTTCCTATACACACAGAGAATGAGGAATTTCCTTCCTTAACATCAGCAGCCTCCTTGTCAGCACCCACATGGATTAATCCCATTTGTCACTCTCTTTCCATTCTTTTTTTAAACCATTTTCACATGTAGTCCAAAGTTGATCAATTTTTCTTGTTGTTATCTCTATTTCAGCATATTGGGCTGTTTCCTGTGTTCTGTAGCTCAGCCTAATTTTCCTACTTTAGCAAGAGACTCAGTATATGCACCTTTCTGATATGAAAGATGTGCTGCTGAGGGCTTTCAAAGGCTGGATACCTGCAGCTGATACACAAAGAAATGGCTTTCACCAGTTAACTCTTGTAAACGGTGATTGCAGCTATTTCCAGTTTGACTTCTGTCTTGTCAATTCATGGCCACCATTCTGACAAGAAGTGGGGGCTGAAGTGACTTATCCCAGCTGTGGGTTTTGGAGTACATTTGCTGGATTTATATCAGCATGTTCTCTGACCCATTCCACAGTCTGAAATCAGAATGATTGCAATGAAAAAAATTTGTGGTATTCAAAAGGCTTATCTGTTGTGTATTATAAAGAAAGCAATCAAGGATAAAAGGTAATCTGTGTTTTACTCAGCAAAATAGGATGCAAGTAGAAATGTTTTTGTAAATATTCCAGGTCTTTTATGTGCAATAACAACCTGCACTTTCAGATCCATACAGGTTTTAATTTTTCTTTTTCCTTGCGAAATTACTGCTTCTGACAGTTAGTAACAGGAGAAAAAATACATACCTGAGGTTTCAGTTCCAGAAAGCTGGAGTTATTCGTGGTCCAGGCATGTGTTTCTTTTGGCTCTGAAGAAATAAATCACTTGTTGTGAGTTTTTTTAAGTGGTGCCTCAATTCAGATCTCTGTAAACTTTTGTAGTTAAGAATAAATGAAGAGTGGCTTAAATAAGGCACCAGCTCTAATTTCAGTTGGCGAACAATGCAGTTACTCTTTAATTATTGCTCCTAACATTCAGATCCTCATATTTTGTAATTATAAAATAATATTTTTCCACCGTGCTTTAGCTGCAGTTTTCCTTAATTTCCGTTTTTATGTCTTGCTATGCAACAAGAACGACTCAGTATTTTTTAATGGAAGGATGCCATCTCGCTGTGCATGTGCACATCAGGCTTCTCTGCGTGGATCTCCAAGCCTCTGAATAGTCAAAAATGCATCTGTTTAAATCAATCTCTTTAAATCAACTAATATCTCTCTCAAATTGAGCTGCTTTAGGTTTAGAGAAGATTTAGCTTGACTGACACTTGGTCCTCTGTTTACCAAAGTGCATGCCCAGGTCTTTGCATTACAATCCCAAGCAAATCTTTAATAATACATAGAAATTTTCCACCTAAAATGCTTGTGATTTCCTGTTTCTTTGGTGATGTGTTAAGGTTTCAGGACCACAGAAAACATGGAAATGTGCAAAATACACATGCTGTAAGCCATCCTTTAATACTTAATGCATGCATTGGTTCATCTTTCCTGTGTATAGGACAGTTTTCCACAGCATTGTTACAGTGCACACGCTGAAAAGGAAACTGGAAATTAATTGCAAGCTCTTTATTTCTGATTGTAAAGAGTGTGTGTAGATCTCCAGTTCAAAAAGAGCTCAGTTAAGTTTATTCCCTTTTTCCTTACATAGGAAATTACTTTTTGTCCTTTTAGATGAAAGCCTGACCAACAGGACCCACGCTTTCCTCATCTCCAGGCTGGCCTGCTGCAAAATTACTGCCCAGCTTTGGCATTGGGTCATAAATGTGACTTTTAAAAAACCTCCATTTTGTCCAGTTTGCCCATAGGACAACACATCCCTGCTAAGAAACTTATCATTCTCTTCCTCCTTGTTCCTTGATCCACTTCAAATTTGCTTTAGAACATCTTCCAGGAGTTCCAGAGTTTAAGACAGTAGGAAGACAAAAATCTCTGTATCAGGATTTAAACCCAGGATTGTTTGGTTTTAATGCCCTGCAGCTATAGCTAAAATGGGATTGGAAGGTCCCAGGGAAAAAATACCATAGATGTGAAGGTGCTAAATCTTCTTGTGGTTAAATGCTTATCTATAGTTTCCAGATCTCAGAAATCAGGATCAGATCAAGGCTGTCTTTTATTACATGCAAAAGGTACAAGAAAAATGCTGCAGTTTGAGCAGATCTTGGTCACTGTTGCAGTATCTGAGAAACAGTGCAACATGCATAGAAAATAAACTCATACACCAAGGCAGTAAAAACAAGAGACAAGGATTATTGCACTTCAGTTTGAATTTATCTTTTCAGGTTGTAAGCCTAAGATTAAAAACTATAGCTGTGAATTTTTTGTTTCCCTGACTATAAGAATGTCTTTTTGGTTTTGGTAAGTGGTATGGGTTATTAAAATCATATTGAAAAGACAACAGTAATTTTTTCCTAGCAATTTTTCAAGACAGATCTCTTCAACATCATTCCTTTTTTTGTTTCCTCCTATTCATCCAGATCATATTGAGATGATTTAAATCTACAGGAAAATTTGAATGGGATGCAGTAGATACTTGGGAAAAAAAAACCCCTTCAAACTATCAAGTAGTTTGACTACTACATAACTAATTACTTTTCTTTTAATTGATTACACCAAATGTGTTATGTGTAGCTTATTTTAGGGAAAACAAAGGCTGGAAATACCTTAGCTCAGTCAAGAGTAAGCTTAAAGGTAAATCCATCCAGGCTGTTTTCATTAGAACAGTGGAGTATCAAGATACTGACTTTTGAAGGAGATAGAATAAAAAAAGAATGCAATGGCAGCCAGATGAATCTTTCTTTCTGAATGGAATTTTCACTGTATATGGTTATACTAGATCTCCTGGTTATTCACAGCTCAAAACCCCTCAACTTCAGGGGATTCTACTTGTGATGACATCAGGACACTCAGGCTATGTTTGTCATAACCTCAGATATCGATGCAGAGTTCTAACTGTACATTTTTGGTGGAGATATAAAAAATAGAGAACTGGTATGAGAAAATACTGAGGAGAGCCATTTGGTTCATCTCATTTATTACCAGGTATGATGTTCAGGGGTCTCTCTGAAGTGATCCATACATTTGTAGCCAATTTTTTATTGTACCAAAATACTTGCCCATGCAGTGATTTCTTCTGCCTGACTTTAAATATATTCTTTTTACAAAATGAAAAACTTGTAGCATTTTTTTATATACACAGATGGTTGGATAAGAACCAACTTTAAGACCTGGATTTGTGGAATCTGTGTCCTTAGAGCCACCTTCTACAGCTGTTTCTCCAGTTAAATAGGTGTGATACATCTAATATGTTCTGCCCCTGTTGCATACTTTAGGTGTCAAAATCCTCCTGTGATTGAATTCTAAAAACCTGGGCTCACATATATACACACACCATCCACTGAAACATTGTCAGTGCTGTAAAATAAAATACTCAACAGGCACAGATTCTGGCTATCGATCTCATGTGTTCAGTCAGGGAGGAAAATCAGGGAGAGAACAATAATGATAAAACTTCGAGTCTGTATCATAGTACATACTCACACACTCAACCAAACCAGTGTTTATCAAATCTCTATATACTTCAGCAAGTCCAGGATTTCACCCAAGGTTTAATGTAAATTCCTTCTTTACGGTTCTGTATTATTTATGAGTCTATTAAGGCTTGAGATTTAACTAGACATTTTTTCAGTGGCTTTCTCTTTTCTGTAGAAAGCAGGCAATAAAGCAGGTTGGTACAACCAATGCAAACGCAAAATAACAAAATGTGTATAGCAGAAATGCTACTGAATTACTACTGCGTATTTATTATTTTATTTTGGGAAACAGCTGGAGTAAGACCTTTCCCAGCTTTTAGCTAATTATACGGGCTATTGTTACTTGTGTTCTAAAAGCAAAATAACGTAGGGGGAATCTGCCCTATTCCCCTGTAAAGCTGTGCTCCTTGTAGTGTTCAAAACTCACCAGTTTACTCAGAGTAAAAGCAATTCTCTGTAATGATTGCATTATTTATTACCCGTCTGTCAGCGACAGGGACACCACTTAGTCACAAAAATGTAAGGTTTTCCAGCTGTTTGCCATCTGAATGGCAGATAAGCATTTGCTAAACTGAGGGAATCTAATAAAAGGGTGTCGTTCCTAGGGAATCTGTGTTAGTAATTGGCTTACAGAGTGAACTCCACCACATTTCCTCACTTTTTCCATTCCCTCACTTACTGATAATGAAGTCCATGATATCCTACTAAATCCTATGTAAATTCAGGCCAGAACAGTCATTTCATAATCTAGTAAGGGTGTGAAAGAAGGATGTAAAGTGCTGGGGCTCTGAGTGCAGTTTAGCATATTAAGTGCAGGGTTAGAACAAGTATGTCAGCATCATTCCTGAGGTATCTGGTGTGGGACTGGTGAGCCAGTTTTTCTAATTATAAAAGGGAGAAAATAAAGTGTCATAATACCTTTGCATTCAAAGGGCAAATCGAGGCTGTGTCAAAACTGCGTTTTCTTTCAGAGCCCCCTCAAGAGAGTTAGGGAAGAAGGGATGCTATTGATTTCAAACTGGCTGTAATTTAAAGATGCCTAGACTGAGGGTTACCAGATAGTGCAGTTTATTTGCAATATGAACCACCCTGCTCCTCTGTACGTATAGCTCTGTAGATTGCAGGAGTGATCCCTTCTGTCTGGGAATAGCTGTGCTTCCAAGAGCTGAAATGTCTCCCAGTGCAGCTGTTGCTCTGTTAGATGGTTATTAGCCTGGCTTGTGGCATCAGCAAGGATTGAATTTTGTCAGCGACCGATGAGGGTCAGGCATTGAGCAGATTGTTATCAGACTTCATGTTGTTCTGATCTGCCTCCTTGCTCCTGCCTTACTTTGCTTGTCATAACTATCACATTACTGAAATAGTTTCTACCCTTTTAACAGTAATTCCAGTTGCTAGTTTTTCACACCTTTGACAAAGACTGCCCACTGCAACTAAAGTATTCTCCACAAACCTAAATGTTACTCCTCTGTGAAGCTGGAATGTGGAATATTTAGGAGGTGATAGAGAGAAAGAGGTGGGTAAAGAGCTGGGACTAAAGGATCTGTGTATTCCTTTATCCCTTATAAAAGAGGAGGGAAAACTTGATTCCCTGATAGGAATTTGTCTAGTGTAGTGGTAAATTCCCTTTTTCAGCCTTTTATGATATTGGGTTGGGTGCATGTGTAGCATCTGTCTAGTTTGTGTACCTCTTGCATCCTTGTTGTCACTGCCATGCTTGACAGTGGGTTATTGCAACAGAGGCCTTTTCTGGAGTAGAAAACTTTTACTGACAGGGTTTTGTGAAAACTTTTTTCACACTGAGTATGTGTATTGGCTCCAGTGCTGAAGTCACTGTGCTAAACTCCACCATGCTGAGGTACAAAGTGTGGTAGTCCCTTGACACAGCAATCAGCTGAACAAGTTTTTGTGCGTTTTTTATCCAGTTGACAGCCCCAGAATAAGAAGGTATAAATATTAAAGGGAAGTTACTGAAAAGCTATTTTTTAAAGCATTTTGACAGGCAGTTTTTTGCTAGTTAACCACATTTCAATAAAATTCCTCTCTGAAGATCATGCCTTTGTTTGTTTGTTTCGTAGCATTGTTAGACATGAACAATAAGTTGGTAGTGCCTGGTATGAATTCTTGGTCTCTAAAAAGTCTCTGGGGAATGGTTTATCAAGTTGAACATGTATTCTATAATATTAAATTGCAGATTAGGTGTTTTTTCCTCAAATTAGTCTGCTGTGCCCTTCCTCATTATTCCTAATGGTGACTGACACTTTTTATATCTTTTCTTGATGAGAAGCCTGTGGTGGGAAAGACAGCGCTGTCCAAGTGTCCTGAAATTAAGGGGTGTGTTACAATTCTGACTCTTCTGTGAGGATTGTGAGGTTTTACCAATAATCCCCAATACCAACATGATTTTGATAGCCATTACTTCAAAAGCAAAAAGAAGGTATCTTTTATAGGAGTCTGGAGTTGTACAGATGTGGGAAAAAAATGTGGTGATGCAAAGAAAGATCAGCTGTGTACACCCACAAGTTGAAGTAAGGATTAATGAAAAATGTTAATTCTGGTGTTTCCAAAATTCAGAGTATTTGACTTTATGATCTTAATTTTCTTCTGATATTGGAGTAATTGACAGTTGTAATTGCTGATTTACACAGTTGGCAGCAGCATCTCAAATGTAGCAGGGGATGTCTCAAAAAAGGGAATTTTGTACCAATAGTAGTCCTTCAACATCCACAAGTGCTGCTTCTCAGGTGGGTGTTTGTCTGAGTACACAAGCTCCATAAACTGCTGCATGAAGGCAGGGATGGGTTTCCAGAAGTATCCCAAGGGGCTGTTAATGTACAAGCAGGTGCTGGCATTTGGAAGAGCATGGAGAACCAGATATGGCAAGAGGAAAATTAGGAGCATTATAAACTGTGGAAGAGAAGAAATAATGGAAAAAATTTGGTGAACTCTCAGGAAGAGGGAGAGAGATACAAGACAGAGCAGAGGAAAGTAATGAGGTCCTAATGTATGCAGTATGTCAGAAGAAATGGGAGCTAGGAAATAGGGGAACCTTGGAAGTCACTTTAAGAAGATAAAGGAAGAGATCAAGGAATTTCTCCTAGAAATCCTCTCTTCTTCTCTCTGATGTTTTTTCAAAATATATCTAAGAGAAATAACATCATTTGGCAAATCAAATATGTATTAGGCTGTAGTGCATGAAATCTTTCATTTCTAAGTGTGTATTTTGGCTTTGGTAACCTGCAATGAAGGACTTCTAGGGATGGAATGATTACTGTACCACATGGTGACGAAGCTTTGTTCATCCAAAAAATAAGCTGGTGATAGCTGAAAGAGAGAAGTTATTTCTAAGTTATCTCTTCTGCTTTTGTATGGTGTGCTAGTTCAAGTTTTGCAGGCCTGACTGTGTGGCTTGTGCTTCTTCCATTGTCAGTGACATTCAGCTGCAGCAAAATGACCTGGCACAACTGGAACGTGCTCATTAGAGTTGGTGCTGAACAGGGCTAACCCAGTCTCTCTTCTGGTTCTTTTTAAAATAGGGTGTGTGTATATATATGAGAGAGACCTTTTTTTTTTAATCTACTTTTGAAATTATTATTTTATCCACCTAATGAAGAAATCCCTTCTTCTCCATGCTTGCCCAAGGAGACTGACACCCTCTTCACTGGTCTCTGGTTCCTGGCATAGATGTAAAGGTGCAAGGGAAAAAATATGGCTTCGTTAGAGCCACACTGATACCTGCAGTGGAAGCTGTTGAGGATGTGATCCTGTATTTTCCTTTGTGGTTTGTGATCCCTGTCCTTTGTGACTGGAAATTTTGTTCTTTTCTATTCCGTGTAAAGAAACAGATGGTCTACTCTGCAAAACAGCACTGTTAAGTCATACTTAATCTTCAAGATTGCAGATACTGGCCTGCATTTAGCAGAAAAAGAGCTCCCATCAGAATTGGCACAAAGATTTCCATTTAGTGCCTCTCTGGAGTTGAAGATTGATATGAAAGTTCCAAAAAAATTATCATACTTACAGTCCAGTAAACCAAAGTGGTATTCCTGTAAAAAGCTGAGTTCTAAATATAAATTAGTCTTTTTCCTGTGAGCTTTATTTATTGTGGATTTATGAGCAAAACTGAAAATAGAGATTTTGCTTTGTTTTAGTGTTGGCCGGTACACCCAGTTTTAAGATAATGGTGCATTGGAGTATAATCAAAATAGGTGTCTAAAGAACTTAGATTGCTTCATGTTTCTTAGGGATTTTTTTGTGAAAGAGGAGATTTCTGGGTTTGAGTGTTTTTCAGTTCCTACCCCACCCTTCTAAAAGATACATACACTCTCCCTCCTCAATTTCGAGAAACACCCCCAGGGCATCCTTTTTATTTGAATTGATTTTCTGGTTGTTTATCTTTTTCAATCTGGTCATGAAAAGCACATCTGGTTCCTATTTTATCAGTATTCCAGTGGGAGCAACATCATATTATAGAAGGCTAACAATGCTAAAATAATAATCTGTAATGATGCAACTTCTGGTAATTTAAAACTGTTTTATCCACTGTTTGTAGAAGTGTGTTAATGATGTCGGCCAACTGATCTCTTTGTAGATTAAACTCACCCTGGGTTCTCATAACAGAGAATATCTGACATCCACGTAGGCGAACCCTTCGAACTGTCAGCAATTCCTGAAGTGTCTGAGCATTTCAGTACTGACAGTTGTGCAAACTGAAGCAATCACTTGACAAAGAGGTTGGGTAAAACAACCCCTGTGCTGGTTTAGATGTAAACTCCTCCTGCCTTTTATTTGACACAGTTCTGCTTCTAGAGATGACAGAGTTGGAGGTCTTGCTCTTGTTTTTCTTCACTTTGTTAGTTGATTCAATACTCAGCATATATGGTAAGACCGCCAGAAAGTGACAGTGGTTATTTTATTACAAAGCTGCGTGCTAGCAGATAAACTGAGATAGGTTGCCAAACAGCCTTCAGGTGGTAGGACTTGTTTCTAAATATATTTCTTGTCTTGGTTTAAGCCAGCAACAAAGAGGAGAGGCTTCTACTGTTTCTCTAACTAATGCATATTTAGCAATTATGTAAAAGTGGAACTTTATGTCTCTGCAATTGCCACATGAATGGTCCAGCAAAGCAGCCACCCCCAGTACTTTTGCTGACAAGGTCTTTGTTAAAGCGTGGACCTCTCAGTCACGTTCATAATTGCATTGCCACTTCCTTTAAAGTGTACCATTCTGATGCCATCTCCAGACTAGAGTTCCACACGATAGCAGAATAAACTGAGGAGGCTGTCCTTTAAAAATAACTTTGGGAGGTGGGGAGAACATCCTTCTATTTGTTGAGAAAGCTCTGATAACAGAGCATTCTATCTAAAACTTTCATTCAGCCTTCAAAATATTTATTGGAACTGTCTCTTTGATATACACCTGCTTCTCCCTTGACTCTTCAGCAACGTTTCTCAGTGAAGTAGATTGTAGCATATCTTAAATTGGGAGGTCAAACTTAATATTGGTATGATCAAGTAAGGAGTCATTCTTGACAGGATGACAGTTATACATTATTTTAGAGACTAAACTTACAAGTGATAGTTGATATTTGTGACCTTCTTTTTTCTCTAACCTGGTGTTAGGAAGAGCTAAATCCCCTCCCCCCCCCCCCCCAAAAAAAAAAAAAAAAAAATTACAAAATCGGTTTTTAGATAAGAATGGTTATGTTTTGGAGAAAAACTGCAGTCACCATTAGTGGAATCCTCCTCAAGGTCTATATTCTTGGTAAGACAGTATGGAGAAGGTATGCAAGAAACTCTAAGAAACTCTTCTCTTAATTTATCCGCTTACTTTCCTGTCTAAAGACAACTGATTATCTTAACACTTCAATGGTTTTATTCTGTGGAATAAAACCAGCCATTTTCCTCACAGTTCTAAAGCAATAAATTATATAAAACATCAGAGCAAAGCAATGCAAATTTCAGAGGAAGATAAGCTTTTGAAACTGTGTCTGAACTTCTGTAAATAATCTGTGCTCAAGGTCAGAATATCAGGTCAGGGATATCCAATGACTACACCCTAAAGCAGGGGAGCTGCAATATCTCTCATCACTGAAGTTTTTGGTTTGCATTTTTAAATAAACCAGGAACAAGTGCAGGATATATATAGTATCACAGACTTATGCTGGCAAAGGGAATCTCTTGAATCATTTTGCTCCAGCACCTTGAAACACGGAGTTGGTTAAACTGGTGAAATCTTATATTTTCAGCTATCCATTTACAATAGAGAATCTTCAGAAGATAATCAAGTGATATTCCTTGCTCTCATTTAACAGATGCTACCTTTGTGGTTGCTTTTGTGAACTGGATTTTATTATTTGTTTTACTTTTTTCCTGTTTTGACACTGTATCATTTCAGAATTTAATCTGCATTTTTAAAACCATTCTCATCTTTAGACTGTTTCATTCTGAAAGGACTTTCATGAGTCAAATTTTTTTTTTGTTTCTACTGAAGGAGGGGGTGGAGAATCACTGTACTGTCCCATAGCACATTTAGATTTCCCTAGTAGCCAATTTCAAGCTGTGGATACTGAAACAGGTTTCCAATCTGGGTTGCTCTTCAAGCCGTAGATGGCATGCATTCTTTGTGATGTTGAAATTATACTCTGACTACAAACCAAATTTGTCTTTCCAGATCTTTGGTTTAATTTTTTATAGTTTAAGTGCCTCCAAATATATTTCTCATATGTATCACAGTTTAAGTTCTACATAGATGCTTTCAGGATACTTGGGGAATAACTGTGTAAAATGAAAAGGAAACAGAAGTTCCTATATGTAAATGTGTGATTTCTGAAATTTGATGATTTTCTTCAGAAAAAGAGTTTACTGACTGCATACCAAGAGGCATATGCAAGCAGCAGGCATTCTGAAGAAATAACAGAGAAAGTCCTTGTAACTTGATATCATAGCTGGGGAAAGTGAGGTACCAAAGGGAGATGTGCATTTTCCATGGCCATGAGGTGATGTAGCCGTAGATCTTGGAGTTAAGTGCAGGTGGCCTCACTGCAGGAGCTTTCAGAATGAGATCCACTGCTTGGGCTGTGTCTTGAGTGTGAATTTTGCTTTCTGGTTTTCCCTTCTTGTCATCATATTTGTCCTTTTTTTGGTACTATTTACAAAAGAACATTTCCCATGTACATGTAATTAGGAACAGTATATATACTGTTAAATAAAACACATTCCTAGAATGGGATAAAGGCTCAGAAAATTATGAAGTCGTGGAACTTCTGTGACTTTTGGGAACTACTTTTGTGTCCTGCCTCACCCCCAATATATTGCCCAGCTTGTGGCAGCTCAAGCATGTAGTTTTTCACAATTTTCCCCTTGACTTCAACGTCAGAGCAGATGTTCTTTTTGCCAGGTTTTTTCAGAATACTTCCCCTCCCTTTCTCCCCCATAAAAATCATTAGCTCCACCTTTTATTTTGGAAGATGCTACTGTCTTGTTTATGGAAGCCAGTTCAATTTTTCCTTGGCTCAAGAAATGTTTGGCTTCCTAAAATTGTTTTTTTCTGTGTGCATGGTGCCAATTTGGAATTTTGCTAAATAAGTTGCAAGGAGAAGAAATACTAAAAGAAGTATTTTGTGTGAACTCACTTTCTCCAAGTAGAGTGAAATATAAATCTAGGTACAGTTTATAAAGCAAAATTTCTCATTTTCTCAATGGGCAATCTATTCACAAATAAGTGGCATAATACAGCCTTTTCTGTTTCATTGCTTTTCTTTCACTTTCTCACTGCAAGTAAGATTACAGTGGATCACATAATTCCTCTATCCTGAAACAGAAAACCCACCTGACTTCAATGATTTTGCTTAAAAACCGATGGCGTGATAAAGTCGCTCTATTTAACATCCAATATTATAAGATAAGAATATTAAGAGCAGCTTTATTGTACAAAATGAAAGCAGATAAATTATCTCTGCTTTATCAAAGCTTTACACGTTCTAGAAACAGATGCCTTTTTAAACCAATACAAAATTCCTAGATATTAACTTTTCAAACAATAACAGCTGTTAGAAATCAATCCCTTTTGATTAACTGCTTTTGGAATAGGCCAGATTTGTTTTAAAATTAAACACTATCACAGAATGACTTTCTAAAATCAATGTATTGTTTTCATACTTAGTCCAAGGAGATTCATATTCATTCAGAATTCATTATATATTTAGCCCATATTTCATAATAAGGGAAATCTTTTGTAACCTAAGTTAAAATGTTACTTCTGCATTTCCTCACCATTGAAAGGCTGTTTGATGCAGCTTTCCTATTTCATTTTTTATGGTTGTTCTACTCTATTCACAAGAGTGACAAAGGAATTAGGGCTGATATTGATTCAGTCAGTTGTATTCCTTGATAGATTAAATTTTTCTGGCATCTTCTTGAAGAAATGAGTCAGTTTAGGAGATTAACTCAGTCTTTCTTTCTTCCTTTTTTTTTTATCGTTATTTTTAATTGCAAACAGATAAATGTGTAAATTAAATAATTGAAGATAAAGTTTCAAATTGTAGGAGAGTGCCTGATGTCAAAGGGCTGGACTCTGGCCCGATCCTCTGCCACATGCCAGTGTAGACATACAATTCCCTGTCCCACTGCACCTGTTCCAGCTTTTTGCTATTCTGAGAATACATTTGTGTGTGTGGCAACGAGGCTGCATTTTAAATGGAGATGGATTTCTGGTGCCTCTGGGCAGCAGTATCCAGTGTATTCAGAGACGGGGATAGCATCATGCTTTCCCAGTCATGATTCATTTCAAAAGAAAAAAGTTAATGATTCTTTCCTTCACTCTTTCTTTCTCTCATTTTGCTGCAATTTTAGATGAAAAGGTTTTGGGAATTTGGGTGTTCTAATCTATAAATTGATGGTACATTTTAGTGGGCAGTACTAGAGATAAGGAGTAAAGCTGAAATGATACTCTATTCATAACCCTCGTTCAAGACAGTAATTTCTCTTAATCAAAACCATCTTCCTGCATTTCAGGTGATCAAAAGCAAGATGAGATCTGTGGTTTATTGTTCATCCTGGCGAGTACTGCAGTTTTAACCTTCCCCTCCACTTAGAAGCAGCAGTAACTGCATGACCGCACTAATGAAGCTGCTAATTGTCACTGCCAGAGATACTGTCATTTGCAAGGATGTAAATCTTTGCTGATTAACTTCATTACAATGCTTTTGCTTTACTTTGACACTGAAGACAAGTACAATCACTTTGACACCTCATACTAGATTCAAGCATGGGAGCCAATGTGCATGTGTGTGTATATATATATATGTTTGTATGTGTGTGTGTGTGTATACCTACAGAAGTCCATGGTATCTTTGCTCAGATGTTGAGTCTTTATCCAAAAAATAGTTGTGTATGAACTGAAGTGTCAGACCCTCAAAATAATAGAATCAAGTATAATTAAATTTATGTTCGACTTTGATGCTTCCTAGCAGGGCATATCTGTAATAAATTGTTCATCTGATGGTAGTCTTCTAAAAGCATTCAGATTGCTGTGTTAGTGGCAATAATTGTTAATGAAGGATTAAGAACTATAAACTATCTTCTGGCATTCAAGCAGGCAGGGAGAAAAAAAGCAGACTTTCCATTACTGTGAAAGAAATATAGAAGTGTGGAAAATCTGGTGTTATATGCTGACACTTTCAGGAAAGAAACATTAAGTAATTTTAGGTATTTGCACTAAGAAAAGTAGATCTCAGAAAGTTGTGAGTTCCAGCTACTGCACCAGTTCTTTTCTGCTTCCCTCTTCAAAAATCGGGGAATGTGTTAAAGTGTTACCAGGTCCTCATCACCTGATAGTTTTTCATTCAAAATTACTGTAATAATTAGAACCAGAATCTTAGCTCCTTCCTTTTTCTAAGCCTCAAATAGCCTCAGAGAATAGAAGGGCCTTGGAGTGTTTCATAATTTAATGAAAAAATAGAAGCAAGCTGAATTCCTAAAGCCTCTTGGAAGTTGCTCTTTCACTCAAAAATCTCTCGAAATCTGAGTGGCAGTAATGGGGAACAGAATTTCTGTACCTGTTTTTTGAGGTGTGGTTTTTTCACGTATGTGTATTTGAATGACCAAGATCTCACTACCCACTTCCCAAGACTCTCATATATAAAAGTTTGCCACCATGTTAAAAATTCATCAGCTTTCTCTTGCCAGTACTGTTCCTGCTGTTAGTCAGAGGGGTGCATGCAGTATTTAATCAGAAAGAAAGCATACACATCTTCTAATCCTTTTATTCTTTCATGCAGAAATATGCAAAGCACTTTATATAGATTATTTCATGGGCAATAAAAAAGAGAGAGCAGATTTATTTTCCAATTTTTTTTTTTTAATTTGGACTTAGCCCATTTCTATACCCTAAAATCTGCTGCTCTAAATTGTTGAAATAGTTTGTTAGTACCTCCCTAGCTGAAAATAAAGAGAGACTTTTTTTTCCTGCCAGCATGCAAGTGCTGCTTGGAGAGGTTCTGGAAGCATTCATCCACCGTGTAATCTCTCTGACAGTGCACACACTGCTGGTGGAATTTCCTAGATAGGCATGCAACACTCGTTTGCCTCATCTCATCAAAGGAGCAGGGGAACTTGACCCATCAGAATTGTCATACTTTTTTGACTAGGTAATTATAAATAAAGCCTCGCTTCCAGTTGTTAATAATTCCTCATTTCTTACTTTCATTTGTGGTTATTTCATGGCATGCTGCAATAACTAATGACAGCCTAGGTACTCTGGTTTTTAAATCAAAAACATTTTGAAGAGTTAAATGCTTTCATTTAAGTTGGAAAAATCCCAGCAGAGTAAAAGCTTATATAGTACAATTTGTGGATGATATTAGAGCAGACTCAGAGTTCATCCTAAGTTTCTGCATGCTAAGCATTTACTGAAATCAGTGACAGCTGCACATGAGGAGATATTGCAGAACCCATCCACAGCTTAATGGTTAATAAATAGTATGAGATAATCTGACTCTGTTTTAATTAGAAATTTTTGATTCAGCATTTGGGACGAAGTTGTGCCTAGACTTCCATATGAGTTCCTAAGGTATGAATTTACTTCTGAATATGTCCTGTATAACAGGATTGGGCACTCAACGTGAGCAGTTTGCTCATGTGGCTTTTCCTCTGCACCTTCAGTTTATAAGTCTATTTTTGAAATCAGCTCTTTGTACATATGAGATTTTCAACAAATTCTTCTGAAAATTTATTGTAGCAATAGTGATATTGTTTCCAGCTGTTTCTATCCACAACTGATATTAAACACTGGAAGATAACACTACCAGATCACTTTCTCTATCAGACTTTGACACTAGGTCATGGGAATTAATAATGTTCAAAATGTGTCTCAGATTGAAGCTGTAAAGGCCAGTCAGAGATATCAACCAGCAGCAGATGTTAAAGCCACACTCTGATCCAATTATTACCTTGCACTGCAAAAGAGGCAGAATCTTCTGGAGGTCAGTCACAACGTCTGGTCTGTCTGGGTGGCCCGTATGTCTTCTCTGCAGTTAATCTAGTCTGAATATCACTCAAGACATTTTCAGGTCGTTCAGATAGGAACACATTTTGTTCCTTCCCACCACATGTTAGGATATTGGTGAGATAAGATGTGGGTAAGATATCAAGACACTGTCTGAGTTAATGCCATCAGATTTGTTTCAAGTTTTTACTCTTACTGCCATATTTTGTTAGGTCATAACATAGCTGTAGGTCAAGTTTCCATACTATTTCCTAATTGTGTGTGGGAGATAACCCTGAGGGTGATATAAAAGTAACAATGTTGAAAGCACAAGGACTCCCAGTTGCTTGTTCACTGGAAGCAGCCAATTCAAAGTACTGAATACCAACTACAAATTTGAGATGCAACTCTAATTATTGCTGGTATTTCTGGTGTGATGAAAATACCAACAGCCACTAATATGTGGCTGCTTAGACATTTGCTCATGAAGTAAGGAGCATCTTTTGCTCATATGCAGCAGCTAATTTGCAGTGCTCTCTGAAGACTTCAGACTTAAAGAACCCTGTTCCTGAAACTGCTCTGGAGCTGGGAGCAGTACCTGTGCCACTGAGATGTGGCATACCTAAAGCAGCCTGGTCTGAAATATTTACCATACTTGCTGGGAGGCAGAATTTTTTTTTTTTTCAAAGATCAAGGTGATCACTGAACTCCAGGTGTTTTTGTACTTATTCGTTATGCGTTGTACAGTAAAATTTGGCTTCTGAGAAACAAAGTAATTGAGGGGGGAATAAATCCTTCTGTTGATAGCAAAAATACTGGGTTTGTAGAGGCAGAAGTCTGGGCAGCAGTGGTAGCAGCAGGAAGATATTATGCTGCAGTAGCTGGCTTGCACCAGAATGTTCTAATGGTATTTGGTTATTTGCTGATGGAACATACCTGTTCCAGGTAACACATTGACCTGCCTGTACACCATAAGCAGCAGAACACTCTGGTGCTCCATGAAGTGACCCTTGTTTTCAGGGTGATTTATTTCTATGTAATTAAGTATCTGGTTTTCCTAGACAGAATTGTGAATGTCCAGTATTTTTTTTTTTTTCCAAAGAACATATATGTGTAAATCTAACAATCCATCCCAATAAAGGAATAGTTTTGCTAGGAACAGATCTAGGTGAATCCTGAAAAATTGTTGTGGATCAGAGCTGCTCCACTCCTCTGATCCAGTTTATTTGACCTTTCTACCTGTGTTCCTCCTACAAGGGCTCTTGTGAAAAGCTGAATTTGTTTCTGTATACTGGCAGTGCCTCAGAGTGAACAGCTGCTGAGAAAAGCTGTTTGCTTTAACTTCTGAGCTGTTGGTTTTGCTTAAGGACTGAGATGAGTGAGGTGCACTTGAACAATTGTCCATCTTGGTATCTTGGTCTGCAGACAAGCTCCTTTCTATGGTAATTTATAAAAAGGTAGGTAGAATGGGTGATTTTTGTCTGGCCAAAAAATGTAAAATCATATGTCAGAAAAGTATAGTCTAACATCAAAATACTTGATAAAAGTGCTATTAAAAGTTTTGGTTCTAGTATAAGAACTTGGAAATACTGACTCCAGAAAATGGAAATTCTTCTCTATTAGTTTGGGACTATTAAATGAGCAGAAACAGGAAAAGGAACCTATAATGACAGAAGAGCTTTTTGTTTGCAAGACATCTACTATACAAAAGTCTTCAGCTGTCTACAGCAAGATTCTATGTTACAAGAAGTCCTCTGATTATTCCCTGATTTTCAAGCAAGCAAGACTAGCAGAATATAAGATTAAACTAAAATAAAAGAAAAATGTCCCTCCATGCAATATTATTAAGCACCAAAGGACACTGTAGATATTAAATTTTCAAAAGTTCCAAAGATTACTGAAGTAGTTTGAAGAAACTTGTACAGAGTTGTCAACCTGTACCTCTGGTTCCTGAGCCACAAAATGCTTGTGGCCAAGAGAGGTTTCTGTGGAAATATCACTCTGTGCTTGCCACGTTCTCAGTCTTCCTGAGGCATCCGATGTTGGTCAGAGCTGGAAATTGGAACTTGTGCTCTGTGTACCTCTGGTTTGACTGAGTACAGCTATTCTTGTATTCTTCTGTTGGAACAGGAAACAAGCCAGATATGTCTTATTTTTTGTTCTACTGAGAGAAGTCAGATTTTCAAGTAGAGTAAAGCAGATGCAGCATTAAGCTGTCTGGTGACACTTAGTCATACAAGCTCTCAATCAGTTAATTTTGATTTTTTATGTCTTCTCATCCGCTGATGACTAGACTTACTAATCTATAGGTTCTACATTTTAATAAGAAGGAACTGATAGAAAATTTTATTGATTTTAAAGTTATCTAGTTCCACTCTTACTCAGAGCCTGTGTTCTTTGGCTCCATTGGCTTGTTTAGAAAGGCATCTTTTCCTCTCTTTTTATTTTCTTAAGAGTTTGAGAAGATTCAGAGGAACTGAGTGGTATCTGATGGTTGACCAAGTTGTTCTTTTGCCTCAGAACTGTGTTAGAATGATGTGTTGGTTATGTTGCAAAATATCCTTCTATCACTGGTCTCTTCTTGAACATCGAATTTTGAATGTCCAGCCTCTGTTTGATGCTTTGTGGTTTACTTATCCTGCACTTACTCCCTTCAGTACTGAACATCTTTCCCTTTAATATTCCTTGGGTCACTAGTTCTTTCTTTGTTTAACAAATCAATGTTCCTCCAAGACACACAGGACCTGCAATGTAAGTAATTTCAAACAGGTGAAGCAGATGATGTTTGCATCATATTGAATTTTGTGTCCCTTACACAGTGAGAAAAGGTAAGTTACCCTTACACAGTAAGGATAAGTTCAGCTTTTTTGGATGACAAAATAAGACTGGATCTTAATGTAGCAAAACAGGCTCTCCTCTATAGAACCCTTACCACTAGTTTAATTCTATTTATGTAAGTTATTTAGTTAGCTCATCAATACTACTATTTTCAAATTAATTATTTTTCTGTTGGGAAAGTAAGGAGTTAAAAAAGGTGCATCTCCAAGCCTCATCTGACAGTAGGCTATGGCCAGTCGTGATGCAGAAAACCAGATTACATTTTCATTTACAAGGCTGTCATGCAAAATAAGCCCGTTGGTTTTGGACGCCAAAAGGGTGCAGATACTTCCTGTGAAAGGGTAGTTTAAAATCTCCAAAGCTGCTTTTACAGATTCTTTTGTTTTCTTTGTAAGAAATGGTGCTGTGAGAAGTGGTGGCTGCCTTTGGTTCTCGTTGAGCCTGTTCTGTAATGGGCTGCGAGAATGAGGTGTCTGTGTGAGGCGCTTGTTGCTGCTCACTTTAAAGCTGACCTGCTTTCATTTTTTACTTTCTTTTCAGAATGGCTTTTGTCACCCTAAAGAGAACTTTGTAACCTTTTCACTAAACAAACCAATTTTTTCTTCTCCGTTCATTCCACTACTTTCTCCTTGTTAGGAAGTGAGTCCTGCTGAAAAGAAGGCACTAATTCCTTACCAGTAAGGGAGAAATCGGATAAAATGAAAGCCTGTGAGGCTTTTCTCTGTAGGATGACAAATTGTAAAAATACAACTGTATGCTGAAAAGTGACTGTAGAGATGGCATCTTGGGAGTGAGTGGGGGAAGGTTATGTTTATTATCTGTTAATGACTTCCAGATCAAGTTTGCTCAGTTTGCGAGTAAAAAAAACCCACCCTTTTTTAACTGCCTTCTCTGCAGACTCAATTTGGAATTTAAAAATCATGCTGTGCTAATTTTAATCCAAGTATTACTGTCAGCAATAAAAAGGTTCTTCAGGGTGTATTGTGCCTTTAGTTAAACTGTCCATCACTGTACTGTAAGTTAATGCTGTCGATGAGAAGCTTATCGAAATCAGGATTTGTCTTGTCCTGATTAGTCTTAATTAAGTCTTATTAACCCTTTTAAACACATGTCTGTTGGATTGGTTTCTGGACTCATCTACTGTGGAGGAATGTAAAAGGAAGAGGAATAAACCTCAGAGCTATTATTTTTGCATTGCACATAAGGATTGTTGGGTGAGGTCATAGGAGTTAACAAGATGGCCAGAATGTCAATTTTATAAGTTTAAATTTCTCAAGCATTTGAGTTATCTGGTGCTCTTATATAACACAAATAAGAAATCTGTGGGAAGAGTCAGTATTTTAATTAAATCAAATTATGTAGTTTGAAAAATTTCATCTTTCAGACATGGAGGTCCTTCTTTAAATCCAACTGGAATCATAATGTTACCAGATAAAGAGCCAGCAATTTGAAAAATGTTGGGATGCATTTAAGTGTGGCCTCTGAGGGTGCTTTGGTGGCAGCATCACTGAGCTTGGTGGACACAGTCAAGGGAAAAAGGGATACCGGTGGTGATCTTGCACTCCTTCCTCTCTGACAGATACTCAGTGATCCATATTGTGCTCAGATCTTGTCAACAAAGACCTTGTTACTGACTTGTCAGGCTGCAGGGCCCAGCCGTGCTCTGAGATGTGACTTTTCCACTGCTCTTCTCACTAGACTGGCAAACTGGGCTGGATATTGCCTCTGTCTGTCTCTCTTAGCCTGCTGCACTGGGATTCTTTTGGGATCAAGGGAGGAGGAGAAAGTGTTCGTCTTCTTTGTCATACTTCTCTCATTTTATTCCTCTCAGATCATCTGACTCTTTGGTGACAACAGCTTTTCTTCAGCCTCATGTTGTTGGTTACTGATCCTGTTCCATTCTGTCCACTTTCTTCTTTCTGGAGAGAACACTGCTGCACAGCAGGAGAGCACTGCAAGGATTTGAGATCACTCCTGGTTCTGATAGGCAGTAAAACTTCTGTTCTCAGTACTCTATCAGAGGGGATCCCCATCTTCTTTGTTTCTGGTGTGAGGGTGTTTCCTCCTGAGCAGAACCCTGCACTTAGGACTTCTAAAGTTGTTATTCCTGTTGATCAGCCTTTCAGGCCTTTGCCTGCCTGCTTGCTGCTGCACCTTTCCACGGAATTTATTTTTGTGCATGTCACTTCTGCATGCAGTGGGAGATTTTCATGCAGCACACAGATTCCAGACAGTGTTTCCAAACCCCACACTGTGAGTAAGGTTAGATTATAATTCAGTTTGAGTCAGGAGTCACTTTATTCCTTTCCTTTCCTAAACTCACATTTTGGGGCTAAAGAGTTTCTATGCTTATGGGTTTCAAAAAATCCTGGGCTAGATCTGGAAACTCAGGCCTTTTCTAAGGTCTTTCTAAGAATTCAAATTAACTGATTTGGAAATGCTTGGGACAGCAACCTCCTTCCCCCTCTTGCTAATTTTCAGCAATCTGGAACATTGTTCTCACACGTATTCTTCTTGTGAGTATATAAATTGTTTTGAAGCCCTATGGGATAATTGTCATTGCTGGAAAACTTTTATTGAATGGTGTTTGTCTGCCAGCATCAGAACTTGAGGAGGTTATTTCATCTTGGCTTTCATTTCAGTTCTATTTTAGCAGTTCTTTGTCTTCAACTCCATCATCTTCTCTGTGCACTGAGCTGCTGTGTTCAAAGACATTTTTTGAAATAAAATTCTTCATTTTGTGGTTCTTATTCAATGATGTTATTTCTCATTTTAGGAGCTTTTGTATTTCTTTAAGGCAAATGAGACATGTTAGTGGTTATTTGTAATTCTTTTTTGTTCAGTGGATTTCCTGTTATGCAAAAATGTAAAGCTTTTCTCACTGTTCTTCCAAACTTTTGTTTTCCTGTCTTGATAGTTTTGTACATCTGTGTCTGCTTTATAACCTGTGGCTAAGATGTACTTGCCCAGTCAAGATCTGGCTCTGTCTTCATGGATGTCTGACAGCTTACTGTAAAACTGCAAGTTAGAACTCCTGCTTGTTTGTTTCAAGACCTTCAAGAAGTGAACAACTTTCCTTTTCTTTTAACAGCTTTTCTGAATGGACATGAGGGTACTGAAGATCTACATAAAATTATCAGCATGCTGTGCTTGCATATTCCATGTGTCCAGTAGCTGTTTTATTCCTTTGTTACTGTAACAAAGAATCCCAGGGGAAGCTTTAAAGCACAGGGCTTGCACTGGGACGTGTGCTCTGCACAAAGTGACACATTTTTTTTATGGAGCACAGGCAAAATCAGAGTCACAGAATGGTTTGGGTCGGATGCAACCTGAAAGATCATCCAGTTCCACCCCTCTGCCATGGGCAGGGACACCTCCCACATGCTCAAAGCCCCATCCAGCCTGGCCTTGAACACTTCAGAGATGGGGCATTCACAACCTCTCTGGGCAACCTGTTCCAGTGCCTCACCAACCTCACAGGAAAGAATTTCTTCCTATTATGTAACCTAAACCTGCCCGCTCTCAGTTTTAAGCCAATACCTCTTGTCCCATCACTTTGTGTCCTTCTAAAAGGTTTGTCTCCAGCAAACAGGGGACAGACAGACACCCACCTTGTGAGATTGGGTAAATACCACTCTTTGCCACCATAGAAATCCAGGATCATTAATACCAGTCCGTCCAGACACAGTCTTTTAAAAACATCTGAGACAGAGCTAAGTATCTGTGTTTTATTGCTAGTATTAGTAGCAGTATTTTTTCTAGTTTCCAGTGACAGATCTATCTGTTTCAAAAAATGTAGTTTAATCTTTTAAGATACAGAAAGTGGATTAAATAACCTTCTTAGCACCGTTTTTCATTAACTGATTCATTATCTGTAGAGAAACCTCTTTGCGTAGCATTTTGTCTGGGGAAAAAAAAAGCGTGGAAAATGTGCAAAGGGGAGATTCGGTTTATTAACATTTCACTGCAAGAGTGATGTGTATCCTAAAGTACCAAGAAAATGCTATGTATAATTTTTACATTTTTTGTTAGAAGAGGATTCCATTTACAAAAACCTACCTAAAGATAGGAAATACATGGCAGATGAAGAAATAAGTGAATGTCGTGAACGTAGAAATACTGTGCCAAAGGAATCCAAAACCATAACAGAGGTTTGCTTTACATACTTCTGATTTTAAAAGGATCATACCATGGGTAACGTAGTAACAAAAGCCATGATTCTGTCAATTTTTATAAGCTATGTTATAAAATGCTTGACAGAATAGAGAGGATTATGGGGGAAAAACAACAATGCATGTAACTGAAGAAAAACTCAGCAACAAAGTGGGTTTTTCTCTAGTGAACTGCAGTTGCAGTAATAGTTGTGATACATTTAAAAAAACTAGGCAGAAAAGCCAGAGGTGAATATCATCTTTAAGTTTGTTGTGTAGGTTATACCATCAGTGGTTTTGAGCAGTGCTGGACTGCTGGACTTTTCCTTTTATAACCAGTATTTGTGCTGGGTTGTTTATATATGTTTTACATGGGTTTTTTCAGTTCTCCTTTCTACCATATTTTAATGCTTTCGGTGTTCACAAAAGGAAAATGCTTTTGCCTGAGATAAGAATCAATTAGATTAAGGTAACAACATGATTGTACTAAACTGCAGTTTAAAATGTGATACACTAGTTTAATTCTTGATAGAACTTTATCCCACAGCTTGATTCTTTTTAAACAGCTGTTCACAAAATCCAGCTTTTTTTTAAATAACTCAAGATTGCAAGTGTCTATATTCCATGGCTATTGTAGTCTGGAGTTTTTCTGCTTGAAATGGAGAATGGTCTCCCGTAACATTAAATCATTGCCATCAATCTTTGTACAAAATTCCAATCCTTTCTTATACTGGTGTCACCATTAAGCAGTACAGTACTTCTTTTTGGTGGAAAAAAAACAGCTTAGTTAAAAAAAAATCTCAACACAAATATTTTGTCATATGAATGTTGAATTTCTTAGTCTTTTCTGTTAGTCTTCTCAGTTTGATCATATCCTTTATTGACATTTCTCCCATTTTTACAGCCCTCTTGTATCAGCTCAGAGTTGAATGCACCTCTGTGCTCCTCAGATTTTGGTGGCCAAAGTTCTTTATCTCCTACTTTCTTCATGTACATGATACTGATAATGCTGTGTCATATCCACTGACTTGAAGAGTAATTGTACTGAAGTTTACAAACAACAAAATCCTTTTTGACTCCCTGACCAACCTGTATTGTGTTTAAAAACCTTTCTTCAGAAGTTTTTGCCCAAGATGGTTTAAGCCAGCTGGGGCAGGGAGGAGAAGAATGCATTACTCAAGTCTCACCCATTTATTTTGTTTCCTTTTTCTGCTGTGATCCACAATAGCTGGGACAGTTTTCTCTTTTCTAGACTGAGACAGACCACAGTAATGCAGACAATCTCAGCAAGTGGTTTGCCTAAAAGACAGAAACTTAAAAATACAGAAAAAAGGTTTGATTGGTTCCTCATCTTGTTATCCTTTAACCTAACCTATGATTTAAAATGTCTGAAGTGAGACTGCATTTCAGCTTAGTTACTTTATTTCTGTTCGATTTTGGGGTAATAAGGCTGAATGAGAAGCATAAATCAAACCTCCCGGAATGTAATGAAACCCTCCTCATATCTGGATTCTAGCTTTATATACGGACTTGGTTCTATTATGGCCCCGAATTATACTCTTTGGACCCAAACATCTATAAATCTTGAGGAAGTTAAGAGAATTTTCTGAATCTGGACATATTTCTATCTGGCATGTTTCTTTCTGAATGTAGAAAGGACTTATCTGTTGTGTGGTACAGATATTAAGAGCCCTTTGTTCTTTTTATCTTTAAACAAAGAGGTTTCAGAAGCAAAGATTTGCTAATTAATTCTATTCTTTCCCTGTCACACATAGAAATTCTTTAATTACAATGTTTTTGGAGGATTTAATGAAGAATTAATTAAGTTTCTCTGAAACCTTTTCTGATGAGATTCTTAGAACTTCGCTTTTCTGTATATTGAGGAGTTTGCACACAACACATTAAAGGAAAACCAGTTTGCCACTGCTTTTCAGCATATTCAGCATAGGGACGCCTCAGCTTGCTTGTAAAATCTCAGCAGCTTCTGTTACAACAGGGAAGCCCTTACTCAGTGAATTCAGGGGTCAGATTGTGTTATGGTAGTTTAGCTTCACTGACTTCAACAAATTTCGCAACATCATATAGAAGAGTGGAAAACTTTTTTTTTCAACTTTCAGTGTGGCATTTTTATATTTGTCATTGTTTTTATGAACTTTACAAGGACAAATTGTAAAACTTGTTATTAGGCTGACTAATGGGATAAAAAGAAAATTTTAGACTTCTTGTGAAACTGATTATGTTTTTCTCAGCAGATTTTAGGTGACTATTCACATTATGAGCACAATTCTGTCTAAAAATAAGTCATGTCCACTTCTTTATGGGTTTATTAAGAACAGAAATTTCCACACCATTCTCCCTTTAATGTGACCACAATGGGTAATCGTAATTTGTCCATTTATAAAAAAGAATAAAGTAGCAAATTGGCCACCATAAACTGTTAGTATATCCACTTTTGCTGACATGTTTATTGTAGTTTGCAATATGCATGATGTTGATTTTCAAAAATGTTCCATTTTCTTTTTTGAGAATATGAATTATAAATCCATGAATCACAGGAATCAAGACTGTAATCCAACTCTGGAGCTGGAAACACTACATAGCACTCATCTATGTCATCCTCAAAAACCAGGGATGTTGAAATTTTTCATAGTTTGATTAAAAGCCTGAAACCTTCTATTCATTGTACAGCTGAAGCTGAGCAAGTCAGATAGTTTTCCATGCATTTATGTAATGAGCAAAAGGCATCTAATGAACACGTCAGGAAATGTTTAGAGAAAACCTAAAAAGGGACAAATACATAAATTTCAGTGCCCCACCCGGAACCTCATATAGCACAGAATCCCATAAAATAAACATATAGCTTTGCCTAAAGTCTGTAAGTATTTTCAATGTTTTGTTTTCACGGTATGTTTCAAAGGAAAGGAACTTGACTCCAGAAAACACATCTAGGAATTAAAGACGGCCCCTAATGAACAGACAAAGGAACGAAAAAAGCAGAAGCCTTTGCAGCCTTAAAAGTAGAGTTCAAAATATCATCCCTCTTACAAAATATTTCCTGAAAATAGGCTTGTGGAGCACAAAAGTCAATTCTGGAAACGCGAGAACTATGAAAGCAAGTCCAGTAGTCGGCACTTTCAAAAATAAATAAAACCATCAGGCAACAACTGTATGCTAATTGCATTTAAGAAATAAAAGACCACCTACATAGAAATAAAATAAATCTCATTAGTGGAGCTAAAGCAGATAGTTGAGATTCAAGCTCTGCTCACCAAACCCCTTAGGCTTGCCAGAAAGAGCTTATGAAGTCACTGCCATTTTCCTTGGGATGGGGCAGAGCTGTACAAACCCCTTCTGTGCCCCTCACTCAAGCTCTAGTGGCTGATGTGCATTTCCTGCCATAGTTGTGCCCTCACTTTCAGAGGAACCAACCAGATTTTTCTTGAATGAGCACAGCTAAAGCAGGGAGAAGGGAGGAGGGCACCCAGAGCAAGAGGCTGATAGCTGAGGGTGGTACTCAGAAATCCCACAAATCATGACAGTGTTGTTCTATCCAAAAATTTTTATTCATTTAACCATTTAATTTATGAAAAATCAGCTTTAGGAAGGCATAACACTGCAATCTTATAATCAAGAAAGTTAAACATTTTATGACTTTTAGGCAGGACAATAAATTTTGAAGGTTTTCAGTAACAATAGCGAGAGGCCTGTGGGTCCATCTCCTGAAGCAGCTCACAGAAACCATCCTATTCCCTCTAGAGGAAGTATTGAAAATCATTTGCAGCCAGTGACCCCTCTCTTCCCACTGGCCATCATCGGGTTATAGATCTTCAGAAACAAAAGCTGCCCAGGCCTCCACTCACTCTCTCAAATGGTCTTCTGAAAAGAAATGAAAAAAATAAAATCATTTTTAAAATCAAGGCTATTCAAAGCTCCTCATCTATTTTGCTGCTGACTTAGTTGGATTGGCTGTGGAAAGATTGCAGAGGAATTTGACTGGATATATTTGTAGGGCCGAGGGCTGACCATAACCAACTTGAAAAAAAGCCCAATAGGTATTTTTTCCTTGACCTTTAACCCTTTGTCTCCAAATTTTTCCATTCACAGCTAGTATTTGGCTATGACTAAGTTTATGATTCAGCTGTGGAGCTTTAATTTAATCTGACAGAAGTTCTGTAAATCCTTGCTAGACGTTTTTGGTTCTGATTTTAGCTCCTGTTTTCAGTTAGATTTTTTAATTCAGCTATGAAAGTTGGAGCTTTATGTTCCTAAATAAAATTATGTTCAGCCCTTCATAAAAAACTTACTATTCTTGCAGCTGCTATAGATGTGTAAAAGTGGTGCTCTGATTTTTTTTTTCCTCAAGTACAGGGTCTTGTCTGAATTCTTTTCTAGATAGGGGCCTGAAAAGGAAGGAGACAGCATCAAGAAAGAATGTTCCCTGGGAGAAATTCAGTAGAAAATGCTTCAGCATTTAATCAGAACAATTTAATTCTGTTGATAATCGATCAGTAGAGCACAATTAAAAAATCCTGCTCAAAGTCAGAACAGCTCAGCCAACAAAAATAAATACATGGATTCGTCACATGAGGGACAGATAAGAAACCAGAAAATGTAGAACAACCTGAATAAAACCTTCCACCATATGGATTTTGGCAAAAAATAAGGTCTTTAATAATATTCCTGAAGAATTGCTGTAAGAGTTTCATACAAACCTGCTTCAGTGTCCCTTGAAAAATTAATCTGGATTTAAAAAAGCCCCAAACTCACACATCTGGCTTGATCATTGGCTGATAGAATATATTTTTATTCCCACCCCAAATCACACACAGCTTGGCTGGAAAGAAGACAGCTGCTTGGGCACAAGTTGTGTTTCAGTCTGAAGTACATCTAATCTTTATTGAGTTATCTGAGCCTCGTGTGCCAAGTGCAGAAAGTTGTGCTTTAGTGGGAAGAGAAATTTTTTCCTTTTAATATTAATGTGTAATTTTGGCCAACAAAAAAAGGTTTAGGAGATGATCGTTCTAAAAATTCATTAGACTTAAAATCCAATAAATATATGCAATGCTTTTGTGTAAATCCTCATCAGTTTGTTGCTTCTGCAGGAAGCACTGCTATTGGAAATCAATCTCAAACATTTTAATGATCCATTAATTCTGAATGCTACTTAATGTCTTCTCATCTGAAGCTTAAACATTTTTTACTCCTCTGCAGATTTTCCATGACTAGGTCTGACACCTATGATGAGTTTGGTATGAGTGCCTTAAATTGCACGTGAGATTTGGGCACGTTAGTTTTATGTGCACACTCTCACTATTTGTTACTGTGAACTGTTTGCAGGAGTATGGGCTGGGTAAATCCACGTCATGCTGAAATCAGTGACCAAATCTGCAGAGGCTTCAGGAGCTCCAGGGAACGTTCATTCCCAGGTTTAACTGGTCAAACAATCGCAGCTGACCTGAGGAAGAAAAGGTGCTCAGGGAGCAGCTGTTCCCAGTGTAGCAGCTCCAGCTTTGTGCTGCTGTCCGAGGCAGTGCAGATCTGCAGTCCCAGGGCACGGGGAGGCTGCAGAGGAGGGTTGGGCACTGCCCACCCTGGGCACAGGGACAGCTGTCTCTGTAAACCTGGGGCTGTCAGGGGAGGCTGTGGTCTGTCGTGTCTCACAGAATCTCAATTACTTGTGACACAAGTCCAAAAGCACAGGGCAGAGTACAAGAGATAAGATCAGTAACAGAATTAATCTCTTGTCTCTATTTTATGAGATATTGAATCTCAGAAGAGCATTCAGTGAAAGAGCTGGCTGAACTGCAGAGCTGAGGGAGGACAGATGTGTCGGCAGCATTGCTTGGCAGTGCTTCCTCTGCCAGTCCTCTGTGCACTGGGAGAATCTGTCAAACAGGGCTGTATCGCTGTGGGCAATTTGCAGTTAGTTTTACATTCCCCACTGCAGTCCTTTCTGCATTGTGAACTAGTCTCTTATCAATACCTAGCCTTCCATCTCAAAATTAATTTAATGTACTGCATGAATCACAGGTTTCATGACATCGTCTTACCAGTCTGGTTTTCACGCTGATACTTTGTAGTGTAAGTTCTTTTACGGAGTTCGTTTTTTCTTGATGAACCTTATAATGACAAGAATCAGGGAGCACTACCTCAGTCATGCCCAGAACAGATATGATTTGCAAGGTATCTTTTTTTAGAACAGGCTAGCTCTTGAGAATGTTGTGTATCTTTAACTAGATCTGGTTGGGATTTAGCACACAAATAAGCTTCGTAGTTAGCTGAAAACACAAATCTTTCACTTGACTAAAGCTGTAGCACAGCAGTTGCTCCAGCATATCAAGATGTTATTAAAGAGACACATGGACTCACAGAGGAATTTCAGAAGGATTATACTGACTAAGCACACAGCAGTTGCTAAAAAAGTTGGCATTCAGATCATATTAACTAGAAACCAATATTCCCGAAAATGTTATGTAAGTAATTATTATATATTAGGTTGCCATATGTCTGTGTGTGTGTGTGCTGTGTCCAAGACAGCCAAAGTCAAATACACAGAGTGATCCCCTCCCGTGGAGTGAATGGTAGAATTGCTCTCAGGCTATTTCAGAGGACGAGAATGTTCCTGTGTATGAGAGGCACAGTCAGCAAATGCAGTGATGAAGATGTACATGTCAGGAGGATTACCATAAGGCAGAGTATTAATACGGCACCAGGCAATGATGCTGCACCCACATGTCTAACAGTGTCTCCATTCCAGATCCTTTTTGGAAATGTTTAGAGCCCATTTACTGCTCACTAAGATTAAACTCATGATTGAATGAATTATAGTCAGGCCTTAAGATAAAATTACACTCCATGGATAATCATAGCTCGTGCTAACCTTTATTGGGTGCAGGGGGAAACATAGTGACAAAGGATGAGGAAATGCCTGAGGTACTTAGACTGAGGCAGAGAAGGCATTAATAGTAAGAGCAGTTGTTCTCTTGGTACCAAACCCCCTGAGCTGGAGGAGAGGGACAGGGATCAGAAAGAAGCACCTATAATCCAAAGGGAGATGGTCAGTGACTTCACTGCCACTCAACTTCAACACTCACAAGACTCTGGGGCTGGATGGATCCACCCAAGCGAACCCAGGGACCTGGTGGAAGTGCTCACTGAGCCACTTTCCATCATTTATCAGCAGTTCCACCAGAGGAGGTTTAGATTGGCTATTTGGAAAAAACTATTCATAGAAAGGATCGTCAAGCACTGGAAGAGCTGTCCAGGGCAGTGGTGGAGTCACCATCCCTGGGGGAGTTTAAAAGATGTGTAGATGTGGCACCCGGGGACCCGGTCTGTGGTGGACTTCGTGCTGGCTCAGTGGTTGGACTTGATGGTCTTAGAGGTCTTTTCCAACCTAAACAATTATGTGATCTGATTCAGCAATTAGTGTTACTCTAGCTAGAGAAGAGATTTTTAAATGGTAGTCAGGAAAAGCTTCTATAAATACAGACCTGGAAAGTCCTGCGTAGGCAATATGCTCATGAGCTGCTGCTTTAGACTTCAGAATTTTAATCAAAATCTTCTTGCTAGTGTATTAGAGGTACTACTAATATCCTTGCTGCTTGTCATTCTCATGCTCTGATCATTGGGGAGTTTTACTGTTATGTAGAAACATGCCTTTAAAGGTTTAAAAAGCAAACAAACCCCCCAAACACTTCTCTGTTTGTTTGTTTAAAAAGAAACATTTACTCCCTATATACAGTCAGTAAATAAAAATGCTTGAGTGCCCTTTTTATGTAAATAGTTTGAATTCTGTAGGTTTTTCAATGAAAGTTATGTCTAAATTTTACCAGGAAAGCGATTTATCAGAAGTTTCAAACTTTTGGTTTTATTCTTTTATACTCTGCCAGTTTTCTGTTTTCCTCTACTTTGTTTATGAGAATATAATTTATAAGATACAGTGATAGAAAAATTTTGAAATGAACTGCAGCCTGTGTGTTTTGGGGAAGATTCTAGGACTTTGTGTGTCATGCTCAACTTAGAAGAAGAAAAAAACCCCATAATATATTTTTATTCTGTTTATACACTGATTAGTGCTTCCATGAATCCAGGTGAACTAAAGTTCAATGCAAATATCTTAATAAAAGGACTGGTATGAACTCTGTTCTGCTCCATTTTTATGACAGGATAATAGGAACTCGCTGGAGTAAGCTCAGGATTGTATTTCATTAGGCAGTTAGTAACAAAACAATGGCATTATTTTCTTTAAAATCTCTATGGTTATCTTAGACATTCTTGAAGATCCTTACTTGGGTTTTACTTTTTGGAGTCTTATATTTACAGGTTTATTTGAATGCACAGTATATCTACTGTGCATTACAAATGGGTTACAAGATACTCAATTTTCAAAGATGGCAATAGGGAGTGTTTAAGATTAGCCCATTCTATAATTCTGCCTATTGTTCAGAACTGTTTCCCCTGCCCTTGCTTTCCCCTTCTCACATGCATCCTTTTAACTGTCCTTCCTAAAAATAATCTTTTCATGCCCCCTCCTTGTGCCCAGACCCCGTCCTTTTCCTCTCGAGTGTTTGATTTACTTGACCAAAGCACTCTGTTTTTCTCTTTTCCTGGTTGTCAGAAATAAGAAATCTTCTCTACTTACATTACTGCCATGACATTCCCCTCTGAGGTTCCTGAAAAGATCTGGTAGTTTGCATTGGCTGTTGTTCATCTGTTGTGCTCAGATTTGGCAGAGTCCTCTCACAGAATTAGGAGCCTCTGAGAATTTGGGTTTGGCCTGAATTAGCATGGGTAATGTACAGAAAATCTGAGAGATCTCTAATTTGATGCAGACTTCTGGACATTAACTTGTGCTTAGCATCACAAAAATGTGCCCAGGGCCAACTCTTGCTGTGTCTTTTATGGCTGCAAGGGCTGTGACACGACCAAATCCTCTCTTTGGTTTTCTTTGGAGAGAGCAGAGAAGTGGAAGTTTGTGCAAGAGAGAGGCCACAGGATCCTGACTTTCCCCTTGGGAGCAGGGTTAGGACATCTTTGGGGGATCCTGATGGACAGGATCCCTTCTGCAATCACAATAATTTCTCCTGCTGAGGAGGCAGGTTATGAATTGTGGCTCTGTCCTGCCAGAGCAGTTACAGGAGATGGCAGGAGCAGAAAGTGGGGGCAAGGTCAGAATTTGTCAGTAACATCAATGACATTTTCCCTTGGTCCTACCTAGAACTTACTTTTGCTTAGTACAACTGAGTAAATTCTCTCATTAATTATTCCTTATAAATTTTAATTGGTTTTTTTTTTACATGGTCAGTGGATCATATTTAGTCCTTTGTAATAGTTTTGCATAAAATGCAGATGTTCTGTGATGCAGAAGCTGGGACAGCTGGGACTCAAGCATCAGAGTATGGTGTTTGGGTAACTCAAAATCCAACTTTGCTTCATTATGTGCTCATTCACTTAGGCTGTCACATCATACAGCTCATGCACAGCATTCATATTTGTTGAAACTTTCATACCAAGTCATCTTGCACAAAAATACCTAAGAAATATCACTAGGAGAGAAGCTGTCCTACTTCACATAATGTATTCCTAACGCTTCACTTGGCCTGCAGGTGCTCCTCCAGTATTATCATTAATTACGACAGTAATTATCCTACTTGTGGACAGTATGAAACTTTGAATGTTTAGCAAAGTCCTTCCAATTTTTTGAATACTTCAGTTTAATCTTCGTTTTTTACAGAGCACTCTAAACCAAACAATGTCCAGGACCTGAAGAGAAAAAGCACTGAACAGCCCTGCAAACACTGCAAGGCCCCCTCCCTCCACTGAGGCAGCTCATTGCACACCTGCTCTCTATTTTATGACAGTAAAGGGAAAAGAAAAGACACTGTAACAAAGTATCATCTTTATTTCAATTTCAGTTTTCCCCATCGATAGGTTTTAGCAGATCAATATTCATACTGAAAGATTTATTTAATACAGGAAAAAAAAGACTTTTATAATCAAAGAGTTTTCTTTTAATTGTTTCTTCAGAAATACATTTTGATAATAGCAACTGTTCATTACAATACAAACCAGAAAAAGCATTCATTTACTGTGGCATGGGAAGTACTGCCAGTTCTACATGCTCTACATAGTTTCTTTAAAATTTTTACGTTCTTTAGGCCTCAACAAAAACCAAAGCTCCTCTTCCAGGTTTGGTAGCAAACAGACTGTTATTCTCCACTGCTAACCTTTGGCCATCCATTTGGTAATAAGCTTTTTTTACATTTTTTAGGAAAGTGTTCAGCTTGTCAGTAGGCACCATTGACACAGTGCAGCCACCCCATCCAGCTCCAGTCAGACGTGACCCGATGGCCCCAAATTGCCTAAAACAAAGTAACAGGGAAAAAATCATGTAAAATAAACCAAAAAGGGGTACTTTGTCTTATATAAAATTCATATAGAAAACTCAGATGTGTATTGAGTATTCCCATGTCATCTGAGTTTTCTCAGGTTCACTTGCTTGTATGTAACACTACAGCAATTTGCAGTTACCCTTTTGGACCAAAGAAAAGTGCTGACGCTTTAAACTGCAATATAGTCATTTCTGTCAGTTCCAAAAGTCCCAGTTTTGTAATGCTTCAGCATCAGCTGTTTTTAGGATCACAGCGCAGCTGAGATGAAGAAAGCAGGAGAAGAAAGGAACTGTGTTAGCAACATTCATAAGACATCAGAAGTGAAAACAGAAATACATGACAAAAATAACAAAAGAGGGTTCATAAACTAATTGCACAGGATGTAGGCATGCAAGCCATTTTCTAATGTGGCAAAGACAAATAGCTCTATTCTTCCAGGACAGATCTAAACCATGCTGAAGATTCACAGGCTTCTGCAGGACTGCCGAGCGTGCCAGTCAAGAAAAGGAGAGTTCAGAGACTCTCAAAAAGTCATAGAGTCACTGCACTCTGTATAAATAAACTCACATAAACTGCTGTTTATGCTGAATGGACAGGGTTGGGTATCTCTCTTTAGAGGAACCTCACGAACTTAAGACTGACAGCAGTAGAGGGAAAGTAAGAATGTAGTCCCAAAAGAAAAAAAATGTTCTTAATGAGGAGTGTGAACAGAAAGAACAATGACAAATAAATGACATCCAAAATATAAACCATTCCCAGCCTCACGATACTGGCCTGCTAGAAATGTCCTAGAGCAAATCCCATGCTGTTCTGCTGCAAGACTCAGATGCCATCTCATTAGAATTTAGAATTATTTTCAATAGGTTGCTTACCTATGTTCCTGATCTTCACTTCAACTCAGAAAAAGTAGGGAAATATCATGTAATAAGTTACTTTGGGGCTTTTCTAACCTAATGAGAACAGAACTGGTCAGATTTGGAAAACTCATCTGAAATCTTATTCTTGTGGGAGATCTAATCTGATTTACAAACAAATACTTTTGATGTGTTTCCAATAGCCATGTGCAGAGAGATTCACCAGCCCTAGAATATGTTAGAGGGAGAGACAACATCATGTGATAGCACTGGAAAATGACAGCTCATTCTGAGTGGGCTGTTGTATTTTTTCATGTGTGCATTTTATGTTAAATGAATCTGGTGTAGTGCTGGGTTAGTAGAGGTTTAGGTCATATTTCAAGCAAGTACTTGCATATGTGTTTGATTCTAAACACACATCTCTTCTTGAACAGAAACACTTTCTTCAGTGTGTCTGTGTGGTGCCACCCTTCATATTGACTCGATTTTATGTTCATTCTGCATTTCCTGTTGGTGTTTTATTTTACTTATTGCTATTCCTGTAAGCCACTCATTCTCTGATGCAATTTTGTTAGTTTCTAGTCCATGGAGCAACCTCCTAAAATGAGCAGGATCCAATCCAGTCTCAGTTGCAATCAATAAGGAAATTCCCATTGACTTTATAAGGCCCAATCCACTTCTCAGAGTCTGATAAATCAACTGTCTGTACTCATTTGGTCCGTTACCTCAGTCACAACTTAGTATTTCAGATGGTGTCTGGCTTTTATTTTGGTAGGCAACTGAAATCCCTTCAGAATTGTTCTAAATCTTTTATTGATTTCATAATTCTCTGTGGTCATGCTCATGCCTCATTTTTACTGAGTCATTTTCAAATACTTAGTTGAAATAAAGCATAAAGCAGACAGAAAATATGCCTGTTGCAGAGCTGAAGTCGCTGTGTTTCAAAACACTGTGGCTTAACAGTGTCAAATGTGGTGATAGCAGCCACTTGGGGCTTACTGCTGAGGAACCTGATGGGCAGTGCTGCACCATCTGAAAGCTGGGTACCTGACACTACACACATTCTGGAGTGAGCACCCAATTCCATGTCTGCAGGAGATGTGGTGCCTGGGAGGCATCTAGGTCAAACACAAGGAAGTTGTCTTCGGAACAGGTCTGAAACTGTCTCATTAAAGTCTTAATCAATTCAATACTAAGCTGGACCGCTCTGGTAAAGTGGGATTCCTGGCCAGACACTCTTCTGGTGCACTGGCACCTAGATGGGTTTTTGAAGAGGAGTCTGAGCAGAAAATCTCGTGGATGGGGAGCTCACCCGTGCAGTGGGAGGTGTGGTTTCATGTGTGGGAAAGGCCCTGTGTGCTGCTGGGCTGGGCTGCAGTGCCAGGACACGGAATGCAGGCAGACATGGAGCACACAAGGAGCAGTCTGGGGCTCGGGCACTCAGCTCCCAGCCCCAGGTTGTGGCCTTTGCTTCTGCAAGTGTTTATGTATCTTGTCCCAGTCTTCATTGGATACAAAGAGAATTAGATTTTGGGGGTGTATATGAGAGTAAAAATATGGGTACTGCAGCAAAGGAAAGAAGAATAAAAGAATAAAGGAAAAGAGTAAAAATGGAAATCTCATAGTTTGGTATATGGAAACAGTAGGCAAGACATGGCAGTAGTCCATTTTAAAAATAATTATGGTGCTAAGAGGTGAAAAAAACCCAGGCAATATTGTTAATTTAAAATACTTAAAATTATGAAGTAGTTTTTCAGAAAGCATGGAGTTAACATGGTAATATTTATATATATAAATGGGGAGGATTGTACTTCTTCTGGGTTGAAGTAGTTTGCATTTGAATAGCATCTTTAAGCCTTTCTGGCTTTGTTGAAATTTTAAATTATACCATGATTGCAGGCTTTGCAGCTTTAAGAAAATCATCAGTGGTAATGGTAAAAGTCTTGACAAAATGCAGAATCGTCCTGGCTACCATAATGCACCTGCATGTAATGTATAATCTGCATCTTTTAAAAGTGGTCAGAGAGGATTCAGCTGTCTGCCATGTAAAAGGCATGGCTGGGAACACAAAAACTATCAGGATTTATAGCACCAGAAGATGGAGAATAAGAGAATGAAAGTGAGTTATGAGCAACACTAA
Organism: Monarcha castaneiventris obscurior; assembly: GCA_026261815.1. Lineage (NCBI taxonomy): Eukaryota > Metazoa > Chordata > Aves > Passeriformes > Monarchidae > Monarcha > Monarcha castaneiventris. Next base: position 2,643,634 of record JAMPIT010000434.1, on the reverse strand, counting down.
GGACTGAGAGATTTTCAACAGTACCTAACTTATTCAGGAGCTCACATCCATGTTTTTGTCCCTTAATTGTTTAGTAAGTCTGCTGTGTTACCTGCTTTAAAAGACCAACAGGTAGATCAGCAACTAACTACATGATGTAGGTTACAGGAAGTACAAGTCTCGTGTCTTTGCAAAATGAAAAAAAACAACTGACCAACTCGTGGTTACAGTTTTCAGCACTACAAACCACAGCAAGTATGGATCCCTTTCTTTCTTGGCAGATGTTATACAGTAAAACATAAAGATCTAGGCAAAACAGAAAACATCTGGATATGCAGATTATTCTTCACAGTTTAAACCTTGTGAGGAGAGCAGCAGTAGACTCAGGCAATTCTGTGGAATGTATTTTTGGAAAGCCTTTTGCAAGTTACAGGGCAGCTGTATATCATCGTAAGTAAAGAATGTAATTTATGTAGTTCCTGGCCATTTCTGTAATCACATCAGCCAAGTCTTCCTAGAGTGACTAGTGATTTTATGTCCTTTAGGTTTTTTAATGTACAACTTGAGAAAAGTTATTACTTTTTTTCCCAAAATTAGATGCTGGCTTAAGTTGCCTTCATCCGGAATAGCAATACACTTAGAGAAATCTAATTACTGAATCAGAAAAAGATTTTATACTAAACTTCTAGAGCAGAAAGATGCATTTCTTAGGAAATACTCTCGATGGGACAAGACTGTAAAGAACAATGAACAATTTACTTTAATCTGTGCAAAGAATACAATTTAAAAAACCCAGATTAAATAATTTTAATATGTAAATGTGAAATCCTTTCACGTGAATGACACTCCACTGTGGTACTTAGCTCTGCCCATCCTATTCTGTGGGCTCTTCTGCTGGAAAATCAGAAATCTGATGTCATGTAGGCACATATCACTTTTTGCCTTTACTATTTATATTTTGCTCCTTGGAACTGAAATGCTCTGATGAATTTTAATTTAATTTAGAAAAATCCTAACTGCTGCTTTCCTTTTGGTGCTGTGGCTGTGCTCCTGCCTGAGCTAGCTGGAGCTGCGTCACCATGGAAGTGCAGAGCTCAGCACAAATGGGGAACACAATTTCCATTGCTGTGCTGAGCTTCCTGCTGCCAGGGGCTGTCGCTGCCCTCCTCACTGCTTTACTGCAATGTGGCACAGGTAACTCCACGCTGCAGAGCAGACCTGGCCAGTCTGTAGCTGCTTGTTTTCCCCTGCACAGAGCAGGATGGTTTCCTCCCAGCTTTTCTGAGAACAGGCCCTGTCAGAATGGGCTCCTCAGGTCTGCCAAGTGCAGTCACTGGATGCCACTGACTGAGGCACCAGCTCTGGGCAGTTACTGTGCCTAAAAGCAATGCAGATGTTACGTTTTAAGGCTCTTGCCCTGTCAGTGGTGTCTCAGAACAGGCAGTGCTGATGCCTTGCACAGGATCAAGGCTTCGTTGCCCGAGATTTTTGACAATTCAGGAGAGCTCAGTTTCTGCCTTCAGCTGCCCCTGGAGATAGTTCTCCCTTCTCACACACAGATCAGTGGTTCCCTTTGAGCAGCTGGGATAACTCTGGTGGAACTGCCCTGCTGAGTGACTGTCATAGTCATGGGAGTTTGAATGCGATGATCTTTAAGGTCCTTTCCAACCCAAATCATTCTGTGATGCTATAATTATAAAAAGTACAGAAAAAGCAACAGTTCAAATAGAACAAGTAACATGATGTTTTAAGAAAACCACTTTTGACTTCTCCTACAAGTTACAAAAGAGTAGCCAACAGTCTCACGTAACACTTGTGACGATGAGTCAGTCCAAAAGCAAAATCTGTAATAAAGCCATAAACCGTAGCTTTCATCTGAAAGTATTACACAGATGTCAGCAGGGAAACAATTGACCATGTAATGTCCCTGCAGGAGATTAATTTTGTAATAAGAGACAAGAATACTTTCATTTTAAGGTTGCAATAGCCAAGGATGTCATATTTTCTCCTCAATTCGAACCGTATTCTCCACAGACGATTACTCTTCCTGTGGTCAGAACTTACAGGCAGATGTCGACCAGCCGATCCAGCTCAGGACAGCTGCACTCATACATCTCCCTGCAGCTGATATGGCTCTGCTTCATTAATTCTCCCAGCAGCTGGAGTGCATTGGCAGGTGCTTCGCTGCAAATCTTCTTGAATTCCAGCACTCTGGCAGCCTCGCTGTACACGTGCTTTGCACGCTGGTATAACTTAAAGGTGGAAACTACACAAAAAGAAAACTGCAGTATTATTCACTACAAAAGGAACATACAAAAACATAACAGAATTGTGGTTTTGTAGCCATTCATCCTTTAAATGAGAACTCTCTAAAAAAGTCTAAACTCTCTAAAAGTCTTCTGTAGAAGTTCACCTACATCTTCTTTAAAAGCCCTAATAAAAAATAATGTTTAGAGTTTATCAAAATGCAATGTACACATCTTTTTTCATTTTGACAACTTCATGCACATGCTGTGTTTATTTCCTGTGCCACTGAACAGGCTTGATCTCTCCTCTTACTTTGCAGAAGCAAGGCAGAAGTGCAAGGGTTGGCAGCGACAGCATTAGGGCATTAATCTAAAGCTTTCAGGTTTTCAAATAGCAGCAGAACAGAGGCAGAAGAACACCTGAAGGGTCCCCAGCGCCCTGCAGGCAGCTGTCAGCCAGCACCTGCTGGCCCTGGGCCTTGTGTGTGGCTGCTCCAAGCCAAGTGTGCATCAATTATGGAATTGTGCAGATGGACCTTTGCTTGAAAAAAAACCCAACCACCAAACCACAAAAAACACCACCCACTTTTTCTCTTTTTTTCCCTTTTCTCAACAATGCAGGCTCACTGTGACTGTAAGGAATACTGGAATAAAGGTACAGTGAAGAGAACAGGTGCTTTTACTTTGCTTTTCAGGGGTTATTTCTGGTATAGGTTACTTGCCAACGCGTTAGCACTGCCTGTGTGGATGTGAAGAGATGCCAAGCCCAGACAGGTACTGATTAGTACTGACCTACTGAGATCAAAGACTAGTGCGAGGATTTTGGCTAAACTTTTTCTATTGTGGCATAAAAAAATCAATTCCCCTTGGAAGGGTCAGGGGGGTGTCCAAACCTGTGTGGCCATCAGGGTAGAGACCTCCATCAAGCCTGAATAATGGGGCATAAAAAGGAAGGAGATGGCTGTGGTTAAAGACTCCACAAGCCACCCATATTTACAGGAAGGTTTGGTTTGCAACTAATATCAGACTTGATCTACTGTTCCCAAGCTTGTGCTGTAGTTCATTGTTTTCCTCTCCCAATATAGTTCTGTTTGCTTTAATACCATGGCTACTATTTAGGAAGTATTGTTCACCAGAAGCATGCATGACATAATTTATTTTATGTCTAAATTGGTTTGCTTGAGCTGTTTGGGTGGTAAATATTAATGGACTTTAACCTCTATATGGAGCACCTACTGCACTACATTTCTTCATTTTAGCACAGCAAAGCCCTGTTAGAGCACTTCAGGACATCCTTCATCTTCTTTCTGCGTGTAAACGCTCCTTTAGAGTGAGGTTTCTCCTCAATTCAACTCCTGATCTCTCTTGCTTTCTAAAATGGCTGATAAAACACTCAAATAGAGGTAAAAGGAGATGCAAGATCAGCCTTGTATTTAAAATAGAACTTGCTGTCTGACCCAGACCCACAGGGTTCCTCCTTGGCTGTTCTGTGGAGACTGCCAAGTTCTGGAACCACTTCTGACACTTTCAGCAATCTACATTTGCAAATACATGTAGAAATCTTCCTTGAAAGACTGGAAATAAAATTAGGTCCAGTATGAAGTCTCTCGTACACTCCAGGCAGCAACCCTAACAGACTAAAACTTCATCAGCACCTCTATAATGCCTTTTCATTTCTCCAGAGTATTTCACAACTGTAGATGCTGAAAATAGTGCTGAGACACAAGTGGTCTAAAATGAGACAGAAACATTTAACATAGCAATGCTCTGCTACTGCTGATATTGCTTCTGCTCCTATTTATTTTGTAATTCAATACAGCCTGCTACTGAGAAATCCTGTGCTGTTTGTCTTGTGAACAGGCCTTCTGAAAGCATTTCAAACTAGGACAGAAATGAGAAAATTTAGTGCCCCCCAGAAACATGGACTTGAGAATATCACACAGGAAGAGCATATTTTGGTTTCTGATTTTGTTGCTGCTGGAGTTAGTTGCACTGTGTTTTGCAAAGTGCTGCTTCAGTATTTTTGAATGGTGAAGAAAGGCAGCTTGGCCTATTTTTAAGGATGGTTTCTCTTTAAATATTCTTTTCTTATGAGGCATTGTTTTAGAGCAAGGAGATTTCTAAATGTGCATTCGTTTAGGGAATATCTAAAGTTGCGTGAGAGATTGCCATAGCTCACACTCTCTTGTAAATCACCATCGAACAGTAGTAACCCAAAGAATGAACTGAAAACATGTCTGGTTTCAATTGTCGGGCCACAGACTTGCCAAAGGCTGTGATTGATTCGGAGACCACCCTTTGGTAGAGCAATGCTCTACTGGCCAGATTACCTTAAAACCTCTGGGGTTGTGTTGTGCTCGTCACGTTAGGAACTGGCCCCCAGAATGGGCACTTGGCTCTGGCTGCCAGCCAGGGGACCTGAGCTGTGTCCTGGGCAGTGCTGGCTCCCGGGAGAGCCTCTCGGTGGAGGGGGAATTTGCTACCTTGCCATAGCCTCCTCTTGCTGGGAACAGGCTCCTGCCAGGCAGCAGAGAGAGGCTGGGTGTGATTTGCAAGCTCCTTTACGGACTTTTATCAAATTAGTATCGGTTAAAGGCTCGGATCCTGACATGAGCTATTGGTCTGTTATGGGCAGCATTTTATTTCAAAAAAATTATGTTTGTGTTTGACAACTTTTGTTACAGCTTGCTTTTCTTCTCAGGCAGTTTTCTTCTCAGGCAAAATTATACTCAGGACAGCAAACAGCTCAGTACTCTCTAAGTCTTATTCTAAAATAATTGAATGATTCATGTATTTTCAGCTTTCAACACTAAATGCCTCTGATAATACAGAAACCTTCTTCTATCTCTTCTGTTTGGATGGTTAGTCCAAACAAACCCTCTCTACCTAACTGAAGATAGAGTACAGATGATACTTCCAAAAGTTACATCTATATTGGAATCTGTTTGCTACATCACAGCTTGTATATTGGCTCCACTGATTTCTCAAGCCATGCTCTGTCACAGTTAGAAACAAAACCAGAGGGTCCACACCTGATTAGTTTACATCTGAGCCAAGGCTGGAGCGCTCTGAAAGAGGGAAAGGTGAAGCCTTCCAAGAAACCCTTGCAGGGCTGCCCAGAACTGGGTTCTATGGTCTCACTCTCTGTGGTGCTCAAAGGAGAGCATAAAAAGCAGGATTTAGGGAACTAATGCCAGATCCTTAAATCTGTGGATCCTTAAATCTACTGTAATGTATGGAATTAGGTAATTAATTTGGCTGAAAATGTAAATATACTTGCCTAATCCACTAAAGTATAATAAAGACCTGGTTTCTCCCACTTCAGCTTACTTTTGAGTTCTCTGAGCTTTGCTCCTCAGAGGATTTCTGTCAGGTCACCCATGAACAGGTAGATTCAAACCACTTACAAACCACCAAATGCCCTTGAAAGAATGGTGCCATTTTCCAGGGCACTAATAGATTGCACTGCAGCAAGAGCCTTCCAAGTTGCTGTAACCCAGCAGACTAATGTTAATGAAAGCTTGTCCAAAATCCGTATAAAATCTTTAAACAAACAAAAATCTGGGCTACTAGTCCAAAATAATTGTGGGTTAACTAAATAGAACAGAAATGTTTACTGTGGATTTTCTGTATGGTCATATTTTTAATTTTAGCTTTACAAAAATTGTGCAAACCTGTCCAGTCCATTTAAAGGATTTTTTTTTTCCTGTGTAAGTAAATGTTGTGGCTTCTCAGCAACTCATATTATTTGTTACAACTTCAACTTCAGCAGATTCCTTTCTTTAGAGGCTTCCTGTACAATTCTATCTGACCTTTAGCTAAAGACCAACCTCTCCAGGCTATATATTTTTTTTCTAGTTGCTTTGGCAGCTTCTAAAGATACATTTCACTGTAGATTAATGAGCTGCACATGGCTGATGGGACTGTTAGGAATTTACAACCGGAAAAGCTCACGGCCTCACGATGGTGTAGGGGACAGTCTCTAGCACCATTACTCACGTGGAATAGAGCCCTTCTCTGTTAGGCATCCTGCTGATTGAACATGATGAGGGTGAAGGTTTCTGGCTCATAATGTATATAAGAAAATGCTGCCAGATGGCTTTAATTTGAGCCAGATTGTGAACCCCTTACTTGAAGTGGGGAACAGTTACTCTCCTGGGACTGCTCAAGTAACTGTTTGCAATCTGGCTTTCTGAAAATAAACCAGGGGACGAGTCACCGCTGGATTCGGTGACACATTCAGGAGACACCTGTTTTGGGATTATGATAACTACTGGTTTAAAGTGATTTTTCCTCCAGAGGAACGATGGCTTTAACAAGGCTTTTGCAACTAACCTAGACTCTTTAGTGCCTGTGCCTGCCTGTGGCACACCCCAAAAGCCTCCATCCTCCAGGTATGGGATTTGCCCGGAGCAGCCACATCTCTGTTTCTTTGGCATGTCCCAAAATTTCTCCATGACATGGATCAGGGTGAGGCTGAACTAGGCACCTGAACCCTTAAACTGGAAAGTGCTCTCACGTCTATTGGTTTGGAGGTGTAACTTCTGGTCACACAGGGCATCTACTGATGCAGGGAGAGAGCTTTTAGTACCCCAGAGCCACCTGAGAGAACACCTGAGACCCCCTCACCCACACCCACCAGTGCAGGGAGTGTGGAAGCTGCTCCTGCACTGAGATCACCATCAATGCCTGTGAACGGCTCTTCAAGCACCACTCGTGGAATTTGCAGCACAGATTTAGAATTCTCTTTTTCCAGGAGACAAATAGGAGTTAAACAGCCAAATCCACATAGCAAATGGATGCCTGCTCCTCCCACGGTGATTTCATTTTCAGGTTTAAATGTCAGAATTAGATTAAAATTTTATACATGAAAAGGAAAAATGGGTTTCAAAAATACCTCATTTAAGAAGAAAAAACATTTCATGGTTAAAGGAATACACTGTTTTACAGGAGAATATCCTTTTGTGGTGAAGCTTATAAATACTTAATGTCCCACAATCCCCACACACTACATGTTATGTGAAGCACTCGAGTCCAAGCCAAAATTATGGCACAATGCACCTTAGAAAGTAATAAATATTATTTTTCTAGAGATGTTCAGAAGCCACAAGTGCAATCCATGTGTAAACATTTGCAAGGGAGCTTTAAACTCAGGATTTTGAGTTGGCCAAGGAACAACTGCAAGAAGTTTAGAGAGGCTTTTATACACCATCTGTACTTCTCCAAACGTGGGGAACTGCAGAAATCCTTGAATAGTTGCCTGTAAAAGGGATGCAGAGTTGCTGTGTGCTTCCAGACCTGGCCTGGGACTTGACCAAAGCTGGTCCATACCATGTTCCTTTGAGATCTGGAGTTTTTATCTGGTCATCCTTACATATTGATAGCACTTTATGTAAGTATACAGTACTGTCACTGGAGGAATAGAGGAGGGGAAGCTAGACTCAGGGCTAAACTAGGATGTACAGAGAACTTTTAGATCCTTAACCATGAGACACAATGCCAGTACAAAATAATATTTGTAACGATCCCTGGGCATGAAAAGAACCCCTAAATGTTATGGTTTGTTCTTCATGTTGAACAAAGAAATTCAGTGATGCTCTGAAATTCTCTGCAGAGGTTACTTATTTGACAGTATGTTTTCTCTCTCTCACATGAAGAAGCCAGGCATTGTCATTAAAATAGAGTGGGAAAGTAAGTAGAGGGGAAGTAAGAAAAATGTTTTCTTCAAACAGCCCCTGGTGTTCCAAAGCCAACATAATGCATAATTTGCATAGTGTGTAACAAAACCAGCAGATTTAGATTCTTTCTGTGTCTGTCTTGTTTCTTCTGCTTAAGTTTTACAGAAATCTGTTATTTAATTTTATATTGTACATGCAAAGAGGCTTTCAGCATAATCCTTTTTAATTGGTCTTATCAAATGAAATCATGGTCATGCAAGTTTAAGAGATTCTGTTCAGCAAACATCTGCAAATGGTATTCAGAGCTACAGTATAAAATTTCCTTTAAGTTTCTTCTATAGCTTTTATGTCTAAATTTTTCATCAAGATTTTTTTTTTTTTCAAAAAAGATCAAGATAACCTGTATAAACAACTCAGTTCTGCAGAACTGTAGAATTTTGTTTTATAAACCAGGTATAAGGAGTATAAACATCTGCAAGTTAATAGCCTTGCTTTGCTTCATGAAGGGGAAAGTACAGGGACAGTGTAAGAGATTTACAACCCTGCAGCTTCCCATGAAAATGCTGCAGAGTGCAGGTACATGGTTCATATATTCCTCATGTACAGACAGTACAAAGTTATCAAAACTCTTTCTACGGAGATAAAGAGCTGGCTTAAGATATCTTATTCCATCCTGGTATCCTCTGGCAGTGTAATTAGACAATAAGAGAGTCTCATACTGCCTGATACCACTGGGGTGCAAAACTGGGTAAAGATTCAGGACCTGCTCCTTGGTCAATATATAAAATTTACAATCACTCCAGATGGAAGGATTATTTAAATAAGTGTCAGTATAGACAGATATATTACAGATCTATACACATCAAATGTATACATTCCTGAAAGCAGTCTTGGGAAGGACTGGCAAGGATGTAATTTGGCTCCAAAAAAATACAGGTATTAGGGCTACAGAATGGAAAGAAGGAAGAAGGATTCTATGTAGTTCTTACAGAAAGATTCTGATCTCAATTGGATGCCTGCTATGAAAGCAAACGAATTATTTCATAAATTCTCTACTATTTGGTATTATTAGCAACCCTGCTATATGTATCCAGGATACATTTCATGTGTGACAATGCTCATGACTGCATGGTATAATCCTAAACAATAATACATGGGAAATACTTTAGATAGGTAATTGTTCATCTCCACCAACATCTTCCTAAAAAAAAAAAAAAGAAATATTAACAGTGACGGAAATTTTCTCAGGAGAGATCAAGACTTGCTGCCCAATGCCTGTTTTAGGAAGTGATCATGTATTTATCCATTAAAAAGTAGTAACACAAGCTCATCAATGCTAGTCTTGAACACCAGTTAAGTGATCTGCTATTTCCATAATTTTAGAAACAGTTCAATCAAAATCAAAGTCTGCCCTGTTAAAAGTTAGAATGAAAATACCAATTGATGCTGGTATCAATTCTTTCACTTCCCAACCAAGATTCAGCCAAGTATTCTGGCAAGGCTTCCACTTGCACTACTTATTAATGCATAAACTTTTTATATAATACAAACATTGTACAGTAAACCCCCCCATTTCATATATGCTCACCATCTTGCATGTTTTGACTACGGATCTGAGAGCGGAGCTCCTCCAGGCTAATTCCCAGGCATTTACAAATTTCCTCTGTGCTGTAAGGCTCAGGATGTAATACCTCCTCGACAATGGTCAGCATTTCCTCTAGGCTAACTCCTAGCTTGCTTTGCACATCATGGAGTCTCCACATTGTTTGCCACTCCAAGCCTTTTGACTTTGAGAGAAGCTAAAATTGAAAAGAAAGAAAACAGACAATATTGTTCTTTTCTGTTTAAAACTGTTAGTTGTCCCTAAGTATCTTTAAGGCCCATTTTCTCTTTTGACTTCTTAACTGGGAACCATCAGAACCTACTTTCCATCAGTACAGAGCAGTCAATAATTATATTTATTATAAAGGTCTGTGAATGACAGATATTCTTCCCTCAAATCAGATACTGTCTGTAAAAGCCCTACTGGCATTATTTGTATGGTATCAAATTAGTGGTTTATCCTCTTCCATAGACTTTGTTACTTCAAGCACTTACAATCCCATCCGGACAACTGTTTATACAAGTGCTATGATGTTGTAACACTAAAAGTCCTTAAAAAGTCTGTTTCCATACTATTAGTATTTGCTCCACCATTTCCAATATGCTCCTGGAATTTTCTGGTGAACATCTGAGGCTGTCATTAAAATCTTTTCTTGTAATAGCCTTAAAAATATGAAAGTGGTCATAAGATTTGTGGGGAGAATAACCGTAGCCTTTCTTGATCTCTGGGGTTTTAAGTACATTTTAAGTACCTTCTTTTAACATCCAATTTAAAGGAACTTTTGAGCCTTTACAGGAGTGTTATGATGCTGGTCACAATCTATTCTATTCCCACATGGCTGCTGTGATATTCATTAGTTATGGATGGACCTGCTTTGCCCACTCCTGGCAATGGTGCCATGCTTTGTATCTTTGTGATGCTTTGGCAATTGACAGTCGTTACTCCAACACACAGAATCCTGAAAGGCAGGATGTCCAACAGGCTTCTTCCTGGAAGGCTGCAATATGTGTTGATGCTCCCATGTGTCTAATGAAAGTGGTAAAGCAGCTTTCCTCATAAGGTGATATATTTTGATGTTATGAATTATAGAAGAATAGTCAGTGGTCGTTGACATACCACTTGTAATTTCAACAGATTACAAAGTAAAACAAAGATTAGCAGGTACACACCAATGTCACTTCAGTGTGTTCATAGGCATGGGGTGTATCTCCAGTGCTGCACCATTTAAACTGAGTTTAAAACTTCTAGATCAAGCTGTATGCTTGGAAAGAGTTTCAACCAGTGCAGCAAGACCAGGGAATGAAATCATTATTCTATACAAATCAGCATTCAAACCTCTCATCAAAAGGGCCAAGATTTCACCCAGTGTGTTTTATTCTTTTTAATAAGCACTGGTCTTGACTGAGATTGGTTTGAAATAATTTATGCTTGGATTCAGCAAAGCTATTTATTTTCCTGGGTTGAAAAAGTCATGGGATTTACATACATGTCTGAAAAATATTTGTTTTGTTTTGTGCAAAGTTACAGGATGAAATTTAAGCAGATCTGCTGCCCAACTATCTGCTGTAGATTCTCACTCTCCTCCAACAGTGCTTTTGCAGGGGCTCTTCCAGTTTTACTTTATTGCAGTATCTAAAAATTAACTACTTTTGGTGCCATCTAGTGACTTGCTGAGATTTATGTGAGCTTAGCAGAGCAAAACAAACAAAATCCTAATCATATAACTCTGCTGCCATTAAAATACAATTTTATATGTTCAGTGGTAGAGAAAGAAGAAGAACTGTTTAGTGCCTAATGCAGAAATCAGGGCGAGAGAATTTTTTTTGTAAAATACTGGTTAAGTCACTTCTGGCCTCCTTTTCAAAGGCTCTGAGTACCTAAAACTCCACAGCCTTTATGTAAATGTATTTTAGTTTACTTACTGGTAAGTTAGAATAAAACTTACTGCTTCATTTTACTTAAATATGTTGTATATTGGTGCATGTTTATCACATGTGTTTAGATCTGCTTCAAGGTGCTAAATGAATGGAAATTATTTTCCTGATGCTTTAACCCCAATATTCAGCATCCCCTGTACTTTATTACGAGAAGTTAAACAGAATTTACAAAAAACAATACTCTATTAGGTAACAAAAATTTTTCTACTTCCTTTTTTAATAAATAATACCCTGCATGCAGGGATTGTGACAATGCCACGTGTTGCCACATCTGTTCCCATTTCTGTCCTTCAAGGGAGATGTTGTATTTCAGGCAAGCCAACTACACTGGGGTTTTACAGGTCAAATGTTCCAAATGGAAGCTGACCCCATTGGGCCAGTGGACATGGCTTTGCTGGAAAGGTCTCTCCTGCTTATAGCAAAGTTCTGATTCTAACAGCACTGGGAAAAATATGGGCAAACAGAAATGGGTTTTGATAACAGTCTAGCTGCAGCAGCTGAAATTGTATGGACATGGGACAGAAATGGGGGAAAAAAATCCCATCTCTTTGATGTACAAAAAGTAATCCCAATATTGCTCCCACAGTTGGATATTTTCTTGATGATCTCTGACTAGATGGATTAAAGATGTGGACATCAAGAAACTGCCAGGATATAGAATTTGTGGGCTTTATTTTTCTTTATTGTTCAACATAGGCGCACTGGAGAACTGTAAGTAACTGAGAGGAAAACACACTTGGTAAATGATGGGACAAATATAAATAAAAGCAAGTCTGACTAGGAGTGCATCCAGGAATACCTGTACAGCAGCATCACTTCCTTACACACTACATTTCTCTAATGCCACCTGAGCATCTCTGCCACGAGCTGCTGATGGCCCTGCAGCTGCAGCCACTGCTGGCCCCACACCACACTGCTGCTGAAGCAGGGGGAGCTTGGTGTCCCCCAGCCCCAGGTCCTTCCAGCAGCTCAGAGCTCGGAGTGATGAGGGACAACTCCAATCCCCTGGGAGCTGCGAGTGCTGTGCAGAACACAGGAGTCTTTAAACACCCTGTAAAGGAGTGCAGGGGAGCACTCAGAGGCTGCTGCAGGAATAGGGAAAGGGAAAGGAAAAAGCAAAAGAGTGACTCTCTAGAGGGAAGGGAAAGGAACAGAATCTAAGAAAGATAATTTGCCAGGGTGATCAAGAGCTCACTTGCTGTAGGACAGACTGATAACAAAATGTTCTACACTAATGCCAGCAGGAATATGTTGGGTTGGCATCTTTATCAACACAGAGATTTCTGCAAGCAGAATGAAATTCTAGAATTACCTAAAGCAGAAGAGGGGAAAAAAGCCTATCCTAAGGCACTTACAATGAGAATTTCTTTTAAAGCATTATTGCAAGGCCCAGCATGTTAGTTCATAGTTCCATTAGCTTAATGGTGCTTAAAAGACTTCCCTGTTTCCACTTACATACCTGCCCTCCTTCACCCCACTGTGACCTCTTCCTAAAGACAGGCTTTTCCTGGCTCAATGTATTTTTATAATGTGTGCAGCTTTCCATCTGGGTAGCATATGTTTAAAAACAGACAGGTGTATGTTGTTAGTCTCCTTACAATCAAGCATCTGCTAAAAGTACATTTTTAGAGATTGCATCATAGCTATCAGGAATGTAAAAAAAAAGACGTTTCCTTACTGCCTCTTCAGGACTAATAATTTAAAGTAATTTAGAAAACTGTGATTCAATTCACAAAGTTTGGTATATGGAACAGTAACTTCAAAAGCTCTCACAGCTTAATGCACTCGTTGTACAGTGCCTTTTAGAATGGATTATCTATGAAGGCTCTCTATTCCTTATGCAAAAAAAAAAGAATTTCCAAAAGAAGCCTTTCCTTAAAAATATGTATTCTGTCAATTATGAATCCCAAATTATAGATTTATCAGTTACAACAGAACTAACAGACAGGTCCTTATCTTCGTTTTCTTAATGGCTAAAGAATCTTCTTATTAACCTCAGTGACAGCAGCTTTAACTGTGATCATTGGTGCTATTCGTTTTACCATGTCTTACATCCAACTGAAATACAACTATTTCTTTTATACTTGAATTTAAAGCACATTTAAAAAGTCATCCATAAGTTTAGCTTCCCTCCTCAAAAACTATCTCAGCATATTATTTCATAATACATTTTGACAGTGTCTGATCATCTCATCAACTACTTTTTTAGCACTAACTAAAACTTGTAAGAAATTATTTTTTTATAGAATCATGATGCCAACAGATGTTCAAAGTACTTTTGCATATTGATCAAATGTTCTGTGGCAAGAAGTTCCACACTGCATTTTTCAAAGCTTTCTTCTAGACTTCGTGACCCACATTCTGTTCTTCCACACAGCACCCTGTGTTGGGTATAGATGCAGTGAATCTTTATGCTTGCTCATTATTTACTCTTATCAAAGAAAAATGTACTGTCTTCCCATAAAAAACTCAAATCAAACCCTACCTCTACATATTCCTGAACGTACAAAACCCAGAATTAAAGCAGAACTTAGATTTCCCCTGTTCAATTTCCATACATTTTAGAGATAATTTCAAACTGGCAGTACAACCTAAATGTTGGGATTTGATTCAAGCCTGTTTTTAAACTTTACACTGATATACATGCTGCTATTCAGCATTTCTAATATTACTTCCAGGCCTCCAACTACTAGCTTGGATGTTCTCTAAATCCTAGAAAATACACATCTATTGCCATATATACGTATAAACATGTGGCCATGCTGGTTGCTTTCCATTATTTGTCATCATTCAGCTTTAATTAGAAACAGTCTATCGTATTAACTGGGAATATTTTTTTCTGAAAAATAGACTTATTTCCTCTAACAAAATAAAATACAAAACAAATTTAATAGAACTCAATCACATAATCTTCTATATAAGGACACAGTCCTTGCAGTTCCATTAAGCTCAGCAGGAATTCTGCTCCTGCAGATGGAAGTGTCTGGTTCTGGAAAGAAAAATTATACTAAGAGTAGCACCTAGCCAGGTGTTAAAGACACAATTGGTCAGAAGTGGAAGAAAGCACATATTTAGATGAAGGTTTCATTAGAGTTTGACATAAGCCATGCATTACCTTTGTAGCCAGCCGACACTCCATTACCCTAATATTGTAATGAGAGGTTGCTGCTTTATTCATTTCAACACAACTGTTAGCAATAACAAACGTTGCTCCACTTGGAAGTCTAACATCAGTTGCCCTCAGTGGACTGAACTCTATCAACTTGGCCTATTGAAAGAAAAATGAATGGTTAGTTTTAATTTACTACTAGCTAACAGTGCACTTAGTTCTATAAATCAAATGCAAATTTGCATGTTTTTTCTCTTGAAAATCCAGGGACAGTTAAGGAAAGAAAACTGACATGAAACAGCAAGAAAAGAGGTTTAACCTCATTGGTCAAGTTACACATACATTTCAAGCCATTCCCTGTAGCTGGATTTTAAAATGTTTCCATTAAGTCTTTGGGTTTTTTCAGCATTTCACAGAACCCCACCTAACCTATTTTTCTTGCCTGTTTAAGACAACAGTTTCACTTTGATCTGCAGAGAAGTACCAGGCCTGGCTGAAGCTAATGTGTGTGCCACTAGAAACAAGGGGCTTCACATTCCCTGCCCCTTCATCAATGTCCATCTCCCCCTCAGTCTTCTGATTTTGCACTACAGCAAGATTAGTTCACTGAGGTACAGTATGGTACCAACATTTTAGGACTGATTTGAGACAGTGATCATGGTACAATCAAATGAAGAAACTAAATCAAACTATACGTAAGGACGTAGTTACTGTTTCCTCCTTTCTGACATAAGAGACTGCCTTGCCTCACACATGCTTACACAAGCTGTGTAAGATGTTCCCAGCATTTGTGACCTTTACATGGAATAAGTTAGGCATCCATTAATTAAATAATTCAGGATATAATGTAATCAAGAGATTAAATTCACATCTGGTTTTTCACTGGGATAAGTTGTAAATCATGTGCCCTGCTTTGGCTTCTTAGAATAGACTGTAACTGTGCAAGCAGGGACATCTTACTGGTTTTGGCATTGTTCACCCCCAGAGAGTTCCTTGAGCAGCTAGAGTGCTACATAAACAATGAAAAATCTGCTCGTACATTATGTACAGCATGTGTGTTACTCCCTGCCATTGAGATTCTGGACCCCATCACAGAATTACTATCAAGATAGACAGACTTGCTTACATTTAAATATACCCTTTAAGATCTGCTGCATTAGACCAGAACATGCCACTAAGCTGGTCTAGAGTCCTGACTCTGACAGTAGCCATAAATGGCTATTTAGGGGAAGTATAAAAATAGAACCATGTACAAAGCAATCTTTTCTTGGGGTGTATTTTTCCAGATTCCCATAAGCAAAGATTACAATGGTTATACTTATACTGGATGAAACATCTGACTCTATGTTGAATAGCCACATATAGGTTAATACTCTACTAGTGTATCCACAAAGGTCTTTTTTGAGTCCTTTTAAAACTTCTGCCTTCCACAATGTACGGTATTTCTCAATTTAACAATGAATGTCTTGGAAAAAAACCCAAACTTCCTTGTTTGTTTTTTACAAGCTGCTTGCTAATGTCATTGTGTTTCTATTAGTTCTTCAGTTATGAAAAACATTGAATTCTCCATTTACCTTCTCTTTACTCGTTTAGGGAATTTATAAAGCTTCAAAGTATCATCCTCAAAGCTTGTTTTCCAAGCTGAAAACTTTTAAATTATTCAGTCAATGCTCATATTAAAAAAAATATAGCTTTGATAAACCTCAGTGTCCTATACTGTACTTTTCTTGTCTTTTTGAGATGGGAGGCTAGAGCTGCATTCAGCTAAAAGTACATTGAAGCAAGGATATTTTCTGTTTTGTTCAGAATTTCTTTACTCATCTTTTTCAGTATTTTCTTTGTCTTTTTGGTTACCACTGCTACATATCAGAAAGGCTTCCACTTACATGATCATCTCTGTGTATGGCAGGAAAATATGCTGCTTCCTTCCTTCATTATTCATGTAGCTGTGTTTTTACTACTGACTGTGTAAAAATGAAGGAAAGGTGTAGAGTAGGTACAGGTGATGTGAAATTGAAAATACATGTGTCTCATGATGGCATTAAATGTTTGGTGTAATTCTAAGAAATAGTTTTTGTCTGTGTAAGCTCATGGAAGACATCATTAAGGAACAAAAGCTGCAGAGATACAATGCCACAATCATAAGGAAAGTAAAGGTTGTCATGGAACACTACATTAATTCCAATGAAAGTATTTTGACAGGTCTGAGGTTTGAACAGTTGCAGTCCTGTGCACCTCACTGTAAATTCCACTGCAAGCACTCATGCATAACTTGGCAGGTCCTGTTTATCACAGCTAGTTCACCTTCTGTCACCACGTTTAAGACTGCTAAATGCCTTCTACATCAAAATCCAGCCACAGAATTGTCTGGAATTAGCAAAACTGGTGAAGAAAAAAGTCTCCATTGTCTTTGTAACTGAACCTGGCAGAACTTCCTAGAACTGTTTGGTTATAAGACGTTTCAAGAAAGCATTTTTGTAATAATTATCCCATTTGCACTGAATACAAGGCATGCCGACCATTCAGCTTTCATTATATGGGAAACATTTTAAGTTCAGCATGAATTAGCCAAATACTGGAACCTGGTGCTCTTCTAGAGTACATCTTATCCCACATCTTTTCCTTCCTCCTTGCTATTTCTGATTTTCCTCATCTTATTCATTCAGACTTGTCATACTCAATTGTACCAAGTTTATAAATTTAATTCCTGATTCATTTTTGTACTAATGGTGCTTATACTGCTTACTAAGGAGTTCCATTTTCTTGTTTTTCTGCTAGATACCAATGAAGGTATTTTTTGCTTGCATAAATTAATATTACACTGTTAGTTTAGATTACAAAGTTCTACATACAGTTCCTTCCTCTGCCAGAAAAGAGATTGACTGGTCCATTCCTCCACCTTCTGTGCCAATATAACGTTCGCTCTTTGTGCAAATTTCTGCGAGTTCCACCTGAAAAAATATTAACATGTGAACCTTCAGCCATGGTTAAGGATGATACTTTTATTCTGTTTACTTATTAATTAGTGGGGGGAAAAAATGAAATAATGACAGAGTTCTGAAACCATTATTTCTTACACATCAAATAGTGTAAGCTGGTATCAACCAGGATGCCACATGGCCCCTTTTCCCTTTTGTTCCGAACCAAAAAAGAACCAACTACTCAGCCTCCAGAGGACCCATCATAGCCAACTGCTTTTCACAGTATTCGTGTTTAGACACTTAACTCTTGTTAAGTGTCCTCCCACCTTCCTTGTGCACTTCAAACCCTTCCATCCCAATAGCCAATATTTTGTTGATTTAATTAATTGAATCCATCTACATGTGAATCTCAGTAGCTTAGTGAAAAATTGCAAGTTCTTACTCCGTATTGTTTTAATGTACTGACTCCATAATCAGAAATTACTCCAAAACTGTTTCTCACTGTAGATATTCCAGTCAGTGATGCCTGTCATTTCTCTTTGATGTACTGTACTCTGTTTATCTGAACTAATTCATAACTATATGTGATGTGCATGCTTTTGTGACATTTTAGGCATATCTTTGTGCATTCTAATACCTGCAGGTCAGAGGATACTGTAGGAGGGTGGAATATCACTGTCATAACTGTCAAAAATAATAACTAACAGTAAAGCTTTTAGCTATCAGGCCAAGTCAAAACAAAACACAAGAGAAGCCTTGGAAAATGGTCAAAGAACACAGAGTAGTCAAAAAAAAGTGGGTCAAAAGGAAAGTATATGTGTCCACCTGTTATGACCCCTACCAGTTTGTTTTTCTAAGCACAAGGTAACCCCAGGGAAGATGGGGAAAGAACTTTAGAAAAGCCACGGGCTGTTTTCCAGTCTGGTGGCAAAGTCAGATTCAGATTCCACACTAAGGATGCAGCATTATGGGACTGAAACAAGCTCACCAACAAGACAGGGACATTAGCCAGCACACAGCTGTAAAAGGCAGCAGATAGAGGCAGTAAATCACAATGCTGAGAGAGGTATGTGCAGGGTGCCTGCCTGCTTGCTTGCTCTAGTTCTGTAATGGCCCCACTGACACAGCTGTAAAATTGGTGCTTAGATGAATGTAATCAGGCTGAACTGTTTGCAAATGCACAAACAACCAATTTACTCAGCTCACAGTGCAGTTATGGCCAATAAGCCGTAGGCTGATAAGCAGAAGTTATCAAAGGAACATTAACAAGGTTACTCTAAAACTGTGCAGAGTGGATCTCTTTGAATCAAACATGCCAAATGACCTCTTACTAGAAAAAGGCCACTAATGAGAGAACATCGAAAGTACAATCAGCAAAAATACTCTTCTTTTCAGCACTGCCTTTCCTTTGTGTATGCTAAAGATGAGCTGAAATAACGTTTATTTTTCTTGAGAAAGTATAGAAACTTCATGCATTTTGGTGCTCTTTCTTTTTAACAAAAAACATCTCCCAGGTTTATCAAAATTAGTTTTTCCTCCCTGTCCCATGTCCACTCAACTCCCATTTCTACTTTGACCCCAGATCTCTTCATCCCATCAATGAAAGTTTTACCATATCTCCCTGCTCCACTATGAGTCAAAAATAATTTGGAATGAAATGCTAATGAATGTAATGATGCTTTTTTCCCATTTAATGCTAAAATACTCAGCAACAGCTTCACAGAAAACAACAAACCTCCACACACAGCAGTCTCTAGATGCTCCCTCCTTTCTACATATGAAGGCGTGCCTATTTACAAACAAATGTTGCTGGGATGTGGGAATGCCTGCATGTTTCAGCCAGTTCTGCTGAACCTGCCTTTTGTCCCCCTGAGAACACAGCAGTACCACATCCCTAATTTTTGCTGCCACTGGCAGGAGCTTTCAGACTGGAGCTTATGAATATTACTCACTGGACAAGAAGACCATGCCAGCAGACGGGTCATGCACACTCAAGTAGGAGCTGTGGCTGTGCAAACCTGGCCTGAAGTACAGCTCCTGAGGTACTCACAACATATATTCCATTCTTGGGCACAGCTGCCTGAGGTATTACTTCATCTGCAACTGCCAGATAAAGCTTGGCAAAGTCAGAAATTAAGCATTTCACTCTTCACTTAAGTCTGGCTGCATCTCGATCTCCACATACACATCAGCTACCACTTGATTGCTTAAATTGTTTAGACTTTACGAGCCTGAGCTTATTAAATAAATATCAGGAGAAGTCTTGCAGAGGAGGAATGTTAGCAATTAGGACAGTGCCACTCCCCTGTCCCTTTACAAGGTCTGGTGAGCTGTGCCTGGGTGAGCGCCGGGCCTCGCTCGGTGCCGGCTCTGCAGCGGCCCAGCTGCGTTTGCCGGGCGAGCAGCGCTGCTCCAGCTTGAGCAACTTCTGTTTTGAAACTTAGCAAGGATTGGCAGGACCACCAAGTAGTAACTGGCAAGGGTTGCAAAGAACCCTCTCCACAAGACAGCCCAAGGCATCCCTGAAATATTATTTGGTTTCTAATTTAAACAGGCCCTTGCTGACACAGGCTGGCCTTCTAATACTAGGATGAGAAGCATGTGAATGGAGAGGAAATTGTCATCTGTATAGAGAGCAGTTTCGACTTACTCTTGAGACAAATGGGCAAATGTTTGCCTTTTTGCTAAAACGAGTGAAAGGGCAAAGTTTCATTGGAAACTAATGTGAAGACTAAACTGGAGAGCCTTGTGTACATATTTGATACTTGGAAAAGGATGGTCATATGACTGAGACAGTGAACTGAATTTTAGGAGGTCTGGGCTCAATTTCTAGCTCCACATTAAATTTCTTGTGAGTCAGGGAAAGTCTCTTTAATTCATCATGGCTTCATTTCCTCAGTAGAATGAGTATCTTCCCCCTCTTTCTAATTAGTAATTGCTACTTGGGATTCTTACATGATAATGCTATAAATATGTGTGACTTCATTACTAGAAAGTGAAAAAACCCACATTTTACTACACAAGTTCTTAGAGTTTAGGCTTCCACAGAAAAGATCTCTAAGGAAAAAAGTCTGTGAAAACCGTGCAATAAAAAGAAATAACTTTTGCCTATCTCAGAGCAATGCCTTGTTTCCATTCAACTTGCAACATTCAGAAGCTCTTTGGGGCAGGGACAGTTTGAATCATCTGCTATTTACATCTTCTGAGTGTGTGCCTGACCTGTAAAAATACAGAGCTTCTTGGATCCCAGATTTCACTGCACAATTTGGCAACATCTCAGATGTCTGTCTGAACGATACCTGGGCACAGAATGCCTTCCTTCTGGATGCACTGCAGTTCCTGCAGAGAAGTAACTCAGAGCATTCTCACAGCCACGTTTAGGGGGACTGCACCCCAGGCAACACCACAGCATCACCTGTCAGGCTGGTAGGTCAGAGGGGGCCTGACACTCCTTGGTAGACTTTAAGATACAATTGTTATGTGTATAAAATAAACAATGTTAGCCCTGTTGAATTCTGCAGAAGTCCTAGAGCAGACTTGCTCACTGAACTAGGTGAAGGCAGATATTTGTTCCTCAGGAAGCACCATGAGAAATACAGAGAAAGAATAAACCCTGTCTGCACACAGACTCCGCTTGCATCCCACACATTCTGATTCATACGAGAGATCACTTTGAGCCAGCCACAAAACATAGCTAGTTCCATGCACCCAAAGCTCATTAGCATGCTTTTCCATCCCTAAAGGAGTATTTCAAAAACACTAGTAAATCATGATTTAAATCTTCATAGAATTTCACACAGTTTACTTTAAAAGCATTCCTATAAGGCTGCTGTTATCATCAATTTAGAGACAGCACAGATACTTACATGATTTGTTCAAAGTCATGTGAATCAGTCACAAACCTGAAATGAGAATTCAAAAACCTCCCTATTTCCAGTATTGTAGCTTATTTTGTAAAGAGTATGATCTCAGGGAAACAAGGTGGATTTAAAATCTCATTCATATGATGGTAATGAAAAGTAGAACAGAAAGATACTAAAATCATGGTTAAAATGGGTCTGAACAGTAGCTTTATGACTCTATTAAAAAATTCCTCAGTTCACCTCACTGAGATCTACATATGTTACTGCCCTCTGAATTTCTGTATTATTGTTTCAGGAAGTTGTTCCAACAGGACTAACTAGCCCAGGTGAACAGTAATTATCATGCAGACAGTAAGTCCTAAGATGTCATCTACACTACTAAACAAGCAAAATGATGTATTTAACATAGTAATTCAAAAAGCTCAAATATCAGGAGATGTTTCCTTTGATCTCATCTCCCTGCAAAAAAACCCCAAAGAACCAACAACCTAACCAAGAAGGGAAGTGCCTAAATCACAGAATCATAGAATATCCTGATGTGGAAGGGACCCCCAAGGATGTTCGAGTCCCTCTCCTGGCCCTGCCCAGGACAAGCCCCAAAATCCCACCATGTGCCTGAGCACGTGCCCATGAGTAAGTAAGGAAGTGTCAGCTACATAAAATTCATTAAAGGACTTGAGTCAGAATAAAAATATAGAATATATGACAATAAAAGCAGTCACTGTGGATGAAAGCAATGCCACTTCTAGTCCTGCATCTTGAAATTGAAAGTAAGCTCTTAGACCAGAGGCCAAGTAAAGATCGTATTTCCCCAGGACTTTATATTTTTATAGAGAATTCCCTAGGCTGAATGTCAGCTCTGCACCCTTAGTTACCAACAACGGATTTCTTATATATGAATTTGTCCAGACTCCCTTTTAACTCATGCATAATTTTAACATGTAGATCATCCAGGAACAAGGACTTCCATACCTTGTCAGGTGAAGAACTCTCTCCTTTTTTTGATTATTCATGTGTACCTGACTAGCTTCATTTCATACCTGCTGGCTCTAAACACTTGAGGGGCAACAAACAGTTGATTCCCATCCACTCCATCAATTACATTCATCATTTGATGGATCTCTGTTACTTCCTCCTTTAAGTGATTTTTTCCAAAGAGTCCTAACATACTTCTATGGTCGTCATTCTGTACCTTTAATCGGTCCATGTGGCTTTTTCCTGGATCTTTTTCGGTTTAACTATCTTGGTTGGTAAGACAGAAGAAAGGCAGACTCACAGCTTTCCTTAGACACCTTAGAGAAAATGTCACTGTATCATTTGCAATTTTAATGTGACAAATGAGCCACATAAAACGTGTGTTAATTAGTGTTGACATAAGCACATTGTAATGCAACCTCAAGCAGTTCAGCACTACCATTCCACCTCTTTCCCTGAGGTTACTGTCTGGACATCAGGAGTGATTATGTGATCACTTCTGCCCCTCCTGTGCAAAGTCCCTTTGTTTAAACCGGGCAGTGACATGGCTGAAGCGAACTGTTCCCTTCTGCTGACTGTAGGGAATTCAGTAAGTGGGGGTAGCTGGGCTGGAAGCTGAAAATACCTGAAGTTATTCTAGCAATACCCCGAGCTGCTTCACACACTCACTCTGTTCAGCCTCTGAACACGGGGGAGGGATGAGTGTAACGTGACAGCAGCAGTAGCTGTAGGTGAGTAAAACCTTGAAGTCTCCCTGGTGATCTGTCAAGAAACACTAAATACTGCAGCTTTTGAATGCCAGACCAAATATCATCCACGCAAACACTACTTTTATAGCTGCTGGCAAGAACACGTGCCAGGTTGGCTGTGCTTTCATGGGAGATGTTTAGAATCACTGAGTTTCATGATATATCAACGTAGGATTTTTTTTGTTGTTTATCCAAAAAGAAAGAAAAACAACACAATAAATTAGAATCTCCATAATTGAAACAATACAAAGCCACAACACTAGGAGTAGAATCTCAGCGCACACAATTCACTAACAAACAATTAAGCATTAAGAAATTGACGTAAATTATTTACTTAAGGAAGCTGCTCTCAGGTTTTAGACAATATTAGTTGGAGCACTAGGAAAAATCTAAAAGTAACAGTTTTCAAAATGTATTTTTTTAGGCTGCTCCTTTTGCAAAGCTTAATTCTAAAGTCTGTCCAGACTGTATCCTACTGCAGAAGGTAACACCAGTTTGTCTAGCAGGCAGCTGGCCCCCCTGTGCAGACCTAGGCTAGCTTTTGATCTAAGACTCTACTAACTACTCCTGCTTTTTGTTTGAAACAATTTCAGGTTCTCCCTGATAAGGAGCAAGTCAATCTTGGGTTACGAAGAAAGAAATTACTAGCACTTAAATCCATTTTATCTTTGAGTCACAAGATTTCCTATCCAGCATGCAAAAAATCTAATCTGGAAAATCATATCAGTGGAGATATAATTTAGTCTGACAAAGAAAGGCTGTGATTTTTTATTATTAGTTGCCTTACGCGTAGTTACTCTAGATGGAGAGATTTCTTGTAATAAGAACTCATCAGTACCTCTGCATCATGTTACCTTGGTTTGGATTTTTAATGGAAAAAGTGAGTTTTCAGTAAAATGATACTTTTCACTAGTATATGCTTTTCTCTATTTGTTTATGTTTCAATATGAAACACACCTCAAATTCAGGTTTAGATTTACAACTGAGTCTTTTTGGTCTTTCAAGTCAAAGAACTGATAAATTATGAACCACGCCATTCAACTCACTTGATTCTCTGTTGCCCCATCCTTTATTTTACTTTCCATCATTTTGATGATAGTGTTAATGAGCATGAAGGCCTAAATGTAGAAAGGTATTTAGGAATAATGCAAGTGAACAGATGATCACATACTTATAAAAAACCCCCTAAAAATAGAAACCTAAAGAATTATCTGAGTGAGAACAGATAAGGGAATTTCACCTTTAATAGTCCTTTTGCTCACAGAGAGGCCAAGGGCCAGCTGCTCTGATTTTCACTCACACAATAATGGGTCTGGACAGTGTGTAAACTGTGACAGAATTTGTCCCTATATAACTGTCACTGTTAATATGTTCCAAACCAGTGATCAATCCCTTTCAATCTCACACAGCCCTTTAAAGAAGTAAACTTGTGTAAGAGTAAACCCCTTAAAAGAGTAAGACAATTAGTGAGTAGGAGACAGGCAAATATTTGTTAGTAAAACAGAATTAGTGTTGCTTAGTATTTTTTTGGAACAGCGCACCCTACATTACACAGAAACTTGATATATACAAATCCAGAATGACAGCAGCCAAAATAAAGCAATCTTCTCCATAAAATGATAGTATTAAATTACATCTGCCTCAGTGGTTTAATGTAGTTCATTTTGGCCAAAGTAAAGAGTGCTGGATTTTCTATATGCTACAGTGCAGAAATACTGGTAACTAATCTTTAAAATTAAAAAAAAACCCCAGTTTTCTTCCTGTTTTAAATTTTATTGTTCATGAATGGAAGCTCCATGAAGAAAATAAATTTGTTAATATAAGTTATTTTTAGCACTGTCATTTTCAGTGCTCCAGAATTCTCTTCACCATGCAAATTTAAGTAACTGGAGTATTTAAATATGTATTCAGTCCAAAGTGCTGGGCACACACTTACTCCCTCTATGGAAATCCAGTAATGGTTCCCCCATTTCTTAACATTTCAGCAAATTTAAGCTGAAAAGTCAGACTCAGTCTGCTGCTTTCCTGTACAACAAATAATGCTGGTGATTTAATGGCAAATGTAATGTAGATTTTCAGTTACATTATACAGAGTTTGGTTCACAATACACAAGACTGAAAATGAAGAAGAAACATTTACAGATAAAGGTGAGTGTTTTACAATAAGAAGGAAACATTCTCCATCATAGAACATATTTAAACTCTAGCTAAACTGTCATACTTTTTTTCTAATCTGTGCACATTTTATATATATGTATATAGGTATGAAAATAACTTCTGAAATGTAAGGCACTATGTTTCATTTAGTAAGGCATAAAATGATGCCCAAATTTTTGAGGTTATTTTTACCACCAGGAATGCCTTTATTTTTAATATCTCATCTTGACTAGGAATAGGTTGCTGAAAGTTAACATCTGCTTCCAGTTTGCACATAAAATCCCAATTAGCTGAACTTCATATATGTTTTGCAAGGTAATTATGCTTACTTTTTTCCAAAATGGGAAAATATTTGTCAGATAGTATCTGGATGTCCTCATAAGCACAGCAATCTTAGCTTGACATTGTCTGCCCCCTAACATGCCCAAATAGAAGGTTATCAATTTGGTTGATGAGAGATTATGGCCTTTGATTACCACTGCTCTAAAGTACTCTGTTTCCCCTTGATTACAAACACACATAGTCAAGCTTAACAAGTTAAAGAACCCTGGATTTTTAATTCCACAGGGAGAAAGGACCTTTAGCATTTCTCTGTATTAATAGTATTTTAAAATACAGTTTATATGTGCCATTTTTTGTATGAACAATTTGGTTTCTCATATATGAAAATAACCATATATGCTCAAATAACCTGAGCATGCATCTATCAAAGATTTTTGACAGATCAATAAAATAAATTATAAAAAGAAATCTTCTTAAAAGAAAATAAAATCAGCACAAGTTATTAATTTCAAAGTCATACTATCAGTATGGATCTTCACAGGTTTTCTTGACAGACAGCTAGGGATTAGGAGTGGTAAAGGGCTCAACTCAAGCACTTTCCTTATTTTATAGAGGCTTCAGAAACAAAGCAGAAAGGATTCCAGTTGGCCTGTCTATTCTCCCACTGAAATCAGTGACATTAGGCAGGTGTAGTAACTGTTTAAATACTCTTTAAAAATATTTAACACCCACACTCAAATTCATCTGAGCCATACTTTGAGAAAATTGAAGCCAATGGACACTGTGTCATTAGAGATTAGATTCAGGTCCTTTATTTACTGTCTGACTTAGCTTCTTCTCAGTCTAGATAAAGCCAAATATGATGCCACTTCCTATGCTCAACGTGTCACATTAAATTAGATAAACCCTATTCACTTTTCATGTATTCTTCCCTAATTAGTATGTGCACAGCTACCCAGCCCTGAGTGACAGAAAAAATGTTAAGGTGGCTGAACAGACCTTAGTTTCACAAAATCTAACATTTGGACAGCAACATTA
The DNA here is from genome assembly GCA_026261815.1 of Monarcha castaneiventris obscurior. Taxonomy (NCBI): domain Eukaryota; kingdom Metazoa; phylum Chordata; class Aves; order Passeriformes; family Monarchidae; genus Monarcha; species Monarcha castaneiventris. The sequence continues at coordinate 2,617,097 of JAMPIT010000434.1, read as the reverse complement.
TCATCACATCTTTCAAGTAAATCTAGTTACTCAAAGTCCTAAGTGATTTTCTTAATTAATTCCTACCACGAAACACAAAGCTGGGACAGTTTAGAGCATTATTGTGTTTCCTTTACAAAAAGTATCTTCTCCTGATGAGAAGTTATACAAAAGATTGATTTTGTAACAGTGAAATAAAAATCACTTTAAAATCAAGAACTACTTATAGTGAGCACTGCTGCTGTTTGAGTGATGCCAACACAGCCTTAGACTGGTATCCTGTTTGGAGGAGAAAAATGGATTCTTTTTAAAGATCACATTCTACATTTTTCCATCTTGTTATTTGAATGCTATTGCACTGCTGCAACTGGTTAGCACTGCACATCTGGCTGAATTGTCTTGAACTGGTATTTTCTTTAACTATTGTGTATGTGTATGACGGGTTTTTTAAAAAAATACTGTATGCACACTGAAACAATACCCTATTGCAGACTGCTACACACAATTAGTGAGAGCATTTTTTTTCTGATTTTGTTTTCAGTGTCAAAAAAGTGCTATTTTTAAAGTCAGCCACCATGAAATTCTAGCCATGCTTTTACAATGTTTTTTTATTCTGTGGGGTTTTGGGTCTTAATCTAATAGGCCCGAACTTCACACTGGAAGTGTTATCTCATAAAAGCTCTAAATTTCAATGACTTTTACTCTACAGCAACTATTTTAAACTTACATTTATCAGGAAAAAGAGCATATAACTAAAATATTCTCATAAAAATAGTTTCACAGAAACAAAACAGATAAATGTTCCATTCAGTAAAAGGTCAATTTTTCATAACTTTGGCTACAGAAGCCCTACAATTCAGCCAAATTTGATTCTAATGCCAAAAGTTTCCTGTCTTCCTGCTACAAACCAGCACACTAAGATTTTGCAAAGTCCATCAGACTAATGAGGGGCAAAAAGTCAATCTTTTCTCATAAAATTACCATCATAACCAAATATTGGTACTTAGAAATACTACAATTTACAACTTTCACAACTCTAAAGCATTTGGAAGAAAAAGATGGACGGGAGGGGTAAAGTGATATTTCTCGTTTAAAATAAACAAACACATAAATATCCAGAGCCTTAAAAATACAAGGTCCTGGTTTGCTTTCTAGTGGAAAGGATCTGGAAAGCCCCTCCTTGTGCTCAGCTAAGAACTCCCCTGCCATGGGGGAGCTCCCTGCTGATGCAGAGCCAGCAGGACTGGATCCTGCACAGATCCCATTTGACACCAGCACAGGATGCATCAGGAGCTGGCAACAAGTGGCCAGAGCACGATTTGTACTTCTGAGGGCTCACGTGCCTTACATTGCTCTAATTTATACTCACACTAGCCCTGCCTTCTGCAAGGCAGTTCTGCAAGGCTAAGCATAAATCCAGTGCAACAAAACCCTGGATTTAGCTAGATGTAAGAGGTCTCTAATGCTAAATCATACATTAGCCAAAAACACTGAACGAGTTTTTATTGTCCCGTAACATTTGGGGAAACTACTTAAAGCCTGGACAAAAGCAATCAGTCCTCAGAGCTGTCATTCTCTCTCCTAACCATGACAACCAGGTGCCTTGATCTATGCAAGCACACAAAACCTTGGATATGTTCTTAACTGCTCCTATGTTGGCTATGGAGAATTCTCATCTGTACATTAATTGCTCATTTTTCATTACAAGTGCAAAATATCTGGCTGCAGACAGCAGGGTTTCCTGACAAAAATGTGCAATTGTGTCTCTTGTGTTTGTCCAACTGTGTTTCAGACACAAGCTTAACTTTCAGCACATTTTTCAACTAGCAAGAAGAGGATTGAATTGACACATGAGGAGAAGGAAAGACGTTCAGTGGAGTCTCTGTCTTCCTTCTGTTCTTCCATAATTTTCTATGAAAATGAGAGAAGGAGTTTTGCACCTTTCTTTACAACAGGTCTGGCAAAATGCTGGCCAGTAGTCCCAAGCCACGTGTAAATTCAGCTCAAGATACACTGTATCATTTATTCTCTGAAGAACACTGTGCAGTACTGGAATAATGAAAACCTGGCTTCTGGTTTTCCAGATACAGATTTTTAATACCTAGTAAAATTTGGGCT